>OY998179.1:177088573-178447812 GCA_963921935.1 Galeruca laticollis | reverse complement strand
TACTGAGTGGGAATTTGAGATCTTGGATGAGGACATCCTCGAATTTTTTGTCGGAAATGGAAGTGTCTACATTTCTGCAGACAAATGAGAAGGTGGGTTTGCGGGTTCCTGATTGAGATCTGGTTCGGGGAGTAGGGTTACGCGGGACGATGATGACATGGTCGTCGCCGATGGTGTTTCTTAGCTTTTTTGCAAAAGCTTCGTGGGTATGTTGGCGGGCATTTTCAGAAGGGTGGTGCGGTTCAAGTTCGCTTTTTAGTAGGAGATTTTTCTCCTCAACAGCTCGTTTGTGTGGAGGAGGTTGAAAAGCTACCTCTGAGAGACGCACTTTGCACGTAGTTGACGAATATTTAGTGACTGAAGAGGTGTATGTGGAGTTGCTGAGTAGGGCGGGTTTGTTGAGTTACGGTGGTTGGTGGTGGCGGGTTAGGAATTCTTCGGTTTCTCTTGGGTTTGGCTCCCAAGACAGTGAAGTCCTCTCCTTGCTCTCGGCGGTGGATAGTTGGAGGAGTGGTAGTTTGTCGGTTGGTGGTTGGGGATAATTGAACGGAGATGTGGGAGGCGTGTGATTTGGCGGAATGTTCGGATCTAGAAGAGCTTCGGGATTTGGCCTGGGATTTTAGTTTGTCGTTTGCGTCATGTAGTAGGGTCTTGAGGTGCTCGTTTCGGGCCTTTAGTTCAGCCAGTTGAAGTTGGGTTTGTGCCAACATTGCTGCATAGTCTATGGTTGGGTCGATGGAAGGGGTGTGGGGTACCATCGGTGGGAACTCTTCGTGAGAAGAGATGGATGGTACCTTTGGGCTTCGAGTTTGGATGGAGGAGCGTTGAGAAGATGGCATATTGATTTGGTTGTGGGGCGGAAGTGTACGAAGTAGAAAGTTGCTTCGTTTGTTGGAAGGTTGTTAGTATGGGGGGTAGCGGATAAAAGCCGGACAGTGAACTCACTGCCGGAGGGAGTCTCCTCTCCGGTTAACGGTTTCCTCACCCTTTTATCTGCCGGTTAATATTTATATTCCCCTTCGTGAACGCTTTTATTTGGTATTTTCATAAATAAAATCCGCTCTAGAAAGAGTAGAATTTCATAAATAAAAATGCTCTATAAAGAGCAGATTTTACAAACAGGGTTGTCCTGTATAGGACAAGTTGATATGGAAATATCAATTTGTTCGGCGAGTCCGGTGGCAAGCGCTGCCGGAATTATATGGTTTGTATCAGGGACCAAATATTTCCGTGGAACTACTACTTGCAGGTGTCCTCCGTCGTACGATGTGTTCACTACACTCCGTGTTAGCACGAAACAGCCTCCGGAATGTATTTGTGACCAATTTTATGATTGGATATTCTTCTTCGTCTCACAGATGAGCCCTATTGATTTTCAGCTTACAAGAGCATGTAGAACGGGTGCTGTGAATCTAGATATACGAAAAAATATTTTTGGTCATTTCTAGATAAAATTCGCTTTGTTATCACGATACATCCTTGGAGTGTAAGCAAGTGACAAATTTTATAATTGGATATTGCTCAGGGCATCACACAGACGAACTCTATGTATTTTCAATATAAATGGTGCGATGGTACCTGATGTACCACATTTTGGCCTTTTTAGAGAAATTACGGTTTGTTAGCACGATACAGCCTTCGGAGTGTATTCAAATGCCCATTTTCATGATATTAGCCAAAGCGTCTCACAAATTAAACCTACTTATTTTCAGTTTATCATTGCCAGGTACAATGGGTCCTATAAATCCAGATATACTGCATTATTTATAATTTTGTAGAAATTACCGTTTTTTAGCACGGTACAACCTCTGGAGTATATACAAGTGACCAATTTTATGATTGGATATTGTTCAGGGCGTCCCACAAATGAAATCTATTGATTTTCAGTTCACCTGAGCCAGTGCAACGAGTCCCATAAATCCAGACAAACTACATTTTTGGTAATTTCTGGAGAAATTTCGTTTCATTAGCACGATACTACTTTTGGAGTGTAAACGAGTGACCAATTTTATGATTGGATACTGTTCAGGACATCTTACAGATGAACTCTATTGATTTTCAACCTACCAGTGCAGCCAGAAGAACGGGTCCCATAAATCCAAAACACATTTTTGTTAATTTTTGGGGAAATTTTCGTATGTTAACATGATAAAGCCTCCGCAGTGCTGGAAAGTTTGTTTTAATCTTTGAACCCGTTAAAATAAATTGCCATTTCGAATCAAATGGGATAAAAATCATAATTTTCGGTGGTCTTATTATAATTACAAACAACAATGAAATACATGTCTCACTTTGTTTGAGAATAATCAGTTTTTTTGTATATTCAATTGAACATTTAGAAAAACTCGATAACAATACATGATAAAACGTGACTTTTCGGGCACACGACTTGAATTTTCCGATGTTGGCAAATCAAAAATTATTCTCCCAGTTGCGTGGAATTCAAACATTAAGAAATTTTCACATACATAAGTGAAACGTAATGCTATGATAAAACTCGCCGTGGGTTATTATTAAGAGGCATTATGCTCATGAACAAGCAAAGGTGGAGATATGTCGTAAAACTGTTAATGCATGAAAATTGTTAAATTGCCGCTTGTGACTTTTATATGGAAAACTGGCACACGAAATCGTAAACTGTAGTTGTAAGATCAATACATACTGAAATGTTTTTCTGAAGGAGTCAAACATAGATTAAGATTTGTGTTACTAGAAATATGTTCCAATTTATAGTATATGTTCGATTTCCTCAGATAAATTTGGGAGAGAAAAAAGGGACTGTAATTTTGGGGTTTAATAATACTAAATAATAATTGTAATAAAAAATAACAAATAGGTCGAGCTTATAACAATCTCACCTACCTTGGAATATTGGAGATTGGTTACAGGTTGATCTGCACACTCGCTTAATGCACTTTCAAATCTACAATTCCGGCCGGTTTCGGAAAACATGAATAAAGTATATATTACGACGAGTCTTCAATTAATATTTTATATCGAATGTCGAAAATGATTATCTACTTTTGGTAGATAAAAATTGGACATAAGCGGAAAGAAATTTTGGTTGTGAGGAATTCAGTTTAACCCTTAAATGCCCTGCGTTACTTATATGCAACGGCTGCAGTAGATTACTGTGCTTAGGTTTTTTCATTTCGAGGATGGATGGCGCTGCCTATGCTAATAAGAGACATTATTTTATATATTCTAAATATTAGTTGTCGGAATATTGTTGTTTATATGCGTTTTAAAATCAGACAAAAAAACAGCTGATTAATAAGAGAGTGAAACATGGAAACCAATTTCGAGTAAGTGTATTAAAATATTAAAACTACATACTTTAACCTTAAATATCTTTAGTGTAATCATTAATAAGTATAATTTGGACCCTCTCAGGTTAGATTTAGGAGAACTGTTTCGTATTTTGTTATAGCTTACCTAAAAGTTGTGTGTTACATATATGCAACGCTAGGCCTTCCTATTACCGTTTGTTTTTACAAAAAGCCATTATGTGTGAATTTAATATAGATATGTGTGTCTTTTGATAAATTCATTATTTTAGAACGTATTTTTGTTCTGTTAAGATTAAGGGTTAAACATTATGGGATTAGAGCTTGCAGTTGATTGTTTCTGATATATTTGATTGCTTTGATATTCAGTAAGTCTGGATTATTTTGCCTGTTTTATTGTTTTTGTTTCCTTTTTTATAGGAAAGGGTTCACTCTTCAAGAAGGCCTGGATATGATTTATAACGAAGACTTAGATGTAGATACACTATATACTGAGCCCCCAGATGTTAACGTCTGTACCGATGAGGAGTCCGCTGATGAGGATACCGAAGGAGATGTGAATCATCTTCCTCCTCGTCAATTGCAAGCGGGTGCTGAGATTAGATTCAAAAATAATTTGGAAATTGATATATCGGATGAAGCACATGCATCACCAAATGTTGATAGAAACCCAAAATCACAAGAGGACAATGCTCGTAGCGTACCTGTAAATATAACTAGGGAAAAATTGAACACGAATGGATCAAGGGTGAGTTTCAGAATGTGGAATTAAATTTTGCAGTACGAGATTCTTCCAAATTCAGCAATTTTTCGCCAGTTAAAATGTTTGAAATATTTTGGGACGATGCCTCTTTGAATATTTGCTACATGAGTCAACGAAATATGCTTCTTCCAAAAATAGACCGGACTTCAAATTTTCCATTAAAGAACTAAAATTAACAGTAGCAATACTAATTATAAGTGACTACAATAAAAAACCTGGTAAACGATTTTATTGGGATTCTCAGTCCAATATGGGAATTCCATTAGTCAAAAATTGTATGAGGAGAAATCGCTTTTTTAATATAATGAGATAATTACACCGTGCTGATAATACCCAGCCAGATGCACATGATAAAGGATGGAAACTTCGTCCGCGAATGGACAAATTAAAAGCAGCCTTCTTGGAATATTTTATACCAGAACATCAATTTTGATGAGTCAATGGTCAAATATTATGGGAAACACTCGTGTAAACAGTTCATGGGGGGAAAACCTATCCGATTTGGATTTAAGATGTGGTGCTTAAATACCAAAGATGGCTACTTGATTAATTTTGATGTATATCAGGGAAAAAATCCGAGGTCAAATGCCACAGATGAACTCCTGTATGGGAAAGTAAATCTAAACTGCCATAAAAAATATATGTCGATAATTTATTTACAAGTACGTATTTACTGAAGGATATGAGAGATGAAGGATACTGGTGCACAGGAACAATGCGAGAAAATAGCCTGCCAAAGGGCATACCTCTTCACGCAAAAACGACTCTCCAAAAATCCTCAATACGTGGCAAATATTACTTCGTACTTGACCGAACCACTGGAATCTCATTTGTGAGATGGGTAGATAATAATATTATCACTTTGGCCTTCAAATGTCATGGAGTTGAGCCAATATCCCAAGTAAGAAGATACTCGCAAAATAGAGAGAGAGAGAGAGAGAGAGAGAGAGAGAGAGAGAGAGAGAGAGAGAGAGAAGTTCGAAAGAAAATTTGTCGTGGGTGGTATTGTTTTTAGTTGGGGTGTTTGGATTAGATGTGTGCCCTGATATAGGATTAATTTCCTCTGCAGGGCTGGATTGGGGGTGTATTGGGGGGGTTTGTGCGCGTTTGTACTAAGTCTGGTGAATTGGTTAAGATGTTTGGGAGATTGAGTTGGTGGATTAGAAGGTTAGGGGGTGGAATCGAGGTTTCGGAGTGGGCTTGTCGCTAGAAGATGTTCCAGAGGAAAAGCATTCTCGTTGTTTTGTACCTTGAAAAGCAATAATAACAATAATCTAGTTCGGGGTGGGAGGGTACAGCTGCGGCTGCATTGTTCCCTACGTCGATTGAGAGATTGGTTCGTCGGTCTATTTGGCTGGTGAAAAAATTCATCCTGTTGAATAGATTCACCGTGTTACAGGGAAACCGCAGAAAACCTGTAACCCGACAGGAGCAGGGAGGGGGGGTGTTAGAAAGGTTTGTCAGAAGGTTTGACTAATTGTTGCGAGGTGTGTGAGCGTATTAGAGATGATGAGTTGTGTGGTTATATAGATAGAAGAGAAATGTATGTAGAGAGTGTGTATGGAGTGTTGTATGCGTGATGGTTGCAATGGTTATCGACTTGAGATTGGGGATCGGTCTAGGTAGTCTATGTATATGTCTGGGAGGTCGTCGTATGCCGTGGCTAGTAGCCGAACTGGGGGGAATGGAAGCTTCCTTTTGGGTAGTCTGCCAAGAGCCCGTCTGTTAGCGATCCACGGAGTGAGGAGGGCGTTTTTCGAGATTTCGTTGCCCGATTCGATAGTGCGACTAAGGTATCGGGCTTGTAAGGTGTGTAGACAGGACGAAATTGGCGCAATGTCGATATTGGTGTAAACGGTGTTACTGGGTGAGTAGGGTACCTTATATTGGCAGTATCTTAGAATAGATTGCTCACAGGATCGGAGCATTTTTACAAGGCGGTCGGGAAAGGAGCAATAGACGTTTGCTCTATAATCGATGATGGGACGGATATATGTCTTATACGTATGAAGTAGGGTGGTTGGATGAGTGCGTCCGAAGCTTCCGCCGAGCGCCTTGAGAAGATTCACTCGCCTTCGAACTTTATTCAAAGTGTCCATGAGGTCGGCCATCAAGTTGAGAGTGTGAGTGAATCTCACTCCCAAATAAACGACTTCCCTGCGGATTTCGAGTCGATCTCCCCAGAGCACGAGGCGGAAGTTTCTGGGAACAAGTCGTTCGCTCATGGTATCGGGGTGTTTGAAAACTATGGCTTGGGTTTTTTGAGGGTTGAGAGTCACCCGCCATTTCCTACACCAATTTGAAAATTGGGTCAGTAGATTTTGGGATCGATTATTGAGAGAGCGAATGTCAGGGGCAGAAATGATTAGAGCGGTGTCGTCCGCATATAGTTGGATATGGTCTTGGGGATGTCGTGGAATTGGTGTGTCATACGTATAAATTAAGTATAATAGTGGAGCGAGTATCGAGCCTTGCGGAACGCCAGTTTGGGGTGTGAATGAATCGGATAAGCTGTAACCAACTTTGATGCTGATCGATCGGTCTGTGAAGTAGGAATATAATAATTTCATGATTTGGTTTGGCAATCGGATGCTCAGTAGCTTTCTCACTAGTCCGGCGTGCCAGACTTGGTCAAAAGCCTTTTGAACATACATGAAAATGGCGGCTGAACAGCGTCGTTGGTTTAAAGCTCTGGTGACGATGGTTTGAAAGTTGGTGGTGGCGTTCTGACAGGAGTGGCCTGGCCTGAATCCGAATTGAAATACCGGAATTATATTGTTTTTGGTACAGAAGTCCCAGATTCTCTCTTTTAACAAACGTTCAAAGATTTTACCTAGGACGCTGATCAATGAAATTGGGCGGTAGGACTCAGGCTTTGTGGGGTCTTTGCCAGGTTTGCGGTTGAGAACTATGCTGGCAGATTTCCAATAACGAGGGAAGTAAGAGTATGCCAAACAGGCGTTCAACATTGAGCAGAGTGGGGGAGAATCTCTTCTGGCAGGTTTTTGAGTGCCTGTCTCGAGATTCCGTCGTGCCCGGGGACACTGTTACTCCCCGCTCGGCACGCCTGCTGAACTCCTTCGATAGTAAAGGGTGTGAGAAGAGGGGAGTTCTCATTCAGTGGAATGTGGACGTGTGGGCTTCGAGTTATATTACCGGTGAGGAGGTCTGTTTCGATGGCAAAGTCCCTGAGAAATATTGGTTTGTTAGGTGGTGTAAAGACAGTTTGCAGGTTGATTTTAAAGGCCGTGGCTTTATCTTCATGAGTGTAGATCTTCTGTCCTTGCACTTCGAGAGATGTGATTCAACCTTTCTCTTGAGGCCGACGAGGCGGTTGAATTTTTGCCAAAACACGCGTCTTTGTCTGAAGTCCAGTCCGGCTGTTTCAGCCTTCCATTTCCTCTGCTTTTCAGCATTGATTTCGTACCGGACCTGGGCGTTTAGACGGTTCCATTGTGTTTTGACTGCGAGATCTCGAGTGCGGACGTATATCCTGTACTGACGGATTTTTTGAAGTTGTTGGAGGTGGTGGTATTGGTTCGTGTAAAGAGGTGTTGACCAGAAGTGGAAGGTGGTCAGATGTGATTGGATCGCCTATAAAGCATTCGTCGTCTATGCGGGTGATTAATCTGTTGGTGCAGATTATATGGTCGACAATGGAGGAGCCGAGGTGACTTATCAGGGTTGGATTATTGTTTTTAATCCGAGAGATGGGGAGGGAGTCCGTTGTGGACGAGGAGTCCGTTGCCATGACAGTAGAAGTTCCTGTCTAAGTGGAATGTGGTGTAGCCAGAAAAGCGAGGGTAAATTTTTAAGAGAGTGTCGGTGACAGATAGTATTTGTATATTTTGGGAGTGTAGGAGGTGTTTAAGAAGATGTCGCTTCCTGGCTAGACCTCGGCAATTCACGGTCCCGATTATAAAGTCCATGACTTAATTGTGGCGTTTCGGGGTGAAGGCGAAGTGGACACGGTTGCCCAGGCCGCTGGTTACGGTACAGTTGTACCCGTAAAAAGAGGGGATTAGGTATATAAGGGTGTCGGCCACGAGGCCACGGGCTGTCGGGACAGCGTTCATTATCGTTGTTGCCAAAATCTGGATCAAGATTTTGGTGTCTGTCGAGAGATCGTAAGGAGTCTGGGGTTTCTCTACGGTGATGGGAGCGATCTCCTGAGGGTTCTGTGGAGTTTCCATCCGCTTTGTACAACGAGGATGGAAGGCCGGATTGGGGCCGCCGCAGTTTTTGCAGGAGGGGGCGTTTGCCCTAGGGCAATTGTTTGGTTTATGGTCCGATGCCCCACAGGAGGGGCAAACTGGTTTGGCCTTGCATGTTTCAGCAAGGTGGCCTGTAGTTGAGCACCTATTGCAGTATCTGGATACTGCAGGAAGTGGGTTGGAGGAGTTTGAGGCCTCACACTGATGTATGAGCCCGTGAAATTGAATGCCGCGAGAGAGAGCTTCGTGGTAGGCTATTTCGAAATCCGTGAGGATTCGAAACATGGAGGTGATCTTGTTGGTGCGCCGGGAGGAGATGCGCCAGGATCGCGTGATGTTGAACTTAACTTCATCACGGAGGATGTCCTCGAAATCTTTGTCGGATAGGGACGTGTCTACATTCCTGCAGACGAATGAGAAGGTGGAAGTACATGCTCTTGATTGCGAGCTGGCTCGGCGGGTTGTATTAAGTCGGATGATGGTGACCTGGGGGTCACCGATGGCGTTTCGAGGCTTCTGGGCGAGGGCTTCGTGTGGAATGTTAGCCGGAATTTTGAGGAGGGCTGTGCGATTTAAGTTGGCTTTAAGGTGGGTGATTTTCCCCCTCAGGAGCTCGTAGGTATTAAGGAGATTATATAGCTCCCTTTGGTAGGTGTATTTAGAGGAAAGGTTTCGGTTATTGAGGGTTTGAAGTGAAGGTGTCGGTTGGGGCGGTAGGGTTTGTTGGGGAGGTAAGGTTTGTTGAGTGGGTAAGGTTTGTCGAGGAGGTAGGGTTTGTTGAGTGGGCCAGGTTGTGGTTGGAGTTTGAGTTGGTACATTTGTTGGAGGTTGGGTTGGTAGAGTTTGTTGAGGGGGTGGAGTTCGGGGTATTCGGGGTCTCTTGGGTATGGCTCCCAAGAGAGTGAAGTTGTCCTCTGGATATTTCATCGTATTGGGGGTTTCAATTAAGGAAGTGTGGGAGTGACGAGAAGTGTGGGAATGACGAGAGGTGTGGGATTTTGGAGAGGTTTGGGATTTTGGTGAGTTGGTTAGTGAGATGAGTTGGGATGTGGCTTGTGTGAGTTCATGGGTAAGTTGTTTTAGTTGATGGTCGGTGTGGACTTTGTCTTGCAATAGCTGTGACACTATGACACTTAATCTGGTGGAATCGTTAACTAGGTCTTCGGTAGATCGGTTGGTGTTTGGGCGTGAGCCCATGGGGGGGAATTCATCCAGGGATGAAAGGGACGGAATTTTTTGGCCATTTTGGCTGCGGGTATTGTAGGGGGATCGATGCCCGGAAGCCATTGCCTTTGAACTAGGGGTGGAAGGGGACAAAACAGAAAATTGCTTCGTTTTGTGAGGGGTTGTTGTTAATGCAGGGGAAGCAGATAAAAGCCGGCAGCGGACTCACTGCCGGAGGGAGTTTCCTTCCCGGTAAAAGGTTTCCTGACCCTATTATCTGCCGGTTAGTTTTTATATTTACCTATAAAAATCCTTCCTCCTTCGTCTGGATGGCGGTGGTTATCTTATTTGCGACTTCCTCACAACGCTGTTGTTGAAAAAAGGCAAATTTCATAAATATGGCTCTATAAAAAGCAGATTTTCATAAATAAAAGTATTCCAATGAGGGCTGTCAAAATAAGATTTCTCGAAAATTGGCGAAAGCGCCGGTAAGTAGCTACTAGAGTGATCCGGTTTGCAACAGTGACCGAATTTCCAGTTTAGCTTCTTCTTACTAGTCGACGTTCTCGCTCGGAGTCTCAGGAACGTACTCGCAAAAGGAAAAGAAAGTCATAACAGTTCCATGATCAAATCTGATTGTAAAAAACAATGCATCAATGGGAGGAACCGATTTGATGGACGAAAATGTGGGAAGGTATCACATAGGTATCCGTTCCAAAAAATGGTGGTGGCCTATATTTTCGTGGCTAATTGACGTCTCTATTCAAAATGCCTGGTTCTTATATAAAAAATCTGGATAGTCTGACACTCAACTTCAGTTATGGCGAGAAATAGTAAATACTTACCTGTCAGAATACGGTACCGTTTCAAAAGGAGCTTGAAGTTAGTGATGCTATTACATTTGATAAAACGATCATTTGCTTGTCTACATACCAGATCGGAAAAAAGGGGCGTTGCGCGATGGAACTTTGTAACTCAATTACAAAAACAATGTGTATAAAATGCAACGTTGGCCTATGTTTGACATGTAAAAGGTAGTTAAAAAGTCTAGCGTTGCATATGTGCAACACTTTTTTACTTTTCCGCACAACCTATCTTATATGCGAGAAAAGTATTGGTCTACCCTAAAAAAATGTGGATTTTTGAATTTTTTTGAGTTATTTTTACGTTTTCCATCAACTACAACACGAAAAAACGGTTCTTAGAAAAAAATCTTGTGTGTATGTCGTCGTCGTCGTTGTCGTCGGCCACTTTTTCTTACATGTCTTGTTAGCACTATACATACAGCCTCCGGAGTGCAATAACTCACCAATTTTATGATTGAATATTATTAAAGACATGCCACAGATGAACCTCATTAATTTTCAGCTCACCAGAGCCAGTACAACGGGTGCTATGGTACTTGAAGTACGACATTTTGTCATGTCATTTTTTGAGAAATTTCAGTTTGTTAGCACGATACAGCCTCCGGAGCTCAACAAGTCACAAATTTTATGATTGAATATTATTCAGGACATCTCACAGATGAACTCTATTGATTTTCAGCTCACCAGAGCCAACACAACAGGTGCTACAGTACTTTAAGTACGATATTTTTGTCATTCTTGGAGAAGTTTGGTAACACGATACAGCCTCCAGAGTATATACAAGTGACCAATTTTATGATTGGATATTATTCAGAGTATCTCAAACATGAACTGTATTGATATTCAGCTCACTAAATCCAGTAGAACGGGTGCTATGGTACTTGAAGTATCAAATTTTTGTCATTTTATCAGAATTTTCAGTTTGTTAGCACGATACTGCCTCCAGAGAGTATACGATTGATCAATTTTATGATTGAATATTGTTCAGGGTGTCTCACAGTTGTACCCTATTGATTTTCAGTTGACTAGAGTGAGTACAGCGGGTCCTATAAATCCAGATATACTACATTTTTGGTTATTTTTGGAGAAATTTCGGTTTGTTAGCACGATACATCCCCCGAAGTCTATACAAGTAACAATTTTATGATAGAATATTGTTCAGGGCCACAGATGCGGAAAAGTTGGTTTTAATCTTCAAAACCGTTTATTTTCTTACTTAATGGTGAAAAAACTTGAAACTTCCTTTAGTAGTTTTATTATCCTTGTTTAAGTACAAACAACTCAAAAAGAACGAAATAAAATGAAAAAAAATAATTCGATCTTTCAAGGGTTAATAAGCGAATTTGACAAGAGCTCGACAAAATGAATGAAAAATAAAATGTATTCTAAAAATCAAATATTCTCTCCGACTAAATGCAGCATGCATTTCATAAAATGCAAATAAATGAGCGGAGGTAATTTTTTTTAAAATACGTAAATGAATGAAATTTACGAAAAATGTTTATACATGTAACGGGTTTGTTTTGACACTAAGACGGCCCACTCCATTTTTTTTTAAATATTAAACGATCATTAGATTCTTCATTGGATAACTTAACTATCAATAATATAATATAAAAATTTACCTATTTGGCATTTTTTTTGTAACACTTTACGTAGTGTAACAAAGCTGGTTCAAGAATATAGATAGGGCAAACAGTGTGTATGAGAGAGATAGTCGTGACGTAATGGAACCGCGTGAGTCGTAATGCGTGACGTCACGGAATGTTGTGACGTCATTGTTTTGATGTAATTTTTGTGATGTGAGCATTGAATATATTCGATTAAAATTTTTTTGTTTCAAGCGAGATTCGATCTCTCGACCTACCTGGTCAAATTTATCAACCCGGCGACTTTACCAATTAATCTATCAGATCACTATACACTGGACGTCGAGGAAAGTATATAAACGATGATGTGCAGTCGTTAGGGCTTTGCGGCGCATCAGGATACAGGGATGTAGTAAAAAAGATACAGGGTGTAGTAATAATTATACTGTATATACACAGAATGTACCAAAAAGGGTGTTGTGTCTTATATACAGGGTGTAGTCATAAAATATACCATTTCGCAGCAGTTATTTTGGGTCGAGGAAGGTATTTAATTGATCGGATGATGCGCAGTAGTTAGAGCATTTTAGGACATTATTTTGCGAAAACGACGCATCAGTTTGGATACATGGTGTAAAGATACCTTTTTATGTACAAAAAAAGATACAGAGTGTAGTAATAATTATACCGTATATATACAGAATGTACCAAAAAGGTTGTTGTGTCTTATATACAGGGTGTAGTCAGAAAATATACCATTTTGCACAATAGATATTTTGGGTCGTGGAAGGTATTTAATTGAACTGTTTGTATACCATCACAAGACATTAAAAATATGTGTTACATGTGTCATATCGATGGTTGCGAAAAGACATTATTTTGAACATGCGCAATGATTGCAGAGGTGCTTTTTTATAATAAATGATTGTGTGTTTGTATCACAATGTCAATAGAAGAGTGTAGATGTAAATTGGAGGAATTTACTGAAAGTACTCGAGAATTGAAAAAAGATATTTCATTTTATGAAAATAAAAATAGAGTGATAAAGCAATTGGAGCGAATGTGCTTGTGGGATCGACAATTGCCGCATGCCCAGTATCCCCTATACAGAATTAAACCTACTACAAAAAATGAATGACACAATGGATGAGGATGCCATCATGGATGACATTAATAATGTTTTTGCAATGACATGTGTAAATTTAGCAACAATATTTATTTTGATATTGAAAGTTATATTGAAAATTGTACAAAGAAAGATGAATTCTTCTTGTAATATAAATATTAATGAGTTGTTAATGTGTTTCAATAAAACTCAATTTTCCCAAAATATTATTTATTTAAGCAAAATTACAATGGTAATATACTTAAAAACCTGATTCTTATCGAATACAGGATGTACAAAAAAGATGCCGTTAGGTCACTAACGTATATCTCTGCTATTATTGGTCGGATTGAAGTCGAATAAACGCCATTATGATTATTATCGTATACAGGATGTGCAAAAAAGATGACATTAGGGCACTAACGTATATTTCTAATTAGTCGAGTCGAATGAACGCCATTATGATTGTTATCGTATACAGGCTCCATCGTCTGTATCCATACGAGAAAGTTGTTACACTACATCAAGGTTTTCTAAACTATTATGCTTTTTGTCTATCCCAAGCCATTTGACATACATCTTGTTACCTTTCCTTCTAAGCACCTTTTCGATCAAGTAAATATCGGGGTTGGATGTTTTCTGCAGTTCTTTTTCATAGAAACCACCGCTAATTTGTACACCATACATGTCTTCGAGCAAATACGTGATGGGATTGGTTATTTTGACTTTAACGATTTTGAATAGTTCTGTCGTCCAATTGGGGGTGTATCCTTTCTCAAAGACATGTTTCGACTTGCTTATACGTACAATATCACCATCTTTAAATTTTCGTGGTCCAGCTATCTTTAGATGACTATAGGTTTGGTGTAAAATCGTTTTTTTCGTTGGATTTATTGACTTGGGAAGGTTTATACTTGGTAGTTGAATGCTTTGCATCATTGTATTTCTTAGTAATTTTGGGTAAAATGTCTATCCATTTATAGGTGCCATTTAAACGGAAATGTTTATATAGTTTAGATTTTAATGTTCGTATCACTCGTTCAATGATAGCAGCTTTTTTCGTGCTAAATACGCTATAGTGATGAATTCCATGTTTTTTCATTAGTTGTTGAAACTTGTTGTTGTAAAATTCCGTTCCCTGGTCCGATTGAAGATTTTTGGGTGTTCGCCCTGTGTGTGCGAGAATGTGCGAGAATGCACGAGTTAGCTCTTCGCCAGTGTTTGTCTTTAATGGTCGTGTCCACAAAAACTTTGAAAAACAATCGATAACGACTAGAATCATTTTATGGTTTTATTTTGATGAGAGTAAGGTCGCATTTCAGCCAAATCCATTTGCCATAAATCATCTATGCCTTTGACAATTGTACGTCTGCGTGGATAATTTTTACGTATAGGTTTGTGGAGTTCGTTAACCAGCTGTATTTTGGACGACAGGTTTCGTAATCGCACATACACATTCTAAGCTGATTATATCTTTTCAATACTAATTAATACCTTTCTTCAAGTAATTTGTTCGTAATTCGTTTATGGATACTTCATGCTCAATGATTTTTCCCTGGAGTTGTTGTATATCTTTTAAAATATTTCCCCAAACCTTTGAACAAAAGATTTGAATTTTTGTCTCATATAATCTTTGGTCACAGCAATCACATCATGGACGTACTTTTTAGTTGCCATATCTCGACCTGCGACGGGCGGATTTCTCGAAATAAATGTATTAATGTCCTTGATTTTGTTTTGATGGGATACCAACTGTGTCTGTAATGTGGAGTTTATTGTTTTTTGAAGTGCTCCAAATTCATTATGATACACTTGCATTTGCTCATCGACATAAAGTTTATTGACAGCATCGCTATTTGTAGTCGGCGCCTTACAGATTCTCACATTTTCAGCATCAATATTACCGTCCGGAGTGTGCTACTTTCGGCATATACGGCTTAACCCGTTCATTAGCATGACGACGTCGGTGTCCGAACTTATCGACAGGCATGATTGAAATGAATAGACTTTTTTTGGTTATTCAATTAAATTGGCTTCTTTTAACTCATTTATGATGGCAACTATTTCGTTGTCGTTGGACGTATTACCTGCCTCTTTTGAAGCAATCAATAATTTCAAACGTTCAACCAATTCATTTGGATCATCCCAATAAATATATTCTATGGGTTTTTCGTTGTACGTTAAGCAAAGTCCTTTTCCTTTATTAGGTGCATTTGATTTCAGGCGAGTTCGTGTTGATAGGGAAGCAGATCGTTGAAATGGAAACATATTTTGTGATCTACTCGGTACTGAGTCTGATCGGACAGCAGTTTTAAATAATGGCTTAATTATATATTTGTATTTGTCAGTACTTGAACCTTTAAGGCGATTGAGAGTATCAAGATGGACTTGTGTATTGTTTAACAGAATTTCGTAATGTTTCAAATCTTCCTCTTCATATTGAGGATCGTTGTAAAATAACAGCTCGTACAATCCTCGAGTTCCAGGCAAGTATCCTGCCTCTTTGTTACCATCCTGCAGCACGTTTATATTACCGTTTGTTTTATCAAAGGCAATTCGACGTTTACCCAACATCCATCCAAACATATCATCATATATAGGACCAAAATTTTTGTCGATTTTATCATCTTTTTGAAAATAATCCTCAATGTATTTCAAACTGATGGTGGGGTATTGTTCCATATATTCTTGAAAAGCTTCATGTGAAACGTCAGGACGCATCTCCTCTGGAGATTCGGGACGTATAATATCCCCCGCCTCATCTGTTTCAGCTACAGATTCCGATTCCAGAAAAGACGGTGGTACAAACACATCATCTAGTTTTTCTTCTTCTTCTTCTTTTTTTACCTCTTCCTCCTCCTTTTTAATTGGATTCAAATTTGAAATGGTTCTCTGCAATGTCTTTGAGGACTCTACAATTTCCTTTAGCGGTGTAGATATCGGTTTAAATAGTTTATTAAGAGACTCATCGCGCTCTGATTTGCCCAATTTAACGCTAAATACTTCTTACGAATTGATCTTGCCAATTCATTAACTTTTATGTTACGCAAAGCAATTGCAACCTTATCGTCGGACATGATGATGCAGACTAGTAGCATGTACACTTGACTTACACCTTTATATATTGATCGAGGCCAATACGATAGCTACCGCTATTTAAAGCAAAATTCACTACAATTACCAATGTTCCATAGTTGTCGGTCGACCAACATTCTGAGCACATCTTTTTACACTTTTGAAATGTCATATCTGGTGACACGTGCTCGTCAAATATATGTTTTAGATTAATTTCATCCTGCTTGAATAACACAATCATATTACAATTGTCGCGTATGAGCTGTTTCGGTATTTTCGAATATGTTTGACGCATCAATGTCTTTATGACGACACATTGAATAATATTCACGAATTTTCTGTTGACCATCGCAGGCAACATCATCAAATATAAATATCGAGTTGGATCTCGCTTTGTCCGGACTAACAATTTCCTCATTATCTTTAAATGGAAAGTAACCGACACCTCTAACTTCTCCTAGTATTTCCTGCAGCAATTGATATTTCGGTTGAAATAACGACTTGGAATAGACGTGAACATTTTTGAATTTAGCGCCATTTGGGTTGAATAAAAGTGATAACATCACGTTTGTTTTTCCACATCCGCTAGGACCACAGATGATGACACGAAAAGAATTTGGCAGTAGTTTACCATGTTTACCAACCGATGATGGATTAGAGGTAAAGTCCAAGTTCTCAATAGGTAGCGTCTGCGCTTGTTGAACGATCTCCATCTTGTGGTGGGTGCTACTAAAGTGACTACAATATATATACGGGATGTTATCGCCTCAGATGAGTCTTAATGTTGGTGTTTGAGGGAGAAGGTCGTTCAAATTCTCTAATCAATAAACTTCCATTCGAACTTCATTTACCCACCTATAATTATTGTGGGCGTAAGTGATGATGTTGAATATAACTGGTTAAATACTTATACTCTCTTTACATTTACAGCAGGAACAAAGTTAGAAAAGCGACTTGCACGTGGTGACGTGGGCATTAATCCTTTAGACGAGACTTGTAAACAGCACGATATTGCTTATTCGCAAAATGAATCCCTTGAAGAACGTCACAAAGCAGATAAGGAGTTGCAAGATAAAGCTTGGGCTCGATTCAAATCAAAAGACGCATCTATTGGTGAAAAGAGTGCTGCACTTCTTGTTAAAGGTAGCATGAAGGTTAAACGAAAGTTGGGGATGGGCTCAAACAAACAGCGTTCCTTTCATCGAGATGTTGTGCTAAAGGTAGGCAAATCCATGAAGAGACGAGCATCTTTGAAAGAAAGCGCCTTGTTTGCTTTACGAGAGGCCAAATCAATTATTCGACAATTTGGAGGATCAAAGAAAATTAACGTTCCTCGCGTGATATCAATAAAATCCGGTGGTTTTCTACCGCTTATACCTCTGTTTGCGGGACTCTCAGCACTTGGAGCGTTATCGGGTGGAGCTGCAGGAGTTGCAAAGACCGTCATTGATGCCAATAATGCTCGAAGGAAATTGGAAGAAGATATACGTCATAATAAGGCTATGGAACATATAGGAAATGGCTTATATCTCAAAAAGTATGCTGGAGGCCGAGGATTTGGATTGTATTTGAAAAAAAACTCGCAATAAAGCTACCGAATCGTCCACTGTACGACACCGATATTACACGTTATGCAAAATTATATAAAATTAAACATTTTCGAGGTGTTTTCATGCGAGACACTCGACCTAAATCCGGTCCTCGACAACAAAAGTGTGCAGTGGTTAACTTGGACTCGTCCAAAAACAGTGGAACCCATTGGGTATCATATATAAAGAAAAATAATGTCATCGAGTATTTCGATTCATTTGGTAATTTGAAACCGCCCAAAGAACTTGTAAAGTATCTACGAGGAAGAAACATTTTTTATAACAATAATCAGTATCAAAGCTACGATCAGCTCAATTGTGGACATTTGTGTTTAAAATTTCTACTCCAACATCCTTGGAACAATGGAAGACATTAATTTATTACCGCAACACCAAAAACCTCTGAGAAGTTTTACTGCTGAAGAACTGAAAGACGTTCCCATTCGATACCTGATAGAGTGTGTTAGTCCGTCTGAATTGCTAGATATATGGCATAAACTTCCTAATGATTGCAAAACAAATTATGAGCTACAAATTCGTCTACCGTGCTCCGTTCACTACAACCGCCCCGATTGGACGACGCATTGGGACGGTCCTGCAAGTTCTCAAGCATTTTGTTTTCTATGTCAACGTGCATTAAGTAAACCTTTGAAATGTATTTTGTGTGTCAAATAAATCTTGTAAGTAGGTATTTTATGTGTACTATTTAAACTGCCTTCATACGTCGACTTACATCAGTCATCATGTCACAGTTGTTGAGAGTAAACAGTTCAAATCACGTATTTACCTTCCAACCGCCTACACCTATTGTACTTCATCGGGAGAAAGACTACGAATTAGCGCTGCGTTCATTCCACTCATACCATAGCATACTAAACATTAAAGATTGCAAGTTTCACTACTATGACGACAACAACAAGCTACAAAGTTTCGATTTACCTACAGGGTGTTACGAAATCGCCGATATTGAAACGTATATACTCGAGAAGTTGAGTGGCAGCAATTCACTTAGACCGGAAACTATATTTGCAATAAAACCCAACAATAATACGTTACAGTGCATGATTTTCAGTAAATATAGAATTTCGTTTGAACAACCCAACAGTCTAGGAAAGATACTAGGATTTTCTACAGAGATACTCGAACCCAAACGATGGCACTCTTCAGATCTACCCGTTAAAATTATAAAAGTATCCAGCATACGTTTCGAATGTAACATTACCACGGGAGCCTTCGATGCAGACAGACCTGCTCATACTATTTACGAATTTATCATAAAAGTGGATCCTGGGTACGCCATTGACGAAACTCCACATAATTTACTCTATTTACCCGTTATACCACAACGTGAAATAACCAACATTACGGTGTTGGCTGTGGACCAAGACGGTCATCCCATAAACTTTTGTGGTGAAAAGAGTACTTTGGTGTTGAAGCTTAGAGCCAGAAGCAACAGATGGGATTGTTAATTAATCATAAAAGACGTTCTGCTGCACATTCAACGCCATTAGTTACGCGGCATTCTTCAAAGCAACATCAGCAGCGGCTCACATTTGCTAATAAATTGTTTTTGCAGTCTTTGGGCTTTTTGTTGAAAAAACAACGACGACAATGACGACCGAGTATGTAAAGCGTTCTCGTATGAACGATATGCCTTCAATGTTTTATATCTATCGCAAGCCTAGTTTCGATAAATCGATTCGCAAAGCTGAGTACAGAAAATATGCTCCGTTCATCAAATCGTTCAGCTGCAGTGACATTGTGGAATTCAGCATCAATCAAGTTGATTCATTTTTTGCAATGAATGAAACTTTGTTATGTATTAAAGGATCGATCAATGTGCATGGAGGGGGTGATGTAAAGCTGGCAAATAATGTTGGAGCTTTCCTTTTTGATTCGTGTACATATAGTGAAAGTGCAAGAGAGATGGGAACTGTTCGAGATCCTGGAATCGTTAGCGCTGTACGTGCCATGACATGCTACAATGAAGAAGATTGCAATCATATGGCTATAGCAGGGTGGAATTATCCCAAAGACCCCATCCTGAATACCAGCGACAAATCATTTAACCTTCAAATTCCTGTTAAGCTTATTTTCAACATTTTCAACGACTATCCTATGATTACGTGTGGACGACAAACAATACGTTTGGTTCGAGCTCGAAACGATAACGATTGTGTGCTTATCACAGAAAAAAACGTTTCAGGTACACTTTCCACTACAACCGTCAACATCAACATTACCACCATCGAATTGAAAATCAAGCATATCTATCCTAATGATGATATTAAGTTGGAACTCATGAAGGCAATTCAAAAGGATCAGCCTATAGTTATTCCATTTAGAAAGTGGGAGATACACGAACTGCCTTCAATTACCAGAAATGCTAGACGTGAAGTTTGGGCTGTTAAAACTACAACGACCTCGTTATGTTATTGTTTTTTTTCAAACCAACAAACGTGACAACAGCACAGCCGACCCCACTTTATTCGACAACGCCGACATTCAAAGTATCAGACTATCGCTAAATGGGGAGTATTATCCCAATGAAAGAAAGATTTTACTAAAAATGATTACAATGAGGCCTATTTCAACTATACTGAATTTTATTCTAGCTATATGAATTCGACACAGAAGCGCCCTCTGTTCGATTATTCCTCTTTCAAGAAGCTTGCATTGTTTGTTATCGATTGCTCGAAACAAGAAGAAAGTATGAAATCGTCCACAGTCGATGTAAAACTTGACATTGAAGCAAACATTGGTTTTCCCGAAAACACCAAAGTATATAGTGTTATAATACACGACTGCGTAATGGAGTATTCCCCCCTCACAGAAATAGTCAAGACTCTAAACTGAAGTGCAGTACGTCAGTATTCGAGCAGACGTCATCATGAGAGTTGCACTCGTAGACATTCAGGGTTTCGTTATAGATGGATTCTTACCATTGAAGTTGATTTTAAGCAAAGTCACTACATATTTCTACCATGCCAATCAATTTCTACGTTAAGCAACCAGGATAAGTAGACGGTGTCATACTTGGAGAAGATTGTGCATGGTATTCGATACTCTTCTGGTGACATTGAGTACTCCAAATTGAATGATATATTGGCAACTAAGTTATTGTATGCTGCCGATTTTATATACGTACGCGGACATCAGAAAGCAGAATTTCTATTACATAAATGTCACATTTTTAGTGTGTTTCCCCTCATTATTGATGTTTGCAAGTTTGATGGAACACCATGTGCTACAGGAAAGTTTGAACGAGATCCAAATCCTTGTCACGCTACTGGACTATACTCCTGTGCCCAAAGAAATGTGGAGCGTCTCCGACATTGGTTTTTGAATACTGCATTACTATTGTAACGTCTAAATCATAAATTCTTTTAAGGAATGATTTGCATTTTTTTTAATACACCTTGTATATTCTCAACCAGTATATTAGAGTTTAACAAATACGGTTACTAATATTATTTTACACATCATTGAAAAAATATGTGGGGCTCATCATTCATGTGGAAATCTGGGCTGGATTCGATTCAATGGATATGTTTGGGGTATTTGACGTCTAAAGATGTAATCGACAGCATTCGAAATCTCCTGTTGTTTCCCCGTTTTTTGTATTTCTTCAGGTACCCAATTTATTGTGAGCTTCTCCCATTGATTTGAATCGGTACTAAGACGTAGGTTTTCAATTCCCCTCATAACATTTCTCTTATCTTCATAAAAAGTAACGTCCTTAGTCAATCGATCAATTTTCATCATGAATTCCTCAATTTGACGTCTATACTCGACAAAAACCATACCGCTAATGATTCAAATCATTATTAACAAACACAATAATAGCATCTTTATACACCCTATAAGAAGAGCCTAGTTATGATGATGATTATCGAAACGTCGCTTTATATTTTCGTAATAGAGACCTCGTCACGTGTAATGTCAAACGTCACGTTTAACGTCAGATGTCACGTGTCTTACGCCACGTCTAACGTCGCGTATCACGTGTCAAACGTCATATGTCAAACGTCGCAATAATGGTAGATATACATTGTAAATCCCTCATGGCATCTTTATGTCGATACCATGTATATGGTTGCAGTGAACTGTCAAACGTCACGTTTAACGTGTCACATGTCTAACACCATGTGTAACGTCTAACGTCGCGTGTAACGTCACATGTCAATGACATATGGCACACATGACTGTTGACACATTTGACAGCTGACACATTTGACAGATGACTTATAAAAATACTATAACAATGGCGTTTGTTCGACCCGACCAATCAGACGCGTTAGTGCCCTAATGCACATCCTGTATACGATAACAATCCTAATGGCATTTATTCGACCCGACCAATCAGAAATATACGTTAGTGCCCTAATGGCATCTTTTTTGCACATTCAGTATACGATAATAATCATAATGGCGTTCATTCGACTTCAATCCGACCAATAATAGCAGAGATATATGTTAGTGCCCTAATGGCATCTTTTTTGTACATCCTGTATACGATAATAATCATAATGGCGTTTATTCGACCCGACCAATCAGAAATATACGTTATTACCCTAATGGCATCTTTTTTGTACATCCTGTATACGATAATAATCATATTGGCGTTTATTCGACTTCAATCCGACCAATAATATCAGAGATATATGCAAGTGCCCTTATGACATCTTTTTTTTTGTACATCCTGTATAATGTTATCAATGTAAATCCTGCAATATTTGGAAAAATTGAGTTTCAATGAAACACATTGTATAATCATTAATATTTATATTACAAGAAGAATTCATCTTCCTTTGTACAATTTTCAATATAATTTTCAATATCAAAATAAATATTGTTGCTAAAATTACACATGTCATTGCAAAAACATTATTAATGTCATCCATGATGGCATCCTCATCCATTGTGTCATTCATTTTTTGTAGTAGGTTTAATTCTGTATAGGGGATACTGGGCATGCGGCAATTGTCGATCCCACAAGCACATTCGCTCCAATTGCTTTATCACTCTATTTTTATTTTCATAAAATGAAATATCTTTTTTCAATTCTCGAGTACTTTCAGTAAATTCCTCCAATTCACGTCTACACTCTTCTGATGACATTGTGATACAAACACACATCTTCTCACAATCATTTATAATAAAAAAGCACCTCTGCAATCATTGCGCATGTTCAAAATAATGTCCTTTCGCAACCATCGATACGGCACATGTAACACATATTTTTAATGTCTTGTGATGGCACACAAACAGTTCAATTAAATACCTTCCTCGACCCAAAATAACTATTGTGCAAAATGGTATATTTTCTGACTACACCCTGTATATAAGACACAACACCCTTTTTTGGTACATTCTGTATATATACGGTATGATTATTACTACACCCCGTATCTTTTTCACTACATCCCTGTATCCTGATGCGTCGCAAAGCCCTAACGACTGCACATCATCGTTTATATACTTTCCTCGACATCCAGTGTATAGTGATCTGATAGATTAGTTGGTAAATTCGCCGGGTTTATAAATTTGACCAGGTAGGTCGAGAGATCGAATCTCACTTGAAACGAAAAATTTTTAATTAAATATATTCAATGCTTACGTCACAAAAATTACATCAAAACAATGACGTCACAACATTGCGTTACGTCACGCATTACGACTCACACTGTTCTATCACGTCACGACTATCTCTCTCATACACACTGTTTGCCCTAACTATATTCTTGAACCAGCTTTGTTACACTACTTATGCTTCTATAATTATTTGAAGGTTGTGAAACTATGTTGATTTTTTCTAACGTTTTTATGTATGGATTTTAACAGAAGTCTTCTAAAAGTATTGTTGTTGTTATCTGTTTCTGTCAGCCCAGAGTTTTAGTGATTTCTCTGCTATCATCTTCCTGGTGAAATGGTGCAGGCTGTAGCCGAGATATCATAACATCTTGACAGTAATTTTATATTATCAATCACTATTGATTGCTGGGTAAGCTGTATCTTCTGCTACAAAAACGAGCGCCGCTGTAAATAGAGTAGTTTTAGTCATACTTATTTACTTTAACTTACATTCTCGGGGTATTAAGTGGTTTTTCTATCTCTTTTGGTTTTTACTGTAGAAATGAATAACCGTGGGACTACTGATTTTTGTTATGGTTACATCATCTTGGGGTGTTAGCCACAGTAGTCCTAAAAACTGCCCGCTTTAGCTAATAAGTGCTATAACTTATTAGGGTTCGGATATAACCGACTCCTTGACTTGCAGTCTAAAACATATTACTAGTATTAGGTTAGAATAACTTCGTTTATTAACTTACACATACTTCTCATTCAGATAGGGGTATGTTTAATCTTCATTTGTATACCACGTGGGCTTCAGTGAATATTTCCATATTAGATAACTTCATGTTAGGACATGGATGTCGTTTGGTATGGTAAACATTCACCCATAATACGTTAACTGGTTAGATTCCATCTGATTTGAACGGTAATTCAGGGCATTTTGGCTTTGTACATTAACATCTGCGGGGTTGCTATGGTACTATGATTATTTAAATCCATTTAAATAATTTCTAATAAGGAGGCACTTTGTTTATGTTGTGTAAATTGAAATTGACAATTGCTCGATGATAGATATGCCTTCAATAAGAGCGTCTGTTTGTCGTTTCGCACTGGAAGCTGTCGAGATCTCTGTGACATAAGCTCTATGAGTTTAAGAGCCATAGACAATTATATTTACACACAGATTTCTTCTCTGATATGCTCGTAGATGATATGTGGACATTTACTAGTAACATTTTTCGGTTTATTCTACTCTTGTTCGATGTCTTATGTGGATTGTTGTTCTATGGTCTGCGGTTAAGACGAATTCATGTCTGCTGGATTTCTATTGGTTGGAAACTTACTCGAGTCTGCGTTGTGAAATGAACTTCAGGGACAGGAAGAATGTTAACGACACATTTCAATTTGGTTTTTGATTTTGAAGATGTCTAGGTGATTGCCAGTCAGTGAAACGGTATCTAATTTTATATATGGTATTCTAAATCATCCCAGTTAGGGGAGATTATAAATACCATCTTAATTTATTCAGGAATCTATTGGTGATAGTATTTTTGGGAGATTTCACGAGGTTTTGTGGATATTGGTCGATATTTGGAAACCATGCTACCTGACTCTTTGAGAGGAGATTATCAACTGGAATCCTAGTATCTTTGATACAATTTTCAATTCTGTATGGAAGAGAAGTTTGTTGGAATCTATAGAAAAATTGGAACCCTCGATTAGAGGTGAATGAAGTTTTATAGTAATTTTATATAGGTTATCGAGAATATTTTCACTCATTTCCTATTACTGAAAAGGGACTATGGGTTGGTTTAAATTGGTAACTATTAGTATTTTTTCAATCTGTTGTAAATTAGTATAATCTTTTTTGTACAGTTCAGGGTCATTTTTTTGGCTTTATAATAAAATCAGTCACTTTGTACATAGAAACATCAATTCTTTTTATGACTGTCACCTAATTGTGTTCTACTTCAGATAACGGGTTTCAAATAGTAGTATAAATGATGTAATTGAGTAGTTAGCAGTATACAGCATGTCACGTATAAGATATTGACACTTGTGTTTGCAATATTCTTAGTTGAATAGTTGACAAGTATCACTGTGTTTTATATCTTCACCTACGACCACCCCTGTAAGTAGTCAAAAACACACAGTCGGCAATCAATGTAAGACGTCTATTACGCACGGTAAACTAAAACGCACGGCTGTGAAGTAAATCGCACGGTTTCCATAGCAACTGTCAATAGACGTAACCATTTTATTCAAAATGTATTACTTAGATATTTGACGTTGAATTTTATTCTTTATGTAAATGGTAGATAACATTTATTAGATATGAGATTGCATTTAATACTAAGAATTATTTGGAATTATATGATAATTGGTTCCGTTTCATTCAATCCGCATCTTTTAGCTGTACGAATGTATCTCATATTAGTAAACAATAATATATTATACACCAAGCAACTAAAGTGGCCCATCTAATCCCGCGAGTGGTGTTTGATTCCTGAGGGAAGTAATCCACCTAAGGGATTAATGTCACTTTAGTCGAGGGGTGTATACGCTATTTAATGCAATTCCGATAATTATACATACATTTTTATTAAAAATGAATACTACTCAGGACGGACTTTCACGAAACTTGGCTGGGCATCGAGGGTGAACTTCTAAGAGGCTTGGCTGGGCATAGAGGAGCGACTTTGATAAAACTTGGCTGGGCATGGATGATGTACGTTTTTACTTGTACTTTAAATACCTTAATAAGATTATAAACACAAGTACAAGTGGGTCGTAGGTAAAGTATAGTACGTAACTCGTGTTGTAACGCATTTTACGCAATCACGGAATTACGCACTCGCCGCTACGCGGCTTCTTACAACACACGTTACGTAATATACTATTACGTACTGCGTGTAATCGTTATTTTTTTATATATATGAAGGTCATTTTTTTATTTTGTTAGATTGAATTTCTATTCACATATTAATTATTCATGTTTTTTTAGAAAAAGTTGTATGCCATTTAGTAGAATACTAGGGAAAAATATTTGTTTTTACCGTAAATTGTAAATATAGGTTTTTTTTAGCCATACTTCCGAATATTAGATATTGGCTTGTTAATAGATTTATGTCATCTTGGGAGGGTTATGAAGTCGTGCCTCATATCTGATGCACCTTGGTCTTTTTAGGGTTCTTCTTCTGCTTGTCAGCTTGGGGAGATTGTCTTACCTTGATTAAGATACACCATATGGAACTTGACTCTGGTTCTGGGAGGCTGTAGTAAGAGACTGCCAGAAGTTTAACCTATATCCACACCTGGATTGGTGGCGTACTTCATTCTCTCTGGGAATTCAATACAGAGAGCAGTAGGCTTATATGAAGAGTGTCATTAATTACCTTTTTCTTATACATTTAGTAGAAGTTGCGTTATAGTTTCAAAGGGGGGCATTATTTAACTAAGGTTTTAGAGATTTTACTAATAGAACTACATTATCAGTATACGGTGGAATTTTATATTCGTATGTCGTTGACTTTTGCTTTGGATCCAACGCAGGGTACGAACATGTAACACAAGGTTCTCTCATTTATGTGATAATATTTCAGCTATATTTTTGACTTTTACTGTCAATACATTTTATTATTATGGTCTATATTGTTACACTATGATACAAATATTCAGAATATGTTAAGTTTTCAGGGGACAGGGGAATATTTTCAATTAATTTGTGGATTTTAATGTAAATACATATATTATTGTGGTCTAAATTGTTACAACATAATACACATGTTTTGAGTATTAAGTATTTTGGAAACTCATAATAAAGGGAATGTAAGTTAGGTTGTTCTTTTAGTTTTCCCCTCATATTTGTCAAGTTTAAGTTGGGAAAAATTTCTTTACGGCTCAGATAAATTTGACTGGCGCCTAACAATATTTTTTTAAATTTACCACACCAGATTCGAGACGTTTATCCACTCCCGTATCCACTTGATTGAACCGGAGCCACATCGGTTAACATCTGGGACAACCGACACTTCAAATATAAACAAAAGGTCATTATATACAATCAGTTTAAAATAAATTAGTAATGCGCAGCGTCGTAATATCGAGGGTCAAACGGCAGTACCTCGTAAGTAACATTTTTTATGAAATAGACATTTTCATTGTTTCTGCTTCAAAACAACTATTGCCATTTATTAGTAAAACATTAAACTACATTTTGAAAAGGTTAAATTATTGAATTGTAAAAAACGTTACCTCGTAATTGCGGAACGATATTTTTAAATACGGGACCCCGTATTTGACAATTCTGTAATGGCGACAAATAGTGTTGACTGACGTTGGTATTATTTTATGCGAAATTTGAGGGGTAAGTGGACATATTTAAATTAAAATCATTCTGAAACATTAGTATTACATTTCTTTCTTGAAACAATTGAAAAGCTGTGTATTCTTATTAGTCATCATGTTTTTAAACGCCTTATAATTTTTAGATATTACATACGAGGTACTACCCTTTTTAAAATAGGCAAGATACGATTTAGTGCTTGCATTTATTTTATTGACCCACCCAAAAATTAATCGTCTGGCCGTATTGGAACGTTGTTTGTAAGAAATGTATCGATAAATTTATTTTAACTTCTGTCAAAAGAAATTCGTGCCATAATTGATTATGCTATTAAAATTCTCTTCTCTTAGATGACGCAAAGACAAAATGGATAGCCGCACGAAAAAATATTATCTTTGGCGAAAGAAAATATTGATAGTAATAATGTATGTACGAATGCAATTGAGAAAGAAAGTACTAGAAAAAATGAATAACTCGCTACACCTTCGTCATACGAGGTCTACAGCCTTGAAGAAATAAGTAGTATTATTAATGAGGCCACCATAATTTTTGAGGACAGTAGCATTATAGAAGCTGAAGCGTGTGCGATTGCTTGATTTTAATTATGATAATATTCAGCCTAATATAGCTTCAACTTCGTCAATGGTGAGTGATACAGTAGTTACTGTTACAGAGAAGTCAGTTCTAAAATTACATGAAATTACCTTCTCAAAAGCAAATAGAGACAGTGACTATTATCCAGACTCAGAAAACAGTGGATCCGACTTATTTGACAATGACGGAAATGAAGGAACTAATGAACATGAATTTAACAAGGAAGAGCCAAATAATGAGCAAAAAAATGAAAATAATATTGAAAGCAAATAAAAGAAGAAAAGTAAGAGGCGTGAATCAAAGAAAAATGAACAAAGATATGAGAATGGTTGGAGAAGCATACGTAGGATATAGAAAGCCGCGAAGCCAAAAAACACATTTCATGATACTGACAGGTCGTGGAGAAAACTAAAAGAAATATGCAAATACGAGAATACTAAGAAGGATTCAAAGATTCGATGTTGCAGTATATCTGATGAAACTCGGAAAGAAATATTTAATCCATTTTGGCAAAAGATGAATTGGAACCAGAGGAAAGTTTTCGTTGGTAACACTTTTACTGTGACTGATAAAGCAAGACCAAAAACACTAGATGATTCCTCGCGACGTGGAGTTACTTCGAAGTATAGTTTAAATGTTGAGAGTAAAAAAATACCACTATGTAAAACCATGTACTTAAGCACACTAAATATAGGGGAATGGCCTGCTAGGACATGGGGCATGTGGGGAAACAATGGAATGAATGAATCGTTGAAAACCAAGTTGCTAGAAGAGAACAGCGACAAGATTTTTTTTAGAAGAAAAAATATATTTAGCGATTTTTTAGAAAGTCTTAATAAACTGCCTTCTCAGTATTGCCGTAAGGATACTGACCGACTCTATTTGGAGCAAACATTTCAACCTATTGCTAAATTGTACAGAGTATATGTTAGATTTTGTGAAGACAATAGTGGAGCCCCTTTGTTTATTACTCATCTAACTGACATAAAATGGAATAAATGAAAATATATTTTTTCGACCCCGAAAAGATCAATGCGATACCTGTTTCAAATTTAGAAATAGAAATTTATCTAAAGAGAATTATAGAGAACACCGAATGAAAAAAATCTTGCGAGAAACCAGAAAGAATAAGACAAGAAAATTGCAGTGGAAGGAAAAATCCATGCAGTCATTACGGACGTTCAGGCAGTGAATTTATGCCCCTTTTACCTGCAAGTGCAATCCACTATAAAACCAAATTGTGTTGCCATAATTTTAAGGTATATAATTTTGCGAATGCTCATGTGACCTGTTTTTGGTTTGACGAAACCAATGCAGATTGACAAGCCACTACCTACGCCAGTTTTTTGGTTGACTACTTGGAAGAGAATTTTCTTAAAGACACCGTCAATAAACTCCCTATTGTGATTGGCTAATTCATGGTTGCATTTGTCTGAAAAATATCATGATGCTTTCATGCAAAAATTCCTAGAAAAGGGTCACACTCGAGTGGAGTGTGACTCAGTTCATAGCGCGATTGAGACAGCACTATATAATCGGGAAATTTATCTTCCAAGTGATTACCTAAGACTTACAGAGGAATCCAGACACAGGAATCCATATCACGTGAAAAGTGTCGATTTTTCATTTTTCAAAAATTTTGGAGACAAAGGACTATTAAAATACAATTCTATTAGACCTATCAGACTTCAAGGGAATTACGCGGTGACAGATTTTCGAGTTTTAAAATACAGCGGTGGAAAGATCTATTTTAAAACCAATTTTCAGGATGAATTTCAAGAACTTCCAACAAGGCCTAGCCGACACTGAGTAGCTGGTGGTTCTCTTTAAGTGCACCTAGCTTCAACAAAGGTCTAGAATATCTTTTCAAGCTGAATGCCTTGTCGAAATGAATGTGTTGAATGTGCTTGATTAAAATTAACAAAGAGTTTTCTAACTCGTCGTCTTGTAACCTTTCTGACGACTGTTTTGGAGACGACGGCTTGGTGTTGTGAACGAATCGTAATACATAGGCTGAGATAGGTAGAATTTTGGATAAAGAAGAACTATTTTCGAGAAGAGTATCCAGAGCATTAGATTGAGAGGAATCCGTCCGTTCTCAAATGGACTACACATGCGTCCCTTTTAACTTGCGTCGTAAAATCCGTATAGTTCACAATTAGATGAAATATTTACGAATAGTTCACGTGGTATTTGAAGTTGTGACAAAAGAAGTTCAAGTAGGTATTGATTCAATAAACGAACGATATCAGTAGGGGGGAGTCGTCCTAGTTAAAACCTGTCATCCAAAAACTTTGTATTATAGATTGTCAAGTAAGTAATGGGGAGAAAAAATCCTTATGGGTCATAAATTTGAGCTAGTTCAGAAATGAAACATCTTTTCGAATAGGTAAGGCTTCGATTTAGAATTACACAAAAGAAGGAACAATTATTAACAGGGTTTCACTGAAGACTAAGAACCTTAAAAGAAGAATAGTTATCTCATTGTCCCAAATTTGAGGCATTAGTGTTGATATGAGAGGATGGCATATGTGACAAGAGTGGAGGATGGTTAGTACACCGTTTCCAAGGGGACGATCAAGTCATGTAAAAGAAATTGGGCTTCGTCAAGAGTATTGGCTCCGAAAACGAAATCTAGAATATATGAAGAATTAACAATAATTAAAGCGGCTTCAGGATAGCGGGATTCTTCCTCGATAGCTAATTGCTGCAGGGTAGCCAATGCTGAATATGGGTCGGAACTTACTCCATAAGTAACTGTGACAAGACTATATTCTTGAGTTTCATCTTCAGGTGAGAAACGATAAAAAACCGCTGGTAATCTCAAAATCCGGGTGAAATTAGAATCATTCTATACATTTGTTTCTTTCCTGCGCACATGAAAAATTCATAAAGTGGGAAATTGATTAAAATAGAAAAAATATATGTATTGGAGTTTCGGTACGACATATAAACAATCGTTACAAGATTTGCCATTTGGATTTTTGTTTGAACCATCGAAAACCTACCCTCAGCTTTATCGATACACTATCAGGTTTCACAACACATTGATGAGAAATATAATATTGTTCTTCACCTAGTTCGGTTTTGGGTACAAATTCCATACCATTTAAGTCGAGGTATTCTTGCATGAAGTCGGAATACTGATTATGCAAATCATGCTGTCGGATCATACGATGCCCAAGAGAGTAAGATCGTTGTAAAGCTGAATCACGAATACCAGAAAAAGTAGTAGATAATTATTTGAACGGGAGAGGAACAATATAGTTTTCTGAATTGTCTCTAGCATGATTCTCATTAAAAATTTGTTCACATGCTTGTTCATCGAGAATTATATAGCAAGTTTCTGGGACATCTTCATTCAACCTTCCAGAATTTTTGTATAACGTTATCTAGAGGTGTTTAGTTCACTACACCACAAATAGAGAAGTGACAGATGGTCTTTAATAAAATAATAGAATGCAATTAATTATCAAGACTCCGCCACTGGGCTTGAACGAATAAAGTTCGATTAAGATTAGTGCGTAGTTTTTCAAAGTTTATCAGGTAAACAATTGCCAATTATTATTCAGAGTTTTTGGATTAGTAATGGATCTCTTTATCGTACACTTATCCTGCAAATTATAACGAGATTCGTGTTATTTTGATTTAATTAGTGAACAATAATAATGAATTTCAGTGTGATTAATGATAAGAAGTAAACCAGTTATTCTACACTCGCTGGTTCAGTTTTTCGCTAGGCAACCAATTTTACACTACGGTGTATTTTGGTTTACTGACAAATAAAACACAAAATATCTACCATTAGCGTTACACAAGAAGCTGCCTTTAACTACGAGGGGAGCAACAATAAAAACTTCCACATCGGGAACAAACCTACAATGACTGAAAATAACTCTAACGTTCCTCAAATTTCCCCTTCATAATATGTAGCAGTCGCAAAATCTACACCAAAACGTTTCCCACGGAAGAATAAGGTATACTTTTCCACTCCGCTGATAATTTGAAATTATTGGAATACGGTAAAGCAGATGGTGATATTATAGGCGCAGGAAATATATGCTTCGCATCAAGAATTTCCGGAAAAACAGAATCTGCATTTATCTAAACAAAATTGAACTAGTTGACCAACTGTTTACCAACCATTCGACAATTAAAGTTGGAAACATGGAACTGAATGTAAGAAGATTGGTTACCCCCGCAAAACGACGCGTTCTTTCAAATGTGTTCCCATCTTTCCTGAAAGCTGGCATTCCCGGGGATGTATACAATCATATATTATCCTTCCGCAGAAAAGTTTATATTGTACCATCTTCCAAAAATTTTGAGCTCCAGACTTCCTTGTTAATTTCTATTGAAAATACTGGTTATAGAATCTTTCTTTCAACTGAAAAAATGGAGTGTTTTATAAGCAAGCAAACCGGCCATATTGCAACCAACTGCCCTAATACCCTAATTGCTTCCCAGTCATCAGCATTAAACATGCAATCATCAAACACGGGCAGTCCTAATATCGAAGCTCCACCAATCCATAAACAACACACCTATTACTTCAGACCTAATTAAAGTTCCTCTGTCTACTACAGATCACCCAAATATACAGATTCCACAAACACAAAAAAGACCCTTGCCAAGTTCCACAGACACAGAATCTGTTTCTCCCAGTACTATCAACACAGCCCGCACTTTAGATATTCCATCCATAGATATTTCAAAACCTATCAAGAAAAAAACTAAAAAAGAATCAACACTTGATAATAAGATACCTGAAAGTTCCCGGACAATAATCTCCGACATGTTTAATACATTTCCTGACTCATTCACACTGCCCTTAGAATACTTTATAGCTTTTCTGGAAAACTAATATGGATCTAAGGATCCACTATCAGAAGCTCAACAATTTACCAAAGACATTAAATCGTTACTTGCTGACATGCATACTATATATCCTGCCCTTACCAATAGATCCCTCAAACATCGATTTACAAGAATCACAAAAAACATCAAGCAGGCTCTTAATATAGACAATGCCGATAATGAAAGTCTGACATCACAGACATCAGTATCTCTGACAGTTCTCACATCTCACAAACTTCATACTAAACATTTAATCTCGTACAAAGGAACTGCGACGGGTTCTATCCGCGTCTTGAACGTATACAACAATTAGTGTCTGATACCCAAGCTGATATCGTCTGTCTCCAGGAAACGATCTGTAAGGTAAGTCACAAACGGGAATTATAAAACTTTGTCAGTTACCACCATCTTAGATTCAACTTTCTTAGAGCTAGCGGTGGAACTTCGATATTTGTTTCTTCCGATTTTTATTCCGTAGATGTACCATAAGTTACTTCATTAGAAGCTGTCGCTGTCACAGTTTATGCTCCCCAGAAAATTACAATCTACAGCATTAACATCCCTCCAAATTACAACCTCAGTGAATCCGATTTTGCTGATCTAGTAAAGCAATTGAAATCTACATACATCCTAGTTGGTGACTTTGTTGCACACAATGTTATTTGGGGATCAAAACTTACATTTGGAAGGGCGGAAATAGTTGAAAATTTCCTAAATCACAATAATGTTTGTTTACTGAACTCAGGTGCAGAAACGCATTTAAATATTGCTATAGGAAATCTATCTTCTATTAATCTTAGTGTTTGTCACCCTGAAACTACATCGTCACTTTTCTGGAAAACGCTTGACAGTCTTCATGATGGCAATCATTTACCAATCTTCATCTATGACAAATCATAAACCACATTCAACTGTAAAACAAGATGGAAAATTTCTAATGCTGACTGGAATGCATTTAAATAATTCACTAAATATCAAATATCTCAGCTACAATTTCCTGAAAATATCGAGGAATCGGTTACCGCATTCAGTAACTGTATAATTCAGGGAACAGAAATATACGTTGGAAAATCTTTAATACCAGTATCCCGGAAACTCGTTCCTTGGTGTAATGACTCTTGCACAACTAGAATTTCAAAAAAATTAAACCCAAAGCAAGATGGGTACTAAAGCAGAGTAAAAAAGCTTCTTGGAATAACTATGTTTCAACCATTTCCTCTGACACACCCCCGGGACAAGTCTGGACAAAAATAGACAAATGAACAACAATAAAACTCATACTAAAATCTCTGCGATGATAATTGATGATAACATTGTCACTGATAACCAAAAAAATTGCAAATTTAATACAAGAACAATAATAGTCAAAACACAATCAACTGAACGAGTCCCCACTCTCTATTACTCCCTCCGTTATATCTGACCTTGACTCTTTGAACCATCCATTCTCATTCGAAGAACTAGGTTACGCTCTTTCATCTTGTAAAAATTCCGCTGCTGGTCCCGATAATATACCATTTATCTTTCTGAAATATTTATCACCGATCTCCTCAACCAAATTACTGGAATTATATAACACCATCTGGACTAAACAGCTATTCCCAACACAATGGCGAGAATCAATTTCAATTCTAGTGATAAAACCATATAAACCACTAACAGATCTACACTCAAATCGTCCCATTTCCTTAACATGCACAATGTGTAAGTTGATGGAAAATATGATTAATAAAAGGATACTTTGGTACTTGGAAAAACATAAAATAATAAATCCAGCACAATCGGGATTCAAAACGCACCGTAGTACTATGGACAATCTCGCCTATCTACAGACATTCATTGCCAATGCTTCTCTTAAAAAACATGATGTTGTAGCTGCCGCATTTGATATTGAAAGTGCCTTTGATACCTCACCAAAGTCAGCAATACTTAATAATCTCCGGAAATAGAATTTCCAAGGCAACATATTGGCCTTTGTACAAAATTTCCTAACCGATAGATCATTCCAGGTATCTACTAATGGACAAGTTTCTTCAAAACAATTACAATATAATGGCGTACCTCAAGGATCAGTTTTAAGTCTAATGCTCTGTATAATCTTTATAATAGCCATAAATGATATATGCTCATCAACTAGAGCCCGTATTAAGTTCTTTATATACGCAGACGATCTAATCATCTTTTGTAGTGGTAAAAATAACTAAACTACAGGTAACATAATTCAGGCGGCAGAAAATCAACTAAGTCAGTGGTCCCTTTCAACTGGCTGTCACTTCTCAGCCGCCAAATCGAAAATTATTAAATTCAGTAAAACATCGAGACTTAACATACTTCCACAAATTCAGTTAAATGACGAATATTTGCAGGTGTGTAACTAAAGAAGAATTTTGGAGCTTACCTTTGATAGTAGATTGAATTGGAAATAGCATATCAAAGACATAAAAAAGAACTGTGTGGTACGAACAAACATTATAAAAATATTAGATAACCATCAATGGGGAGCTGATGAAAAAATCCTGTTACAGGTGTACAAATCTCTTGTTCCAAACTAGATTATGGTAGCTTTATTCACATGTCAGCAAGCAAATCCGATTTAAAAACTCTTAATTCTGTTCACAATATAGCTCTAAGAATTTTTCTAGGAGCTTTCAGATCCAGTCCTGCTGAAAGTGTTCACTGTGAATCCAAGGAACCCCCCTCATGGTTACGACGGGAATTACTTCTCATGTCATACTGTGCAAAAGTTTCAATACACCCTGAGAATCCTGTATACCCTCTAATATATCGTCCATCCAACAATAGTAATTCTGGCACTAAATTTCAACCACTTCCACAAATCCCTTCAACAATCACAACTGATATCAACCTATCTGATACAGTTCCCATTCCTATCTCATCCTGTCCTCCTTGGTTAAAGCAACAGCCAAAGTTTAACACATCTTTAAACTGATTTACTAAGCATGAAACTCACAGTGGTCTATTGAAACATCTCTTTTCCAATATTATAAATTCCACTCATTACAATAAAATATTGTTTACTGATGCATCTAAGTCTGAGAACGGCGTAGGTTGCGCTGTTACCAACTCCCATCAAATAATTGAACAATGTCGTCTACCATCTTTCGCTAGTGTCTATACAGGGGCGTTATATGCGATCCTTCAAGCTCTAAATTCTCTATCACCTGACGACAAACAATCAGCTATATGCACAGACTCTCTTGCATCAATAAACTCCATTAGACAAATATATTCCGTTCATCCTATTGTCCAAGATATTCATGATTGTATTCGCCGTCTTGCGAGCTCTGGTGTAACCGTTACATCGATCTGGGTACCATCTCATGTCGGAATACCCGGGAATGAACTTGCGGACCAAACTGCAAAAGAAGCTTCGACAGCTTACCTCCAGACCGATTCAATGCAAACTCACAATGACCTGATAACTAGGATAAGACGTTCCATACGTGACCGCTGGGCGAATCACTGGACAAATTGCAGTTCCAAATTTCACGAAATTCAGCGTTTCATCAACATCAAAGACCTTCCTCCTATGTCTCGGAGAGATACAGTCGTTGTACGCAGGCTACGTATTTGGCATACTCGACTGACTCATGGATATCTGATGTCCGGCTCCGACCCACCCGAATGTCAGCACTGCAAAATCCCACTTACAGTTAAATACATACTGACAAGCTGTCTGAAATATTCAGATATTCGACGTAACCACCAGCTACGAAATCACTTCAAGAAATTTTAAATATTCCGGACCAGTTACCTCGCCTAATCAATTTTTTAAAGGGCATTAATTTATATCATGAAATCTAAACAGCTTGTTAATGTTCAGTTCTGGTAGTTATAATTATTGTTCCATGTTGTGTCAATCAAATCTAACTTGCCTCATGTAATCCTAACAGTTTGTTATTGTTATTGTTCCGTTTTTGTAATTGTACCACGTTTGTAAACTAAATAGTATTTAACTTTTATTTTTTATAGTTAATAACTGTACCATGTGTCAATGATCTCAGTTGTCGAGACACGTTAATGGTAATAAAAAAAAATTATTATCAAGTTATTAAAAAACCAAACGCAAGGATCAGATGTCTTATTTGCTCAAATGAATTTAGGAGAGGAAATGGACTGTAATTTGGGGGTCTAATGATGCTAATAATGAAAGTTTTAAAAGAAAGGTCGAGCTTATAACAATCTCACCTACCTTGGAATATTGGAGATTGATGGAGGTTGATCTGCACACTCTTTTGATGTACTTTGAAATCTACAATTTGGGCCGGTTTCGGAAAACATGAATTCGGAATATATTATGTTAAGTCTTCGATAAATACTGTATATCCAATGTCGAAAATTATTGTCTATTTTTGGTAGTTGAAAATAGGACAAAGCCGGAGAGAACTTTCTACTTTGAGGAAAGGAATTTAATTTGCGACATTGCCAAGAGCTCTAACCCTAGCTGATATATGAGGTTCCTCTATTTTTGCCCATATTTATAGAATTCACACACACATTTTCATGTAATATAGTCTTCGAAATATAGAGCCTTAGAGTTCATTACCATATCATTCTCAACAGATTTACCTATCTTTATAAATTTGGTAAATTGTGTCTCAGAAATGTTTTTATATCAATTTTTACACTGACATTGTTGAAAGTACCAACTCTTTCTGGTAAAATTTTGCTCTAGAACACTGAATAGAGAAACTTCGAGTAAGATATGAGACAATCTACATAAAAAATCAAACAAATAACTTTTGTGATAAAATATGAACATTTTTGTAGCATAGCAATGATTATTTTGGCAAATTAGATGAATCAGAGCGGGCTTACTCCATTAAATTCATCTTTGTATACAAACAACATTTTTTCTCCGGGCAGACGGACAGACACCAGCATATAAGACTGTTTAAAAATCTAAAATGACCAAATTCCATCGAAACGCAATATTATCCTAAAAAATCCAAGTACGTATTGGGAAAATTTCGCGCACATTGAGAGTTCACAGTAGACTTCAAATATTTAGTACATTGCTTAGTCTTATATAGAAAATACCAATCTTTCTTAAATAACTACTATGAAGATTTACAATTGACCTTTTCAATAACTTGTATTATATTGTGGAATTAACTAGAGACCGTGAGTTTCATTTAAAAACACTAATATGACCTTTATGAGGTTTAAATAGACAATTTTTCGATGTTATAAAACAAATAAATGAAGCAATGAAAATCATATTATCTTGGAAATTTTATGTTGCTCCATTTGATTCTCAGGATTCCTCTTCTCATCATCATAAAAAGCCCTGATAATTGCTAAATGATGATCTTCTCTGTGGATTTAATAATAACGTTCTTCAATTATCCATGGTAATAGTCTCTTCATTAAGGGATTATTAAAATCTTAATTATCCTCAAGAAAAAATTATTACCCAATTTAATGTTTGATGATTTCAACAGAATTTTATTATTAATTTTTACGGTAAAATCCGATTATAACGGCAATGATAAGATTAAAAAAAATACTCTTATTCGAATGAAATTGGATACTATACAGGCCAACTCGAATTCATTTTTCTATATAAAAACTTCTATTTATATTTAAGTGGTCCGTCGCAAGAAGTAATTGACACTCAGCTAAGATTCATGTACAACCATTAATCCTAAATGGGAATATTATGAGCAAATGTCATATTAAATGTTCCTCATAATGACTACAATAGGTCACTGCCTGAATTGACTGTGGTGTTTATCATCTCTCGGAAGATGCCACAACTTCCAGCTGCCGGATTCTGACTCGCGGAATGGGTAAACGAGGAGAAAAATTGTGCTAAAAGTGGGAGGGTGTTTCTACGGGGCTATATAGCAATATTTAGTATGATTACTTATATTCTTCTTCTACAGACAAACGCGTTTGCTTTGTGAGGTATGATTTTGTTGAAATTTGTATTTAAAAGAAATCTTGTAGCAAATCGACAAAAAAAGATTAATCTACATGCGCCTGTGAGTTAAGAATCTCTTCCTTTGCGTCAATTATACCAGTTTCAATAAAGTTCCAACATTATTTACGGATGATGACCTTTGATCCAGGCGAATTATTTCATAATCATAAACACTGTTTACCGGATTTTGTAGGCCTCCAGATTTATTTAATTTACGAAGACATATTCCTATATCAATCTTGCTTTTACGGGGATGGAAAATACTATATAGATGTATCGTAGCAAGAAATTTAAAAAACATTAGTAACAGAGGTAAATAATTTCTCATCGGAAAACAAAAGTGAAATGAAATTATTAAAAAGCGCCTTTACTTCTAATGTTAACAATATCCGGAGAGATTTTGATGCAAAATGTCTAGAGATAAATGATAAATTTAAAAAGTTGAAAAACAACTACAGGTAACCAAAAAAATTAATGATCACAGTTAACGGTAGTTGCAGAGTGACACAAGTATTCCCGTACAAAATCTACCAGAAATAAAAAGCCCACTGCAAACTGTCTACGGTATATTAATCAAACCATGGAAAGTCACTCTATATATACAATAATTTATATTTAATACAATATTGTCAATTATGAAACGGCCGAAAAACTAGGAACGCGTTCACCGATCACAATGAAATCTTGTCTATTGACCTGGGGCACTAAGTTGATGCTACAGTAAAATTTTCAGCTTCCTAGCTTTACTCAAAGCTGAGATACCTCATTTTAGGTGATTTGTCGGTATATATATTTGTGGCTACTTTGTAACAGCTCCAACGATTTCGATAAAATTTTGTAGGATGGTAGAGCTGGAAAAGTTATTACGATCGCAACATACCACGATCCCTGAAAAAATCTTAGAGGTATCCTAATGTCCATCTAAAATTTCGAAGTACGGGTATTTAAAGTTTTTTCCAATTTATACGTTTCTGGCCTTAGATAGAGAAAAATTTTGCTGGATACTTATTTCGCCCTATTCAAAACCTTTTCAAAGGTATACAGGGTGATTCATAACTATTGGGACATACCTTAAGGGTAGATTGTTTGGACCAAAATATGGCGATAGGACCAAATATACCTCAATAAAATATTTCTGTGGAAAAAGATAAAGGGCGTTAAGTTGAATTTTTTTTTCGTTTTTTTGCTAATAATTTCGCTGTATATCTATCGATTATTATCAATATCGGCACAGAGCCATAATTTTATACAGGCAATATTATTTTATGTATTATTAGACATTTTATTACAGGGGGAGCCTCGTGAAGGATTTCTGATGATGAAATTTACTTGTAACTTTTTTTGACGAAACTTTTTAGAGATTTTTAGTAAGAAATATGACATAAACATCATTTCCACGTAATATTGGTACTCTTGTTCGAACACGATATTCTCATTCGTTTTCCAGAAAAACGCAATTGAACAGTTCAGAATATCGGTAGGGGATTTCAAATAGTATTTCATTTATGAAAAGTGTGCTTTGGACTGTCAGATTATTGTTGCTGGTAAATGACATTTCTTGTCAGTGAATATTTATTTCTGTGAATTCATAGTCAATTGTTGCATTTTTTAAAGCTATCATATACTTTTTCGATTGAAATGCCTCATCACAATCATTTTACGAATCAAGGAATGCAGGATATGATTTGTATATACGCACAATAACATTTCTACAGGCGCTCTGCAGCCAGAAGGTTTAAATTGTTATATCCAGGCAGAAGGCAACTAAATCAGAAAACTTTTTCAAATTTATTTCATCGTTTGGGTGAAACCGGGTCATTTCACAATAAAAATCAAGGAGGTCGTCCGAAACAAATTTCACCTAATCAAGAAGATGAAATTTTGGTTCGAATAGATGAAAATCCTACAGTAAGTTCACGTCATTTGTCATCAGCAACAGGAGTAAGTCAGTCGTCTATTATTAGAATTCTAAAAAAAGAAAAGTTCCACCCGTATCACTACACTCCTGTTCAAAATTTGCTTCCAAGATATCTCCCACGACGGTTACAGTTCTGCCAACTTATTCTCAACAAGCATAATGGTGAAATTTTATTAAGAATATTATGTTCACCGATGAAGCGACTTTTACCAGACGAGGGGTATTTATGTAGAAAGCCATTATTGGGAAGAAAAAAATTCGCATGCTCTGAAACAAAGACATTTCCAGCATGAGTTTAAATTGAAATGTAGATTCTTATTTATTTTTTTTGCAAAATACTTTTAGCTATATTTTGCATAATCTGTCACTAGCTGTAACAAATAAAATGTGGTTTATGCAGGATGGAGCTCCACCTCATTTCCCTTTAGTTGCTAGAAATCATCTAAATGACATATTTCCTCAACGATGGATTGGCAGAGGAAGTGATTTTGAATGGGCACCAAGAAGTCCTGAGAATAACCCGCTTGATTTTTATGTTTGGGGACATATGAAGTCCCTAGTTTATGCCAATGAAATTAACTCGAGAGACGAACTCTGGAGGAAAATACAAAATGTTCGAAAGTCCTTTATTAAAAGAATTAGAAAAGGCGGAGGAAGCCACGTACAACATTTAATTTGAGTTTGCTCTTTTTATGTTACATTGTTTTTAATTATGCTTTATTGTCGAAATAAAAGCCTTGAGATACAAGTTTTTTTATTGTCCGTTACTTGAAATCTCCTTCCGATAATCTGAACTGTTCAATAGCGTTTTTCTCGAAAACGAATGAGAATATCGTGTTTGAACAAGAGTACCAATATTACGTAGAAATGATGTTTATGTCATATTTTTTAATAAAAATCACTAAAATGTTTCGTCAAGAAAGATACCAATCAATTTCATCATCAGAAATCCTTCACGAGACTCCCCCTGTAACAAAATGTGAAATAATACATAAAATAATATTGACTGTATAAAATTATGCTTCTGCGCCGATTTTGATAACAATCGATAAATAAACAGAGACATTATTAGCAAAAAATTAAAAAAAAATTTCAACTTTAACGCACTTCATCATTTTCCACAGCAATATTTTATTGAGGTATATTTGGTCCTATCGCCATATTTTGGTCCAAACAATCCACCCTTAGCCTATGTCCCAATAGTTATGAATCACCCTGTATAATATTTGTTATACTTGGTGCACCCTTGTAAAGTTATAGCCAAAGTAATTTGTCCACCTATAATTTTTTTTTTCGTTCTCTCACATTTTCTCCAATTTATACGGTTTCTGACCCCAGATAGGAAAGACACACCTTCAATGTTTTTTGTAGCTCTATCAAGACCTTTCTAATGTGTAGTATTTTAAACATTCGGTATACCGTTGTGGAGTTATAGCTTAATTAAGTGGTCCATTCGTTGATAATTTTTCGTTATTTCATGTTCTCCGATTTATACGGTTATCAACCACAGATAGAGAGAAAACACCCAATATTACTTTTCCGTTCAACTTATCTAATTTGCGAGAAAAGTATTGGTTTACCCACAAAAAAGTTGAAATTTTGAAGAAAAATTTGGGTTATTTTTACGTTTTTCATCAAGAACAACACGAAAAAATGGTTTTTTGAAAAAAAATCCTGTGTGTATGTCGTCGTCGTCGTCGTCGTCGTCGTCGTCGTCGTCGTCGTCGTCGCCGTCGTCGTCGTCGTCGTCGTCGTCGTCGTCGTCGTCGTAGTCGTCGTTGTCGTCGGCCACTTTTCGTTACATGTCTTGTTAGCACGATACAGCCTCCGGAGTAAAACAACTTACCAATTTTATGATTCAATATTGTTCAGAACATCTCACAGATGAACCCTAGTGATTTTCAGCTCACAGCAGCCAGTACAACGGATGCTATGGTACTTGGAGTACGACATTTTTGTCATTTTTTGAGAAATTTCAGTTTGTTAGCACGATACAGCCTCCGGAGTGCAAAAGGTCACCAATTTTATGATTGAGTATGATTCATAACATCTCACAGATGAAGTCTATTGATTTTCAGCTCACCACAGCCAGTACAACATGTGCTATAGTACTTTGAGTACGACATTTTTGTGATTTTTGAAGGAATTTCAGTGTGTTTAGCACGATACAGCCTCCAGAGTATATACAAGTGACCAATTTTATAATTGGGTATTATTCAGGGCGTCTCAAAGATGAACACAATTGAAAATCAGTTCACTAAAGCCAGTAGAACGAGTGCTATGGTACTTGGTGTACGAAATTTCTGTCATTTTAGGAGAAGGTTCAGTTTGTTAGCACGATACAGCCCCCAACGTGTATACAAGTGACCCATTTTATGATTGAATATTGTTCAGGGCGTCTTATAAATGAACTTTATTGATTTTTAGCTCCCCAGATCTAGTACAACGGGTGCTACGGTACCCGAAGGGCCACATTTTTGTCCTTTTATGAGAAATTTCGGATATTGACGATGATATTGATTTATCGAAACAATTGTCAATTTTTTAAAATTTTCAATAACTTTTATTATATTGTGGAATTAACTAGAGACCGTGAGTTTCATTTAAAAACACTAATAGAAATTTCGGGTTTATTACGATACAGCCTCCGGAGTGTATACAAGTGGCCTATTTTAGAATTGAATGTTTTCAAGGTGTCTCACAGATGTACCCTATTGATTTTCAGCTGACTATAGGGAGTAAAGCGAGTCCTATTAATCCATATATATATATATATATATATGTATATATATATATATATATATATATATATATAATATATATATATATATATATATATATATATTGCATTTTTAGTTACCTTTGGAGAAATTTCAGTTTGTTAACACGATACATCCCCCGAAGTGTATACAAGTGACAATTTTATGAATATAATATTAATCAAGGCATCTCACTGATGCGGAAAAGTTAGTTTTAATCTTTAAAATCGTTTATTTTTTTGTAGCTACATTCAAGATCTTTTCAATGGCATAGATATATTATTCGAGTTTTCTAGACAGTACAGGTGTAACGACCATCTGAGTGGAATAGGTCGTTAATAAAAAAATCAGTTTGTTTATAATGATTTTTTTTTTACTTCCGTTACTAAAACCGCATTTTAAACACGGGTTTGACATGCATAAAGCGACTCTTTAAATACTAGTGGTTAAAATGCACGAGTCACATCTCGATTATGTTTTGTTTTTTTAACGTCACATCAAGTGTATCTTTTTTATGTTTAATTTCATGTACCGTGATAATTTTGTTGTTCTGTGTCATTTGATTTGTCATTCAGTTATCGTCCGTCATGTTATGAATCTAATTAAAATATAATATAACTTTTTCATTTCTGCGGGCCAAGAAAAAGTGTAGTAAGCACCTCGTGTTGAAAACGTATTTAGTCACTCGTTTGGTAAGGCACTTGTTACGCTTCGCTCCGCTCGTGCCTAATAAAACTCATGACCAAAGTAACCTTTTTGACACTTAATACTTAATATACTATTTTAGCTATTTTACATGGAAAAAAATGGTTTTTACCATGCCTATCGTCAATTTTCGAGTGATTTCAGAGGCCCAAGGTGGCTACCGACCTTAATTTAGTTTTTAAAAAAAATTACCAAACATTTCGATTTCATGAAGAAAACGTGCGAAAAACTAATTTTTTACGAAAGTATTCAAATTTTATATAATTTCATTCGTTTCATGAACAATATCTGAGAAATATCGATTTTTTGTGAAAATATCGAAATTCCACTTACTTTTGTTCGTTTCATGGACAAAATTGATTTTTTATGTAAATATCAGAATTTCACATAATTTCATTCGTTTCAGGGACAAGATGTGAGAAAAATCGATTTGTTTGGAAAATGTCAAAATTCCGCTTGATTTGGTTTGTTTTATGGACAAAATTGATTTTTTAAACTAATATCAAAATGCAGCTTAATTTCATCCGTATCATGGACGATATGTGAGAACAATCTAAAATTCTATTTCAAGACATGAAATATATTGTATGAAAAAGTATAAGATTAAAGATAATACTTAATTTTTTCTAATAATTCATACACTTCGTTGTAATAAATCTCCTTTATTGAATTAGATTTAAAGATAAAAAAATATGATCTGAATCAATTTTCATAATGTATGAAGTTGAGTAGGTATTCTTTTGCGCATTGATTTTAAATTTAATATTTGTGATTGTGAACATTTCTCACTAATTACTATTCAGTAACAATCACTATTTGTTATGATAGAACTTACCAATTACTTTATATTCCTTAGAATACCAATTCATAAACCTAAGGTTATTGTTTTGATTATCAATTTCTATCAAGAAATTGAATAAAGTATAAGTGCATTGAATTAAGTGACGCAAGTACACCCCCACAAAAAACACCACACCGAAAAAGCTCAATACAAACTAAAATATCAGACCATTAAAAGTCACTCTATATATATTAATTTTTTTTTCAATTGTTATATAAAGTGACTCGTAACCAGTTATGAAAACTAAAATACTTCGCAACTGGTGATGAAAAGTAAATTTCGCCGAAGTTTGCGAAAAGAGACTTACTACCTCTTCATTGACACTAAGTTTGATATTCTACATTTTACATATGAAGATTTATGAATTTATTCAATTTTAAATCGTGAATCAAAAAATACTTTGTAAAAAATAATAACAAAATTTGAACAATTAGTGATATTGACCACAACTGACAACATAGTTTGCTTCCATAACAATAACGAAGTGAGAAATAAATATCTTCTAATTCACTAGACGATTTGAAAGGAATTTAAGAGGAGCGCTTGTAGGGACGATTTTTTTACTTTCAATTTGAATTCAAATGTCACATCCTGTTAAAAATTAGAAAAAATATTGTTTGTAACACGTTGGGAAACACAATTTTTCGTAATTCGCGTCCTAATGCGCAACTCGCTTCGCTCGTTGTGTAGAAATCCGCTCGTTACGAAAAATAGTGCTTTTCTCGACAGGTTGCGCAAATAACTATTTCATACATAAAGTCAATTTTCAAATGGCCGAAAAAATAGGACTCGAAAAGTTATTACGACTGCATTATACCACGATCCCTGAAAAAATCTTAAAGGGGTCCTTATGGACATCTAAAATTTGAAAAATATGAGTATTTCAAGTTTTCTCGAATTTATACGGTTTTCGACCTCAGATAGAGAAAAAATACTCTTACATTTTTTTGTAGCTCGATTCAAGACCTTTACAACAGTGAATAATATTTGGTATACTCTTGTGGAGTTATAGTCAAAATAAGTGGCCCACCCATTGATTGTTTTTCATTTTCTCCAATTTATACGGTTTTCGACAATGCATAAATTTTTTACCGATAAAAATCTTTCCTTAAATACTGCATACATCTTACAAATTATTGAAAAATCTATATTACTTTTCTTAAGTATATGAGAAATTAATTCAAGAGTAGTACAAGAGGTACTGATATTTAACCCTTGGATGCATAACATGAGTCTCAGAGACTCATGAACAAATTTAAACAGGTACTAATTCTAATGTATTTTTACCCACAGCACTACTATTTTAAGAATTTGCTTATTATTAGCTTAAATGTATATCGCTGTTTTCAAAACTCCTGTATTTAACAAATTTTTATAAAAAAAAATTGTTCTCACTTACAGTCGCTAAATGCATATCATGAGTCTGGCAGACTCTTGTTTGTTTTGACAGTTCTGTACTACTGGTACTATATGGGCAACTATGTATGTATTTATGCCAATAGGCATTTGCAATTAACAAGTGATTTTATCATTTGTTTTGGTTTGTTCAGTAAGCTTTGTTCTTTTCTAGAAGTAAGCCTAAAATAATAGTGGTCACAGTTTCCAATGATTTTTATGCGTAATTTTAGTGTGCAATACTGGTAAGTTATTTTTGTAAGAGTTAAGGTTAGGTTATTATTTACAAAATCTCAATATTGATAAGGTTTTTATTGTTTTTTACATATTGTAAATTATGGCTTGAACAAGTAAATCTAGAAAACAATCAATACGACCTAGTGACTCTAAGTTTGAGGAAACTTTGATGACATGGTATGAAGAAGAGGATAAGAATATTGTTCATAGTGAAAGTGATACATCAGACACTGACGAACAATATCATCCACCTGAAGGATCTAGTGACACTGGAGAAAGCTCTTCAGATAGCGAAACAGAAAGTATTCCTGATCATAACTCACCTTCAGACGTCTCAAATGGTACGTTTATTGGAAGAAATAATTTTGTGTGGAATTCTACTCAACCCTCACAATGAAGGGTGAGATTACACAATATAGTAAGATTTACATCAGGACCTCAAAGAAGAAATCAAATTTGGTGTATCAAAGATGCATGGGATACATTTATTACGCCTGAAATTGATGATGAAATAATACTTTGTACTAATCGAGAAGCAAAACGCGAATTTGAAAAAAGGTAAGATTTGGACACGAATCGAGAGATATGAGATGGATGCTTTTTTTGGTTTGCTATTGTTGGTTGATGTTGAAAAAAACGGGGATACTCCTGTAAGAGAATTATTTCTCGATAAGATGTCGAATCCAATGTATAAAGCTACAATGACAGTAAATCGTTTTGAAAATATAAGAAAGTATCTTCGTTTCGATGACAAAAGAAGTCGTTAGGTTAGGCTTGAAACTGAATTTACTCATATTCGTCATATATGGGAATTATTTTTAGTTCAGTGCCGAACATAAATGATTCCAAAAGAGTAAGTTACCATAGATGAACAATTGCTTGCTTTTAGAGGTCGTTGTAGTTTGATACAGTACATGCCATCAAAGCCAGCAAAATATGGAATAAAGTTTTTTTGGCTTTGAGAAAGTAAAACAGGATATTCCATTGATGGACAAGTATATTTGGGGCGCCAACCTGGAGAACGAGTACAGCACAACGTAGCAGAAAATGTTGTAAAAGCTCTGTATCAATAAAAAACTCAGGACGGAACTTAACAGTTGACAATTTTTTTACAAGTATTTCATTAACACAACATCTGCTGCTTATTGGAATAACTTGTGTGGGAACTTTGTGCAGAAACAAGAAGGGAATTTCTAAAGAGTTTCAAACCTCTAAGGAACGGAGTGTTTATTCCTCTATTTTTGGTGTCAATAAAGACTTGACGTTAGTGACTATGTACCAAAAAAAAATCTGTGCTACTTCTTAGCTCGATGCATCACGACGATTCAGTAGATAATGAGAGTACCAGAAGAAGACCAGAAATAAATAAATCTTATAATAAAACTGAAGGAGGTGTTTATCATATGGATCAAATGATAGCCAACTATACCACAAAGCGACAATAAAGACGATGGCCTATCGCAGTTTGGTACAACATAATGGATTTAGCAACTCTAAATGCTTACTTTATGTACACTCATGAAAATAAGAATTTTCACCGAATTAGGGTTACCATTTATGAGAAGAAGATCACAAAACCCGAAACTTCCAAATACTGTAAGAAGTAGTATGTAACTTTTTATTACGCTTTCGGAAGAACAGAATATCTTAGCCGGTTCAATTTTTAAAAAGGGAAGAAGATGTTCGCAATGTCCTACACGAATTGGATGAATGAGTACACTGACTTGAACTAAGTGTAATAAACCAACATGCAAAGAACAAAGGGTTCTAGTATGCACAATATGCTTTAATTACAAATTATAATATGTATTTCAATTTCTAACGCCTATTTTTAACCTACTATTATGATGATAATTCAAATACGAGTCTTGGAGACTCGAGCTATGCATTCTCGTCGAGAATTTCATCTATGCATCCTAGGGTTAATTAATACAATTAAACAAATAGTAACATCCAACGGTTTTCCATTACATATGGTAAATAAATCAATTAATCAAAAAGAGGAAACAATGGCATTACAACTGATATTCCCTAAACTAACTAGAGAAATAAAGAATAATATAACAATCACATATGCAGGTAGTTTTTCTAATAACATTTCAAAGATAATATCTTTAGCAACAAATACAACAATTTCTTTTAAAATCGAAAATAATGTTAAAACAAAAAGGTTAAATGTAAAAACAAAAATATCCCCAATAAATATGTCTGGTATTATAAACTCAAATTTTGAAACACGATACAGTGAACACGTACGAATCAATAAAAACTTCAAAACCTTTATGAACCTTAAAATCCCCAAAAACTTTAAAAACCTCAAAAACTTTTAAAAATCCCTTGTACATGTGAAAGTTTAAAATTTGAAAATTAAAAAAAATTCAAAAAAAACTAAAAACATCCCTTGAAAATGTCTCTAAGAACCATCATTAAATAAAATTTAAATTGTTGACAATTGAAAATTCTTTAAGGTGTCCCTCTTACCTAGTGAGGGTTTTTTTCTGTGTTGAGCGGAAATGATCTTTTATTTCTTTGTAAATTCAAATCAAACGAGAAATTTGCAAAAAATTTGAAAGCTCTAGCACGTCATGTGAAACAATGCAATGCAAAATTTCGTATTCATTGATGAATGAAACCAAAAACTGCAAAAAACTACTAATGATGTTGGTATAGGAAAGCTATTTGAATACAGTGTGGCCTCGAAAAATTCTTAGCGAAATTGTTAATTATATGTATTATATATATATATATATATATATATTATACTATTTATAAAGATGAATACTTACTTTTATTGTGAAATTTATTCATAGAAGTTTATTAATTATAATTTTGTTTTTAGTTTGGCTAGCTCAGTTATTGGTTTTAGTAATTTATTTTAATTAGATTATTCGGGAGCATGAAACCCATTTTCTCTTTGAGTCCTGGCTTATTGTATTGTTATAATTGTTTAAATAAAAAGAAAACACATTAATTTGAAATAGATTTAATTTTTAATGTAATATTTATATTTGATAAAAATAATATGCGACGCCAATGGTTATATTGTACCTACTTATTGATTTTAATAATATCATCAATGCGCATGCGTGAAAAACTAGTCATGCGCTTTAACATGAAACGAACAATTATGATACATAAGAAACATCTATTCATATTATATCAAGTTTGTTGAAGATGCAAACAAGTATATGGTTTAAACACATAAAAGAATTTATATATAAATCATAGTTATGTATGATACAAATAGCTGTGGGAAGAAATTAGTTATATACATGGATAGAAAAATAGGAATTATATACAGATGGACATGGTTATAACATTATGAAATTTCAATCACAAGATTTATGCGATTACAAGATGGCGTAAGTACATATTTTAATTTATTTAAAAGTCAGCCTTTTATTAATTTTAACGATTTATGCAATGAATTCACTATACCAAGTCTGTTTCTTTCTTTTTTAGATCGATCATATTTGCAAAAGTTTGTCAATTTATGAAATTAAGTACTTAATTGGTATTTAACGTTTTTACACTGTTTATTGGCCAATGAATGATTTAAAAAACACTGACCTGTTGCTCTTGCATTGGGATGAAAGTCTCTGGATCCCAGGAACACTCCACTGAAGCTCCAAAAAACCAAAATTAATGAAAATTTCGCAGATTCTTGCCGAAAACTTGTTACAATTAACTGTGAGTATTACTAATATTGTATTTCATAATACTTTAGAAGTTTAAATGTCTTAAACCGGGAATATCTTTAAATTTTAGGAACACTATCCCACACACTCCTCGCTTCTTAATCCCAGCTTCCGTTCTCCTTTAAGCGTCCCCTCGATTCTCGACTTTTTTCATTAAAACAGTCTTTTGTTCTTTTCCAGGTCCCTATTCCAAAGTTTATTTATTGATTCACAGTTTGTTCTGTCATCTTTTATAACCAATAAGATATTGTCTTTTGTAATCAGATAATTGAAACTTCTATCACTTATCAAAAAATTTCATACATACAAATACATTAAAATTGGTTATACTTAGATACACTTACATGATACAACATTCAATATTATTATTGATAGTATATTCTTGTTACACTCATATTAATTATAAATATAAATTCTCTTATGTTATTTGTCTATATGTCATTATTTGTTTATCTATGAAATCTATTGGATTATATTCTATTCAATATTTATATTTGTTCTTATTCTTAAATTAATGATTATAATGAATTAACTATAGTAATATTTGTTTTCATTTCAGATGAACAGCTGATTATGTTATGAAAAATAATCTTCGTCTTAGGCAACTTTATTTACATCATTACATTGGTTAGGCAATATCTATATTTTATGTTATCATTGAGGTAATTCCTTATTTTTTATATTGTTATAGGCTGTTATTCAATATATCTTTATTTGATATGTTGTTTAAATTAAGAAAAGTGTTTCCTTTTTACTTGTTTTCCTTAATTATATTATTTTCATATATATTTCATACTAGCAAACATATTTTTATAATACTAATTCTATTATTATCTATGATATCTGGTTCAATATATATATATATATATATATATATATATATATATATATATATATATTGAGTTAGTATTGATTGTTTTTTGATTTTATATAATCGATAATTATATACTTTATGTCACTATCTGATTTTTTGGTTACCGTGTTCTCGCCTAGTTCAATAAACATCATGTATTGTTCTTTCTTTTTATCTTATCACCTTGTCACGTATCTTATGCATGAATAGATGTAACCCTATCGTCTCCTCTTGTTCATGTATCATTGTTATACCACAGAGCAATACGTTTATTTATTTATTTCTCTGTTTTCATTCGAGGCATAAAAACTCTAGAACAAAGATATAATATTAGATTAAATTGATTCAAATTTGACCTAAAATGAATCCAAAATTTCAAGCCGAATGGACGGCTGATACTTCAAAAAAACATTTTCGTGAATTGTCGCTTTATAAATATATCGATATATCTCTAAAAGTATTATTTTTCTTCAACCTTCTCAAATATTTTTTTTTTCTAATTCTTGGGTATCAGGTTGTGTAATTAATTGAAACATTTTGTTGTCGCTGACGTTGTGTCTCCGGGCTAGGAACTTTCTCAAAGTTTATTTTTGACTGAATCAAGTATAATTGTTTACAGATTAAAATGAAAAAACACATGTACCATCAATACAAATTCTACTATATTATACAGGGGGGTACGGAAAGACTTCGGGTGTATTATTTTATTAAATTATGATAAACTTGACTCCAAGTTTATAAAATATTGTTTATCGTTGACTGTATTATGTTCATTTTTGATATGCACCATTTCTTTAATTGTAAATTTTTTGTAGTGTGAATGTAGAGCTAGAATTTTTCTGTATTTAAAATCCAGCTCATGCTTTTCATTGTTTTCATGTTTGTGGAGAGCTGTGGAAGCATTTTTAGTATATTTATGGCCATTTATTCTGTTTTATAAAGTCTGTGTGGTCATTCCTATGTATTTTTTCGGACAGTTTAGGCAGGGTATGGAATATATCACATTTACTTTTTTTGTGGTTTTTATTTCACTTTTTAGTTTGGTGAATAATGGTGATAGGGTGTTTTGAGCTTTGAGACATATTGTGATATCATGTTTAGAAAATATGTGACTGAATTTTTCAGAAAACTGCTCCGTGATGGCATTGCAACATATTTATTATTTATTGTTTGACACGTTGTTTTTAGAGTATTTCTTTGATGGGTTATTATATATTTTATAGACTCTTTGTTTGAAAACACGGTTTATGTTATGTATTGGATAGTAATTGTTCATTAAAGTCGTTCTAACTTGTTTTATAATATCAGGTCTGTATTCAGGCAAAGTTAGTTTAATGGATGTGTCGACTAATCCAGTAACTACGCTGTTTTTATGGGACTTTGGATGGTTGGGATTGTAGTTGATGTATCGGCCTCATCAGGTAACGTTATTATACAGTTTGGTTTTGATAGTATTATGGTTAGTTCTTATCAATGTCATATCTAAAAAAATTATTTTGTTAATGTTTTCTGTCTCTCTCTCTTTCTCTCTCTCTATATATATATATATATATATATATATACATATATATATATATATATATATATATATATATATATATATATATATATATATATATATATATATATATATATATAATATATATATATATATATATATATATATAAAAATATTAGTCTTGTATTTGAAATTGTTGTGTTAGTTTTGAGTAAGAGATAAAGTTATATTTTAAAAACACGGTTTCAGTTAATTAAAAGTTAAGTGGAGCAGTCAGTAGGATAGTCAATCGGAAGTTAAAGCATATAACACTCGGTTCGTTTCTACGATTTATTGACTATTAGAACAAGTGAATTTTAATTATTGGAACTCTTAGTTGGGCGAACTGAGGAACTCAACTAGAAGATCTGTGTTGTGCGCGAAACCGGAAGAATCAAGAGGAGATTGGTTGTTCCTGTGCAGTCCGGGCCAATGGAAAGGATCTTCGTTCTATGACTGTAAGTGTTTTTATGTCATATAGAGGGAATAATAATTATATTTCTGACACATCTGACGATTCTGACTCAAATAATTCAAAATCAGGCTCAAACTCTTTTAACACTAAAATAAAATTAACTTTAGCATCACCAAAACTTTATCCCATAAATAATTTTAATAAAATGGCTACTCCACAATTACCTATTTTAAAAAATAAATATCTTGATATGATACCAGAATTTGATGGAAACAATGCATTACTTCCTAGGTTTATTGAAATTTCAGAGAAATTAGTTAGTAAGTTTTATAATACTGTAGATGTAGGGGATTTTCAAAATGAATATTTGATGTCCAGCATCTTAGCAAGAATAAAAGGTGAAGAACCTATAAACGTTTCTTCTTGTACAATAAGAACTTGGGAAAATCTAAAAGATGCACTTCTTAATACTTATGCTGATGGAAGAGATATTTACACATTACATACAGAACTTTCAGAAATGAAACAAGGCAATGAAACGCCTTTCGAATTTTATAATAGAATTCAACATTTATTAAATCTTCAAATTCCTTATCTCATCACACATTCCAATGTTAATGAACATTCAATTTTAGGAAATTACTTTGAAAGTTTGGTACTCAGAGTATTGCTACGCGGTTTAAAAAAACCTTTAGGTACATTAATGCGTACGAAAAATCCAGAAAATTCAAATATTGCTTTAAATGTTCTTACAAATGATTTTCAAGTTTATACGACCCAGAATAATCATCCAAAAAATATTTTTTCAAATTTAAATACGCAAAATTATTCGCATAAAAATAAAACCAATTTCCAAAATAATGTGGCACATGGGCAGCCACCTCCTAAGCCAAATTCTATGCAGAATTATCAACACACCAATCGAAATCCCGCATCAAACCCCCAAAATCGTCCATCAACTTTTTATAATTCTTCTAATAGGAATAATACAAGTTTTTATAACAATGGTCAAAACGTCTTTAAACCTAATCAGAACCAAAGATTTCCAAATCCAACTCCAATGAGTATGTCTACAAGAAATACAGATAGACCCCAACCTCAAAATTATCGAAATAGGTTTCAACACAATCCTAATCAACCTAGAAATTTTTTCTCGGAAGACGATTCCGATTGTATTAATGATGAATCCGATAATTTTTTAGTGACACTAGCCTCGGAACCAAATCAAACATTATCGAACTATTAAATTTAAATAATTCAGAAAGTGTGTTACCCTATATAATTTTCCCAGAACAAAATATAAAAGTTTTAATTGATACTGGTAGCAAAAGATCCTTTGTGACATCAGCTGTAGCTGAAAAATATTTCAAAAAATCTTACGTCAAAAAACCATTCCATGTAAAATCTGCCTTTGGTAGCAGTCAACATAATTTTTGTACTTTTATTCCAATCCCAAAAATGTTTAATTATAGGAAAGCTCTCAATTTAGAATATTGCGTTTTCAAGTTTCACGATCATTTTGATTGTTTGTTAGGATTAGATAATTTAAAAATACTTAATGCAATTATTGACTTAAATAAGAATTCGCTTATGACTCCTTATAGTCAAATTAAAATGAAATACATCGACATTAAAACTGGATCCACGAATTGTATAGTAGTGCATCCACATTGTGAACAAGTAATTAAATTGAATATTGAAAATGTAAAAAATGGTAATGTAATTTTACCATATACACGAATTGGGAAATTAGAAATCCCGGAATGTTTAACAAAAGTTGAAAATAATATAGATTTATTATAGATTTATGTACAATTTTAAATCCTTCAGAATCCAACTTTCAAGTAGACTTAAGCCCTTCTATTAGTGTTGAGACATTCGATGAATACGAACAAACCCTCAACCCAAATTTTAATAATATTTTTTCTAAGAATGTTAAATTTGATGTTTCGAAAGTTAGAACTGAACATATGAATTCTGAAGAGAAACAATCTGTATTAAAATTAGTTCAAGAGTATAGTGATATTTTTCGTGTTGAAGGAAATCAGCTTACCTTCACAAGTAAAATAAAACATCATATTAAAACTTCTAATGAAATATCTATTTATTCAAAGTCATACAGATACCCTGAGGTTCACCGAACGGAAATTCAAAAACAAATTCAAAAAATGTTAAATGATAAGCTAGATGCTTCTCTAAAGCCAAAGTATCGACTCGTTGTTGATTATCGAAAACTGAATGAGATCACAATTGGAGATCGATATCCATTACCAGATATTACAACGTTACTAGATAAGCTTGGACGTTGTCGATATTTTACAACATTAGATCTCGTTTCTGGTTTCCATCAGATCGAGATGGCTGAGGAGGATATTCCGAAAACAGCCTTTAATATTGAAAATGGGCACTATGGATATGTGCGCATGCCCATGGGTCTGAAAGGGGCTCCCGCAACCTTTCAAAGGGTCATGGACAATATCCTAAGAGGTATACAGAACGAGAAATGTTTGGTGTACCTTGATGATATAATTGTGTTCAGTACCAGCTTACAAGAACACATCACAAATTTGAAACAAGTATTTAATAGATTAAGAGATTCTAATTTTAAATTACAAATTGATAAATGCGAATTCTTGCGAAAAGAAGTTGCATATCTAGGACATACTGTCACGCCAGAAGGTGTAAAACCAAACCCAGATAAAATTTTAGCAATTCAAAAATTTCCGATACCAAAAAATTCAAAACAATTAAAAGGATTCCTAGGACTCCTAGGTTATTACCGAAAATTTATGAAAGATTTTTCAAAATTATTTAAACCATTAACTATCAGATTGAAAAAAGATGCAATTATCAATGTAAATGATTCAGATTATGTAGAATGTTTTGAAATGTGTGAAAATCTGTTGATAAATGAACCAATACTTCAATATCCAGATTTTACAAAACCCTTTAACCTTACCACAGACGCCAGCAATTATGCTTTAGGTGCTGTTTTAAGTCAAGGCAAAATAGGCTCTGATTTACCGGTGGCTTACGCCAGCAGAACCTTAAATGATTCAGAATGCAACTATTCTGTAATCGAGAAAGAACTTCTTGCCTTAGTTTGGGCAGCGAAATACTCCCGCCCGTATCTTTTTGGCAGAAAATTTACAATAGTTACCGACCATAAACCACTTCAATGGTTATTCTCACTTAAAGATCCAAGTTCAAAGCTTGTCAGATGGCGCTTGAAACTTGAAGAATATGATTATGATATCGTATACAAAAAAGGTGCTTCAAATACCAATAGCTATTGTTTGTCCCGAATTCAAATAAATATTAATGAAACTGAATTACAAGAACCCCAGTGTTCTAAAAATTCATTAGTTTATATGGACAAATTTAATAAGAAACTCTCATCATCTTCCGATGATAATAGATCTCCAATAGTTGAAACGGATAATGAAAAAAAAAATAATGAGGATGATGACGAAGACATCACAGTTCATACAAATGAAAAAAATCCTGTAATCGGTATACCAATTTCAGATTCAGCGATGAATATTGGTAAAAATCAACTAATATTTACAGAAATAAATTTCGAACCAGCCATACCCACTATTATAAAACTGTATGAAAGTAAACAAAGAATTATTGTACAATTATCTAAAAATAATTTTGAGAAAGATGTGATTAATTTCGTGAAAGAATACATAGTACCGAAAACTAAATATTCTATTTATTTTGAGGACCCAATTTATGAAAAATTCAGTGTTATTCTACAAAATCACTTCCAAGATTCTCAAATTGACTTTGTTAAATGTAATAAAAAATTGATAGATGTTCCTTTAAATGAAGTTAAAGAAGTACTTCAGAATTACCACGAGGGTAAGACTAATCATAGAGGTCTAGATGAAACTGAAAATCAATTAAAAGCTTTGTATTATTGGCCTAATCAAAGAGCATCTATACAAACTTATATAAACGAATGCGAAGTTTGCCAGTTAAGCAAATATGATAGAAAACCAATAAAACCATTTTTAAATGTTACTCCCACAGCTACTAAACCTTTCCAAATTTTGCATTTAGACACGATAACCTTAGAAAATAGTAAATTTCTCACGATAATAGATTTATTTTCTAAGTATGGTCAAATGTATGAATTAAAATCTAGACAAGGAATAGAAGTAGCTCATAGTCTAATTAAATATTTTACATACCATTGTATACCAGAACAAATAATTTCGGATAATGGAACTAAGTTAAAAAATTCTGTTGTAAAGGAATTGTTAGAAACGCATAAAATTAAAATTCATTTTATAAGTTCTCAACATCCAGAATCGAATGTAATTCCCGAAAGATTCCACTCTACGATTATTGAACACATCAGACTTTTGAATAATCAAAAAGATTTTAAAAACAAGACTATTGAAAATAAAATACTTTATGCATTATTAGCCTATATTAATAGCGTTCATTCTGCAACCAAATTGAAACCCAACGAAATAATTACCGGACACATAGATAGTAATACACCCTTCAATATAGAATTAGATCGACACGTAGTTAATAATTATATACAGAATCATAAAGTAAAATGAAAATTTATTACTCGAATTTAAATCAAAAATTACAGGAAAATAAATCAAAAGTGATATCTAAAGCCAATAGAAGCCGTGAAGAATTACCAGATACAATACCCACTAAAGTGTATGTACGTAATAAACAGGCACAAGGTGAAACCAAAAATAAATATAGAAGTGAAGAAATTGAAAGTAAAAATATCCGACTAAAAATAGCAAAAATCGCTGCTAGACACAAAAATACTTCAGGAAATATTCATCTTTCAAACATAAAACGTCCTAAAAAGACTCCATATAAATTCATTTCAGGTTCGTCACCGTCGGAGACGCAACAATCAAAATAAAAGATGTTACCCATAACTTGGGAATAAACTTGGGAATACTTCCCATAAATCTTGGATATGCCAAGCAGCAGAAATCCAGCCATACTTTCGTTCATTTTTATAGTTTAAGCCCACTATTAGTAGAATATTATAAGTCAAGTATACAATAAAATCACGTTAAATATATGTCTAATAATACATTTTTTCTAACTGAAACAAAAAAAACTGTAAATATAATAGAGTACACTAATCATAGTATAGATGATAGATTTGATAACATTAATATTTATTCAACCTTAGATATAGCAAAGAGAGGGTTAATTAACGGTCTTGGATCAATAGTCAAAACAATTACGGGAAATTTGGACTGTGGAGATGGAGGAAGAATTAATTCAATTATGGAACATTTAAAACAAAATCAAGAAAACTTGTAAACTCAAATTAAAATGCAATATTCTGTTAGTCACCAAATAATTGACAATTTTGATAAGACAGTTTAGGACATCCAGTATAATGAAGAAATATTAAAAACAAAAATATTTGAGATAAAAGATATTTTAGATTTTCAAGCAAATGCAGAAAATATTATTTATTTGGAACAGCTGTTCAACGAACTTCTTATCACATTCAATGTAATTTTAGACGTTTTAGAAACGGTTGAAAATTCATTAAACCGTCTGTAAACTTGAAATATTACATCCAAGTATTATAAAATCTGACGACTTATTTGCAGAGTTGCGAAAAGTGCATTATTACTATCAAACGGAATTACTTTCCGAATTAAAACATAAAAACATTTTAGAATTTGAAGCCGTCATAGATGTAGTTTGTAAAGTAGAAAATAATCAAATACAATATTTTTTATCGATACCTATTAATTATGATATTTTATTTAATCTTTTTTATATGTTACCTATACCTAAAGAAATTGAATCAGAATACGTAACATTATTACCTAATTCAAAATTTTTACTAAAATCAAATAATGTCATTAAACCTCTAAATGACATTTGCACTCGCGGCAATATTTTTCAATGTCCTAACCATTTGCAAGACAATAATAATTATGGGTGTGAAGAAACCATACTGCTAGCAGGAAATTCTACATTTTGTCAATATACAAAAATTGAAATAATTAAGAATCACATTGAAATTATTCCGGAGATAAATCAATTTTTGGCTATATTTCCAGTAGAAGAAAAATTAATCATAAAATGTAAGCAAGAAACTGAAGTGAAAACTCTTAAAAGCATTTATTTAATTGAAAATTCAGCATGTAAAATTATATTTAGAAATCAAGAGTTAATATTTCAACAAGAAACTTTTGGACAACCTTTTGTAATAAATGAACTAAATTTGAAATTAAATCAATTACACGTTTGTCCAATGAAGATTGATTTAAAAAGTTTAAAAATAAAGGATATTCCAAATCAATTGGTAACGCCAATATTTACGGAAAACCATAATTTTCACATTCCCAGTATTTGGACTATTCTTCTTTATATAGCATTGATAGTGGCGTTCCTGTGGATCATGTTTAAGAGGAAACATTCTGGAAGGACAAGTAAGAGTCATCAGCAGTCAACGGAAGTCCAGCTTCCAGGAGAAGCTTCCTTCTAAAGGGGGAGGTGTCACCTACGCCATTGCCCTTAGGTGGACAGTATATTGTGCTGATTAAGTATTTATATTATTGTAGAATTGCTTAGTTTGTGTTTGTTACGAGGTTATTCAAATTCATGTTTATAATAAAAATATTAGTCTTGTATTTGAAATTGTTGTGTTAGTTTTCAGTAAGAAGAAAAGTTAGTTTTTAAAAATACGGTTTCAGTTAATATATATTATTATAGAGTGAAACACCCCGTATATTAAATAATAAAAATTAAAGATTGTGCATTGTAATTTAGAAGAATTTTTTTAAGTCTGAATTTTTTTTTATTATTTGAATGGAGACAATCTGTATGATACACTATTTGAGAGAGAAGGCATACACAAGACAGACCGTATAATCGTAGGGAAAATTGTGAATAGGTGCGAGAAACAAATTATGTGAAATAAAATAACACAATTTTTATTCAAAAGATTAAGTATCAGAACTTTGTTTATGATAAAAAACTAATGTTTCTTTATTCTGTGAAATTAAGATAATCTTATGAATTTGTCAGAAGAAACCAAACAATATTTGTTGAAAGAAATATTAACATAAGAAAGGGTAACTGTTTAGACATAACTAGATAGGAAGCTGTATAATAATATGAATTTCAGAAAGCATGACATATACAAAACGAATATTCATTTTGCACATATATTTGAAGTTAACAGCTGTCATCTAAAAATATTAAGAATTTTCATTTTACATACACACTTAGAGATTAACAAATGTCAGTTAAAATTTTTATGAAATATTGTTGGGAGAAAACAATATATGAGGTTTAAGCAATTGAAAAATTTAGAATAGAATGTCCTGATATGATGGAGGGACGATTCACTGTTTGAAGTGAAGGTTTTCAATGATGAAATTGATAGTCAATTTTGATTGGTAAATAAACGTTTAAAAGAATCACATCAGCGACAATTACGTTGCTAATGATAAAAAAATTTGAATGAAAAAAGTTGTTGATTATGTAGACTATTCACTAAGAAGTCTTTTTGGGGTAGCAAAAATTTGGAAGAAGAAAAATTATTTTGGTAAAGAAAATTATTTTAAATATTTGAGAAATATCAGTTTTGGCTATGGAATTCAAGAAACAAATACATTATACTTACGAGATATACGTTAATGTAAGTAATTAAATAAATATTAATAACTACAAAATATAAAAAGGAATTGGTATATATTATGTGGTACTAACCGTGACTTTTCTTTTATAAATGGTCAATTGTTGTATTGTGGAAGCAATGTCTCGACAATACCTTTCAGAAAACACTGAATCATGGAATGCATCCAAAGTGTTTTGATGTTGGAAGAAATACAGCGTCAATTCCTGATTTGGTGGAAATGGACAGGAAGAACGGATTTATTCCAAGAGAGAGAGAACCTAAAATAGATCAAAGGAACTGATCATTGAGGTGAATAAACAAAAACAGTATAGTGAACAAGGTATTTAAATTCAATTTATTAATACATAAAAAGTTAAACGAACTTACCGATTTGTGTAAAGAACTGAACTTTAATGTTACATGGACGCTAAAAAGTTTATAGTTCGCCATCTTCTATAATTCATTTGTATACCAAGTTGCATAATTGTAATTCACCCTTAGAATTAATATCTCACCAGAGTGTGTCTGTTGTATGAATGAATCATTATTTTAGATAGTTGAATTTCTTCAAGAAAACTTGTAAAAGAGTAATGTATTTATTTTCATCACATTAAACAACGTTTTGTTTCTTTTAAAGAACGATTTAAAAGTGTACGTAGAGATTTTCATTTCATCTGGTGATTTCCGCTCCATCTATTTTCTATAGGTAGAAGTTTGAACTGACATCTATGAATGGTGCAGAGATTTGATTCCAAACAGGTCAGAACCGTATTCAGTTCATAATTATTAAGTAAATAATATATTTTGATCAACAAATTTGTTTTAAAATATAAAGAATTTATTGATTTTGGCGATAATATTAAAAAATGAAACCGTTTAATTTTTATATACTTGAACTCTACCCTGAGATAAGAAATTTCTCATGCAAGTAGCATAAATTGTTTATCACCTATTTAAAATTATCTATATACTGGGCTAATAATAAAAAGTTTAAAGTAAATCTAAACTAAATAAAATATTAAGTATATTTTTTATTACAAAGGATAAGTCTATCCAGTTTAAAAATGGCCCCCAATGTAGGGCTAAAATCTATCCAGTAAATAAATGACGCACTCAACGTGGGGCTAAAGTAATATAAAACCTTTATATCAAGCGAATTATAATAATTGACGCACCAAACGAAGGTAAATAATAATAAAAAGGATTGAAACACATTTTCAACTGTATTGAAAGAAGAGTCAAATACAAAAATGGAAAGGAAGATGACTTTGAGAGACGGAAAACAAGTAGGAGGTGAAAGTGGATCTGAACAAGAGAGGGAGGAAAGAAATCATGGAAGAGGAGATTTTCAAGTGCAATACTTGAAACAAGGAAGAGAACGTCCAGACGAAGATATTGCAGAACAAGGACAGGAAGAAGAAGATGCACCATTGCAAGAAGAAACAGAACAAGAGGATAGACAAGAGTCTAAAAAACAAACAGAAGAGGACAAACAAGAATTTAAAGAAAAAAAAGAGGAAATGGACGTTGTGAGTATGCTCCAAATGATGATGAGAGAAATAAGAGGAGATTTGGATAAACAAGATAAAAAAATGGATAAACGAAATGAGAATATGAATAGTATGAAGGATGATATTAGGGAAGATATGAATAAAAATAGACAAGAAATAAAACAAACAAAGGAAATAATAATAATATTAATGGAAGAAAAATTGGGACATGTAGAGAAGAAACTGGAGGAATCGAACATATATATGGAAAACAAAATTGAATCCACCAAACAAGAAATAAGAGGAGAAGTGATTGGAAGGATCATGGAAATAGAAAATTTACAAATCAACAAAATTAAGGAAATTGAGGAGAAAGAAAAGGATTTCAAAGGAGAAATTCAGAGAGAAGTCAAGGAAATCAAAATGGGAGTTCAGGACACCCAAGAAAGAATGGGAAACCTAGAGGGAAAATGGGACAGAACTTTAACGGAATTCCAACAAAACGTTGAAGAAGCATGTAAAGAGAAACAAAACCAGGAAGAAATGAAAACAGAGGAGAAGATTGGAGAAATACAAAAGGAAATTGAACTTATGAAAGGAAAAATTGAACAGACTGGAAATAAAATTTCCAAAGAAGAACAATCCAGAGAAACACAGGAAATTACGAGAAAATTAGAAGACATGGAAGAAAGGTTATATTATCTACAGGGAAAAAACGATCGAAGAGGAGATATGAATTTCCAAGAAACAAGGAATGGAATGATTGAAACGAAAATAATAAACAATTATATAGGCAACAGGGGAGAACATGAATTTGAAGGTGACAACAGGAAAATACACCCAAAGGTTTTTATCAAAATTTCAAAGAATAAAATAAAAAATATACAAAATAGAGAAGACATTAAGGAAATGATTAGAGAAAACCTGCATGCACTAGTGTGGTACACGAGTAAGGAAGACGAATTTAAAAATTTTTAAGACTTTGAAGATCAATTTATAAAATACTTCTGGGGAAACAGTGCACAAGCGAGAGTAAGAGAGAGACTCTACTCAGGAAAATATGAAGTAGGAAGAGGAAACAGCATGAATGAATACGCTATGAAAGTATTTATGAATGCGAAGTTCCTAGATCCACCGATTCCAAAAGAGGAAATTATAATGTTTATATCTAGACATTTTAAGTGTGAAATAACTGAGACAATTGCTATTCAAAATGTTACAAATATAGAGCAACTAAGTAGTTATTTGCAAAGATTGGAAAGAAACAAAGTGGATAACAATAATTATAATCGAAGTAAAAACAATAATAGTAACAATTTTAATAGAAATAATCAACAGAATAACAATAATAATAATTTCAATAGAAATAATCAATACAATAACAATAATAATTATGAGAATAATACAAGTAATCAAAATAATAGAAGAGATAATTATGAACAAAGTTATAATAGAGCAAACAACATAAATAATAGAAATTATAACAATGGATACAATAACAAAAACAATAATTATAACAACAATACAGGAAATAACAATAATTATAACAGAAATTTTAACAATCGAAACAATTATAACAGAAATTTTAGATACAATAATAATAACAATAATAACAATTATAGAGAACAAAACTACAGGGAGCAAAATAACAGAAGTGGACAATACGACAACCGACAAAGAGAAGAAATTAGAGAACAAAGAAAAGATTATAGGTAGGAAGAAAGAGGAAACGGAAATGGAGGACAAAGAAGGATAAATAATATTCAAAGAAGAGAAGAGAGAGTGATATCGGTAGAACCGGAAATTATTACAGAACAAGAACCCGACCAAAATTTTGGATCGAGCACATACCAAATGTAAGAAATATCATCTGTACATATGAACATCCAAGGGAATATATTAAATTTGGGGAAGATTTGGAATTAAAAGGAGCAATGGGATTGATAAAAATTGAAGGAAAATTAAATGGGAAACTAGTCAAAATATTAATAGATACAGGCTCGGAAGCATCCATAATAAAAACAAAACTAATTGAAGAAAATATTGAAAATTATGAAAATAAGCTAGTTAAAATACCGAAAACTACATTAATAGGAGCAAACGGAAAGAAATTGTGTGAAGTTAGCAAATCTATAATACAAAGTATTGAATTAAAGGATGGGAAAGAAGTTGAGATGCAATTATTGTTAGTAGATAATTTAGAATCAGACATAGTTATAGGAATAGATGAATTAACGGAATATAAAGCAAGAATTGATTTTGAAAAGATAGAGATTGAATTAAATGGTAATAGAATTGAATTTGAAGAAGGAAATATAGAAGAATTGGAAATTGAAGAGGATAATAAGAAGTTATGGAATATAGAAAGGATTGGAAATATGGAAGTATTGGCAATTGGAGAGGATAATAGGAAGTTATGGAATATAAAAATGAGTGGAAATGTGGAAGAATTGGAATTTGGAGAGGATAATAGGAAGTTATGGAATATGGAGAGGGATGAAATAATGGAAGAATTGGAATTAGTGTGTGGAAATAAGGAATATACAGAGAAAGTGAAGAATTTAATAATTAAATATAAAGGATTAGTTGAAAAAGAGATGAGAATGGCGAATAACTATGTACATAAGATAGAAGTTAAGGGAATAGAGAATTTCAGAATAAGAACATATCCCATACCTTACAAATATAGGAAAGAAGTTGATTCAGAGATACAAAATATGCTAAAGGATGGTATTATAGAGAGATGTAACACAAGATATGTAAATCCTATTGTGGTCGTAAAGAAAGCAAATGGTGATTTAAGATTATGCCTAGATGCAAGAAATATTAATCAATACACTGTACCACAATACGAGGCTCCGATGAATGTGGAAGCAATTTTTGGGCGCATTACGAATACGAAAATATTTTCTAAAGTTGATTTAAAACACAGTTTTTGGTTGATTCCTTTGGATGAAGATAGTAGAGATTACACTGGCTTCTCTATTGATGGTGTGTTGTACAGATTCTGTGTAGCTCCATATGGTATACAAAGTGCTTGTTCGGCCTTGGTTAGAGCATTACACCAAATACTAAATAAATTTGAAGACTTTGCACTTCATTATATCGATGATATATTGATCTTCTCAAATGATGAAGAAGAACACCTAAAACATATAGAAATAATTTTAAAAGAATTAGATAGAGCAGGTTTAAAAATGAATCAAAATAAATGTAAATTTTATCAGGAAGAGATATGCTTCCTAGGTTATAAAATAGACAAAAATGGGATGTCCATGGATGAAGAGAGGATGCAAGCAATAATAGAGTATAAAAGACCATCAAATCTAAAATCTCTGAGAGGATTTCTAGGGATGATGAATTACTTCAAACGTCTGATACCTGATATGAGCACGAAACAGATACCTTTAATAAAGCTGTTAAAGAAGGACAATAAATGGAAGTGGACTGAGGAAACAGAAATGGCTTTTAATGATTTAAAAGAAGCTTTTACTAAACAACTGAAAGTTTATCATCCGAATTATGACCTACCTTTCATATTACGAACGGACGCATCTAAAGAAAGGTGTGCAGGAGTCTTATTACAAATACAAAATGACATGGAGGTACCCATATGTTTTGTATCAAGGGTAACGAAGAACTATGAAAGAAATTATGGAGTGTCAGAGCTAGAATTGGCAAGTATAATTTTCTGTGTGACAAAATTTAGATTTTTATTGTTAGGAGCAAAATTTACAATAGAAACCGATCATTCTTCGCTTACAACTATTTTGAAAAACAGATTTGGCAATAGCAGAGTTCATAGATGGGGTTTAATATTACAAGAATATGACTTTGAAATTAAATACATCCCAGGAAAGACGAATGTAGTGGCAGATGCGTTAAGCAGAGAAAGTAAGGGGAATAATGATATAAATAAAAGAATTGTTAAAATTGGAGTAAATATAATGAAAGATCTAGATGGGATATTTTCTTTAAATTGTATCATAGAGGACCAAATGGAATTGACAGAAAAACAGAAACGAAGAGGACAATTGAAAGAAGAAATATGGATAAAAAAAATGGGGAAGCAGATTTGTTTATGATAACAGAAAATTTAGCTAAAAAAATTTTGGAGAATTTACCTAGAAACAATGGACACATAGGAGCTAGGAAGTTATGGTTACGGTTTAGAGAAAATTATATTAGTAAGGGGGACCAAAGTATTGCAAAATTAATCTCTAGCACATGTCATATTTGTCAATTGGGAAAAAGTAAACATAGGAGAAATGAGAACATAGCAAAGTCTATAGTAACAACAAGATGTGGAGAAATAATTGCTATAGATTTTCTGAGTAATTTGATACCCAGTAAACAAGGAAATCGTCATATCCTAATAGCAGTTGATTTATTTTCAAAATTTGTAAAATTATACCCGACAAAGACAACTAAAAGTAGAATAATTATGGAAAAACTATCAGAATACATGCAGGAAATTATAAAACCAGAAAATTGTATCATAGACAATGCTACCTATTTTACTAATGAAAGATTTAGGAAATTCTGTGGTAGAAACAAAATAAATTTAAAAACGATTAGTATCCGACACCAATCTGCAAATCCATCTAAGAGATACATTAGGGAAGTGATAAAGTTTATGAGAATAACTTTGTGGGATCAAAACCATGATAATTGGGAAAATCATCTGGAAGAAATTCAAAATTATTTAAACAATTTGCCAAACACTGTAACAATGGAGAGTCCAATTTATTTAATGACACAACTGAGACCTCAGAGAAAATGGGAAATAGATACTGCAGAAGGGTTTGAAAAGGTATTGTGAAGAGTGAATAAAAATGTGCAAAACAATGCAAATAAATACCTACGGAGAATGGAAAAAAAGGGAAAAATAAAAACAACATTTAAAAAAGGGGATTTAGTGATCGTCCGTGCTTTAAGGGTATCAGATAGGAACAAACAAATGTGTGCGAAATTGAAACCACCTTTCGAGGGACCATATGTTATAGACAATGAGAACGGGATAAATAGCTATGTTTTAAGATATATGGAAAGTGATGAAATAAGAGGTGTCTTCAATATAGAGGATCTAGATAAGTACAATAATTAATGAAGCAGTAAAGAAAAGGAATATATTAAATGTTAAAGGTAAAATTTGCGTTCATAAAATTTTTCCTAACTTCAAAATTTGATAAACGCAAAATTTAGGGGATGTTATTATAGAGTGAAACACCCTGTATATTAAATAATAAAAATTAAAGATTGTGCATTGTAATTTAGAAGAATTTTTTTAAGGCTGAATTTTTTTTTATCATTTGAATGGAGACAATCTGTATGATACACTATTTGATAGAGAAGGCATACACAAGATATAATCGTAGTGAAAATTGTGAATAGGTGCGAGAAACAAATTATGTGAAATAAAATAACACAATTTTTATTCAAAAGATTAAGTATCAGAACTTTGTTTATGATAAAAAACTAATGTTTCTTTATTCTGTGAAATTAAGATAATCTTATGAATTTGTCAGAAGAAACCAAACAATATTTGTTGAAAGAAATATTAACATAAGAAAGGGTAACTGTTTAGACATAACTAGATAGGAAGCTGTATAATAATATGAATTTCAGAAAGCATGACATATACAAAACGAATATTCATTTTGCACATATATTTGAAGTTAACAGCTGTCATCTAAAAATATTAAGAATTTTCATTTTACATACACACTTAGAGATTAACAAATGTCAGTTAAAATTTTTATGAAATATTGTTGGGAGAAAACAATATATGAGGTTTAAGCAATTGAAAAATTTAGAATAGAATGTCCTGATATGATGGAGGGACGATTCACTGTTTGAAGTGAAGGTTTTCAATGATGAAATTGATAGTCAATTTTGATTGGTAAATAAACGTTTAAAAGAATCACATCAGCGACAATTACGTTGCTAATGATAAAAAAATTTGAATGAAAAAAGTTGTTGATTATGTAGACTATTCACTAAGAAGTCTTTTTGGGGTAGCAAAAATTTGGAAGAAGAAAAATTATTTTGGTAAAGAAAATTATTTTAAATATTTGAGAAATATCAGTTTTGGCTATGGAATTCAAGAAACAAATACATTATACTTACGAGATATACGTTAATGTAAGTAATTAAGTAAATATTAATAACTACAAAATATAAAAAGGAATTGGTATATATTATGTGGTACTAACCGTGACTTTTCTTTTATAAATGGTCAATTGTTGTATTGTGGAAGCAATGTCTCGACAATACCTTTCAGAAAACACTGAATCATGGAATTCATCCAAAGTGTTTTGATGTTGGAAGAAATACAGCGTCAATTCCTGATTTGGTGGAAATGGACAGGAAGAACGGATTTATTCCAATAGAGAGAGAACCTAAAATAGATCAAAGGAACTGATCATTGAGGTGAATAAACAAAAACAGTATAGTGAACAAGGTATTTAAATTCAATTTATTAATACATAGAAAGTTAAATGAACTTACCGATTTGTGTGAAGAACTGAACTTTAATGTTACATGGACGCTAAAAAGTTTATAGTTCGCTATCTTCTATAATTCATTTGTATACCAAGTTGCATAATTGTAATTCACCCTTAGAATTAATATCTCACCAGAGTGTGTGTCTGTTGTATGAATGAATCATTATTTTAGATAGTTGAATTTCTTCAAGAACACTTGTGAAAGAGTAATGTATTTATTTTCATCACATTAAACAACGTTTTGTTTCTTTTAAAGAACGATTTAAAACTGTACGTTGAGATTTTCATTTCATCTGGTGATTTCCGCTCCATCTATTTTCTATAGGTAGAAGTTTGAACTGACATCTATGAATGGTGCAGAGATTTGATTCCAAGCAGGGCAGGACCGTATTCAGTTCATAATTATTAAGTAAATAATATATTTTGATCAACAAATTTGTTTTAAAATATAAAGAATTTATTGATTTTGGCGCTAATATTAAAAAATAAAACCGTTTAATTTTTATATACTTGAACTCTACCCTGAGATAAGAAATTTCTCATGCAAGTAGCATAAATTGTTTATCACCTATTTAAAGTTATCTATATACTGGGCTAATAATAAAAAGTTTAAAGTAAATCTAAACTAAATAAAATATTAAGTATATTTTTTATTACAAAGGATAAGTCTATCCAGTTTAAAAAAAATGGCCCCCAATGTAGGGCTAAAATCTATCCAGTAAAATATATATTAATAATATCACTTGAATGATAACAATTACTAATGAATAATTCAATAAAAATAATTTATAACGACATGCTATCTAATTGTACATTGTTTGGACATAAGCTAAACTACGCACTGCATACATTTTAAAATGATTTATAAGACATCTATTGATTTAGAGAACAATAAATCAATAATTATATTTCCAAGAATAAAAATAATTATGAGTAAATTCCATCAATTATATTCTAATTGGTATTTATAAAAAGCCCTGTATGAAGAACAACATGAATTCTGAAACAAAATGCAATAATTTTATCATTATTATTCATAGTTACTTTCGAATAAACTCTGTATATAGTATAAACTTTTCGATCAGATTGCATCATAACGTCAAACGAAAATATTTAATGCGGAAATTGACGTTCTTTGATGGTTCGGATAGTGTAATTCGGAGTGATTATAGTGCGGTTTTGAAACGTGAATAAACACAGTTAAAATATCTAAGAGAACGCAAGAATGGATATTTTGATTTGGGAAAAACAATTATTTCCACCTAACAACGAGAAACAATCAAACAAAATCAAAAAACAAGTGAACGTTGTTGATTTTAAGCTTGGGAGAAGCATCGCGAGTTTGAAAGACGATAGTCGTATAAAATTTCTTTCTCCAAAATCATGATAAAAAAGTAAGAATAACTGTAACAAACTTAATAATAAGTCAACCAAAGTATTAGATAATGTATGCAAATAAAAATAACAATAATAAACCGTCTTTAAACCAAATAAGTGAATTAAACGTTAGTGTTATCTACTAGAACTTGGTAAGATTAAAACAATTTACCTTATTCAAATCATTTTGATGATTGTCGATTCATATTACTACTAATTGTGGTACAATATTGGAAAATAATCCCTAATTTATTATTTTTTTCAATCCTGAGTTCCAACTTTGCTCCATCGTAACTACGAACGATCCTCATATTATATCCAGAGTTGAGAAGAAACCATAGATGAACTTTCTAATTTCTTGGGTATATAATCTTTTCCTATAAAAACAATAATAGAAGTGATTTCTCGAATGTTAGGTTAGAGATTGATTATTGCTATTAATTCTTATATATTAATTCAATCTCCACTGACTTTACGGGCATAATATACTGATGAATTAAACACTTAAATACTCACCAGATTCATATTCTTTAATAATAATAGCATTCTCGACACACCACGCTTTTGTCTCCATGTAAGATTAAATAACATTTCACAAATTCTTTCGAAACGCAACATTTATTTGGAACGATTTAGAGTTGGGTTTGACGAGTGGTAATCATGATCATGCTTACTAAATATTAGATGAACATATTGACTGAAATTTACTTAATAAGAAATTTAAATAAGATGTTATAACTAAGAGACTATAATTGCGTTCACCACAACGTGAGCGTAAATTATATATATATATATATATATATATATATATATATCAATTTTGGCACTTCAAAGTTAGGCGTAAAGAATAATATATGTCAATCTGGCACTCCAACGTGGAGCGAAATTAATTATATGTCAACATATATATATATATATATATATATATATATATATATATATCTTTTTTGGTTGTTCTTGGGTATAGGTTTCTTGTGAATAATACGAAAATTTTATAACGTTGCGCCCATCATAGTAGGCTTTATCAAAATCTGTTTTATTTTGTGGAACAGTACCTCAATGTTTACATTTTAATGGTAAAATTAGGAATTTTCCTAATTTTATCATTAAAATGTAAACATCGAGGTACTGTTCCACAAAATAAAACAGATTTTGATAAAGCCTACTATGATGGGCGAAATGTTATAAAATTTTCGTATTATTCACAAGAAACCTATACCCAAGAACAACCAAAAAAGATAAATATATAATGGGTTAAGAAATACTACAAATATATATATATATATATATATATATATATATATATATATTACTAAGATTAATCTTCAATTTTGCCTCCTTTCAAGGTATTAAAATATAATATCTACCCATCTCTCTAATTTAAGTCACATAAATCTGCAGCCACTACGTACGTTTTATTAGTTAAAGTAGAAATCTGAAACTATGTAAATAGATTATATCGTTCCGGTCATAGTTGAAACTAAATTTAACGTACCCTTTCAGCATAAATAATAATATAATAAATGTTGAGAGTCCATCTATCAAAACTGGAAATAATAGCCATATCCCGGGAGCAATAAGAGAGGGCCGCTGAGATTTATAACAGCTCCAACTTTGCTGTCGGTTTTGCTACTTTACTATCTATTTATGTCGTGAATTTGAGATTTTCCTTGGTATACGAAAAAAATATTCGATTACTGATTTTTCCGACAGATATTTGAGTTTTATCCTAGTAGAAATTGAGTTTCGTAATAGAGAAACTCATATTCGAAGCATGAACATAATATTTAATATAAGGAATTGTTCATACTCATAGTTTGTCGGAAAATATACAAGAAAGCTGCAGTGAGGTTCCTCGTTAACTAAAACATACAAAGTGACTTTCGCATAAAATGCCGCATATCAAAACTTTTGATAAGGCTTCATAAGAAAGAAAAAATCCCTAGTATCCATGAACCAACAGGGTATGTATTTGATTTGAACTGTTCTGTGCTATTAGAGAGGGTATTAGGAACACTTGTATACGTAAAACTTAATTCGTTCTGAAGTTAAAAGTAAGTATTTTACTGTTATAACTGATTTAAAAGAATTACGCGATTTTAGAATTTCATGCATTCCATTTATTAGTGTCTTCAAACGTTCATTTTCAGCAATTGAAGATAACTCATCAGTGACGGTACTTTTCTGTTTTTCTTGACGTTGTTCTCTTCGACTATCGCTGTTTCAGTAAACTACAATATATATATATATATATATATATATATATATATATATAATATATATATATATATATATATATATATACAGTTTTTATAATTAATATTTAAAAAAATCATTTATTTATATATGTTACAATACTTTTGGTATAGCGATTATTGTAAACGATATTAAAAATTGTTTGATTTACCCAGTATGTGTCAAATTTGGCATGATTTAGTTTCAGATGAGATTTACACAGAATACATTGAATAATAGACAAGTCATGTCATAATATAAAGAAATATTCAAAATTATAATCAGATGCCACTGTAGATATTTATTAATAATTAAAGAAAACAAATCTCATTTTATATAGATATTATGGAATGTAAATAATGGGTCAGAAAACAAATTCTGTTTTTTTTTTTAAAAAAAAAGGAAGAAATGTGTAACTAAAATACTATGTTTTTTGTTGCTGGAGAAAAGGGATTCAGTCTGATTACACGTCACGAACGGAGAACATCTAAAAATTAAAGAGTTTTCCAAATACATTCGAAAAGTTGTATGTAGTATCTTAAAGGTGTCAGTAATAGTATAAATTGTTATTCGGTACCCAAACATCATAAATTCAGTACGTGTTATAAAAAAGTTATTCCTAATCCGGAAAGTGAAGATCCTGAATTCTGAATAATATTCAGAATTGTTCCAAACTGCAGTGCCATAATCCAGACTATTGGTGAGTATGTACCAAAGTATTAATTCAAAATAAAAAGAAATGGGAATTCAAGTATACATATTAAATAAGCATAATTGGAAAGACTATACTGAATAAAATTATGACTGTCATCGGGTGTTTGAAATTTGTAAAATCAATTGACAAATCGAAGATTATTTAAACATTTCGATGAAGTTATAAAATTTAATAAAGACGGTATTATGTATTCTATTTCATAATGTACATAATTTGAATTTGTATTAGTATAGATAAGATGTTGCAATTATTAAAGGAGGAAAACTAAAGTTTATTTTGTGATTTGTTAATTTGACACATAGATATAATTGGATAGAACTTACTGTAAAAAGGTAATTTGTGAAACATTGTGAATTATTTTGTACAATAAATTTACTCAATTCAATCTTAAAAATTTTAATTTGACAGTGACATTTTTTTTTATTATTGGTGGCAGACATATTATTAAATATAGTAAATGTGAGAATGTAATTAAATAGCCCTGTATAAGTGAGAGTATACAGTTATACGATAAAACTGGGTAAATAATTCAGAGTAAGAATAACATTTAACACTTTAACCCCTATATGTATTGAAAGTGATACATAAGAAAATATTCAATTCTACCTGTGTATATTTTTTTGATACACAGATATTTGGCGCATTTAGTCGATGGTTGGGAAACCGGGTTCAGTCGTTAACGGATAAACATTCGTTCCAAGGTCAGTTGTGTTTTATAGTTTGCGCGTGGTAGTTGTTTTTTTGCATTTCTCTGCGTAATTATGCCGGGTGGAAGAAAACGACCACTCATAGATTCACAGCTTCAAGGTTTAGTTGAAAATCTGAGTGATATTAGCGATATCGATGAGCCTTTCGAGACGATTCAGATGCAGATCCCTGTTACGCTGAGAGTTCTGGTGATTCCAGTGAAGATTCTTCCGAGAATTGTCATAGACGTAAAAAACAAAAAAATCAAGAATAGCCACGACAGGTATAATATTGATTTAATTTGGAGCATAATTATTTTTGTTACTTAGTTCATTTCCACAAAAATATTCATACTATAAAATATGTATAATTCTAGGGTACCAGTAGTGACGACGAAGATCGAAACAGAAATTCAGATGATGGGCAGACTACAAACACGTTTCATAATAATGCACCTAGAGCAATCCAGCAGAATGTTATTTGTAATGATGTGGTGGGAAATCTGAATTTATTTCCAGCGCCACAAGAGAAATATACATTAGGTGCAATCATCCAAACTCGTCATGACGATAGCCAGCTTTCTTTCTATAGACTTCTATTTTCTGACCAATTGCTTGATCACTTGGTACTAGAAACGAATATCTATGCCTACCAACAAATTATTGATGGTATCACCAATGAATCGATTTCGAAAAACTTAATTCTTGCTTACTGGACTGATACTGATCGCAAGGAAATTTTAAAATATATTGGAATACTTATATGGATGGGACTGAACCCAAAACCTCGACTGAGAGATTATTGGAGCACTAGTTTTATCCATAAAAGTTGCATATACAAAGTTATACATATGTCACGTTGCCGATTTGGAGCCCTACTGTCTTGTTTATATTTTTCAGACAATGAATTATGCCCAGAAGGAAACAGACTCTTCAAACTAGAGATACTCTTGAGCATTTGTAACAAAAATTTTCAGGCGGCTTTGGTGCCAGGAAAATATTTGTGCATAGACTAATCCATGATACCATTAAGAGGACGGCTTTCATTTTTGTAGTACATTCCTGGACTAAGCCATAAATATGGTATAAAAATCTTTAAGTTGTGTGCCGAATGCGGATATATATATACAACTTGAAGGTTTACGCTGGAATGTAAATCCGTTCCACAGTAGCCAGTAGCAACTCAAGTAGTAATGGAGTTGATGCAACCAATTTTGGAGACAGGAAGAACCTGAGTCACCGACAATTACTATACCAGTGTTAGTCTGGCTCATTAACTCAACGATAATGAAACTCATTTGATCGGGACACCACGCAAAAATAGGAAATATAATCCAAAACGTGTTTTTGAGAAAAAACCAAACCGTGGGGAAATGATATGTCAAAGTCAAAGTTATTGTTGGTAAGTGGGTAGAGAAACGAGATGTTGCATTTTTAACTACTAAATCATGTCCAGAAATGACTGAGGTTCAGACAAGATCTGGAATGAAAAATTAACCTTCCACGAAAAGTCGTATATTGATGTCTCTGATCAAATATCTACGTATAGTAATCCTGTCAGACGATCCATAAAACGGTATCGAAAGGTGAGGATCGAGATATTTGTGTGTAATTGCGTTGCTAACGCATTAAAATTGTATAATACAGCTTTGGACAAAAAAATGGATGAGACAACTTTTAGGGAGAGCCTTGTTGAGGGTTTATGCAAAGACGAGGTAGACATTCCTACTCAACCAACCTATACACATCGATTAGATGAACAAAATAAGAGAGGACAGTGCGTGGTATGCTATAACCATTACTCAAGAAAATTCGGAAGAGCGCATGCTTTCAAGCATGCAAAACAATGTAATACTAAATGTGCCGCCTGTGCTGACAAAAAATTTCTATGTTTTGCTTGCTTTTTCAAAATACATACTGTACCTCTAAAATAATGACATTTCCTTATCTGTAAGGTTGATTATACTTTGAATAAACGAGCTACAAATAAATGTGTATTGATTTAAATACACGCAGGTTAAAATATACGATATTAGAAAATTTAAATCTCCGTGCACTATGTGTATCAAAGACAAAAACGCATTCCAAAATCACTAAAAAGTGACAAAATCCCATACATTGCAAAAATATTCTCTTAATAAGAAATTTTGAGGCCAAATTTTTGGAATCGAGTTCTCAGTTCAGGTTGAAGTTTTTTTTGGAAATGCCTACAGGGTTTAAATTGTTATTTTGAACAATACTTGAAAATTTTATAAATTATTTTGATAACTTACTGAACTCACCCTAAGAAAAGAGAATAGTAATAATAAATAATTAAATAAATTCATCTTCCGAGAAAGAAATTATTGATGGACGGAAAATATTTTGACGATAAGTGTCAGTTTTAAATAATATAACATACGTGTGGTTAAGCCGCATGTATAATATTGTCGCAAGGAATGTGGGGCACGAATAAAAAGGCTTTAAATTGTTTTTGAAACGTTGATGATATTTAAAATAAAATTAAAATGGAGAGGGATGGTTAGCAAGTAGGAATAGAAAGTGGATCTGATGAAGAAAGGGAAGAAAGGAGTCATGGAAGAGGAGATTTTCAGGTACAATATTTAGAAACAGGAGGACAAATATCAGAGGGAGACTTGACAGGAGGAAAAAATTAAGTACAAAACATATTAGACAGAAGACTCAAAGAAGAACAAGCGGACATGATGCATTGATGGAAATTATGAAACATTCATTTGCCAAACATAATGAGAATATGAATATTATGAAAAGAATATGAGGGCAGCTATGAATAATATCAATGAAAGCATGAACAGGCTGGTTAATAATAATCAATAATTAAATGAATTCACCCTTCGATATAAGAAATTATTGATAGCCAGAAAATATTTTGACAATAAGGGTCAGTTTTACATAATATAACATACGTGTGGTTAAGCTGCATGTACAATATATATATATATATATATATATATATATATATATATATATATATATATATACATATATATACACATGGTGGGCCACAGAAAACAGTCGACCCCGAAATTTGGCAGTACTCATTAGATTTTAACAAAATGCTGAAACACGTCGGTATTTCTTCTGAGGGGGGCACATTTTTACGATACAGACATCTGTCCTTTGTCAACCCCCTTCCTTTCACTTCACCAACCCCTTAGTTTTGAATAGGAAATACACCATATGTAGCACATCATTAGAAACGCTTTTAGATGGGGTATTCAGACATAATGATCGTCAACGATTTTTTCAATATTCAGAATATGCCATTCTGGAAGCATTCAGAAAATTCCTAAATTTATCAACTTACAACAATGTTGAACAAACTTCCTAATTTATCAACTGCCAATAGTGTTAAACAAACTGTCTTATTATCAAATTAATAATTTTTCCCAAAATTAGTTTACATTTACTTTTAATCTAACTGAACAAATTACTCATTAGCAATCCATTGGAGTTGCGTTTCATTTTTGAGATATATAGATAGATATTCATTTCGTACTAGACAAGATACGTTTCTATGAAAAAAATATATATACATTGTATGGTACATGTCAAAAGTTCTCTGTAAAAACGAAATATAAGGTAGACTTATTTTTTTTAAAACAGATAAAACAGTTAAAATCTACAATGTTAAACGTTCTCACTTGTTGTACAATGTTAATATTCGCCAAACTATATTTAAAATATTTAAAAAACAGATCAAAAGCAAAAACAAATGTGTAACACGCAAACAATTATAAAAAGATATGCTTGAAACACTGAATCAAAAATCCAAAAATGTATTGCTATTTATATCGTCTATACTATATGGTTCCGCAAACACAAGACATTTCCTTATAGTCCTCCTAAATCTATGTATGTAAGTAGTATCCCGTAGTTCTTTAGGTAGTAGGTTAAACGTTAACAAACATTTATAAAAGCAACATTTTTCAAGCGATGATGTTCTATGGATAGAGTATCGGAAAATGTGTTTCTGTCTCGTATGATACTCATGGGCAATTGTATAATCTGAAAGATATTTCCTATTTCTATACACATAACAAAGAACTCATATATGTATATATTGTATTAACTGTATTTGAGAATTTATCGATTACTAGGAGTAAATGGAAGTTAAATGGACCAGAAGTATAGACGGACTCTCGCTAATATTTTTCAAGTCAACGTTTGACATGCGTATGTTTTGCGTTAAGTTCATATTTAAACAGTCACAATCACATGGTTTTAAGAAGTTATGTGGAAGATTTTCAACAAAAATAAATTTTTTTTTTGGTGAAAATTGTATATAAAGAAACATATTTGTGTTTTTAATAGAGTTAGTTAGGTTTTACAAGTTTTTTGTTATTGAAACTGTAAGTACCTATATGCAGTATTACCTAAAATATGACAAACCTGTTCTATTTGTTCAGTGGTTATTCTCATTTGAAGATTGATGAACCAGTATGGGGAGGAGAGTCGAACCAATATATCTTTGTTTTAGTGCGATGCCTAATAAGTACACACGTAAAAGGCATGTTCTTCAACGAGGATATTGGATCAATCAAGCGTTAAATGATGCCATAAACGCATATGGAAATAGGCATCAATTAAACTGCGAACGAATTTGGAATACCTAAAATTACATCTAAAAGGAGGTTTAGCCTTGAAAATGTTACGACAGAGCATAGCCTTTTTGACAAACCTGGGAATATCTACAATACTGACGAGACAGCTATACAGCTTAACACTAGATATGGGCAAGTCTTGGGCGAAAAAGGCTCTAAAAGTGTTCCGGGTATAAGCCTTGGTGAAAAAGGAGAAAATTTAAGTGGTAATGCAAGTTTTATCCTACTTCATTGAATTTTCCAGGATAAACATAGGAAATGCGAATATCCTGATGGCATGCTACCAGAATCTCAAGTTAAAATCAGCTTATATTAATAGTGAAAAATTTATGGATTGGTTGAATACTCAATTTCTTCCAAGAAGATATCACGAAGTATGATTAATACTCCCATACGACTAACTTAGATTCAGTGGAGTTGGCAGTGTTTTAAATGAAACTCACGGTTGCTAGTTAATTCCACAATATAATAAAAATTGTTGAAAATTCTAAAAAATTGACAAGTGAAGAGAATAGGCGGCCCAAATTTGGCAGTAAAAGCGGTAATTCGAAAAAGAGTAAGAAATAATCATTCAAGTAAATCTACATCTTCTAAAAAGGAAGCTGGGTATGTTACAATAGATTATTATTCTAGTGCGGATGGAAGTTTCAGCGATTTTGAATATGAGTTTTTGGGCTGTAAAGAAGATTATCGTTTTACGACAAAGCAAGACGAATGGTTACAATAATTTTTTTTGCTACTGCTGGTTGCACAAGTTTTATTAACCTATGCCAGAACTGTGGTCTAAACGTAGCTTTGAAAAAGATGGAGAAGTAACGAAGTCCATATCTCCTACCTATTAAGTTCCATCTCACCTCCTTAAGCTGGATAGATGGACCGTTGACAAGTCTAAGTATTCGATGTTTTTTAGTTATAAATATAAATATTTTTCTTTTCAATTGTTCCAAAAAGGGCAACAAAGTGTAGTTATTTTTTATACTAATTACTAGATTTGTACTTTTAGTAATACAGAAATTACCTTGACTTTTATAAATGGTGGTCCATCTCTCCTCCCATTACCCTGCTACTGAAAATATTATTTCTGCTGCCTCTCGTATACAATTAAGAGTATTTGCATTATATTTTCTAAGCTGTGTTTGACGATCTACAGATTAACTTATTAAAAATTCCAGCAGTATAAGTTTTTTTTTGTTTCAAGATTAAAAAAACGAAATTAGATTTGGTGAATAGATGACAGAGACGCGCGAAGTGAGCAAAATCTTGTTACCTAATAACTTCAAAGAGAATATTCCATAGATACTTCAGCACTTAATTTTCGAGGTTCAAGTGAGTTTAATTCCAAAAGGAATTCCTTCTTACTTTCTATAAATTTTTAACATTCACCAAGAAGGTACAAATGATATTCAATGAGGAAACCTAAAATGATCAGCTTCTCAAAAATAACATTACTATGAATATATTCAGTACCATATCATTCAAAATTCAATATTAAGCATATTTAAAGACAATTGATAGAGTGAAACTAAACAAAATCTATTAGAATAATCTCATCACAAAGAAGCCTAAAGGCGCAAACAAAATCGAAAACCTAAAATAACGGTAATACAACATTTTATGATATTTGTTTTACGGAGTTCCGCTCTTGTGTATTCCGTGAACATAGAAGTGATAATAGGAAATAAATTTGGTCGAATATCCATCGTATTTTGCGGTATTTTCGGAATCCCTTTATTAGAGTTTGAACGGATATAACACGAAATGAGATCAGCACGATTTTAGTTTGGGATAGAGATACCACAAATGAAGTTATCCGAATAGGATACATACGAGCACATACAGGGTACACAAAACTTTATATAAATATTGATTTAGATACTTTAAACCTTATATTAAGTAATTAACTTGTTACATTATTTTTTAATACACTGTATAACCAGTCGCGATATAAGATCGTATATAAGGTTTTATTGTTAATATTTATAGTCCCCTACTGTTCAGAACGAGCCTTAATAATGGTTGTTTCAGCTCTGCGACGGTCACAGTATGTGTCCTATTTAACGAGAAATTGAGACGCTTTACTTGGTCATTCCCTTTCTCACAATGTATAGAGTTGAGCAGTTTTCTTAAATTAAAAATTGGTATACGGCGCTAAATGTCCTATAGGTCATTTTTATAACGATGAAGATAAAACTTAATGCTGTGGACATGTTATTAGATACGGAAAATGTAACTGAAAACCTTCCAATTTAATATAACGTTTTTCAATAGATATTTTGGTGTTTGAAATACAAAAATTTGAAGTAAATTTGCTTTCTTTGAGCGTAGTTGGATGCCAATTGGCCTAACAATATTAATTTGTCCTCTTCATAACTTTGACTTTTCTGAATGTCCACAGAGTTTTCCACTAGGTTATCATAATGAAATAACTTACAGCAGAGTACTGAATAGGTTTTCAGGAACTGCAAATAGTGAGACGAGTTTTGTCAGGTTCATGATGGCGAATTTTTTGTACAAGATGTCTCATATCAACACATAAAAGTAGAATAAGATTTCCAGACTTTTAGATTTCATACTTCTAAACGTTTCTTTGCCTAAATTATGATCTAGCATTCCTTTTTTTTATTAGGTTAATATATTGAAAATCGTTTAGTTTTGATAAGGGTATTCACTCTTTATTATAAAAGAATTATAAAACTATAATTGGCCTTAGAAGAATGTAAATCTTACAAGTTAATATTTTTAAGCGGTTTCTCGCTTTTTGCTTTTGGATCTTCGTGATTGCTCGATGCTCTATCAATTACGCCTGAAGAAGGATTGAGCTGTCCTGTGTCGTGAAGCAATTGGAGCAACAAGGCTGATAGATAAGTACAAAAGTATTTATCAATTACCATTAATTTTCATGTATTTTTTTCATTTTTTGTTACCTTCAGTAATCTTGTATCTTGTGTGCTTTTCACCTTTCGAAATAAGAAATTTTCTTTTAACTTTTATTTCTCAGAGGAAGTGATCCGAATATGGAACCCCCACTTATTTTTCTATCATAACTTACCTTATCTGAAATTTACTGTCTCGACCCTTACTTTGTGGAATCTACTCATATTAGTGTTTTAAATCAAACTCACGGTTTCTAGTCAATTCCACAATATAATAAACATTGTTGAAAATTCTAAAAAATTGACAATTGTTTCGATAAATCAATATCATCATCATGAACATGAACTTACAATTTTCCTAATTTGTGTACAACGCTATGGCGTAGTTTCATGCGTTGTAATCCAATATGCTCAAAGGAAATAAAAGACTTTGCTGTTAACAACGGGACACCAGGTCCGACTCGTTAATTCAGACCGTCAATAATATATTTTATCACTCTGTACTCAAAAAATCAAAACTTAAAAAAAAAACATGTCACACGAGCATGACTTTTTATGTTAGACATTGAAAAACATTCTCTCTCGACTGATTTATCGAATTGTCAATTTTTTAGAATTCTCCACAATTTTTATCATATTGTGGAATTAACTAGAAACCGTGAGTTTCATTCAAAACACTAATACCTATTATCTTTTTATAACAATATCTAAAAAAACTATACATACTATAAGACCTTTGTAACAAAACTGCAAAATCTGTTTTTTTTAAGTGAAGTTTGTTGGTTTTACAGAAAAATATATGAAGATGGAATTTTATTATAACGGGTCAGACGGAATGAAATATGGGCACCCTAAAAAAAATATAAATTTTGTTTACAATAAGAAATACAAGATAATATATCAAAAAATAAATGTCTAAGTAAAAATTAACAGGGTTATTTGTTAAAAAGAAACTAAATTGCTGCCAAAAATCACAAACGTGTATTTTTCTGCACCTGAAGACTGTTCTGGGGCCCAGAGAACACATTAAACAATGAACCCAGGTTTCTTCTCTGGTATCATTTCTTGTTTTCTAGACCAGATATATAGCGACGTTACTCGCCGATCTGGTCTACGTCAAAGTCATCGTCAGAAGGAGAATATTCATCTTCCTCTTCTTCATCAAAACTGGATCTGTTACTTGCTTTTCTTTTGGGTTTCTTAATTTTTCTTTTTAAATTTTCCACAGATATTTTTTACTTTCCCTCTCATTCGTTTGTCTTTAGACTTTCTTTTGATTAATCTGAGAATAGTTTCCTCTTTTTTGTTTCCCTTTTGTTATTTCCTTATTTTCTCTATCGATAATTCAAGATCTGGTGTATACGGAGATGATGTTAAAATTTGGGAACGAGAGGTTTTTCTTCCTCTTGTAGACGCTCGTTTTGAAACTGATTTGACTGGTGGAAGTGTGAATGGGCTCACGAAGGTTTCTGAACAGTCTTCTAGTAACACAGTTGTTGGACGCATTGTGAAGCTTACTCCTGGATCGGGGTCTTTAGTAAAAACCCAATTGTTGATCTTTTGAACGAGTTGATATACCTTGTGAAGAGAGAGTGTTGGTAAAGTCAGATTAGATTGAGTTGTGTTACAGGTATTTTTAGATTCAATTTTTTTCAGTAATGAAATCAGTATCTGTAAAAATGTAATTATTTGTTTGCTATATTCCGTTTATTCTAATTTCATTTGTACCTACCTGCCGTCCGGCATTTCAGAATACCTTTACCCAATAATTCTGCTAGCTAAAATTGAGATAATTTCATATTATTAACCCGATTGCAAGTGCTAATCTCTTCGCTATAGTATGCTTTTAACAGTCCCATAAACGTTTTGGTAGGGGGTTGGAATGAGAAGGAAGCGATATGATGTACTTAGAGTACTGCATTGATACTTCCAGCTGATGCTCCACGCATAGAATATATTTTGCTATCGTTTGTATCACGCAGATTTATAATAAACAAATGATTCACTGAATGTTATAGGTAATAATACACAAAAATTTATTATTAGACACTGTATCATTTTTAATAATTATTAAAACATATTATAATTATTAATGAATCTTATTAATTATCATCTCGAAGTAGGCGTATTAGATGAATTGTTTATTAGTAAAATATTTTGTGCAAAATTAACAATTATAGCAGAAACAAATTCTCTATTATTAATTAATAAAACAGATAATCAATAATGATTTTAATAAATAAGTCTTTTCAATTACGAATAACAATACGTAATTATAAACAAATTTGACAAACACAAACATTTGATCATTATTACTGAGATTTCTTTTTCGGTGCAAGAACTGTTTTTTATACCCATTTAGTATTTATAATATCAGCAATAGGAAAATCATTTACCATTCTCTGTAATGTAGTTCTTAGTTCCTAGAAACTTATGGAGCCACTTTTCAATACCGTGTTTACATCATGTAGAGCTTGTTTCATTCCATACTGATCACATTTTCTTCGCAAATTTTGACAAGTAAATTTTCTATTTTTAACAAACATTGTTAAACTACAGAAAATAGATGCCTAAATAATTACGGTCCGGCCCATATTAAATGCATGGTCCATATTCGGACCACATCCTCTCTTTCATTTTACTTTTTTCTCTTGCTTAATAGGGAAAATTACAAACATATTCACGGTTTACTTGATTACGTTGTAGTTGGGAAGTAATTTGTGGTTATAATTACACATATCGTAAAAGAGGTTATTGTATTAAAAAAGCGGATGCCTATTGAATTTTGTTTTTAAATTTTTCTACTTTTTTCATGAATCAAGTGTTAAAAGCTGGATTTTTCTTTTAATTTCTGAATAACTCATAAATTATTTTCAATCATATCTTTAATTGTACTCTATTCTTAATTGCCCCAAGTTGGGCGCCAAAAATATGAGGAAACTAAACCAGTTCATGTACCCAGCACATGATTGCACGTTATGTAACAAGGCTATCAGATTTCATCCGACATTTTTTTAATACTTGTAAAAATTACAGATTTTTTTTTTAATTTCGTTAATAACAAAAATTGCATAAAACTAAACAAAATACTAATTTTTGGTTAACACCGCAACATTTTTGAAAAATATTTAACACGCTTCCATGAAAAATTTTATAATTCCGAAAATATATACTATATCGATTTCTTTTTTACGCCAATCGATAGAGCAAACTAGCATATGAATAATGATTATAGTTGGATATATAAAGATTCAAACTTTCATTGAAACAATCGGTCGCGTTTTTGAGTTATCGTGCTCACAGACAGACCTACAGATTGACCGAATTTTTTTCAAAATAGGGTTCTTGGACTTTTCCACATATTACTTTTCGGCCCAACCTATCTAATATGCGAGAAAAGTATTGGTTTACCCCAAAAAAAGTTAGAATTTCGAATTTTTTGAGTTAATGTCACGTTTCCTATCAACAACAAAACGAAAAACCGGTTTTTAGAAAAAAAATCCTGTATGTACTTCGTCAACGTCGTCGTTGTCTTCGGCTACTTTTCCTTACATCTCTTGTTAGCACGATACAGCCTCCGGAGTGCAATAAGTCACCAATTTTATGATGGAATATTGTTAAGGACATATCACAGATGAACCTTAATGACTTTCTGCTCACGAGAGCCAGGACAACGGGTGCTATTGTACTTGAAGTACGACATTTTGTAATTTTTTGAAAAATTTAAGTTTGTTAGCACGATACGGCCTCCAGAGCCCAACAAGTCACCAATTTTATGATTGAATATTAGTCAGGACATCTCACTGATGAATCCTATTGATTTTCAGCTCACCAGATCTAATCCAACAGGTGCTACAGTATTTCAAGTACGATATTTTTGTCATTTTTGGAGAAGCTTCAGTTTGTTAGCACGATACAGCCTCCGGAGTATATACAAGTGACCAATTTTATGATTGGATATTATTCAGAGCGTATCGAAGATGAACTCTATTGATAATCAGCGCACTAAAGCCAGTAAAACGGGTGCTATGGTACTGTACCAAATTTTTGTCATTTTTGGAGAATTTTCAGTGTGTTAGCACGATACAGCCTCCAGGGAGTATACGATTGATCAATTTTATGCTGAATATTGTTCAAGGTGTCTCACATATGTACCCTATTGATTTTCAGTTGACTAGAGCGAGTACAGTGGGTCCTATAAATCCAGATATACTAAATTTTTGGTTATTTTTGGAGAAATTCCGGTGTGTTAGCACGATATATTCCCCGAAGTGTATACAAGTAACAATTTTATGATAGAATATTGTTCAGGGCCACAGATGCAGAAGAGTTAGTTTTAATATTTAAAACTGTTTATTTACTAAAGTTCATAGACAATAGTGCACATTAATAACGAGATACGTCTACAAGACAAAAAAATATATAAAATGTTTCCCCTCATTTTATTCCAAAAATAAAATATTCCCATCCACTCCCCTTCACAATTCTCGAAAGCTTCAACTATTTTGTTTGTTTACGGGCCTCAAAACACTGTCATCTGATATAGCATCTAGAAAAAAATATTGGACAATTTTCAGAATTGAGAAGGCATATACATCAATAACTAATTCGGCCAACATGGCGAACACTTTTTTATTTTCGGGTCATTTGTCTCCGAGATACGTAATCCGAAAAGGACAAGGTTAAATAGATTATAGGGTTTAATCAAATCTGGATAGCAGCATCTTTTGGATGAAAATAAGACGGTCTGCTGAGAAATCTTCCGAAAACAAGTAACTGCTGGAATCTTTTATGGTATTTTAACGGAATTAATTCTTGGGAAAATCTGTGTACAATGAATTTTGATACTACTGGATAAATATGGAGAAAATTTTAATTGATTCATGTCTTGTTGGCCTCGTTTATAATGAAAAAGACCAAATGCCAAGTTCTAGTCATGGAAATGAGTTTTATTAGGCTCTGATAAATCGTGTTTGGTTCACTTTCAGTTGATATACAGTGTTTATTCAAAATAAGATGTATAATGAAGACAAGAGATTTCTGATAAAAATTTTTTCTCGTATTGGATGATAAGTCGATTAAAAATTTAGAGGATGATGGAATATGAAAATTACGCAATTTTTCATTATTATTTCCAGAAATTTGTCAACAATTAGGAAAAACAACAATATACACCACAGGCCTTGTAGCCCGTGACAGTCCAATATTTCCTTTTTGTTGCAAAATTCTCTAATCTCTTTGTGCTGTTCTAACTCCTCAGACGACCATATATTGACACATTTTTTGCTATATCGAAATACTTCTTGAAAAAATTCCACGAATCAGATTGTGACTTTGAATTTGAATTTTTTTCATACCCTCTCCAAAATTTTTGGGGTGGTTAACCCTGACTATGAGAAGATGCCTTCTATACCTTATTACTTATAGTCCAGTAACCTTATCATGAATGAGAGGTCTACCTTACATGGTTTGGAGTAGTAGGCTCCTTTTTTATATTGTTTGAGATAGTACAGAGATGCAAAATCCAATTTTTCGACCTCGGCGACCAACCGAATCACCGCTATATAACGTTCAATATTTCCCGAAATACAGATTCCAGAGTTTGTTAAAAAAAACTTGCTAAAACTGCGGAAATTCTTCTTTTTTTGTTTCAGATTCCAAATGAGAATTGATAATGAAGAATTGAGTATTAAGAAGAAGAAAATTATGTCGGAGACAGGGACTTCCAAGTTTTTTACATGTTTCATATTTTGTTCAAGATTGGAGGAAGGTGAAATTGTATTGGTAAAAGAAAAAAACTTTCGCGCATCTTATGTTGCATTATAAAACGTGGAAAATGCAAGATTACTGAAATATTTGAATCAGATATATGTAGATACAGTATGGCAGAAGTTATTAAAAGGTTCTTCAACGTGGAGAGAGATACACCTAAAGAAAATATCGACAAGAGCTATTTCACAATACTCCAGCTTCAAGAATCGTTGTTTTATCTGTGGTGGAATCGTCACAGCAAAATTAATTGAAGATCAAAAAAAAGTGTCGACCAGAATAAAGAAGTAATGTGCACACTGTGGAGAAGATGACAATGAATGCAAACATACTAGATGCAGCTGAAAGAAGATGTGACGAATGGGTTTTGAAAATGAAGCAAATAGTTTCAGAGGTGACTGATTTGGTAGCGCTCGATGCAAGGCACCATACGTTTTGCAAAATAATGCTTTATAAATCCACATCAGTGTCTTGGGGAAGGAAGTATCAATGCGTACAGCAGTAGTGTTGATGAAGCCATGGATAACATTTTGACGCATCTTCAAGGGTATTCCGATGAGCGTCATTTTTTATTGAACCAACAATGCGTTTTAGATAGCTATAAGAAATGTGTAGCTCTCGCGCACTCAATTGTATCATCAGTGCGACCTCGGTTATTTGTCTCTTCTTTGCTACATGACATTAGGTCATATTTATATCACAGGTTTGGATCAAAACATCTTGTTGAAGTACTGGCATCCGTAAGATTTTCCGCTATTTACAGGAAAACTACTGTGCTTGCGTCATCCGTCATCATGCGTCCAGACAAACTAGAGTTAGAGCACAATGATTTCATTCAAAATAGCTTTGAAAATACAGTCTTCAATGTCAGTACATGGATTAAGCACTTTCTATGCGATGGGAGGGATAATAATGGTGACTCCTTGTTAATGAATAGGACTAGAAGGAAAAATACCACGCGTGAAACAGTGCACTCCTATTAAAATTGTGGAACAGAATCATCTAGTGCAGCTGGACACTTTTCATAATGTGAACAATGAGGGTTTATCAAAAATCATTATAGAAAACGTGGACAACCTGAATCCTTTAGCAGACGATATAAAGCCACTCCTCTCAGATGCTGCATGGCTGTTTGGAAAGAGCTTGAAACTGAAGAGCTTGCCGGGATGGTGTGGTTTTATGGAGGAGGCTACAGAGGACTTACCTTGCTGTAAATCTAATGTTATATGCATACCATTTATTAACCAACCCCCATCTCAGTATGACACTTTACTCACTTCTATCCGGATGGCGAGCGAAAAATGTCGATCTACTGGACAGAAAATCTGCTTCGTTATCTTCCATCAACCACTATATATAAAAGCCAAGGAAAACCTTGCTAATGGTGATCTAGAATTAAATAACATTGTTGCGAAATAAGAAGGTTTCCGCCTATTTTTATCGTTGTTGGCAGTATCATAGGAGGCAGTAGATTGAAGGAACTATTTGCAACAATATATGCAGAAAAAAGTATAGACAAGATGATGTCAGGACACGCATATGCTCGAGCTGTAAGAACACACACTTTGTCTCACCTTGCATTATCTCAAAAAACTGCAAAAAAAGTTAGTAATGAGGAGATAGTTAAGCTTGAAGCTATTTTATCATACAATGGCAAATATGAAATTTTGAAAGCAAATGAAAATGGAAGATTTCATGTTCTTAAAACTAAATATCACGGTTCCCTACAAAGTCTAGAAATAAGTGGGCGCACTGCCTGGACTAACTACTTTATAATAGTGATACTGATGAAACAATGTATACAAGCAGAGCGGACGGGAGACTGGCATTTGTATGTGAACACCATATATACATTCCTTCATGCAACAAGCACTTTTTATGCAAAGTGTACCCATCGGTATCTTCGGGATATGTTGGAATTAAACAAAAAGATGGACTTAACAGAGTACCGCCTGTTTACAACTGGCGGATTTTCCACAATTATATGTTCTGAAAAGTTCTAATGCGTCCAGAATAGATTACAATTTACTCCCATCACCATTAAACTCATTCGGTATCACTTTGCTAGCGAAGTTAAAACATGTTGGGAAGCGTCACAGTGTGGCCTATACGAATACTAGACAGTAATTTCAGTTCAATGAACAAATAAATTACCGCTTTAGTCTAATAATTGATACAACAACAGAACAATGGAACTTATCCAGCTAAAATTTTGGCTAAGAATATAAGTGACAATTTTTTTTAAATAATTGCTGTCAGATGAGGTCAAAATAAATCCTTATGTAGAGAACTCAATTAATGTTGTTTGTTGTTCTCTATTTTCAATATTATGAGGTCATAATAACTATCTTCAAATACATTTGAAGAGAGGACATTAATACTAAGAAGTAAGTGCGACAAAAACTAAACACCTGAAACAAAGCCAGTGACAAACTAACTGATGTTACAATCTCACTTGATATGACATCACATATCACATAGATATATAGAAATGGACTGAGCGATATTCTCATATATATATATATATATATATATATATATATATATATATATATATAAACTATTCAATAAATAAATTAAGGACAAAAATCGAATGATTCCTCCATTGAAGAGGTTTCACACTATTTTGATTCCTAATCTGTTTGTACTTAAGCTATAGTAGTCACTGTTCATACGTTGATGCTGAAAATTGACGGAAGGATAGGAATTTTAATTCAACCACTAGAACGATCTGGAAACTTAAGTTGGTATTGTTATTATACTATTGACGTGTATATTGATACAGCTATTTTCGTACGTTCAGTAAATATTGATTAAAGTGTTTGTTTTGAATATTGTTCCCGACTTTTTAAAATAATTAATATTTGATATAACCTTAATGTGTCTTGTAATAAAATCATCAGTAAGTCAAGTTCACGCGAGCTCAATACCCACTACAAATTATTCCTATGGGTCGTTTCGCAAAGTTGAGTCTCAAAGAGAAACAGCTTGTCGTGTATCTTTCATAAAGTCTTATAGGTATATATATATATATATATATATATATATATATATATATATATATATATATATATATATGAGCCTAATATTTTTCCTATTACGCATAATTCGACTCTGGGACATTAAGAAGTTATGAAAAGTTTTTAGAATTTTGTACATAACACTTAGGAAGAGTGTAAAAGTTTGAAACAAGCCATTAGACTCACCTCATCCAGGTATACATTTAACGTAACTTTTTGAGTGTAAGAAGTCGATCAGTATAAATCATATTTTCTCCAAGCAACTGAAACTTAAATTGAATTAACTAATTTAGCGACAATGTTTCGCAAGTTTCTCAAAACTCTCCAACAAAAAGACAATGAAATAATAAACGGTGTTCTTATTTCAAAAGTTTCCAAGAGTGGATTTCAGAAAGTTTGTTATCATGGCGGTGCAGACATATTTTACGCAACTTTTGAAATGTCTTCATTTTCCACAAAAAACTTAAGAACTGACAATATCACCTTAATGCTATTTTGGCATCCTCTTTAGAATACTTGTGTAAAACTTTGTATTTTACTTTTGTTGGTATTTGACAAAGTTCAGATAACTTTACCGAGATTACAGATGACGAAGTTAAGTAATTCTGTCGACCGAGAAGGCTTACAAACTAATACCGTTCCCCATATCGGGAGAGAACTTCATCATCCACATAAAAATAAAAAATTTAGTAGAAGAAAAAAGTGAAACATATGCCGAAGAAATTTTTTTATCACAACCATTCAAGAAAAACTATTTAAAAAAAAACTAATGATTCACAAATATAAGACGACATAAAAATAAACGGTTTTAAGAATTAAAACTAATTTTCCGCACTTATTATACACTCCAGAAGCTGCATCGTGCCAATAAACCGAAATTTCTCCAAAAATGACTAAAAATATAGAAAATTTGGATTTATGGGACCCATTGTAAGGGCTCTGGTGAGCTGACAATCAATAGAGTTCATCTATGAGATACCCTAAACTATATCGAATATTAAAATTGGTCACTTGTATCTACTTCGAAGACTGTATCATGCTAATAAATCAAAATTTATATGTCAAGTTGTACTAGCTCCAGTGAGCTGAAAATCGATAGGCTTCATCCGTAAGACGCCCTAAATAATATCCAATTATAATATTGGTCACTTCTTCACACTCCGAAGAATGTGCCGTGTTAACAAACCGAAATTTCTCCCAAAATGGCCAAAATTGTGATACATAAGGTACCATAGCACCCGTTATACTGGCTCTGGGGAGCTGAATATCAATATGTTTCATCTGTGAGCCGACATGACAATAACCAATCATATCATTGGTGACTTTGTGTATTCCGGAGACTGTATCCTGCCAACAAGACATAATTACAAAAAGTGTCCGACGACGACATACACGCGGGATTTTTTTTCTATAAACCCTATTTCCGCATTTGTCTCACTGAAAAACGTAGATATAAATAAAAGAATCGAAAATACCAACTTTTTGGGGGTAAAAAATACTAGTATTATAATGTCAAAAATACGTAATTGGCACAGTCACAGTAGGATTCGCAAGGTTGTGGAGAACTTTATCGAATAGTGACGAATGAAAATTTTTGACAATTTGATGTTTTAACATCCCGTGCGGATGCCGAAGAAGAATCTTAGTACTAAAATTAACTGTGAGTACCAAGTTCCTTATTTTTTACCTTTTCTTACCTGTTGAGTATAGGAAAGATAATTTGATGAAGAAATTTAGAATTTTTGATGAATCATTTGGAAGATTTATCAAAAATATTCAATAAGCTTAATATTAAAGAAAAAGTGAATAAGAATAGTTTTGAAAATTTAGATTCATCTAATAATTTGAATAATACAAAAATGGCTACAGCTGCTACAAAGTCGTCTGCTGCCATTAATAGGGAATTTTAGATTAAAACTAGAAACCGCACTATGATGATAGTAATAATCCAAATAAATTAATCTGTTTGTGAAATATTGATAGAATTATATGCACCTTTTGTTATGATGTGAAGATCAATAATCACATATTAGAATGTATTCAGGATAAATTAGTGAGAAAAGCAGAAGCTGTGGTCGTAAATAGAATGACAATAAATACATGGCCTGAAATTAAATATGTATTGATGCAATGTTTCTCAGACAGAAGAGATTTAAACTGCATTTTGCAGGTATTAACAAGAACGAGACCACTTAAAAGGGACAATTTAATATATTTTGGAGCTGGGCTTCAACTATTGAATAGTAATGTTATCCAAAGAATTAGCAATGATTTTAGTGCAATGAAAATAATAAAAAATGGCTTATAATCCATTGCGTAGCAGGATGTACTGGCGTCCTTAACAATAATTCTTAAAAACCCGATTCATTAGAAGATGCAATAGCTTATGTGGACGAATTTGAGAATTTCATGAGATTGTACGGTCAATTTAATGAACCCAAACAATCTTCTGAAAATAATGGTTTCAAACTAATAAATATTAATATACATAATAATTTTAGTTATCACAGAAATAATAATTATCATTAATATCAATATAATGAAAATAATGATCAAATACAAATTTTCTTGAGTCAATCTATAAACATCCAACCACAGCCTCAGCAGGCACGCAATTACCCCACTAATGCTCAAGTATTTGGATCAAAACGAAATGTATTCAGACCTCATTAGATACCTGCAAACAAACTACCTAAACCAGAAATGATGTTAACAACATCGAGACATCGAGAAATTTCACAGACTATACTAGAACTAATAATAACTTTACTACGCGAAATAATATTAATAATAGTGGCAATAGACTCCAAAATGGTAATCAAAATTTCCGGAACAATGACCAGAAACCAAATATAAATAAATACTTGAAAGTTTTGGAAAACTAAAAATCTAGCCTTGCTTACAATGTTAGCGAGGTTGTACGTATTGATGGAAAATATCCAAAACTTCAAGCATATTCATCAACCATTACAGCACAAAAGTATGCAAATGACTACCACGAACATATAATTAAAATCATTTAAAATGTAAATGCCTACAAATTGAAGGTCGAGCACGTTCGTCTTAGCAACATTACATACTACCACCTGAAAAATTGTGAGAAACGTTTGTATTCCTACCACTCCAACAAATGAGCATAATATTTGCTTATCATACAGGGTGAGCGAAAATATTTCTATTTTTAATATTTTTTAAATTATTTAAGTTGAAAAAGGAAAATTTGTAATTATTTCAACATTAATATTATTATTATTATCATTCAAAAATTAACATTGATCACATCCATATCGATGATAAAGACAAACATCAGATTATTAAGTTGATGAATAACAACCTCACTAATTCAAAAAGAGTCTATCAGTTGTTTAATAACAGCTTTCCTTAAGAAAAGATATCCAAACTAATGTGATCTGAACAGAATCAAATGAACATTCCTGTACAGCTGTGTAATTCTTATCTAGCATCAGCAAATATGAATGGATTTCACTGAGATGATTAAGATCAGTTTTTTTATTCATACAATTAATAGATTGAACTATGAATGCCCTCTCCAGGAATGTACGCTAAGATAACTTTCTTTCCTTAACCAATACTTCAACTGCCGCGTATTCCATGTTATGACCTTCCCTGAAAACAAGTTCACCCAGTGCGCACCTCTCTGGATGCAATCTACTGTCACTCCTATATATATATATATATATATATATATATATATATATATATATATATATATATATATATATTATTATTTATATAATTTTTATAATTTTATTTAGTTTATTTTTTTATATTTATGGGCGCCATTTTATAATTATTCCCTTGATTGACTAGCTCAGATTTTTTAATTAATTATTTATTTATAATGTTTATTTAATTAGTCGGAAGCATGAGAATCCTCCCTTTGAGTTCTGGATATACTAATCAAAGATTGAGGAAATATATTCCTAATCTTACCTTTAACTTACAACCTCTGAAAGAAACAATATCTGTTGAATAAAACGATTGAAATACGACAACAAAGATATTGAGAATTTAATCATGAATGTGAGAATAAAGAAAAATCAACACATAAATGTAAAGCAGTTTAATAAAATAATTTGAAAATTTTTAACCTGATTGGAACATAATGAAATATTTTTGAAACTATTAATTTGGTTTATACATTTATTCTTATGGAATTGTGCCACCCTATATCATACATGTATTCTCTATAACAAAATGTTCCCACTACTGCGTCGGCGCTAAATCTCCAAACGCATGCGCTACTACAATATACATGAAAGAAGGAGGTTTCCCTTCCATAAATAACGTTTCACAGTTAACACGACGCTAGCGTGCTTGTGATAAAAGATTTTGTTAAAATTATCAAGTTTCTATAATCAATTACATATAAGTGATAATTTATAAACTATATATGTGTGTGTTTAGAGGTCAAGAAAGTGATAGTTTAAAGTTATACATGCAATAGCTGGAAGGAAGTTATAAGATTTAATGTAACATACATGATGCACGAGATATTTCAAGTAGATAAATTTACACAAGGTGAGTACACTAATTTTATAGATATTAAATATCTAATTCTCTATAGATAAATTTATGATGCATCATATTTTATTGTTTTTGGCCTTTTTTATGCGTTATGTAATTTGAATGTTCAACTAAAGATTTGCGTGTACACTTTGAAAATGTTAATTGGAATTCCAAATAAGTTTAAGCAAAATACACAGACCTTTTCTTTGCTATCACTGCCGGCTGCACTCGCATCTCCAAATCTTGCAGATATCTCATAAGAGACACGCTCCTACTGCACTATTCACTCCTTACACAGGATTGAATACTCCTATGATTAGTTTGATTTAACTTTTTTTTAGAATTTTAACTTTTAAACAATTTTATACAGAGAGCAATCTTTTATCGACGCATCCTCTATCACCATCATAAATCAACCTCCTTTTGTTTTCAAAATCAACAAGTCTTTCGGCTTACCTAGTCCATAGCTCACTTATTTGTTTTTTTATCACTAAAATTGTTATTATCCAGTCTTTTAGTTACTATTTTGAAAAACATAAATTTATTGTCCTGGAGGGTAATAACACTGATTCATTTAGATTTCTATTGTATTGAGGAATTTCAATTGAGTCCTCTTTTCCTCGTACAATAGTCAATTTTCTTATATTCATGTTATTTAGTTAATCTGAGAAATGTTTTTTTCTACAAATTTCACAACCTATATTATTAATTAACCTATATGTAATTCATTCTATTTTAATTTGAGTCCTGTTTTATAGTTATTATACATAAACTCCTAATTATTTTTGTTTTTGTAATTAAATTTCATATATAATCAATAAGCAATGATTTTAAGTTGGTAATGAAAATTCCCTAGCAGGCATTACTTCTTGTAAATATTCATTTCCTTTTTATACGTTGGGGATGTGTTCAGTGTAATACGTAATTCCGTGACTTTGACAACCAATCAGAATTACTGGTACAGGTAATATTTACTATCTATTTAACTAATATAGTGTTGGAATTTTTATTCTTCATCCCTTTTTAAAACATTCACATCAATATTTCACCCGATTTATTCATATTTCAATCTTTTTATATTTTAATATTTGACTTGTTATTGAGTTTATTCTAATGGTTGTGTCTACTGACACTCCTTCCGTTACAATAAGACCTTTTTATTATGTTTATTTATTTCAATATATTTACACAACTAGATGACTAGTTCAACTCCCCTCAAATTTAAATTTTCAACAAAGGAAGCTTTTAAGTTGCCTTTTTAAAATTTCAATTTCAACATTCAGGCTAATAATTATATTCTACTTAATTCATTACCCTTTTTTTACAGAAATTGAATTTGAAGAATCCTATATTTAAGTTTTTACTATTTCTATCTTAGACTTAGTTTCCATTATCTAATTCTATCCTATCCTATTCTAAATATTTTTACAAATATGAGACAAATCATTCTGGTTCCAAACATCTTATATATCTTTGTTTACTCGTAGTATACCATTCTATATTATTGTTTTGCTTCAATTCCTATTCCAATTATTATTCATTTATTCACACCGTAGAATCTTTATTATTTTATTTACACCTTTTTCCTTCACTGAACAATTCTTTTAATGCTCTCTTATTCTTATCTTATCTTCAAATTCAAGAAAAACTCTATTATTTCCAATATTTCATATATTTTCATATCTTATTTTCAACCCTTATTCATGTCAATATAATTGCTCCTATAGTCTAACCTTTTCTTTGCTTACTATCCCTATTTATATTTATTCGCATAATTCTTAATTCTAACTCATCAACTTCATTTCCTCAATATATTAATTACATTATACTTTATATATATATATTTCATTTCTCCCTATCTCATAATAATTAATCATATCATATTTACATAAATCTTTGCTTCCATATTTCATTGTTACTTATCTCCATAATTCCTATAAAAATTTATTTGACATGAATATCTCAAATTCTATATCTTGATTTGAAACTTTCTTTTCTTTCCACCTCTTTTACTATGTTATTCAATTGATAACGAGCTTGTCCTTCCTAAATCCTACCTGTTTTTATTAATAAGTGTAAATCCTGTTTCTTATCCCCTCTACCTAATAAATTCTCATAAAATTTCTTAACATTATATTGTCGCTTTTATTTCTGTCTGTCTTTGGTATTATATATTTATTTATAACAGATTGTGTCTCTATTTGTTTGGGTTTTAATTTATATAGCTACTCTAACTTTCCTTATGATTTAAATGTGGAATTATCCTACTTTTACTTAAAATCATCTATTAGCTTTTTATTATTATTTTTTTTCTTTTTAGATTCTTAACTATGATAATGGAAACCATCTATATGTATCCTACATATGAATAAATGAAAGCCTTATATCTACCTAGTATCTAATATTTTATGTTACATGGAAGTACTACATATGAAGCAAAATGGAAAACCTTACATCTACCTATACTATAATTATTTATTTACATATTCTTTTTTGTTTCAGATTACTGCTCACTATGAATAATGAAAAACGTCTACAAGTCTACTGCATATGAAAATTTAAAAAAAAATATTAGATCTACATATTATATTAATTTCACTATACTTGTATTATCTGTTTATAATAAATTTTCTATGTAAGTATATTTTTGTATCCTTTTCCTGTCCATTCCATTGCTTTTCCGTTTCCAAAGTTCATTCTAATTCTCATGAGATACTATTCACTTGGCTATTCTTTTTCTTACTTTTTTCTTATGTTCATCTCTCGTTGTTTGAGTCTCAATGTTTTTCTGTAGCTTCTTTCCGTTCTCCATTATATCTTTTCTAGTTTTGTAGTCCCCTATCTCATTCATTCCTTCCAATAAATCCCATAAAATCTGCGTCTCAAATTCTTCCATATTATTCATTTCAATCCTTATTAATTTCATCAAAACATTTGTGTGAATTATATTCATTTTGTTGTCACATTTTATTCTTGTTACTACATTATAAAATTTTCTGGAGCATCCTATACCTATTTCATGACTTCTTATATTATCTTCTATTTCGTCTACTGTGTTTCTTAATCTTCGGTGCATCTCTTCGATTTCCTTATTAAATTGTCTTCCCATGATTCCACTTCTTCTAACGCATTTGTCTGTTGATTTTTTAATTCTGTCATTTAAATTTATAATTTCTTTATTCATTTTTTCTTGAGAATGTTTCCTGACCTCTTCACTTGCTTGTCCTTGTAATTTTATGCAATCTACTTCTTCAGTTTCCTAATTAACTTCTTCTGTCCCCTCTGTGATATTTGTTAATTCCTGATTATTCTTCTCAATATTCTCAATTTCCATGAAACTTTCTATTTTTACTTTATCTATGTTCTTTGTTAACTTATTAGCTTGTTTTGATACTACTGTTTGAATATCTTATTTCACCTCATCTATCTTCTTTTCCAATTTATTCATGTTTTCATTCATTTTATCCATCTTCTCGTTTAAGCTTCCCTCTATTCTATTTATATTTCCTTTCAAATTTTGCTCCATTCTGTTCATGTTTCCATCTATATTGTTAATATCTCCTCTCATATTTTCCATGTTTCCACTTACTGTGTTGATATCTCCTTTCATTGTCTTTATGTTTTCATTTATGGTGTCAATCTTCCCATTTAAATCTCCCCTCATATCAGCAAATAATTGTTGCATCATGACCATCATTGAATCATCCCTACTTGTACTTGTTCCTGCCTGTGTTTTCTTGCTCTCTTGTCTTCTATCTTCTTGTTCCACATCTTCTTCGTCTCCTGTCGTAATTTCTTCAGGAGCATCTCCTTCTGATTGCTGTCCCTGTATCAAATATTGGACCTGGAAATCTCCCATACCATGGCTCCTTTCTTCTCTCTCCTCTTCTGATCCGCTATCATTTCCGACCTGCTTTCCATCTCTCAATACCATTTTCTTGTCCATGATTTCTTTGTTTGTTATTAATTAAAGCAATTTAATTATTTATATTTGCCCCACGTTGGACGCCAATTTATTATTATTTTATTACAGTATTATTTAATATAGTCGGATTCAATTGAGAATCCTCCCTTTGAGTTCTGGATATACTAATCAAAGATTGAGGAAATATATTCTTAATCTTACCTTCAACTTACAACCTCTGAAAGAAACAATATCTGTTGAATAAAACGATTTAAATACGACAACAAAGATATTGAGAATTTAATCATGGATGTGAGAATAAAGAAAAATCAACACATAAATGTAAAGCAGTTTAATACAATAATTTGAAAATTTTTAACCTGATTGGAACATAATAAAATATTTTTGAAACTATTAATTTGGTTTATACATTTATTCTTATGGAATTGTGCCACCCTATATCATACATGTATTCTCTATAACAAAATGTTCCCACTACTGCGTCGGCGCTAAATCTCCAAACGCATGCGCTACTACAATATACATGAAAGAAGGAGGTTTCCCTTCCATAAATAACGTTTCACAGTTAACACGACGCTAGCGTGCTTGTGATAAAAGATTTTGTTAAAATTATCAAGTTTCTATAATCAATTACATATAAGTGATAATTTATAAACTATATATGTGTGTGTTTAAAGGTCAAGAAAGTGATAGTTTAAAGTTATACATGCAATAGCTGGAAGGAAGTTATAAGATTTAATGTAACATACATGATGCACGAGATATTTCAAGTAGATAAATTTACACAAGGTTAGTACACTAATTTTATAGATATTAAGGATCTAATTCTCTATAGATAAATTTATGATGCATCATATTTTATTGTTTTTGGCCTTTTTTTATGCGTTATGTAATTTGAATGTTCAACTAAAGATTTGCGTGTACACTTTGAAAATGTTAATTGGAATTCTAAATAAGTTTAAGCAAAATACACAGACCTTTTCTTTGCTATCACTGCCGGCTGCACTCGCATCTCCAAATCTTGCAGATATCTCATAAGAGACACGCTCCTACTGCACTATTCACTCCTTACACAGGATTGAATACTCCTATGATTAGTTTGATTTAACTTTTTTTTAGAATTTTAACTTTTAAACACTTTTAAACAATTTTATACAGAGAGCAATCTTTTATCGACGCATCCTCTATCACCATCATAAATCAACCTCCTTTTGTTTTCAAAATCAACAAGTCTTTCGGCTTCCCTAGTCCATAGCTCACTTATTTGTTTTTTTATCACTAAAATTGTTATTATCCAGTCTTTTAGTTACTATTTTAAAAAACATAAATTTATTGTCCTGGAGGGTAATAACACTGATTCATTTAGATTTCTATTGTATTAAGGAATTTTAATTAAGTCCTCTTTTCCTCGTACAATAGTCAATTTTCTTATATTCATGTTATTTAGTTAATCTGAGAAATGTTTATTTTTACAAATTTCACAACCTATATTATTAATTAACCTATATGTAATTGATTGTATTTTAATTTGAGTCCTGTTTTATAGTTATTATACATAAACTCCTGATTATTTTGGTTTTTGTAATTAAATTTCATATATAATCAATAAGCAATGATTTTAAGTTGGTAATGAAAATTCCCTAGCAGGCATTACTTCTTGTAAATATTCATTTCCTTTTTATACGTTGGGGCTGTGTTCAGTGTAATACGTAATTCCGTGACTTTGACAACCAATCAGAATTACTGGTACAGGTAATATTTACTATCTATTTAACTAATATAGTGTTGGAATTTTTATTCTTCATCCCTTTTTAAAACATTCACATCAATATTTCACCCGATTTATTCATATTTCAATCTTTTTATATTTTAATATTTGACTTGTTATTGAGTTTATTCTAATGGTTGTGTCTACTGACACTCCTTCCGTTACAATAAGACCTTTTTATTATGTTTATTTATTTCAATATATTTACACAACTAGATGACTAGTTCAATATTTATATATATATATATATATATATATATATATATATATATATATATATATATATATATATATATATATTATAGTTTATTTTATACGGGAATTTAATTTGCCCTACGTTGGGCCGACATATTATTATGAATAGAATTGGGTGAGAAAATAGTTTAATTTGCCCGGTATGTTGAGGATTTAATATGTATGATAAACAGTTTATTTAACCAACATGAAAACTTCTCATCTCAGGGTAGAGTTCAAGTATTTTAAATAAAATGATTTTATAATTTTATATATGTTAGCGCCAAAGTTAATAAATGCTTTATATTTTAAAAATAAATTTGTTAATCAGAATATGTTACTTTTTTTAATGATTTCAAATTAAATACGGTCCTGTCCTACTTAAAAAATATCTGCATAGTTCAATCGATTTCATTCAGAGCTTCTTCCTGTGGTAAGTAGATGGTGCACAAGTCACCAGATGAAATGATTAACTCAAGTAATTTAAAAAAACGTTCTTCAAAAGGAAAAACAATATTTAATTTAATGAAAATAAATACACTACACTTTTACAAGTGTTTTTTTTTAAAGAAAATCAACTATCTAAAAGGATGACTCTTTCATACAAATCACACGCACTCTGGTGAGATATTATTATAATATTAAAATACAGTTATATAATTTCATAAACATTTGACTTTCAGAAAACGGCGAAATACACTCTTAACAGCGTCTATGCATCACAAAATTTTAGTTTTTTTTTTACGTAAGTACGCTTGACCTCTTAATACATTAATAAATTAACTTGTACTACCTTATTTACTTCACGATTTCTGTTTGTTCACCTTTATTTGTTCCAGATTCTCCTCCTGGAAAACCTCCCTGTTGGCATTCTGCTTCTACCAGAACAGGAATCGATGCTGTATTTCTTTCAAAGTCCAAACAGCTCACACAAATTCCACTATTCAATGTTTTTCGAAAACTATTTTGGCTATTTTACTTCCACCAGACACAAGACACCATATTATAAAATAAAATTCATGATTAGTGTTTTACAACATTCAACAATTCCTTTTTTAATTATTAATATAAACTAAACTACTTACACTGATATATCTCTTGTAAGTATAATGTATTTGTTTTAAATTCTATAGTCAAATTTTGTCTTCCAAATGATTTCAATTGATTTACTTTACCAAAAAAAAATTTTGCTGCTCCAAAAATCTCTTCCCAAAAAGAAAACCTACTAGTCAATAGCCCCCATAATCAACAACTTTTTCACATTCTGATTTTTTTTTCGTTAGCAACACAGTTGTCGCCGATGTGATCTTTTTTAAATGTTTATTAACCAATCAAATTTGACTATTTATTTTATAACTCAAATTCTTCATTTCAACCAGTGAAATGTTCATCCATTATATCATGATATTATATTCTAAGGTTTTTAATTGCTTAGACTTCCTATATTATTTTCATTCAATAATATTTCTTAGTATTGTTAAAATGACATTTCCTAACCTCTAAGTATGTATGTCAAATGAATATTCATAATGTTTTAATAGATGACAGCTGTTACCTTTAAATATGTATGCAAAATGAAAATTCGTTTTCTTTATAAGTCATGTTCTCTGAAATTCACATTATTTTATATTTTCCTGCTCTGTTATGTCTAAACATCTACACTATCTCATTTTAATGTCTTAATCAACAAATATTACGAGATTAGCTTGACTTTACAGAATAAAGCATTATTAGTTTCTTATTATGAACAAATTTTGATACTTGATCTCTTTGATAAAAGTTTCGTTAGGCAATTTATTTCATATAAATTGTTTATCACACCTATTCGCAATTATCCCTACATTATACAGTCTGTCCTTTCTGTATGTCTTCTCTATCGAATAGTGGATCGTACAGATTGTCTCCATTAAAATGTTTAAAAAAATTTTTGACTTAAAAAAATTCTTTTAGATTACAATACATAATCTTAATTCTTCATTATTTGATATACAGGGTGTAGCATTATTTTTTCACAATAACATCCCCTAAATTTTGCGTTTATCAAATTTTTTATTCTAAGAAAAATTTTATGAACGCAAATTTTACTTCAAGTACTATATTCTAGGATTGTCTTTCAATTTTACTAATAATACATTTCTTTTTATTTCCGGTTGCTGTTACAAAGATGATTTTGGAATCCTGTGTTGCAGTATCCTCTTCAGTTAGTTTTAATTTATTTTCAATACCATAATTAAATATGTATACAAATTCTTATTTTATTTTTAGGTACATGTTTCATTTACAAGTTTCATCCAAAGGAATTAGTTTAAAAAAACATGTTATAAATCCATTTTTGAAAATTCTTTAATGTTCGTTATGCGACTTATTACTTCTACATTTCTCAGAGTCTCTTATATCGGTACAATTTATTAATTTATATTTCTTGTGTTACATCTCTCTATAATACCATCCTTTAGCATATTTTGTATCTCTGAATCAACTTCTTTCCTATATTTATAAGGTATGGGATATGTTCTTATTCTGAAATTTTCGATTCCCTTAACTTCTATCTTATGTACATAGTTATTTGCTATTCTCATCTCTTTTTTAACTAATCCTTTATACTTAATTATCAAATTATTCACTTTCTCAGCATATTCCTTATTTCCACATACTAATTCCAATTCTTCCATTATTTCATCCCTCTCCATATTCCATAACTTCCTATTATCCTCTTCAATTTCCAATTCTTCCATATTTCCACTCCTTTTTATATTCCATAACTTCCTATTATCCTCTCCAATTGCCAATACTTCCATATTTCCAATCCTTTCTATATTCCATAACTTCTTATTATCCTCTTCAACTTCCAATTCTTCTAAATTTTCGTTTCCAAATTCAATTCTATTACCATTTAATTCAATCTCCATCTTTTCAAAATCAATTCTTGCTTTATATTTCGTTAATTCATCTATTCCTATAACTATGTCTGATTCTAGATTATCTACTAACAATAATTGCATCTCAACTTCTTTCCCATCCTTTAATTCAATACTTTGTATTATAGATCTGCTAACTTCACACAATTTCTTTCCGTTTGCTCCTATTAATGTAGTTTTCGGTATTTTAACTAGCTTATTTTCATAATTTTCAATATTTTCTTCAATTAGTTTTGTTTTTATTATGGACGCTTTCGAACCTGTATCTATTAATATTTTAACAAATTTCCCATTTAATTTTCCTTTAATTTTTATCAATCCCATTATTCCTTTCAATTCCAAATCTTCCCCAAATTTAATATATTCCCTTGGATGTTCATATGTCATCACTCTATCTTCTCTCCTTTGAATACTGTTCTCTGTAATTGTTATTTTTGTTGTTATTATATTTAAAGTTTTCTGTTATAGTTGTTTTGGTTGCTATCGTTCTTATTATAGTTATAATATTCATTGTTATTATATCTGTCAATGTAATTATTTCTGTATCTCATCATAATATCTTTACATATACTAATTTCTATCTATATACAAAATTATATTTACATATGTTTTTTGTCTAACATTTTTTTGTTAATTATAAACTTTTTATTTACATGTGTTTTTATATCCCTTCTTGACCTTTTACAATTCCTAATTCGTTTTCTAGATTCCAGTCCTATAATACAGCCTTATTATTCAATTTTATTTTCTTTTCCTAAATTTCGTTTTATCCTCTTCTCTTATTTTTCGATCCTCTTGTATCCTAAATTTCTTTAAATGTTCCACTAAGTCTTTTTCTATTTTGTTATCCCCTATCTCATCAATTTCTCTCAATAGATTCATCAAAATTTGCGTTTCCAATTTCTTCATATTATTGTTTCTTTTTTTTATTATTTCATTTCCCATAATACTCTCACTTCCTATGATTTCATTTTTAATTATCCTATTAAGTTTTCTTGGATCAATTACCTTTATATTTCTGCTAAGTTTTAATCTCATTTCGAAATTTTCTGCATAAATTATTGTTTCTATATTCTGTCTTATGGTTTCTTCTATTTCTTCCTTAGTCTCCTGTAGTATCTTATTTATTTTCTCTAACTGCCAATTAAGTTGTATCCCCTTATTATTATTATTATTTCTTTTACCATATGTCACTATTCGTTTCAATATATTAACATCTGGGTCTGTTATTTTCCAATAAATCTCTTTTTCATAAATTTTCATGACTTCCTCACTTCCTAGATTCTGTAAATTGATATTTATCATCTCCTCATTTATTTGTTTTTGTATTTTAATAAATTGTATTTCTTCTGTTTCCTTCTCAACTTTTTCAAACTCCATCACACTTGGTATTTTCACTTCGTCAATTTCCATTTTATTAATTAATTTTTGTTCTATAGTATCATCATTTATATTTTCATTTTGTATCTTTACATCCATTCGAATCTCTCCTTTGAAATCCTTTTCTTTCTCCTCTATTTTGTTGATTCTGTTAATCTGTGAATTGTTTATTTCCGTTATTTCTTTAATCCCCTCTTCTCTTATTTCTTCTTCACTCATTGTGTTCAGTTTTCCACTCAAATCTCCCTTCATACTAATATCTACATTCATGTTATCTATTTTATCTGACATCATATCCGTCTTATCATCAATGTTCCCCCCTACTCGGTGAACCTTTTTTACCATCATGTCCGATTTCCTATCTTCACTAAATTTATTATCCCATTTCTTTATATCTTCCCTAATTCTATTCCCCCAACTGTCTATCATTTCATTCATACTAATCAACATTTTCATTATCAGATCATCTCTACTTTTTTTATCTTGTTTATCCATTTTTTCCCTCATTATTTTAAACATGGTTGTTATATCTAAAGTTTCCTCTTTTTTATCTCCATCTCCCTGTATTTTTCTTTCCATTTTATGTATTTAAAATCTTTTAATACAGTAAAAAAAAAGTATTTCAATGCTTTTTATATTATTCGCCTTTGTTTGGTGCGTCACTTTATAATAGATTGACTATAGCCCCACGTTGCGGTGACATGTTATTATAGTTTATTTTATACGGGAATTTAATTTGCCCTACGTTGGGCCGACATATTATTATGAATAGAATTGGGTGAGAAAATAGTTTAATTTGCCCGGTATGTTGAGGATTTAATATGTATGATAAACAGTTTATTTAACCAACATGAAAACTTCTCATCTCAGGGTAGAGTTCAAGTATTTTAAATAAAATGATTTTATAATTTTATATATGTTAGCGCCAAAGTTAATAAATGCTTTATATTTTAAAAATAAATTTGTTAATCAGAATATGTTACTTTTTTTAATGATTTCAAATTAAATACGGTCCTGTCCTACTTAAAAAATATCTGCATAGTTCAATCGATTTCATTCAGAGCTTCTTCCTGTGGTAAGTAGATGGTGCACAAGTCACCAGATGAAATGATTAACTCAAGTAATTTAAAAAAACGTTCTTCAAAAGGAAAAACAATATTTAATTTAATGAAAATAAATACACTACACTTTTACAAGTGTTTTTTTTTAAAGAAAATCAACTATCTAAAAGGATGACTCTTTCATACAAATCACACGCACTCTGGTGAGATATTATTATAATATTAAAATACAGTTATATAATTTCATAAACATTTGACTTTCAGAAAACGGCGAAATACACTCTTAACAGCGTCTATGCATCACAAAATTTTAGTTTTTTTTTTTACAAATTAGTAAGTACGCTTGACCTCTTAATACATTAATAAATTAACTTGTACTACCTTATTTACTTCACGATTTCTGTTTGTTCACCTTTATTTGTTCCAGATTCTCCTCCTGGAAAACCTCCCTGTTGGCATTCTGCTTCTACCAGAACAGGAATCGATGCTGTATTTCTTTCAAAGTCCAAACAGCTCACACAAATTCCACTATTCAATGTTTTTCGAAAACTATTTTGGCTATTTTACTTCCACCAGACACAAGACACCATATTATAAAATAAAATTCATGATTAGTGTTTTACAACATTCAACAATTCCTTTTTTAATTATTAATATAAACTAAACTACTTACACTGATATATCTCTTGTAAGTATAATGTATTTGTTTTAAATTCTATAGTCAAATTTTGTCTTCCAAATGATTTCAATTGATTTACTTTACCAAAAAAAAATTTTGCTGCTCCAAAAATCTCTTCCCAAAAAGAAAACCTACTAGTCAATAGCCCCCATAATCAACAACTTTTTCACATTCTGATTTTTTTTTTGTTAGCAACACAGTTGTCGCCGATGTGATCTTTTTTAAATGTTTATTAACCAATCAAATTTGACTATTTATTTTATAACTCAAATTCTTCATTTCAACCAGTGAAATGTTCATCCATTATATCATGATATTATATTCTAAGGTTTTTAATTGCTTAGACTTCCTATATTATTTTCATTCAATAATATTTCTTAGTATTGTTAAAATGACATTTCCTAACCTCTAAGTATGTATGTCAAATGAATATTCATAATGTTTTAATAGATGACAGCTGTTACCTTTAAATATGTATGCAAAATGAAAATTCGTTTTCTTTATAAGTCATGTTCTCTGAAATTCACATTATTTTATATTTTCCTGCTCTGTTATGTCTAAACATCTACACTATCTCATTTTAATGTCTTAATCAACAAATATTACGAGATTAGCTTGACTTTACAGAATAAAGCATTATTAGTTTCTTATTATGAACAAATTTTGATACTTGATCTCTTTGATAAAAGTTTCGTTAGGCAATTTATTTCATATAAATTGTTTATCACACCTATTCGCAATTATCCCTACATTATACAGTCTGTCCTTTCTGTATGTCTTCTCTATCGAATAGTGGATCGTACAGATTGTCTCCATTAAAATGTTTAAAAAAATTTTTGACTTAAAAAAATTCTTTTAGATTACAATACATAATCTTAATTCTTCATTATTTGATATACAGGGTGTAGCATTATTTTTTCACAATAATATATATATATATATATATATATATATATATATATATTATAAATAGGTGGGGATAACGGGGATTTCAGTCCAAGGAATCAAGGCGAAGATCTTTTATTTACAAAATGCCGCCAAGCTTTCGTGTCCTTTTGACACTTCTTCAGGGCACTATAATACATATACAAATATAAATATGATTTAAAAATAGAGAAATAAATATAAGTACTTACATGTAAAATATTTTAAGTAAATTCCTTGGACTGAAATCCCCGTTATCCCCACCTATATAGCATTTTTCAGTCGTTATATAAAAAAAAAAATTTTTTTATATATTATAATATAGTGTATTAACTATTTTCTTTAATAATATTTGCCCCACGTTTGGGTGACAAATTTATTATATTATGATTTTATCTATATGGATTTTTAATTTGTAAATGTCACAATTTATGATTGTAACTACACTCTTGTGAATATGCCTTTACCACTGAATATAACCTATTGAATTTCTTTGACAGCAGTTGTCAAATTAATATTCCCGGCTCAGATGAATATTAAATTTTATATTGTGAAAGATAAATCAATACACAATCGACTTACTCACTCTCACCTCAGGGAGGGATCAAAGATTTCAAATAATAATTCAAATTTATAAATTTTTAAAGAATTTTCCAAATTACGTATTACGCTATTCCAAATCTAGAGTTACTGTTTGTTCAATATACTACAAGACAATTAAATTGTCTTATGACATATATGATTTTGCTGTCAGGAAATTAACCAAATGTCACTTATTATATCAAAATTTCTATAGCCTGAAAATTATCAAATACAATGAGAAATGAATATGAAATAAGTACCAAAGAGTGATTGGAATTCAAATTTATATAATATATTATCAAATAACAAATTACAAAAAATTAGAACTTTTAAAAAATATTATAAACGCAGAAACAAAGATAGAATTTTCTATCAACCTTAAAGTTAAGACAACCTATAATTATAAATCTACTCGCTAAATAATTTATCAAAGTTCAAAATGTTTGATTATATACTTGATGTATATCAATGTCAAAATACGCAAATTTCCGTTTAAATTGTCTATTCCAAAATTATCTTCGCTTGACGTTGAATTTTATATGAGTAACGTTACTGTAATTTCGATCGAATTTATTACCATAAGATGCATCTAATTTTGGAATATTTTTAGTAAAGGCCTATTAATTCTCGAGAAATAATGTAAATAAACTGGACAGGACTCACCAACTAGGTACTGGTTAACTCGTTCGTATTCTAAACCGTGTTTAGAATTCAGGAACAACTTTCTAAATTAATAATTTAGAAATCGGAAAATCACCCGCGTTTTATCGATACAATTCGTTGCGAATTATACACGCACTGGCTTTACAATGCAGGATTTGATGATCTGATAATATTCATATAAATTACTATGATATTTTTAAATAAATTTGAGGCAACTCTTATTTAGATGTTGCCTCGTGGTGATATCAAAATCAACTCACTCAACTTTTTATATAAATAATTCTCCTACCATTTGGTTACCAAAAAATTCTTTTTTTAAAAAATATAAATTTACGTTTTCCTATAACAAAGAGATATTTTCATTATTTTAATATAATTGCAATTTTGCTAACAGAGACATCTGTATTCTTGTTTTCAAATCGTTATAAAGTATATTCTGCATTAATGTCATCCGAAATTGAAATGTCAAAATTTGTTTATATATTGAAACTTTAAAATTATTGATAATACAGTGTGTATCACTAGTATTACATCCAAATATGCACATTTTTCCTCATTTTAATATTTTCTTTAGAATTTAGATGGAGGATATGTATTAATATATATATATATATATATATATATATATATATATATATATATATATATATATATGTATATATGTATATATATATGTATATATGTATATATATATATATATATATATATATATATATAATCGACTGTCTAAAAATATGTTGAACGTGTTGTGCTGTTTAATATTTTAATTAACTGACACCAATTTTCTTCCGCTCCTGATGAAGCCATTAAGTAATGGCGAAATATTGAGCAGATAAGAAAAAACAGTTTCTATTTCTTTTGACCGCAAACCTGAAATCTTTGCTAAAAAAATAAATATTTCCCGTTCGAAAAGAGAAAAACTACTACTTTTATATATATATATATATATATATATATATATATATATATAGTTTTTCTTTTTTTTGGTTCTTGGTCTTTTTTATTTACTTATATATTGTTATTTTATATTCTTGGGATTGAGGACCATTTTTAAAGACATTTAACTAGTAGTTAATACATAAAATAAAAATATATTAACTACTAGTTAAATGTCTTTAAAAATGGTCCTCAATCCCAAGAATATAAAATAACAATATATAAGTATATATATATATATATATATATATATATATATATATATACATGAATATATTTCTATATTCCTTTAATTGTAATTGCCCCGCGTTGGGAGCCAAATTGGTATATATCTAATATTTATCTATTTAGTTTTAATAGTTATATTTTAATGGATATATGAATATAACAATATGAAATATGATTTGTCGAACGATTTTAAATCTGTGATTGTAGCGACACTATTGCAAATACACCTTTAGCAGTGTATGTAACCTATTTCAATTTTGTCAGTAGTTGTCAAACAATTCCCGGCTGAGATAAATATTAATTGTTGTATTTTGACAGATAAACTCATCCACAATCGACTTAATCACTCTTGTCTCAGGATGGGATCAAAATATTTTTAAATAATAATAATTCAAATTTTATAATTTTCACGTCTTCTCCAAATTAAATATTACTCTATTATTCAGAATCTCGAGTAACTGTTCATTCAATATAATAAATGGCACTTTAATTATCTCATGACATTTACTATTTTACTATCACTGAAAATTAACCAATGTCACTGATTAAATCGAAAATTCTATTGAATGCAAAATGATAAATTCGATGAAAATGGATACTGAATGAATACTACAGTGAGACGGAATCAAAATGATATATTATACGATCAGATAACAAATTTCAACAGAATTATTATTCCCAAAATACCATAAGAGAACAACGATAGTATTTTCTACTAACCTTAAAATTAGAACAAACTATGCTAGAAATCAACCTAATTAAATATTTTTTATCAAAAGTTCAACTCGTCTAATTTACACTTGACGTGTATCAATGTCAAACAACGCAATTTTCCGTTCAAATTGTTTATTTTTAAAAATTTCTTCACTTGATGTAAAATCTCATATGTGTAACGTTAATTCTGGTTTAATTCAAATTATCACATAGATGCATCTATTTTTTCAATGTATTAAAAAAGGCCTGTTAATTCTCGAGAAATAATTTAAAAACTGGAGTGGACTCACCAACTAGGAACAGGAAAACTCGTACCTATTCTAAACGTATCTAGAATTCTGCAAACTTTCTAAATATATAATTTAGAAAACTGGAACCACTTACACTTTATACGATGCAATTCTTCTTCGAATTATGCACGCACTGTCTTTATAATCTGATTATATAGTTATACAATTTCTACTATATTCTCAAAAAAAAATTGAGACAACTCTAATTATGATGTTGTCTCGTGGGGGTTTCAAATTCAAGTGACTAAACATTTTCTAAATAAATAAATCTCTTCTCCTGTGGTTACGAAAAATTCTTCTTTTTTTAAAAAAATCCTAATTTATGTTTTCCAATAACAAAGAGAGATTTGAATTATTTTATTACAATTGTGATGCTGCTAGCAGAGACATCTGTATTTTGAAATTTCCAAATCGTAATATGATCTATCTATCATTAGATATATTCTGCATAAATGTCATCAGAAAATAAAATGTCAAATTTGATTTGTATACTGAATCTTCCATATTTATTGATTCTACATATAATACAGTGTGTATCGAAAGTATTGCATACAAATATAAATAATTTTCCTTATTTTAATGTTTCTTTAGAATTTTAAATAGGGAACTGTAATAATATATATATATATATATATATATATATATATATATATATATATATATATATAACACACTAGCGGCACAATGTATTATAAAATATCAACGAAACAATTCTCAATTTTTTCAATTTTTGAATTTTCTTGTTACTAGGTGGAATTATTTAGAGACAGTAGTTTCATTTATGAGATAACACGCATGGATTCCACCTAGTAAGGGTGGAAACAGTAAATTTACATTTTGAATTACTTTTCTTTTTCATATTCCCATATCATTCAGAATAATAAAACCAGTAACATGCTTATAAGTTTATAGAGTATAAGAAAATTTGAGAGGCATATGGATGTACCTTTAAAAAATTACAATAGGAATTAAAAAAAGTAAGCTATAGACCAGTGGTCATCAACCTAGAATATTGATAATAATCACGACAAGTAGATGGGTTAAATTCGGAAAATGATACCATAATAAGATTGATAATTAACTTTTTCAACCTACAAAACATAGACTTAAATTAAAACATTTTCTTTACTTCCTTATATTTTTTTGTATTCTCCCTATATGAAACTCTGCGTTATGTATTACCATATTATTTCTTCATCGGTCATATGCTTGATGTATTTTGCTAATGCTAATGTTGATAATGTAACAACTTTACGCCAGATTTGCCAAGTAACTTTTCACCAAACTTTATTACTTCCAGTCGAGAATAAATAATAACTGCATACCAAAGTTTCACTCTACTCACACGAAAGGTAAACAAAACTTTCTAGAAAGAGATTTCCAATCCGTTTCACGTTAAAGGTAATAAAATCCTTAAGAAAAGACGCAGGCGCTTCAACAGTATGTTATACGATGTGATTGAATAAATATGCTGACGAAGAAGCGTCACCGATAGAGAATTAATAGGATTAGTGGTTGGGATAAATGATCGCTGCGAACAAACCTTCATTCAAAATAAAAAACTGAAGATCAATACTCGAGCAATATTTATTGCAATCAGATGTTGTCGCTTCTTGTCAATAATGAGGGCCTTTGAAGTTTTTGCAGAAACAATTCAAGTCTTACCTAACTGATGAATAGTAGAAATTATTATTTTAATGAAGTACATCTCATTATTTTTAATAAAATGAGTTTCTACAATGCCGTTTTTATTACGATATATTTTATAAATTATACTGTCGTAACAATTCTATGAAATGAATTACTATCATTTCGTTATATCATTTTAATAACTAGGTAACACGAACTGGTTTCAGGTAGTTGAGTATTTTATAAGATGATCATAGCCGCATAAGAAGGGGTTTTAAGGCTATACTGAACATGTGTCATTAAATTTACTTTATCAACTCTTACTTGTTACTAACAAACTCACTGTTTCTAAAAAATTCCACTATATTATGAGAAAATGATAAAAATTGTAAAAAATTTGACATTTATTGAAATATTTTAAAAACAATATCGTCAGAATGACAGAAGTTTCATTTGATCTGATGCCTATCTGATGTTCAATAATTAGTTATGGCTGGACCAAGAAGTGATCTATCTTGTGATTGACTTGATATAAATGAATAGAAAAGAGAAGATATGATACTACAAATATTAAATCTTAGATACTATTAGCCCTATGGGGATATCCTGAATATCTTTTTCCCATTTAAGTTTGGTGTAGATTAAATTAGATTTTAACAGGGTTACAATGCACTGAAACGTAAGTTTTATTGTGCCTCCCATCAGAGCTGTTCTCGCTACTACTACAGCTCGCCTTCCAGTTCCAGGTTTCTAATGAACTCTAGTATTTGGGACGGCTTCAAGACGGTTAGATTCTCACTCTTGCAAGTTTTTTGTCCGAAGCATTTTATGCGTGGGCTTACAAAGGCGACGCATTCTGAAACTAGGTGATCCGGAGTATCTGCCTCCTGCTGACCTAATATACACTCGTCAATTTCTGCTAGACCAATTCTCATTAGGTGCTTCCTAAGGCAGCAGTGCCCTGTCTAGATGCCCGTGAGAAGATGTAGCTCACTTTTACTGAGATCAAAATACATTTTTTATCTAGCAATGTCAAAGTTCCGCAGGAACACTTTTTGGAGTGATCCAGCCCGGGAAAGTAACACCAGAATTTTTCTCTTTCGGTTTCCTCCTTCAACCGAAACTCTTTCTTATAGGAGCATTTTCCTACGCTATAGAAAGGCTCCGGGCAAATTAAGGGCATTCGTGCTCCTTTCCTGGCAAGTGTATTGGCCTCTTCTCTTCCTGTGATTCCCGAGTGTCCAGGAACCCAGACTAAAGAGACCCTATTATTCTTGCGTAGTTCATCAAGGTTTCTTCGACACTCCCATGCCACCTTTGAGTCAAGGACATGGGACCTCAATGCTTTGATAGCTGCTTGACTATCAGAATGAATCGTTATTTCACATTTCTGATAGTTTCTTGCTAGGTTCATTTCCACGTAACCTTCAATCACAAGTATTTTTACCTGGAGAACGCTCGTACAGACGCCTAACAATAATGATTATCTAATGCCAGCCCAAATACTCCAGCTCCAGCTGTTGTCTTGTTTGTATTAATATTCATCCCCACTGATAAATAACATTGCTCAATAATTCTGAGGCTCTTTTGTAATAAATCACACAGGGTCCTCTCGCACTTGCCAGTGACTATTAGTACTCTGTCATCAGCTAGCCCATACATTCGAAGCTAAGCTCCGTTAGCCTGTATAGCAACTCATCTACTACGAAGCTCCATAGAAGGGGATTTATAACTTCCCCTTGAGGTGTCTCACGAGTGGCTTTAACTGAGGTGGATTGATTCCCCAGCTATCTTCATCATCAATAACTCATACATCCATTTTACGATTCTTTCATTAACTTCTAGCCTTTTTAGTGATTCGTTGTCAGATACATGAGTTGTGTTGTCAAACATCCCAGATATATCCAGGAATGCGATTTCTCTGTTGTTCTTCGGTCAGCTGATTCAGAGCAGTCTCCGTTGCTTAACCCGTGCTGTAGGCATGCTGGGATTCATGAAGTGGTGTATTCTCCTGATTATCCATTCTTATGTAGTTATCCACTACTTTCTCCATCGATTTAAGTAGAAACAATGTTAGCCAGATGGGTCCAAAATATCGAGGATCAGTCACATATTTTTTCCCTATTTTTGGTGTGCAATGATATAGGAAACCAGGAAAACTATATCTGCTGATCCTTACAATTATTACTTCAGAAGGCAGTTTAAAATTGGAGATCTCTCTGCATTCATCTGTTCATTGATAAGTTTATATTGGGAGTTTCTTGAGTATCTTCTTTCTAATTTCTCAAGGAAATATAGTTCTACTTTCTTATAACAATTAAGTAATACTTCTAGTTCTGTATTAGGTGTCATTGAATGTTTGTTGTCAAGAAGATGTTTTGCGTAATGGGGTTCCTCTAGTAGTTTAAAAATGTATCCTGGCGAATGTTCATTGTGTCTAATTTATTGCTCGACCTATATAGTCAGCACTACATTCTGAATCTTCATTCTAGTACCGCTTAGGCGGCCATATGGTCCTATGGCTAATATCCATTTTAGAGTGTTGCTAATAGCACAGAAGCAGGTTTTGTGTGGGCAAAGCTGAGCGGAATCTATTTCTATAGCTGTTATGCTCCTCCCAGCCTTTCATTAGCCGAATTAGTCGACTTCCTATACCGATTGTCCGAAGATGCGAAGCAGTACTTTCCCGTGGCAATCGCAGAAGTCTTCAACTCCTGGGCAGTGGACTGGGCAGCAAAGAGACGAACTCACGGGACGAAGTGGTACTGGAAACTATTTCGACACTGGATGTAGTCTTCCTCAAAAGTGGTGATAAACCAACATTCATAAGAGGTGACGCGAGCCCCATTTTGTATTTTACCTACGTCAGTAGCACCGTCGCTAAGGGGAACTACTCGTGGAGAGTTTGGATACTTACACGGTTAGTGGCACCTGCCCGATACCGTGGGAAGTGACTACTGGAAAAACTATTGGAGGAGTGCACCAGATACTCAATACACTTGGATGGAAAGTAACCGCTTTTAGTACTGATGCATTCACCGTTGCCCTGGATATCAAGCCAATCAAGAAAGGAAATGTTGAAAGTAAGTCAGATGAACTAATGAAAAAATGAAAAACGCGGAATTATTGACTTACCATATATGCACTAGTGGAACGACCACGTTGTTACTCTCCGTAAAGAGTGTCGTATGAAGAGAAGAACATCACAGAGCGGTCGCAAAAAAACGAATTACGAAAAGCTGGTGGCAGAGTACAAAAACGCACGCAGTCAAAGGTGGCGATAGTAATTGGTTTGCGTGGCAAAATACTACAGATAGTTGCTTTGACTTCTGCGGAACGTGGAGCTCTGATTACAATCGTAGTGGGCTTGAATGTTACAGATTGATTTGTCACCTCTCGAGTCATATTCCCAAGAAAAAATATTAACATATAATTAGAAAGGAGGGCAACGCCCGGAACAATTTTGCAGCAAACCCGTCGGGGTAGATTGAGACTAACATTTTTACTGAATGGTTTGAACATTTTATACAGTTTGTCAAGCCTAATGACGACAAGCATATACTTATTTTCTTGGACGGTTGTTGTAGCGACACCCAATATATTAATTTAATCGACTTGACCAGAGCAAAGAATGGTACAGTTATTTCGGTTCCTCGTATTCATTGCATAAAATGCAACCTCTGGACCAAACTTCCATGGGCCCTCTGAAAATATATTACAGCGAGGAAACCAGGCAGTGGTTACAACATAATGATCGTCCTGTTAGCGCTATTGAAGTTATGGAATAATTTGAGTAAGCCTACATTAAATGCCAAACTGCCCAAATATCAATAAATGGCTTCCACGTTACAGGTGTTTACCCCATAAGCAAAAATATATTTACAGACATAGAATACATTGAAGACAAAGAATTGTTATATTTCTGAACAAAAAAAGAGAACGAGGTAAAAACTGCAGATTATCAAAAAAACCGTGAACAGTCGTATGCCAATTAAAAAGTCTTAGATCAAAAAGAAGACTTCAATAAACCCTCAACTTCTAAAACGTATCATCGCATTCTGTAATCAATATCCTCAGATGGGCATAATATTGCAACTAGTACAGTTAACCAGACATGTTGAAAAAACGCGCCCTCAATGTCTGGCTTAGTAAAACCACGTACCATTATCAGTAACTAATTTGAAGGCTTTTCAAACTAGCGCATTTCAAATAGGTACTTCCCATTCCACAAGTTAATAAGAGGACTTCTACGGAAGGTTGTAAAGCTAGTAGCTCTGCAATCATAATTTCTTCTCCGTACAAGACAGGCTATAGAAGCAAGAGTTACCCGAGAACGTGAAACTGAATCACGTGGACGTTGTCGTGGTCGTTGTCACGGATCCGACTCCCTTCTTCCGGAACCTCCACAAATAAAACAAAAAGAAAATGTTAAGACACGTCGAAAAGAAAATGTTGAGCTTCCAATTCAATGAAGAAAACGCCAGTAGCGAAAGTTCAATCGATGGGGTTACCTCAGATTCATCTGAACTAGAACTACCTACGGAAATATCTCCTTCAGAAAATTCGAATGCCCAGTGTTTGTTCTGTAATAAAAAAAATCCGAAGACAAGGCCGGCGAACTGTGGATAATGTACTTATTGTGTTCATTATGGGCTCATGTTGAATGTGCAGGAGCTGATCAAGATGCCTACATCTGTGATTTTTGAAAATAGTGAAAAAATTAAATATGGATATGTTTGAGTGTCAATTATTTTATGTTTTTGAGATTATTATTATTAACAATACATGTGCACAGTGTTCTGTTTACTATATGTCCATTTTCATATACTTTATAATATTTTTTAGTTGTGTTATTCAGGGGGGCCACGTTAGAAAAACTTTTATCGATTTAGTTGAAACGTTGTATTTATGAAATCTTTTTTTTTGTGCCTTACAGTTTTTTATTTTCAAGCAAAAGTGAAATGTATATGCTGGATAATTACTATGAGTAAACAGGTATTGAAATGCTTCCATTTTTTATATCGTATTTTACAAGTGAAAAAATCAAATGGGGCCCGGGTTTGGGTACTCTCTTCTTTCTTTTTTGATCAATATTTACAACAGATCCATTTAAAACAGAAAGTAATGTAGGTACAAAATTGTTAAATGTAAAAACAAAATATCTGCAATAAGAAAGTGTGAAAGTTCGAACCAGGCAACACCTTTATGTGATTAGTCCTGAATAATAAGAAAATCCATTGGATAAGTGAGTTTAAATTTCAAGAATGTGGATTACATTGGTTAATACAAAGTGCTCCTCGGAAATAACTGTAAGTAACCGATTAACCAGTGAATAACAGTGAATAATAATCAACTGATACCTATAATATCAAATATCGTCTGAAAACACAATATATATCAATCGAGATAAGTGTTAAGACAACGAGTTCTTTGTACCTTGCCTTGAAATAGAGGACCGTAATCAGAACATCTACTAAATAGAAAAATTAATCAATCTAAACATAGCACAATGTCTTATTCCACTGCCGTATGTAAGCAATCTCAACCCACACTTCCTTCCAAAGATCCAGCTATTATATTTACCTCATTAAATGGTCTTAAGCTTGAGGATTATTTATATCAAATAGAAGACATTTCATGTCTTCGAAATATCGTTTACGCTTCTCGTATGTCATTCAACAGAATATGGATGTATCTGTCGTCCAAACAAACAGAAGACTCATTTTTTAATGAAATTGGAGAACAATTCTCTATCAATGGAAGCTCCTTTCAATCACAACGCTAACGGCTGCTCCCCAAAACGTCTGTCCATTGATTCACAATTATGTACTCCCATCAGAATTGCGAGTCTAGGCATACACGTCACATTTAAACAATGCCCCTAATAATCGGAGCGGTAAAACCAGAATACAGCAATAATATCAGTTTCTAACGTCAAGGGTATGTAACCACTTCCAACAACTTGAATATTCCTTAAGTATTCTCATCAAAGATGACAACATTCCCTATCGAATCTACTTCAAATAAGATAATCAGAATTATCACAAATGTAAACAAACTGGTCACATTGCATCCAAGTATCCAAACGATGAACGAACTCCAAGCTGAACAGAACACTTCCTAACGAAATCCTCCTGATCTCAATAATTCCCAAAATATATTTGATGGAAAGCAAAATTCACCAATGAACTCATCCAAAGTGAAATCAACAGAATCCACAAAGAAAATAGCTAACATTCCCTATTTTTACTAAATAATCCCATAAGATGAAATCAAGATTATTTAGAAAAAGGAATGGATTATAAAGAAAACTGCAATAAACGACCTTTGCTCGAAACCTGGGTTGAAAAGAAACAGACCAACAGGCAACAGAAGTAGCAGAAACTGATAGTGCGGTTGTAATAAACCACGATCAGTGATTTGAAGCGTACCGCGAAAGAAAAGGTGATAAGTGTGTGGCAAAATCAGTGGCTTGATTCGAAATCTGAATTACGCGAGGTGAAACCCAGCGTAAAACCCTGGAATATAATACGAATACTACTGACAAGACTAAGGATAGGATACACTAAACTTACTTATCATTTACATGCTACGATCGAAATGCCCAAGTGTACCTACTACATGTTCCAAGCAAATAACAGTGAAACATATTTTAGTTGTGTCCTAGGTATGAAGACGCCCAAGTGAGAAAAAATATCTCAAGCACATTGAAATCGATATTTGGACAAAATTACGAGATATTAGTTAGATGTCTCACTAAAATTAATCTATTGAAAACGTTGATAATAATATTTGTCGCTAATAACTAATAACCAGCATCGTTGATGCTACAGTAAAAATAACATTGGAAAAATAGGCTGGTATATATAAAATTGAATTCTCATAATGTAATGCTGTCTATATAGGTCATCAAAACAAACAAACAATTCGAAATTAGACACAAAGATCACTTACGAGCGTACAGATTAAATCGACCAGAGAAATTCCATTACGCAAAACATCTACTTGACACCAAACATTCGTTAACACCTAACCTAACAGTTAGTTTCATTTATAATGATGTGCAAAATCATTATACTGTTGATCTTATTGAGTTTGATTTTTGAACAATGAGGAAATTTGATGTTAATACAAAAAAACTGGATGTGAATACTTGGTATTTGGATTTACAATACTTGGAAATATTCTAGAATTTATGAATATGGATTTTATGCTTCTTATATATTTTTTAGATAAATCTTCTACTTATTTTCATAAATTATAGGAGTTTCATATCGCTTTCAGAGTTTTCAGGTGGTATTATGGAGAATTTGAAGTTAACGTTGAATGAAAATACTCGGATATTACTTTCCAAAATTTATCAAAATAAAAGTTTATCTCCTATTCCTATCTATTACCATACTTTTGTAAATAATTGTACTTCCAATTATTATTGGTCTCCGCTACTGGTCAAAATAAATTAAGTTAGATAACGTGACCGAAATTATTTGCTTCTAAGTCGTATCTATCACAAGTGAAGTAGTCTCCTAAACGCCATTGCCCTTAGTCAGCAAAAAGCTAACAAAACGGGAATGAAATTTTAGTACATACAAACTTTCCTACGAATAATCTCCATACTTTATTTTTATAGTTCCAACAGTTTTCCGACTAAGAGTTTGTATGAGCGATATTATTTTATGGAAAAGCATTCTAAAAATAATATAGACAGAGGAACATTCAAAGCTAAAATCAATATTTTGTACGATAATAAGGTTATATTAAAAATGTCACACATAACCAGGAACTTAATACCATATACAAGGGGTCTAAATAATGTAATGTCTATCATTTCTTCACGTTCAAAATTCATTGTTGATAGTCAGAATTCGAAACAATTTAAATTTAAACTGAATTGTCAATTTTAGCACAATATACCTTCATAGCCACTATGATTATAATGACATAGGAACATCTACAAGAAAAAAAATAGTATTTAAGAATTTTTTTCTTAGATGTCTACCTTCATAATTGTGTGCTGCTTTAAAATACTTGTAGATAATAAACTATATAAAAGAAAGAAACAAAACTACTAAATTTAATTCATGTACCCTTTTTCCAAAGTAATTCAAAGAATTTCCAAAGTGAGATTAGATATAGGAAATACTTAGGATACATTGAACTAAATTGACTGTAATTTATAGTGGGGATATAATATGGAGGAGATCATTGCTCTTGTACACGTTCACAATTAAATTTGTTACGATTTTCGTCGATAATTGGCTATAACTTTTCAAATTCCCAGTTTAACATATCACAACCTTACATTGTTGTAACGGGGAAGTGAAGGATAATTTGAAATTAAATAATTCATTTAAAAAAAACATAACTTTGCTGTGTTACATTGTTACGAAAAACTCTGTATCAATAATTTTAAAATAAGCAGTTCAAGGATGGCTACTTTAGTTGTAAATAACATTTTTCCACTACTAACTATGAAGTTGATAATTATTGTGTCTTCTAGCCAATTGAGAAGTTGAATTTCTCTATTGGGGGTCAATCATTTTTTCTATTGTTAACCTAGGTCAATAATAGACAAATTCAAATGTTGTGAAAATCCAGAGAAAGAAATTCAACAAATACTTGTGCCAGATAATTTTGTATACCCGAGAGATTGTCTTCAACGTAACACAATAGAATTATTTGAATATACATGCCATTAGTTCAAAGTTCGCATTCAACCAATGATTAGTGATGACATCCCGTAACTACAACGAGGAAATAATTATGAAGATTGGGCGCGTTCAGAAAATACAGCTGTCGCACAAACTTTGGGTGAATGTTCTGTTGACGCACTTTAATTAGTAAGCGAGACTCAACATGTTTGGTGAGCGTACGTCATTTTTTGAGCGGGTTTCAAGTGCGCTCACTGAGCACAACACGCTGCACATTGTGATGATTTTATATTAGTGCAATAAATACATAAGTAATACAACATAACATTATAGGCTGGAATTATTTCTGCATAATAGTTCCTATTTTTTTCACGAATACCACGTGTTAATACGTTATAATCATGTGGTAATGGTTCCTGTAAATCATTCGGTGCTCAGCGAGTGTTCAATATGCTTTCTGAACGCCCCCGTTGATTGAAAATAAGTTTTACTAAGAAATATCAATCTGCATCAGACCACTTGATTTTTGTTCACTGTTTTCTATGCAGATGACTAAATAGTAGTACCCGAATACGCAAAAAACCTTAGCTCCCTGATTAAAAATATACAGGAATATTATCAATATGCTGATTTAAATATGAATGTGACGAAATCAGAGTACATGACGGTGGCCAATGATAGCATAGAACACCTTCAGCTAGAGCAAGACATCATGCGAGGTGTACAGAGATATAAATATTAATATATAATAAAAAATGAGACAGTAGTGATGACTTCTAGGAAAGAATAAATGAGGGAAGAAAAAGAAAACACCAGAAAATGTCAGTATTATGGAGTAAGAACGTAAGAAATCAAAAAAATAATGAAAATCACTGAAACTTCGCACTAACGCATCCCCTGGTTTAGACGGTTTAACTCCAAAACTCCTAAAAAGCTGCGCAAACTCGCTTGCAACTCCCCTGTCGTTAATTATGCAGACTTCCTTTACTCAAGGTTCCATACCCCCAGCTGGAAATTAGCATCTATCACCCCCATATTGAAAAAAGGTAACAAACTTGATTCCAATAACTACCGCCCGATTAGTCTGCTGCCAGTGGTCAGTAAAGTCATGGAAGCCATTATTTCGGAGGAGACGACCAAATTTCTTATTCTGGAAAATGTGATTCCAACGCAACAACACGGATTTGTCGCCGGCCGTTTCACCCTAACCAACCTGATACACTGTGTTAATGACAGGACATCATCTCTTATCGATCGGCAGCCAGTAGATATTGTCTATCTGGACTTTTCCAAGGCCTTCGATCGTGTTCCCAGGCGCAGACTTCTACACAAGCTGGAACACTTCGGCATTCGCGGCTCTTCACTTAGCTGGATTGACGACTTTCTAACAGACAGATATTTTAAACTAAGAGTTGGCGAAGACTTCTCAAGGGATAGACTGGTGGAAAGTGGAGTACAACAGGGTTTTGTAGTTGGTCCTCTGCTTTTTACGGTTTACACCAGCGATCTTCCTAATAAAATATCTTTCTACGCTGATGACACAAAGATATATACGAATCCAATCACCAACCAACAAACGCTCCAGCTGGACTTAAACTCCATCTTCAGATGGTGTTCTCAGTGGCTACTTCCGTTGAACACGGAAAAATGTGTAGTGCTCCGAATTGGTAAAAACAACCCACTACTACCGTACTTCGTAGACGGTCGACCATTGAATTCTGTATACTATCTATGTCCGACCAATTCTCGAGTACGCCGATCCAACGTGGTATTCAGACCTAGTTCGCCATAGAAATCTTTTGGAAACTGTTCAAAGAAGAGCCACTCGACTGCCTCTGGGACAGCGAAGACCTTCCTACGAAAAAATACTCTCCATAGCCAACCTAACTTCCTTTGAACTTCGCAGACACCGCAGAGACCTCATTACCACTTTCGAAATATTGAAATTTAATTTTGGTAATCTTGATATGATGTTCACCTTAAATCCAGATGATCGCCTTAGAGGACACCTTTTTAAACTCAAAAAACAAAACTTTACCATCAGATCAAGAAAGAACTTCTTACCTAACAGGGTATTCGACAGCTGGAATAATCTTGATGTATCCACAGTTTCTGCACCATCTACTAACTCGTTTAAAATGAGACTTGATCTTGCGCTGCTAGGGCACCTAAAGTTATTTGGTATATTTTATATATTGTATTTATTTTTCTGTTCTTTACATACTATACTCGATAGTCGAAATTGTGTAAAGTGAGTCAGAGCTATCTAATCAACACTTTGGTTAAAGCGCAGTTGCCATATGTATTCTAGAGAGAAATGCTGTATTTTATAAATACACTTCAAATCCATTGTGTCAATATTTCAGGTACAAAAGATGCAATGTAATTAAGTCAATACCAATTTAATATATTTATTTCAAATTTCAAGCAGACTAATAATAATTAGTTTACTTGAAATGTGAAATAAAGTGTTTATGTATATTTCTTGAACGCAAAGTTTGTTGTGAAAAACTCGCCGATTTGACAATGTTGGAGAGTCGCTTCAATGTTCCGGCTTTGAGAACGAGATAGATAGATCGAGCTACGCGAATGAGACAGTGATAGTAAACAGTTATGTGAGGTGTTCATGAACGTAACATCAGTATTTGTGTTGTGGTTTTGTGTGATAAATCGGTTATTATTGGTATTTATTGTAATATTTATATCGGTATATTTAGTGACAATAATGGCGGAGTGTAGCGGTGTTGGCGATAAAAAACGGCGTCGTAACAATTTAATTCGGGAAGAAAAAGTCCTCATATTAAATGTGTACGAAGGACTGCGTGCCATGGACAAACAGTTGGGTGTTAGTGACGCTGTGATTAAGTGCAGTTATTTAACTAAAGTTTCTGAGAGTACTATATACAATATTCTAAAGAAATCGCAGGACGGATCTTTGACAAGAGAACGAGGTGAAAATTGTAAACCGGAAAGTAGAGGAAGAAAGAAAGTTGTTTTGGACGACCAAACACGGAATGCTATACGTAGGGAAATACATTCTTTTTATTTTAGGAATGAAATCCCCTCGGTAGCTAAATTGAGCAAGGTAATAGAAACTGATGATACTTTACCAAACATCAGTGATAAAGTTTTGAGACGAACTTTAAAATTAATGAATTTTCGTTACCAAACAAGAAGTAGAAACAGTGCCTTAATTGAACGAAATGACATTGTGGAATGGAGGAGAAATTATTTAAAACGGATACGACAGTTTCGTAACGAAGGACGGCACATATATTATCTTGACGAAACATGGTTAAATGAAGGCCACACTGTGTCAAAAGTGTGGCAAGACATGAATATACGAAGCAATCGACAAGCCTTTATGGAGGGTTTCTCTTCCGGTTTAAAAGCTCCCTCTGGGAAAGGACGTCGACTGATTATCACTCACATTGGCAGCGAGGAAGGATTTGTAGAAGGTGGATTACTAAGTTTTCAGTCCAAAAAAACTGTCGATTACCATGAAGAGATGGATGGTAACTGGTTTGAAACATGGTTTATATCGATTTTAACAAAGGTAACTCCTGGTTCAGTGATAGTTATGGATAATGCTTCATACCACTCTCGTCGACTGGAGCAAATACCTACTTCAGCTAGCCGCAAGAGGGTTATAATTGATTGGTTAGAGAGTGAAAGCATTCCGCGATGATTCTGAGGAGTCGTCAGGGAGTGATACCGCTTCCAGTTAGTCAGACATTTTACAAGTGACCTCGCAACATACCTATACTTATTGGTAATTTATTTTGGTCTTGACAAACAACTTTTTTTTAGTTTTAGTAGTAGTAAGTTGGAATTGACTTTTAAACATTTTTTTATTTTGTTTCAACTTACTTATGTACAACTTGTGATAAGTTATTATTTCAAATGTTAAAAATTGAAATTCCAGATATTTCAGTATTCGCACCCTTAAACTATGATACGCTCATGGAGTTCACTTTAAATCGGTAGATAACCGATGACGTCACTTTACAGAATTTCGACTATCGACTTTTTTATATACATCTTATTATAGCTCATCCTTAAAAATGTGTATTATTCTTGGTAACACCCTGTATATACATAATGATACCTACCATAATAATTTCGTATTTCTGTTCTCTCAAATTTAAACGCCAGAGCGTACAAGAACATTTTCTATTTATTTTTTATTTAGGACTATTAAGAACCCTTCAAAAATGATGCGCTCATGAAGTTCGCTTCTGCAACTGATTTTATGGACAGTAAGAGCGATGAGTCACTTTACAGAATTTCGACTATCGAGTATAGCAGGTAACTTATGTAATTATCTGTTTTTGGGCACAATATGGACTTGTCCCTCTGCCCTTGTCTAAATTTAGTAATAATAATAATAGAAACAAAACACCAGTAAATCTCAGTATTATGGAGTAAGAACGTAAGAAATCAGAAAATTAATGTACAATACATGCGAATAAAGTGTAATATTATACAGAGCGGAGATATGGGATATGAAAAAGTCTAGTAAAAGTAAACCATTGGCCACTGAGATGGATTTCTGTAGAAGGAGTTTGAGAGTATCATGATTACAACAGAAAAACAACAATATAGAAAAGAATGGAAACTGGGCAGAAATAAGTGCCCTCAGTTGCAATAACCCCTTTCGTACCCAACGTCAAACAGAAATGGGACCAAATATAATGACTGCAAAAATAGAGAAGGCTTTGAAGGGAATAAAAAACGGTAAAGCACCTGAACCAGACAACATGTGTCCAGAACTCCTGAAACTTATAAATGAAGAGAACTTAAAAATCCTCCCCAAACTATATAATACCATCTATCACAATGGATACATTCCTCACGACTGGCTAAAATCCACATTTGTCCCTATTCCTAAAGAAACAGGTGCAAAAAGATGCAATGAGTTTCGACTAATTAGTTTAATGAGTCAAATATTAAAGTTGTTTCTAAAGGTTCTATATAATAGAATACATAGGAGATGCAAGCAGGATCTGAGTGAACTGCAGATGGGCTTCAGATAGAGAGTGGGATCTAGAGAGGCTTTGTTTGGGCTATCGGTCCTGCTACAGAAGTTTTGAGTTCAGCAAAAAGAAGTATATCTATGTTTCATAGACTATGCTAAAGCATTTGATTGTGTCAAACATGGCACGCTGCTGAACATACTAGAAAGTGAAGGTTTAGATTACCAACATCTAAAAATCATTCACTATCTCTATGAACACCAGGTAGCGACAGTGCAGCTTGAAAACACCCAAACAAAAACTGTACCGATTAAACGTGGAGTCTGACAGGGATGTGTGCTGAGCACTATGCTTGTTTACATGTACTCCGAAATTGTATTTCAAAACGCACTTGAAGGCACAGAGGATGGCATAGAAGTGAACGGGATCCTGATAAATAATCTAAGATATGCATATGGCACAGTTTTAATTGTGGACAGTCCTGAGGGCTTGCAGCGGCTACTTAACAAGATATTAGCCGAAGGAGATCTATTACGCTTAAAAATCAACACCGCAAAAATGAATATATTGGCGGTAAACCAGAATACAAATCAACCAAGACAACGTATACGGGACATAGATAACCAGGGTCTCTAAATTTAAATACCTGGGCATCTGAATCGGCGAAGATCTGAATCCTGATTTGGAAATTAGAGCTCCGATTGAAATGGCTAGGGCAAACTTCTTTAAAATGCGAAGCCTGTTAAGTGATAGGTCACTTGATATGAAAATTAGATACAATTTTGTGAAGTGCTATATGGAGTTGAAGCGTGGATGCTAGAAGTTAGCAGCCTAAACAGGCTCGAGGAATTCGGAATGTGGGTATATCGGCGAATGTTACGAGTACCTTGGACTGCTCACACCACCAATTTGGAAGTTTTGAATCGAATGGGCAGAGAACGTGAGCTCATTGAAATAATATAAACGCGGAAAACTGCATATCTCGGTCATGTAGTGAGACACAATAGACAAGGGCGTACCCAGGTAGGGGTAGGGGGGCAGCTGCTAGAAGATAAAAAAAACGTCAATTTTCCTGGCAAGTGGGAATTAAAAACGTGTTATCTACTTTGCGCAAAATTAAGTGTTGGAAACAAAATATCTTTTCAGTCATATATTTTGATTTAATATTTTTTTATCTATAACTAAATATTCTACAACATTCGATATAGTATACTGTTAGCGAAACCGTCGCATCTCGTAGTTTCCGCTCCCGACGAGACAATCAGAGCCATCTAGGATTAAAGCCGAATATGATTTGGAGAAAACAACATCTAGCGCTATCTAGTTACGGACGACAGCACTTTTTCCAGTAAAGAGAAATAGCATAAATGTGTACGGTCAATAGCGACATCTTGTATTGAATAGCAATACCACGAAGAACGTTCTAGCATGGACTATTCTCGAAAGGAAAGACAGTGATAGCAAGTATGAGACAAGGATGGAAATAGAGTCGAGTATTTTCTACGTATTTCGGGAGCTCTTCTAATATTTGTATATATAGGCGGGATCGTGAGGCAGAGCAAGGCAATTCAGTTCGAATACAATTCAATTCAGTTCGGAGTTTAATACGAGCGAATATTTCATGCGCCATAGTGTCTTATAGTTTAGTTGCGGCGACACGAGATTTACGTTTACTGCGCAACAACTGGAAACATAACTCCGTCAAATGGATATCAGAAAATACTTTGAAAGAGGTGAGTCAAAACAAAACACATATGTACCTAATATGATTATTTGATTTGTTTAAGGGGGCTCTCTTATAGGAAGTAAATGATATTTGAATGTGATGTTTTCATAGGTATCCTGATGTTCATTTTCGTCCTATGCCAAAACACCGTAACAGTAATTTTGTGTATCCATTTTTCAAATACAACACGCGAAAAAAAAAGGTCGAGAAAGTAGCAGTGCAAGCGATGAAAATGACAACCATGATAAATCTACGCATGAAATGCCAAGATCATTGCATGCTAACATTGGACAAGCGTCACATTCTCCAGCAGAACCTGCAAATATATCTGTTGCCGACTATTCTTCTCTATCGACATCCCAACAAACTTAAGACGTCAACGTCGATCCTGAAATTATAGTGGGCGATGGCTATCATGAAAATTATCTGGATCGTTATGTTGGAATGGCTACCCAGTTATCGACGGAAGAGAAGAGGGAGTTGTTACAAAATCCTTGGATCCCGCCAAGAAATCACGATTTTGAAAGTGATGCATTGGAAAGAAAATTTAGTCATGCTTGGTTGGATCAATATGCACCATGGCTAGTATATTCCAAGCGACTAAAAAGCGCTCTTTGTAAGCATTGTGTTTTGTTCCTTCTGCCCATCAGCACTGTGAGAGTTATTTTGGGATCATTTATGGTCAGGCCATATATAAAGTTCAAAAATTTGCATGAAGACTGCCGAAAGCATGCAACGACCAACCTTCACCTAACAGCGACAAATGCTGCAATACATTTTCTTGAAAATGTTCCTGTAGATATCCAATTGCAAAGTGGACACCAAAAAGCAATCGATGAAAACAGGAAAATATTGTCATCAATTATTTCATATATAGTATTTTGCGGTACACATGCTATGCCTCTTAGGGGAAAACATGCAGATGAGGGTGTTTTATTAAATTTATGGAAGTTGAGAATCAATTCAGGGGACGACAAATTAAAGAGTCACCTGGAAAGGTGCAGTCGCAATGCAGTTTACACATCGCCAAAAATACAAAACGAATTGATAAATTTATGTGGCCAAGTTATTAAGGAGAATATAATAAGTGAGGTTCAGAAGACCATGGCTTACGCAGTCTTAGCTGAGGAAACAGCAGACGTAGCTGGGAAAGAACAGCTGTCAATAGGCGTGCGGTTCTACGACGAAAGCAAACGGAAAATTAGAGAAGAATTTGTAGGGTTCGTTGAACTAAGAGCACAAAATGCTTCAACAGTTGCCAAACAATTGACAATTTCTTGTTTAGTTCTAACCTCCCAACCGAAGATTGCGTAGGGTTTGGATTCGATGGCTGTTCTACAATGGCAGGGAAAAGGGCGAAAAGAGGGAAAAGAGGGAGAAAAAATATCCTCGTGCTTTATATTTTCATTGCTCAAGTCACAAACTCAACCTTGTTATGAATGATGCGAACGCAGTGCCAGAAATTAGAAATACTGTCGCCGCTGTAAAGGATGTTATAACGTTTTCCAGAGAATCGACTTCACGTCGAAACTACGCTCCAAACCTATCACGATTTAGTGAGTTGAAATGGTCCGAAAAATATAAATAAATCAGGAAGTTTTCTCGACATTTCCCAGAGCTTGTGAAATCTCTAGAAACGTTATCCGTAGAGGGAAATTATGCCACCAGAAAATCTGCATATCAGTTGCATTCAGGCGTTACAAAACCAGTGTTCATTGTTGCTCTACAAACAATAGCCAAATATTTAGCAATTTTAGAACCAGTAGTTAACGCACTGCAAGCTAAATCGATCGACATGATCTCGGTGGGGGAACACATTAAGTATATCAAGGACATTCTCAGAAATGACCGCGAGTTTCCTGATAGAATAAGTAATGAAATGCTTCAAAAAGCGCGAGCTGTTGTAATGGATTTGAACATAGAAATTTCGGTTCCACGTCTTGCTCACAAGCAAACACATAGAAGTAATCCGCCATCAGACAATAATAACAAATATTGGCGGCGTTCCCTGATAATATCATACATTGATTCACTCATTTCATCGTTGAATATTCGATTTTCCCAAGAAAATACTCCGGCATTTGCTTTAAGTAAGCTACATCCCTTGTATATGACCAAAACCAGCATTACAGACTTACACAAGAACGCAGAATCATTCCAAGAATTTTATAACCTGGATATCACCGGAGAACTGGACCTTTGGCATAATTTATGGGTGAAGAAGGCTTCATCAGATGATCAATGGAGAGACATAGAAGTAGTTGATCTGTTCAACGAAGCCAACATTTTTTACTTTTCTGTCAGAAAGGCATTGATTATTTTAAGCACTATCCCATGCACCACGGCGACCGTAGAACGGTCCTTCAGTACGCTGTGAAGAGTTAAAACGTGGCTTAGAAGCACCATGGATGAAGAAAGGCTTAGAGGTTTATGTCTGATGAGCGTACATCGCAATTATTTAAAAGAAAACAGTGAGTTTATGGAAAAGACTGTCATAGACAAATTTTCGGCAAATCCAAAAAGATTACTGTCAAATTATATATATATATATATATATATATATATATATATATATATGTATATATATATAATATTTTGTTTTGTGTCATAATCAATCTAATTTATGAAAGTTAATTTTCATGATTCTTTGTTTCAATATACCCGACCGACCATCTCCTCGAAACAGGTATCAGCTGCACCTCCCCTAGCTGAAATCCTGGGTACACCCTTGACAATAGATATGGATTTCTACAGCTCATGATAGAGGGTGAGATCGCAGGTAGACGTGGAGCAGGACGAAGGCAATGCTCCTGACTTAAGAACATACGAGATTGGACAGGCCTGGGTTTAAACACTTTGCTAAAAAAAGGCCTAAGACAGAGAAGAATTCGCCAAAATTGTTGATCTTCGATAGGAGAAGGCACTCGAAGAAGAAGTTGCAATAAATCCGTTACGAAATCTTTAAGACGTATATATGTATCCCTCCCGTTAAATCATAAATAATATCACATTTATATCTCCGTTGTAGATAAAAACGAACGTCACTGTTCCGATCGGAAACATGCGACTTAATTTTTTATTTACTTCACAAGTGTTGGTTTTTCGGCATTGCGGCATGCATATACCCAAATGTTTGTTATGTGCTCTTCCAAAAAAAAAACAAGAATTGGCTTTATTCCGTGACAGTTGTTCAGATAGAGCATAATAAAATTTTGTGGTATGTATAGTTGATGGATTTTATCCTATCCAGGAAATCCATACTTCCATTTAAATCTATTATTAGAACTCGGTGCTTCTATTTCAATTGACGTTTTAAATTTTCTTGATTGAGATAGATTTCCGATATTCATAATACTGATGAAATGAGACGTTGCTCGTTATAATACAAAGTATAATCAGCTCACTTTTACAAATGAAACTAACTGTTTCTACATCATTCCAAAATACATTGAAAAAATTGTAGAACTTCTAAAAAATTGACAGTTGTTTCGATATTACTATCATTGTCAGAGTGGAATAAGTAACATTTCATGTGATGACAACCTAATGTTGAGTAACTACTTATCTTTTGATTAACATTATATATATATATATATATATATATATATATGTGTATATATATGTATATATATATATATATATATATATATGTATATATATGTATATATATATATATATATATATATATATATATATATATATATATATATATATATATGAATAGAAAAAAGAAGAAGATATTATATTACAAATATTAACGCTTTCATTTTATTAGTCCTATCGGAATATGCAGGACATATTTTTCTTATTTAAGATCAGTTCAACTGTTCAATTATATAGAAAACCATGAAAACTACATCTACTGATCTTTACAATTCTTACTTAAGAAGACAGTTGAAAAGTGGAGAACTCCCTAGATGTATCTGTTCGTTCACGTCATATTGTGGGTCTCTTAAGTATCTTCTAATTTCAATCTCTTCACGAAAATCGAGTTCTTGTTTCTTATCACAAATATGTAGTACTTCTAGTTCTGTGTTACTTGTCAAGTAGATGTTTTGCGTAGTGAGATTCCTCTGGTTATTTAATCTGTATGCTAGTAAGTGTTCACTGTATCTAATTTCAAAATGTATAAGGGTTTGACCCTAGACAGCATTACATTCTAAACATTCAAGCCATTATATACGGTACTCCTTTAATAGGGATATTTTGAGATGATATGTTGAATTGGGGATAAAATATCAACATAATAGAATATAGTGGATTACAAAATATATATCTGTAGATAAGAATAAGAGAGACCATATCCATAAAACAAACAAACTAAGTTTTCTTCAGGACCATCCAATCATAAAATTAACAAGAAATGTTCATATGTTATGTCGAAACAAACTATAGAAATACATATTCAATTTGATTAGTTCAGACTATCAAAAGTATAAATTCTAGAAGTGAAATTGCTTTTGTAAAGACTAATTTTATCTTCAAACTTGAAGCATAATAAGATTGTTTAACTAGATCACAAAAATTAATGTGACAAATTTTAAATATAAAAAGGTATTTGTCAGAAACATAAAAATCAGAAGGGAGTCGACAATCATACTTGCTAGAGGAAACATTGTTCCTTTTCATAAAATTTTATAAAGTCTACCTTGTAAAAATTGATTAAATGACATACCTGAAGTGAGGTTATATGGCTCCAGATACAGAAGCCGTCAAATGGACGACGTCAATATATAATCGTGCTTATAATATGAATTGAAACGAATAAAGCTTCATCACAAAACTCCAAGAAGAAGTCTGAATAAAACGTTAGTTTTGAAAATCAATCATATAAACTAACAATTCACAATTTCCATTTCACAATTTTGGGAACGTTAACAAAGTAACTCTCCTTCTGGCACGGTAGTGAAATTCAAAAATATACTTTGGTGAAGGACTATCTAAAAAGTAGATTGTAAATATTAGAATAGTTAGTTAGTAGTGATTTTCTTGAATTTTGATAGCTAAACCTAAAATTTTACTCACCATATTTGAAGGAAACTTTTCCATATTTTTGCGATTACTTTTGTGTGTGTTTCTGTGTATGAAGTGGCAATAGAGATTTCATGAGAATATGATACTTTGATTTATCAAAAAAGGGTATAATCATATTATGAATATTGGTTTCTTTTAAGGACATATGACGATTAAAATAACGAAATTTCAAGAATCTCAGAGTCTAATACACAGAGATACCGCCATACACATAAAATATTTTGATTTGATTTATTCAAATAATTTTTTTATGTCTATGTTTATGAATATCTTTCAGATTTATTTAATAAATGATCTTATTATGGTTTTGTTGCTGAAAATGATTTATCTTATTTGAAAATGAAAAAAATGTAATTCATAATAAAATTTAACTTTGAGTTTAAGCAACCAAAATAATTTACTAGATTATAAGTTAATCTAACAATTTCCGTGTTGAAACTATACGCTGAGATAAGATTCTTATGTGTTGATAAATGTTGAACAAAAGGAAACTTAAGAATAGAAGAAAAGAGGTAAGAAAATAAAATAATTTCATTTCATATTAGCAAATCATCTGATACAATAAAATATTAATAACAAGTAACTAATTAATTGGCGCTTAAATCAATAAGGAAACAGCAAATAAATAAATAAAGTAAATAAAATACCAAATACAAGACAAAATAGATAAAAATTAGCATATCAACAAAATAAAAAATATAATAATTTTTGTTTTTACATTTAACAATTTTATACTCACATTACTTTCTGTTTTAAAACAAATTATTGTATTTGTTTCTAAACTTATTACTTTTGAAATATTATTAGAAATATTACCTGCATATATGATGGTTTTGTAATTATACATTTCTTTAATTTGTTCAGTAAATATTAGTTGTATTGTCACTGTTTCCTTCCGTTTATTAATTTATATATTTATTATATGTACTGGATACACGTTGGATGTTGCTATTTGATTATCTGTATTAATATCTCTATCAAAATTATATTTGTTCATAGGAACTGAAAATGCTCAATATATCATCAAGAGTGACTGCTCGTCACTCGCGCCATGTCACGTCTCGACTGACTCCGTCCTCTTTTATATATGTTTGCGCTAGACGACAGACACTCTTATACCAAAAATATCGTCTTTTCCCTCTCACCGCAATTCTATATTTTTCAATTAATTGAAAAGTACATTATCTACAGGCAAAGTATGCATACATTTGCCATATAATTCATATATGATCTTCCAGTTGCAGTATCAATGATAATTTTCCATGTATTTATTAAGTAGATATTCAGTTCTAAAAAATAAAAGTTGTAACTTTTGTTAAAATATTTCTAAAGTTGAACGTTGGTCATGTGTGGTTTCGATATTTCGGAAAGAGAATCTTTGTCGCCTCCGGTGATCCATTTCTTGCAGGTTTGGTGGTCGATGATTGAGTTTCATCCGCACTGATGCCCTGAATCTCGAATCGGGGCGTTATTATTGACGTCGTTTCCAACGTCATGCATACGCATACCTGATAATGCTCTATTTGCGAATAGTTTCTAAAATGATGTTCTCGAGCACCGTTACTAAAATCATCGAATTGTATCGTCCCTCACAACAGCGTCAGTTGACGTTACAATACAAATGTCATTTGGTTATGTCAAATGTAAGGGTACATTCAGATGCTACGTCGGTCGCGTTTTATGCAATCAGATGCTTACATCTGGTAAATAGTCGGATCGTTCAGATGTTAACGGTAAATTTTACCAATCGTCCAACCATTTAACCCAGTCGACACATCGGTAGAAATTGACCCGCATGCGCTTTACATTTTATAATGCCTGATTGAGAAGTTTACAAAATTACAAATAATAAATTAATATTCAACGAGACTTTTTACATTTTATTCTACACCCACATGTATTTTATCCATTTTCTGCACAATTTACAGAATGGAAATGTGGCCATTTCGGTTAACTGAACGCATACGATTTCATTTACATCCTAGAATGTATATGAATATCACCAATCAGCATTTACATTTAGTACCCGTCAATTCTTCTTTCTTTCAATTTCAATGTAACGTCAAGATAACTTGTCAAAATATTTCTTTAGTTATCAAGAAAAATATTTAAGTAAAATGAGTGATTCCAGTGATGAGTTAAAAATCAATAAATATCACTCCACAAGATATTCGTTTAGCTGCAAAGGAGATGTATAACACATCATTACCCCAAAAATCAAAAAATAAATATGAATCTCTGGTAAACGGAGTTAAAAATATTATCAAAGCATGTTATCACTGCTTATATGACTGAAATATCGAATAAAAACAAGCTCTCAACCCTTTGGACAACATATTCTATGTAAAAAACAATTATAAATATTAAAAGTAACATTGACATTTCAAGTTACCGTAAATTGCGTTCATTTCATATGTTTGTGATGGATGAGTCTGTTAACGCACGTCTCTAAATGTATACAGAAGAGAATATAATTGGTTCATTTCCCGCTTCATGCGTTTTTTCTATTGCTGAAATTTGTATTATAAATAGTATTTTTCATAAAATTTTAGTTTAGTTCATTTTTGGAATTTATGGAGTACGTCTTCGTCAATAATTGAAAGTTTTAAAGATAAATCATGTGAAGATTTAGAAAATGAATTTCAAATTAATTTAATTGAGAAACAAACCCAGATCCTCTGTAATTTTTTGTATGTTTTACGAGGTCTCCAAAAAATATATTCTGCTTCGACCACCAGATTTAGAACAATTTTCTGTTAATTACCAAAAAGGAAAATGTTCCAAGGAAGTAGTCGGAATTAACAAAATTGGTAATCAGACAATGTCTGTTCATGGCTGTTGAAATATGCTGTATAAAAATATCAAAAATGGATAAATGCAGTAAAAACCCATATGTAATTAAAATGTCCTAATTAAAACATTTTGTTATCATTTTGTGTATAATCAGTATGATACTACAATTGGAAGCTATTAGAAAAGTTCTAATTCTTTTTTACATTAATAAAAGATTATTATCGAGAGAAGAAAATGTTCTTTTCTGTACGATTTACTTGAGTATATAAAATAAAAAAACTAGTTATGTGTTTGCTGACTTTAATATCATATAATAAGATCAAATAATTAAATACTATTGAGGGGAAGAAAGTAAACATTTGTACAAAACGACTCACTTCAAGTTTTTTCATTACATTTCAGAAAACATCGGGAGGATTGGGAACCAAATATAAATACTAGAATTTGCACTGCTCATTTTGTCAATAATCAAAAATCAGATAATCCCCTACACCCATCTTACATACCAACAATTTTTCCTGGCAAAGAAAATAAAAAGGTCTATTCATTTTTTGCATTTTGTAGGTTGTTTATCATACTGTTTACATTACAATGTTTTTCTTATTTAACACCAGGGCATTCTACTTTCGACAGAAGTGCTGCCTCTATAGTTCGGTCTCGATCTCTATATATATATATATATATATATATATATATATATATATATATATATATATATATATATATATATATATATATATATATAAATATATATATATATATATCAGCACTACAGGCCTATCTGGCCCTCGGCTTCAAGATCTATCACTCTCTCTCTCCATTTTTTTCATATTCCTCTCCTCGTTCTGCCAGTCCCTTACTCCCACTAATCTCTATCTTCTGCCATTCTACCTATATGTCGTAACCATCTCTCTCTCTGTGCTTTAATTATATGGGTTATACTTGGGTGATTATACAAATCTGATAATTGTCTGTTTGTTCTTCTTCTGTATATTCCATTTTCTTTTATTCCACCATAAATCTTTCTGAGCATTTTACGTTCCCATATATCTAGTTTATTCTGCTCTTTTTTGTTCATTGTCCAGGTTTCACAAGCGTAGGTAACTGACGGTCTTATTACTGTTTGGCACATTCTTATTTTTGCTGTTCGTGATATGTCTTTTGAGTTAAACATCTGTGATACCATTCCTGCTGCTTTACTGCCTTTTGTTAACCCTTTTTCTATTTCCCTTTCTTCGTCTCCTTTATTTGTGATAGTGATTCCTAAATATTCGATTTGTTCCACTTTTTCTATTTTGTAGCTTTTGTTTCCATTACAATTTATAATAATATCGGTTTTTTCATTATCCTTCATTACCATGTATTTTGTTTTTTTTCTCGTTGATCACTAGACCATATTCTTTTGCCTTCTCTTTTAGTAGCTTAAATACGCTTAGCAGGTCTTTTCTGGATCTTGCCATAAGTACTATGTCGTCCGCATATGCTAGGCACTGATGTTTATTCCCATAAATTAAACCTCGGGTTTTTATACCACTTTCTCTTAGTATAATTTCCTGAACTAGGTTAAAGACGGTTCTGGATAATGGGTCTCCTTGTCTAAGATCTTTCTCTGTCTTGAATTCGTTAGAAGTACTGCCCTCCTGGTCATTTCCACTAGTCTTCTCAATTCACCTGGTATTTTTAACTTTCTTATTGCCTCATACATTTTTTTTCTTTTAATAGTTTCATAGGCTTATCTGTAATCGATGAATAGCATATGCAGACTTAGATTTTGTTCGTAAGCATTCTCCTGAAGTTGTTTCATAATGAAAATTTGGTCTATTGTCGATCTACCTGCTTTAAAACCTCCTTGGTATTCTCCTACATTCTCATTGTGGTATTTGTCTAATCGATTTTTAAGTATTTTTGCCAGAACTTTGTATGTGACATCTAAAAGTGCTATTCCGCGGTAGTTATCGCATTCTTCCTTGGGACCTTTTTTGTGAATTGGAATTATTAATGCCTTGTTCCAATTTTTAGGGATTTTTTCTTCTCGCCATACTTGTTTCAACAACTGCCATATTCTCTCCGTTAATTGTTCGCCTCCATATTTTAAAATTTCCATTGGAATATTGTTTTCTCCTGCACTCTTATTATTCTTCATATGTTTTAAGCATTCTGTCACCTCCAGTTTTTTTTGGGACCGTTATGGCTAGATCTTCCTCATAACAATTTTTTCTCCCTCCATTTCATTATCATTCTCGCCTAGTTCATCCTCACCATCAGTTAGTAATTCCTCAAAATACTGTGCAAATCTATTTATTTTTTCTTCCCTATCCCCTATTACATATCCCTGTTTGCTTTTCAAAAAATAAGGTGCTTTCCGGTTGTGGCCTTTCCCTTCTCTTATTTTATGATGAAAATTTCTCACTTCTTTATTTTTATAAGCTTCTTCAATTTTTATTAATTTCCTTTCAAAGTAATTTCTTTTGTTCTTTCTGCATATTTGTTCAACTTCTTCCCTTGCCATTTTATACTCTAGTCTATTTTCTTCACTGTTCTCTTTTAATAGTCTTTGTCTGATTTTATTTATTTTTTCCAACGCCTGTTTACATTGTTCATCAAACCACATCTTTTTTTCTTCCCTTGGGGCTCCCTAGTATCCTATTTGTTACATATCTCATTACAGTTTCTATCTGTAACCTTTCTTCTTCTAGTTGCTCGACGCAAGGTCTTAAATTCAATTCTCTATTAATTTCTTGTTAGAAGTGATTTACTTTGGTCTCATCCTTCAATTTTTCTAAATCGTATTTTTTCCGTTTTTTTTATCTTGTTCAATTCTAGGTGGCTTATCTTTATTCAGTTTTGTAATTACTGAAAAGTGGACACTATCCGCATCAGCTCCTCTGTAACTTCGTACATCTGTTACCCTTTTTAAGTGCTTCATTTCTATTAAGACGTGATCTATTTGGTTTTTTGTTTTGCCATTTGGTGATAACCAGGTTTCCTTGTGAATGTTCTTATGGTCAAATGACGTACTTAATATTTTCATTTTATTTTCTAAAGCAAATTCTATGAATCGCTTGCCATTATCATTACTGAGTGCGTGTCTACTTTTTCCTCCCGTTACTTTTATATACTCTTCCTCTTGTCCGACCTTTGCATTTATATCCCCTATTATACATTTAACATCAAATTTCGGTATTTTATTGACTGCTGGTTCCAGTTCTTCATAGAACTTTGCTTTCGTGTCTTCATCTTTGTCCCTATATATATATGACCAAAAAATTCGTTAATATAATGACTGCCTTATACCAAAAATTGGGCCAAGTCTTATACATTTTTTTATTGCCAAATGATTTTTTAGATCAGCTTAAAATTAGTTGGAAAATAACTATGTACTCATATATATAAAAATTTCATCTGAATGAATTTCAGTCAATAAATTGAGAATTATTTGGAAAAATGTTTCTTTGTAAGTATCAATTGAAAATAGAAAAAGGTGGATAAGTTTAATATACGACATGGTATTTTACGTGATTTCAAAAATCTTCGTGATTTAAATTTGATTAGGTAATTTAATTGTTTATTAAATAGAAATTTTATTCGTTCTAGAGTAACTTGAGACGTGTAGATGGCGCAAAGTTTTACTAACATCCGTAGATGGCAGTTTTCGTAGTATTGAATTATATACTGCTAATTTATGAGACATGGGATGATAGGAATTATATGGGATAGTTACATCAGTGTGTATTGGTTTTCTGTTATTGGAATAATTATGTACATTATTAACTCTTGAATTATTAAATCAAGAAAATTTGAATGGAATAACTTCTTTCAAATTGTAATATAAATTTAATTTTTGGGTGTAAAGTATTAATATGGTTCAAAAATACATCTAATTGTCCTCCACTACCTATAAAAAGCTAATATGTCATCTACATATCTATACCAAAATAACATATTTTTTGAAATGTTACATTCAAAAATTTTTCTTCCTTAACTATCCATAAAAATGTTTGCCCAAATTGGTGATATATGACTTCCCACTGGTGAACCTTCATTCTGAATACATACCTTAATGTCAAAAGTAAACAAATTCTGATTAACACACACATCAAATAAATTAAGTATATCTCATACTATCCATGTATTAAAACCGTCAGGGAAATCCCACTACCCAATACATTTATTTTACACCAAATATCCATTGACACCTAACAAAAAAACTAGAAGTACTAAACATTTTTGATACGAAACAAGAACTGGATTTCCTTGGAGAATAAAAATTTAGAAGACACCCATAATAGGACCAGTGCCAGTCCATCGCCTGAGGAAGGTGATACAGCAAGAGCGGGTCACTGATTCAAACCTGTTCACCGCGATTTCGCCGGCAACGTGGACGCCTCCATCAGAAGACAACCAACCCCATGTTCTGCCGAACTTTTTAGTTCGACAGTTCATTCAACACACTTGGAAGTGCCAATTGTTTCTTTTGAAACAACTCTATTTATGAAAATAATAAACACTGTTTAACCTTGTTTTATTTTCAGCCAACACACAACTAAGCCATACCAACCAAAGAGGGAAGGACATTCAGCTTGCAGGTAAATATAAAACTCCTGAAAGCTAATAAGTCAGGAAACCTTTAACTGGGGAGGAAACTCCCTCCGGCAGTGAGTCCGCTGTCGGTATTAGCTTTCAACCCCACTTCCTAACATACTTATCCTAAAATGTCCTCCAGACATCGTCGCAGCAGCAGAGCTGCAAAAACAGATTTCCCACCAACCAGATTTGAAGCACTTGAACAATTCATAGAAGAAACCAAACAACTCATTAATAAATCTCTGACCCCTGACAAACAATTCCCCCCTCTTCTCTCACCAGTCACATCCAGCACCTCCTCTACACACACTTCCAACAAAACACACCACTCCTCAACACCCTCCCATCAAGCAACATCACCCCACTTACAAAACATAACACACGATAACACCCTACAATACACACATACCCCATACACATCCCCACAACACACACAATCCGCACACACACCCTCAAGAAGGTCTTACGCTTCCTCCGTAAGATCCCAATCCCCTACACCAACGCTCACACGACAACCACCTGTCCCCGACGAGGATGGCTTCACCCTCGTAGGTAATACCAAATCCCGTCCTACAACACCAACACCTATCAACAATCCCACATCAACCCACACCATCAATAATACTCCGACACAAACACTTAACCTCCGAGATCTTCCTCTCCAATATTCCACACAAAAAGCCCTCTACACACTCCTAAACACCCTCGAGCTCCTCAACGGTCACATCACCTACCTAAAAGTCAACTTCAACAGAACCGCGCTTCTGAAAACCACCTCCACCATGTCAGTCTCAACACTTCTGAGACGAATCCATAACTCCACTGGGGACAACAACATCACCATCAACATTCTAAATTCCACAGAACGCCCACCACGCCAAGTTAATAGAACACTAATACCCACCTACTCTTTCGTCTGCAGGAATGTAGACACCACCATTAGCCCAGAAGAATTTGAAGAAATTCTTCGCAACAAGCAAGTTCCGTTCCTCAAAACTTGGCGAATCGTGGCCAAAGCCACTAACAAACCCACTTCGATGTTTCGCATCGTTACCACCTCCGAAACTCACTACCACCAAGCCCTAATCTCCGGCCTCTCATTTCACGGCCTTCCACACCGATGCGAGCCATCAAACATCAATCCACTTCCCCCAGTGCCCAAGTATTGCAGTCAATGCACTCAAACCGGACACTCCTCCGAATCTTGTCGGTCTAAACCGATATGCCCCTCTTGCGGCCAAGCAGGCCACAAAACCGAAAATTGTCCCAAGTCCGACACTCCGAAATGCACAAACTGCGGTGGTCCTCACCCCGCCTTCAGCCCTCGCTGCCCCCACCGGCTATCGACTCCCAAAACCCCTCAAGAGACCGCCCCAGTCACTCTTGAAAAACCACCAGCCCCCTACGATCTACCAACTGACACCAAAATTCTCATAGAAATCATCACCGTCACGCTCATGAACGCCATCCCCAACTCCAGGGACGTCATAGCCGAAACTCTTCGTCACTTAATACCTTCCTTTTATCGACACAACTGCTCTATAACAAATATAGGCAGGCGTGCTCACTTTGCTTTCACTCCCATCAGGAGCGAAAGCGATTCAACTTGATCCGCGAGACCCAACCACCCCGTCGGTGCTGCAGGTTTTTCACGTTTTTTCCTGTAGCATAGTGAATTTATTCGCTAGCCAAATGGGCCGACGTACGACGTAGTTTTTGGATTTAAAGATTGTTATTCGTACCAGCTCACTCATTACAATATTAAACAACCATCTCTAAATATTAAATTTCAATATTTTAATAAACAAATAGAAAATTTACTTGATATACAAAAACTTTTGATTTTCTCAGAATTTCATTCAAGGTTCCACACCACACATAAACACACCTTTTAACAATTCGTCACCTCGAACTCGAGAAAAGCCAGTCGCCACCGCCCGACATCATCCACATATCTTTCAACGTCTCCTAGTCACTTTTCCAACAAACTTCAACAAACTCAAATCCCAAGAATTCTCATAATTCCAATATCTCCCCACGCTTCTATTAACTTTCATGACGCAGGAGACACAAAATCCCCAAAAATTATATTTTCACTTTCCAACAACACCATCATCCAGCCCGCTTCTATTAACTATCCGCAACGCAACGTGGTTCGTCTTATTCATTTTCGACCTTTTCCAGACACTATTAAAATCCCCGTTCCCTCATCTCAAAACCACGTTCGCCTAAAAATCACCCAATTTCGACGCTGATTGTTTTCGCTTCTCCCTCCGGTTGATTTCTGGCAAACACACACAACCCACCCACAAAAACAAACACTACTTCAATTTTCTATACACCTTTTTTCTCAAACTTCCCAGACACTTTTCTAAAACTGAATTCTCAGCCCTACTCAAATCTCAAGCCAAATCAATACGCGCACACAAACCACCCACAAAAACACCCCCAACCAGCCCTGAAGAGGAAACGAATCCTATAACAGGGCCTACCCCCAAACAAAAATACACCCAAATAAAAACACTACAAGCCCAAACTTAAAAATCCACGAACATCTCTCTCTCTCTCTCTCTCTCTCCATAATAGGAAGTCGTCAATGAACAGATAAATCTAGGGAGTTCTCCACTTCTAAACTGTCTTCTGAAGTAACAATTATAAAGATCAGCAAATATAGTTTTACTGGTTTTCTATATAATTGCATAGTTGTACTGATCCTTAAATAGGAAAAAGATATTCAGGACTAATAATATAAGCTTTAATATGTGTAATATCATATATTCTTCTTCTTTCTATTCATATATATTGAATCAATCACAAGGTAGGTCACTTCTTGGTCTATACATATATCATTATTAAACATTAGGTAGTAGGTAGGCATCACATGAAATATTACTTCAGTCATTCTGACGATGTTAGTAATATCGAAACAATGAGCAACTTGCATATCTTCCGAAAAAAATATATGTTATTCTATATCGTGATTTATTCATTTCTTTGCAATTAGGGGAATCCATCACGAATATTTCCCTCAGTAATAAACAAAACTTGAAATGGGATTCAAATTTGGATGTAAACGCGCGAGCTTCTCCGCGGCCATCTTGATTAGCCTAACAGACCACAAATAAACTTATTCATTTATAATTTTGTGGGAATGCAAGCAATTCAACTCCTGGCTAGCTATCGAGGAACTCGAATCGTATTTTTTATTCGTTAAAATCTTGAAACAGAATCCCACAGCTATCTAAAAGGTACATGTGACTGTGAAACCTTTCCTGTGAACGGAAACTTATGTAACCAGGCTATTAACACTTTGTTTTTGATAATGAAATAGGAGATTAATTTATGTATAGGTTCATTATTTATCTGTTTGGCATTTTTGATCAAATAACATTGATTGTAATTATTATGGTATGTATTATTGTTGCCATTAATAATATTGAAGTGTATTAGTATCAGGATCTTCGATATCGCTATAAACGTTCTGCATTGCTTCCGAAAAATAAGGCCATCATAAAAGAGTAAATTTTTGGTAAATTATTACTGTCAGCCTGACAACATTTTGAAATCCGGGTTTCACGGTCAACTAAACACAAGATCACAATAAAACACCGAAATAATGCAATAAAATGTTGAACACACTTTAAACATAACTGAAGGTAGCCAAAACATGACCTACATACATGACAGATACGACCATTTGACGTCACACCAATAGAAGGCGCGTTTGCTATCACGTGATAACATCAACAAAATGTTAACATTTTGAGAGCGGATTTTGCAATATATATAAATAATATGAAACTTATTCTTTCATTGATGACTCATTTGCTATTTTGACTATATGATCTGGAAGCTGATATTTTTTGCAAATTGTCCATTATTATATTCAACGTCCAACTTTTCAAAACTAAAATCATCATCCAATTTAACAAAATCAAAATCGTCAAACAATAGGTTTGTTCCATTATCAATTTTTTTAGAATGCCTACCGCTTTTTCAATGTATCGTGGAATTCTTTAGAAACAGTTAGTTTTATTCAAAAAAGTAAAGTGATCTTGTATTATAACTAGCAACGTCTTATTTAATCAGCATTAGGAATATCGAAAATCTATCTCTATCAAGAAAATAAGGAACGTGAATTGAACTAGAAACACCGAGTTCTTATAACAAATTTAAATTGAAGTGTATGGATTTCCTGCATAGGATAAAATCCATGAACTATACCAACCAAAAAAATTTTAAGGTAACTTCTGTCATGGTGATGATGATAGTAATATCGAAACAATTGTCAATTTTTTAGAATGTTTACCATATTTTCAATATATTGTGGAATCATTTAGAAACAGTTCGTGTCATTTAAAAAAGGAAAATGAGTATATTCCACAGAATAAGTGTCCAAACTGTAAATTTCATTATAATCAGTTTCATTTGTTTGTGATAAATTTTTTTTCCATTAACCTATAGGACTTGGAGATATATATTTTCAAACGCTAAATTCGGTGCTCAGTCTTAGCTACTAACCAAATAAATCATGACATCAATCTTATTATTTGTTGAGAAAGGGTTGCTAATCTATCCGAAAATCAATACCAATATTTCATTTTGCCATATTTCCTTACCTAGTTCAATTAGTTCCTTTGGTTTTATTTAACATCTTCTTTGCAAATCATATGTTAAATTCAACAACAATTTTTAACTTTAATTGGAATAAAAAGTACATGTAGGTTTATGTTTAGTGTTTTCCACTGAAAATACGACTACCTACTCTTTGAGATCCTCAATTTACAAATCTTCTGGTTAGTTTGCTTCTAGTATAATAACATAAAAAGGAATCTACATGTCAAATTAGCTGCAAATTGACGGCACAACAAATAATAAACACAACACCACGTTGTAATTTGAAGTTATCTAGTCAAAAGTTACGCAATGACGTCTAACAACAAAGACACTTTGTATTTGAATTCGCAATTCCGTGGAACGAGAATTACCAAAGGAAATAATTACATATTGTAATTTCAAGTTAGTTTATTCTATGGTGAAGATCTGCTCGCTGTAATGGATAATTCATCTTATTCGGAACGTACTTACACTATCTGACTCGCATATTGTTAAGGATAATAGTGAAAAGTGTGTTCAATATAAATATCACCAATAGTACCAGAAATTCCAAATTTGTGATACATAATATCTTATTAGATGCAGTTTTGTCATATCCATACTCATGAAATCATTGACGTTGATGACGATTCATAGCGAAGGATATCAAGGCCCAATAGTATCTTGTATTTAATCGCCAATCGAAAAAGTATCAGCTTTTTTGTAAAACGAACCAAATAATGTCACATTTAAAAACGAATATTACATTAAAGACGTCTGGAACTTCAAAAATAGAATTAGAAATGTATCAGTACCCATAGATCACATTATTGTGTCTTTAGATGTGGTGTCCCTGTATACAAACATTACATTAGATCTAGTTCAGAATGTAATTGAAAAACAGTGGGACCTAATTAAAAACTACACAGATACTCCTGTGGGTGAATTTTTAGACTCTGCCAAATTAGTAATAAATTCTACTTTTTTTTTATACAAAAATACGTTTTATAAACAAATCGATGGTTGCGCAATGGGAAATTCTCTTTCAACTGTAATTGTACAGTTAGTCATGGAAGAACTAGAAACAACAGTAATGGATAAACTGAACTTCGAGCCGTTTTTTTCTACAATTACGTGGATTATTGCCTGCTAGCTATTTCAAAAGATAAATGCGAATATGTGTTACGAGAATTTAAAAATTATCACAACAAATTACGGTCTACTAGCGAAACAGAACAAAACCATCAAATAAACTTTTTCGACTTAACTTTACACGATAAAAACGTAGAAATTATAACTGCTTGGTATACCAAATCTACTTGGTCAAGCAGATATATTAATTTCAATTCACACCACCATAAATTCAAAAAAAATCTGTCATTGTATCCCATTCCGATTTCTGTGAAGTTTTGCATGGGGGGTTTGATAGGAGTATTCCAATAAATTTGTCAGTCGTACGAAAAAAATTTGGGTGGAAAATAGAGAAAAATTTATGAAAATGCGATTTTCCGGAAAACTGTTAGTTAAATTTTGGTAATTTACGTACTTTGCCTCAGTTTTTTCAATGTGAGCCTACATATGGAATTTTATTGAAAAATTCAGTCGCGTTTTTGAGTTATCGTGTTGACAGACCGACAGACAGACATTTTAAAAAATAGGGTTCTTGGACTCAGAAACATATGAAACGTGTCTATCCACTCGAATGTCAAAACCTCAAAATCACTCCAGTATAATCATTTTCTTATATGTATACGTATATTACATATGTTATACATAGGATGAAGTAACAATAAATGCTAGAAAATGGAGAGATTATAGAAAATAATCCTATCTTGCCACCAGCAAGAATTTTTTGACTGCATACATATTCCAAAAAGGAAACTAAAAACAACAAATCTAATCAGACAGTTGTTTCGAAACAATTGTCAATTTTTTAGAATTATCAATAACTTTTATTATGTTGCGGAATTAACTAGAGACCGTGAGTTTAATTTAAAAACACTTTGATTTCTTAATTACAACGCTAACAGAATAATGATAATATTAATCCAAGAATAATTTTTATTATCGAAATCTCATTATTCCATAAATAGGATGCATTTATCATAAAACAACGATAACCCGTTTAGGCAACCAGCTTATTTATTATCAGTTACACACCAAAAATAGACAAAATCAACAAAATTAATCAACTGCCAATAGGCAACCCTAAAAATATACTATAAGTGAATTGACTTTATTTTTATAATGCTACAGGGCAGGAATAAGATAGTCACCCTGGCATAATGGAGTAGAAGGGAAAGAGATAGCTGACGAACTAGCAAAGAAAGGGGCATAAACACCTTTCTGGGGACCAGAACCCTTATGTGGAATCAGCACTGATACAATACTGAACGAAATGAGAAAAGAAGCAAGGTCTTACTAGCAAAACATAGTAGGACAACAACAAACGAATATACTACTGGGTAATTATGATCAGAAGAATACACTAACCAGAGCGAGCCTAAACTTATAGTCTTTTAACAGGGGTTCTAACAGAGCATTGTTGCCTGAACGAAAAAAATTTTGGTAATCATTAAAAAACTATGGCTACAATACATCATTGCTCTTGTACTCCTTTTCAATTATACAGGGCATTGAACGTCTTACGATTTTCGTCGACAATTGGCTATATTGACAGTTCTTCAAATATCCCTGGCATCAATCTAAGATAACTTTTAAATTCCCACGCACCCTCTGTCGCTACCTCTTTGAGTAGTCGTGATGTTACTCTATGTAAATCTCTTCTTGTAAGCCATTCTCTTGCCCATATAATTCTTCTTACTTTTATCTCCTCCTTCATAACTTCTACTATTTCTAGTTAAAAGAGCTTCTGTGACATCACAATTTTGAGACATTTGTTCATTATCCATTTTCTTATTTGTACGAAAAATAAACAAAACAACACCACGACAGCTGCAGCACTACTGATAATTACTCTCTCCTTTCGTGTAAACAGTTCCAAGTCATTCTTTGGTACCGTAGCGAGTACCCTACTCGCCTACTCGACTAAACTAAAAAGTATACCCATGTAAAGCATTCTTAACGGGAAAGTGGAGTGAATTTTAAATTTGAATAATAATATAGGGTGTTTCATTTTAAGAAAAAACATTACTTTCCTGTGATATTGTGTTACGGACGACCCCGTATCTTTGTAAATAATTTTAAAATGTGCAATTTAAAGCTAGCTACTATATTATTTGTGAATAACTTTTTCTTGATATCTCGCTTAATACAGCCGGGTCCAGAGTATGTAACAAAACATTTTGATAACAAAGTTTTACTACAAGTTTGTTGTACAACTTTGTACCTTTTTATAATATAGCAGAATTATCTAGACTATATAACAAAAGAAGAATCTAAATAGTGCGCATAATTTTTTGCAAAATTTCAGCTGGTAGGAGGTAGTACGTAAAAAAGAAATGTTTCAATGACATGTTGTTAAGTGTAGACAAGTTGGAGCGTGTTTTACAACAAAGTTTTATAACTTCCTTTGATCTTCATCGACATCAGATGGATAACATAAATCATGCAATATAACATGCAAAATGTTGTAAAATACTGTGTTTTAAAACTTTGTGATTTGAAATTCTCTAACAAGTTATGAAGCTTTGTTATTTAACATGTTTTATTACATAGTCTGGACCCGGCTTAACAGATATAACGGGCACAGAAGCTGACTACCTTGTATTTATAGTCGACATAAAAATAAAACTAGCTTACATATTTTTCGATGAAAAATAGTAGTTTGTGCAACAAGTGCGCAAAGTGGTACTTTCGAACGAGCGCTGAAGTTTGCGCACACGAGCCACTAGGTGAGTGTTCGCAAATCAAGCGACTGGGAAAAGTACTTTGCGCACATGTTGCACACAATACTTTTTCTACGATCACGATTTTCAAAGGGAAATAAGAAATATTTTATTAATAATCTAATTTGGGAATGTAAATTATATTAATAAAAAGTGGAATAAAGGTATATATTTCTAGTAATAAAATAAAGAAAATAATCAGATACACATATTTTTATTAAACAATAATATTAAATTTCGATACAGTAACTTAGTTTAACTTAATTTAACACAAACACTTATCTACTTTAAAACAAAAAAATAAACATTTTTTTTCACTTGAAATTATAATGTATGGTAAAATTTGGACAATTTTGAAATGTTACTCCAGACTTGTCTCTATTTTTTACCAAATTTTTAGTAACAGTTACAATATTAGCTGATGACGTGCAAGGTTGTTCTTGCTGATTGTTAGATGATGACTCTACCGAGTTTACAATTTTATTAGCTACCTCTATTCTATTTGAAATGGAGTCATCGATATAGATCTCTGCGACATTAGTTGATCGCCACCCACCATGGCGTTTGAGAGTCAATGAATCTCTTCCTGCATTAACTAGAATAGTTCTTGGGAAGCACCCGAATTGGTGGCTCGAAGTGGAGACGATATCCCAAAGCCGGTCACCATAACGGTGTTCTTCCCAAGAAGCCAAGACATGAAACAGTAGAAGATCCTCCAACTTGTACTGAACTCTAAAAAAGAGGGACAGGAAACTATCCTCGCGATTGGGATCGATCACCACTCTGGGGAGGCTCTGAAGGCAGGAGGTTGCGCGCTAAACTTCCGTTTTGGGTGTATCCCCGTCTCGGGGCTGGGAAAAACGAAGAACCCCGCGGAGGATCCAAAGGACATGTAGATACCCTCCACATCCTGAACTTCTGAAAAGGGGTAAAAATGCGAAAGCTTGACCTTGGGTCAGCCCGAGATCTCCTACGGCTCTGCTGGGATGACTGGGAATGCGGAGACTGCCTCTGCATCCTGAGAAGCTGGGCAGAGCAGCCGGGGGGTCGAAAGTCTGACTCGATTTCAAATAACCTGCTCGATTACCGAGAGAGATCCTGCCATTGTGGTTGAGGAGGGCCAGGGAGAGAGAAGGGAGGGGGATGAATAGAGGCTGAGTAACTCGGCCTCTCTCATCCATAATAATTCACCTTCACGTTCACGAATGTAGCTCAGATTAACCTGCATCACGCGAGGGGAGCTTCAGCCGTGATTGCAAGGTTGATCGCTAGACTACCACTGGATATTGTACTTATCCAAGAACCATGGATCAACAAAGAAGGCCAAATCAAAGCTTTGGCATCTAAGGATTATAAATTGATTTATGATCAAAGGCAAGTATTTCCACGTGCCTGTGTAATCATAAGAAATAACATAAAATATATTTGTGTTTCAGAATGCGTGGCACGGGACATTGTTCACCTCAACTTTGGGGGTATCGACAGAGACATCGACATTGCCTCTGCCTACTTCGCTGGAGACGGGCCGATGACACCGCCAGAAGAGGTACAAGAGCTAGTGAGATACTCCAATAGCAGAAGGCTGCCAATTATAATTGGTTGTGATGCCAACGCACAGAATACCGCGTGAGGAAGCACCAATAATAACGCAAAAGGTGAGTGATTATTAGAATATCTCTTAGCAAACAACCTTGAGACCTGAAACGTGGGGACAAGGTTCAGGCAATGAGAGTATTAAAAATCAGGAAGCTTGGTCCTCTCTGACAAGATACATATCGTTAGCGATTCTTCCCAGCGACGAAATGATCAGGAAAGTAACCATCGAAAAGAATTTCACCACGATGCTAACTACGAGGAGAGGCTGAGAAAGGGAATACACCACCCAAACTCTCAAAGAAAACACCATTAGATGGTATACGGATGGTTAAAAAACCACCATTGGAGCAGGCGCTAGAGTATTTGGGCCTGGCACCAGATACTCATTATCGTTAGGCTCCTTCCCGAGCGTCTTTCAGGCAGAAATACTTGCGATCGAAAGATGCGTGGAAATGAACCTAGAAAGAAATTACCAGAAATGTGACATATCGATTCATTCTGATAGTCAAGCAGCTATCAAAGCATTGAGCTCCCATGTCATTGACTCAAAGCTGGCATGGGAGTGCCGAAGGAAACTTGATGGATTAGGCAAGAATAACAAGGTCTCTTTAGTCTGGGTTCCTGGCCACTCGGGATTTGCGGGAAATGAAGAGGCCAATACACTTGCCAGGAAAGGAGCACAAATGCCCCTTACTGGATCGGAGCCTATCTGTTGTGTAGCAAAATGCTCCTGCAAGAAAAATATTCGGAAGAAAGATGAACCGGAAGAGAAGCACTCTGGCGGTGCCTTCCCGGGTTGGAACATTCCAAAAAGTTCCTGTGGAACTTGGACACTGCTAGATCCAAAAAATATTTGGACCTCAGTAAAGATAAGCTTAATCTCCTCACGGGATTTCTTACAGGACACTGATGTGGGGAGGAGGATGGAACTCCGGATCACCTAGTTCTGGAATGCCTCGCCATTACAATCCAACGCAAGAAATGCTTCGAACAAGAAACGTCTAAGAGTGAGCACCTAACCTCGTTGAAGCCGTCCCAAATACTAGAGTTCACTAGAACCTTGGAACTGGAAGGCGAACTGTAGTAGCGAGAACAGCTCTGATAGGGGGGGGGGGCACAATAAACCTTTGGTTTCAGTGCACTGTAACCCCGTTAAAATCTAATCTAGTCTAACTAGAATAGTTGCAGACGAGCGTCGGAAACAATGTCCCGTATAAAGAATGGAGTTTGGCAATTTTAAAAATTCTGCCACTTGTTTAGGCATACTGCCAATTTTATTAATTCCGACAACTTGCCTTGTGTATTTACCCCCTTAATAATTCGCAAAAAGACGTCTGCCAATGACGTTATTAGGGCGAAGACAAGCGTATTTTTTGTAGATATTATGAAATTATACCGTTTCTGTGAATATTCTGTCAATTTTGGTTTTCGCATTTCGAATCTCAACTAATAGGGCAATGTTTAGGTCTTCTATGTCATCTAATTTTATGTTCCACAGTTTTTCTCGCCGACAGGCACCAGTTAATCCGATAGCAAGGACAGTCTACAAGTTTAAAACATATTAATTTTATATTATCTAATATGCCTTTTGTTTTTTTTAAATAATAACATTAATAGGAATTAAATATATTATAAAGAAAAAAAAATCCGATGTACGTAGGATTTGAAATCCGGCTATTTTGTTACTAGACTAATACTCTACTCTCTACGCCATGAAAACTTATAATTTGGTTTTTCAAAACATGTAGATAATATTCAATGTTCTGTAATGGGTTAAAATGCGTATTTCAAAAGTGTTAATGTACTTATATTATTAATAGGTAATCAAACAAAATATTGAAAATCAATATCTTGTCTAATATTAAATGTAACGTTTATTTACCTTTGTTAATAAATATTTATAATCAGGTGCTTCTTCCAAAAATTTTTGGATTTCTTCGCATGTTAAGGTTTTTGATTTTTTGGGTGTGTATTTCTCGTTTTGTCTTTTTAGAAATGCTCTTAATGTTACATATTTTGAAATATCCACAATATTTTTAATGCTTAATGTGCTCCGCAGCATTGAATATTGGGACTACAGTGTCGAAGCCTTATAAGATTGTGATTGTTCCTGAAAATAGGCTAGAATTACATTATCAGAATATGTTGAGATTTTCTTATCTTCTCTCGATTCCATGAATTTTTTATGAGCGTATCCATACTTTTCTTTTGATTTTTGAGGCAAAAGGTTTAAAGTTGCATTCATTGCTATTTCCAAAATTTCTGGAGGTGTGTTTTCCATAAATTCAACTTCTGAATCTAAATTATTGTCATATCCTCCCATGTCCAATTATTATTTTAATAATGTGCACTAAAGGATACGTCGATATCAAATATTCAAATTAAAAGCTAATAAGTTCCTAATCTATAATTTTCAAGTATATAAAATTAATCAATATGACACAATCAATTATATTTTAGATAACAAACGTCAAACTACCTGTCAAAAAACGCAGATAGATGTGTGGGAGAGGTAGAATAATAGTTTTCTGCAGTCTTTTACGCATGTGAGGTGTGCGGTACAGACAATTCCCGCATCACTTTCTCGCACCGTAGGAAATAAGTAACTTTGAAAGCAAGTAAGCTGTGTCTATTTGTATACTTTTCATAGTGATCGTAATAAAAATAGTTTTTCGATTTTCCTCCATAATAATATATTCAGGTAGCATGAAAGTTTATAACATTTCATAAATTTGGATGTAAACATTTCGAAGTCACTTTGAATACATTAATCCCCGTACAATATGGAATATTCGGGTTCATTCGGTTGTTTAATATAAATATCAAAGCTTTACTTAACGTCAGCACATTAAATCCATAAATAATTTGTCTAATTTCAGTTGTATCGAAACACAAACAATGTAAATAGATAGAGAGAATCAAATATATTTTTTCGAAAATTTTGACTTACATACATTAGGTTCATGAAGCAATGTTTCTTAAAGCAATAACATTGTTTCTATACCTTGGGTTGGTTTTTTCCAGACAGGAGGGCTTTATGCGCCTCCGTGTTGATATTGGTTGTTTTTCCAAAATCAAAATCTTCCAATTGATGGCACAAATGTGCGTTTGGTTGTCCTGTTATTTTCGTTCTTAGTGTTCTTCCATGTTTCATTCAACATCGTTGCTCCCAAGTTTCACATCCATACTTGGTTATACCGTACTGATGAAGGCTAATGAGCTAGAAACATGCATGTTTACGGTTACCACTCCTCTTCAGTAACCTCTTTATTTTTGCGTGCTTTCCCATGATAACACTTGTTGTTTGCTCTTTGTTTTTGTTAAATTCACGCATGATCCATTTTTGATCTTGTTTCTATACCTTGGGTTGGTTTTTTCCAGACAGGAGGGCTTTATGCGCCTCCGTGTTGATATTGGTTGTTTTTCCAAAATCGGAATCTTCCAATTGATGGCACAAATGTGCGTTTGGTTGTCCTGTTATTTTCGTTCTTAGTGTTCTTCCATGTTTCATTCAACATCGTTGCTCCCAAGTTTCACATCCATACTTGGTTATACCGTACTGATGAAGGCTAATGAGCTAGAAACATGCATGTTTACGGTTACCACTCCTCTTCAGTAACCTCTTTATTTTTGCGTGCTTTCCCATGATAACACTTGTTGTTTGCTCTTTGTTTTTGTTAAATTCACGCATGATCCATTTTTGATCTTGTTCCTATACCTTGGGTTGGTTTTTTCCAGACAGGAGGGCTTTATGCGCCTCCGTATTGATATTGGTTGTTTTTCCAAAATCGGAATCTTCCAATTGATGGCACAAATGTGCGTTTGGTTGTCCTGTTATTTTCGTTCTTAGTGTTCTTCCATGTTTCATTCAACATCGTTGCTCCCAAGTTTCACATCCATACTTGGTTATACCGTACTGATGAAGGCTAATGAGCTAGAAACATGCATGTTTACGGTTACCACTCCTCTTCAGTAACCTCTTTATTTTTGCGTGCTTTCCCATGATAACACTTGTTGTTTGCTCTTTGTTTTTGTTAAATTCACGCATGATCCATTTTTGATCTTGTTTCTATACCTTGGGTTGGTTTTTTCCAGACAGGAGGGCTTTATGCGCCTCCGTGTTGATATTGGTTGTTTTTCCAAAATCGGAATCTTCCAATTGATGGCACAAATGTGCGTTTGGTTGTCCTGTTATTTTCGTTCTTAGTGTTCTTCCATGTTTCATTCAACATCGTTGCTCCCAAGTTTCACATCCATACTTGGTTATACCGTACTGATGAAGGCTAATGAGCTAGAAACATGCATGTTTACGGTTACCACTCCTCTTCAGTAACCTCTTTATTTTTGCGTGATTTCCCATGATAACACTTGTTGTTTGCTCTTTGTTTTTGTTAAATTCACGCATGATCCATTTTTGATCTTGTTTCTATACCTTGGGTTGGTTTTTTCCAGACAGGAGGGCTTTATGCGCCTCCGTGTTGATATTGGTTGTTTTTCCAAAATCGGAATCTTCCAATTGATGGCACAAATGTGCGTTTGGTTGTCCTGTTATTTTCGTTCTTAGTGTTCTTCCATGTTTCATTCAACATCGTTGCTCCCAAGTTTCACATCCATACTTGGTTATACCGTACTGATGAAGGCTAATGAGCTAGAAACATGCATGTTTACGGTTACCACTCCTCTTCAGTAACCTCTTTATTTTTGCGTGATTTCCCATGATAACACTTGTTGTTTGCTCTTTGTTTTTGTTAAATTCACGCATGATCCATTTTTGATCTTGTTTCTATACCTTGGGTTGGTTTTTTCCAGACAGGAGGGCTTTATGCGCCTCCGTGTTGATATTGGTTGTTTTTCCAAAATCGGAATCTTCCAATTGATGGCACAAATGTGCGTTTGGTTGTCCTGTTATTTTCGTTCTTAGTGTTCTTCCATGTTTCATTCAACATCGTTGCTCCCAAGTTTCACATCCATACTTGGTTATACCGTACTGATGAAGGCTAATGAGCTAGAAACATGCATGTTTACGGTTACCACTCCTCTTCAGTAACCTCTTTATTTTTGCGTGCTTTCCCATGATAACACTTGTTGTTTGCTCTTTGTTTTTGTTAAATTCACGCATGATCCATTTTTGATCTTGTTTCTATACCTTGGGTTGGTTTTTTCCAGACAGGAGGGCTTTATGCGCCTCCGTGTTGATATTGGTTGTTTTTCCAAAATCGGAATCTTCCAATTGATGGCACAAATGTGCGTTTGGTTGTCCTGTTATTTTCGTTCTTAGTGTTCTTCCATGTTTGATTCAACATCGTTGCTCCCAAGTTTCACATCCATACTTGGTTATACCGTACTGATGAAGGCTAATGAGCTAGAAACATGCATGTTTACGGTTACCACTCCTCTTCAGTAACCTCTTTATTTTTGCGTGCTTTCCCATGATAACACTTGTTGTTTGCTCTTTGTTTTTGTTAAATTCACGCATGATCCATTTTTGATCTTGTTTCTATACCTTGGGTTGGTTTTTTCCAGACAGGAGGGCTTTATGCGCCTCCGTGTTGATATTGGTTGTTTTTCCAAAATCGGAATCTTCCAATTGATGGCACAAATGTGCGTTTGGTTGTCCTGTTATTTTCGTTCTTAGTGTTCTTCCATGTTTCATTCAACATCGTTGCTCCCAAGTTTCACATCCATACTTGGTTATACCGTACTGATGAAGGCTAATGAGCTAGAAACATGCATGTTTACGGTTACCACTCCTCTTCAGTAACCTCTTTATTTTTGCGTGATTTCCCATGATAACACTTGTTGTTTGCTCTTTGTTTTTGTTAAATTCACGCATGATCCATTTTTGATCTTGTTTCTATACCTTGGGTTGGTTTTTTCCAGACAGGAGGGCTTTATGCGCCTCCGTGTTGATATTGGTTGTTTTTCCAAAATCGGAATCTTCCAATTGATGGCACAAATGTGCGTTTGGTTGTCCTGTTATTTTCGTTCTTAGTGTTCTTCCATGTTTCATTCAACATCGTTGCTCCCAAGTTTCACATCCATACTTGGTTATACCGTACTGATGAAGGCTAATGAGCTAGAAACATGCATGTTTACGGTTACCACTCCTCTTCAGTAACCTCTTTATTTTTGCGTGCTTTCCCATGATAACACTTGTTGTTTGCTCTTTGTTTTTGTTAAATTCACGCATGATCCATTTTTGATCTTGTTTCTATACCTTGGGTTGGTTTTTTCCAGACAGGAGGGCTTTATGCGCCTCCGTGTTGATATTGGTTGTTTTTCCAAAATCGGAATCTTCCAATTGATGGCACAAATGTGCGTTTGGTTGTCCTGTTATTTTCGTTCTTAGTGTTCTTCCATGTTTGATTCAACATCGTTGCTCCCAAGTTTCACATCCATACTTGGTTATACCGTACTGATGAAGGCTAATGAGCTAGAAACATGCATGTTTACGGTTACCACTCCTCTTCAGTAACCTCTTTATTTTTGCGTGCTTTCCCATGATAACACTTGTTGTTTGCTCTTTGTTTATATATATATATATATATATATATATATATATATATATATATATATATATATAAATATATCGTAAAAAATAACAAATATACATACTACCAGAGTATATATAAAAAAGCACTGCAAATTTCATTTTATTTAATAAGGGTGAAAGTTTCAAGGGTTCAAATTCTTTGGATTCTTTTCATTCTGTTTCTATTTTGAGCAGATATATGATTCTTTTTAAGAATTCACGATCCTTCTCAACGTAATCTGTTTGCTACAGAAAAACCAGACTCTCAATTTCTTTGGGTTACTTCCTAGACCCGTTCATTGAGCTACACTTTAATTTTGTCAAATTCAGAAAAATCTCGTTACTAAGTACATTTTTCCAAGTGGACAGTATCTTGTTTTCTGAAGATGAGATAATTGATTAAACGAAACGTCTCAAACCATAACTAACAATCCTACTGTTGTTAGTATTATCTTATCTTCTTTATTAAGTTTATTACTTATTTACTAATTTAATCCTTATACGCTGTAAACCTACCGGTGTGGGTTGTTTAACGAAATATCCATTCTTCCACCATAAGTTGTAGGTGACCATACCACATCAGTTGCCTCTCTCTTCAATTTTCTCTTCTACTGTTCTGAACTTCAGATTTTGTCTATATTTTACATACATAGATAGCATTACATTCGGGACATTTAAGTTTATATATGCCAGACTTCTTTAATGGGGATATTTTTGTTTTTACATTTAACAATTTTGTACCCACATTACTTTTTGCTTTCAAAGAAATTTCTGTATTTGTAGCTAAAACTATTATCTTTGGAATATTACTAGAAATATTACCAGCATATGTGATGGTTTTATAATTTTTTATATCGTTAGTTTGTTCAGGAAAAATTAGATGTAATGCCACTTTTCTATTAAATAATTTATTTATCATATGTAGTGGATAACCGTTGGATGTTGCTATTTGTTTATTTGTATCAATTTCTCTATTGTTGGTGAACTATCATTTTGAATATATATCTTATTGTGAAAACTGGAATAATTCTGATTAATAAATACATCAAACAAATTAAGAATATCTGATATTATTCCTGGATTAATGTTTTTATCTTCTGGTTATTGTCTTACAAGTGTTAGATATTCTTTAATGTACACATTGGTAACATAAAATGGAATGAGTTTAGAGTTATCTTGCAATTTGAATGCTTTCAATTTTCATGATTAGTTCTACTGAATTTTTAATTGAATATTTAGATGTATATCCGTGTCTATTAAGTATATTGTTAAGTTTTTTGGCAGATATAGTTTTCCTGGTTTTCTATATAATTGCACAGTTATACTGATCTTAATTGAGAGAATATATCCAGGATATCCCCACAGATTTTCCATCAATTTATTTGAATAAATATCGAATTCAAATTTAAAAAGGACAATTGCCCGCCCCTGTTTGGTGTCAACCCAAACTGCGTTACTTCTAATGTATATTTCTCTTCTTACGCAGTCTTCTTACCAAAATTCTGGAGTACATTTTGGACAATGTACTAGTGAATGTGATGCCTTTGTAATTTTCGCTATTTTCTGTTATCTCCTTTTTTGAAGATTGGGGTAATGTTCCCCAGATTCCATTCCTAAGCTGTTTTGTCTTCAAGTACTTCATTCATGAGTTCTGTTACATAACTCACCGTCTTTTCTGGCATTGCGATTAGTATGTCCGTATTTATTTTCTCAGGTTTCGGTGCTTTTACCAGATAAAGTTTTTCTTTTGCTTATGTGCTCATATTTTTGTAATTTCAGATTGTGTATGTGTATCATATTTATTCTCATCTTCGACTGTCACTTCTAAAATGTCTTCTGTTATAGCTCTTAGAAACCGTTTAGATAGAAAATGTTTTCTCTCCAAGCAAAAAATAAAACCGTACTTGAAAACTTGAAATATTTCTTGTTAGGAGAACTGAAAATTGTTTTTTCACAAGTTACTGCATGTTCTAATTCCTGTTGTGTGATAAACGAGTTTTCCTTCAGTTTCAGAATCAAAAAGTTTGTTATAGACTGGCCTGTTCCTAAAATCTTGAACTTTATATTTGGTGTGTACATGTAGGTCGATATGCAATAAACATTTCCATGCAAAGACCACTGGAATCTCTCAAGAAAATATTGACGTTTCCAAAGTAAATACTGCTTTTCTTTGGAAACTGAAAAAAATCTATCGGGTTTCAAGTCGGTTGTACGATCCTAAAGAAACATTCCAGTTTTCGTCAAATTATGCGGGACTAAAATGAGGATAGTTGCTGATATTTTTATCGAACCGAACATATCCAAAATCTATATACAAGGTATGAAATAAAACGATAAATATAGTAAGAAGGAAAATCAAAGTTATTTCGTATTCTAATGAAAATTTCATCTTTCTACTCAGGTAAATCTGCTATTTCCCTTTCTCCAATAATTATTTCTGATATCTAATCCTTACAAATCAATCGCATACACAGGTCTGTTTTTAGAGAGCTCGTGAAACTTGAGAATCCAAAAACATAAACCAGCTGCAAATCTATGTAGCATAACCAGCAGTATACTACGAGGCTCTTCATTTTAGGCTGTCGTCTATATTTTAACATATTTATCAACTGTGCTTCCAATAGGTACAAACCATCTGCGATAAGTTGTTTTCAATGCATTTCAGATCTTCTTTTCAACTTGAATCAGCTTTGATTCGGAAAATATTGTCAATTATCCACATCTCCCGCTATTCAAGGCAGTTTCCGTCATTTCGGTTCCCATTTGTAGATTTTAGTCTTCCCAATTTGTTCGTATAATTTCAAATGCAATTTTCTTAGATATATTGTTTTAATGATAATCATTAAAGATAACACTGACAAAATAATCTAAATATATCAAACTGTTATCTTCATATATGAATCATGATGTTTTACTCGAAAATGTTTCTTTTGAAGCTTCGAAAGACCCCGACTACCATTATTTTGACAGTCCAATTTTATAACCTGCCAGTAGTCGCGCGTATCTGAGATATACATACCAATACTTTTTTCTCATATATCTCGAACACCTACTCAGCGGTGGGGATGTACTCTCGTCTAAACCTACCTGCTCGAGGGAAGTTTTGAGGTTAGTATTGGTGCAAACTTTGTAGAGTGAACAGTTTGTAAAAAAAGTGCCACTTGTATTTGGGAGATACACTGCGATCATTCATGTAAGTTTTGCTGATTTGCTTGTATATTTATTTAATTTATGTAAGCGCAGTCCTTTTTGTTTCAAGTAGATCATCTGTTAATATTTTATACTTAGCTACTAAAAAACATGAAAAAAAATGAACTTGTATCTGTGAGATACCTGCGAGCATTCTTGCCTGTTCTAAATTATTGTCCTAACTATTAAGGATTTTTGTTGTTTTTGCAGTGAATTATGGCTTCCAAGAGAATGTATAGCTTCAATAATGACGCAGACGTATTAGAGCTCCAACGACTCATTCTTGAAGACGATGATGATGACGCAGTTGAAGACGTCTTAGAAGAAGATTATGATACTGACTGTTCCGAAGCCATAGAAGAAAGAAAAGAGGATTCAGATAGTGAACAAGACGATACGGATGCAAGTATATCATCAGATGATGAAGATGAAAATTGTTATGTTGCTGTCAGAAAAAAGAACGTAAAATCGTTGACAAATATTTATGGAAAAAAACACCCTATAACAGAAAAAGAAGATTAGAGAAGCTAAACATACTTGCACGTCTTCCAGGAGTTATTGGCAACGCTCGCCAAGTTACAGGATGCTTTGAAGCGTGGAAGTGTCTATTCGATGACCGTAAACTAAACCTCATAGTCACTTACACGAATCAGCATATAATAAGTGTACAACTCAATTTCAGCAGAGAAAGAGACGCACGTATTACTGATATGATCGAAATCCATGCATTCATAGGCCTACTTCACTTGGCTGGACTTTATAAAGGCGGCAGATTGAAGATAGAAGAGCTGTGGGATGCAACAGGAAACGGTGTTTAAATATTCAGATTGACGATGAGCTTAATTCGTTTTATATTCCTGATGCGCTGTATCAGGTTCGATAATCGACAGTCTAGAGATGAGAGAAAAAAATTGATCGGTTAGCTGCCGTGCGAGAAATATTTGAGATGTTTGTTGAAAACAGTATAACATCTTATTCACTAGGAGCTAATGTAAAAATCGATGAAAAGCTGGAAGCGTTTCGAGGCAGGTGTAACTTTATTCAATATATACCATCAAAACCGGCCAAGTACGGTATTAAGATCTTTGCGCTGGTTGATGCTAAAACATATTACACTAGTAATATGGAAATTTATGCTGAAACACAACTAGATGGCCCTTATTCTATCAGCAACAAAAACGTTGATGTTGTAAAAAGAATGATCTTACCCATACACAACACTGGACGTAACGTCACTACGGACAATTGGTTCAGCGATGTTTCATCACTCCAAGATTTAGCTATAAACCATAAGTTGTCCATGGTAGGAACGTTAAAAAAAACAAGTGGCAAATTCCAACACCGTTGAAAGTTTTGAAAGAACGTCCTGTAGAATCAAGTATGTTTGGTTTCAGAAAAGAAGGAACAATAGTGTCCTAGGTTCCCAAAAAAAACAAACATGTTGTTCTAATTTCCAGTTTACACTTTGAGGACAAAATTGAGGATACTACTGGGGATCATATGAAACCCTAAATAATTACTTTCTATAACGAAACCAAAGGAGGTGTCGACGTTGTAGATAAATTATGTTCCTCTTACAGTGTTGCCAGGAATACAAGACGTTGGCCGATGGTTGTATTTTTTTCGATGCTTAATGTGGGAGGAATAAACTCCCAAATTATTCATATAGGGAACGGAAATGAAACAAAGAGTCGGCGGCATTTTTTGCGAAAACTTAGTAACGAACTAATCAAACCACACCTCCAAAGACGTAGTACCTCCAACACTGGTCTACCTGGCGAGCTATCAACGAGACTGAAAGAAGTATCCGGCAAAAAGAAGAAAAAGTGCAGCAACCAAATGATCAAAACAATGAGCAAAAACGTGAACGTTGTGTGCCATGCCAGCGAGAAAAACGCACCAGTTTAACAAAATTCCAATGCTCCTCCTGCCAAGAACATCTTTGTCTCCAACACCCTAGTGTCGTTTGTCTAGACAATTGTGGAGTGCCTACCAAGAAAAGTAGACTAGAAGATTAAGATATGTGGATTAATGGCTCACAATATGCAAATAACAGCAAATTATTTCATTTTTTATATATTTTAAGAATTATTGATTTATGTAATAATCTTTTTACTGAAAATACATATGTTAACGAATTTAATTATTGCTCTCTATTATTTACTAGCACACAAAATTTACCGTTTTAAAAATTGGAATTGTATTTCAATAATAAAAGTTATTTATCCGACGGATACATCCGCGACCATTTTTGTTGAGCAGCACCCGCGGCTACTGGAAGGATAAATATATTGTCTAGTTTTTATATTTTTTTATTATTAATTATTTTTGGATTTTTTATTAATTCGCGAATATAATGTATTATTTGTTTAATTATTTTTCCTGGATAGTTATGAATAAATATTTTTGTTCGCTTCCTTTTGGAGAGATTGAGCGTCTTCTCATGATTGTATCTAATAAATGGTGTAACCATTTTGTGGAGCTGATTGAATAATTTTTTGAACGTATGAAAATAATTTAAGTGATAATCTGTAGTTTTAACTCTAATTCCAGCTAGAAGACTAAGATGATTTAACTCTTCTATTTTTTTCAACCAGACTTCCATCCAATCCCGTTTTCATTTTCACTTCTTCTTTTGTACAGCAAATGTTTAGACAATTGGCAAACATGCTTTTTCCATAATCGTATTACTACGTACCTCGACAAAAAAGTACCGATGAAGGTAATGTTGATCATTTATGCTATCTAAAAATATTGATAAAATCTTCAGTATTTAGATCAGTAATTACGGACAGTGTTATTGATCGTCTAAATCTAGCTAGTCTGTTGTTGATAAATCTTTACAATGTCTGTATTTACTACAGAAGAACGTTTTGAAATGGTAACAATATTCATGTGTAGGGTATGTCCAGCAGGTTCAAAATTTTGGTGCTGCATATCCGGATCGTCCTATTTGGAGCAAAAGCACAATTCCGAAATTCTACAATGTTATTCGGGCTACGGATTGTTTAAATCATTTTGCAAAAAAATTAAAGGAAATTCTAATGTCGTAACAGAAGATTTAGCAATGTCTCTCCGCTTGATGGTTTTAGATGAGTATACCATCACTCTGGTAAGGCTGGCAGACGAATTTCAAGTTTAAAAAAGTAGTTGCCGTAAAGCTTTAAAAAATAAAACGTTTCATTCATACAAATTGAAAAATATGCAGAAATTATTATCACGGGATTTCTTTCCAAGAATGGTATTATGTGAGCTTGAATATCCTTTACCCTTGATGGTAAAGCCAACAAACAAAACAGACGAATTTGAACAAGAGGAAATCCGTACAGAGTTGAAAAAAGTCACACTCTGTGGCGAGGAAATATTAACTTATGGGTAGCAATTTAAGGCAATAACTTGATATGATCTGATGTTATTGAGGAAAATATGAACCAGCATAAATATTTGAATTTGTTCCAAATGGAAGTGGGGCCACAATTGAACGATCCAAGAGTCGACGGTGAAATCATATTTCATCAAGATTGAACGTCCTCTCATTGTCAGACAGTTTTTGGACGAATATTTCCCTGGTGGTGGACACTTCAAATGGTCTGCTAGAAGTTCTGATCTTTCTTTAGTGGATTCCTTTTTATGGGAATATTTAGCATCACAAATTGACGATCTGGTAAGAGGTCCACCAGAACTGGTACAGTAGCTTATAGAAAGGATAACTGAAGCATGTAATGCAATACACCAAGAATTTTACAAAAATTTTGAAGATATTTTCAAGATCGCTTTGCGCACTGTTTAGCAGCAGAAAAAAAATATTTGGAGCAAGATATGTCTTCCTAAGGATATCTTATTTTATAATTTTTCATTTGTTATTCTTTGTTATCAATAGAATGAAAATTTACGTGTTCCATATTTCAAGACCCAGTGTTTTATTGCAGTCTGATATCAATGATAGTACGTGAAAGTGCACCAATGTCATTAGTACTGAAAAACCTTGATGAAACGCCATGAGAAATAAAAATCTTGCTACAAAACCAATCAGTTCCAGAAATCATAATAATTTTTGATTAATAACTGTTTCTACAGCATAAGAAGCATTTTATGATTCCAAACCTTAATAATAGTGTGACGGTTGTTGAACCAGAAGGTCACTAATAAACTTAGTAAGGTCAGTCAGTAAGAGTGAACCACGATTCTTCAAGGAATATGTTTATTTAGGTAGTTAATAGAACACGTTCAGATTAGAACACTACGAAATGGTAAAACAACCAAATCGACAAGGTTAATATTGATAAATGTAATCAGTGTAAAACTGGTCATCGACATGTTAACGATGGTCATGGTTAATTATAATTAAATATAGTATATTATAACCCACTGAGCTTTTAAACATATGGTATCATTTCGTTCCCACAGATTGGAGGTAAGTGCTTCCCTATTGTTTGGTCTGGGATTTAAATGGTTCAGTACCTCTAATCATCACAATAGGGAGTAATTTAGTGCCATTTTTCCCCTCAAAATGATTGTAAGCAACTAGAAAATTCCTTCGTTTTTTAATGATATCACAGATAATTTTGACAGTTAAAAAATTTAGCATTAGGGTAATCTTTAAAGTTGGGTGTCTGTATGTTTTGACAAATATTTTTTCATTTCATCCCACTTGATTTCGACACATTCATTTAGGGTTTCTTTCAAAATTTTAACGACAAAATAATTAAATGAAACAAGTTCCTGTTCTCGTGCTATTGTGCAATATAAAGTAGAGAGCTTGTAGTATTATTGAAAACTGGAAATGACCGCTAATCTAAAAGGGAACATAACTTAGCATGGGCGCCATTTTTAACATGCAACTACCTATGGCAGCAATTCGCTGTACCGTGTCAACTAGACATACATACAGGATTTTTGTTCTAAAAACCCCTCATAACCACCGAAATTGGTCACTAGCTTCGCTAGTATCGACCCTATGGGCTACAGGTAAGTCCAGCTGTCCCCGTTGACAACCTTTCGGGCCTTCAGCTCACTTAGTCGGTGAGTGGGAGTGAGTTCTATCAGATATCCGGGATGTTCTAAAATAAAATGGGCACCAGCCAGGTTTCTGCTCAGCCAAAATGTTGGTCGTATCCTAAACCTAGCAAATGAATAGGAAAGAATAAAGAAAACAGGTATCTTAACTTACCAACATGTTTATTGTCGCTGTAATTAGGTAACAAACAAAAAAAAATTGAAAGACAGATACTGAAATTTTCTTATCAAATGAAATGTTTCTAATAATTGATTTAAACCGGCATCACCCAGGTGGGGTCTACCGCGCCACCCGTAAACCTAATTATGTTGTAACTTTTGTTTTCTATCAGGCATGTTATTTTGGTTGCCTATAGCTTCCTAAAATATGAATATGAAGTCGGACGATATGCGCTTTTAGTGTTGACTTGGCCAGCAATAGAGATACATCGCGATGCATTGAGTCGAGGTATGACAGACCTCACCTGGGTTGTAACGTATATAGTATTAACATTTTGAATTTGAAATATTTTCGTTGCAAAACTGTAAGTGTATACAGTAAGGTGAGTGTCAATATAAGTTAAAAATATACCATTTACAGTAATGTAATTTAATTTACAGCATGTTCCATTATGAAAAAGAGCAAGCAAAACTTATGGCGCTTTGGGAGGAATGCGAGGATGATGAGGAGGAATTTCCAGACTCTGAAAATGATGATGAAATAGATCACGTAAGTGTCAACAGTTATCATCCTGATAGTGAAATGATAGAAAATTATAACGAAAATGCCGAGGAAGAAGTAACTGATCACAGAGGTAAATATTATATGGGTAAAGACGCTATTACAAAATGGCTCAAGCATTGTAGCAATGAAAGAGTACAAACTAGGGCAGAAAACATAATTACAAAATTACCAGGATGTAAACCCTATGCTAAGGGTGCGAAAATTCCCTTGGATTGCTGGCTATTGTTTTTTGACTCAACAATTCTTGATGGCATTACACATTGCACAAATATTATGATAACCAAAAAAGCTGTAGGCTATAAAGATAAAGAATACTGTGAAAATACCAATATAACTGAAATAAAGGCTTTATTTGGTATCCTGTACCTTGCTGGTGTATACAAAAACAGCCATCGAAACCTAAAAGACCTGTGGAGGATAAATGGAACAGGCGTTGATATATTTCGTTCAGTAATGGCTTTCAATAGAGTTATGTTTTTACTTCAGTGTTTACGCTTTGACAACGTCGACAATCGACAAGAACGCTTGAAAATAGATAAACTTTCAGCTATCCGGGGTGTGTTCGAGAAGTTTGTTTCAAACTGCCAACAACGTACACTCCGGGTGAATATTAAATTTAACAATCGATGAAAAGTTAGAGTCTTTTCGAGGTCGCTGCGCTTTCCGCCAGTATATTCCCAATAAGCCAGCTAAATATGGAATAAAAATACAGGGAATGGTGGATTTCCGTACATTTTATGTGCTAAACATGGAAGTTCATGCAGGAACTTAGCCAGATGGGGTTTATCAATTGAGTAACAAACCTGTAGATATTGTGCAAAGATTGGTAGCACCGATTTCTGGTAGTAATCGAAACATCACCTTCGACAACTGGTATACTTCCTATGAGCTGGTAACTATTTTACGTGGAAGTCATAATTTGACGTCGGTGGGAACCCTTAGGAAAAACAAGCGGGAGATACCGAAAACGCTCTTAGAAGCAAAGACAATCTACAAGTTCAATGTTTGGATTCCAGAAACATACTACAATGGTATCATATGTGCCAAAAAAGGGTAAAAATGTGATTTTACTTTCTTCTCTTCATCATGATGACATGATCGATGAATCGACAGGGGATACAAATCTACCAGAAATTATTAGCTTTTATAATTTTACCAAGGGAGGCGTAGATGTCGTCGATGAATTGTCAGGAAGTTATAGTGTCGCTCGAAATTGCAGAAGATGGCCATTGAGATAATTTTTTTCTCTAATGGATACAGCAGGAATTAATAGTCGTCATTTATAGAGCTAACACTAACGACAATTTCAAGAAACGTCGAATTTTTTTGGAGGAGCTAGGTCTGGTTTTGGTAGAACCAACTATGCAACTTAAAAAAAATAATCCCCGACTGACCAGATAACTTCGATCGAAAATAGTTAACATGTTAGGTGAAACACAATCACCTCCACGTAAAATACAACGAACAGGACGCGGTAGATGTCAGGAGTGCCCCAGAAACAAAGATAGAAAATAAAAATATTCCTGTGAACAGTGCGGAACATTTTTGTTTTTAGAACACATGCATTTTTTGTGTCAAAATTGCAGCCAAACTGTACGACGCCTCTTTTCAATATTTTTCTTCTGTCCACCACACCAATTTAATTTGTTTTAGAGTGAACATTTCTGTTACAATTTTTACGGTTTCTTTTTATTTTAATGAATAATTTTTGTAGTTCCTTAATTTTTAGTACATGTGTGATTTTTTTGAAGCAAAATTTTGATATATTTTGTTTTTTGAAAATATTATAATACATTTATAATTCTTATGAAGTTTGCGTATTTTTCTTCTAGTTATAAGTATGAAAACAACACTTTTGAACAAAAATATCAATAAAAACTAAAAAAAGCTTGTTTTTTTTTATAATGGGAGTCAGGTCCATTAGATCCCACCTGGGTGATGATGCATAAAATTTTCACCTGGGTGATGCCGGGTTAATTTCGGAAGATGCGTAAAAAAATGAAAAATGACTTTACTATAAAGTCTGTCAAATCTTTGAATTAGCTATTAAGTAAAAAAAAACTATTTGAAAAATCACTGGGCTACACAGAGCACCGAGTTATCAGTAAAAAAATGAACTAATAAAAAAACGCAAAATGAAATATGAGTGGGCTATACAAAATACCAGTTATCAGTTATACATGAGCTTATACTAAGCTAGGATATAACATAAGTCATCAACGCAAAAAATAATAATACTAATCTTAATTCAGGGGATAGCTTTGGTACCAAGGCGATCTACTGTAACTCAGGTTGGATGTGATTCAACATAATAAGTTAAAAAAAATATATGCTACATAAATGAAAATATATATAATGCGGTCCATATGTATGGAATAAATTCAATTTTAGCGTTATTATGTAATATGTGAAAAAACCCTGAAACAGGTCGATTTTTATTCTTAAATTGAAAATTCACAGTATGAGAATATTTTCCCCCTCCAGCACCACCTCTGAATTATAAGCACCCCCTCGAAAGCTTTAAATAAGAAAGGGGGTCGTATGGCACCTTGTTGGAAATGGATTTTACTCCTCTGTTCAGCAATATAAAGTTTTTTTACATTTTGTGCAATCATAACTAAGAAAATTAATGTTTAAGATGTGAAATTTTGCATAGAATGAAGATAATAATGTCGCATAATATTTAGAATGTATTTTTCAATGTAATTTACAACTAAATTGAATGCTCAAAATAACCAACATTTACTTCTTGACAATAACCGAGGCGATTTTGGAATTCTCGTACAACATTTTGTATGACCTCAGGGGTTATTTTGTTAATTTCTCCCGTTATCCTAACTTTTAAATCAGCAATATTGTCTGGTCTATTAAAATTTACTTCAGTTTTCAAATAACAACATAAGGAGTAATCGAGAGGAGTCAAATCGGGGGATCTAGCCGGCCATTCGATCGTTCTCCGTCTTCCAATCCACCTATTGGGAAAAACCTCGTTTAAATAATTTCTAACTGTACGTGCAAAATGTGGTGGAGCTCCGTCTTGTTAATAGTTAATAGATCGATCTATCTCAATTGGATGATTGACATCAGGAAAATGTGTATAATGTAGGCACTAGAAAGTTATTCAAAAAATCTAGATAAACCTCACCATTAACTATGCACTCAAAAAAATAAGAGCTAATAATTTTATTGTTAATAATATCAGCCCAAAACGTTCACTTTTTTAGGATATCGAGTCTCACACATTCAGTTAGGATTTCGTCTACTCCAATATCAACTGTTCTGTTTGTTAACCGTTCCGTTCAAACGAAACGTCGCTTCATCAAAAAAAATATTTTATGAACTGCAAATCTGCGTTCATTCTATCCATCATTAATTCACAGAATTCTTGCCTTCCTTCAGGATCAATTTCATTTAACTCCTGAACCAACTGAAGTTTTTGAAGGTGGTGTTTTTCATTATGCAAAACTCTCAAATTAGATGATGTACTTACATCATTGTCGGCGGCCAGTTCTCGAGTTGTCTTATGCGGATTTTCTTCAATCTTTAGAAGTACATCTTACTTTGGTTCATCAGTAAATTGAATATTTCTACCAGGTTTTTCAATATTTTTTAAATGTCCAGCTTCACGAAACTTATTTTCAATGTTGCTAAATGTTGACCAGGGAATTTTAACAAAAAATTTCACAAACCTCATGTTCAGTTCTTGTTTTATTACCACAACCAATCATAATTAGAATGTCTATTCTTTGAGTCTCGGACAAATGAGCCATAATTAAATTTAATACGCGCACAAATATTATACTGACGCCATTTAGTGACTTTAAATTCGTAAATGACAGCAGCCTACTAGATTCATATCAATTGTTTATTTGGCTTTTTGACTAATTTTTGAGTATCTTCAATGGTTTTTTCCTGATGTTTAGCAGAACAGATACAAAAATAGCTGATTATTTCTAAAGTATATTTTCATTGACCAGACAATATTGCTGATTTAAAAGTTAGAATAACGAAAGAAATTAACAAAATTACCCCTCATACAACGTGTTGTACGAGAATTTCACAATCGCCTCGGTTATTGTCAAGAAGTGAATTGTGGTCATTTTGAACATTTAATTAAATTGTAAAGTATATTGATAAATGCATTCTAAATATTATGCAACATTTATCTACGTAAAGTTTTGTGATAGAGATATCTAGATTTCATATCTTAAAAATTAATTTTTCTAGTTATGATTGCACCAAATTAGAACAAACGTTATATTTCTGAACAGTGGACTAAAATCCCTTTCCAACAAGGTGCCACTTATTTGAAATTTTCGAGGGGGTGCTTATAATTCAGAGGGGGTGCTGGAGTGGGATAATATTTTTCATACTCTAAATTGTCAATTTAGGAATAAAAATCGACCTGTTTCAGGTTTTCTTCACATAGTACATAATAACGCTAAAATTGAATGTATTGCATACATATGGACCGCATTGTATATAAACAATTATATACACGCCATGTTATCCCTTCATCTTCTAATCCGGAAGAACGGTGATCGCTTCACCACCCCGGTCCAGGCAGAACCAAATGGTAACGTACCACGGAAAAAGTACTCCTCCAGGAAAAGGTAAGTATCCAAAAAAAAGGTATCCCTCCAGGAGAAAACTCTAATTGAGGGTCTAAAATTTCCTCTAAACTCCTACAATTGTCTCATCAAAAACGAGAATGAAAAGAAGCTATCCAAATTCCAACGACACTATGATTCCAGTCAAAAATCCCTTCATAAAAAGGTCAGGCAGCGTGGTTTCCAAAAACGGCCAATATCCACCAAATCTCCAAAAAATACAACCACTAACAGCTACCGGAATAAATTTACACAGTCCTGATTAATATTCCCAGCTGGGATGGTTTCAAATACCATATATAAATCAAGATCTCACCGATAATCATATAGCCATCTCGAAGTTTAGATTAGAAAAAAATGTCAAGGATACGCCGATAACACAAAAGTACCTTAACTTCTCCCCACAACGCAGCTCGAGTAAGTTTTCCTACCAATAGCAATCTAGCTAGCACGAATTCGTCTTAACCATAGATCATAGAACCACAATCTGCTTAAGACATCGAACAAAAGTCGAGTAAACCCAAAAATAATATTAATAATAATAGTTCGCATGTCATCTACGAGCACATCGGAGAGGAAAGCTGTAAGCATAATGAGTTGTCTATGACTTGTAAAGTCAAACCACAAATGCTAGACAGAAATCTCGACTACTCCCAGCGCGAGACGACAAACGAACACAGCTATCCAAGACGTATCTTTCTTCGAGCAAATTGTCAATTCCAACATAACCAGACTTCTCAACAGATAACAAATATAGTGATTCATAAATATTAGGAATTATTCAAATGATTTTGAGCAATCGTAGTACCGTAGTACCCCCGCAAATGTTAATGTACAAAGCCAAAGTACCCGGAATTATCACACCAATCAGATGTAATCAAACAGTTAACGTCTTATGGGTGAATGTTTACTATATATTCTAATAACAGCCAAGTCTAAAGCAGACGTTTCTTAAAGATATGGAAATACTTACTGAAGCCATGACATGATATATAAGTGATCATCAAGTATACAACTATCTCGAGAGACAAGTATGTATAGACTAATCAGCAAAATTGTTTTAACCTAACACTAGTAAAATGTTTTGACAAAGTCAAGGAGTCGACTAGAATCGAACCCTGATAAGTTATAGCACTTATCAGCTAAATCGGGCAGTTTTCCGGACTACTGAGGCTAACACCCCAATATGATGTGAACAAAGCAAAAATCAGTAGTCTCACGGTAACTTATATCTACAATAAAAACCACAAGAGAAAGGAAATAGACTCTTAATACCCATGAAATATACAACGAAAAAGCTAACTAGGAAACTAATTACAGGACTTTTTAAAAGGTAGGCCAATAATAAAAAACGTTTCATCCAAAACGCACCCATCGACAATAGTGATAAACATAAAATCGCTGTCAAGATGTAACGATATATTGGTTACAGCCTGCATCAATTCGCCGGTTAGATGATGGCAGAGTGATTGTACGATATTGATTAATAACTGTTAACCAATATCCACATAATTGTGAAAGTTGGTTCTCCTTCTCCAAATGAAACTCTTGTGACAACTTAACACTTATATTAACTATTAACAGGAAGTAATATTTCACATTACTTAATACGAAACTATATTTATTTAGTGACACTCTGTTAGGATATATGACAACCATTAACTTTATTTGAAAATGATATTGAACGGTTTATAGAGAACCGTATTATAAGTAACCCGATGCTTACTAAGATAATATCGCAATTTCTTGAAATTATTAAACGTCGCAGGAGGAAAGGTAAAATTGAACACCTAATACTCAAAATTATACAGAGAAGTCAACGGTACTTCGCCTCACAAGGTTCTCGCTCTACCGCTGTCTTTTAGACAAGCGGGGTGGCTAGGGAAGATAAAATTACTTTTCGTTCCCTATCGACTAATGACAAGAACCAGACGTTCCCATCTTTATGTAACTCAAGGTTAAGGGAGTTGAATATCCTCTCAAAGCGCCACTTGAAATACCCAACATATGCTGATGCAGCCATCAAAAGCGGCGCAGGTATTTTTTAAAAGGCGATTCAATCTGTAAAATAAACATCGTCTATTGAACAGTGATCATTAACACTCTGGGCTGACAGAAGTTATTTCAAACCATTACAGATATGGTGATATGGAGCAGGGCCGTAATCTGACTGTTTCACCCTTCTCCTGTTTTTCTTACTGAAAAATGTAACACAATAACTCAAAAGTTTTAAGAAAATTCAATTTTTTCAAAGATAAACCACTACTTTTCTCGCATCGAACATAGGGTTGGCGGGAAAGTAATTAATTAAACGTCAAAATGTTGGGAATCAATATTCATATTAACATGGTGAAACCCATTCAACCTATTTTAAATTGTGAATGTCATATACAAAAAGAATATTGTAATTTCAATATGCAAAACGCACGCGCAACTTTAGTAGGAATTCCATTTTTATTTACATGTAAACAACAACTGTGATGTTAACTATGTCTTAAATTTTTTTTGATAAATAATCAAATATATATTATTAGTTGTTTCCCTGATTTTCCGTTTCAACAACTGTGGTATGCTTATGTGAGTCTGTGGAGCTTTTATGTTCTTTTGGAGTAGGTTTTGTAACTCCCTTGTAAATATAAAACTTCAATTTTGTCCAATTCATGAATTCATTTACTTTAAAGATTCAAACTTTTATTCCATTTAATTTCATCGACTTTCTCAGAAATTCGCGTTGATGGAGCAATATAATTTTATTAATTCAATCAAAAGTCATGAAAACAAACCCGACGACCTTCGAAAACTCCACCGCAAAACAATTTACATGAGAACAAATTTCGAATCAGCCGGGAATTTTCCACATCAAGTATTTTTGTCGTCGTAATTATTTTCCAAGGTTTACGTATTCACGGTCGAAAAATAAATTAAATTTGACAAATTACTTGTCGACTTCCATACGCATTCTGGAAACGAACAATTGGTAAATGTGGCATTTCTTCAGTTAGTTCGGGGATTATTTTAGAGGGATGATCAAGAAACGAGCGCGGAGTTGTTTTGAAAACAAAAGAAAAATTAAATTATTCCATTAAATGAATCTCTCGTAGTATTCAATTAATCCATTTCTACGTTAGAATACAAAAATATTTAAAATTATCTAATGATTTGAAAACAACAATTTTCAGTAAAAATGTGTCTATAGAAAGCGTTTTAAAAAACTGACAAGGGGATCACGACGTAGTTGTTTCTAATAGAATTGATAATTTTTACGGTTAATAATTGACTTTAATAAAGGTTCAACTGAAAAAAATCATCTTTTCCCAATTTGTTAATTGTAAATTTGTTTCGCCGTCTGCAAGTTGCCATCACGTGAATATAGTCATCGTCTGTATAGAGTCGTGTTTGAAGTTTCAGGGCACATTCCTGGTCTCCGAGTTCAGAATCATTGGGTAAAAATGTATGTCCTGGTTGAAGCAACCTTATAGAAAAACTTTTCAGTCTCGTATTATTTTTAGGAATATGAAAAAGTATTACTACTAATTTAATGCTTCTCTTTTGGCCTCCGCAGACCATAAAATAAGATGTGTCGCTGTAGGTTTTAAAAGCTCATTTATCTGTTTCCTTAAACAGGAACCAACTTCTTGGCAGCCTCTACTAGCAGTTGGTTCCAACCAGACATCGAAGAAACCACGATCAGTTGTACCACTGTATATTCCCAAATTATATAAGCTTACCTGCTTTTCGTAATAAATGATGCTTGTAGGTAGTCGTGGTAAAGCATGCGTTTTTTCAGAGTCAAATGTAAGTGTTTCCCCACAATCGTGAGTCATAGCAAATTCTAAATCATCGCGTAATTGTTGTCGTAATTTGGATGCCTTATGTAAATGCTCTTTATGCTGGCATTCTAACTCTTCAAGAGATTGTCCTGTAGCATTTTTCTTATTACTATTATAAACATCACACCAAAAGCAAACGTCTTGTTGAGGTTTTTTAAACCGTGAATTATAATTTTGATAAAAATATTTTTTGAAACTTAATATGCTTACACTATCAGAGTGTTTCTCTTTATATATTTCGTAAATGATTTGCATATTTAGATTTGGAGCCAAAAATTTTGAAGTAGAATTTTGACTACAGTAGTGCGACTTGTATTTTGGAAAAGCATCTAGAAATTCTTTTAATTGATTCTTTTTCGTTTCTGATAGTTTATTTTGTCCACAAATATGAAATCCTGTTTGATCGGTTATCGGTTTCGGATAAAACTACATCAATACGAGATTGGCTAATATTGAACGTATTGAAAAATGTTTTCTTACATACAGAAATATTGCAAATATTGTACAATCTCGAAAAGGACCTTTTAGAAGAATTTGAATAACTTCTAGATTTGTTTTTCTGTGTTACGTACCTTTGTATTACCGCACATCAAGATTCGTATGACCCTGATTTCCAAAAACTGTCAAATAAGTCCCTTCTTTGTTCAACAGTTAATTTTGTTGCACAGTTTTTTAGACACCTGCAATCAAAATTTACACCTCGAAATTCTTTTTTCTTTATCATGTGTTATTGCAGTTGATATACTCCTGACCTGTGTTAACTAGCTTCTTCTTTATGGCCCTATTTTGCTCCGGAATTTTTCTTTATCTTCCTCTGTTGAGTTTTCCTTTTTTTGGAGAGATTGTCTCCTGACTAATATTAGCTGACGTGTTGGCACTCGATGAAGATTGAGCCGGAAACAATTCATTGTCTGTAATAATCAATGAATCGTTACTGGATGCTTTTTCTACTTCGGTAGCTTTGACCAAAAGTTGTATCGCTTCGGTGGAGTCTGAACCTTTGATTTTCTGTTCTAATTCAGTATTAGTGGACAGCTCAGAAAAAAATGCCACTACATCTAGAATTATTGATCTTAATGGAATTATTAGTGTTTTAAATGAAACTCACGGTTTCTAGTTAATTCCACAATAAAATAAAAGTTATTAAAAATTCTAAAAAATTGACGATGATATTGATTTATCGAAACAATTGTCAATTTTTTAGAATTTTCAATAACTTTTGTTATACTGTGGAATTAACTAAAAACCGTGAGTTTCATTCAAAACACTAATATGAGCAGATTCCACGAAGTAAGGGTCGAGACAGTTAATTTCATTAATGGAATTGTTCTTAATCTAATAGTATTTGATTTTCCTGCTTATCCAAAATTTCTAATGCTTGAGCTAATTCTTCATCTGGAATCAGTATAATCGAATCATCCGTTGAGATCCATTTTCATCAAAAATCACTTCTTGACCATCTTGACTAGTGGTGCTTTCAAGGTTTGTCTCGGTTTGCATAAGTATCTCATTAGGAGGAATTTCATGTTTCACTTCTTAATTATTTTTTTAGTATTTGAATCAGTTTTAGAGATCTGGACATTTTCTGTAAATGAAAAAAATCGATCTTAGATGATATTATCCCAGAAGAGGATCTTAATCTTGAGAAACATAAAGAATAACTTGAAGTATTGAAAATTAATTTATAAAATAGATTGTCCAGTGGCAGTATTTTATTAAGTGTTTGAATAAATTAGGAATAAATAAATTAAATAAAGTAGTTTTCGATGGCCCTTCTAATTGCAACCGAGGTCGAATGACAAAAGTTAGTAGGTACGCTAGTATAATTAGAGAACATCACGTAATCTTGGTACTATTCTTGGCAATAAACTGACTGTCGAAAATAAAGCAAAAATTTGTATTGTCGAATTACTTTTTCTGATATACGAATATACGCCTTTTTTTCTATTTAACAAACTTCGAATCATTGAGGGTTTGAATAATAAAAAAAAACCACCATAAAATCAATAAAGTCATATTATTTTTACAACATTCAAGCTTTCGTAGAGGCGGGATTTAGGCGTGATTAGGCGAAATTGATGCATATTTTGAGGTTAACAAAACTGTTTATGGAAATAAAATAGGTTACTCACCTATTTATGTAAGTTGATTAACATTCGATCACACAGAAGAATTCTCACTATATATTTTTATTTAAGAAATACTAAAACAAACTAGCGGTAATGTCTTTTTAAGTAAACTCCAAACTTTTTGCCATAATATTTTAACCCAGACTTGATACATTTAAAGCATTTCGAATAACATTATTCCAATTTTGCAATATAATAAGTTATGGAGGGTTAACATGCTGCCTCAAATTAAAACAGTACTTTATATTATTGACTGTTATTTTGCCGTAGTAGGTTGAGTGGTGGTTGATTCATTTAATCAATCTTATATGTATGTGTAAATAATGTAATACCGAGTTACGGAACATAAAACAATATTGTGAAATATATTACGTCATTAACGGAAAATGTTGGATAAATTTTCTTCTCTTTTCCTTATAAAAAAATGGTTTTCTTCATACTTTTTTTGCTAACGGATGTTTTACTAATTTTAGCAATCAAAAATAATAAAAAGGCAATTTGTCAATTTTTGTAGGTTAACACACTATAGAATAACACTGTCAAAATATGATATAGATACGTAAAATTGGTATAAAGTACTGAGCGCAAATCGTTTTCATATTTTTAAACAGTAAGCAGCTACATTTTATCTAGGTTTTTGGGTTAAATCTTCATAACTTGAAGTCAGGATTCAACTGTTACATTATTTCCAATTAGTAATGAATCACCCTGTAGAATTAAGTATACTGTTATCTTCATATATGAATCATGATGTTTTACTCGAAAATGTTTCTTTTTAAGCTTCGAAAGACCCTGACTACCATTATTTTGACAGTCCACTTTTCTATAAATATATATAACCTTCCAGTAGTCGCCCGTATCTGAGATATACATACCGATACTTTTTTCTCATATATCTCGAACACCTACTTAGCGGTGGGGATGTGCTCTCGTCTACCTACCTGCTCGAGGGAAGTTTTGAGGTTAGTATTGATGCAAACTTTGTAGAGTGAACAGTTTGTAAACAAAATGCCACTTATATTTGAGAGACACACTGCGATCATTCATGTAAGTTTTGCTGATTTGTTTGTATATTTATTTAATTTATGTAAGCGCAGTCCTTTTTGTTTCCAGTTAATATTTTATAATTAGCTACTAAAAAACATGAAAAAAAAATAAACTTGTATCTGTGAGATACCCGCGAGCACTCTTGCCTGTTCTAAATTATTGTCCTAACTATTAAGTATTTTTGTTGTTTTTGCAGTGAATTATGGCTTCCAAGAGAATGTATAGCTTCAATAATGACGCAGATGTATTAGATCTCCAACGACTCCTTCTTGAAGACGATGATGATGACGCAGTTGAAGACGTCTTAGAAGAAGATTATGATACTGACTGTTCCGAAGCCATAGAAAAAAGAAAAGAGGATTCAGATAGTGAGCAAGACGATACGGATGCAAGTATACAATCAGATGATGAAGATGAAAATTGTTATGTTGCGGTCAGAAAAAAGAACGAAAAAATCGTTGACAAATATTTATGGAAAAAAACACCCTATAACAGAAAAAGAAGATTAGAGAAGCAAAACATACTTGCAAGTATTCCAATTTTGCAATAATAAGTTATGGAGGGTTAACATGCTCTCTCAAATTAAAACAGTACATTATATTATTGACTGTTATTTTGCCGTAGTGGGTTGAGTGGTGGTTGATACATTAAATCATTATTATATGTATGTGTAAATACTGTTATACCGAGTTACGGAACTTAAAACAATATTGTGAAATATATTACGTCAGTAACGGAAAACGTAGGATAAATTTTTCATAAACTTTTTTTGCTAACCGAAGCTTTACTAATTTCAGCAATCAAAAATAATAAAAAGTCAGTTTGTCAATTTTTTTGGGTTAACACACTATGGAGTAACACTGTCCAGATATGATATGGATACGTAAAATTAGTTCAAAGTATTGAGCGCAAATCGTTTTCAAATTTTTAAAAGGTATGCAGATATATTTTATCTGGGTTTTTGGGTTATATCTCCATAACTTGAAATCAAGATTCAACTGTTATTTATTTCCAATTAGTGATGAATCACCCTGTAGAATTAAGTATTAGTGCTTCCCTCGTTTCGTATTCTAATTTTTCGGGTTACTGCTCTAAGGTATTTCGTGTCGATTGCTTGTAATCTGCTCTTTTGTGGCTGATTTAGTACCCAACTTTCACACTCATAAGTAAGGATTTGCATATAGATCTTTTTGCATACTGTGATTTTTGGTCTTCTGCTCATTTTTTTTCTCATAATTTGATAATGATTATTATACAATGACATTATGAAAAAAACGTAATATAGTCCTACGTTCCAATAGTTATGGATTACCGTATACGAAATGCTTTGAATATCATCTCCTTAGACACCCGATGCGGATTAATCACCATTTTATTGTTTATAACTAGTATTATTATATAATCAACAACAGTTCACGATAAATAATAATTGAAAATGAATTGCATGAATAGAGCATTGTTTTATACCATTTATTTCATATCGAATAGATTCAGCTCTGTTTAAATTCGATTTGTCAGTTGCATTAAATTGTATCGTACTCTTCTTCAATACAGTAACGTTCCGGTCATCAGTATACTAAATGAATCTGACCTAAAGAAGTTACATTCTTCGTAAAAATTAGGAATACTACGCTTTTCTGTTACAGCCGATGGTAGAAAAACATTCCCTAAGCTGAAAAATCCGTATAAATTGCACCAGTAACTTTAGTTTCACGGAAAGAAGGCTCGTAAATTATTTAGATACCTTGATATTGCACAACCCACTCATTTACTGTGGGCTTTCTCTCATTACGTTAGGATTTTCCGGCAGATCAAAGCGTTGCGTGTGTTATTACGCTGTCTGCAAGAATGAAAAGCGTTATTTCAACGTTGAGGTTCATTTTGTACAAATCCGAGACGGAAAATCTAGCTAGAAATTGTTTTAGAAAGTTCTCTTGCGTTTCAAGATTCTTACAAGATTCAATTAAGGAATTTCAAAAACTTACTATACAAAAAAATATTCAATTATCTTTGAAAACGATACTGTTGTTTTTGTAGGGACAGCTTCACGTAGTTATTAAAAGTACTTGGACTCTACACTTTACTTACAACTATTAGCATTCACATTAATGCATTCCTTCTGTATCCAAACTGCACAAAAATACAATTTATTTTCATAGACAACAAACCGGTAGAGACAAAATTTCTCTTCGAGACAAACATTGATAAATTATATACAACGAACACTGAACGATTACATTAGAATAATAAAACATGAGATACTAGCAAGTAAAACTCGATTAAGTCATTGGCGAGACAAGAAAAATTGAATTGGGAATACCACAAGGTACAGTCTTATGGCCGATTCTTTTCAATATTCATGTGAATGAATTATATTCTCTTGAAAGTGATGGATTTATTCTTGGTTTCGCTGATGATACGGTAATACTCTATACAGCTGACACTGGGGAATAACAAAAAGAAAATACTCAAAACGATTTGAGTAAAATGAAATCTTTTTTAATTAGTAAATCACTCACAACTTACCTGTAAATATAAATGACAAGCCCTATCATACTTCACCGCTTAATAAAATTAAATATCTGGGAGTCATCATTGATTCACATTTAAGGTGGGATTCTCACATTAAATATATCATCAAAAAACTACAAATTATGGTATACAAATTCAGATACCTTAAAAACATATCACAAACCCACCTCCTAAGAATACTACATTACGCACTAGTGGAAATCCATCTCCGCTATGGCATACTAGGATGGGGAGCTGCAGCGAAAACCTGCATACACCTTTTAGAAATATATCAGAAACGTTTTCTCAAACTCATATCTTCTAAAGATCGACAGTACAGCTCTGATAAACTGTACATTGAAACTTAAATTATGGACACCAGACAACTATACTTCTTTCACACACTCATAAATTATCACACCACAAAACAAACAGCATTGGCAGATAATCATTCATACAATACACGAAATCGAAATCAACACCCAATTCCCTACATGATTAAAACAGTAACACAACGTTTCTTCAATTTCTTGGCACCAAAATTTTGTAAGAATTTACCTGAACGAATGAAAACATGTATATATCCACCGCAATTCAAAAATGCATTGAAAAAATTCATTCTTGACAATCGAAGACAATTAATTCATCGCCATTTCGATACTTACGCAAGCTGATCACATCATGATCCTAATATGTTACAGTGTGCTGTTCGCATAAACGAGGAGAAACTAATTGTCATTCTATATATCGTGTATTTATTTTTATCTCCATTCTTTATTGCTTATAAGTATGTTATATTGTTATCTCTATTTTTAGGAACTACTTATAAGTATTTATTTGTGTAATGTATGTAATAATTCTCATAAACCTTCTTATATTTATGCGAAACAAGTGGAACAGTAGTTATCGCTCATTAGCATTATCCATTTTATTACTTTTCCCCCCAACCTATCTGATATGCGAGAAAAGTATTGGTTTACCCCAAAAAAAGTTGAAAATTAAAAATTTTTTTTGGGTCATTTTTACGTTTTCCATCAACAACAACCCAAATATAACGGTTTCTACAAAAAAATCCTGTGTGTATGTCGTCGTCGTTCATTGTCGTCGGCCACTTTTCGTTACATGTCTATTTAGCACGATACAGCCTTCGGAGTGCAATAAGTCACTAATTTTATGATTGAATATTATTCAGAACATCTCACAGATGAACCCTATTGATTGTCAGCTCACCAGATCCAGTACAACATGTGCTATAGTACTTTAAGTACGATATTTTTGTCATTTTTGGAGAAATTTCAGTTTGTTAGCACGATACAGCCTCCGAAGTTCAACATGTCACTAATTTTATGATCGAATATTGTCAAGGACATATCACAGATGAACCCTATTGATTTTCAGCTCACCAGAGCCAGCACAACGGGTGCTATGGTACTAGAAGTACGAAATTTTAGTCATTTTTTGAGAAATTTCAGTTTGTTTGCACGATACAGCCTCCGGAGTTCAAGAATTCACCAATTTTATGATTGAATATTATTCAGGACACCTCACAGACTAACCCTATCGAATTTTAGCTCATCAGAGCCAGTTAAACAGGTGCTATAGTACTTTAAGCACGATACAGCCTCCGGAGTAAATACAATTGACCGATTTTATGATTGGACATTATTCAAAGCGTCTCAAAGATGAATCATATTGATATTCAGCTCACTAAAGCCAGTACAACGGGTTCTATAGTACTTATAGTACCAAATTTTCGACATTTTTTGAGAATTTTCAGTGTGTTTGCAAGATACAGCCTCCAGAGTGTATACAAGTGACCGATTTTATAATTGATTATTGCTCAAGGTGTCCCACAGATGTACTCTATTGATTTCCAGCTCATTAGAGCGAGTACAGCGGGTCCTATCAATCCAGATATACTACATTTTTGGTTATTTTCGGACACATTTCGGTTTGTTAGCACGATACATCCCCCGACGTGTATACAAGTGACAATTAGTTAGATTCAATATTCAAAACCAGTTATTTTTTTGTAAGATACTCCTTTGTATATGTATTTATTGAATGAAGATTATTATTAACATCTCTATAAGAAAGCATTAGATCAGTGGTTTCCAACCTGTGGGGCGCGCCCCCCTAGGGGGACGCGAGTTTGTTGCAAGGGGGCATGCAGCTGCTTCCAAAATATAATTTTCGAATAGAAACCAAAAAAGTCGAATAGATGTCAAAAATATGAACCAGCAAAATAGGTATACGTGATCCACAATCCTCGTCGCGAATTTTTTGGGTACAAATGCTAAAACATCCAACCACACTCTCGCTGGAACGAAAACATCTTGCTTTTGCGTTTTTCTATAGTACCTGTCTTAAAAACAAAGTATCGATCTCTCTTAGTGATTGAAGAGGAACTGAGAATCGCGATTTCTTCTATGATACCACGGTTTGAGAAAATTTGTGCTGAAAAACAAGCTCAACCGTCGCATTAAATTTTTATAATATCGTATTTATTATATATTCTTTTTTTTAGTAAGATTTGTTTTTTTTACATCTAAAATTATTATTTTTTATAATGAATAATTATTTTTTTATGTATATTTTTACATAATATTGTATATGATTTTGTAGCCCAATAAATAAATTATAATATCAGTTGAGTATTTATGAAATTAGATTGTTAGAAAAATTAAAGGGGCGCAAGTACAAAAAGGTTGGAAACCACTGCATTAGATACTTAGAATCTATACTAGGTTTCTATACATCAACAGATAGTGTCTTGTTTTCGTTTACTCTTTAATAGTTATAGCTTTCAATAGGTATTGCAGGACTTATTGCGGCGTTTCTCAAACTATGTGGCGCTCTCCCTTCCACAATTACATGATTCTGAAGGCACACTACATATTAGAATTCAATTTTTGATGGTCAAAAAACTCTCTATATAAATTTTATACAATGGTAAAAAAATATTCCAATTAATGATGGCTAACATGATATTGTTCCAATGCTATGAATTTGATTCCATATTAGAGATGGCCAACCTTAGTCGAATTTCTGCTTGAAACATATTTTTGTGTGCAGATTTTAACGCATCAAGTGCAGGAAATCGAATTTCGCATTGATAACACGTTGGAACAGAGTCAACAGAATCCGAAACGCTTTGGCTTTCATACCGGAGTAGTCGTTCGGAAGCTCAGTCCAGAAGTTTGCTTAAGATTTTATAACAAACTTTGGCAACTATTACATACTTGATATCATTTTCTGCAAAGTATGTAGTATCGATTGAAATTCTCACTCATGTTTTCTAAAGAGATTTACACGGTTTTTTAGCATAACAGCTTTGTGATTATCTTCCAATAGGGACTCTTGCTCAAAATGCGCAAGTTTGGAAACATTTTAGAATAGTCTTCTTTCAATTTGTTATACCAGAACAGCATTTTCTTACAGACAAAGTAAATTTTTTCAATAGAATCAAATAAATTAACGTTTTTTCTGGGCAGCTGAATACAGAATATTATTTCTCGGTCTTACATAATTTGTTATTATCTATATCTATAAGTATTGTTGAAATCTATAAAATGGACAAAAGGCAATTAAAAGGTTGCAAAAACTAGGATATGAGTTACTATTACTTCAAAACATGTTAGAAAGAAATACAACAGTTGTAGATGGTCATGTAATGTTTGGTTCTGAAACTGTCAAGATAGTAATGTAGTCAAAAATGATGAAATGACAAAACTCTACAAAGAATTAGCAAAGATGCAATCAGACAAGACAGAACTAGGGCAGTATATAGAGGAAATGAAAATAAACATGGAAGATGAAATTGAAACATAAAAGCTGGAGAATGAGACTTTGACTCAAGAGAATTATGAAAGAGGAATGTACTTTAAGAAACAAAAAATAAATTCAATGATGTGTGAAGAAGAAGAGGTTTATGAAAGGGAACAATGTATAGAAATGCAATTAAACAAACACAGAGAAGATTAAATGGAAACCTAAAATCAGAACTTAAAGAAGGTTTATTACAACAAGAAGACTTACAAAGTAAAATTAAAGTACTTGAGAGTATAAATGTATGGACAATAGCGCCTATGCATCAGAAGTAGTTGAACTAAAAAATAAATTATGCATTCATTCTAACAAACCACGAATAACTTCAGAGCAAATCGAAAACGAAAATGTAGTTAATAAGCAAAATGAAAGAACAATGAATGGAAATGATACAAAGAAAAGAAAACACAATGATGGCAAAATTAATAAAAGAAGTGAAAAGCAATGTCTAACACAAAGAGAGGATATAGAACTGATTTCACAGAAGGTGTGGAAAACAAAGAACAGGGGTGGTGTAGTTATTTTTCTCACAAGTGATGAAAGCATCAAACAAACGGTGAAAGGAGAAAAGGAAGTGCCAATATGTGAAAAGCAAATTGTTAATCCTATGAGATCAAAATTGCAGTGATCTGGTAAGTAAACTAAATTTTCGAATGATTGGGACTGAGGTGCAAACTATTATCAAGCCAAATGCCTTATATAATAGCATTATTGATGATGTTTTGAATTTAGGTAAATATTTTACTTTGAACGATGATATTATAATTATAGCAGGTTTCATTGATATGGTGAAGGCAAATATCCACTGTTTGAAAATATCAGTGAAAAAATTAAAAGGTGTACCCATACAAATATGTTTCTAGCATCAGTGCCTTATACTCTAAATCAAAATAAAGTCAATCAATCTATATATGAATTCAACAAAGAATTATATGAGTACACTATTAAAAGTAATCAATTTTCAGAGGGTGAAATATCTTTTTTAGATCTTAACAGTCATGAAGGGATTAACTTGAAAAAATATGAAATAGCTCAAAATATTGTCAACTTAACAAGATCCAAAGGTCAACATTTCCAGAAAAACCTAATTTTTATACAAACTGCAGAATACAGTTAGTAATTTTTTAGAAGCACCTCAAGTAATCACAGGGATAGACTGATAAAAAAAGCCATATATCCCATATAATTTAACATTTGTGCATCAAAATATACAATGTATTAGTAATGAGATTTTAACGCTGAATGATAGATTTGATCATGGAATTTGTTGTGATTTTTCAATGATTTCTGAACAATGATAAATGAAGAATGTCATCGAAACATATAAACTAACCCATTTTACGTTTGTCACGGATATGTGTCTGACTGTAACAACACATGGTGGAGTAGCCATATATAAAATCGACAATTTTTCTGGAAGAGTGAATAATTATTGTATAAAAAAAATTTCTAAGGAAAACATTTTAGAATGTTGTGGTATACAACTACCTCAATATAAAACTATTTGTTTAGTTATATGCAGACCCTCTGGAGGAAAGTGTAATGATTTAATGTTAGCTTTCAACGAAATGTTAATCCATGTATGTGCAGAGCACAACAGCAATATAATTATTGGAGGAGATTTTAATGGAAATTTTATGGAACCTTCTACTCAACTTCCTTTATTGGAATGTTCACAAGTATACAAAAAATGCATCAATTGCTTTACACTATCATGAAAGCACTGAGGATCATGAATTTGATTATAAAAAAACAAAAGTCTTAGCTTAAGACACCAATTATCTAAAATTATCAATTGAAGAAATGATTATCATAAAACAAGATAAGTTTTCTGGGAATGATGAACAGGATATTAAGCACTCAAATTTATTATAGTCTGATTGACTAATTCATTTCAACCTACCTTGTATAGTATCGTTTCATTGCAACTCTAAAATAGGTACATCGATTTCAATGCTATGTTTTTATTGATGTTTTTAAGAAACCTACTGATGTTTTGTTTTTTTCTATCTGCAAATATTTTAATCGTCAATTATTTTTCCAATGGTATTGTTTTAAAAATGCTTCCAAAGGAGGAACGAAACGGTAAAATTATATCCATTTTCAATAGAAAAATGAGGAATATAATCGTCTTTTAATTATTTCAAACCACCTACGAAATTTAATTTTATTGAAGAATCAATTTTTATTTCTGCCCGGTATAAATTTTGATTTTAAACTACATGTATATTCATAATTCCAAATTTTTTTTATGAGAAATTCTACATCTCAGACTCTAGGTTCATGGGTTTTAAGAAATATTTACAGCGCCAATGATTTTAATGATTCGAATTAAATATTTATTTAATCTATACAAAGTGAAATATTTCTGAAATTTACAAAATTCACATTCAAAAGCTTACATATATATCTTCAAAGATAATCACTGTTACCAACTTAATTTAGATAACATGAATAATGGAATAGTACTAAGTCGTAAAATAATATTTTTAATGAACAATAATACTTTATTGTATGTATATGTGTATATACCCCTCCATTAAAACTGATAAAATTCTATAACTAATGAATGGTATTGAATTTCCGAAAACAATGCAACTCAATACATTTATGAATATGAAAAGTTCTGTGATAAATGAAAAGTTCAAAGTTCAATATGCCTTACAAGATGACTACTGTTCGTTCTTACTACACTTGGTAAGTTACTTTTCAAAATAAAATTTGAATTATACCTTTCAAGTATTGTTCGTTTTTGATGAAATAAAGAATAAATTTTCTTTATCTTCAAGGATATCTTGAGACGGCAAAACCATTTGTTCAATGGAAGAATAAATTTTCGCGAAAAAGCGTGGGTGGAATTTTATAGTCCAAATTATTCACTTACAAAAATCACTCACTGTTTATTTTCTTTAGAGATTGTGTAGAAAGGTAAGTTCTACGCTTTATATACTCAAATATATACTTTAACTATTAAATTTACAAAAAAAATCTTCCTTTGCAAAACAACGTGTCTAACGTGTCTTACTTTCCCATGAACTCACTACTACCTAACAAATTCAAGTATTTTAATTTTTTTTGCCTTATAATTTCAAAATAAACGGTTTTAAAGGTTAAAACTAACTTTTCCGCATCTGTGGCCCTGAATTATATTCTATCATAAAATTGTCACTTCGGGAGATGTATCGTGCTAACAAATTCGTCCATAAATAACAAAAAATGTACTATATCTGGATTTATAGGACCCGCTGTACTCGCTCTAGTCAGCGTAAAATCAATAGGGTACATCTGTCAGACACTTTAAACAATATTCAGTCATAAAATTGGTCACTTTTATACATTCTGGAGGCTTTATCTTGTTAACAAGCTATAATTTCTCCAAAAATTTGGTACTTCAAGTACCATAGAACCCGTTGTACTGGCTTTAGTGAGCTGAATATCAATAGGAATCATATTTGTAACGTTCTGAATAATATCCAATCATAAAATTGGTAACTTGTATATACTACTGTATCGTGCGAACAAACTGAAATTTCTCCAAAAATTACAAAAATATCGTACTTAGTGTATTATAGCACCTGTTGTACTGGCTCTGGTGAGCTGAAAATCAATAGGGTGTATCTGTGAGATATTCTGAATATTATTCAATCACAAAATTGGTGACTTGTTGAACTCCGGAGGCTGTATCGTGCTAACAAACTGGAATCTCTCAATAAATGACTAAAATGTCGTACTTCTAGTACCATTGCACCCGTTGTGCTGGCTCTGGGGAGTTGAAAATCAATAGGGTTCATCTGTGATATGTCTTTAACCATATTCAATCATAAAATTGGTGACTTGTTGCACTCCGAAGGCTGTATCGTGCTAACAAGACATATAACGAAAAGTGGCCGACGACAACGACGACGACATACACACAGAATTTTTTTTAAAACCGTTTTTTTGGCATTTTGTTGATGGAAAACGTGGAAATAACTGTTTTCTCGCATATAAGATAGGTTATGTTTTTGATTATATTTCTAGCTGAACTTCGTCGACTGGCGTAGACATTCAACCAGATAAATTATCTTAATTTGACGAAATTGACAACGAAATTATTGATTTAATATGTACAAATTTACAAGAATGGTACAAAGTTATGATGTTGAACTTCGGTGGTTTCAGATCGGAAGTCACTTTATGTTTCGATTTGATGGCTCGTATAGAAACTAAGTAACGATGTGTTAGACTTAGTATCTCTGATTGTGTGACTTTGAGTGAAGTTACTTCGATATGTAACGACGACTCGATGAACTCGATTGAGTGTTGAACTGATTTCGTTTTTGAGTTGTCAGCTCGCTTCGATGAGTATGAGGACTAACTTTGTTATCGAGGGTTGAACTCGCTTCAATGAGTGTAAAAACTTTGTTATTGAGCGTTGAGCTCGATTCGATGAGTGTAAAACTCGCGTCGATAAGTAGTAGAAAAAAGTTTTTTACACTCATCGACGTGCGAAAAGGGGACAGGAACAAGTCGGCATTGCCATTTCAGCTGAACGAGGTCAAATGATTACTATCTCATGCGCTGTCAGTGCAGCAGGGACATAGGTTCCCCCAATGATAATTTATCCGAGAAAACGGATGACTCCTCAATTAAAAAAAGACGGCCCAATAGGTTGCATCTATTCCTGTTCTGACAATGGGTGGTCGAATGATGATTTATTTCTAAGGTGGATAAAACATTTTCAAAATTATATGGAAGCTACGAGAGCTGACATGATTTTACTTATCCTTGACAACCATGCATGTCACAATTAGTAGCAAATTTAGAATTTTTGCAGATACAATCACATCGTGCCTTTACAATTCCTCCTCACACATCAAATTACCTCCAGCCTCTTGATCTAACGTTTTTCGGGCCACTTAAGAAAGCTCTGTTTGCTGTGTATGACTCTCATATGATTTCGACTGTACACGAAAGGATCACTGTTTTTGACGTGGCTCGTTTATTCAATCAATCATACATGAAGGTTGGAACTATAGAAAAAGGAGTGTCAGGATTCAAAGCTGCTGGGACATTTCCTTTTAACCCAAAAAAGTTTAAGAGGTTTTTGCAGCAGCTTAGGAATTTCGAGAACTTGTTGTGGTCCCAGAAGAACGGAAGAGAAACTTTAATCCAGCTCCTCCACACACTTCCTCGATATCTGTAGATGCCTTGAAAGTAGAACCGTCAACCTCTGCAGATGCTCAGGAGCCACCTACACCAACGTCTTTAACTGTTGAATAATCCACACCATCGAAATCAAAAGCAAATTCACCATCACATTCAGGTGTCAAAATATCGGATCTTGTCCCGATTCCCAAGAAAATAGTTAAGGCAGTGACCAAAAGAAAAACATCAACAAAGCAACCATCCGAAATTTGGACTTCCACACCAATGAAGGCTACTCTCCTGGAAAAAGAAGCTAAGCGAAACCCGAAAAATGAAAAACAAAACAAAAACCTCAAGCGAAAAGCGAATGCAGGTGTAAAAGTTCAGAAAAGAGAAAAGAAAGGGAAATCCGATAAAAAAAAAACGTTGGATTCATCCTTCAAAGAAGATCTTTCTGATGACAACAACTGAGACTACAATGAATTTGCTATTCAAGAAAAGCCTCCTGTAGCCAACGAAATATGTGTCATATGTGGTGAATTCGGAAACAATAGGTTCCGTTGCGTAAAATGTGCAGTATGGGTTCATTCAGTGTTACAACTCACCTCGCAACACTTTATTTATAGTTTTGTTAATAAATTTCATATTGTTTCGAATTTATAGGTACCTTTTTGTTGACATTATCAATCACATCGGTCATGTACATTTAAGAAACCGAATGATTCCCTTTAAATTACCTGTTCACTACCTACATTCTCCGCTGACAAGCTTACTTTGACAGTTCATTGATAGATCAATGTACTCTCAATCGAATTGTATTTGATAAACATCAGTTTGACGTTTTAATATGTTATCAAGGAGTCTGCTTGCTGTCAGGGAGATCGTACGTAGGATTTGTCAAAAATAAAATTTTAGTTGAATATGAAGGAGTTAATTAAATTTTGGCTAATTTTGTTGGGGAATCAGGTAAGTTGAAATAAATTATTCAAAGCTATGCCTCGAACGGGTTTTTGTTATCTCAAATGTGATGTTCTCTATTAGGTGTCGAAGGAAAATTGTGGAAAGAGTAAAAACGCATGAGGATTTGTAGAGTGGTAAAAAGGAGTTTAGAGAGAATAGGATAAGAACCCTCTAACAGAGGTAAAGTAAACGTGATGGATGTGATTGGTAAGTCATTTTAATTATTTTCAACATTGTAGGGTCTCATTCAGGGGACACCAAGAGAATAAGTATAGCTTCTCCGCCTACGTTAGTTGCATTATTGTGGAACTATATGTTCGAAAACTTATGTTAGGGGCGAACAGACCCCTTTGGTAGTCCGTAGTAAAGTAGTTAATAATAGGTTTAAGCATCGTATTTTCTTTTGTAAGCGGCTCCGTGACGTCACAGTAGCGCATTTCAATTATGTATATTTCCTTCCTTTTTGGCGAAGAAGTTGATTGTATATAGTCTCTTTTTTTGTGTAAATAGTAATATAGAATTTTCATATTATACCTAACATCTTATATATTGTCTGCTCCATCCTGACCATCGTGGCGGTCTACTAGTTAGGGCTGGCTCATTAAAATTTAACTGGTGGCGCCCATTTTCAACAACTAAATAAAATAGGAATTTTCGCATACCCACCCCCGACCGAACTAAGCTTGGGCAGGAGGTTGCGCTTCTGGAGCTAGCGAGTAGACAATAATAAATAAAGCGCGTAACATCAGAATGTTCTGGTTGGGAGTCTGCAGCAGGGTACACATGCGATGATTGTCGACTTAGGCTAGGCGCCAATAAAAAAAAGAAGAATCGAAACGTCGTTTATTTCAGTTCTGAGATTAGATAAGAGAATATCCGATGTACAACTTTGGTAACAAGATTTATTTTCCTTATTTTCTACGTTTGTCTTAAAATTTCTTTCCATATTATGTCCTCTATCGCAATGCGCGACGTAAGCCCAGATGATGCGCGATATTTCTCGACATATGGAGCAATATCGCGAAGTGAAACAGAAGGAATTTTACCTTTTTTAGTGTATACGATTTTTTTTATTAAATAACACGTATGCTGTCTTAAAAAAAACTCATTGTGTTAACATATTCCCAAATTTAGAGCACTTTACAATAAAAATGTAAATTTAATAAATGATTCGGCTTAGGTGCACCGTATTACCCCGCTTTCCCCTACTGTGATAACATGGTTAATTTATTTTATTGTTTAAAAGTGTAAAAGTCATCGCTAATAAAGCAACAATTATCGTTATTTATTGAATTATTTTCAACCGGTTCAGAATGTCCCTAATATCTTCCAAAATATATCGAGTAATCCAAAAAAAATATAATTGATGTAAGATTTGAAATTTTGTTGGTTACGTAGCCACTCTACTCTTTGACTATATAATATCATTCAAACCCTGAAAGTATTTGTTTTGTGTGACAAAACACATCTGGTCTAGCGTAAAATATCATTCTATGTTAGTGTCTGGGTGACCATTGAAATTTCGAAGTCTACTCCAATTATGTTTTTTTTTGGTGTTGCTATACTATACAGTACCTTGGTATAGTTAATTTTCTATACAGTGACTAAATTAACTAGAGTAAGCTTTTTGGTCGGATATTCATGCTAAGCAGGACTTCAAAAAAAATGTTTTTTAATGAGGCATTAAAAATAGTTTTTGCTGCCTAGGCAGTAAAAGTGTTACTTCCATGAATGACAAATGTCACTAAAACTGACGTTTAATGTCAATCGGAGCAAAAACTTTTTTTAATCAACATTTCTCGAAACTATTCATATAACTTTTCCTATTAAAAGCTCTCGGTTGCAGATAATAAACTGAATCAAATCTCTTCTTCTTCTTTCCTGGCCGTACAACTCTCTGAAATATGTCAGACATAAATATTGAGAGAAAATATCAAACAAAAGTACTTGCTTTGTTATTTTTGGTGGACTTCGTAAGAGGTAAACATTCTGTTTTAGAGGATTGATAAATTTTTATAACAAAATTTATATACGTTCATATTTCTAGGATTTTTATGGCTACTTCGGCCTCGGTTGCGTGTACGAATTCTTTTAGTAAATAATTCATCAGGACGTCTGTTTACATTTTCTATAAAGACGAAGAATGATATTGAATGAATCCAAATATTCTATTCCGATATTGCATTGAACACCTTGTTTTTCCTCACATGTTTATTCAGTAAGGTATATATTTTTCCTCTTATTTTATCCTGCAGAAAACCGAAGCCATATTTCTTACGATAACTTTGAATAAAGTCTAGCGTATTTTTTTTCAAATCCAAATTCAAAATTATATGAAATTATGTATAGATACAAGGTGTCCTAGCCTGTCACACTTTTATAAGTACTAGAAGAGACAAACAAAGGCATTCGTCTTTAATTCTGTTCTTCAGATCTTTCATATTGATAAGAAGAATGGTAATCATAATCTCCAAAAAAATTGCGATAAAAAAATCTGAACAGATCATAAACCATGCTATTGCTGCACTGCAATTACCAACCCACCCTGGGTACCCTTCTATTTTCCTATGTTTCTGCAGAATCATAGTGTTCCGAATTTCCAGTGAAACGCCTTCTGACAAATTCGGAAATTCTACTTGAGGGAATTTTAAGTAGCTTTTGCGTCCAATTTCGAAACTTCTTTCAGTTTTTCTTCTTCCATGCATTATTTTTTTCTCAGAATATGTTTTAATACGACAAGACTCAGAAGGATGAAAGGAACAACGATCGCTTAAGTAGATGGGGAGTTGTTCACATTTGTCTTTTCGAAAGGTACATAATTTTTGCGCAGAAAGGGCTTGAGCTGTTAGGATAAATTAAAATGAATATTTTAATAGCATGAACGGAACGGAATAAATAACTTAATTCAAATCTAGTTCTAACAATTATTTTGCCACTGCCCTTGTCTTCTATATTTGTTCTATGCTCTATCTAAAGAATTCATTATTGCCCTAGTTTCCAAGTTCAGTTTTATTTTGTAAGATATTTCATATTATTGATTATATCAATAAAAAATAGTTTTTCAACATTGATAAAAAGCGCATTTTCGGTGCCTATGTTGATATTAATAAAATAAATAGTGTAAACGTAATTAAGGTTATAACTGTGGGTCAGTGAGTCAGTGTGGGTAATTTTATGACCTATACGACTATTTTCTAATTTCGTTCGTTTTGTTCAGAAGCAGAGCCAATAGTAAGCTACATATTATATTTACTTTTATTGGTATACTTCATTATTTATTGTTTTTTTAATTAATTTGAAATATTTGTGTAAAAATGAGGAATTTATAAAATCAATATTTAAATTTCATTCAAATTTGATTTAAACTCGTACCTATACAATTTTCTTGAAAAGATAACTGTCAATGGAATATTGTATTTCCAAAATTCTGAATATTTTTGAAGAATTTCGTTTTTAGAAATCAATTTATTGAAATGTGGGCGTAAACATTTTTTTTATATCAAAAAGTACATTTAGGTAATCATTTATTTTTCTTTTCAGAAAGTTATCAACATGTATATGTGTATATAGTTCTGGAATGTATCTATATATATATATATATATATATACACCAGACTTTTCTTTACTCACCTTTCTCCTGCATAGATATATACCTTCTTTTCTTGATAAAAGAGTACCAGCAGTCGACGATTTAATAAGCCTACTAAATGATTGTCTGAATCTTGTTGTCGCCTTTGGCACTGGTTAAATAAGTTTATACTCAAGGTTATTTTTTTTAAACTTTATTAACGAACATACAATTTATTTGTTGTTAACTCAGAAACTGAGCATGGAATGCATTTTCAAACTACATTCAGTAGATTAGATTAGATTAGATTTTAACGGGGTTACAGTGCACTGAAACCAAAGGTTAGTGTGCCCCCCCTATCAGAGCTGTTGTCGCTACTACTACAGCTCGCCTTCCAGTTCCAAGGTTCTAATGAACTCTAGTATTTGAGACGGCTTCAACTAGGTTAGGTCCTCACTATTACAAGTTCCTTGTCCAAAGCATTTCTTGCGTTGGCCCGCAATGGCGAGGTATTCCAGAACCAGATGATCAGGTGTTTCATCCTCCTCCCCACAGAATCTACACTCGTCAATCTGTGCTAGACCTATTCTCATTAAGTGCTTCCTAAGGCGGCAGTGTCCTGTAAGAAAGTCCGTGAGGAGATGTAGCTTATCTTTACTGAGGTCCAAATATTTTTTGGACCTAGCAGTGTCAAAGATCCCCAGGAACTTTTTGGAATGTTCCAACCCGGGAAGGCACCGCCAGAGTGCTTCTCTTTCGATTTCCTCTTTCTTCCGAAACTCTTTCTTGTAGGAGCATTTTCCTACACCACAGAAAGGCTCCGGGCATTTGTGCTCCTTTCCTGGCAAGTGTATTGGCCTCTTCATTTCCCGTGATTCCCGAGTGGCCAGGAACTCAGACTAAAGAGACCCTGTTATTCTTGCCTAATTCATCAAGTTTTCTTCGGCACTCCCATGCCCACTTTGAGTCAATGACATGGGAGCTCAATGCTTTGATAGCTGCTTGACTATCAGAATGGATCGATACGTCACATTTCTGGTAGTTTCTTTCTAGATTCATTTCCACGCATCTTTCGATCGCAAGTATTTCTGTCTAGAAGACGCTCGGGAAGGAGCCTAATGATAATGAGTATCTGGTGTCAGGCTCAAATACTCCAGCGTCTGCTCCAATGGTGGTTTTTAAACCATCCGTATACCATCTAATGGTGTTTTCTTGGAGAGTTTGGGTGGTGTATTCCCTTTCCCAGTCCCTCCTCGTATTTAGCATCGTGGTGAAATTCTTTTCGATGCTTATTTTCCTGATCATTTCGTCACTGGGAAGATTCGCTAATGAGGTGTAACTTGTCAGAGAGGACCAAGCTCCCTGATTTTTAATACTCTCATTGCCTGAACCTTCCTTAGATATTCTAAGAATTGCCTCTTGGGCAGATCTTTCTATCACCAGATGCAGAAATGTGAGATCTGTAATGATCTCAAGTGCCCTAGTTGGACACGTTCTCATAGCTCCAGTGATGCACACACAGGCAAGCCTTTGAACATTCAGTAATAAGGAAAGTTTACAAATACTGACTCATCATTTTATAATAGTATATTAAGTACCAAGTGTCAAAAAGTTTACTTTCTTTAGTCACGAATTTTAGTAGGCACGAGTGGAGCGAAGCGGAACGAGTTCCTTGTGAAACGAGTGACTAAAGACGTTTTTAACACGAGGTGCTTACTATTCTCTTTCTTCGCCCGCGGGAAGGAAAAAATTATATTATATTTGAATTATATTCATTACATGACGGACGATGGCTGACAGCTAACTGACAAATCAAATGACGCAGAATAACAAAATTATCACGGATCATGAAATTTAACATACAAAAGATACACTTGATTTGACGTTTAAAAAACAAAAGATAAACGAGATGTGACTTTTCGCATTTTAAACACTAGTGTTTAAAGGGTCGTTTTGTGCATGTGAAACCCTTGTTCAAAGCGCGGTTTTAGTAGCGGAAGTAGAAAAAATAAATAATATCCATCAAATTTCACAGGTCATCATTATAGTTATATAACTCCTTCCCCCATTGGCGAAAACAATACGGATGGAGGGTTCTTTTCGGGTTCATTATGGTCTTCTGAGGGCTGCTCTATTTTCTTGGGTCTTCTTCTTCTTCTTCTGTACCTTATGTAGAGGATAATCGGCATTATTATAATAATTGACAAAGTGGCTATATTCCAGAATAAGGGATGGACTTCATCATTTTGTATTGTTTTGGTGAATTTTGCTTGTTCTCGAAGAGTTTTTATTGCTTCGAGATTTATTGAATGTTACTTTATCGGTATATTTTGATATATATATATATATATATATATATATATATATATATATATAGTTAGTGTAATTTTTCTTGAACCTTCCAATTATATTGTACAAAAAGTTTTTCTTGGTGTTTGGTTCGGTTTAAAATTAGTAAATAGACTTTAAATAGTCATGTTATTTATTTAAAAATATATAAAAACGGGACGTTTCGACTGGTTCCCCAAGTCTTTTTCAACCATAATATTCTAAAAACCAAATCACAAAAATGTTTCAAAATGTTTTTTCATATTAAAAGATAAACAAAACTCACCCTGAAACGTAATGAGAATATCCACAATAACATCATGTTGTGTATTATAAACTGTTAAAAACATTGAACAAAACACATTTAAAATCAATAAAACGACGACATTTGTGGAATTATAGTTTGAGACTTCATACACATTGTTTATAAACACTATATACACCCACACAGGAATGGTGTATTTATCATACTGAAACGATTCACGGTCAATAGTTGCTTGGTTTTATTGTTGGTTCCGTTGCGCAGATGAACTATTGTTTTTATGCTTTTTATCAATTTAATTTTCAATTTTCAATTACTAGTATTATTGTAAAGTTATTTTAGTGAATTTTCTTATAGAAACCTTAGTCATAATATACTGAAATATATTTTACTCAAATTGTTCACGTCTTTTTTGCCATTCACCGCACATTGATTCTTCTTAAAAATCTCCATTGATTCAAAAATTTCCCTCTTTCTATTGTGGGTTTCGGTTTTGAGAATTTTTGTTTTATCATAATTAAAAGAGTGTTTGTGTTGTTTTTCGTGCTTGGTGAGCGCAGTTTGGTTTTTTTTTGTCATACTTGTGTGCTTGTAATCTAGCTTTAAGGTATTGGCTTGTTTGTCCTATATAAACGCCATCACAATTACCGCACGGTATTTCGTATACTACATGTGACTTTTTTAGGGGAGCAGTTTTTGTTTTAAGTTTGCTGAAATGGCTATTTAACAAATTGTGACCTCTGTGTGCTACAGGTATATGATATTTGGAAAGTAAATTTTTAAATTGTTCGGATAGGCCCTGTATCGCCTTTTAACCACCTTTCAAGCTATTTGAAAAGTATTCTTTCAAAAATAGTCAATCAAAATCCTTACTATATAAAAGATTCTTTTGATTTTAAACAAAAAATTAAAAATGCTATCTTACCTGATAAGTACATCCTTATTTCGCTGGATGTTATCTCACTTTACACAAATATTCCAACAAATTTATTAAAAAAAATAATAACTAAAAAATGGGAACAAATAAAAAAATTCACAGATATTCCCATTAATGACTTTTTAGAAGCCATCGACATCACGCTTAATTCAACATACTTTTTATATAAAAATAAAATATACAAACAGATTGACGGTTGTGCTATGGGGTCAAGCATATCAAATGTAGTTGCCCAATTAGTTATGGAAGACCTAGAAGAAACTGTCATCTCCCAACTAAATTTCAATTTACCATTTTTTTACAGGTATGTAGATTACTGTATATTAGCCATCCCACATGATAAAAAAGATTTTATTCTGAACATGTTCAATAGTTACCACCAAAAGTTACAATTTACAATGGAATTAGAACAAAGCAAAACCATAAATTTTTTAGATGTTACTTTACACAGCAAAAACAATAAAATAAAAACCGAATGGTACACTAAAGAAACCTGGTCTTCTCGATACATGAACTTCAACTCAAAACACCCATTTTCCCAAAAAAAATCTGTAATAATAGGACTTGCTGATAGAGCTATTCAGCTTACTGATATAGAATACAGACAACGAGCAATAAAAAAAGCTAAACAGGCACTCCTAATTAATAGTTACCCAAAAACACTTATTGATTCCGTTTTTAAAGCACGCATTCACAGACTTTATAATATATTACAACACCAACCTAAAAAGAATACAAAAGAAAATAATTTTACCAATTATGTAGCACTTCCATTTTTACAGGGCCTATCCAAACAATTTAAAAATTTACTTTCCAAATATCATATACCTGTAGCACACAGAGGTCACAATTTGTTAAATAGCCATTTCAGCAAACTTAAAACAAAAACTGCTCCCCTAAAAAAGTCACATGTAGTATACGAAATACCGTGCGGCAATTGTGATGGCGTTTATATAGGACAAACAAGCCAATACCTTAAAGCTAGATTACAAGCACACAAGTATGACAAAAAAAAACCAAACTGCGCTCACCAAGCACGAAAAACAACACAAACACTCTTTTAATTATGATAAAACAAAAATTCTCAAAACCGAAACCCACAATAGAAAGAGGGAAATTTTTGAATCAATGGAGATTTTTAAGAAGAATCAATGTGCGGTGAATGACAAAAAAGACGTGAACAATTTGAGTAAAATATATTTCAGTATATTATGACTAAGGTTTCTATAAGAAAATTCACTAAAATAACTTTACAATAATACTAGTAATTGAAAATTGAAAATTAAATTGATAAAAAGCATAAAAACAATAGTTCATCTGCGCAACGGAACCAACAATAAAACCAAGCAACTCTTGACCGTGAATCGTTTCAGTATGATAAATACACCATTCCTGTGTGGGTGTATATAGTGTTTATAAACAATGTGTATGAAGTCTCAAACTATAATTCCACAAATGTCGTCGTTTTATTGATTTTAAATGTGTTTTGTTCAATGTTTTTAACAGTTTATAATACACAACATGATGTTATTGTGGATATTCTCATTACGTTTCAGGGTGAGTTTTGTTTATCTTTTAATATGAAAAAACATTTTGAAACATTTTTGTGATTTGGTTTTTAGAATATTATGGTTGAAAAAGACTTGGGGAACCAGTCGAAACGTCCCGTTTTTATATATTTTTAAATAAATAACATGACTATTTAAAGTCTATTTACTAATTTTAAACCGAACCAAACACCAAGAAAAACTTTTTGTACTATATATATATATATATATATATATATATATATATATATATGTATATATATATATATATATATATATATATATATTGTTTTTCTTTTTTTTTGGTTCTTGGTCTTTTTTATTTACTTATATATTGTTATTTTATATTCTTGGGATTGAGGACCATTTTTAAAGACATTTAACTAGTAGTTAATACATTTTTATTTTACGTTTCGGTCTTCCATGACCTTCATCAGAAATAAAATTTTTTGTTAAAACTAAAAGAAATGGTACAAGTTACAGAAAGAATTTTTAAAAACAAAACAAATAAATCTTACCTTCGACAGAACGTTCATTTGATTATTTAATATATTTTATAGATGTTTTAGGATGCATCACATAATAGAATACACCTCACACCACAAAACAAAACGAACATTTTAAAAATATGACATTCATTGATTAAAATTTGTATTGGAATATACGAGTATTTGTTCTATACAATGAAAGCAGCCGTAACGAGGTTTTAATGTGTCGTTTTTGTGTTGACTGGTATTAAAATTAAGTTTATATTTATATAGGGAGTGGTAATAAATGGATTTTATATTTATATAGGGAGTGGTAATAAATTTATTATATTTGGAATGTGCCACGTGTTTCTCTATATTTCTAAGTTTTTATAATGGTATTATAAATTTTACTAAGATTTTTTGTGTCAGTCTTTAAATTTACGGAACTAGTTTTTCTTTGTATTTCTATCATTTCTAGAACTTCGCGTTTTTTTGTATGGTTTTCACTTCGAAGAATTTTTGTGTTATCGAAATCAAATTCGTGCTGGTTTTCTGAAACATGGATAGTGAGTGCCGTTTTGTTTCGTTTGTCATATTTGTGACTATTTATTCTGCTTTTCAAATACTGACTTGTTTGTCCGATGTAGACCCCTTTACAGTTTTTACATGGTATTTCATACACTATATTGCTCTTTTTTTCTTTTGAGATTGAACTTTTTATATATATATATATATATTGAAACTGATATACGATACATTTCAAATAAATGTTAGAACAAAATTCAGCAAATGCAGGGAAGTTTATGTACAGCTCGTTTCTTCCCTACTGCTGTAATAATTAAAGTTGGATCTTCATACATATATTCGGGGAAAAATGTTTCTACAATAGCCGGGCTTAGCATACTAGATTTGTTATCTGAATCTATCAATAATTTGAGAGGTGGATTTTGAATGACAATATATGGTAAATCTATTGTACAAGAATTTGAAAATATTTCATTTTTATTTTCAGCAATATTGAATGACACAGATGGATTTTGATTATATCCCATAGTCTATTAAATAATTATCGGTTTCATATTGGGTTTGAGTTATCGAAATTTCATCTCAGTTTTCAAAATTATGATTATCTGTTTGATAAAGTTCTTCAGCAACATAATATTGTTGGTTGTTTTGTCTAGGTCTGAAAGTATTTATGGACATTGGTACTGGTTTTGTGGTGGGAGTTTGCCCAGTTGGTGCAAATACGTTTTGGGGTGGCCCAAGAACTTGACGGTTTGTTGGATAATGTCTGTTAAGATGGCGAAGTTTTATTTGAATCGGCTGGCTAGGAAAGGTATTAGTATTTGGATTGGTTTGGAAATATTGATTTTGTCTGGGCTGGATATTTGGATTGGTTTGAAAATTTTGATTTTGTCTGGGTTGAATATTTGGATTAGGATTGTTTTGAAATCATGTCGGTATTTGATTGTTTATCATAAAACTTCTCTGTGGTTGTGATCTGCTAGCTTGATATTGAAACCGACTTCTAGAAATTGTAGGGGAACTATTCCGTGGAATATTGTTGTATACATTTTGGTTATAATCATTGTTTATCTCTATTATAGTTGTTTGGTCTTGATTCGAATTATCTAAAGTTATTTAAAGAATAAGGAAAGTTTTCTTCTTCAATCAAATATGTAATCGCTTCCTCAATATTGTGCGGACTTTTTAATCCTATAATAGTTTGTAAACTACCTGTTAATTTTCTTAATAGTGGTCTCAAAGTCATTTCATCATATTGTCTCCTGCATATTTCTTTTGTTTGCGCGGACATTTCTGCACTGGGAAATTATTAACCCTGCTGATCAAATGGATTCTCAACACTTGTAATCTACGAGCAAAATTTATTGGTTGCTCATTTCTAGATATGTGGACCAATAATAAATCTTGTTCTAAGCATCCTAACGATATTCTGTCTCCAAAATATTGCTCTTAAGCTATTTTATAGCAACCCTTGTATCTAATGCAGATCTCGAACCGACCAATAAATTTGCTTTATCAACTCGTTTAGCCTGTATTGCTCTTATAATATAATTTCGAACTACAACATCTTGTGTAACTCCGTAAAATATTTAATTCTGTATTACTGCTTGCCATTTCTCTGAGATTAACTAGCCTATTAAAATCTGTGATTAAATTTTCTATATCTGCGAGAGTATTCATAAAACTAAAATACTACGCTTATTATTTTTCAATTTACTTAAAATTTTTATTTATATAATTACTACTAAAATAAAGGAAATACAAGTGAATAGAGGAATTGTGAAAGGAATACTTGGTACTCACCCAATTCCTGATTCCAGTCCAGATGATGATGTAGGTTATTGACACTAAAGAGTTGAAACTCACGAAACTTCTCGAAAATCGGACATTATGCAGTGGCTTTTCGAAATTCTGCGTCAAATCCTACTGACTGCGCCAGTTAAATAACTTTGTACCCAAAGTTATTTTTTAAAATTTTTATTAACTAACATACAATTTATGTGTTGTTTACTCAGAAACTGAACACGGAAAGTGGTCATCATTCGTACGCGGGGCACATTCGTACAGTTGGTTAAAAAAAATCCAAACGGCGCACGAGCACGCCTTTGATTGTGAGCATAGACATACCGGCCTCCATGTTGCTAGCGGAGTGTCGCGCCAGTCGCACTACGGTGTATCAGCTGACAAAACGTAACGTGTTTTCGCGGGCGGTGAGTAAATTTTTTACCTAAGTTTAGTTCGTGATTAGAAGTAGAATTGGCATGTTTTTGACAAAATGGTGATGACTAATTATTGTGGACATTATTTATTTTGAGCTCTAATTGTTATATTTCTCAAACTAAATTAAAATTTGAATAAAGTTGTATTTTATTTTGTGCAAAAGCATGGGGTGCATTCGGACACCCAGACAGGGGGCACATTCGTACGGATACGAATGCTCCTCGTTAGATTTTATCAACCACCAGTATATCAAAATTCAATTTTCAAGAAATAAAATAAACCTAGTATCTTTTAAAATTATCGCACAGACAGCATACTAACATATTTTTTCTTATATTCTACTTCTAACAGAATGAAATATTTTTATTAAGACAACCTTATACTTATAATTAATATTTTATTGCATAATCATTGTGCGAAAATATAAAAAAAGGGTACGCGTACTCAAGAAGTGGATGAAGAGTCTATGAAGTTAGCAATTGATGATATAATACAAGGAAGGTTGTCATATAGGAAAGCCGCGTTGAATTACAACATCAAAACATCAACGTTGGAAAGCAGAGTCAAGAAATTTGGCTCTAACGCCGATGTACCCTCACGAACTTTCCATTCAAAATTCACGAGTCTACAAGTCTTCTCCATGGAAGAAGAGGCACGCTTAAATGACTATATTACTAATTGCTGAAAAATGCATTATGGGCTAGCGATAGTACAAATTCAGAAGCTTGCCTACGAATACGCGAAAGCGTTGAATTTAAATTATCCAGCGAACTGGGACGAAAATCAAATGGCTGGCTTAGAGTGGATGCGTGAATACAGGGAACGAAACGCCAACCTCAGTCTGCGAAAGCCAGAAAACACTAGCGCTGATCGATCATTCGCGTTCAATAAGAATGCAGTCCAAGAGTTCTATAAAAATTTGGCTGATGTATTACAGCGACATAATTTTGCTGCCGACAGGATATTTGACTTTGACGAGTCCGACGTGTCTACTGTTTTAGAAACTCCTAAAGTTTTGGCTCCTAAATCACAGAAGCAAGTGGGACAAATCGTGTCAGCGGAAAGAGGCGAATTGATAACATTTGGTGGTATTATTGCTGCAAGTAGAAATACTATCCCTCCGCTTTTTGTATTTCCACGGGTGCACTACAAAGATCATTTTCTTGGAGGTGCGCCTGAAGGTAGCCTCGGAGCTGCTAATAGAAGTGGGTGGATAAATGCGGACTAAATGTCGGTTATTGTTCCCAGTTCTCGATAAACAGAGCTAATTATCAGCAGAATGGACTAAATCGCTAAACAGCAAGTTATAATGCGCATAGAAGTACAAAATATGGTAAAACATGGAATCTGGCCTTAGTTTTGCCCAAAATACATGCATTTTTCTGAATCGGACTTGAAACTTCAAACATTGACCATATATCTGTTATCATTTTCTTGGAGGTGCGCCTGAAGGTAGCCTCGGAGCTGCTAATAGAAGTGGGTGGATAAATGCGGACATATTTGTTTCAGTATTAAAACACATTAAAGCACACACACTGAGCTCTAGCGAGCATCCGATTTTACTGCTATGTGATAATCACGAAAGCCACATCAGCTTAGAGGCTATAACATTTGCTCGAGATAATGGCATTATTGTTGTGTCTTTTCCGCCGCACACTAGTCATCGATTGCAACCCTTAGACGTTGGAGTATTCGGCCCATTCAAGGCAAAGTTGAAAATAGCGTTCAATAATTGGCATATGTCGAATCCAGGCAAAACAATCAACATATATATATTATTCCTAAATTGGTAAAACTTGCATATTTCGAATCTTTTACCGCCAAAAATATTACAAGTGGATTTGAAGAGCCAGGTATATGGCCATTCAATGAAATGGCCTTTAGCGATGAAGATTCCGCTCCCATTGACGTGTATGCTTCAAATAATTCGGTAAATGTGCCATCTAATCCGGAAACAAGTATTGTCGCTCATGAACCACCTTTCACCAGCGTGCCATCGACTGATATGAATGAGTCAGATATTCGTGAGCAGTCGCCTTCTTTGCTCCAAAATCCACAAGACATTGTTACCGGAACTGGCGAACCTAAACCTTCCACTTCTGCGGCTGAGGCACAATCTGAACTGAGTTCTTATCTTCCCATAACACCAGAAGTCATGAGACCTTATCCTACAGATGTTAGAACCAATAAAACCAATAGAGGAATAAAACCGGGTGAATCTCGTATATATACAGATACACCTGAAAAAACTGAACTACTCGTAGAAGAGAGACATAGACAGAAAGAATTGAAAAATAGAACAGGTAAGAAAAGCCAGAGCTAAAGTAGTGAAACGTAGTTTGAAGGAACTTAATCCAAGACAAAATAAGAAGAAAGCTAAGAAAGTCGAAAGCAATGAAGATTCAGAGGAATCTGAAGGATCGCAATTTAGCTTGCGGGAGAGTTCAACATCTCCAGTAGATTCAGAAATAGATGATAGCAGTATCAATACTAATTTAAATGTGACACCAGAGAAAATCAAGGAAAATTGTTATAATTTGGTAAAGTTTGAAAAAAAGACTTCTGTTGTTTATTACGTCGGAAAAGTTCTCTGTCTTTATTCGGATACAGAGATGCAAATATCTTATCTTCGGAAGAAACCAGGATTATCATGGTCATTATTTTTCCCTGATATAGAAGACATACACACTCTGTATATCAGCGATGTCATTATGATCCTTCTTGATCCTCAACCACGTACAGCTAGAATGGCTAGACTTTTTACTTTCGCAGTTAATTTAAATGATTATAATGTGCAATAAGTTCAAAATAACAACCAAATGTATAATTACCTACTTTAAGTTCAAATTGTCAAAGACTGTATGTCATACAAAATGATATTAACCTTCCGTTGGTCGCGCCCGGTCTCAGGGACCGGGGCATAATAAACTAATGCCTATTTTTCTAAATATCGGAGTGAGAGATAGCGGGGATCGTCTACCTTCCTAACGCAGCTTTCTTTCAGCGGCAGTACGTAAGTGAGCGCCGTGGGAGTAAGGTGGTATGTGTTAGGGCGTTTCCCGGAATCTCAGACCGGCGCGACTATTAGTGATACATTATTTATGTGTACTCTGAAAGCGAATTTTCAAAAGAATGGCGAGTTATGAGCAAGAAGAAGCCCGTCTTAGGCAGTTGATGGAAGAAGCGTTTGACGAGGAAAGTGTGGCAGATGTTTGCGATGACCAATCCGATTGTGATGAATCTGATCACGAGCAGCAATCAGATCATGACACGGATACCGAACAAGAAATTAGCGACACGGAAAAAGCAGAGTATAGTGAACCTTTGCCATATTATAAGGGTATTAATTTTAAAATATATTCTTAGTTAAGTTTCTACTATATTTTGTTTTTAGGAAAGGATGGATCGGTATGGAAGAAACATCCACCAAGTCGTAAAACTGTGAGAACAAGAAAAGAGAACATAATAAAAAGATTACCCGGATGTACTTCAGTAACTAAACCTCTAAAAGAAATTTTTGATATATTTAACTACTTCATAAATAAGGAAATGGTTCAATTAATTGTAGATTCAACAAACACGTTCATTGAGTCGATCAGATCAAACTATGCCAGAGATAGAGATGCGCTTCCCACCAATTCCGTAGAAATACGAGCCTTATTTGGCTTAGTATACTTGGCTGGAATTAAAGGCTCAAACAAGACAAATACCGCCGATTTGTGGGACAGGAATGGTTATGGCGTGGAAATGTTACATCTTGGAATGTCACTGCAAAGGTTTCGATTTTTACTAAGGTGCCTCAGATTCGACGATAAAAATACACGTGAAGAACGGCGAAAAACTGACAAACTAGCTCCGATCCGTAGTCTGTTTGATATGTTTGTAGAAAACTGTCAAAACGGATATCACTTGTCTGAGTATGTTACGATTGATGAAATTTTGCCTGGTTTTAGAGGGCGATGTAGCTTTAGGCAATACATACCATCAAAGCCCAATAAATATGGCATAAAGTTATTCGCCTTATGTGATGCTAAGATGTTTTATACATCAGAACTCGAAGTTTATGTTGGAAAGCAGCCAGAAGGGCCATATGAAATGTCTAATAAGCCAGAAGATATAGTACTTAGAACTTGTCAACACCTTTCGGGCTCCAATCGAAACATAACCATGGACAACTGGTTCACTTCGGTCCCTTTAGCTCGAAAATTACTTACATACTATAAACTGACTTCCATTGGAACCCTTAGAAAAAACAAAAGGGAATTACCCGATGAATTTTCAAAGCCTGCAAAAAGACCCGAACATACTAGCATGTTTGGTTTTACTGAAGACTGTACCATCGTCTCATATATACCTTAATAAAAGAAGAATGTCATTATGTTCTCTACTATGCATCACCACGATGATATAGATGAAAGTACAGGAGACCATCAGAAACCGGTTATTATCACTACGTATAACTCAACAAAAGGAGGTGTGGACGTCGTGGACAAACTCATCGCGACTTATAATTGTTCAAGAACTACGCGGAGATGGCCAATGGTTTTACTCTATCTGATTCTAAATGTCACTGGGATTAACTCGCAAGTAATTTACTTCTCCAATCATCCAGATACCAAATATGCCAGAAGTTTTTTTTTGAAAATGTTGTCCGAAGAACTTATTCGCCCCCATTTGAAAGTCCGTGCTCTCCAGACTAATCTTCCGCGAAGTTTAAGGGCCCGTTTGCTAGATTTTTCCGACCCACCAGCCGACGTACCAGTAGAAAATGTTAGACCAGGTAGATGCGCTTATTGCGATTGGAGAAAAAACCGAAAAACCAAGTATTGTTGTTTTAAATGCAGTACTTATATGTGTTTAGAGCACATTGTCGCTATTTGTCAAACTTGCCGCGACAATGTAGTTTGGTTGTTTTTGTACCATGTATTCAACATTTATTTATATAAAATGGAAAGTTCATATTATTTTTGTACTAATTAAGGTCCATGTAGTTTATTTTATGTTACGTTACTTAAATATGTAATACCTGCAATGTTTCTTTGTAACAACATAATACTTTTATTTGATTTATATTAAAAAATCTAAATATAGCATGTTTTTCTATAGCTCACATGAAAAACCACATTTATTTTCACTAATTCCCAATTTAAATAAACCCGGTCTAGGAGACCGGCGCGACTATTTGACTCATAAATTAAGGCGCGACCAACGGAAGGTTAAACATCTCATTCAGACTAATTGTATGCTCAGAATTATCAATAAGTAAACTGCGTATGAATGATTTTATGTTTCGTTATTTTTCTAAAGACAGGTTTATCGACTATGAGCTAAGTCACACACTATTAAGTTAGTTTTTTGATAAATGAATATTTTTATAATAACAATAATAAAAACGTAACAACTTTAATTGGCTTTTTAATTACCCTGTATGAATCTACCCCATGGCGTACGAAAGTACCCCACCTACTGTACGAATGGGGTACGTGGGGTACTTTCGTACAAATATCTTATCGCAGAAAAATGACTATAACCCTTTAACCGTTTGACGTACTAGTATCGGATTTTTTTGTAACAAACTACAATATATTTGTTACACTTAGGTACATAAACTAGATAATTTCGACAATTATTCATAAAGTAAAAAAATAAAATCTAAAAAGTGTACGAAGTGTAACCACTCTCCCCTAATGAATTTTCAAATTACAATCAGTAATAAGGAGACCCATTAATGTATATTTTACTGTTGAATTGCATTGAAAATCTACCCCCGTCATCTGTAAACTTCCAACTCAATGACAGTTCAAAATAAGGGAGAAATCGTAGATAATATCGGTCACGTATTAATGTTAAGAATAATATGTATCAAGATAAAAAAATATTTAAAATTCCGCATGGAAATATGAAATTCATTCGTGTCATGTCACGGCGACATTATCCGGATAGTTTGGTCTCTACCTACCACCACCGCACCTTATTAATATTACAAAAACGGAATTGTTAGTCTCGTCGTTACTATTAATTATGGATAGAATGTAAACATTATTTAAGGATAATTGAAAACTGATGGAGTGAAATAATGTGACAAAGACAAAAATTTATATGTTATATGACGTTATATATCGTCAGGTTACTGCAAAAACCAGATAAGTCACATATTTTACTTTCTGAGTTTTTAGCGTTTTAAAATCAGTTTATAGAAATGAAGCACATTTTATTTCATATTACGTTAATATTAAAGTTTATTATTCTGACCAAAGCAAAAGTGATAAAAATCTGAATATAATTATTTTTTTATAAACAAAAAACAACACTTTTCTTATTTTGGTTGTAAAAATTCAGACATATTTGAGATCATTCGGTCAATTCATCCTCTGGATCAGTATCTTCTTCTGCTGGTTCTGGAACTGAATCTTGTGCCTCTTTTGACGTGGGCAATGATTTATAGTAGAAATGTGTCTTTGGGAGTCACTTCACTTTTACAAAGCTTAAACAAGTCTGCTTTTTTCGAGATCGTAATAGGTCTAGGATTATTATATGCTCTTGAAGGTTTAAAGTTGTTCAAATTGGGAGGGCGGCCTTTACCTAGAACACTAATTTCCATGTATTCGGATGTATGGTCGTATCGATACTGAAGAACCCAGGGTTTACTTTCAAGGTACCTAAAACTTTTAACCAGTTCTCTTTTCGCCAAGAGTGTTTTTAAGTTTGTCTTTCATTATCAGTTTTGATAATTTTTCTAGGTCAATAAAATCACCAAATTTTAATTCAATGACATTGTAGGGTTTTTTTTATTTGATCTAGATGTCCTAGCCATGCGAAAGATCGTCATCCAGTCGTGGATAATGTAAACTGGAACATGTTTGTTTGCTTTTTCAATTAAGCTGCGCATACTATCAACTTCCATGTAACTATGACCTATTTCCAAAAACTTTTACTCTTCGACTTTCACATTAGGGTTTATTTGAACGAGATAAAGCAAGAGAGCACTTATGTTTTGGTTGCGATTTTGCCCGCTGCAAGTATCTGAAAACAGGGATATTTCAGTTACAGTTTCAGAGAGCTGATCTATGTACTTATATAAACAGGTGCCGATTTCTAAACTTCCCCTCTTTCCATTTGTCCCAGTCAAAACGTAGCAAAATGCATTATTTGGTGGTGCCATTTGATAAATTGTAGAAGTTGTAGAACGCCCTGTAAATCAACTGTGGAACATACAAAGGTCTTATCATTCAAAGCTCTTTCCTTATCCTTAATTTTGACAACATTGCAATCTTTTTTCTTTGAAACCTGACTCTGATAATTATTCTCTAATTGTTCCATTTTCTTCTGATATTTGCAAGTTTTATACTGCATGCAAATCTGACACTGATCTTTCTTTGGAGCATACAATGAGTAGTTTTTACAAAATATCCTCCTGTAAGTTATGAGTGAGACTGGCACTGAACAATCTCTTCCATATTCTTGTTGGTACAAATAATGCATTTTTGATATGCTCAACTTGGAATCTAGATATTGTCGCTTAGTAGATGTTCGGGTGTAGTGCGATTCCATAACTGGAAAACTCTCAATATGAGGTTGGACCTTTTCATATTCTTCAGGTTAGGTTTTATTGTGAGACTCCTTTTTGCCTCTTTTATCTTGACCGCAAAACAACCGTCCTTCTCCTCTGTTCTTGAAGGCATGTTCTATCACCTCCTTGCTTATGCAAAGTGTTTTAATGAAAAAACTTTTACATACTCTTACTCTTGAGTCACTTGAGTCGAGAAAAAAGCTTTTAGGGTCTTCTCTTGGCTTTTTATTGCTGGTAGGTTTGCCTTTACGTCTTTCAGGAACCCAACTTTCAAAATTGTTTAAAATCAAATCTTTCCTTCTGGTAAAATCGCAGCTCCAATAATTTTCACATATTATTAATCTTGTCCTCAACTGAGCAATCGGAATTCTCAAGCAAATCTCTTAGTTCACAAGCGAAGCTTTCGCGATCGGAATCTAGTTCGGATGACATCATCTCGTCTAAAGCACCATCAGTTGTCGAGGGACAAGCTATTCTATACTCTTCCCTTTCGGTTGACATTACGCATTCACTTCTTATACCAGAATCAGCTGTCACATGAAGGGGAAAAGGTGAAGGGTCACGTGATAGATACTCTCTTGATATTCTCCTATTATAAAAGAAATAATATAAAATAATAGTTATAACTCTTGTCAAAAAACTAATTAAAATAACTAAAAGCAAGCATAGACTTTTAAAAGTTTGTAGATGTTTATAGGGTTTCAATAAGATTTAGTTCATCGTGGGTACTTACCTGTATTATTATTTGGTGGAATAGAAATTTCATTAGCAACTACTCCCCCATCTTTATTCTCTAAATATGGATTTACACCCACCACCGTGAATTTGGAGATGACTGGGCTTCATTATGAATCTTGTTATTGCCATCTACAATAAATAACAATAAAACAATTACACTTTCCTTGGTTTAGAATCATTTTAACCATTGCTGCTCCTCTAGACATAGTTATGCACAATTTTTCCACTGTTCAAACTAATAAAAATACGAGAAAACTACAAAATAACGCGAGAGTAATCAACAAGTTGTAAACAAACTTATAGGTTATGTCTTTGAACTATACCACAGCCTAATAAACACACAGCCCCTTAACGTCGGCACTTTAATATTATTTATTGAAAATCTGTGACCTTGAGAACGCCATTTGGGGGTAAATCTCAGAGTTGGCTATGGGTTTATTCTAGTACCGCTGGCAGGGCCGTACTTAGAAATTTAAAGTAAACATGAGAGTATTATGTTTATTTGAATTTACATAGATACTTATAAAAATAGAATATAGGCAAGCTGTTCTTGTTACGTGAAATATTCATATTTATTATTTAGCTATATCACCGCATTGGGAAGTAGGTAGTTCGATTAGAAAGAAAATCAAATAACTTGCGAGATCACACGTTAATAGACCACATACAATCAAAAAGTTAGTATGCTAGAATTGTATGTGCTTTAAGAAGCATTTGATAAAATTAGCCTACCTATAATAGTTTAGAAGATAAAAAAGATCGATATATACATCGTTAAAGATAATTGAAGGAATTTTTGTAGATAAGTATAGTGTCAAAGTATAATCCATATGTGACGATTTTAAATGAAAATTATATGGGAGTGTTATAATCAAAATTAACGATATGCAATTATCAAATTCAGATTAATTTAATACGTATAACTTAAAAAGTGAAACAATCAACCCGAAAACAGAATTAAAAAAGACATAAGATCTAGATATGTGTTCACATGTGAAAAACGATACATTAAAATTGTGCGATACTTTCGCAAATATTTTTACAATTATTAATACTTTCACTCACGGAGTAGTGAGATTAGTAAAAAAATGAAATGTGTCCAATAATGACGTTAAATAAACAATACTAACATTACAAATACAAAAAGTAAATACAATAACACAAACCAACATTTAAATAATAATTGTTCTATGTGACATAATAAATTTGTAACTTGAAGTATTTACACAAATATATACTTCCACCTATTGATTACGCCATATAATCAATTTATTACGAATATTTTTTTGATCTTTAAAATTATTATTAATATGTTTTAAAGTATAATAAAGTCGTATGCGTAAGTACAATTTTAATACAAACTCTTTGGGAAATTTCCCACAAGGATGCGCAAGATATTGCCTGTGTACAAGTTGGAAAAGATTATTGCAAATGTTGGTCCTTGCTATTAGACAGTGGAAATTTGTCTGAAAAATTTCTTCAACATTCGCAATAAAATCCACAAAAATGTCTGCTGGATTTTTTAAATTTCCAAAAATAGTTTTTTCGGAATTTTCGTATGCCCTAAAATAGATATATAATGAAGAATCATCTAATTCTTGTCGATGGTTTGAAAATGTTATGCACACGTCGCAACTATGTATATTAAGGGCTTTTTTTAACAGATAGCCACAGATATACCGTACAAAATTCTTGTGTAGCATCTCATATTGCTGATAATCTGTACCTATAAGTTGAGTGGTAATTTCTATTGGCATGTTTTTTGTAGACGGTACCGCATGTACATCAGGTACATCTGCCAACTTCAAAAGTATGGAATCTGGATCTGCCTCACAATTTTCGGTCCCTGAGTGGAATATTTTTAAATACACTAATTTTTTAAATGTTCTTTTAAATTGAATTGGAGTAGGATTTCTACAGTTGCCATTTTGTTGTCTGACAGAACCGAAAAAATTCTCCAGACAATCTGAATTTAAACGCCTAGTTAAAAGATAATTAATTTTTTTCTCATTGAAGTCATTCCATAAGCTCCGAATGCTATTTATACTAATCCTAATACATTTAAAGCTTTTGATCCTATTCGTCACATTTTTGTTTTGTTCGTTTATAATTTTAATTTTGTTAAAAAGGGCAGTGCATTCATTTAATAATTCCACCTGATGGGGTAAATTCTTGTAATCTCTATTATATAATTTTGCGGAAGAGGTACTGGATAAATTGAGCATATCAAATAGTTTGTCCATTTTGGATACAAATTCTGAAGTGTGATATGATTCGGGCGGCAATTGTCCAAATCTGATATAAACATTCATGCCACTAGAAACCGTTGCGCTAAATACTTGTAGAGCATATTTGGCTTTCATTTTTTCAAATGAACTTGGAAAAATATGGGACGTAGTTAATTTTGGTGCCGCTCTTACTGCATATTTTTTGTCATGCTCATAAAATGATTTTATAAATGACCATGAAATTTTGTGATTGTCAATTAAGAAATCATATTTTATAAGCATATTCCTAATGGCTTTAAAAATGTGCGGAATGTCAAAAATGTAATACATTTTTTGTCCCCTGCAGTAAAAATAAGGCCGATTTGCAGTAACACCCAATAAATTAGACAAAGGCATATAATTCGATCCCATATCTGTTGTGACAGCACATATTTTCAAACCTATCTCGCCCATCTTAGTAATTGCTTGTGCTTCAATTATTTGCTGTTTTAATATATCCGCAGGACATGAAGAATGGCAAAAACTAAATGCCACAGGTTGCTTCCATTTACTGAATATTCCTCTTAACATTCAAACTGATACATTTAATGCCGGTCGTAATATATTATTTGTATCTTCAATTTCTGAAAGACCAACGACAGCATCAGTTCCTCGATTATAAAATAAATGTGCTTTGATCGACATTTCGTCGATACATAAAACACAATATTTACTTTTGTCATCGAAGCAATCGGCTTTCATTTTTAACATGGCAAATACTTGGGGATTATTCAAGCCAGAATTTATTTGCACATGTTGTAAAATCCTTAAGAGGGTTGTAGGTGATGGCAGACAATATTTTTTTACGGGTACTTGTCTGTAAGTTCTCGGACCAGTAAAATATAACGCTAAGCACTCCAGTTTAAATTCAAGTGAATATCTTCGTCCCTTAGGTTTTTTTTGATTGACTAATTTGGCAATTAACTAGACGAGCTACTTCTTCGTTGCCACAAAATTTATAAGTCAGTCCATAAAATTGTTCCAAACTTATTTCACTTTCAATATTTTCGAATCTATGTTCTAAGTCCACAACTCTCTTCTTTAAAGCTATAATCTCATTCTTGAGATCTGTAACATAACCACGATATTTCCTCTTTCGTGGACTATTATGGGACAGATCACTGCTAGTTTGTGTGGACGAAGTAGAACGTGGAGTTTCGCAGTTTACATCGGCAATAAAACTTTGATCTGAGATTGCACCTAAAATAAAACAATAATAGCGCTCAAATAAAGTTCTTAATACCTGAATAAGTTAACTAACTGACAGCGATCTAATTATTTGTTTTGTATTACAAATTAACAAATTATTCAAAATTATCAAGAACCTGAAGCACTTACCTATATATAAAGCTCGGATTTATAGCAACAAAAAATGAAGAGAAATGCGCTTATATATGCAAAGATTTTACTGAAAAAGACAGAAAATCTTAACATATATAAAATAAAATTTAAAAAAGACAAAAAGATGGATGTTACGAAAAAAAGTAAAATATGCAAAAAAAAACACTTAAAATAGACAAAAAGGGCAATTTGCCTATAATCCGAGCTTTATTAGGTACCTACTAAGCGATTTTGAGTAACTTTTATTCATAAAAAGCCTTAAATTATTCATTTTAAATTCCAAGTAGTATACACTGTATTGAACTTCGGCATATCCGAGAAAAGTAAAAAGTATAATCACATTGTAGGTACAATATATTATTTACCTGGATTAATAATTATATCTTGCAAAATGTTTATCCGTGGCATATTTTTCTCTGATTTATCCAGAGATTTCAAGTCATACAAAGGTGTGTATGTATGATCAAAATTAGGTCCCCTAGAAGATCCCTCTTGTAATGGGAATAATGTTGGAACCGCCTTCGGATTTAACCGATTGCATTGATCATTTGTGAACATTTTCAATTTCAAGTGGTCCTGACAAATCCTGTGACTTTTATTTAAAGTGTTTACTACACCCAACAAATCTTCCCTATTACAAGCGACAACCCAAGTTCTGGCTCTAAAATAACAAAGTATGATTCGAATGTTAGTTTCAGTTTTGAATAGGCCGGTGGTGAGATTTAGCATGGCCGACAACAACTATTTATATTTAAGTAACATAGATATGTATAATTTACCTTATGGGATCTACAGGAAATCTAAAAAAACTTTTTTGCATATATAACTTTTGTTTTTGCAAAATATCGCGGCACAAGAACGGCCCATTATAGTCAGTTTAACAAAACAACGGTACTTCAGAATTAATATAAAAACCTCAACGACACTAACTAACTAAAATAAGAAAAAGAACTGTTTTAACACTCAAAAATCAAAAAGTAAGTCAAACTAATCTGAATTTTTATAACTAACGATTAAAAGACACCCAAGTACGTACGACAATGGTTACGACTAGCTCCTTCTGCATTCTCGTCACTGATCTGAGAGGTTTTATCCCGAAGGGCGTGTATGCGCGAATAGCTGCGCATTCTGTTCCCGCCAAGTAAGAGTCTCTGCTGTGTGTTCTATATGCTGTGACTATACTGCCAGAACGAGATAAATGCTAAAATTTTAAGTCGAGTACATACACCTGTTACCAAAAAAACATAAACGCTACAGCAAAAATAAGTTAAATGCCAAATATCTTAATAAAACGGTAGTAATAGTATTGCTTTGTCAAACATCATTACAGCGTAAACAAGATAAATGGCAGTTAGCTTGTTTTTACCGGGAAATATTCATATCGGTTGCAGATAAGTGCCATATAACTTTTTGGTGCAGTTAAAGATATTAAATAATATGAAACCAAATGAAGTCCCATACGACATAAGTGCACATATCTGTTTTGTGCTGGCTAAATTTTGACCAAACTGGATTTATATTATTTTTGCAAACTCGTAACATTGTTAATGCTTGTAAGAAATGTATCTTGTGTTCTCGCAGTATAAGTAGGTGCAATTTGTAGACCAAGAGATGAACTTAACTAAGAAAATGAAAAAAATGTAGTTATCTTGTTTTTGCAGTAACCCGACGATATCCATATTTATTTAAATACTACGTTATATTATAAACAACTTAAATCTCACTTCATTTTTACACTAGTTATGATACCACCTTATCATGAGAGCTGCCAGAATATCTCATTGATACTGCGAAGCAAAGGATTGATTAATTATTTATTCATTGTCTAGTTTTTGTTCAGAATACATTATTTTATGATCAAAATATTTTATTTGAAATCGTCACTAAAGTGCACAACAATCGGCAATAAAATATCAGAACTCGACACTAAAGTGCAATTGCATTAATACTGCAAATAATGAAAACTGTTCTATTTCAATTAATATAAATAATTGAAAAAATGATTTCGAAGTTCTAATTTTGCATTTTTTATCAATTTCTTGTTTTTAAATTAAATTTAGTTGCGTGTTCTTAATAACAAATTTAATGTCTGACAAAGTAGACAGGTATGTAAAGATAACCTGTAAAAATGAGTATTACTTTTATTTTAACAAATTTTCGATTTCAATTGAAGGTAATTATGCAACTCGGCACTGAAGCTTCTTTTTATCACATTCTTGCCTTTATACATAAATGACTATTTTAAAAACAAAGTTTATTTTGTGTTTTTAACTTATACTATATTTTTATTTCAACGCCATGGTATCTAAAATAACTATCATGTCTATTAATATAGAACTCATCCAAAGGATTCGAAACAGAGTACTTCATACTATTATGAACGCAGAGACGCAACAAAGTATCAACAGTAGTCGCGCGTATCTGAGATATACATACCGATACATTTTTCTCATATATCTCGAACACCTACTTAACGGTGGGGATGTGCTCTCGTCTACCTACCTGCTGGAGGGAAGTTTTGAGGTTAGTATTGGTGCAAACTTTGTAGAGTGAACAGTTTGTAAAAAAGTGCCACTTGTATTTGAGAGATACACTGCGATCATTCATGTAAGTTTTGCTGATTTGCTTGTATATTTATTTAATTTATGTAAGCGCAGTCCTTTTTGTTTCAAGTAGACCATCTGTTAATATTTTATAATTAGCTGCTAAACAACATGAAAAAAGTAAACTTGTATCTGTGAGATACCCGCGAGCATTCTTGCCTGTTCTAAATTATTGTCCTAACTATTAAGGATTTTTGTTGTTTTTGTAGTGAATTATGGCTTCCAAGAGAATGTATAGCTTCAATAATAACGCAGACGTATTAGAGCTCCAACGACTCCTTCTTGAAGACGATGATGATGACGCAGTTGAAGACGTCTTAGGAGAAGATTATGATACTGACTGTTACAAAGCCATAGTAGAGAGAAAAGAGGATTCAGATAGTGAACAAGACGATACGGATGCAAGTACCTATATCATCAGATGATGAAGATGAAAATAGTTATGTTGCTGTCAGAAAAAAGAACGGAAAATCGTTGACCAATATTTATGGAAAAAAACACCCTATAACAAAAAAAGAAGATTAGAGAATCAAAACATACTTGCACGTCTTCCAGGAGTTATTGGCAACGCTCGCCAAGTTACAGGATGCTTTGAAGCGTGGAAGTGTCTATTCGATGACCGTATGATAAACCTCATAGTCACTTACACGAATTAGCATATAATAAGTATACAACCCAATTTCAGCGGAGAAAGAGACGCAAGTATTACTGATATGATCGAAATCCATGCATTTATAGGCCAACTTAATAAAGGCGGCCGATTGAACTTAGAAGAGCTGTGAGACGCAACAGGAAACCGTGTTGAAATATTCAGATTGACGATGAGCTTAATTCATTTCAGATTCCTGATGCGCAGTATCAGGTTCGATAACCGACAGTCTAGAGATGAGAGAAAAAAAATTGATCGGTTAGCTGCCGTACGAGAAATATTTGAGATGTTTGTTGAAAACAGTAAAACATCTTATTCACTAGGAGCTAATATGACAATCGATGAAAAGCTGGAAGCGCTTCGAGGGAAAGGAAATGAAACAAAGAGTCGGCGAGATTTTTTGCGAAAACTGGGTAAAGAACTAATCAAACCACACCTCCAAAGACGTAGTACCTCCAACACTGGTCTACATCGCGAGCTATCCACCAGACTCAGAGAAGTAGTCGGACAAGAAGAAGAAAAAATGCAGCAACCAAATGATCAAAACAATGAACAAAAGCGTAAACGTTGTGTGCTATGCCAGCGAGGAAAACGCACCAGGTTAACAAAATTCCAATGCTCCTCCTGCCAAAGACAGTTTTGTCTCCAACACTCTAGTGTCGTTTGTCGAGACAATTGTGGAGTGCCTAACAAGAAAAGTAGACTAGAAGATTAAGATATGTGGATTAATGGCTCACAATACGCAACTTATGCAAATAACAGCAAATTATTTCATTTTTTATATATTTTAAGAATTATTGATTTATGTAATAATCTTTTTACTGAAAATACATATGTTAACGAATTTAATAATTGCTCTCTATTATTTACTAGTACACAAAATTTACCGTTTTAAAAATTGGAATAATTGGAATTGTATTTCAATAATACAAGTTATGTATCCGTTGGATACATCCGCGACCATTTTTGTTGAGCAGCACCCGCGACTACTGTAAGGTTAAGGAAGAAATCAAGAGAAATGCCCAGAACCACGAAGAGAGGCTACATAATCATGTTAACATCCAGATACTCCATCTATTCTATAAACGCGTCCTAAAGAGAACATTGAAGAGGAAGAAACCTTCAAACCAGGGGGGCTAGTTTTGAATATCAGTAAAATTTAATTCAGATGTGAAATATTTCGATTTTTAACTCGCCATCGAAATAGTATAGGTATCTATTTTTTAATTATAGTGAAACGAAATTGTTATAAATTGATTTGAATCAATTTAATTCGAACGATGCAACCTGACAACAACGGAATAGCCCTAATATTAGTTCAAACATTATTTACGAAGAAAAAAGAATAATAATTGAGGTTAAGATTTGAATGATAAATGTTGAAAGATATAATAAAATACTAGTAAATTAAAATAAATTTTAATATAAGTTATTGGGGATTTTTTAAGGTACAGGTAGGATTTAGACAGGCTTCGTAAATTGAATTACACATAAGTATAATTATTATTATATTATTTGTTAACAAACAACAAAAGGAGGCATTGGTAGAATAAATGGAAAATAATCCTATATTGAAACATACACCAAAGCTTAGCAATAAAGTTTCCAGAAAGAACATTATCCATAAGTGTGAAGATCTAGCTACCCATTAGAAGAAGTTTGGGGAGGTTACAGGTGAAGCCGTTAAGGATTTCAACACATGTAAAAAGGTGAGCGCAGTATGAAAAGTTCTTTCTAAATTTTCGTTTTGATGAGTTCAACACTATTAATAAAAATAAAATGACATTTTATTTTGGACATGGCATGATTTAAAATCTATCATAAGAAGTAGGTTTCGGAAAGACGCAAATATAAAATAAGAACTGGAGGAGGTCCTCCATTAACAGAGACTGGGTAAGAATATGAAAGCTAAATAATACACATTTTCAAGAACACAATGTGGTTGTGAAGTTTAAGGTAATTGCGACAAACCTAGACCCGTACTAGGCATGCAAAGGAAGATAAGAAATCGAAGAAGAGTATAAAAAGTAAAAGAAAAAGATAGACAGATTTGCTGAAAGTTATAAGATATAGATCACTTGTATTCTGTTGAAGCCAACTATGACAGTAGATAGGCAGCACAGGTTCGGGATCATTCCTTATGTAAGATAACATAGGAAATCGCTAAGGTTCATTCTGGAGATTTTTGACCAAACCAAGCTGTGACGCCATCAACCCCCCAAGGTCATTGCGATTAGGAAAATATTTTTATAGTCATTTGGCAAACCTAGACTCAGCAGGTGTGTATAGACAATAAAAACAAATATACTTATTTTGGTGTGTTAGCGGAAAAGGATGGCATAAAGAATGTCTACTTCTTAAAGGGTTTCTATAGAAATATATTCCCAAGTGTTTACAGTAATAGCGAAGCTCTTATTGAAGATTTCGTAACATTTACTACAAATGGTATTACGTCTTACCAAGACAACACATTCGCCAAGATAGAAAATTTAAAGTTTTCTACAGAGGTATGAAGATATGACACAAATTAAAAACATTACCATGCAGAAGATAGTATATCGTATTAAATTAAGGTTTTGCCATCGCTTAGAAGAAATTTCCGAAGTAACACAAATGGTAATTACCGCTATAGAGGGAAGTTTGAGAATTCGGAAATCTTCTATTGCCAAAACTACTGGTTGCAAAGAGAATTTGCACAAATAGACCTAAGTTATAGAATTAAGATAAAAATAGATGAAATTAAACATACGCCTAATAGAAATAAGGTAAGAGTTGTATTTTGTGTAATATTTTTATTTGTTTTTAGTACAGTTAACATGATATTGTAAATAAAAACGATTATAAAAATAGTTTTGTGTTTCTGTTTTCGTTAGGTTTGCTATGTTAGGACTCCTTAGTATGGAACAGGATTAATTTCTTGGTTGAGCGAAGGGGTGGGGGTCGTGGAAACTGCTTCGTTGAAAGTAAAGTAATGTGGTTTTGTTACCTATATGACCTCACAGCCGTAATGACCTTGGGGTTGATGACTTCAGAGCCGTAAAGAGCTTGGTTTGGTTAAAAATCTCCAGAATGAACTTTAGCTATTTCCAATGTTATTTTACATAGGGAATGATCCCGAACACCTGCTGGCTACCTACTTATGACCCATACATAGCTTGGTTTCAGGAAGACATGTACAGGAAAAGAAGAAAACGAGGAAGAGTGTAGCGAAGAAGAAAATGATAGCTGATATGCGAGAAGTTCTAAGAATAGAAAGGAGGAATTGCTTGTATTCTGATGAACCAAACTATGACCCATACTTAGCTTGGTTTCAGGAAAGCAATGTGATCGTGATGTTTTTAGATAATTATGCCACACCTACAATCATACTAGGCATGTAAAGGAGAAGAAGAAATCGAGGAAAGTGTAAAGACAAGGAAAAGGGATAGAATAACTTGCTCACATCTATAAGATTGCTTGTATGATGGATCAAACTATGACCCATACATAACCTGGAGTCCGACGCACACAGCGGTTCTCTAGAACCAGTTTCAAAAGCAAACCTAGACCCATACAAGGCGTATCCATGAATAGTTCCAAGGCAGAAATAGAAAGAAATTGTTATTTTTAATGATGTGGAGATAATATATATAAATTCGTTGTTGAATGAGGTATGATTTTTTTCCTTTAGAGAAGGTAAGTACTAACAACAGTAAATAGTTTTGTCCTGTTGGACAAATTATGACCCATACACAGCGTGGTATCAGTAACACAGTGTCTGTAACAGTAGTAGGTGTAGTGTGAATGTGAGAGGAAAATAAGGTTGAGTAAAGTAAGAGGACTTAAATTAGAAGGAAGGAAGAAATAGCAGTGAAGAATGGATAGAAGATAGGGAAGACTCATTCACTCGCCTTTCACGAATCAGCCGAGTGCTGGGCGAAATATTTTTGAATCGGATCGCCACGATGAGTGGGAGGGGACGGAAGCAATAGAGGACCATAAGGTTTTGAACAGAGACTGAAATTTACAATTAAGATGTATTTGGGTGTTAAGACAGTGTTCTGAGTTAACCTTGACTTCTCTAAGTTTTTCTAGATCTTCAGGTAAGTCCATCTTTCTGACGTTGTTTCTGGGAATGTTATGCATGATTTTAGAGTTTTAGAGGAAAACTTGTGATTGTTAAACTTAATATGGAAGACGAAATTAGGAGAAGTAGATTTGTTGAGATGTTGCTTGATGCTAGTACCTAAAGGACGAGTGGTCCTACCCACATAAGTGGATTGATAGTTAGTTTATCAACACCACTTCTGTTAAGTTCATCAATAGAGTCTTCACTCTTAGGAAAAATTGTGGAAATGGAACATTATGATTTAAAGGAAGTTTTTACATATTTAAGATTGTTGGTAATAATCTTTGAAAATTCAATAGAAACTTCACCAAAATAAGTCAATGAACGGTACTGGGTAGGTTGGTTGTTGTGAACCTCAGGGTAGGCAAAATTCCTTCTCGTCTTCAGCACCATATTATCAACACTTTGAGTAGAAAACCCATTGTGCTATGCCAACTGTTCTAAGATATTCAATTCTGAGTAGAAATTATGTGGAGAAAGAGAGAGCATGAGTAATCTATAGACATAACAAGATATAGCCGACATTTTGTGTTGGATAGGGTGGTTGGAGTGTATTGGAATCAGATGGGATAAGATGATCAGTCTGTTTGGATTTCCTGCATATGGTAAATTCAATTTCAGAATCTTTCCTTGATAAAGTCAAATCCAAAAAATTTATTGAATCATTGCTTTCAATTTCCAAGGTAAACTGTATTGAACGACGGATATCGTTAAGTTTGCTGAAGATACTGTATGCATCCTCTTCAACAGTAATAAAAGCTAAAATATCATCAATATATCTGAACTATTTGATGACATTAAACTGTGGGTTGTAATTAAAAATAACCGTTGACTTTAAGTGATCAAGGAACAAATCCGCTAATAACGGTAAGAGGGGGTTACACATGGCTTATCCATCTGGTTGTCTATAAACTCTGTCATTAAAGGAAGAGAAGTCATGCGAAAGAAAAAACCGAAGTAGAGTGACATTGTGAGATGTTGATTAGAAACATCGAAAGAAACGATTGAATAATTAGATTGGAAATTACAATTTTTAATTCTATCTGCCAAGTCTAAGGTGTTCTTAACAGTGTACACTGGTTTATTATTGAGAGTTGTAGAAGGAAAAATGTTGACAAATTTAGATAGAAGATCCAGAGGAGTGTTGGATAAACTAATCGGTGGTCTAATTGGCTAGTTTTCTTTATGTATCTTTGGAAGTCTATAAAGCCTAGTTATGTGAGAATTAGTAGGAGTAAGATGTCTCGTATTGATGTTATTAGTGGTGAAAATTATCTTGTGCTCATTCGATATGTCTTTTAGATCCATTGTTAATTTCATAGTGCCTTTTCCCCTTAGTGACTACATTGTGTAAACTCCTCTATGGATGAATTTACGACCAAACGTTTATTGAATCTTATCTTTTCACACATATAGGTTTACTTCGATTGATTGCTGACGGGCTGGGGAATGGATCCAACCCTTAACGCATTTCTCTTTAGAAAAACAGTGGGACTTCTATTCATCTGAGTTAGATGATGTTTGGAAGTTTTGAATTGAATTAATGTATTTTAATTTTAATCACAACTTTTACTTCACTCTTATGAAAAAATAAATAAATTTCCTACAAGTTTCAATTCACTATTTTGACATTTTCGTTCATTTTTAAACATGATATCTTGATTCAATGTTTATTATAAGTTCACGTTATAATATTAGACACTAGAGTTGTGGTATTGTACTCCGGCATATTAGCCACCATCTATTAACGTTGAATTTATCATATAATATTTAATTGATAATTTTAAATAGGACATTTTACCATGTGAATTATAATTGTACACCCTCATTATATGGTAATTTTAACACAGTTTAAGTACTTAATGATATAACATTAAACATTTTATTTTATTGTACGTCGCAGCTACAGGGTTTGATGTTTCTTGAGACACTAGTTGTACCTCTTTTTTAATGACGTAAGTTGAACTTTTTCAAAATGTTTTCAAATGTTTACAACTATTCTGATTTTTATATGACAGCTTTAAGTATAGCCTAATAGCTGAAAGCGCTGAGCTGGACTTTTAATAAAGATACACACTCAGTGTAGTGATCCCTAAAGGACAGTAACGGCAAAAAGACATTAGCTTAGAAATAAGATTTAAAATTTAGGTTTATATTAATTACAATATTTAGCGAGCGTTGATCTAGAAAGGTTAATGTTGGTTATGTGTGGAAGCACGTTTTAGCTACAATGTAAACAGACACGTTCAATTGATAGACGAAGGTCAGGCACGGAGTACAGCGTGCGTACACTTCCTATAAAATGAAAGTATAACGAACCAGGATCATTAATTGTTATTGATAGTTTGAATAAGTCAATTGATATTATATTTTGTGTTTTTTTAAATGTATTAAACGAGCCCAGTGATTTTGTATAAGTGATGTCGTTTATTCTACTCCCGAATACCGGTTACTAGGTAAGTGTTTTCCTCAAAGATAATATGCCTTTATGGTAAACGTAAAGTATACGAGGGACACTTACTAAGTAATCACCACATGGCGATCTTGCGAACTAAATGAAAATGGTGAAGTTAATGGTAAAATATACATCGCCACCACATGGCGATCCTGCAAACACATGGTAATGGTAGTGATTGGTAAAATGGAAACAAATGGTAGTTATAAAATGGTTATGGTGAATTATCCTGCAAAGTTCATGGTATAATGGTAACAAATGATTATGGTAAATTATCCTGCAAGTAAATGGTGAAATTTCATCCTGCGAACGAAAAATTATGGTACAATTAATGGTATAAGGGTAGATGATCCTGCAAAATAAATGGTAAGGTGTGAAACTATATGGTTTTCTATCTAAATTTGGGACCTTGGAGAAGAGAAACAATGGGAGGTTCATAAACCAAACAAGAGACAAAGGAAACGGGAATTGTCAACAACACTTTCATGGTACAGCAAGACAGTTTTGCGATGCACATAATGGTATTATTATATATTATAACTATAGCTTTCATCCTAAAATTTACTTGGTCATTATGGAAAATGCACCGAAGAGCGTTGAAAAGGGATATCAACCGAAGTATTGCAGCAGAGCAGACAACAGGAACTCTCACCGTGTAAAAATAATTGTAAGTACTTATGCATTCTATTCTTATGAACGAATTTTTAAATGTCAATAACGTGGGAAAATTTTGAAGATAAGTTACGATTAATTGTGGAAGAAGTTAATAAACAGGGAAAAAGGGTTTTGGAAAAGGTAACTCCTAAAAATCCTGATATACATATCGGAGTAATTAATAGCATAGTAGGTCTTTATAACAATTTTGCTAAGTTAATAGCCAAAAATTGGAAAAATTTAAGTTTAGTACAACATGAGACTTGTAAAAATTATTCAAGTAGGATTAGGGATAAATCTGAAAGGGCATTTCAAGCGTTAAATTGTATTATCAACATACCTACCTCTATATTTGAGGAAATTGACACTACTGTATTACAAGCAATAAGCAAAGAGGTGAAAAGGGCGACAAGTATGAATGATTTTTTTAATTTTGCGAGTAAAGTTTTACCGAACGAATTTAATGGCGAAGCAAGCAAATTACAGTCATTCTTAGACTCATTAGATTTATTACAAATAAACGCAACTGGTAACGAGGAAAATGCTATTCTACTAATAAAAACGAGACTAGCGGGAAAAGACAGAAGTTTAATCACGCCGGAAAACTCCAATGCAGATATCAAGAATAAACTAAAAACGGGGATAAGAGGAGACAATCCAAGCCTTCTCTTAGCGAAACTTGGTAAAGTAAGACAAAATGGAAAAGATGTAACACAGTATGCAACAGAAATAGAAAAATTAGCGAAAAGATTACAGGCAGCATACATATCGGAAGGGATGCCTGAACGACTAGCCGAAAAATATACGAAGGAAGCAACGATTAAGGCAGTAACTACGAATACCGCAACGAATGCAACTAAAACAATAATTGCAGTGGGAAGTTTTGAAACTACACAAGAGGTACTATCAAAATTGGTTTCAGTAGAAGGTATAGTAGGACAACAACAAGTCTTACACATGAAGGATAACAGGAATTTCTTCAGGAAGTCAAACTTTGACTTAAGGAATAATCACCGGCGAGGAAACAACCGAGGATTTTATAACGGTAATCATTTAGGAAGAACATTTCGACAGTATAATCAAGGGAACAGCTATGGCAGATACGAAAATTTTAATAATGATAGGAAATACAATAATAATGGAAATTACAATAATCGAGTCAACAATAACGTGAGAATATGCAAGATAGAAGATAAAATTGAAGAAATGAGTAGACAAATAGCACAGCTAAAGAAAGAAAACCACGATTTAAGGATGGAAAATAAGGAACTAAAGGGAAAAACAGAATTTTTGCAAGGAAACATGACAGATACTCAGAAAAATTTTGGGAAGAAGAATTTAATAATACATGGTATAGAAGAAGAAAACGAAGAGGATAAGAAACAACTAGAAAACAAATTAGAAGATGTAATGAACAAGGTTATTAACACAGTAGATATTTTGAAATGTAAAAGATTAGGAAACAAACCAGTAACAAAAATAGACCAGTATTAATAATGATGAAAGTTGTGAATAAGAAAGTAGAGACTTTGAACGGAACGAATAAACTAAAAGGAACGAAGATATACATTGATGAAGGTTATCCAAAAGATATATTGGAACAGAGAAAACAGTTAATAAGATACATGAAACAGGGGAGATAATAGATAATACATTATTAATCAATGATAACGTATATAGTCTAAAAGAGCTAGAAAAAAAGAAGAATAACTTAGAAATACATACAGAATGGGATAAAGCAACATATAAGGAAAATAACAAAACTAATCCGAAAATTGTGGATAAAATTTTCAACGATAAAAGTTTTAATCAATTAAGAGGTAAATACATTGTCTAGAAAAAATTTGAAATTTGATTGATTTGGAAGAATATGATTTTGAAATACAGTATGTTAAAGGTATAGCGAACTACGCGGATAGCTTATCGAGAATATCAATAGAAGAACTTATGGATTTATACGTGAATAATTCACATGTCTTGGCAATCACAAGAGCACAAACGCAAAAAGAAAACGCTCAAACAGAAAAGGATCAAAGGAATAACGTAGAAACAAAGGAAGTAAGAATACAAAAAACTGCAGTAGTAAAAGTTTTAAATAATCTTGAGGCACATAAATTACCAATTTCACACTTTGAAAATAACCGTATCTTGCTAAGGATGAGCATCCGGATCAAAAATAAGGTGGAATTTAGTGAAGCCTTAAATACCGGATTACACAACTTCAACTTAGGACGAACGTTGGAAAAGCATGAAGACCAATCGGTGAAAAATTAAGTAAAGAGAATAAAAATATATACCAATGATGATATATTCAAAAAGTGCACAGTAGAAGAATTTATAGAAATAGGAAATCAAAGGTTAAAAAGTATTCAAATATGTATATGCGAAGTACCAAAAACGGTACAGCAAAAGAAGAGATCCAAGAGGTATTAGAAAGATATCACAACGATCCAATGTTTGGAGGACATGTAGGAAATAATAGATTATTAAAGAAACTAAGAGCAAACTTCAAGTGGACAAACATGGAGAAAGACGTAAGGAAGTATGTAAAGAATTGTCATAAATGTCAAGTGAATAAAGCGAAGCCTAATCATAAAGAGAAATTTGTCATCACAGATACATCTATAAAACCGTTTGATATTATTTAGATAGACACAATAGGTCCGTTCGTGGAAAGTAACAACGAGAATCGTTATTGTATTACAATATTATGCGAATTAACTAAATGCGCAGTTATGATACCGGCTCAGATTAAGGAAGCACACACTATATCAAAAGCAATATTCGACAATTTTATACCGAATTACGGACTGATGAAGGAGATAAGAACAGATCAAGGGACTGAATATAAGAACGAAATAATGAAGAACTTAGCAGAACTTTTAAATATAAAACATAATTTTTCAACAGCATACCATCACGAAGCAATAGGCAGTTGTGAAAGATTACATAGAACATTTAATGAGTATATAAGAATTTTTATTAAAGATTCTAGGGATAACTGGTGCGAGTCTGTAAAAATGTTTGCATTTTGTTATAATACAACACCAAACAGACACAGATAAATCATAAGAATCGTATGTATAGATACAACGACCGGAAGCAATTGTAAACAAGTGAAGTGTGTTTATAAACAAACAAGTAGTGTTTAGTAAACAAAAACAAAACAGAAACATTCAATAAAAACTGTTATAGGTATAAGTGTTATCGAAAAATTAAAATGATAATTTTCCTCTTCCAAGAGGGGATGATGTAGTGATCCCTAAAGGACAGTAACGGCTAAAAGACATTAGCTTAGAAATAAGATTTAAAATTTAGGTTAATATTAATTACAATATTTAGCGAGCGTTGATCTAGGAAGGTTAATGTTAGTTATGTGTGGAAGCACGTTTTAGTTACAATGTAAACAGGCACGTTCAATTAATAGTCGAAGGTCAGGCACGGAGTACAGCGTGCGTACACTTCCTATAAAATGAAACTATAACGAACCAGGTTTATTAATTGTTATGATAGTTTGAATAAGTCAATTGATATTATATTTTGTGTTTTTTTAAATGTATTAAACGAGTCCAGTGATTTTGTATAAGTGATGTCGTTTATTCTACTCCCGAATACCGGTTACTAGGTAAGTGTTTTCCTCAAACATAATATGCCTTTATACTAAACGTAAAGTATACGAGGGACACTTACTAAGTAACCACCACATCAGTACTCGTCTTTCATTTGCTCAATTTATATCTAGTGTGTACATAACATAACAAAATGTTACTCCACCTTTGCAAGAATTAATGCTTCCAAGAACGTACCACTTGGATTTTTGCGAATGAAGGAACAGCGGCTTTTAAGAAAAGAAATCTGTTTGTACTACGCTAAATTAGATAGACTTAGCATTAAATCAAATATACTTCAAGATAACATAATTGAACTTGTTCTTTACGAGGTTTTCAACAGAGCTTAAATGAACATATGGATGATGTTGGGTTGACACGTGCTAACAAATTTAATAGGGTTAATAAAAAGCTTATCAGGGCTAAGATCTTGTCTCCAGCCAGTCATGGACAGGAGACTTCGAATTCAGGTAGAATATCAGACTTCACATTTCATGATCGCATTATTAACCTCACAAACATTACATTCAATTGAGAAGAAATTGAGCTCTTGAATAATGGTCTTTAATTTTCCATATTAAACAATTTAAATTCAGAAACTTTAGAAGAGCTCGCTATCGAAATAGATGCGTTACTTGAAAGTTTAAATCTAGATGATTATATTAAAAATAATATAAAGAGTAGCTGCTATTTATCTCCACAAAAAACTTTACTGAATTTCATAATAACAATGCTAAATTGAAGTCAAAATTTTTTAAACAACAAAGGTTGCTAAAGGGTATTGCTGGTAAAGTAAATACCATAGTTTGATGTTTACTAGAGCTGATAATGGGAATTGTTTGATCATAATGTTCCGAGATGATTACATAAATAAAAGTGAGGAATTTTTACAAAATAATAACTTCTTAATTATGAATCAGAATTCCACTAAGAAATTAACAATGGATTGAAAGGACATATTGAATGAGCACAAGACAATTTTCGCCACTAATGGCATCAATACGAGACATCTCACTACTATTAACTCTCACATACCTAGGCTTTATGACATAAAAAAACTTGCCAATGAGACCCGTGGTTAGCTTTTTCAACACTCCTCTGGAGCTTCTAACTAAATGTGTCAATAATTTTCTTTCTACAACTCTAAATCATAAACCAATGTACACTGTTAAGAACACATTAGACTTGGCAGATATAATTAAAGATTGTAACTTCCAGTCCAATCTTTTGATGGTTTCATTCTATTTTTTCAATCTCTTTACCAAAGTCCCCAAAATAGAAACAATGCCTATCGTTAGCAATCTACTTCAATATGAGAACATTGATCCAATTACAACATCTCACATTATCGCTGTATTTCAGTTTTGTCTTTTGCAATACTTCTTTTCCTTTAATGACAGAGTATATAGACAACCGGGTGGTTTAGCCGTGGGTAATACCCTCTCACCGTTATTAGCGGATTTGTTCCTAGATCACTTAGAGTCAACGTTTATTTTCAATAACAACCCACATTTTAATAAAGGCATCAAATGGTTCAGATAGGTTGATGATATTTTAGCTTTTATTACTGTAGTTGAAGAAGATGCATACAGTATCCTCAGCAAACTTAACTTCCATACCGTTTACCTTGGAAATTGAAATCAATGGTTCAATAAATTTTTTGGATATGACAACCGTTTGATGTTGTATTATTTGGGCCCTTGAAAATAGTTCACACTCAAGAAGCTGGTAAGTGGATGGTAACTAATCCAGGGAAAGTAATAGGTCAGTCTGGAATTGCGTTATTGTTCGGAAGAGCTTATTCAAAGCTTGCATCAATTCAAATTCAAAAGGTATTTCCTTTTTCGGGTATCAGGCCTTACGATTCTGATATATTTGCAGAGAAGACTTTGCACCACACGGCATCAATGATATACCCTCTCCAGAAAACGAACTGTCAACAACGATACTAGTTTGGGAAATATTGAGATTAAAGGAAATGATTCTGAACTTTCAGAGCTCATAAATATTACTACCTTGGCAGAATTCGAAGAAATATCGACAACATCCTTCTTCTCCTAAACCTGGATGTTCCTCTAATCAGAACAAAAACGCAGACCTTACGCCGAAACCGGGATGCTCCTATAATGAGGATGAAATTGCACATATTTCTTTAATGGTGACACCTACAAATTCCAGTAAGATTTGAGATGATGGTTTTATATCCCATTTCCATCTATTGACTTTTATAGGTAATAAAATAATACAGGTGAGATATCCAATGAAATGGGACAATCTAGAATTTCAATTACTCCAATGTAAAGTGAATCCAATGAAGATATTCAGTTTACGGCAGGCTCAGGTAAGAAACAAAATTAGTTATATGTTAAATTGTATTTTTCTACGCCCTATCTTTGAAGTACCTTGTATTTCATTGGTTTGTAGCGGTTGTTTATGGTTAGAGTGAAAAAAAGTAAAAAAGCGTTAAAAAAGTGCCATAACGTTAACTTTATTTCACGCTTTCCATAAGATAACACAATTAGACTTGGCTGGGCATCGAGGATGGACTTCTAAGATACTTGGCTGGGCATCGAGGATGAACTTTCATGAAACTTGGAATACATATAATTGTAATTTACAAAAGGAGCTTAATTAAAATATCCCAAATTTCTATTTGCATTTTATTTTTTTATATAGGGCTAAAGGAAAAATAATGTATGCAACATGTGCATAAAGTGTCTTTTTTTCACTCATGTAATTCGTGAAAAAAAGTGCCACTTTATACACTTATTGCGTAAATTACTATTCTAATACCTACGTTTTATATTTTTTGAAGATACTAATGACAGCGATAAAACAAAAAAAATGATGTCGGCAGAAAAAACCAGTAACAAAGAAATTCTTAAAAGAAAATATTTGTCCTATTCTAAAAAAGTTTTAAGGAGAATGAAACTAAGCGAAAGAGAGTTGGCAATAAATCGGATGTTTTAACCAGCCCTTTTAACCCCGAATGATGAAAAATTTTTAAAAAAAATTGTACACTGCGTGTGTCGACTGTACAGAAAGGACCTTTCCAACCTTGAAACGTTTAAAAACTCATTAAATTATTACTAGTGTCCAAGTGCGGCTTAATGGACTAGCCACGCTGTCAGTTCATAGAGAAGAAGTTATATCAATTGAAGAAATAATTGATGACTCTGCTCTAAAACTAAGGGGCTTAAATTTAGTATTATAATACTTATTATTGTTACAATCAGCAAGCTAGATAATAGTACACTGTGTTACTAGGAGTAGAAGGCTATCATTATTGTTGAGCCCAGATTCCTGCACTGCCGAGGCATTAGCCGAGGCTGTGCAAACTGGGCGAAACATATAATGGGTCTTCTGCTCCGAGTGACATATACTATTTTTTCTTTAAGCGTAAAAATAATGCAATTTATAAGTAGAGAAAATTTAATACATTGTTTATTTCTCAAATAATTATTAATACAAATATGAAAAAAACAGTTATGGCTTGGAGAAGCATTACCTATTTATCAATTGTAATATTAAAGGTGCAGTTTTGTTTACTGCAGTGATTCAAACTTAGGCCACTGCCACAGCTTTCGGCTTCCACATTCACAATATTGTCATTGGTGTACATGTATTGTTATGATTAGTAAGGTGTTGGTCTATATTTATTATGTTAGGAATATTTTAATTTGAAAGGTTTCCTGAATGTTGTCTTTTGATTTCAGAACTCGTTCTTGGTTGCTCTTCGCAATGAAGTATTTTTTGTGCAGTTTGTTTCTTGCTGGAAATAGAATGTTCTAAGTACCATTCAGCAACACTGGTGGATTTCTATCCACCACGTCGTTTTAAAGCGGTAATGTTCCCTCCGTTGTCAAGTAAAATAGTTGCTGAAGTCCTACGAAGGCAATGTCCCGCATATTCATGTGGATTCCTTAATTTAAAAACACAGCAACGTCTTTTGGAACGTTTGAAATTTTATGTATACCCATTACCAATTACCACACGGTGTCATTTACCGTTTTGATATTTAATAAAAAATCGCTGCAGATCCATCCATATCTTCCGGACGAAGTGCCGTGTACTGTCTGACCAAGTTCAAATGAAAATCACCAAGTATAATAAACGACAGTTGTTTTTAATTTTTTGTGTTTGTGATATTTACTAAAATTAAATTTTCTATATCTTGGATTTCGCATTTACAGGCTCCTTTGACTTCAAGTATTAATATATCCTAGAAACAAACGTTGAAATAAGTAAAAAAAGAATCGGCCGGCGCTAAGAATCGAACCGCAGACCTTCGAGACGGAACACCAAAGTTCTACCGCTGAGCTATCGTGGTAAAAACGTTCGAAATACGTTAATTGTTGTCAATTCAAATATTAATCTTCTAAAGGATATTATTGTCAACGATTTAATAAAAAATAAATAAAAAAGCATCTACATTTGTTGCTAAATTAACATTATTCGGTGCATCCTGAAAAAATTTGTCAAATTGGTCTTTTGTTAATACTTTTGATTTTTTCGGGGTATAATTTTCACCTTGTCGGTTTAAAAATGGAGCTAATTTTGTATAATTCACCATTTCAACATTATGTTTGATGTTTAAGTGAGTTCTAATAATTGAATATTGTGCCCATAGTGTCGAATTTCAAATTTTCTTGACAAATACGTTAAATAAGCAAGCATAACATTTTCTGTGTATCTTTGTACAATATTTTCTTTGCAACATTTTATACATTATTCATAAGCAAAATCATACATTTTTCGTGACTTCGTCGGAATTAGTGTTTCAATAGTGGAATTAGCTATTTCGAATAATTCCGGAGGTGTATATTGAAATTTTCCTTGTTGAGACATTCTTCCAATACACTTTTCAAAACTGACAAACATCAAATTAAATGACGGTTTTTGCCTACTTGGTTACAACGCCCATATTAAGACGTTGCTATCGTTTCTCATTATTTTGTTACTAGTACAATAATGAGCGTTCATTATTTTACTAGTAGAAGAATAGGTTATTTCTACGATCTGTGTTGCCAAAAATAATAAAGATATTATTATACGCTTTAAACAAAAATATGTTTTTTGGTCAAAGATATTTTTATATACCCACCTCCCCTCCCCCACAAGGCTCAAGTCTGGGTATGCCACTGCTGTTGATACATTATTTAGAATGCCAATACAAAAGTTTATACCAATTTTCAGCTTTTCACCTCTTATTCCGAGGCTGACCTCTATTTTGACTAATTTGACTGGGCTAACATCGCCCTACTTAATCTGAACATTCTACAATATTCTGATTTACCAAAGAGAGATATTTGACCGATTGATTATCTCTCTGGAAATTTGACCCTGGCAAATCAGTCGCGTACATATTTAAGTGATTATGTTAATGGACTAATCGACGTCTGACCCAAGCACCCAAGTTCGAATGTTACATACGCATGAGATATCTTATGCATACGAGTACATGTATACACATTTGAATCGATTACATTGTTTGATGTGGAGAGTAGATATCATGTGCAATTGCGATTGAAGCTGTAACAACAGACAAAATAATCCTTAATAAAAAACGAGTACTACTACTACCATTCCAAGGTTTTTAGTAGGGAAGTACCTAACTAATTCGAGAGTTTTCCTTTCAGAGTATATATTAGGTATTATTCCTAGAAGTAGATATTTTATCAGTACATTAAGTCTTCGGTTTGAATATCAAGGTTACAAATTTACTAATTTACAATCTCCTATATTATCGGTAAAGCAAACATATTGTATTTGCGTATTATGTAAGGAATTTGAATTTAGGTTTTTATACGAACCGATTATTGCCTTTATAGATATTTTTTTGTATCGGCTCGTTGGTCTAGGGGTATGATTTCCGCTTAGGGTGCGAGAGGTCCCGGGTTCAAATCCCGGACGAGCCCAAACTTGTTTTTATGTTTTTTTTGACAAGAAAATAAAGAAAGGAAAAGTTATTTTTCTACAACCATAAAGAGAAATGTACATTTCAATTGCGACTTCGATTGAGAAACCTACCACGTTGTAATACAGATATTCATTTCCCACGGACTAGCTGTATAGAAATATTTCATTTCCCACGAATTTCATGAGCTACTAGACGTCATTATATTAATCATTTTTGATCATATATAGGGCAAAGTACCCAATTATTGGCACCTATAGCGATATATCTGACTGTTTTGTCAATTTGGGCATCTTAAAGTGAGGCAAATTATAAACCGTCTGGTTACGACATTTTTAACAATTCTTCCTTATTATGAACACAGAAAACTATATTTTCAGATTAGATCTTTTGATTAAGGAATAATATTTTCTAATTATGGTCACATTTCCCAGTTATTGTCAGTATACTCTAGTTATTGGCATAGCAAATTACCCAATTATTGGCTGTAGATAAGTAGTTATTAGCATGCTTTCTAAACCAGTTATTGTCCTATTACCAAATCTGAAATGTTTCTCTTAAATTTTTGATATTGAGATAATGAATAGTACCAAGTTTTTTTGAAAATATGTATATTATTTATAGATATTTGGTGAATTGCAGGTACAAAACATTGAATATCACTTAAACATTAATACAAGGTAAGTAAGAGACTACAACTAAACCCACAAACTTGTGATTAAACAATAACAATACAATGTTAATGAACATAATAATATAAATTCATTTATCCCATTAAGTATAAGTTTTACATATCTACACCCCCATCGAATAAGGTTGTAACTCATTTTTGATGAATTTTCAGAAACACGAGTTTTATGAAAATAAAATTTTTGTTTACATTTTTTTTCAAGAAGAAAAAAAATTGGTATTTTTATTAATGATATTCGAAAAAGATATGTTTTTGGCATGACGTGTACGTATTCGTGCGTTATTTGATTGATTAATAAAGGAATAACAGTCGTCTTTACCTAGTGTTTCATAGAACAAGGTTGTAACTTGTGAATACCTCCTTTTTCACACTAAAATATGAATTTGTTACGATAAATTGTCAAGTAAAAGGAGTAATATAAAACTACAGCGGTAAACTTGTTAACAAAAATTGAATTTTTTGAGAAAGTTTCTTTCGGAAAATAGGAAATATTTCAAAAATAAAAATCGAGATGAATGAAAACATATATTTTAATGAGAGTGAAGTGGTAAATAACGAAAAATATCCACTGACGCTATACCCTATCATTAAATATGAACACAAAATAAAGAGGTAATACTAAGAGTCCAAGCGTGTATCTAATCAGAGTCTGATTGCTCGTGGGTAGCTTCACCGTACTTAGGATTTCTATAATAGTTGCAATACAATTCTGGTATTGCTTGAGCTGTACACAGTGCATTCAAGTCTTTGTACTTTGCAAGCGAAATAGGAATTGGCCCACTATAAGCTGGTGATATAATATTACCAGCCAATATATTTACCAGATTTTCAGTTTTTGCCGATTTTCTTGTGGAATGTTTTCGTTGTTGGGCCAGGTCAATGTAAAAGTTCTCTTCCGACAAAAAATCATAATTTATCTGTATGCGCTTTGGATTGGATCTTTCTATCTTTAAATGCCTCACTCTGTTCCATTTGATTTTATTGTTGTCTGTACCTTTCACAAAATTAGTTTGTTTGCTAATCAAGTCTCTAAAATTGAGTATTTTGCTTTGATTTAGCTCAGTTACTCTATAGGGTTTACCCGACGTTTTTGCACAGCGTATAATTGTAATCCATTGTTCCGGAACATACACAACTTGATGCTTCTTTCGTCTCTCGATAAGGGCGTGCATTGAATCACCTTCATTTTGTGTGTGACCGACTTCATAGAAAATATGTGTGATATTGATATCAAACTTTCCAGCCGCATAGGCGTACATAGCGAAAACTATGCGATTCCGGTTTTGTCCGCCACAATTATCAGAGTAAAAGACAAAGTCTTTGAAGCCTTCTTCTGCTTTCATTGCAATGAATAGGTATACAGCACTACTAATCTCATTTGCACCTTTTTTTCCTATAGTTTCGTCCCACACATAACAATAGCCGTCACACTTCCCTATGTCAAATATCGTGAAATTATAGACTGTAAGCTTCCTTTTATAGTAAAATACAGACACTTCTGATGCAGGTGTAGTCAGAATTTTCTGTAAATCATAAGTTGCTACAATAACAGAGTTGCTTTGTTGAGCAATATGTTTATGTTGGGATTTCAATTCCCTTACTACAAACTTTGATGCTATATGTTCTGTGTATTTATTTGCAAGAGCTTCCTTCTCTTCATTTGAAGCTCTATTATAGATATCGCAGGTCGGACAAAGATCTTGCTTCGGTTTGAAAAACTCTATATTAAATTCACTGTAAAAAATTTCCCGATATTGTCTTTCTGTCGCTGACACCGAAGTTTCGTTATTATTTTCTAATAGCCATTTTTTATAAAGTTTATATAATTTTGGGATGATAATGTTGCTTCAAAATACTTTTGAGAAGTTCTTGCTCTCACGTAATGCGAATTAACTAAAGGTATTTGAGAAATATGCGCCCTCACTGTAGCTTTCATCTCTTCGGATATTTGATTTAGACGGTTATTATGACGTCCGCGTCGATCTTCCAGCACAGCACAACTGGACCCTTGAATATCAATCTTCTTGAATATAGTTGTTACCCACTTGTCAGTAATTGACTAAGTATTGAAAAACATCTTTTTACATACTTGTATTTTCTCACTTCCTATGAAAAGGCAGTACTTGTAAGTCCACTGGCGTCTCGAAGTTCCAATGGTAGCTAGGATAACTTGTTTTCGAGGTACTCTTTCAACTCACTTGCCGACAAAATTCATTTGGATAGTGTGATCCCCGAGGGCCCAAAACTCATTGACAATCTTATTTCTTGATTCAGCAGTCAATTTTGAGTGACACTGTTGATTACAGCCTGGTTTCATTTCTTTTTGTTTTATAAGTTTTCCTCTTTGATTGATGAACTCTTGTCCCATGTTTTTTTTTCTCTTGTTTACATTATTCTTCCAATTTGCAGGATTTCTTTTTCGACCCGGATCAATTTTCTTAGGCATATTTCTTTTTTTTACCTTTCCACTAATTTCTTCCCCAACGGTGTGTTTGCTACTACAAGGTTCACTGTTATCGTATGTTTTTTTCTCCTCCTTCGAAAACTCGCTCAAACTACTCTTTTCCATTGTGTTCGTTTAATTTCCTGAAAAAGATACGCAGCTGTATACTTTTACCAAAGGACTATTTCAACGCTTAGATCAAAGTGAATCTAGATTTTTTTCTATATTCCACATTATAATAATATTGTATTTGACATATAAAAGAACAATACTACACCTTTGTGAAAAGATGGCACATATTCTGAAACGTCTGGGGAGAAGGGTTCACTCTGCCTCTCCTGGCTCGATTCTGAATTATTACAGATCCGTGATAAAACATCATTTCGACGTGTTCGTAGTAAATATTGTTTAAATTCCACTAGCTCAGTGCCACTGTTTACGACAGGAGTGTTAACTGAATCAAGTTCATTCGACCCTTCACCGGTGCCACCTGAAGACAGGACAAACTGAGACTGTGATTCTGCCTCATACTCTAAAAAACAAATCACATATTTTTTCAACTATACACCTTTTTTATGTAACACAGATATAAAAACTTCCAACTAATAAGATGTAATTTGAATTTGTGATCCCCCACGCTAACATTATTCAAAATTAACGTTCTCTAAACGTAGTTCAAATAACCTTCACAACCCACTGTTCTTCAATGCTAACTCTAATATGTGTTGACTGCGATTCATTTCACAAGTCCAATATGTCAAAATAAATGATAGTTTTACTATGAACCAATAATCACTGTATCGACAAGACGAATATTAATAACAATACAAACATCTACAAAGTCCTTCAGATTTAAGACCGCGTTAACTCAACTGGCAATATAGGTCTCGCGAACAAAATATTCGCACGACAAAGACGTAAACTGAAAGATAGGACTAGTACGCCCGTACTTGAGAAGAAAAACAAAATAAATATGAGTTGAACAAAGTTGTAAGTCGTTTAACATCCATTTTAGCGCCAAGATAATATTTATGGAAAATATTACAAAGAGGTAAATTGCGTTACTTCTCTGTTAACATTCAACTGAAAAATGAAAAGTTTAAATACTTCTTTGTTCGATTATGTATTTCCGCAACCATTTGATCTAGAGTTACGTTTTTATTATTGATCGAATTGTCTCATTGTCCTGAGTATGCCTGTGGTTTTATCTCAAAAAGCATGTAAATTCAGTTACAACCTTATTCGATGGGGGTGTCGATATGTAAAATTCTTTGTATATTCCATGATTTTTCAAGCACTTTGCGTGATTAGCCCTTGAACCTTTCTGACATTTAATACCATAATTTAGTGAAGAAAAATTGTGTGTGCATATGAAACAAAGCCCTATGTTGCATATCACATTATTAATGGGAAGAGTCGAATTATTCATCAATGGTTCACTAGTATTAGTACTTGAACGAAGATCTATATCATAATTAGTTAGGGTCTTCTCCTGTGTTATATTTTCGTCTGTTTGAATAATATTTGTTTCAGAATTAATGGTCATAAATTCATCAATTAAACTCAGGTTTTTTATGTGTTTTGGCATTGCGTCTGTTCGAATATACACGTTTTCGATCATTTCGAACGAATCTGCGGAAGCTATTTTTGTTCTTTTGTCGTGAGTTTGTTTTACTTCAGTATTCTCAATAAAACTTAGGGTTTTCAATTCCATCCTTTTTTCTTTCCTATTATTGTTATTTTCTCCCACAGCACTGGGGATTTCCAATTTCTTAGCAATCTTATTTTCTTCTTCCTTGTGTCGTCTTTCTTGTTTCTCTTTCTCCTTATAATTTTTCTCTTTTTGTTTGTTTTCATATATTTTTTCCAGCCACTAGATGTGATTACAAAGGGCAACCTTTCCACCTGCCTTTTATTCTTTATTTCCGGTGTTTAGGCCACATTAGACAGTCGCTAAGTTGGTAGGAATACTATGTCGTATTATTGTCACTAACAGTTTGACTGTGATTTTCCGAACTCTTATTGGAAACTTCAGATACGGTGTTGTCTTGTTTTGTTATTTTTTCTTTAACATTTTGGGTGATTGGTTCGTCATTACCAGTAGGTTCACAAACTGTTCCCATTTGTTCTAGTTCGATGTGCTCGTTTATTATCGGCATATCAGCTATTTCTTTTTCTGTGAACTCTTTCTCATCAGTTGCTAATTTCTCTTGAATGACGGAATTTTCTGTGAAATCTTTCTTATCAGATGCTAACTCCATTTGGATGATCGAGTTATTTTAATCTGGTACTATATTACTTTCTGATTGCTTATGCTGTTTATACATTTTATGAAGAATTTGAAAGTTATCGTCAGTATCTTGATTTTCGAGAGTTTGCAATTCCTGTAGTTTGGTTGGTCCGACGATAGTGCAAAAATCTTTGTACTCAATTGAACAGTTGTTATTAAGCTGGGGTTGATCTCGTTTTTCTTTTCCCAAGCACTTACTGCAATCAATACTGCTCGGATTCCATGGAAAGAGACCTCTAGGAGGAGCTCTTAAACCATTTACAATGGTCGATTCCTCCAAACTCTTGATTGCTTCCTCTAAAATAGGTGCAAAATGTTGTTTATTCAATTGAACTAAGGGATTATGTTTTCTCCACTGTAATACCGCCTGCTTCCAACGTGTTTCGAGTGGCTTAAGACAAGAAATATCCGCGGGATGTGAAATTCTTGTTGAATTGGGATGATACAATGCAATAAGAATTATTTCTAGCTTGGTACATAAATTACTTATTTCGTAAGTTGAATGGGTCTTGTGACTATCTACGAATAAAATTACAGGACTTTTAATGCCCTCAACCTTTAGATGTTTATGAAATATATTTGAAACATATTCATAAAATACCTCTGACTTCATCCATTCTTTGTCGCTGGTACCTATGCCCCAATGATTGGGAATACTAGCAACAATATTTGCTTGAATAATCATGGGTGTAGTCATTGAACCTGAGGCTGAAAAAGTAAACATTATGGTAAGATTAGATTTTGCCACGCCTTGATCTACTTCATATGCATTTTTCGTCCCTTTTAATATCAATACTTTGTCTTCCTTAGAGCACAACAATAAGCAGGTCTCATCACCTTTATAAATTCTCGTCCCATCTTGAAGAATTTCCGCAAAGTTTTTTTCTTGGAGATAATTTTCAACTTTTGTAAACCAACTTCTCATATCCTTTTCAGACCAATTAGCACTTGAAGGTGTAACGCTTTCGGGAGTTCTATGAACCAGTGAAGGATGTCTTTTTAAGAAGGCTTGATACCAGTGTTTGCCTGGGGTGTTATTGTTAAACGGATTTGGTCGAGGACTTTTATCTAGAAAATATTTAACTCTGGCCTGTACATCTTCGAGTCTTCGTGGAAATCCTTTCTGGTTACATTCCAATATCCATTTTTCCAATAAATTTTCCCCATCACTAGTCAGAATCGGGTTAGGTTCATGTGTGGGTTTTTTGAATTTCTCCCCGAGTCGATACTGAAGTGTCTGTCGGGGTATCTTTCACTTTTCTGCAGCTTTAGCATTAGACATGCCTCAATGGCATTCTGAAGAGTCTCTTCATTGTACGATTTGCAGTATTTAGATCCATTCTTCACTTTCGGCATTTTTAACTCAAGAAAACGGGACTTTGAAACGTTCACTTAGCAGTTAACATTTCTAATAGAGTTTTAAATATATAATTCAGCGATGCATGTTAAATTTATTGGTGGAATAGACCACACGTCCTTCCTTGCCAATGTTTTAAACAACTATTTAAATGTTGGTGGAATAAACTGTATAGATATCTCACAGAAAAAAATCCTGAATAGAAATTCGGAATGCGGCACTATACGAGAGATTGTAATAGAGAATGGTAGTCGCAGAAATCCTGATAAAAGTTTTAAATATTCTGTATGGTTATTAAAAAAACTTGTTCTAAGAACAAATTCGCAGGGATTACTGGTAGGTTTTATTTTTTTTGTGTAATATTTTCGTAAATTGATAAAGGTTTTTGTCCAGGACAAATCATTAAACTAGATTGTATATTTGTAAAAAAATGATAAGTACAGTTTCATATATGTCACTGGACAGATATCTAATTATCGTGTTAATTAAAAAAAGGTCTATCTGTAACACACTTGGTGTTCTTGTAGCGATACCGCCTGGAATAATTTAACTATTCCGGTAAATTTAACTAAAATCACCCGACGGAAGAACTAAGGTGAAGATTTGTCGGCAATTTGCATTGACTCACAAGAAATGGTGTTTCCATAAGAGCCAATTCATGATCTAGATACTCAACTATTTATTATACTGAGAATTATTTAACCTAGGAAGATTTTATGGAGAATCGACTTCGACTTGCTACTTCAAGATAAGTAAAATTATATTGTATGGCTTCACCATTCATATTTGTACAGCTTGTCTTAGTTTTTATTTATACTTTCTTTTTCTTCTCACATACACACTTTTACTAACCCATTATTGTCAAACTATGTAACACGTTTAAATATTTTTTCATTCATTATATTCATACATATTAGTAGTTTGTTGTTTTATTTATTATACAGAAAGACCTGTGAAATTGCCTTCAGTACATTTTTTTTGCATAAGTATTGTCTAAAAACTAGCAGAGCACAGCAGGTAAGAGTTGACTGATTAAGGAGGTTGATTTTTTTCTAATTTTGTTTAGGAACAAAGTTAGTGGCGCCCTTACTATTGATGTAACTTTACTGTTTTTTAGTTTTTCTCTCTCTCTCTTTCTCTCTCTTTTTCACATTTTTTTTCTTTAATTAAACTTCTTTCAGATAACAGAGCCCTGAGAACTGGCTCCGTTATCTCCAATCTCTTTGTCAGTTGGAAAGAACCTACTCTCTTTTAATACTTTCAATTATTTAAATAATTTTTACCCTGAGAGTAAGAGGTTTTTGTTTCATTGGCGCTCCAACGTGTATTAACTCTTACATGTTGTTATCTGCTATTTCTTTTTGGTAAAAAATTTTAATACTTGAAAATTTTTTTTCCCTGCTATTAGGGGGGAAATATCTTTGATATAATGTTCACTGTTTAACTTTTAATTATATTTTATGCTTTCTGCTTTTATAAAACAGGTCCTGTGTAATAAATATATACATCTTTTTCGTTGTTTGAAATATTATATGATATATGTTATATTATATTTATAACTGGTGTGAAGCTTAACGATTCATATATTACCCAGTTTTTATATCAATTCATTTGTTACCTTTCAGTGACCTTCAAATTGTAAATTAATGTTGTTGAGTATTTGTTTCAAAATTTTTTTTCTATCATTAGAGTATAAAATTTTAACTTAACTTTAATTACCAAGAAAACTGTATTGAATTTAATTACAAAAATGTCTTTGCCTTATAAATTGAAGGTCGAATATTTATTATCTCATGAGCTGGAACACGAATTGGCATATAGAAATGTTGAAGTATTACCGACAGTAGCGGAGCGTAGAAAATTGTTGAGGGGTATTTTAGCTCAAGAAGCATCCGGTCGCAGTTCTATTTTATATGAGAATAGTCAATTGAATTTTGATAGTGAAATAAACGGTATAGAGTTAACTTTATCTGATTTGAGCAGAAAAATTTCAGAATTTGTAGGATCAGATAGGGACAATGAATATCTCAGATTAACATGTAGATTAGCTCATGCAAATAATCGGGTGTCTCGTTTGTCATGTAATAATGATGAGGAAGAATTAAAGAAAAAACAGTTTGCTACTCAGATTTTGTTGTTAGAGGGTGAACTTGATGGTAGATTACCGGGAACTATTCAGGCTCAATCAACTCCTGTGGGTCAGAACCAAAGCTTTACTTTCTCTAAGCCAGTACCTATATATAAATGGGGAATACATTTCTCAGGAATTGCACAAAATGAATCTTTGGCAGGATTTTTAGAACGTGTAGAGTGTTTAAAGATTTCTCGAGGGGTAACAGATAACGAATTATTTTCTAGCGCTGCAGATCTCTTCACTGATCAGGCATTTTATTGGTATTTAAATAATAGAAGTCAATTTCAAAATTGGTCAGAGTTAGTTTCTAAATTAAAGTCAGATTTTCTCCCATATAATTATCAGGAAGATTTATTGGATGAAATTAAAAATAGAAAACAAAATATTAATGAAAAAGTTACGTTATATATAAATTCTATGTGTAGTCTATTTAATCGATTAGAAATAAAACAGGATGAATCATCAAAAATTAGAATCATTAAGAGAAATTTGCTTTCTAACTATGTTCAACCGCTAGCTTTATTAGATATCACCAGTATCGAAGAGTTAACCGATAAATGTAAAAAGTTGGAAGAATCTTTTACCTACTCACAGAATTCTCAGAATTCAAGTATTAGTTCGAGCAAACCTAAAATATATCTAGAACCACAGTTAAATAATACTTTTACCTCATCTTATCGGTCTAGGAATCATAATAATTCAAGGCATCTATCTACAGTGTCTACAGTAAGTTCACATAAAGTTTGCTGGAATTGTGGTGAACAGAATCATTTTCATCCGCAATGTAAATACGCTTTAAAAGTATTCTGTTATGGATGTGGAAATCCTGGATTTATAAAATCTAAATGTCCAAATTGTTCAAAAAACGAACCAAGCGGTCAGGTCAATGCTTTGGTGACACCTACCGCTCCTCAAAATCCTTCAGGATCCACACATCCAAAGCAAAAAAATTCAAAAAAACAATCAAAGTCAAGAACAGTTTCCGAAATAACGCCTTCAACCAGCAACCAATAAGTGAAATTTATTCCTTACCTAATCTATCTAAAAATTCAAATAAAAATAACTTATCTTATTTCAATAAAAATGATTGGTTAGCTTGGTTAAATATAGTAAGATCGTTTTACAAACCAAGCAAAGTAAATAAATTTCAGAATTCTATAAATACTCAATTATCTAGTAATTACTTTTTAGACTTGTTATATCGAAAAGATAATGATAACAGGCCTTATGTGGATATTATTATTTTTGGGAAGACATTCTCTTGTTTGATTGATACAGGAAGTAATCTGAGTGTTTTGGGTTCTCTAGGTCTTGAGTTTCTTAAGAATTTATCTATACCTATTTCTATTACCGAACAGTTTCAAGTTTCGACTGCTGATGGTACATACCATGATGTTGGTGGTTTTGTAGAAACTTATGTCACAGTGAATAAGTTATCTCGGATTTTAAAATTATATCTTTTACCTTCAGTTACTCAAACAGTTATCTTAGGAATAGATTTTTTAAAGACATTCAATATTAAAATAGATTTTTCTAAATTTACTATGAATTTAAATGCCTTATCTTTAAATGTCATCAATACTGTTAAGGACGTCACAACTTTAACAAATGATGAAAAAATTAAACTTGATGTTGTTATCGAAAAATTTAAAAGCATTAGCCCCAAGGATAAAATTGGTAGGACACATATCTTAGAGCATTTTATCGACACAGGAAATTCTCCTCCATTTAAAATAAAACAGTATCCATTGCCTCAAGCTATGGAAGTTCATGTGAATAATGAGATAGATACATTATTAAAATTAGGGGTTATTGAACCAAGTACATCTCCTTATTGTTCTCCTATCTGTTTAACTCATAAACCTGATGGTAGTATAAGGTTACTTCTTGATGCTAGATTTTTAAACAAGCAAACTAAAGCAGATTCGTATATGATTCCAAATATCGAGGTAATTCTTAGTCAACTAAGGGATACGCGATATATTTCTAGTATCGATTTAAAACATGCTTTCTATCAAATACCTTTAGAAAAGTCGTCTCGTCCAAAAACAGCTTTCGCAATACGTTCTAGAGGACTATTTCAATTTACAAGTACACCATTTGGTTTAATCTCAAGTCCAGCTACCATGTCACGATTAATGGATATGGTAATAGGTCCATCTTTAGAACCATATTGTTTTTATTATCTTGATGATATAATTGTTTGTACATCACAGTTTGATAAACATGTTGAAATTTTGTCTAAAGTTTATGAGAAATTAAAAGAGGCTAATTTAACGGTAAATATTGATAAATGTCATTTTTGTCGTCCTTCTCTTCGCTATTTAGGTTATACCTTGGATGGAAACGGGTTAAGTATTGACGGTGAAAAAACTAAAGCTATTACTAACTATCCTGTACCGAGGACAACTACAGAGGTGCGTAGATTTTTAGGTGTTGTTTCATATTATCGTCGTTTTTTAAATAATTTTTCTACTTTATCTGCTCCCATTTCTGATCTTTTATCTAATAGAAAAAAAAATCAACCAATAAGTTGGACACCGGAAGCTCAAAAAGCTTTCGATGATATAAAAACTGTCTTAACTACCGCTCCTGTACTTTGTAGTCCTGATTTTGACAAATCATTTTATCTAATGTGTGATGCAAGTGATGTAGGTATTGGAAGTGTGCTTTTTCAGTTGGAAGATGGGTTGGAACATCCAGTAGCTTATTATAGTAAAAAATTGAATAAATGTCAAAAGAAATACACAACTACTGAAAAAGAAGCCCTTGCAGTCCTATTATCTATTGATCATTTTCGTTATTATCTTCTGGGACGACATTTTACTGTCATCACCGATCACTCTTCTCTTGTTTGGTTAAATAACATGAAGAAACCATCACCACAATTAGCTAGGTGGATTCTACAACTTTCACAATACAATTTTTCGATAGTCCATCGTAGAGCAACGGGTACCGTACCTGCAGATTTTCTATCAAGGGTGCCGGAAATAAATGTATTAGATTTATCTTTACTAAAACCTGATAATTGGTATAAAATTATGATAAATAAGGTTCAATCCGATCCGGATAGTTATCCTAATTTCAAGGTGGAAAATAATATCCTATATAAGCATGTCTTTAACAAGTATGCCAATATTTGCAATTTAACTGACTGGAAAATTGTAGTTCCAACGGAAAACAGACTTGAATTGTTATCGAAATTTCATGATGATCCTACTGCAGCTCATTTCGGTGTTTTTAAAACATTAGAAAGATTCTCAGAGTTATATTATTGGCCCAGAATGAGACAGAGTGTACAAAAATATGTGAGGCGCTGTAAAGTTTGTGCTGCCTGTAAGCCCACAAATTTGCCACAAGCTGGTCTCATGGGTAAATATCGTAACATAGGGTTTCCTTTCCAGTTAATTTCCTGTGATTTAATAGGCCCATATCCTAGATCTCGCCAGGGAAATACGTGTGCATTGGTCATTGTTGATTTCTTCTCTAAATTTGTTTTAATTCAACCTTTAAAACAAGCTACCTCTTCTGCGATTGTGAAATTTATTGAAAATAATGTTTTTCTAATTTTTGGAGTTCCTCAAATAGTAGCTGTAGACAATGGTAAACAGTTCACTAGTCAGTTGTTTAAAAATTTGATGTCTAAGTACAATGTCCAAAGTATTTGGTACACTGCAAATTACACTCCTCAAGCCAATCATACTGAGCGTGTGAATAAATCTATTGTCACTGCAATACGTTCATATTGTTTTTCTGATCATGGAACTTGGGATGTAGAATTACAGAAAATAGCTCAGGCAATTCGTTTGTCTAAACATGAAGTCACAGAATTTCCACCATCTTTTCTTGTGTTTGCTAGAAACGTACCTGTATCAGGGTCATTCTTCGGGAATATTGCAGAAAATGCAAATAATCAGCCTGCAATTGCTGATAAAATACACCGTTTACAGGATACTCAAGAAATGCCAAAAATTTTCGAAGATGTTAGAAAAAAATTACACAAGGCTTACATAAAATCGAGTAACCGTTATAATCTTCGTAAGCGCGATATTAAATTTCATGTAGGTGATCATGTTTGGAAAAAGAATTATCAGAAATCTGATAAAGCTCAATTTATTTCTGCAAAATTTATGCCTAAATATATACATTGTACTGTTAACCGTGTTATATCTCCCTTGATTTATGAACTTAAAGATAGTAATGGCAAAAATATAGGACGATGGCATATTAAAGATCTAAAAGAATATAACTTATCTACTGATGAATCAAGTGACTCTACCGATGATGAAAATAATCCTGACTCAGTATCTTCGGATAGTGAATGAACATTTGTTAGATGAACACATTTTTACCTTATCTGAAAAAGTAATTTTACTGTAGATTTTTCTGTGTTGTGCAGAGAGTTAAAAATAATCTCTTGGCTAAATTAATTTGTTGGTAACCTAGGTTTATCTTGTAGATTATATTTTTGAAATTAGAAAGTATTAAGAAATTAATATTATTTTTGTTTACTGAATTAGAGTTATGTGATGTTGGAACGGTAATTAGTATCACTAAAATTTGAATGTTCCATATTATATTTCTAATTTGTAGACTTATCTTTTCAGTCGAAATGTGTAGTTACACATACTGAAAAATATTATCTTATCTTACCGTTTTCAGTTGAATTGTGTCAAATGACACAAACTGAAATAATTTATCTTACCTAGGGTTTTTGTGTGTTAGAGAGAATGACACACAGAGCTTTATCTTTACCTTATTTTATCTCGTGTCGAAAATTTATCTTTACCTTATCTTATCTTGTGTCGCAGCAGACATAAATCGTGCGTCTTCTGTACATTTAAATATTGTCCCACCAGACATCTATTGTATAGTATATATCCTAGCTTGCTATAATAGTTATAGCAAATTTGACTCTTACCTCTTTTGGCACAGCAACACAGAAATGATCTATCTATGTTACTTAATAGTTGGTTTAATTTTATCTTAAAATTTGTATCTTTATCTTTTCTAGTTAGATTCCAAATAAATCCAGTTCATTGTAAGGAATTTAATTTTCAGTGTTCGTAGCTTAAACGCTTATCTCTATCTAACAAATAGTTATTTTCACTATTCAAAAATATCTATAATTATCTTGATATATCTTACCGTAGAAATTAAAATTTCTATCTGTCAAGAAAACATATTTTCTTTATCTTATAGTAAGGGAATTTGAGAGGATAGAACAAATAAGTTTGGAGTTTATTGCCTCACCTTTAGAATATGACATATGGTTGTTAAATATGTTAGTGCTGGAATAATCGTCCATTCCTTTGTGACAGTATTTGTATTTCCTCTAATTTACTTTCTCTCTGTTTGCTATTTAGGATTCTTATGAATTCTTATTATTATCTACATAGAAACATCAAAATATCTTTTTGATATTTCTTTACCTGACTATGACTCATATACACTAGATTATAATATTAATCTAGGCATTAAAAACACAATATCTTTACTTTAATGATTCACAATATCGAAAAGTAGATACAAATAAGTTTGGAGTTGGTTACCTCACCATTAGATAATGCCTTGTTGTTGTTAAATATGTTAGTGCAGGAATCATCGTCCATTCCCTTGTGACAGTATTTGTATTTTCTTTAAAGTTTACTTCTTCCCTCTTGTGAATATTGCGAAGTGTTTTTGATGTTCCTTTACCTGATTGTGACGTCTATATTCTCAATGAGAATAGTAAGTTTTTTTTATTTTTTTTCTTTCCTTTCATTAGTTATAGGATACGGCAATTAGTTATGAGTTTTATCGACCTATTTATCTGAGCCATATTATGTTATTCTTTTCTCTTCCTATTATCATTTTATTTTAACTTTTATTTTTGATTTAAAGAATTTATCTGGGGTAGTATTCTTGTGAGTTTATTCTCACCAGTGTTGCTTGCAGTTCGGTCTACGGATAACGAGGGGCAACCCTGAAATATCACACCTGGGCAAATGTCTTTTCCTATATTCCTTACCTTCAGAACAAATATGCACTCAGTGAATAAGGTTCGTGACAAATACCTAACTTGTCTTTCATATAATGGGTGGTTAATGTTGGACCATCTTAATAAATTTCCAACTTTTAATCTTTTTCTATATCTTTTTATGTTTCTTCCCGACTTTGTCTTTTTGGTATCATTTAATAACCCTTCAGGTTATTATTTTAGCGTTAATGATATGCTAGAATATCATTGAGTGTGCAGTACTCTGAACTGGACGTTGTGTAGTGTCTTCGTTCGAGCTACATTGCGGTGTGGGGTGTTTGAGGTTGTTATGGGGCAATGTGGAAGCAGTTGAATCGGAATACGAGGCTCTCTTTGCTGCTAAGTTTGCGCAATTTCGGTCTTGTGTGATCACTTACAACTTGGCACACCTTCTGTTTCTAGATTGAGCCATGGGGATTCTCAGCATCTGACCTGACGGTGGATATCGGATGCAGACAGTGCAGAACATGTATGAGGGTGTGTTTTTTATCTTTCATTTTTTTGTCTAAAATTTTCTTTTGTTATGCTGTATTTTAAGGGTTTGAGTAAGTTCAGTTACTAAACGGGTAGACTGTTCCCTTGTATCAGTACTTAAGTCCCTGAAAATGCATATCTGGGTTTTTGGTTTTCCTAATGTAAATTTTTTTCATATTCGATTTAGGGTTCTATGTTGATAAGTAAGAGCAGTTACTAATTGGGTAGACTGTCCCTTTGAATAAGTGCTTAATAACACAGAAGCTTAAAGTTTATGTTAGTCTCAATATGGGGATGAACTTTATTGGGGGTGTATAAATATGTACAAAATATGTATGTATATATATATTAATATTGACTTCATCAATGTTTTTTTTTAAAAATAGTAAGGACTTTCCTTTTTACTCATATGTGATTCTCATATTTTAAAGTTTCTATTTTAAATTTTCTTCCCTCGTTTTTTTTTGGTCTCAATAGTTTAATTATATAACAAAAAATTTTTTTTTGAAAATTTTTTTTCTTGGCTGTTAGGGGTATGAAACGTTCACTTAGCAGTTAACATTTCTAATAGAGTTTTAAATATATAATTCAGCGATGCATGTTAAATTTATTGGTGGAATAGACCACACGTCCTTCCTTGCCAATGTTTTAAACAACTATTTAAATGTTGGTGGAATAAACTGTATAGATATCTCACAGAAAAAAATCCTGAATAGAAATTCGGAATGCGGCACTATACGAGAGATTGTAATAGAGAATGGTAGTCGCAGAAATCCTGATAAAAGTTTTAAATATTCTGTATGGTTATTAAAAAAACTTGTTCTAAGAACAAATTCGCAGGGATTACTGGTAGGTTTTATTTTTTTTGTGTAATATTTTCGTAAATTGATAAAGGTTTTTGTCCAGGACAAATCATTAAACTAGATTGTATATTTGTAAAAAAATGATAAGTACAGTTTCATATATGTCACTGGACAGATATCTAATTATCGTGTTAATTAAAAAAAGGTCTATCTGTAACACACTTGTGTTCTTGTAGCGATACCGCCTGGAATAATTTAACTATTCCGGTAAATTTAACTAAAATCACCCGACGGAAGAACTAAGGTGAAGATTTGTCGGCAATTTGCATTGACTCACAAGAAATGGTGTTTCCATAAGAGCCAATTCATGATCTAGATACTCAACTATTTATTATACTGAGAATTATTTAACCTAGGAAGATTTTATGGAGAATCGACTTCGACTTGCTACTTCAAGATAAGTAAAATTATATTGTATGGCTTCACCATTCATATTTGTACAGCTTGTCTTAGTTTTTATTTATACTTTCTTTTTCTTCTCACATACACACTTTTACTAACCCATTATTGTCAAACTATGTAACACGTTTAAATATTTTTTCATTCATTATATTCATACATATTAGTAGTTTGTTGTTTTATTTATTATACAGAAAGACCTGTGAAATAGCCTTCAGTACATTTTTTTTGCATAAGTATTGTCTAAAAACTAGCAGAGCACAGCAGGTAAGAGTTGACTGATTAAGGAGGTTGATTTTTTTCTAATTTTGTTTAGGAACAAAGTTAGTGGCGCCCTTACTATTGATGTAACTTCACTGTTTTTTAGTTTTTCTCTCTCTCCCTTTCTCTCTCTTTTTCACATTTTTTTTCTTTAATTAAACTTCTTTCAGATAACAGAGCCCTGAGAACTGGCTCCGTTATCTCCAATCTCTTTGTCAGTTGGAAAGAACCTACTCTCTTTTAATACTTTCAATTATTTAAATAATTTTTACCCTGAGAGTAAGAGGTTTTTGTTTCAACTTATTTCAAAACACCTCTTCACGGGAATATAGTAAATTTTACGACGGTAGTAATAACCCACATATTACGAAAAATATTCCCAGAGAAAGCAACGAAAAGTGGTAGAAACTCTATATTACAAAATGAAAAAACAAAATATTAATAAAAAATTCCAAATCCTATTCATCATCACTGCATTGTTTGCAAATATCTCCGCGGTGCTCCCCGCAGATCGGATTGTCCACAATAAGTTGCTGTCATTTGTCTTTTTTTACCGCGGCAGTAGAAACATGTTTTGCGCTTCTTTTCCTGAGGGATTGCATTTCTGGAATCATTTTGAATACCTAAAATTAGAGCACCATCTTGGCGAATATTTCGCCCCAAAGTTGTGTTCAATAATCATCTCATCCATCGCTCAGCAAGGCGACGACTCAAATCTATCATGCACTGGTATCGCGAAAGAGGTTTCTCTCCCCTTTTCACAGTATTAGTCGAATAAATCACAAAGGAGTTGATACAGGCCATATTTATCATACCATATAGCACACATAGGCATGGGCCATCTTCTAGTTTTTCTGCTGCAGCTCATGTTGGTGCACAATTGGTCGAATGTTCATGTCCATTTGTTACCATTCTTCCCTTCAAACGTACAGTATTGGGTTGAACCAGAAATTGATCTTTTTTAGATGTTTCGAGTTGTGACTGCTGTACCTGATCATCGGCGTTTTCATGACCGACGTCGCCCATATTGTCTGCCCAAGTAATTTCTTATCCATTCAAAGGCAAATTCTCATCGAGAGACGATTCATCACATGAAACCTCTCTCAAGTCACTATCCTCAAATGGATTTGCATCACTGTGTTCTCCCTCCATAATTTCACATATTTCTTCTTCTAATTCTGCCTGAGATAATGGCCGTTTTAGAACCATTCTGCTGAAACGACATATACTTAGAATACCATAAGTGAAAAATCATAAATAATAACTACCATATCTCCTGAATGTTAGCAAAACTGCAGTTCGCCAAAAAAACTAACCAACGTAAACACGGGACTATCGTAAAATTGACGAATCGAGTGTAAAAATCTTCGATTCAAGTGACTATAATGGGATATTCCATACTCTGGAGTCTAGCTACCAACTAAATAGGAAGGTACTGAGAGTTCCGCCCCGTTGCGGTATCCGGAAACAAACGAAATATCACGACAAATATTGACCATCGTAAATATTACTAATGTCCCGTTATCTAGGGTTACTTCTTTCATGCTGTAATTAATAGGTACATAAGCATTATGGATATACAGCTAAAAATGGATTACATTATACTTAATATGAAGACTATCAGTTTATTCTATAATGTTCCAAAATCCATACTAAATTGAAATTTTAATTCAAATCCGTAAAATAGTAATCTGCCCATAACTTTTTTCGCGCAAAATTTTAAGTGAACCAGTTATTGGGTGCAGTGCCAATAACTAGATTGGGGTACAATAGAATATCCAGTAGTTGGCATGTTTGTAATTTTTCTTTAAAATCAGATAAGTTGATAACACATAGATCAAATACAATAATCATCATTCTTGACCTACAGAGTAATAGGATATGCGTAAAAATGGACCTAATTGTAATTAAAACAAGCATTTAAAACTTACCATTCACTAACAAAATGTCGAATTTTCAACTCATGAAATGCAACACAATTTTTCTTTCTCTCCCTGTCTCTGACCTACTGATGAATGTTGAGCGGGATTTCTATTAAAACGGCAGATGCGACATCTCTATTGATAATAGTTAAGCTTGCATTACATTTTACCTAGAAATCTGCCTACTAAACATATTTTTGTCGTATATCGCCAATAACTAGGCCCCTGCCGACTATTGGGTGCTTTACCCTATTATAATATATGATTGAGTCATGTTTGTTAACGTCTGTCTAATAATTTGACATTTCACAACAGTAGTGAGAATGATTTGACACTGATATACTGATCCCGATATGTAAATTAGTCATTGTATTATGAAGATATTGGTCACTATCCTGGTAGATGCAGGAGGTGATGTATCTTCTTTAAAGAGACACGATAATAGATACATTTTTCCGCAGGTAAATTATAACGATTTTTTCTGCATTTCCGAGTTGTCAAAATTTGAAAATTTCGAACGTTATTTGTTTCACGACGTAGGAAGGTACATGTACAAAAAGAAAAAAATATATGGTTCATTCAACGGGTTAAAAACCCGACTTAGAAATTTCAGAAAAAAAATTCTCTAAACCATGCAACAATGACAGCAGGAGTTAATAATAAAAATTGTTATAAAATATATTACAGTTTTGTTTATGACTTTTGATGGTCGTAGAAAAAGTATAGTGTACAATTTGGATGAAATGACCCATTTCCAACTCGTAGGAATATGAAATTTTGAAGTATTAGTATTATAAAAATCATTATTATAGAAGGATGTGGATGAAATGAAAAAATACAGAGGAAGGGAAAGGAAAAAAATTGGAAGCATTGGAAGGAATATGAAATTTGCGTACAAAATGATTCTTGAATTCAAAAAGGTTGGGGAAGAAAAATAATATTTTTTCGTTAATATGTTTAATCATTTAATTTAACGAAGCATCCTTTCAAGCCATTATGTTTTTACTGGAGTCTAAATTGGGACCAAAAATTCGGTACAGTTTGTTCATTTCTCGTAGAAAATCTTGGAAATATAGTTGAAATAAGTCATTATAAAAGTGAAACCCCACTGTATAACATATTTTATATCTTGATTTGTTGATTCGATAGTAACAAATAAATTTTCGAGCATATAAGTACTTTATTTTTATCTTTGAAAGAATATTCTGGAAAATGACTAAATATTAAACAATATTGATCTGTAGTGAGGTCCAAGTAATAGAGAAATTTTCAATTTGTAATAAAAAACCTAAGCGGTAGTAAAAACATTTTATATTTACTAGAGCATTTGAGGTATACATCCGAGAGACCATTCTTTGACATAAAACTTTATTGAAATGATTTTTTTCTGAAAACGCCGAATATTAGGTAGTATATTTGACATTAACTCTAAAAATACATTTTATACTGGAAAAAGTGATGTCGGCTCTGACGAAATCAAAGAATAGTATATTGTTTAATTAGGAGTAAAAGTAATACCATTACGCCCAAAAGATTTTATTGAAAAACGATTATCTCAAAAATTTCTTGATAGTCGGTAATGCCGTATGGTAAGTAAAAAAAATAAGCCATGTACCTAGAGAAATTGCTGCTTAAAACTAGAAGATGAAAATCACTTCACAGGGTATTGCTTAACAAGAACTTCAGCTACATTGCCGGTTGATCCAAGAGCTAATTTAACTTGTTTAATACGCCACGGAGGTTGAAAATACAGCAAAATATTCACTCAACGGTTGTGCAACCGTTGTGTTTCCTGACTGCACCCTATGATCTGCAGATGTCAAAAGTCATCGTTGTTTGGTTGACGTCTTTATTGGTTTATAATTAATGAAACGGATAAGGCTTATTTCATCTTTGAAAAATAAAATAAACATAATATTAAGGCAAACAGTTCGAATTTGCCGAGAATAGACTGTTTTACATTGGCAAATTTTTTCGCAAGAAACAGTAATTTCTCTTCTGCTAAATTCAGAAACGTGAATAGCTACATGTAAGTTTTACACAAATAATTGTAATTTCTGTAGTCAATAATGAATAACTGTATTGTTTTTATTGCAGCGATTAAAAAGTTTCCCATATCAAAAACACAAAAAGACATGAAATAATATCTTGGATTGTTAGGGTACTATCGTTAATTCGTAAAAAATTTAGCAAAAATTACAAAACCTATGACTAAATGTTTGAATAAAAATGAAAAAGTAGTTCACACAAAAGCTTTCATAGATTGTTTTGAAACATGTAAAATTGTATTAACATCTGAACCAGTTTTAATTTACCCAGATTTTGACAAAGAATTTGAATTGACAACAGATAACTCCAATTACGCAATAGGCGCAGTTCTATCGCAAAATAATCATCCCATATGTTATGCATTACGAACCCTAAATTCAGCCGAAATAAACTATTCAACAATTCAAAAAGAACTTCTCGCAATAGTCTCGAGTTGCAAATACTTTCGCCCACACCTTTACGGCCCAAAGTTTACAATATATTCTGACCGAAAACTATTACAGTGGCTTTTCTCCACAAAAGACCAAAATTCTATGCTCGTAAGGTGGAGACTAAAATAAGAGGAGTTTAATTATGTAATTAAATATATAAAATGTTCGTCAAATTTAGCAGGAGACGCTTTAAGTAGAAATCCATGTGTAGAACTAAACGCCATCAACATCAGCTTTGGAATCTATTACACCAAATAACGAAAAAAGCATAATAGATACTGAACAAGAAACAACTGCTATGCTGGCAGCTTCAGATGAAAACAATGATTCTTCAAAAATTGAATTTACAAATTTTATGACATTATTACAAACTCATCACAATACATATGGCACTTCTCCAAAGATATTAAATATGTCCATACAACGCTTATCAAAAATTTCGACTCGCACCGCTTGGGATTCGTACTTAGCCACTGCTGGTAGTTATTTACACATGAAATTTACGTCCAAGGCCACATTTAAAGTACAGCCTACAGCACTAAGTCGAAAAACTAGTTTATTTCAGGGAACAAATCGTTTCGCAGGTGGCCGGTCTTCGAAAGATTCCTTGAAACGAAGAAAGATCAAAAGACCAAGAAATCTGCAAGTTAATGTTGGCAACAATGTCCCAAATGCAACAGGGCATTAATTTTTATTGATCTTCTAGTTGTTCATTTCTTGTTTACCCTTAAATACTGACGTGTTGTCCAATGAAAATATGTTATTTATTTTTTCAGATTTTTGGTGTACTTTTATCTGAAGCTGTCTAAAAGACGCTGCCAAAGTAATAGCTGGATTATATTATAAAAACCTGGAACTTTCAATTATTTAACTTGTTTGGCATCTATAAATTGACATATTTTAAACGTGATTATTGACTAAACGAAAAAATACTAATGAGTTTGAAATTTAAAAAATCACATAAAAACATTTTCACAGTTATACAGGGTGAAGAAAAAAAATTGCCTATTTTCAACTGAAAATTACTTGATTTATTTAAATAAAACGCCCTGTATATTTTTAATCATTCGAAAGCTGAGTTCTTTGGTTTTTAAAGAATGCCAGCATGTTTAATTTACTTTGTACAAATAAAGAAGATACATGACTTTTTATGAGTGCGTGCATTTTTATTAATTTCCAAATGGCCATTTGATTTTCCAATTTTTTTTTGTCATTTATACACTGGAATGAGTAGAAGTTACCAAACGTTACTTAATTTACTATATAAATGACAAAAAAAAATAAAAATGCAGAAAATCCGTTACTTTAAAAAATTGAAAATCTACTGGCAATATGGAAATTAATAAGAATTCACGCAGTCACAAAAATTCCCGTACCTTCTTTATTTGTACAAATTAAATTAAACATGCTGGCATTTTTAAAAAGTTAAAGAACCCAGCTTTCGAATGATGTAAAAATATACAGGGCATTCTATTCAAATAAATCAAGTAATTTTTTTTGAAAATAGCCAATTTTTTTCCTCGTCCTGTACAACTGGGAAATTTTTTTAATGTTATTGGGGAAAAACGGTTTGAAATATCAAACTCATTGGTGGAAACCGCACGTTTCTATCTTTTTTCGTTTAGTCAATAGTTAATCACGTTTAAAATGTGTAAATTTTATATTTAATCTGATAATAAATGCTTATTAAAATGATGTTCTGTTCAAATAATTCATACTATCTCAATATAATATATGTACTAAATTTTCAAAGTAAATTTTATATAAAATATAGTACATTTTTTGCAAAGAATCAATTTATTTTCGTCAGTACATAAGGGTTAACTTCTTTCCATTGTTTATGTACTATCACCTAATACAATAAAAACTATTATGAACATTGCATGTGTTTATTATTTCCATGGGAAATCATGCTTTAAGCTGATTTCTATCCCGCCATCGATCTCGGCACTCCGCTTTTAATTCCGACCACGATCTCAGCACCCGCTTAACCGATACAACGCAACCAATCAGAACGTCTTATTTTGCCTATGGTGTCCAAATGGATGACGGAATTGAAACATGCCCACGGTCTACCCAGAAAAATAACAGCTGATTCGGGTACAGAATTTAAAAATAAAGATCTTGAAAATTTTTGCAAACTCCACTACACTACTGCTAGAAACAGTAATTCAAACAGTCCTGTCGAAAGATTTCATTCTACCTTAATCTAACATGTGCGCTGTTCAAGGGAACAAAATGGAAATCTCACCTGAGACCAATTATTAAAACGGGCTATACTCGGATATAACAACTCAATCCATAGTGTTACTAAATATGTACCATTCGAAGTAATAAAAGTACATATAAACGAGACCAACCCTTTTGACAAACTCACAAACAAGCAGCCAACCTACTTAACGAAAATATAAAAGAAACTGAAAAACAACAAAAGAAAAAAATATTAGTAACAGAAACGAAGAGCGAACATATCCCCTTGACTATAAAAACGAAGAAGTAGCTTACATTCGTACAAAAACAAGAAATAAAAAATTCGAAAAACGTGAAGTACTACTAGATCAAACAAAAATAAAATTAATAACAGAAAATATATATATATATATATATATATATATATATATCATAAAGCAAGTGCCAGAAAACCAAAAACTAACAAAAAACAACTGTTTCAGAAAAATAGGATAGATGAAAATAACATTCCTGATACTTCTGGCAATACCAATAATACACACGAGTAGTACTACAAGAGATATAGACTCGACGACTATAAATAATACTTTCATTACCAATACATTTAGGAGACGCACGTCTTATTTATAGTAAACATACATTTATACATTATTTTAATTTAGAACCTATTATTAAGCAATTGTTTAACATTGAAAAACATTTCTTCATTATAAAAAATGATTTAGTTACAAGAACGAAAGTTAATAACTTACAATCACATATTCATATTCGTAATAAAAGAAGTTCCTTTAACGGAGTCGGACAACTACCAGAAATGGTTGTAAGGTACACTTGACGCTGACGACGGTATGATAACGCAATAAAAATACTTGAAACAAACCAACATAACTTGGTTACGGAAATACATTTGCAACGTTCACTTTCAAACAATCTAATGAAAAATTACAACACAATTCGCATATTATCAAAAAATCAAGAAAATTTTGCAAATTCTCTAGAAAAATTTCAAAAGAGTGTACAAAAATTAATCACTGAATCACATGAGTATTTTCCATTTCAAGGAATTATTTCCCAAATAAATCTGGATTGCCAAAATGTTATCACGTTTTTAGATAATTTAGAAGATTTCATAGCTTCTGCAAAAAACAATACACTTCATCCTTCTATTATTTCTAGTCAAGAGTAACTAAACACTTTATAATTATTAAGAAAAATTTACCCAGACAACCATATTATGAAATTTAGGAACATATTAACATACTACCAATTTTTAGGCGCACAAGTCACATTTGAAAATAATAACTTAATTTTTGCAATACATATACCAATTATCAAAGCAGAAATTTGTAAGTTTTATCACCTCTTTCCTATCATTCAAAACAACCAAATATTCCCTCTAAAGTATACCTATTTGGCATAAACCAAGTTGGAACATCAATTCAAAGAACAAAACTGTCCACTACTAGAGGATACATATTTTTGCATGGAAGACCATTTCCCTGAAGATAACTAGACTCTACAGCTCATAGAAAACCAGACGGTGAAAAGCTGCAAAAAAATAAAGTTAAAATTAGAAGAATATCTCGTTGAACAAATAACACAAGACGAAGTAATCATTATACCAATGCAAACAGAAAAAGTTTTCTCCAAATGCCACACAGATCAATATATAGAAGTCAAAAATCCTACACTAATAAAAATATCAGAATCAGGTCAAAAAAAATTATCAACGGCGTCAGAATTCAACAAGGAAAACCATTATTTCTTCCATAGCTAAACTGGGAGTAAGAAGCACCCAAAATAGAAAAAATCAATTTGGAAGAAATCCACAAAATGAGAACAACTTATACCATTGAGAATTTCAACATCTAACCAATACCCACGAATTTTCGCCGGCTTGTCCTCCGTTATTACCTCCTTACTAATACTGGGATGGATCTTCAAGAATAAAATCAAGACATCGCTACAGCAATGCGGCTGAAAATATAATAGGGAAGCAGTCCAAAGCAAATAAGAAACCCTAAGAGAAGAAAATCCAGCAGAAAAACCAAAACTCGAACACCACTCCGTTATGTACTCGTCTTAGAGGGTAGGAATTACATAAGAAGAAAGAGCTGACAACATATAAATAAAATGATGACTCTTTGTAGAACAGGAAGATTAGAAAAACTTTGTATTATCTGAAAATTAATTCTTTGTTATATAATGAAGTTCTAAATTTAGTTGGAAAATTATTTTTAAAAACCCAAGTCATAAAAATCAAACTTTTGGATTGTCAAATGGGTTCAGAAATGTCATACTGACGTTCGAAGTTGAAAAGCTTTAGAAACAAAAATTATCTAGATAAACAGAATCAAATTATAAAAACCCATTTTAATGTGACAGGAATTCAGGTCAAAATTATAATCATAGAATTATTGAAAGAATGAATTTCAACCGAAAGCACGTCACTGTATGCAAGCCCAATCAAATTGATTCAGAAAAATGATAGATCTCTCAGATTATGTTGTGATTTTAGTTTTATTAATAAAAAAGCAGACAAATATAGATTTCCTATTCCAAATTTAAATAATAATCAACTGGACGCTTTGGGAAGAGCAAGGTATTTTACAACTGCGAGTTTTCACCAAATCGAAATAGAAAAAAGTTTAAGAAAATATACTGCTTTTGTGAAACTCGATGGCAAATATGAGTACTGATGGATGCAATTTTGTTTTACCAATACACCGCATTATTCTGAACCAGCAATTGATCAATCCTTGTATAACCCTTAATATAATGTCGCACAATTTTATCTTCATGATGTAATGATAGCCACACAAACGATCGACGAAGGGCTCATTAGTCTGAAAAAAGTTATGGAAGCTCTTACAAATGCTGAATTTTGTCTTAACTGATGAAAATGTGTGAAAAATTTGCTAGGCTGGTATGGGAAAATGATGTGAACAAACATGATAAAAATTATTTAAATGGGGAAATAGGAATATTTATACGACAAAACAAGAAAATTGGTTAAAATCATTGTTGGGTGTTGTCCAGTCCCTCGATAAAAGTCAGATCATATAAATAAAAGCCACATTAGGATTCCGGCTCTGACCGGTAAACAGCTAGCAGCTGTAAATTTCGGCTCCGATAAACCTAACAATTCTAGTGGTAAAACCAAACATAGGTGATAAAAGTGTATAATGCAGTATAGTTATCATCATAGTGAAAACACAGTGAGTAATTTCTGATTGTTTTTATCTAGAAATCTCAATCTGAAGTATTTGAACATTCCAAACATTCTATCGACCACATTAAATACTACCAGTTTTTGTCTTCAATAGCTATTGAGTGACAGGACCCCACTCAGCGATGATTAAAATTTCTACATCTGACCAAAATGAAAAATCCTTCACAAGCTAATTCTATGTCATACTCTACAGCTTTGTCACAACAACATTATTCATCACGAAATCAAGCAATTGTTTTTAATACCATAACAAACACGAAATTATAAGACTATCTGAATGAAATTGGTCCTCTAGTTGAACCAAAGAATATTACACATATTTTCAGGATTTCTAATAATAGGCTATGTATATTCCTATCAAGCGAAGGAGTAGTAGATAACTTTATTAATAACTACGGCCACATAAATGTCAACTACGAAACAATTCAAGTAAGACGACTTATTACACCCTCGGAAAGACTAGTTTTATCTAATGTCTAAGACCTGTTATACCTAATGATTTGCTTACGGCTAAACTAGGAACACTGGGATTAAAACTACTTTCGCCCATGAACCCTCTCAGAATAAGCTCAGATAACCCCCAATACAGCCATATTTTAAGTTTTAGACGGCAAATATACATTGCGCCTCTAGATAATATGATGATTCCAGAATATTTCTAGAATACCATACTCTCAATTTCCGTACTTTTTGTCTCGAGACAATCAAAACTGTTTCAAATGTAGAAATTCAAGTTATGTATCTTCACAGTGCCCAAATATTTCATTACCTACATCAGCACCTTCCACTTCATCGAGACAACCAATTCTTACAGAGACTACTCCTACAACTCATACCAAACTGAAGACTCCTTCCCAAACATATCTCCCAACCACAAGAATCAACACACTTCACTCAAACCAAAATATAAATTAATCCACATCAGAAGAGCCTGTTGCTAACTTAACAAAAACTGTGCCCTATACTTCATCTCCTATCACAAACACAAATCAAGAAAAAACTATCAATGAACAAACATCACAAAATTCAAATGAAGAAATCGATACAATGGAAAGCAATCAATTACCAGATCAAACTACAACGAATAGAAGAAGTTTTTCAGACGTTAACGTATCCACCCCAGAGCACTTTCAGCAATCCGCTCAAGCTGAACAGCTCACTTTTACTGTCCCAGAAAATCTAAAAAAGCCAACTAAAAAGGCAAAGAAAAAAAATTTCAACAAAATAACTTATCCAAACTAGAATAAATGAAACAAGAGATTTCATAGATAAACATAGCACTCCATTCGTATTAAATGCCGACCAATTCACTTTATTACTGGAAGACTCACTTGGAGCTCAAGATGGTATCAATATAGCCAAAGATTACTCCAAGAAAATAAATAGCTTAATCGAAATGCTGCTACCAGTTCACCCACAAATAGCAGATAGAAGCCAAAAAACAAAATGTACAAAACTACGGAAAAAGCTAGAAAGACAGACAGATACCGACCCTAGCAGTGACGCATCGACCGACAGCTGTTTCTAAATAAATATTCGCTTTCCAGACCATTCTACAATGGAATTTGAATGGGTATTACATCCATTCAAATATGTTACAATTATTAATTGCAGAATATTCGCCAGATGTAATATGTTTGCAAGAAACACATTTTCATGTAAACAAAAACAAAATACCCAGATACTATACCGAATTCTTCAAAAATAGAATTTCTGAAGTAGCCAATGGTGGAGTTGCCATCTACACTAAATCACTATTAGCAGCAACCTCAATACAAATAAACACCCCATTTGAAGCCGTAGCCGTACAACTATTCACTCCTAACAAGATAACTATATGCAATATTTACATACCCTCCAGTCAAGCCATAGACCAACACGTGTTGGAACTTCTAACAAACCAACTACCTAATCCATTTATTATCGTCGGCGACTTTAATGGTCACCATTTTTCTCGGGGATCAGAGAGCATCGACTCACGAGGTAGAAAAATAATTGACTGGATAGACACAATGAATATTTCACTATTGAATGATGGAAGCATGACTAGATTAAATGCAGCTACCAAAAACTTCTCTGCTATAGATTTATCACTGTGCACTTCGAGCATCACAACTGACTTTAATTGGAGAGTGGTCGATGATCTATACGACAGTGTCCATTTTCCAAATATTATAGAAAACTTAGCGAACAAATCAAATAATGATAACAACACAAATCCTTTGAAAAGATGGAAACTACACATAGCAAATTGAAAAAATTTCGCAGATCACATTGGGAAAAACATTACTAACCTAAAAATAACCAACAACGTCAATGAAACCCTCAATAATTCCAATTCTATAATACTATCTGCTGCCTTTGATGGAATTGGGAAAACTGGTTATCTCAAAAAACACAACCCTGTGCCTTGGTGAAATAATGCTTGTGATGCTGCAATAAAAGCCAGTAAACATTCATGGAACAAGTTCAAGAGACACAAAAGAAATGAGAACCTATTAGAATACAAAAAACAAAGATCACATACGAGGCGCACACCACGAGATAGCCAAAAAGAATCATGGCACAACTACCTGGAAAATATAAATAGTTCCACGCCATTATCGTCATTATGGGAAAAGGTTAGAAAAATATCGGGAAAAAATATAATTAATGAGATCCCAGCTTTGAAAACAAAAAACAACACATTAATCTCGAACTCTAGCGAAATTGCTGAAATTTTTGCAAAACAATATAGACAATCTTCAAGTAATGAAAACTATGATGCCGATTTCTTAAACCTCAAAGATATAGCTGAATCCTCCCCTATAACAATTGAGAAAAACGTAGATGAAATTAATAATCCCATTTCAATAGAAGAGTTTTCCGGACGATATCCCGACTGTATTTTTAAAGAATCTTCCGTACTCAATATAATTTTCCAGATGTCTGGAGACGAGCTATAATAATACCTATCCTCAAACCACGAAAATCTACTCTATCGCCAGAGTCTTATAGACCAATATCACTCACATGCAGTACATGTGAGCTCCTTGAAAAGATCATGAACCGCAGGCTATTATGGTGCCAGAATCAAACTACCAATTATTTGCAGAACAATCAGCCTTTCGGTCAAATACATCTACATTAGATAACATTATAGAATTAGAAAGTCAAATAAATTTAGCTTTTGTTAATAAACAGAAATGTGTGGCAGTGTCTTTTGACCTCAGTAAGGATTTTGATACTGCATGGCATCATCAAATTTTAATCAAACTACAAAACTGGAACTATCGAGGCAATATTTTAGCTTTTATCCAAAACTTTCTGAGAAATCGACTTTTCCAAGTAAGAAGCAATGGTACAGTATCCAGCACCAAACAACAGGTGATTGGAACCCTACAAGGGTCAATATTGAGTCCCACACTATTTCTTATTGCGAATAACGACATACTTAAAACAATTCATAAACCGGTCCAAGCTAGGCTATTTGCCGATGACCTAATTATATTTATGAAAGGAAAAAATTTAGACAGCGTAACCACCCTACTACAAAATCGAATAAAGGAGTAGGAGAAATTGAATAAAGCCAATGGCTACAAATTTTCATCTGAAAAAACAGAATGCATAGTATTCTCTATAAAATATACACAATTACAACCAAAACTCACTTTACACGACAAAATTCTTAAATGTAAAGAACAAATAAATTTCTTTTGATTAATTTTCGATCAAAAATTAAATTGGAAAGCTCACATTAAACAACTTATTTTATCATATCAGTCAGGTTTAAATGTCCTAAAGTGTCTACCCGACAAACACTGGGGAACGGATGGAAAAATACTGATGATGGTATATCGAGCATTAGTTAGGGCAAAAATAGACCATGGTTGCGTTGCATACGCTTCAGCAGAACAGTCAATCTTGAGGCCCCTTGATGGTATTCATAATCAGGCACTAAGAACAATACTAGGAGCATTACGGAGCACTCTCGTAAATAGTTTAAATTGCGAAGCAGGAGAAGATAGTCTAAGTGATAGAAGGCAGATTCTGAGCCTATCATACTCACCAAAAATATCCAACAATACCCAACACCCAACGTATAAGAATACCATATCAGACATATATCCTTCCTGCTTCCAAAGTAATTACTGGAACCCTCCTTTTTATGAAAGAATTCGCAGATATTTAAAAAGCTACAACCATGTTCCGTTTCCATCAACCTTTCCAAATAGAGTCTCTCAAACCGACATTCATCCTTGGGCATGTGTCTCTCCTAAAATCAATACTAACTTAACCGATCTCAATAAACATGACTATGATATTCATACTATACATCAAAAATTTAGAGAAATCACAAGCAAATATCATGGGTACACAGAGCTATACACAGATGCATCTGAAAAAGGGGAAAATGTTGGAGCAGCCATTGTAACAAATACTAACTATGAAATAGTCAAACTACCAGGCACATACACTATCCTTTCTGGAGAACTATATGCGATATACAAAGCAGTAGAACATGTCAAACATCAGCAAGATAAGAACTCTATCATTTTGACACACTCATTGAACTCACTAAAATTATTAGGAAGAATTTACGAAAGACGTCTAATAGTTAATTTATAAAGAAAAGAGTTAGAACAATTGTACAACCATAACCAAGACATCAGATTTATTTGGATTCCATCGCATGTGGGAATCAAAGGTAATGAGGAAGAAGACGAGAAAGCACAAGCGGCAACGTATCAAAACTGTCTAGCTTGACTGTTTCGACTACCAGCATATAATTCAATCATACATAGAGCTTTTTCAGTTCCTATGAACAAATGTAATTTTGATAGAGAGATTAATACAATTAGACAAATAGCAACATCTAACGGTTATCCATTAGATATGATAAATAAGCTAATTAGTAAAAAAGAGGAAAAAGTGGCATTACAACTAATATATCCTAAACAAGCTGATGAAATTAAAACATATAAAACCATCACATATGCAGGAAATATTTCTAATAATATTTCAAAGATAATATCTTCAGCAACGAATACAACAATTTCTTTTAAAACAGAAAGTAACGTTAGTACAAAATTGTTAAATGTAAAAACAAAAATACCACTATTAAAGAAGTCAGGTATATATAAACTCAAATGTCCAGAATGTAATGCTGTCTATTTGGGTCAGACCCTTAGGAATTTTGAAATCCGATACAGTGAGCACTTACGAGCATACTGATTAGAACAACCAGATAAATCCCACTACGCAAAACATCTACTTGACACGTATCATTCATTGACACCTAACACAGAACTAGAAGTACTGCATATTTGTGAAAATAAACAAGAACTGGATTTCCTTGAAGAACTGGAAATTAGAAGACATTCAAGTAACCCACAATATGAAGTTGTCAATGAACAGTTAAATCTAGGGAATTCTCCACTAATAAACTGTCTTCTTAAGTGATAATTGTAAAGATCAGCAGATATAGTTTTCCTGGTTTTCTATATCATTGCACAGTTATACTGATCTTAATTGGAAAAATGATATCCAGGATATCACCATAGGGCTAATAATATCTAAGCTTCAATATTTGTAATATCACATCTTCTTCTTTTTTCTATAAACATATATTAAGCCAATCACAAGTTAGGTTACTTCTTGGTCTAGCCAAAAATAACTACTAAACATCAGGTAGGCATAAAATGAAATGTAACTTCTGTCATTATGACGATGATATTGATTTATCGAAACAATTGTCAATTTTTTAGAATTTTCAATAACTTGTATTATATTGTGGAATTAACTAGAGACCTTGAGTTTAATTTAAAAACACTGTCTAGCTTGTAATCCATCGACATCAACTGATTTGAAATCTTACTTCAACGACAGAATCATGAAACGGTGGAACACTTTTTGGCAAGAATCGAAATCTGAAATTAAAACACTTAAAACCTAAGTTCGGACCTTGGCGTATACCAACAGAAAACAAAAGGAACCAGGTAATCATCACCCGACTACGTCTAGGGCACACCAGATACACGCATGAATAATTAATAAAAAGGGAGGATCCTCCGTTTTGTAATTTCTGTGATGCAAATATCAGTGTACATCACCTACTAATCCCCCATGTATGATCTACTACGAAAGACCTACAAGATCCCAAGAAATATTAGGAAATGCTTAGGACCCATCAAGTGTTATATCTTTTCTGAAAAGTGCAAATATGTTACATAAGATATAACCATTCTACCGTCACACACTATACCTAAACTAAACGTTATTACTGCACTGAGACATCTGTTTTCTGTTGGTTATTCTACTAATTTCGTACCATATACCGCTAATGTATTTTTTCTACTCCCGTATTATTAGACGCGAATTAAATATCTGCTTCCGATTCATTAATATTGTTCATTTTAACACGGATTTTCATTTCGATACAGACTTTGGCCAATGAAAATATGTACTTTTCATTATGAAACGAATTTTCGGCCAATAGAAACAAATACTTGGGGATTTGTTGTTGAATATAAACTATCAAACTGACATCGCAAAATACGCACGGCTACATGCATTTTTGAAGCGGAAATCTGAAGGATACGTTGGAAAGAAATCCAAAACATTCCAGCCAAACGAGCTCAGGAAATTCATCGAGGAAGCCCCCGATTATGATTATTTTTCTGTTAATTTCCGCTTGATATAATGATTTAATTTGTATATGCATAATGTGCGTAATTTTTCATACAAGTCTTCGTAGCTTAGTTGGTAACGCTTGCGGTCGTGGCGCATGAGTGCGTTGCAGATCGTGGTTCACATCCTGGGCGGGTTGAAATTTTTTTTAGCATATTAATGTATTTTCTTGAAAGAAAAACTAATTGCATTGTTTGTATATTTCTCTTAATCAAAGTGGAATCATTCCAATTAAATAATGCTATTTTTTTACAGGTTGCCTTAATTATGGGAGCTTGTTTGAAATTAATTCTGGTTTTCATTTTATTATTTATCGGTCGTGAAAAAATAGTGTATGAAACTCTCATGTGATGGTTATTAATACGCTCGCATAAACCATACGAAACTCGCCTTCGGCTCGTTTCGTATCCCGGTTAATGCTCGTGTATTAATAATCTTCATTACATGATCGTTGCATAATATACTATTTATTTGTTTCAATATCTACCATGTAACTGGTTATTTATTTTGAACCAAGAAATGTGCACTATGTAAACCACTGATGATCTTGTAGGTCGATGCGGAGAAATAAAAAAAGCCACATTAATACTTGTGTTAATAGTAGATCTAGAATAATACTCTATTCGGTTTGGATAATTGATTTTTCTTCAGCTTGTTTCATTGATACACATCAGATAAACAAACATTGCGGGAGTAAAATAGGAATTTAACGATGAATAAATTTTTGTCTGTAATGACGGACTACCCGGTGTACTAAAAATGTATTATAATGGAAATAAGGGCACCTGTTTGTAACAGATAAGTGGAAAGGTTGCTTGAGGCACTTCGAAACGGAGTTTTCCAAGTTAGATTAGAACTTCCATGCAGGTAATTTTAAAAGTGAATGTCTTTTTCGACCGTTACTTTTCTGTAGGGACTCACTTATTTTGTTAGGGAAAACTAGAACTTTTAGATAATAAAATTCGCTTTAAACAGAAATTTCTGGGAAAAAGCCAATTTTTGTGATAGTCAAACTTGGAACGTGTACTAAATTATATACTTTTTCGTTTGTTTTGAAGTATACCTGAATATTTCATCAAATAATCATATGCTTATTCTGTTCGTGACTCGGTAAATTTATCTTTTCGTTCGATGTAATTAGAATTAAATTACATCAATTAGGTTTCATGTTATTAAATATCAACACTCAATGCGTTATTAGTTAAGGAATAGTTGTTTTATAAATAGAAATTTGTTCCTATAATGAGGTGCTCTCAAATATGCTCTAAGAGAAAATCAACAAGAAAAATTTGAATACGAAAGATTCAGTGAAAAATAAAAAAGTGGTTTATATGTTATGAAGATATAAAACAAAAAAATTAATGTTGAGAAAAGAGAAGCTAGATATTCAAAATTATTTTTCACAACATCCAAGTCGTTTGTAGAATGCTGGTATGACAATAAGTCCCTTTTCATTTATCATTATTTCCGCAAATACGTTCAAATTGTCAGGTTTTGTGTTGTACGGGTACTTATCCAAGTATCCCCGTAATAAGTAATAGCACTCCATTATTTTTTTTTCCTATCAATCAGTCAAATATGCATATAGGTAGTGGTTTATAAGTCATGAAGATACAAAACAAAAAAATAGCTGCAGAGAAAAGAGAAACTAGATATTCAAAATAATTTTTTCTACGACCATAAAGTAAAATGTACATTTCAAGTGCGTCTTCGATTAAGAAACCTACCACGTTTCAATAGAGATATTCATTTCCCACGGGCTAGCTGTATCGAAATGTTCCATTTCCCACGACTTTCCTAAGCTACTAGACTGTCATTATATTAACGAATTTTCGATCATATATATTATAATATATGATCGAGTTATATTCGTCAACGTCTGTCTAATTGACATTTCACATCAGTGTTCACTAAATTCGTTAATAATAGTATATTTCATAACAAGAGTTGTAAGTTGCTTATTACATGCGAATAGAAAAGTTGCGCACGAGCCGCGTAGCGGCGAGTGTGGTCATTCTATAAGCATGTAATAAGCTTACAACTCTAGTTGTGTACTATACTTTTTCTACGAACAACTTCATTAATAAAAATAAAACGCATGAATAACAAGTAGCATAAAACAGTAGCCAGAAAAAATAATTTGAAGTAAACATTTATTTATAGTAATGAATTGTAAAATTTTGGCAATTATTTATTACTATACCCTTATCCGCCCTTTTTGGGGTTTTCATAAGTATGCGGTAAATTTTGGGATGACGTTGACTGTATGGTATATTCTTTTTGGACATTACTATTTTCAGTGTACGTAAATGTTTGTAGATTATTTTCAACCGAATTTATAATTCTATTGGCTGTTAATGTCATATTATTTATTGAATCATCGACATATCCGTCAGTTGTAGTCGAAGATTCCCAACCCCCATGTCGTTTAAGAGTCATTAAATCACCACCGGCGTCAACCAGAAGAGTGGCGGAAGTTCGTCTTAAACAGTGACCTGTGTACTCTTTGGGATCAGGTAACTTTAAACATTCGGCTATTTGTTTAGGTAGACCGCCTATTTTATTCAATCCTACCACTTGTTTCGTACATTTACCTCTTTGATAGTTTAGGAAAAATTGATTTATTTGCGGATCGTTAACTTGTTGGCGAATATCTATATATTGTTTGCAAATTTTATAGAAATTACCAGAAATCACGAATGATTTAGGTACTTTAGTTTTCGTATCAGGGACTCTAACCAACAACATTGTACCTGAATCATTGATGTCACTAAGTTTAAGATTTTTTAACTCTTGTTTCCTACAAGCTCCACATATTCCAAAAATTGCAACAACCTTAAAATAAAAGTTATTGTAAGTATATAATATTATATCATTTTTATTCTGTTAAAAAACATACCTTTACGAATAAATACTGCACATCGGGAGCTTCATTAACCTCTCAATTTTTGCGTAATTGTCAATATTGACATTATTCTTCAAAGTTATAATCTCCTCAACATCGAATATATTGCCCATAATGAAGATGGTTCGAATTTTTTAGTGATTTCTCCAAAATATGCCAAGAGTACGTTATCAGAAAATGAACTTACATTGTTTGTTGTTCGCCAGTCCATAAACTGCCGGTATACATTTTCATATCTTCCTCTTGATTTTTCTGGCAATATGTTGTCAGTAGTGTCCGCGGCTAACTGTATAATATTGGGTGGTGTGCTACTTAGTTCGTTTTCACTATTTAATGAGCTCATTTTAATTATTTCTCTTTAAAACAAATGTACATTCACACTCACAGCTAGTGACAGTGAGTCTTATTAATTATTCATCGTCAAAACAACATCTACTAACTCGTTTCCATGGTTACTCGAAACCACTGACTGACTAGACTTGGGTGATAAATTGTTGTTTTTCTAGAACTGAAGCGTAATTTTTTTATTACGTGCTAATCATTACTTGTCAGTATCCGTAATGATCCATTAACTTAGTAACCAAATAGTAGGTAATATGGAATTTACTAGTGTGAGGGTAGAAAAAAAATTAATAACCGAAAATGGGTAGCGATAATGAGGATAATTTGACATTGACGTGCTGATCCCGATATGTAAACTAGTCATTGCTTTAGAAGGACATTAGTCACTATCCTGGTAGATGCAGGAGGTGATACAACTTCTTTGAAGAGACCCGAAAATTGATAACTTTTTCCGCAGGTGAATTATAACGATTTTTTCTGCATAAAGTATTTTGATTTCCGAGTTGTCAAAATTTTGAACGTTATTTGTTTCACGACATAGCTAGGGTACAAAAAGAAAAAATGTATGGTTCAATCAACGGGTTAAGATCCCGACTTAATAATTTCAAAGACAAAATTCTCTAAACCATGCAACAATGACTGCAAGAAAGTTTATAATAAAGATTGTTATGAAAAACATAGTTTTGACTATGATTTATGATGGTCGTAGAAAAAGTATAGTGTACGATTTGCATGAAATGACCCATTTCCAACTCGTAGGCACATGGAATTTCATGCTCATTGTTCAATATACTACTTCACAACATCCAAGTCTTGTAAAATTCTGGTATAACAATAAGTATCTTTTCATTTATTACTAGAGGACCCGTGCTCCTCCGCAGCATTAGGCTAGGCATAAAATAATTTTACAGTACTTCCTTCCAGGTAATATTAGCTGTACGTCGGCCGCAGTATTTGGAAAAAATTGAAAGTAAAGTTGATTGTGCACACATAACTTTCCTCAAACTCAATGAATTTAAATAGTTATAGCTCAAAGGAAGGGCTTGATCCACTGAGTGATCTTAGACTTGTGTCAACAGCCTACGTTAATTAGGTTATAGAGGTTTGAGTGAAAGAAACTCTCGAAAAAATTGATTGTAAAGTTGATTGTGCTCGCATAACTTCCATAAAACTCAACGAATTTAAGCAAATGATAGCTCAAAGAACAGAGCTTGATCCAGTGAGTATTCTGAGAGTGAACCGATTAAGATCCGTTCATTGGAAGAGGAGCAATGCGAATTCGAATCGCTTGAGTGAATGTGTCCCATAAGAAATGTACAGGGAAGAATAGCGTTTGAGTAGAACTAGAGTGAGGTGAGAGTTGAGTAAATTTCAATGATTTATGACATATCTGTGCCTAAATACCCAATAAAAATGAAGGAAATCGGCCGGACGGACTGACTTCAAATTTCATAAATTTTTTTAATATATAAGATTAGAGGCTTGCTAATTTTTTCTTCAATATCGTTGAATTTGTACCAAATAACATCTTTTTTACAAGACCACTTCCAGCTGCTTCCACTTGGGGTAATAGCACTTACGTAAGCCTCCTCTTCGTCACTCATTCCAAATATTATTTCGGGAAATTTTTGGTCAATGTAATTAACAATAACATAATCTCCTTTCTTAAAATTTTTCTCTAGGTCTACAATAATTTTGTCTTCATGAGCATTCATTCTTTCGTTGGCACTCTTTTGTTGTGAATCTTTTTCATTGAAATTCATCTCTTTTACATCGGATCCGTTATTCATTTTCTGTTTTCTTGGGTTTTTTGGCTTAGCTGACTTTTCTTTTAGCTTTTCAGGCGCAGTTTCTTCCTATTTTCTTTCTCCTGATCTATCTGCTCTTTTGCCCGTTTCTTACCATTATAAAACGTTTTGCACTGTTCTGAACTAGCAACAGCAGATATTTTCACTAAGGTTTTTTTCTTCGCTTCCTCTTTTGATTTTTCAGGCCAATACATTATACCTTTAAACGGTGGCGGTACTATAAATTTACTAGAACTAACTTCTTTTGGGCTTTGTTTATCACATCCTTCTATTAAATTAACTTTTACCCCGACTTCTTTCGAGCCATGTTTGTTACTTTCTTCTACTGAATCAACTTTCACCTCATTTGTGTCTTGGTAACTACCTTTTCTGATTGGATCATTGTTTCTATAGTTTGCAACCTTTCCGATTATATTACTGATTTCTCCCTTATTTCTATTTCTTTTGGTGCTTAATTGCTTGACTTTATTATTTCTGTCGGTTGTAGCGTATCTCCCTCTATTACCGGTTCCCGTTTTGTTTCTTTCAGTTCATTATTGCTTGACTTTAATATTTCTGTTCCTTGTAGCGTATCATCCTCTATTACTGATTCCAATCTCATTTCTTTTAGTTCTTTATCACTTGATTTCATTCCTTTCCCTTGTAGCATATCTTCCTCCATTAATGATTACGGTCGCATTCCTTTCTCGCTAGTAACCGGTATTGATTAACTTTTCTATTTATATTTCTTGTTCTTTATCTACTATCAATTCCATCAATATTTCTTCATTAGTTTCAATACTTTTCCCTCCGATGTCGTTTGGTGATGAGCCAATAATTTCAATGTTCTCGTTAGTTTTATTGAACAAATACTCATCGAGCCACTCGGATTCTAATACAAAAGAATCTTTTGGTACATTGTCTGCAACTTGCAAGTTCTCATTAGTGTTCTTTCTATTACTTTTCCGCCCAACCTTTCTATATGCGAGAAAAGTATTGGTTTACCCCAGGAAAAGTTGGAATTTTGAAATTTTTTTTGAGTTATTTTCACGTTTTCCATCAACAACAATACGAAAAAATGGTTTTTAGAAAAAAAATCCTGTGTGTATGTCGTTGTCGTCGGCCACTTTTCCTTACATGTCTTGTTAGCACGATAGAGCCTCCGGAGTGCAATAAGTCAGCAATTTTATGATTGAATATTGTTAAGGACATGTCACAGATGAACCCTATTGATTTTCAGTTCACCAGAGCCAGTACAACAGGTGCTATGGTACTTGAAGTACATTTTGTCATTTTTTGAGAAATTTCAGTTTGTTAGCACGATGCAGCCTCCGGAGTTCAACAAGTCACCAATTTTATAATTGAATATTACTCATGACATCTCACTGATGAACCCTATTGATTTCCAGCTCACCAGACCCAATACAAAATGTGCTACATTACTCTAAGTACGATAAATTTGTCATTTTCGGAGGAGTTTCAGTTTGTTAGCAGGATACAGCCTCCGGAGTATATACAAGTGACCAATTTTATGATTGAATATTATTCAGAGCATCTCAAAGATTGACCCTATTGATATTCAGCTCACTTAAGCCAGTACGAAGGGTGCTATGGTAATTCAAGTACCAAATTTGTGTCATTTTTGGAGAATTTTCCGTTTGTTAGCACGATACAGCCTCCATAAAGTATACTTTCGATCAATTTTATGATTGAATATTGTTCAAGGTGTCTCACAGATGTACCCTATTGATTTTCAGTTGACTAGAGCGAGTACTGCTGGTCCTATAAATCCAGATATATTTTTGGTTATATTTGGAGAAATTTCGATTTGTTAGCACGATACATCCCCCGAAGTGTATACAAGAAACAATTTTATGATAGGATAGAATATTGTTCAGGGCCACAGATGTGGAAAAGTTAGTTTTAATCTTTAAGACCGTTTATTCTGTGTATTATCTGCTGAAGGTTTTTTTTCGACATGCTGTTATAATTTTTTCCATATATTATATATATATAGAGTCATCTTGTATTGGAACTGACCATTCACTCAGAGTGGAAAGAGAAAGTTTAAATTTCTCAAGTGTACCTTTCTCAAAAAATTTTTCAATGAAATTCAAATGGTGTGTATTGAATTCAACATTATCCAGTGTTTGGAGCTTCACTGCATTGTCTGTGATTGTAGTATTTGTTCTAACTTCTGCAGTTACCAGCTTACTATAATCTATTGCACCAAATGGAAATAATCCACAAGTTTTAAAGGCATTTTACACCATTGTAGGAGTAATAACGTCTTTAATTACAGTATCCAATAACGGAGCAAAATTGTCATTTCGAATTTTTTGTTTATGAGTGTCTATTCTAAATTTAGCAACCGCTTCCTTCTAGCCAGTTTTGAGAGGTTTAAGAACCCCTACATTCATAGGTTGCAGTATATGAGTAGAACTAGGGAACAGACTAATTAAAATGATAAATTTTTCTGAACAAAAGTTGCTAAGATGCATGTGCCCATCTACATAAAATATTACAGGCAATAGTATGTCATTTTTAAGAATCCATGGGTACAAAATGTTTGAGGTGCATTAAAAAAAAACTTTCGTCTGTCATCCAACCCGACTCAGACTTACCCAGGGCCCAACCGTTTGGCATTAGTACAACAACACTTTGTGGAATTAATTCATAGGGGAACATCCCCATAGGAGGCGCTTACTCTCCTGCCGCATTCGCTGTAACATAAAAACAGTAGGTAAGTAACATAAGTATGTGAAGAAAATGGGAGAATAAGGGTTCTGAAATAAAACCAGTACCACTTACATAAGTTGTTAAACATTCCTTCTCATTGTTAGCTGTACTGTTGTGAACGTTTCTACTTCTAGTGCAAGAGCTTTTGCTCCTTTTGGACATAAGAAAAAAGCAGTCTCGTCTGCGGTAAATGTTCGTCTAGGATCTTGTGTAATCTCCATCAAATTTTCAGCCAGAAAATATGATTCAATTTCTACAAATCAGTTACGTAGGCTTAGTTCAGTGATTTGAGCCCTAGCATGAACTAAATTTTGAGTCATCCGTGTGGAAAGTTCCTTATGACGTCGCAAAAAGCCCTCATACCCGTGTCTGCCAGGTAGGCAAGTTTTTTCCTTGTTTTTAAAGGAATCTGTTTTTTTTAAAGTACACATACATTTTCAAGTAGTTGTTCCTTGGTTACCAATAATCCTACTGTAGCTAGCGCTGTCATCCACTTTGCTAGGGTGTCCTCTTCTTCATCCAATATAGTTGTAGGGGCTCCAGCTTTACACACAACAGGATACTTTCCATAAAATTTTGAGTGAAGGGTAGTTTTGGGATACTATATTCGCCACTCGAAGCTTTAATAGCCATTCCATTTTTTATAGCTTCTATTGCGGATATAAGTGTGTCTGATGAATATATACAATTTTTCTTTAAGGACATTGTGTAACAACGATAACATTACATGTACATAAAACGGACATCATTGGATGTAATTATGACACTCCGTGTCAGAATTAGGACACCATACGTTAATTTACAAAAATTGAAGAAGAACGTGGAATACAATGCTCCTTTTATCAGAAGAAGATGTAAGATACATAGCTTAAAATATTGGAATATGAACATAATGCGGACACCCCGTGCCCGAATTCAGGAATAGCTATTTCGGTTGGCCGTAATACTGCCACCCTAATAACATACTACAGTAATTGAATATGTTTATGCAACAAAAATATGATAATAATCTCACCTGAAAATATAACGAAGAGTCGTTAGGCTTATAACATAACACACTTGTCTACGCCCAGTCAGTTCCAACGAGCTGCTAGAAATGATTTGTGTAGTTGACTAGCCTGACATTTGAAATATATTCTGATCACATGATCATAGATGGCTCGACATGTATCTAAATCTTCATTTTATAAACTGAAGCAATTAACATGGAAAGTGTCCGAATTTGGTGCAGGGTCTGAATTTGGTACAATTACCTTATTTCTTTTTCCTATCAACCAAACTTGAAAAACTTCATTAGGTAATTCTGAAATGCAATCTTGAAGAGTGGTGATGGTTTAAACCAAATTAAATTTGAATTAAAACTTTTTTGAAAAATCACTTTACCTGCAGAGTCAGATTAATTCACCTATGAATACTGATAAATTTATTCAACCATTCGTCCACAATTATCAATCCTAAAGCGTAATACATATTAAATATACATACTTTGTTTTCATGAAAAAACATTCTATAATTAGTAATTTACATAAGCTTCCCTGGAGCTTTACAAATAACACGAATAGCAGTTTTGACATCACGAATACGTGAAATAAGTAGGTTCTGAATTAGATAAGCCTAATTAATAATTATAAGGTAGCCTTTTTGGGAGTAAAAAACCATATCAGTATTATTAATCGTAGATATACAGGTTCAACTGAATATCATTCTCGATTTTGGATTCTCAATCATAAAAACTGTCTGTTCACCCGACTTATTATGCTTATTGTACTATAATTAACTCATCGTCGTATCAGCTGCATAAGTTTAGAATTCCAACTATAAAAGAGAAGCTGTATTTGCATATTGGTACGATTTTCTCAACCTAATCCGAAATAGTGAAAATATTACATTTGAATCTACATAGTGGGGTTGTGATTTGGAGAATAATATTATCAATGTATTGATGTATTCAACACAGATATTAGCTATGTCGTAAATATATACATAATAACAATATAAATGATTAAAACAAGCGGGAAAATATGTTGTGCTAAAAAATTGAGTATTCACAAGCAACAAGAAAACCACTTAAAACTTTGATATTCATCTCATTTCAATTAATAATTATATTTAGGTATTATATCATTATAACAGGAATATCAGTACATATAATGAGTAGTTAGTACAAATTAACCTACAAAAATGTACCATAAATTTAATTGAAAATAAATTAGTGTTTTAAATGAAACTTACGGTTTCTAGTTAATTCCACAACATAACAAAAATTACTGAAAATTCTAAAAAATTGACAATTGTTTCGATAAATCAATATCATCGTCAGAATGACAGAAGGTACATTTCATGTGATGCCTACCTGATGTTTAGCAGTTATTTTTGGCTAGACCAAGAAGTGACCTAACTTGTGATTGACTTAATATATGTTAATAGAAAAAAGAAGATGATGTGATATTACAAATATTGAAGCTTAGATATTATTAGCCCTATGGTGATATCCTGGATATCATTTTTCCAATTAAGATCAGTATAACTGTGCAATGATATAGAAAACCAGGAAAACTATATCTGCTCATCTTCACAATTATCACTTAAGAAGACGGTTTATTACTGGAGAACTCGCTAGATTTAACTGTTCATTGACAACTTCATATTGTGGATTTCTTAAATGTCTTCGAATTTCCAATTTTTCAAGGAAATCTAGTTCTTGCTTCTTTTCACAAATATGCAGCACTTCTAGTTTTGTGTTAGGTGTCAATAAATGATTGGTGTTAAGTAGATGTTTTACGTAGTGGGATTTATCTGGTTGTTTTAATTTGTACGCTCGTAAGTGTTCACTGTATCGGATTTCTAAATTCCTAAGGGTCTGACCCAAATAGACAGCATTACATTCTGGACATTTGAGTTTATATATACCTGACTTCTTTAATGATGGTATTTTTGTTTTTACATTTAACAATCTTGTACTAACGTTACTTTCTGTTTTAAAAGAAATTCTTGTATTCGTTGCTGAAGATATTATCTTTGAAATATTATTAGAAATATTTCCTGCATATGTGATGGTTCTATAAGTTTTTATTTCATCAGTTTGTTCAGGAAATATTAGTTGTAATGCTACTTTTTCCTATTTTCTTCTAATTAGCTTATTTATCAGAATTATTTCACTTTTGACAATAAGATATATATTCAAAATGAAGGTTTTTCAATGGGAAGCCCTAAATCACCTGTCTTAGCAAACATTCTTATGGGCAATTTAGAAAGAAAGATCTTTGAAAGTAATATTTCTAATAAAGTTTTATTTTGGTATAGATATGTAGATGACATATTAGCTTGTTTTATGGGTAGTGAACGACAATTAGATGTATTTTCCAACCACATCAATAATTTACACCCAAAAATTAAATTTACATTAGAAATTGAAGAAAAAGTCTGCTACGAAATTGGATAGTGACAGTTCCGACAACGCACTAGAGTATCAGGAAGAATCTGATAGTGATTTCGAGACATTCTGTGTGGAAATGCACCAAGAAAAGAACGAGGGGATCGAGAGGCCAACAGGGGCTGCGATTATGTGCTCGTGAGATTCGCAACCAAAAAGACCTTGAAATTTTTCGTTTTGTCTTATAAAAGAAAAACTGCCTGATGGAGACTACGTGGTGAAGTTCCTGAGAATTGCGAATAATTCTGCCTTCTATTGGGCAGAGGTAAATTTTTCAGTGCATTTTGCATTAGGTATACCAAAATCGATTGTTGATTCATTTTCAGATAGACAACATTTCAGTCGTAAGTCCTTCGGATTTTGAAAGACTTCTGCCAGCTCCAGCTGAAGACCGCCGCGGAAAATTGGTTTTTTCGATCCAATTTGATGGGTGTACTCTGAACTAAAATCCTTCCAAAGACAGTTGTTTATACGTTCCCCTTATTTTTTTGCCATTTGACTTGAGACTTACCAATTTCTTTAGTTTGTAATATGATTTCATAAGATTGTGTAGAAGAATTCAAAGTTTAATAAAAAAAATGTAAAAAAATATTTTGTCAATAAATATAACCACCTTGGCATTGAGAGAGAAAAAAAACAAACAAAACTCTCCCCACTAACTTTTTCCGCTTGCTTTACTGGCGGTGTTAAATTGAACGAATAACTAACCTGTGGGCTCGTAGACACCCATTTATACTTTGTTCAATGTTACCCCGTGCTTGGCGTAAAATTGAACAGCAACTTTTATATAGCTATCTCTACATAGCTACGCCCAATAGATAATCTAACGTATGTAAAGTCATGTTTCTATAGTGACCCATAAGTGATATTTTTATTTATTCGATTGAGCAACAGATACAAAGGTTATTCAACAAAATATGAAGAAAATGTTTAATGTAACCCCGTTTTACGGTACCTGTTTCTTTGTCTTGTTTCCAAAAAGTCACTTTTTTTAATCAACAGCTTCTTCAAATATCATCTTATTCTGATACGACCACGTAGGAAATTTTATTATTACAATCGAATCAGAATCGACAATTGGACCATCGAGGGAGGCACCCAAACAACTCAACGACTATTTATGAAAATACCACATTTTGTAATCGATATGTGATTGTGTTCCTTAAATTGATGGAACGTCTTTTCTTCATTTGTTTTTCCGTGGTTGATGGAAGGGAGAATCAACTGCCTTATTTCATAGAGCAGTCTCTTGATTTTGTTTACTAGACTTGTCTTGGCATTCATTTTACAAATTTTACCAGATGTTGATACATTTTGAAGATTTCTACGTTCTTCAAGCCACTTGTCACAACCAGTTTGTAGCCGATTCTTTCAACTATGATATTTCCGCATCTGTTTTTTGTAAACATTGCAAAAAGCTGTTTTATTTTCATCATATACATCTGGAGACATATCGGATTTCTGTCAACTTTCTCTGTAATATTTTTAACCACTTTCTGCAACACTCATTTTCTTTTTCCTTTTTTTGCTGTATCTCACTTGCGTAGATTTTTGTATGCGTACTTAACTTCAGTTTTTTACTAACAAGGTCGTACATCTAGTTTCGTAAGTCCATAATTGATCCTTTGGCCGCCAATAAATTTTGCTACTGTGGAATTAAATCTTCCATGCTTCTAGAGTTCCTCCCCTTATTTTGGTGAATATTTTCTAATTGATTTTTTTTTGCTTTTCGTTTGCAGAAATAAGAAATGTACTCCTTATGTGCTCCAAACACATATTGTGCGCAGTTTGAAATATCTTGTCTCAATATTCCTGACCCCGAAACTTTACCAAGTTCTTTTTTTCGGTAGGTTATAGCTACTCTTTTTCCTGTAAATCAGTATTTTGCTTAGGAATACAGTCGAAATTATATCTGCCAATACTGACCTGCAGTTAGTTTCATTATTTTTCCATCCAACAATTTTCTGTCTGTAAGGGGATATCGTTTGTTACGAGATTTTTCTACTTTCCACGAAAATTCCGCAAAATATGGTTTAGGCATTCCATTTTCTCTACCGTTAAATAATTATATGGCAGTGCTTGAATAATATTTTTATAGGTGCTGCTCCATCACCAACCAAAATGTTATATTTTATATTACATATGGCCACACTTGTTTTAAATTCCTGCCCAGTTGTCAGACTACATGCTGGAACTGCCAACATGAATTTTTGTACATGGGTGATCTTCAGTTAAACCTTATTTTTTATGCGAACATACCATACATAATTAATTCCTAACTTCTGAATAAAGTACTTTTCATGTATGCGCTTCAACTATGGCCGCTGCTCCAGTTAGGAAATTGAAACTTTTACTTATTGAAACATGTATCTTAAGTTTCATCAGAAACAACGGGGACTAAAGAACATTATTACTAATCTATTGTCCCAATTTCTTTTGCATCAACCACTTCTTCATTGCCAACGCAGACCCTTTGGTTAAGTCACATAAAACAATTTTTCTTTTTCTAAGTCGGGTACGACATCTTTAATGAAATTAACTGTCTTATTAAGTGATTGTAAAGACCAGCAGATATAGTTTTCCTGGTTTTCTATATCATTGCACAGTTATACTGATCTTAATTGGGAAAGAAATATCCACGATGTCCCCATAGAACTAATAATTTCTAAGCTTTAGTATTTGTAAAACCATATCTTCTTCTTTTTCCTATTAACCTATATTAATTCAATCACTTCTTGGTTTAGCCAAAAATAATTATTAAACATCAGGTAGGCATCAAATGATATGTAAATTCTGTCATTCGGACGATGATATTTAATATCGAACCAATTCTCAATTGCTTCGAGTTTTCAATATTTTTTAAATATATTGTGGAATTATCTAGAGACTGTGAGTTTCATTTAAAATACTAAAACGATATCGCTGTTATATTTAGAAATGACAAAAATTCTTTTAGGTTATAATGAGCTCCTTCAATAGCAATTATACCATTAACTGCACATTCAACTAAACTTCTATCATTTCCGTACAGGTCTTAGGTGTGTAAATTGAATTATTCATTACATTACATAATTCTTCTATGATACTCAAATTCTACCACTTGCATGTAAATTTCCTACCATAGGTAGCAATAGAGGGAATATTTCTGAATATATATGCAATATTTGTTATGGGATTGCCACTAATTTCAATCGAGGTACGACATCGGTAATGAAATTAACTGTCTTACTAAGTGATTGTAAAGACCAGCAGATATAGTTTTCCTGGTTTTCTATATCATTGCACAGTTATACTGATCGTAATTGGGAAAGAAATATCCACGATGTCCCCATAGAACTAATAATTTCTAAGCTTTAGTATTTGTAAAACCATATCTTCTTCTTTTTTCTATTAACCTATATTAATTCAATCACTTCGTGGTTTAGCCAAAAATAATTATTAAACATCAGGTAGGCATCAAATGATATGTAAATTCTGTCATTCGGACGATGATATTTAATATCGAACCAATTCTCAGTTGCTTAGAATTTTCAATATTTTTTAAATATATTGTGGAATTATCTAGAGACTGTAAGTTTCATTTAAAATACTAATACGATATCGCTGTTATATTTAGAAATGACAAAAATTCTTTCAGGTTATAATGAGCTCCTTCAATAGCAATTATACCATTAACTGCACATTCAACTAAACTTCTATCATTTCCGTACAGATCTTAGGTGTGTAAATTGAATTATTCATTACATTACATAATTCTTTTGTGATACTCGAATTCTACCACTTGCATGCAAATTTCCTACCATAGGTAGCAATAGAGGGAATATTTCTGAATAGATATGCAATATTTGTTATGGGATTGCCACTAATTTCAATCGAGCATACAATGAAAATTCAAAATTAAAACAACAAAATCGGTATATGTATATAATCTATATTATATATATATATATATATATATATATATATATATATATATATATATTTACATATATCTGATATATATATTGGTAATATATCTAATATTCTTTTATAGTTATAATATATTAAATTATACCTTCTTTTAATTATAATTGCCCCGCGTTGGAAGTCAAATTATAATATATTCAATTCTCTATATGAATTTTAATTATTCAATTTTAATGTAAACCTTCATATAAAGATAAATTTCAATTCACCTCACGTTGATGTATATTGTCGCAGCGACAATTCTTGTACATACAACTTAATAACTTTATGTAAGAATTTTCTACTTTGACAGTAGTTGTCAAAAATATGCCCGGCTCTAATGAATATTAATTTAGTATTTCTAAAAATGAATTTCTATGTGTAATCGACCTATTACTCTTCTTTCAGGGTGGGATCAAACTGTTAAAAAAATTAATTATTCAAAATTTGTTTAAATTTTTACGTATCTCCAAATTATCTGTTTCAGTATTGGTCAGAACCTATAGTAACTGTATGTTTAATATTATAAGAGGCACTTTAAATCTCTGATGACGTTTACAATATTTCTGTCTCTGAAAATTACCAACTGTCACTGATTTGACCGACAGTTTTATTTAATAAAAATTGTTTAATTTTCTAAATAATGTTATAAAAAAACTATGATGAGTGGGAATGCAAAATTCTATATTATACTACTATACTCGATAGTCGAAATTGTGTAAAGTGAGAAAGAGCTATCTAATCAACACTTTGGTTAAAGCGCAGTTGCCATATGTATTCTAGAGAGAAATGCTGTATTTTATAAATACACTTCAAATCCATTGTGTCAATATTTCAGGTACAAAAGATGCAATGTAATTAAGTCAATACCAATTCAATATATTTATTTCAAATTTCAAGCAGACTAATAATAATTAGTTTACTTGAAATGTGAAATAAAGTGTTTATGTATATTTCTTGAACGCAAAGTTTGTTGTGAAAAACTCGCCGATTTGACAATGTTGGAGAGTCGCTTCAATGTTCCGGCTTTGAGAACGAGATAGATAGATCGAGCTACGCGAATGAGACAGTGATGGTAAACAGTTATGTGAGGTGTTTATTCTCTTCATGAGCGTAACATCAGTATTTGTGTTGTGGTTTTGTGTGATAAATCGGTTATTATTGGTATTTATTGTAATATTTATATCGGTATATTTAGTGACAATAATGGCGGAGTGTAGCGGTGTTGGCGATAAAAAACGGCGTCGTAACAATTTAATTCGGGAAGAAAAAGTCCTCATATTAAATGTGTACGAAGGACTGCGTGCCATGGACAAACAGTTGGGTGTTAGTGACGCTGTGATTAAGTGCAGTTATTTGACTAAAGTTTCTGAGAGTACTATATACAATATTCTAAAGAAATCGCGGGACGGATCTTTGACAAGAGAACGAGGTGAAAACTGTAAACCGGAAAGTAGGGGAAGAAAGAAAATTGTTTTGGACGACCAAACACGGAATGCTATACGTAGGGAAATACATTCTTTTTATTTTAGGAATGAAATCCCCTCGGTAGCTAAATTGAGCAAGGTAATAGAAGCTGATGATACTTTACCAAACATCAGTGATAAAGTTTTGAGACGAACTTTAAAATTAATGAATTTCCGTTACCAAACAAGAAGTAGAAACAGTGCCTTAATTGAACGAAATGACATTGTGGAATGGAGGAGAAATTATTTAAAACAGATACGACAGTTTCGTAACGAAGGACGGCACATATATTATCTTGACGAAACATGGTTAAATGAAGGCCACACTGTGTCAAAAGTGTGGCAAGACATGAATATACGAAGCAATCGACAAGCCTTTATGGAGGGTTTCTCTTCCGGTTTAAAAGCTCCCTCTGGGAAAGGACGTCGACTGATTATCACTCACATTGGCAGCGAGGAAGGATTTGTAGAAGGTGGATTACTAAGTTTTCAGTCCAAAAAAACTGTCGATTACCATGAAGAGATGGATGGTAACCGGTTTGAAACATGGTTTAGATCAATTTTAACAAAGGTAACTCCTGGTTCAGTGATAGTTATGGATAATGCTTCATACCACTCTCGTCGACTGGAGCAAATACCTACTTCAGCTAGCCGCAAGAGGGTTATAATTGATTGGTTAGAGAGTAAAGGCATTCCGCACAACGAGGCAATGCTAAAAGTTGAATTATCATCTCTCGTACGGAAACATAAAAGCAGTTATATTAAGTACGTTGTCGATGAAATGGCGAAAGATTTCAACGTCTCAGTTGTTAGACTTCCTCCCTACCACTGTGAGTTAAACCCCATCGAGCTGGTTTGGGCCCAAGTGAAAAATTATGTTGCGAGAAAAAACAGTACATTCAAAATGGCTGACGTTGAGAAACTGTTTGACGAGGCGCTGCATACCGTTACTGCTGAGAGTTGGCGTAAATGTATTCAACACGTATTAAAAGAAGAAATAAAGTTTTGGGATTTAGACATACGTGTAGAAGTAATGACAGAACCACTCATTATCGATATAGGAGGAGAAAGCGATGATTCTGAGGAGTCGTCAGGGAGTGATACCGCTTCCAGTTAGTCAGACATTTCACAAGTGACCTCGCAACATACCTATACTTATTGGTAATTTATTTTGGTCTTGACAAACAACTTTTTTTTAGTTTAAGTAGTAGTAAGTTGGAGTTATACTGATCGTAATTGGGAAAGAAATATCCACGATGTCCCCATAGAACTAATAATTTCTAAGCTTTAGTATTTGTAAAACCATATCTTCTTCTTTTTTCTATTAACCTATATTAATTCAATCACTTCGTGGTTTAGCCAAAAATAATTATTAAACATCAGGTAGGCATCAAATGATATGTAAATTCTGTCATTCGGACGATGATATTTAATATCGAACCAATTCTCAGTTGCTTAGAATTTTCAATATTTTTTAAATATATTGTGGAATTATCTAGAGACTGTAAGTTTCATTTAAAATACTAATACGATATCGCTGTTATATTTAGAAATGACAAAAATTCTTTCAGGTTATAATGAGCTCCTTCAATAGCAATTATACCATTAACTGCACATTCAACTAAACTTCTATCATTTCCGTACAGATCTTAGGTGTGTAAATTGAATTATTCATTACATTACATAATTCTTTTGTGATACTCGAATTCTACCACTTGCATGCAAATTTCCTACCATAGGTAGCAATAGAGGGAATATTTCTGAATAGATATGCAATATTTGTTATGGGATTGCCACTAATTTCAATCGAGCATACAATGAAAATTCAAAATTAAAACAACAAAATCGGTATATCCATATAATCTATATTATATATTTATATATATATATATATATATATATATATATATATATATATATATATATATTTACATATATCTGATATATATATTGGTAATATATCTAATATTATTTTATAGTTGCCCCACGTTTGGGTGACAAATTATTATAATATATTCAATATTCTTTTATAGTTATAATATATTAAATTATACCTTCTTTTAATTATAATTGCCCCGCGTTGGAAGTCAAATTATAATATATTCAATTCTCTATATGAATTTTAATTATTCAATTTTAATGTAAACCTTCCTATAAAGATAAATTTCAATTCACCTCACGTTGATGTATATTGTCGCAGCGACAATTCTTGTACATACAACTTAATAACTTTATGTAAGAATTTTCTACTTTGACAGTAGTTGTCAAAAATATGCCCGGCTCTAATGAATATTAATTTAGTATTTCTAAAAATGAATTTCTATGTGTAATCGACCTATTACTCTTCTTTCAGGGTGGGATCAAACTGTTAAAAAAATTAATTATTCAAAATTTGTTTAAATTTTTACGTATCTCCAAATTATCTGTTTCAGTATTGGTCAGAACCTATAGTAACTGTATGTTTAATATTATAAAAGGCACTTTAAATCTCTGATGACGTTTACAATATTTCTGTCTCTGAAAATTACCAACTGTCACTGATTTGACCGACAGTTTTATTTAATAAAAATTGTTTAATTTTTTAAATAATGTTATAAAAAAACTATGATGAGTGGGAATGCAAAATTCTATATTATACTACTAGATTCAAATACAAATTAACAAATTAATATTCCCAAAATTATCACAACGAAACAACAGTCGTAATTTCTACGAAACTCAAAATTACTACAACATATATGCTATAAATTAACCTAATAAGAAACGTTTAATGAAAGTTCCAATTGTCGATCTGAATCTTGATATGGATAAATGTCAACAACAAGCTTCACTCAAATTTTTCTAGTTCAAAACTTCTCTTCTTTTATGTGCGTTTTCTTATATTATTAATTATTTTTGTTTGCAATCAAAAATCTAATAGATGCATCTATCTCAAATTCAATTTAAAAATGAGCCTTATTATTTCTCGAGAAAATATTGTAAAGAAACTGGATCGGACTCACCAACTGATAACTGGACCACTCGTACAATTCTAATGGATCTTAGAATTCAGGAAACTTTCTAAATTTTATTTAGAAATCTGAAACACATTCACTACACACGATGCAATTCTTATTCGAATTATGCACGCACTGGCTTTATAATGAAATGGCTTTTGAATCTGGTTGTATAAATATACAACTACTATCTACCAAAAATTGAGACAACTCTAATGACGATGTTGCCTCTTCGGGATTTCTAACACAACTAACTAAATTTTCTTCAAATATATAAATATCCTATCCTTTGGTTACGAAAAATTCCTTATTTCAAAAAAAATACTAATTTATGTTTCCCTATAACAAAGAGAGACTTGAATTCTTCTATTACCATTGTAATTCTGATAGCAGAGATATCTGTATTTTAAAATTTCAAATATATTATCCAAAATGTAATATAATTATGTCTATCATTAAATATATTCTACATAAACGTCATCCGAAAATTAAAATGTCACATTTGATTTTTATACCAAATCTTTCAAAATTATTGATTATACCTATAATACAGTGTGTATCGAAAGTATTGCATACAAATATAAATAGTTTTCTTTATTTCAATGTTTCTTTTACATTTTAAATAGAGGAACTGTATTAATATATATATATATATATATATATATATATATATATATATAAATATATATATATATATATATTTATACATATGTATATATATATATATATATATATATATATATTTATATATTGAAGTAGTCCTCTATTATATTAAAATAATACAAATATAAAGATGTTATATTAATACGTAGGGAGTACCAGTAGACACAACCAAGTTGAAAGTTTAGATTCAATATAAACGAATAGATTGAAATGAGCAAATATATTATCAGATATTAAGAAAAACAGTTACCAAAAGCACTTAAAGGATAATGAATAAAAATTCTAATAATAGCATTGTTTAAATAAGTATAAAATTTTACCTTAACAATTAATCCCAGGTCAAGTCAATGTCAACATGTTTCAAAATAATCTGTATAATTATAATGTAGTATCATTTGAAACCTGAAATAACATAAATTAGTATTCAACTCAACAATTGGTTATCAATATTTACAGACGATGATAGAAAAGGGTTAAATTTGAAAAAGAGTTGGAAAGACTTTATAGTAGGTTGACATACGAAACAGAGCCAAGCTATATGTAAAGGAAGTATGGTAATTCAAAAAGTTTAAGAAACAGGAAGTAATAAAAATTAGTGACTTTATTGCCAACTTAAATTTGTTGTTTATTAATTAAATATTGAATACTAAAGGCAAATTTGGAAATGACTAATAGTTTATATATGATGAAATTGGTAAAAATTTGAAAATTTAAAACTAGACAGTTACATATATATAAATAGTTATTTTAGGTTGTAGATTTTTCATAATTTAATGTAAATAAATATACCTTAAAAAGGGAAACATAACAAAATATGATTTTGTAACAAATGAAAAAGACATTTTACGGAATTCCTAAGACGATATACACATATACAAATAAGTGTTGATATCCAGGACTGCTTTAATAAATATTTTTACATTTTGAACTAAAAACATTCAAATCAACAATTATTGTGTAAAAGACAGTGAAAAGGAGGCTTTGCATTTTATGGGGAAAAAGTTTGTTGATTTGGAGAACAAGAGAAGGTCGCGCTTGGGTTGTAGAATAGAAAGCAGGAGTGTAAATGTCCTCTACAAATTTTTTTTAATAAAATGAGGAATCCGCAAGAACTGGGAGACGCTAGAAGCAGTACCGTGTATAGCTATTCCGATGATACAAATTAAGGTCTGTGCTATTTAAATATTAATTTTGGAATTCCAAAAAGAGTAACTAGTGAACAATAAAATATAATATGAACTTTCCAATAATAATTTCCATAAAAGGCCAAAACATTATAAGATGATGAATATCATATCGTATACATGGATCTCCATTGATTTTAATTAATAGATATAGTATTGTACTTACTTGTTATAATTAATCCTTGTTCACGCTGTACGTAAATTATCATCTAGCTTCCATGTCATTCTTCTAATGCATGTTTAATTATTTCAATCTTTCACTATTCTAATTTCACTTCACTACACACTGTACATATATCTAGCACGAGTTAATTGCAGTTTGAAATATTAACTAGAAAAAAATTATTGAAGGAAATACTATTCGAGAATCAAATTTAAACTAAATTAAACAAATGAAATGTCTTTAAACTTTATAATGTACCTTGTATACATATACATGACACCAATATAATAGGATTCAAACTATTTAAGAGAAAAATTTGAAAAAAACATCACCTTTTATGAAGTGAATGAGTCCACTTTTCGATTGAAATCGTTAAATGTTTATGCATTATCTTAAATTCTCATTAGATACCATTAAACTATTTAGAAGCCCTAGAAATGTTTCTTGTATTATATCCAAAGGTGAAATTCCAAATAAAAACATAAGGGTTATAAAATCTTTGACATCTGTTTGAAGTATGTGTCAGCTGGGTAGAGATAAGTCGATAACAGCTGAAAATTTTTAAGAATTAATAAAATGCAAAAGATATATATAGGTATTGTTTGTTTAGAATTGTTAAAAAGTATGTTTTATAATTAAAAAAGTTACTATCTTAAATAATAAAATGAAATCTTTTGACTGAACTACTATGAGTTATTTTGATTGGTTGCAAACATTAATGTGATTTCAATAAACAGAGGGCTGATATAGAAATGAGATTTTTTGTTTTGGAAAAAAAGAAAAGTTGTTGATTTTTGAAATAAGAAAGTAGTGGAGCGTTGGTGCTGAGAAAAGCTAAGAGAAACACATTATTTTTCTTTCATAATAATTATAAGACTTGTAAAATTTATAGCTAATATTAAAAAGTGAATAGTGATACTAACCTTCTAAAACGATTCCTGAACTAAATATTTGATATATACAGTGTAGATATCCTTTACATAATCCCAGAAGAAAATACTGAAAGACCTTTCAGTAATAAAGTGATACAAATGAACTGTGAATCCAGTTTCCCAAAAAGACTAGTGAAACTAACCTTATAAAACGATTCCTGAATTAAATATTCCATGTGTACAATCTAAATATCCTTTACACAATCCCAGAAGAAAATACTGAAATGCTTTTCAGTAACGAGTTGATTCAAATGAACTGTGAATCCAGCTTCTCAAGAAATTTTCCAGAACTTCCTAAAAGGCAAGAAAAATGAATATTCTTCTATAGAACATTAGTGGAAAACATAAGGTATTTCATATTTTTTTTTTAAATGAAAACTTACTTGTAAATATAAAGGAACATTAGGTATTGAATTATATCCGATATTCTTATGTACATATCACAATCGTTCATTTTGTATATGTATTTGCTTTTGTTGAAATGTTGAATACAATTACCAACACAACTTAAACGCATAATAAGTTGCATACGTACATGTATAATTTCATTGGTATGAATTTTGTGTGAAAGACCATCATAGATAAGTTTTATTTTTCTTTATATATCGTATGCAAGGAAAAATAATGTATTTTTTGATTTTTTACTAGATAAAAATTCTTTTCTCTTAAATAAATAGAATCATATATCTGTGAATCTTGATTCAGTGTTTTCTTTTGTAAGTTGGTTATACTGTTTAGACAGCATTCACCACTGAAGGTTTCCTTGAGATAAAGTATACAGGACCGCACTACAGAGATTTATACGAAAAAAATCTAATTTAACAGAATTTTTTTTAATATCAAATATTTGGCGCATATAAAATAATAATAACAAGATTTATTATATATAAAAAGCCCATGAACTCAGATCCTGAGAAGCTGAGTGCTCATTAAAAAAAAATTTAATAGTAAGAAGAGGTAAAGGTAAGTGCATTGTGTGGCATTATTGAACCTAGATAATTTTCTTAAATATACCGGGCAAATTAAATTCATACAAAATAAACTACAATAATATATATATATATATATATATATATATATATATATATATATATATATATAAGATGTACGAATAGTGCGTGACATATGAACAATATTCGATGCTTATTATATATATATATATATATATATATATATATATATATATATATATATATATATATATATATGTAATTGTATAGTCAGTTTTAAATAATATATCGATAATTTCAACGAATATATGAACGTTAAAATCGTATAAACATACCATACATGTAACCTAGATTGTGAATTCCACATTAAGTGTCGCGTGGAACTTTATAAGAGCATAAGTTTCTCCAATGCGCCGACGCAGTAGTTTTCATGCTCCATGGTATTCTGTGCGCATGACTGTATAGAATGCAGGAGTGGCATCAGGAAATTTGGTGTAAAAGTAATTCAAAATTTTGATATTAACAATTTATTAAAATATTTTCTTTAAAGTGTTGGTATTTTTATTTTTATTATTTATCTATAATAGATTTATCAAAATTTGCTCACTTCATCACTTCGGTGGAATAATATCCTGAATCACTAAACTAAAAGGTGTATATTCATGAAAGATTTAATTTCTGAATATAGCGAACCATAAAATTTAAGAATTAAATATTCAAGATTAAAATACATTTGTTTATGTGCATCCTTAAACCAAAGGGAGGAGTCTACATGCCACCTACTCTATATTAAAATAAAAGCAACAATAACATATAATAATTCAGAGCTAGCCGAAGGTGAGTCCAGTCAAAACAAGACAACGACTCTTTTATAACTAAATAAAATAACTAATAATAATAAATAATTATAAATTTGGCACCTACAACGTGGGGCGACTATAATATTAACACCTTAATTAAAATAAAAATAAACAACTAAATCATGGATAAGAAAATGGTGTTGAGAGATGGAAAACAGGTCGGAAACGATAGCGGATCGGAAGAGTAAAGAGAAGAGAGGAGCCATGGAATGGGAGATTTCCAGGTCCAATATTTGATTCAGGGACAACAATCGGAAGGAGATGCTCCTGAAGGAAGTACGACGGGAGATGAAGAAGCTGAAGAAGAAAATATGCATAAGAGACGAGAAACGCAAAGAAGAACAAGTACAAATAGAGATGATCAGATGGAAATGATGCACCAATTCTTTGCAAGAATGGACCAGAAATTTGCCGAACAGAAGGAATATGTATGAATAGTATGAAAACAGAGTTAAATGGAAACATAAATACAATGAACGAAAACATGAATAGCATGAGGGGAGACATGGACAATATGAGAGGAGATTTGAATGGAAATATGGACGCGATGAAAGAAGAAATTAGAGGACATAACCAACATCAATGGAAATACGCACCGATTCGAAAAGAAAATAGATGAAGTTGAATTGGAAAACTGTAAGGAGATTAAGAAACTCAAGGATACCAATGAAGAATTTAAAAAGAAAATTTACAAGGTGAAAGAAGATATGGAGGATCAAAATAAACTTTGAGGATAGAAATACAAGAAAATGTAGTAAAATTTAGAGAGGAAATAGAAAATCTGATGGTAGGAGAAGTGACGGAATTTGGAACAGATACTGAAGAAAATTTACCAGAAACTATCCCGGATGTTTCAAAACAAGCCAATTATCTAACAAATAACGTAGATGAGATAAAAATAGAAAGTTTAATGGAAATTAGGAATATTGAGAAGGATAATTAGGAATTAAGAAATATCACAGAGGGGACAGAAGAAATGAAGGAGAAAACTGAAGAAGTAGGATACATTAAATTACAAGGTCAAGTAAGTAAACAGGTAAATCAACATTTTCAAGAAAAAGTAAATGAAGTGATTACAAATTTAGATGGTAGAATAAAAAATTCAACAGCAAATGGCTAGAAGAAGTGGAATAATGGATAGCCAATATAACAAAGAAATCGAAGAGATGATTCGAAGATTAAAAGACACAGTTGAAGAAATTGAAGAGAATATGAAAATAAATCGAAGAGGTATAGAATGCTCAGGAAAATTTCATAATATATATATATATATATATATATATATATATATATGTATATATATATTTATATATATAAACGAAAGCTGTAGGGTAGTGACCGTTGAATACAAAACTGCAAACAATCTAGTAGGGATGCGGTCAGCCCTATATTGACCGCATCCCTACTAGATTGTTTGCAGTTATATATATATATATATATATATATATATATATATATATATATATTGTTGTAGAATGAACGAGCATATAAAGAATAGTAAAATCATAATAGAGTATAAAAAATTACGATATCTATCAATAAAGGTAATTTGTCAAGATTTTATCAAATTCATAAAAATATAGAAGAATGTAATTAATTGAATCAGTACACATAATCATAAAGAATATGAATAAGAAAATCAAAATAATTCATGAATAATAATTGCTAAACATTTAATAAAATAATTCAGTACCATAAGCAACCTTAGACAGAAATTAGCAAGCAACAAAGTTCCATAAAATAACGTGACGCCACGCGTAATATTAGACACATAAAAGATCTGTTAATATTTAAAGAACACATGCAATAGGAATAGAAAATCAACAGAACTATGAATGATGAATAAATAGATAAAATTTAGAAATAGAATATATATATATATATATATATATATATATATATATATATGATATGTTAAATGAAATATTCAATTATAAACTTTAATAGGAAATATACTAGGATGTAGAAACCTGTAATTAGTAGGTAATGTCAAACAAATAGAAATGTAACAGTTGACGGTAGGTATACCAACGTAAAATGCAATTGGTATGAGATATTAAGAATAAAAATGAATGATAACTGATCTATTCATGTATAGCGATATAGCGACTTAGAAGAAAATAAAAAATGAACTGTATCCATACGTATTATGTAAATATTTAGGTTGTAGAAAGTGAAAAATTTGTATATTTGCATTGACCAATCGGATGGCTTCAATATATTTGACTAACTAGAAAACAATGATAAATGCTGTTTCAGTGAATAATTGAATGAAGATATGGTTATAGTGCATAAAAAACCATATATAATAGCAAATTTAAGTCAGAAAAACAATAAAATATTAATAAAAGAAAGTAACAGTTGAACGATAGTCAAAAGAATTTTCTAGAACATACGAGCTCCCGGTCATCAACAAAAATTAGAGTTGGCGGATAAAAAACGCGGCAATGGGCAGTGAAGAGTTGGTAAGACGAGGAGCAACAGGTGTAAATCGAATGTGATCCATTTTTATAAAATGTTAAAGTAAAAAGTGTTATATATGAAATATAAAAAAGTTCAATAAATAGTGAAATCTAATTGAGTGCACAGACAATGATAGTGTTGAAGAAAGTAACCCGAAGGAATAGAATTATCACCCGATAATGCTAAGAAAAGAAATTACATCATGGATCGGGAAAGCGTCATGGATGGACATTGTTGAAGGCGTCAGCTTGTGAAAAGGTCTGTGGTGTGTTTAATTAGTATATATTTTGGATCCAAAATTATTGAGTATTGATGCAATAATAATTAAATGATCATTTAAAATATAAACACCTGATAAAACAATTTTCACGAATAGAAAAATGTAAAAAAACTCACCTAATAGAATTGTAGATACATGTATTATTCAGTTTGCGTTGCATGTTTTAATCATATATATAGAACTTTCCACATATAGTAACAATGCACAATTATTTTCAATTTATCACATGCACAAAGTTCATAATATGTTAAGATTTTAAGATTAAATAAAGTAGATTAAAAATCGAAGCCATCCACTCCATTACACGATTTGGTTTAAACTAAAATAGTTCGAAATATTTCAATAATACCTTTTAGAGTAACAAAAATGTTACAATATTTGAATATTTTCACAAACAGATGTTTCTCCTTCAGAGAATAATAAACGTCCCAAATGATTATGTAAATTTATGCTAATGAGTCTGCATGTCTCAAACAATGAATAGTTTTTAAGGTTTTATAATAGTTGTGCGTGTGAAAATTCAGATATATAAAATATATTTTGTATTTTGTGGTTATGAAGATATTTCGTATTTTTGAAAACAAGATAATCATCTATTTTTTCATATAAGACTCGAATGAATCCACAAAGGATCTGCTTATTATATGAGCCCAAATTTTAACTAAATAGTTTCAACAAAAGAAAAAGTGAAGGTTTTTAACAAATTTTCTGTAACAAAATATGTATAAAGCGTCGATTGCATTTCTTTTTGAGTAACCATTTATTTGAAGTTTCGTTTTTTCATATATATAAAATAAATTTCATTGAGTAGTGATGTTGATTTTTTTTATAACTACATCCAGGAATCCTACTGAGAGAAAGAGGGGTAGATAAATAGGAGTAGCTGAGATAAAATTTAAAATAAATAAAACTACGTGATTCTAAATAGCTGGATGAATAGGAGGAAATATAATAAATAATAATATAATTATTTTCTTACCATATTAATTAGCCAGCCAAAATTATTAATCTGCACAATTATTATTTCAATATTAACATTGCATTTCATATTCAATTTAAATTCACAATTGAAATCTAATCAGGCCAATACGCCGAAATTATTGAAATTTCGACTAAAAGCAGGTGTAGTAGAAAATCGAGATTTATGTTTCATATGGACACCTGGTATTTCAAGAAATTATATTCATTTTATTTCATACGACTAATACGGTCAAATTTATCTGAGGTGTTGGTTCGCAACTGAAAGTGAGGATGAAGCCAGCTGACCACTTCTCGCTTGTGTAACTACATGAGCCCAGTAGAAGTTGTCGGAGAACGGAATCTTCAGTTCGGATTGGAGACTCTGAACTGAAAGGCATTAAGGCACTCTTGAAAAGACCCAAGAAGGTCGGAACGCGTCAGTGTACTATGCCCTTCCGCTATCAGTTGCGAATCACCACAGATATCCGTATCGGCAAAATGGCCGATCGACTTCACGGTTTCCGAAGGGGATGTAATTCAATATTCTACGTAGTATTAGCCAGGAATGTACATTGAAACCTCCATAAGAGAAAAACTTTGAACCTGGCCTTAATGTAATTAATATCATTATTGAAAAGTTAGTGTGTTTGGCAACATTGTTGTATCGTTCTACCGGTAGTAGTCTTCCATTAGCACTCTATGTGGTAGCACGCGGTTTGTTAATATCAGGGGTTAAGGCATTTGGATTTTAACTTGCATAATAATGAAAAGTATGTCGAATTACAAATCCATTTTTATGAAAATTGGCTCCATCTGCAAAAAGGACAAAATAAAAAAAATCTCTGGCGACTGATTCAAAATTGGGCCCATTAACAAAATGTTACTCTTCATTGAAAATCGCGATTAAGTCACTTTTGACTAAGTTAGATATAAAAGAGATGCATTTTATATATTTGAGGATTTTTTTATCCGTGTCATGACTAATGTCTTGCTGTTGTGAAATATTTCTCACACTTGTATGCGGGGCCTCAGCAATACTTGTATACGTGTCCATATCTCTTAAAGGAACTCTGTACAACGCAACAAAACCTTATATCTAAAAATTCAAAAAATGTGAGTATTCCTAATTCAGTATAATATACAGTGGTTCTCATTTGAAACAAGCTTATGTTTGATTTGTAACAGAGTTATGTAACACTCTGTATAGAACTAGATAATTTCAAAATATGAACCTCAAAAACATCTACAATTTTTCTTAATAACATTTTTTGATAACTGTTGAAAACCCATATACCGAACTTCATCGTGAAATTGGCATATGATACTTTTATGACGTCCTGTGAGGCTGTGAATAATTTTAAATAGAAGCTTGAATGGGTGTTCATATTGCCAACTACTATCAATACAAATGACTCACATTGTATATCCAACATCTACATTTTCGATATTATAATAACTCAGACATTTTGCTACCGTTAAATTATAAAGTAGAAAAGTGAACGAAATATTTCCCACATAATATGGATGTTGATAGAATTCCCATTCAACGTATAAACGTTTACAGGAAATAACAGGTCCACATTTTATTCCGCTTGTCAAGAACATTTATCTTTCGGTTTTAAACAAATACCCACGCAGGAAATGATAAAAAAATGAATAAATAGTCGTTACCTGGATAAAATACAATTTCCCTTCGGGTCGTATAGTTCGCCTGGGGGATGAGAAGCTTGCAGGAAAATACTTCAGGGACTTCTAGGACGGGCAAAGTTACTGTGGCCGATACCTCGAACAACTGCCCTCTTCTTCTTGATATTATATCCGTTTCCGTGATATTTCTGCAATAAAAAATCATTTATATATTATATTTGCAGGAATTATGGGAAAAAGGGTTGTTTGATGGGGTTTCGAATTTGTAAATGCATTCCAATAACTGATCCTTCATGACAAACACCAGACATACGACTTTTGAAAAATGCAATTCACTGTTTTGACCCATACTGCGTGAAATATTCTCATATTCCTATTTTAAATGACACTAACTGTTTGTAAATAATTCGACAATATAATGAAAAAATTATAAAAATACTAAAAAATTGTCAGCATGACAGAAGTTACATACCACGTGTTGCCTACGTGATGTTTAAAAACACAGGTCTGCATTGAAAAAATAAATGGTTTTAAAAATTTTCAATAATTTTAATGGTATTTTTTGCGCTGATTACAGAGAAAATAATGAAAAAATTCCACCACCCTCTGTTTATCCACAAATCACACATTAAATTGATACTTTTCAGGTTTTTATATAACCCGAAAAAAATTGTGATATTTGTGAAATAAATTCATATAAATTTTCAATTATAATATTTTTTAGCTACATACGTTATTTACTAATGTAATAAACCTAATTTTAGGTTAGACATATGACACAGCCTTTCTTTTGTTTAAGAAACTATACAGGAAGGATAAAATCTGGTTCATACTAGATTTGCTGCCAATATTCTGCCTTTGTTAGTACCCCTTGCTCTTTTAAACATGCACTCTCTGTCTGCTCACCACTGCAAGGTCAAGTTACTGTCTGTAATCAATGTGGATGTAACCACTCCGCTAATCACTCACTATTTCTTCGCTAGTTCTAGTTTTGGGTTTTGAGGTTGTGTGAAATGGCTTGTAGAGGTTGTGTGAACTCTCCTGGTTGTTTCTGCTACATATGTGGGACTTACACTATTAAAAAGCAACAGAGAAACATTTCTGATTTTGTTAAAAATGTTCACCTTGCCTACTTTGGTATGAAACTGGTGGAACAAGAGAAACAATGGGCTCCTCACAAAGTGTATTCTGTGTGTCTGTCTTTTGTTACTGTAATATTAAGATTTAGTTATGTTTAAAGCAATTTTAATAACATTGTACATAAATAATACCGATATAAAATATGTTAATTTTATGATTTTCGCTCATTTCATAGTCAAACCTTACGTGATAGAAAAAACCAATATTATTTCTGAAATCAGCATTAAAATTTACCCAATAATCAGTTATCAGAACTAAAACAATTTAAAATAATATATTTTTTGCAGGCCTGTGTAATTGGTTTTGGCCAGACCAATAAGTGACCTTTTTTACGATTGACTTAATACATATAAAGAAAAAAAAAGAAATATATATGATATTACAAATATTAGAGCTTTTCCCATTTAAGAGCATTATAATGATGCAATGTAATAGCTGTCAATATACTTAGCAATATCGAAACCATTGTGATTTTTTCATATTTTTTAACATTGTTTCATCATATTGTGGAATTATTTAGAAACAGTTAGTTTCATTTAAAAAATAATATGAGTATAGTCCACACGGTAAGAGGCGAAACAGTAAATTTTATTGAAAAACTTCTAGAGCACTACAAGACATCTGGTTTAAGCAAGAATATTTTGGAATAGAAGTGATACCAAATTATTTAAACATTAAATGCTGTGATAAAACACCTTAAACCCAAAAAACGATAACGTATGCTCAACGAATCTGGGTTGAAAAGGACAGTAGAAAATGGTTTAAAATAAGAGACTCCTCAGACACACACATAAAAGTTATACAATCTGAACTCACGTTCCAACTACATCGAGTAGAATTTCACTGTATCGATGACAAAATCAGAGAAAGTCTTAGCACAAGAAATTTAAGAAACAACAACAAAAACTGAAAAACATTTGAATATATGCGATATAGAATTCAATACTCTAAACATCATGAAACTGTAAGTACTTACATATCAACACACCTTCACCTCGATTTGAGAATAAATAGTGAAACAGAAATTTGTAAAAAAAGCTTGAAGTACAGCAAAATTATAACCTCATAACTACAAAATATTGCAAAGGTAATATCACTGTCACATTGAAAACTGAAGATTATGAATCCAAAGTAAATAGCTTTATAGAATCTAGTGATGTCCAAATTCTATGAGCAGACCCAACAAAATATAAGTTTTCTCATAATGTAAGAGAGATTGCTAATAATTCAAATTATCTTTTATGTGATTGTAAAAAGAAATGCATTATAAATAAAAATCCTCAATCTTCACAATTATATGGAACCATTGAATTACATAGAGTATCGAAACCAATTGGACCTGTAGTTTCTAATATTAATACCCCTAATAGTACAGTCATTTGATTGAGTAAATAGAGGTTACCTGGAAAATATTCCCAGAGGTTTAAGAATTGGCGATTCCATAGATTTTGACGTGCTCGTTCCGAATTTCAACTTTGCCACCCCGTATCTTTGCCGCTCGCGCCGCCATATTGGGAGGTACAGGGTTTAAATTATTGCCGGAAGCCTGGTACAATGAAAAAAGTAACAACAAGATAGAATAACGTAAGCGTATTGTAAAGACAGCAACAATAATTGTTACAGAGGATATTCGGTCTAGGCTGTACGAGACACAACATTATCCTCCATGAGACATTCTTTTTCAAGATATCAAGTCAGATATACCTGGAACTTTCCAAATTTTCGTGGATGGTATGATTTAAAAAAATAAACGTGCCTCGCTTGACAAATGGAAGAAAAAAAGGCATTGCTCTTGGACATTCTATTATTGCTGCAGCAAAGCCGAAATCTTTTATATCATCGATTCAGGTCGGAGTAGCAGTTTTTTATTTCAAAAATATGGATCTCGACGATTGATAGATACTTTATCATCTCTCGAATTTTGGTTATCGTACACCAAAGCAATGCTGTTCGAAGTTTCAGCTATTTTGCGCTCACCATTGAATATAGACGATGAGTCGTTTTCACAGTTTGTTTTCGACAACGCCGATTAGATCGGCACAACACTCTTCATGCTAAGGGTGGTATTCATTGTATAATACCTGAAAGTGCTATTGCTTCCAGCCAAAATATTGAACGATTAAAGCAAATGCCGTCTGCAAAAGTCGTCGTTAGTTTTGGATTGAATTAAAAATACGGGCTTAAAAACAATAAGGATTCAAAACCTTGGTAGCATTCGTGCGGTATCGGAGGTGATTATACCATCAGTTTCTGACTTATTGTGGCTGTACGGAAAATGGGTTAACCTGTCTAACATACCTGGATGGAGTGGGTTCATGGAACAAGCGACAGCAGAACTGCCCTCCGAAAAATATTTTATTGGGTGCTTGTCCTTCATTAATGCTCCACCGAGTGGTTATGACACAATTTTGACTGCTCTCTTATTTGCTTCTGAAAACTATGAGTCATTACATCTGCATACTTGTGTCGTCACTTTTGACCAGCCCTTATATTTTAAAGCGTGGGAAATAATTTCTTCGTATGATGAGAATTCAAAATTGAATAATACTGTCGTTAGACTCGGTGGATTCTATTTGTTATTGTCGGCTTGAGATCTATCGGATACACAATTACCGGAAGTGGATTAAAAGAGCTCTTTAACACTATTTTTGCACTTAATTCAATTCAAGAAATTATGGCAGGGAGTGAGTATTCACGTGCAGTATGAGCGCATACGCTGACTCATCTTTTAATTGCTAAAATTGTCCAGGTTATCGATTTGACACCCAATCTCAGTGTAGAATTAGATATAATTTTATATAATTTCGACACGTCAGGAATACCTGAGACGGAGCTAGAAGAATGCTGCAAAAAACATGCTGATAAATTTGAGGATTAATTGATTAAACTTGAACAACGTGGTGCTACAGCGAAATTATGGGTTCAATATTTTCGGCTGGTTACACTTCTAAAACAATTCATTGAGGCAGAAAGAATGGGCATTTGAAATTTACATCTTGACACTATGCAGAAAATGATACCTTATTTTTATGCCAGTGGCCATTTCTTATATGCAAAATGTTGTCATTTATATTTACAAGACATGCTTAATTTGAATGATAGAATGACAGCTGAAAAATATTAACTATTTACAAGTAAAGGGTATGTCACAATAAGACGTTCTGACAAATTTTGGTTTGGTACGTGGTCAGATATGACAATTGAGCAATCGTTAGTGAGGACGAGGAAATGTCTTGGTTAACTTACGCATGGTCGAGGAGTCCAGGAAAGCGTGCTATCCAAGTAGATTTTAGAAATGGCATTTCTATACAATATTTGTGACGAAGTTGAGAAATTTTGCAACGTAGCTTTTTCCAATTGCGAGAAGAATGTCGAAATGAGAAGCTCATGGGTTAAATGCGATAATGATGATGTAAAAAAATTGATGGATTGGTTGTTCACTCATCCACCTTTTCCAGAATTGAATGAAATCATGTCAATAAGCACTAGAATTATCGGAGATGAGAAAGTAAACCGTCACATATCTCAAGAAATTGGTAATGCTGGCATGAGTAAAATCACTTGGTGTTATGAGTAGAGGTATTCGGATAGAAAACGACATTGTCCCGATTAATCCTTTGTTAATTTTCCAAAGGATATGCATCGCTAAAGAATCTGAAAAAGAACTTGAAAATTTCCTTGTGTAATTAAATCCAATATGTATCAGGCATTTGAGCAACATACTGGTGATATGAATTTTGAAAATACGATGTACATCATCGATGGAGGATATTTACTACACCGTCTTTTGACAACAGGGCGAATAGTTTTAATCTATTTGCAATAAATACACTACCTACGTCTGATCGCATTATATCTCCAATGCCATTATCGTATTTGACGGATATCCAGAAGATGTAGCAACCCGTAGTACCAAATATGTAGAACGATCCCGAAAAACTGCTTCAGTAGATATACTTTTTGACTAAACAATGGAGACAACTGTGTCACAAAGTAAAGTCCTGGGTAATGATGCGAACAAGGGCCGCTTCATTGGAATGTAGAAGACAAAATTTGAAGCTGAACACTTCATGGTTAAATAAGCCACCGAAGATGCTGATACGTTAATAATTCATACCGCAATAAGCATTTCATCGGCTTTTGATTTTGTAGTAGTTGTCGGTGAAGATGTAGATCTCCTCATTTTTTTCATGACGCTATCAACGCATCCAAACATATATATCCTCAAAGCAGGTAAAGGAAAAATTTCACGACAAATATACTCCGTAAATAGTATATTTTATTTTTGCATTTTAGTGGTTTTTATACCACATCAGCATTATTTTATCAGGGAAAAATGAAATTTATCAAAGTACTCCGAAAAAAAAAACAAATGCTGATCCAGAAGTCATTGCTAAAGCTGGAGAACGTTTCCTCATCGAATTATACAGTTACAGTGATGTGAAAAGTCGTAAAAGTACATCTTCATATAATTATAGATATGCATGATTCACAGCATCAGCATATAAGAGTAAATTCAATATTACATCTCTACCACCAACAGAAGCAGCAGCACGACAACATTCGTTTCGATATTATCACCAGGTTCAGCAGTGGTATGGGAACGAACAAAATGTAGAACAATGGGGATGGTAAAAAGACAAGAACGGGCTGATTCCTGTTACTACATTCGAGCCCCCTGCTCCAGAAAGTTTGCTGAAAATACTTTCTTGCAAATGCAAGAAAGGTTGTCACAAAGCTTGCGGATGCAGAAAGGCAGGGCTAAAGCCTCCGTTGTGTTCACGAACTGTGGTGGTTCTTGTGATAATTCGCAATTTCCATCACAAGATAGCAGTGAAAAAGAAGAAGAAACGGACACTATTCTCGAGCCAATAAACGACGAAATCAAGAACGAAGAGGACCGCGATGAAACTGATGATCCAATCGCCGATGATGCAGAAGAAACTTCCGATATTTCAATCAGTACTGAAAACGATGAAAGCATCTGGTCCGTCAACAACAATGTAGCGACGGAGATTGAACTAAATTTGGAAATAGTGAATGAGATGTGGATTCGGGCTACTGGGAATAGCACGATAAAAAAACGCGCCGCTTTCTCTACCTCATGGTGGTGCCGAAACGTGTGTTGAACTACAATTTACAGCGCTCGTACACCGAAACTATTGGTTCTAGGCAAAAAAAAGGTTACGATATAAATTGTAGGAAATTTTCTCCACAATTAATTTGTATAGAAATATTTTTCCTGTAAAATGCGTCAGAAAGGAGGTTTTATCAAAAAACTGCTTTTAGGCGCAGTTTTTTCAATATGGCGGCGCGAGCGGCAAAGACACGAGGTGGCAAAATTGAAATTCGGTAAGAGCACGACAAAATCTATGGAATTGCCAATTTTTAAAACTCCCGGAAAACTTTCCAAGTAAAAATACCCAATGACTGTACTATAATAATAAATTAGCTAAGAAATTAAACAGTTTATTGCACTATGAATACATAACCACCATAATTCTAAATATCTTATAAATAGCTTATAGATTTTGTATGTATTTATCATTCAAATTACAAAAAATGCAATTTAAATTATGAGAAACTATTTATAGTATATTAAGTATTACCGTTGTTTACCGGCCGACAGCAACTTTGCTGGATACCGGTAAAACCCTCAACGTTTGAGATGCTTATACCATTTTTTGCGCGATCGTATTGAAATAAATTTCAAATAAAATAATTTTTCTACTTTCTGTGAAATTGTTTTATGCCAATTCATTACTTTTTATATTGTTCTGTTCGGTTCTGTTCATTAAAAAATATAAATCTTATTTTTTTTGGTTCCTTTTGTGTAATGAATGAAGTAATATAATATTTAGTACCACTTAAATGTATGTAGGGCTAAGACGTCGGTAAATAATTTACTTACCGACGTCTGAACGGTCAGTAAATCACTCAGAAACCAGTAAACACAACCTACCGTCCTGACAACCGATGCTGTAAATAAACAAAAAAGATAGATCGGGCAAAAAGAATATAGTTAGTTATGTTGTTATCGCACTGATATAGTAATTGAGAACATGAAGAATTTAATATTCAAATGCCATTTTTTCTTGTTATTATAGTTGTATAATATATCCAATTATAAAAATAAAACGGTGTTTGGTTTGAAATTCCCATTTATTACATTGAAAAACAATTAGGGAAAATAGACGTTTTTAACATTTTAGACGAGAATGAACTATTTTGTTTTTAACTCTTCCATTTATGCGCCAGACTTTCCTTTTGTCATTTCCCGCTACAATATTCTGATAAAGTGAAAAATGCACTCCTTTTATGTTATTTGTCGGGCATGAAAATTATACTGCCTCTTTTTTTTCAAATGAAATCTTAGGTGGGGCTTTGTATGCTCTTACAACTTTCCGAATTAGTGATTTTTTTGCACGCCGTTTTGTTAATTTTCTTATGTCAACTTGCTATGACTTTTACAGTATTCCTAACTACTTTTTCTTTATTGGTTTTAACGTTGAAATTAATATTATAGTGTCATTGCATAGCTTTTTGAAGTCTAACAAATCAGAAGTTGATATGTCTGTTACACAATACTGTGATTTCTGTTTCAACTAGAGAAATTATAGGAGTCCATTGGGAAGAGACGTAGATTGGACCAGATTTGAGCATTCTATTCTTTCGTTCTTCAATATAAAATGCATAGAATCACCTTTGTTTTGACTGTGTCCAGTTATCAAAAACTTATTCTCAATAATATCAATATCAAATTTGGACACTGCGTACATTTACATACTTGCTACCAATCTATTTTTGTTTTGCCCACGACAACTGTCATTATAGAATATTACGTGTTTCCTCTCAATGCATTATTCTGAATAAAATTTGAATACTCATGTTGCTATTTCATTTGCTCCATGTAATGCAACAAATTCATTCCAAAGATAAGCTTACCCTTCTTTGGGTTTTATGTTAAATTAAAAAATTAAATGAATTAAGTTTACTTTTATATTTAAAGAAACTTACTTCGGCGCAGAATGTTTGAAAAATAGCCTGTAGAACAGAAACTACAAAAAACTCATCTGCCTTATCGAAGTCAGACTTTTTTTTCTATTGTTGACATACTCTTATTTCGTTTCATCAAATTTGTCACGAGTGGTTTGGCCCGAGTTTAATAAGATTTTACTTTTGGTATTGACTTAATATGATTCTTTATAAACTCTTTTATGTCAATGTCCACCTATGTCTGATTATCGCGCTTTCTCCCATGATCTATTTCAATAAATCCTTCTGAATTAGTATTCTCCATTTCATTTTTGCAACACAGTGCCACCAATGTTCAAAGTATTTAAGAAAAATAAATCTTCAATTAAGCTTCCATTGTTACTCTAATACAAACATTTTCAAACCTGTTATTAGTATCGGAGTGAGTTTTTATTTTTGACAGCCTCCGCTTCTATTTCTATTATTCAATTTCTCAAATGATCAATCTAATTAACCCATTAAGGCTCAAATTAATTTTACTTTTCCGCTCAACCCTCTTCAATATGCGAGAAAAGTGTTGGTTTACCCCAAAAAATGTTGTAATTTTGAAAAAAAGCAACAAAACAGGAAAAAACGGTTTTTACAAAAAAAGTGATAAGAACAGATCAACAAGTGTACCATCAGGAAAATTCAACCGATCGAATAAACTCCTGTAAACCTGTAAGCAAGAAACTCTTCGCTGGATTGGAAAAGGTCAGTTTATTCCAATTTATTGCGCATCACCATCTCACTGAAGAAAAATTGGAAAGAAACATTTATTTTTGAACTCTATTATAAATTGCTTAGAATATTATTTAATTTCATATCAATACAATTATTTGCAAAAACACGTTAGTTCGTATAAAACATAATCACAAACATTCCCTTCATCTGATTTTATGTGAAATAAAATATATCATTCACATTTTTCTCTTGAACTTGAAACAAACGAACCATGACAATGGATTTAAAAAATTCAATCAGTGAACGCGAATCTGTTAAAGTGAATCAAAATTAAATAACTTAGACATTTTTGATCTGGACATTTTACAGCAGAAAATTATCAAAAACGTTTAGCAGTATGAAATCACACAAAATAAAATAGAAATTCATCCAATTAAGAAGAATGAAAAAGAAATTCCAGATCAACAAGATAGGGACAAAATAGAAATTGATTATTGTAAAACTAGGAGAAAATTAGCTAAAGCGATTAAAAAATTAACTATATTTGAAAGTAGCCGTAATGAGTCAGTTGAAGAAACCCTAATAGAATCAAATAACAACTCAGGTACTAGATTACCTAAAATAAAAATAAAGAAGTTTTCAGGAAATCACACTGAATGGGAAAGTTTTTATAACCTGTTCAAAACTAGTGTCCTCGAAAATCCACAACTAAAATCATATGCTGAGATATTATTCAAAAGGTTATCTCTAAAATGATGCTTCACATATTGTAAACGTTTTACAAGTGAACGATAGAATGTAGCTATAAACTTGTTAAGAGAAGTTCATGAAAACAGGACAAAAATTGTGCATATATATATATATATATATATATATATATATATATATATTACGAATTATTGAGCATACCATTAAATAAACACAATCCTACCGAACTTTCAAATTTTGCTACTTTTTGTAGGCGTAATTGGACAGACACTCTTACAGAATCTTGAACTTGATCACTAAATCTTATTAAAGGCAATAATAACGTTATCAACAGAAATAAGAAAAAAGAATTTGAAAAATGGAGGAACAGGGACGTCTTACCAACATTCAATGAATTTTTACAATTCCTTATAGAGGAAATTTAAATTCTCGTTATTGCCGCTTGTAAAACAAGCCAATCACAAATGTTACAAAACTCATTTTCGCACAAAATGCCTCAAAGTAAAGTAGCCTTTTACTTGCAATCCCAACCTAAATTCAAAAAAAAACTTCAATCAATCATCTTATCTTAACGGGGACAATGCGCATAAAATATATAAAATATATAGATGTGAAACTTACCCATCATTATCTTTAACTAAGCGAAATGAATTTGCCAAAAACAAAAAAACTTTGTGTAAATTGCTGATACCTGTTTGTCACAAAGGTCATGCTACCATTGTCACAAAAGACATCATTCTCTTTTACATTTTCAAAATCCACGTAATAACGGACAAAGGCCTTCAAACAACGACAATTTTAATCCAAATCTCAACTCTGACAATTGTCGGTCCCAAAATTCAAGTTTCCACCAAGACACTCAAACTTTCAACAATCATTCAGAGAATCCTACTCAAACTCAGGACAGACCGTCCACATCTCAAAGCATTCAAGAAAATCAAACACTTCCAAATTCGTTCAGTCTATCAAATATCTCAATAAAAAATAACTTAGTGTCCATAGCAACTGCGCAAGCAACGATGTACCATCGACAAAATCAATCTGTTGAAGTAAGAATTCTTCTGGATAACGGAAGTCAAAATTCTTTCATCAGCACACAACTTGTACAAAAATTCAACTATACCCCGTGCAAGAGAATCAGGATCATTTCAGCCATATCTGAAACTAATAATCTGTCTAACGAAATGTTGGACATGGTGCTATACTCAAATGTTGACCCCTCGAAGAAGTTCGAAATCTCTTGCGCTGTGCTTGGAAAAATTGATACAACTATCCCCCAAGTGAAGTTGAATGTAGATCATGTAACAATACCTTCGAGGATTGTAAACAAGTTAGCATACAAAACTTTTACTACACTCGGTAAAATTGATATATTGATATGAGCAGATGCTTATTGTGATATGTTAACCTATGACCTCATCAAACTAGGGGACAGCCTACCTACTCTTTTTTAATACCCATGATCTAGGGACAACTGAATTCCCAACAAAAATCAGAAAACACACCCTCTATCTCGTATCATATAGCCAGTGAACCCGAAGACTCGAAGCTGCCAGTCGTATTTGATGCTTCTTGTGGAACCAACTCCGGTTTTCCATTGAACGACATTTGTCTTAAAGGTCATCAAATTCAGCCTGACCTATACGATACCTTGTGCTGGTTCAGAATATTTAAGTACACGTTAATTGTTGATTTGAAGAAAATGTTTAGACAAATTCGAATTAACCCCAAGGACATATTCCTTCAAAACATTTTGTGGAGAGACTCATCTAAAGAACCGCTAAAATGTATTGAATTGCGAATAATAGCGTATGGTATGAATTGTAGTCCATTCCTCTCAACGAGAGTTTTGAACGAGAAACCCTTCCTCTAGCATCGGAGGCTGTTCTCACACAGACTTACGCCGACGATATGTTAACAGGGTGCGATTCAATCGAATCCCTCGAAAAACGCTAGTTCGAATTGCAATCATTGCTTGAAATGCCTGGTTTCCGTTTGTATAAACGGGGTTCTAACTCTCTAACCTTTCTAAAAAAGATATCGCAGGTACAAATAACTACATTTGTCATAAACCTAGATCAATCTCCGTCTTAAGTTTTAGGTGTAAAATAGAATACCATAAGTGATGAGTTCCAGATATCCGTACCCACTGAACTCGTCAGTGAGGACAATATCATCAAGAGAAATATTCTGTCACTATTTGACAGTGTTATGACCCCCTGGGTTTTGTAAACCCCACGATCGTTAAAGGAAAGATGCTAATACAGAAAATCTGGAAATTAAATTGTAACTGGGATGATAAAATCACCGATAAGGTAATCTCACAAGAATGGGAAGAATTCCTAAACATCATCTGTCAAATCAAGAATTTAAAGATTCCTCGTCTTATCTTCAATCACAAAGAAATAAGCAAAATTGAACTTCACTCCCTTTCAGATGCGAGTACTGAAGCCTACGGCGCATGTGTCGATATCAAAACCATCTACACCGACAAAACAGTTTCATGTATTCTAATATCAGCAAAATTGCTTGTTGCACCACTGAAAACTATCACAATTCCCAGACTTGAATTCTGTGGTATGCTATTATCCTCGAATCTAACTCAACAATTTTTGTTGGTACCAATATAAATGTTATTTATATAATTTTTTTTGTATGGTTATGTCTAACATATTATTTGAAGAATTCAGCGAGTTATTGAGTAATATATATTGCTCAACCTTTAATCCAAAAATTATAACGTTGTTACGCCTCGATAACTCGTATGGAATGGAACAATTACGATTAGGCTTATCCATAAGTCCAAAAAGCTAGTTTGTAGAGTTGCAATATCGATTTAACAGACATGAATAAATGAAAGTCATGCGCTTGAGTGCATTTTCGTATCAAATATAAGCTTCATACTTACAATGCTTCAACAAAACTATTCATTACTCTATAACACTGTTATCACTTAAATTGCATGCAAGTCTTGTTTTATTTTACCACTTGAATTCAATGTTTATTCGTGTGTACACCGCTTGACTGAACTGAGAGAATGATTGGATATTTTCTAATAAATGAACCCTATTGATTCTCAGTACACAACAGCTGGTGGAAAGTACCACATTTTTGTCAATTTTGGAAAAATTTCGATATAGCTTACGAAATGAATACAAGTGACCAATTTTATAACTGGATATTGTTCACGACGTATAATAGATGAACCCTGTTGATTTTCAACTTACTAGAGCCACTAGATCAGGTGCTATGGTACTTAAAGTACCATATTTGTTGGAGAAATTCCGAATTGTTAACATGATACAGCCTATGGAGTGAATACAAGTGACAAAATTTATGATTGAATATCATTCAGGGTCTCTCACAGATGACCTCTATTGATTTTCAGTTCATCAGAGCCAGTATAACGTGTCCAATAAATACAGATATACTACATTTTTGGTAATTTTTTTAGAAATTTTGGTTCGTTAGCACGATACAGCCTCCGAATGGTATACAACTGACCAATTTTGTGGTTCGATATTGTTCAGGACGTGTAACATATACGGAAATAGCTATTTGTGTATTAAGAGCGGAAAGTGATACTTTGCCGCTTGAGGCAGAGAGTTGCCAGCGCGACGCGTAGCGGAGCGCGGGCAATCTGCCGGAAGCGGCAACGCACTTTCTGCTCGAATTGCACACAAGATTTTTTCTACGATCACCTTATTTTTAAACAAATAATTAAAAAAAAACACTTCATTTCATAAAAGTCCGTCCTCGATGCCCAGCCAAGCTTCATTTCATAAAAGTCCGTCCTCGATGCCCAGCCATGTTTCATTTCATAAAAGTGCATCCTCGATGCCCAGCCATCCTAAGTAGTATTCATTTTTATTAAAAATGTATATGGATTGATTCCCTCGGGGATTAAATGGGTCCCATCCGCGGGATTAAATGGGTCACTTTAGTCGTTTAGTCTATAATGTACTATTAATATACCTATTATTTACTAACTTTCTTTAGTTTATTGTAAATGAAAACATGCGAGCGGAAAAGTACGCTCTAGAGCGGAAATAATGTCAAATTATGACATATCACGGAAAACATCAACTTTGCGGTTAGATTTGAGTGTGCAAAAGCCTACTTTGGGTAGTGATCGTAGGAAAAGTTAATTTAAACCTCTAAAATCGTTTATTTTGAATATTTCTTTGTATATAATATTTGTTCATAATGATCACAATAACACAATATAATCAATTAATTGCAAAAAGTTCTCCAGGGGCCTTCTATTATAGCATTTTAAAATATATACATATAACAGACAAAGTAACGTTACAATTTTTGCGTTTTTGGTTTGCTGCAACATTTCGAAGTCTGGTACTTTCGTTGGTTTTCTCTTTTTTCTATCTGATGATTCCTCTGATCCAATCTTATATCATCAAGCACTTTTGTTCTGGATATTCCTGGGAAGCTTGGTCTAGCATGTCTAATTTTAATTCCATGGCCGAGTTTCAAATAAGTTACGGAAATAGTTTCCTTGGAAATCCTTTATCGTTATGGAGTTCGAGATATGTACACTGTATCTCATTTTGGGCACTTTCGCGTGGTACCTTCCTTATCTTTTAAGATAAAGGATTGTATTTTTCGCGATAGCATGCTTCTTTTTATGAAATTAAAAATGCCACACGCTCAATTTTGATAGCTCTATTGAATTTTGAGATACAGGGTGGAATTGAAAAGTATCACTTTTCACGCACCACTCGTATCCACATCCCCAACAAGTCATTCATAAAATCTTATTTGTTTACTCGCCAACATGAAAAACAAGACCGAAATAGGCTGTTGGCATAACCGATTCGCTATTAGCTGATATGTGACTTTATTTTAAGAAATTTAATATTCGGGTTGTAAATAATCAGTCTTTTTATACTCAACGCATTGCGGAACTATAATAATTTCTCTGATAGAATGTTTTAAGGCTTATTTCAGAATGAAATAGGGCTATTGTAGAGAGTAGCATGACGGGAAAAATTTCAATGCAGTTTTTCGTTTTGGTGTTCCCTGATGCCAAAATCACCCCCCGTTCCGAATATACATGTATATATATATATATATATATATATATATATATATATTTATGTATTTTATGTATGTTCTATATTTTTAATTTTACCACCTTCCCTTTTTTTGGGTTCCTACGAATCTCCTCGTATATTTGTCTTTTATGTTTTATAATTTCCTTATCCGGCTAGCTATAATTATGATTGAGATTCTTGTTCTCAGGTTGCGGTTTCCTCAATGTAACCTTTATCATTAAAATAAAAAAAAACTCAATGAATGATTTTAATATATATCAAATGCAAATAGTCAATATATAAATTAAACTTTATAAACCTTACCTCAATATATTATCAGTATTCCTCAGCAACTCAATATTAATTACCATTTAGATGTTATTTGTAAGTATTCAATAGATACTATTTTTATTATCCTCAAGTTGATTTCTTTAAAGTGAATTACTTACCGTACTGACCCTGTATTACAAGTAAAAATTTCCACTTCTCGACAACGAGGAATGATGGTCATGCGCGTTGCTAGCTTCTCTCTCTAATTCTGATGATTAGGATGTTAACATGTGCTTCTAAATTCTAAATGTGTTCTAAATGCTGGTTATGTATTTTTCTATATGAATTAATATTGTGCTGTATGGAATATTATATAAAGTAAGCTTCCTTTTTTATACTAATTTCAACAATCCTATCTAACTATATAGAACCATTAAAACTAATAATTCTGTGGCAGAAAGTCGAAAGGGCATAAGTAATTTTTTTTGTAAAATGAGTTATTTATACCGATCGATAGCATTTTTCAAGCTTGATAATCTGGCAAAAGGGTTTATCTATATTCCTTTAAAATAACGGTTTTTTTTTTAACATAAGGGAATATCTGAATGAAAAATATTTTTTCTTCCTTGCATAAAGATATAATTGGAGTTAACAATTTTTTTTATTTTTTATTTTTTTGACAGGAAGGTATATCTTTAGATATTATAATATTTTTTAACCTTGTCATCCGACATAAGAGCATAACTACAGTTGAATCATATTTTCGGGGAAATCTAGTCAGACAAAGCGGCATAAGTCGACTTATGACTCTTTGTCGGTTTCGAATGCCGACAAAATGTTTCGGTCTTATTTAGAAATATGTCTTTTTGTCGGTAAGAAATTATCTAGAATTAAATAATCGTGTAATTTCGGCACGTTTCGTACGATTGTCTATGCGGAAAGTCTATTAAAAACACCCCTTCGGTACGGATTCTTTCGCATTTCATTATAATCACTGCAGTAGGTGTGATGTGTGTAGACTGATGATGAGTGTAAGCAAGCGCACCGAATTAATAGTGGCCAACTGCCGTAAGTATTCTTTATCGTATTTTTTTATTACAGAATTTAAAAAAATAATAAAAGAAAACGTGTTTGTATTCATTCTAGTGCGGAATTGCTTTAAATAAGGCAAATTAACAAAGCCTAGTCAAAAAAGTTATAGAATTTGTTAAAGAAAATAAAACTTGATTTATTTAAAAATTTAATTAGCGTTCTATTTTAATAAAAAATATTATTGGTTAATTAAAAACATTTAAAAATAATATCAAACAATTCAATCAAATAAAGTTTACAATGATGAAAATTATTCCTTTTATTATTTTGAAATAATAATAATAAGTAGATCGGTACTTTGTTTTTTTTTTCATTGTAGAACTGCCAGGTGGCCAAAATGTTCAGCAAAGTTTATTAAAAAAAGCTGTCCGAATTAAATATCATTTAGATGGTGAAGGTTGGTATTAAAATATTTTAAATTAAAACTGCCTAATTTTTTTTTTTAGTATTTCATCCCCCAGTTGCAAATGAGACAGGCACGTCCGTCAATTGTTTTAATGATTACAAATACGACAAAAATGAGCTATTTCCTGAGAGTGTCAGCAACAACTTTCAAAACGGTAAGCTAATTCAATTAATGCCTTTTAAAATATTTTTTATTTGAATGCAGATAAGTACAGAAAATTATTGCTTTTTTTTATAAATGTTTGTAAAGACCAACTGGCTATAGAATAAACAAAAACGTTTTTTGTTCGTGCTTAATCACTCATGTAAGCGCGTCAATTTTGTTCATTTCATAGCCAGTTGGTCGTTAATAGGTATTTATAAGAACTCGGTATTGATTTTTTAATTTTGTTATAGTGTGCTTGGAACAATACACTTTTGTTGAAGACTCGGATGATAGTGTGCAAGATCCGAATTATACTGCTGAAGAAGAAGACTCTGAAACTTCAGATTCAGATAAAGAAAATAACCTTAACAAGCCCAGTGGATCAAGTGCTTCAAAGCAAAATCCAAACTCTGAAACTCCAGATTCAGATAAAGAAAATAACCTTAACAAGCCCAGTGGATCAAGTGCTTCAAAGCAAAATCCAAAACCCAAAAAAATTTCTGAAAAAAGAAAAAGAAAAAAAGAAATAAAAGTTTGCAAAAACTCCGGCAAAGCGTACATCTCAAGCAGTCAAAAGCCAGTTAGAGAAAGAAAAATAAGACCACTGAAATTAAATTGCAGAAGAAAATGCAGAGAACAGATAGATGAGGCTACAAGGCTTATTTTATTTAATGATTATTGGAAAATGGGAAACTATGACCGACGAGTATCTTATATTGCAAGTTTAATCAGTTGTGACGACAAAAAAATTGCAACTCTTAAAAGTGATGCTCGAGGTAAGGCAAAAAATAGAGAAAAAACATTTTCGTACTTTTTGGAAGTCAAAAGCAAAAGGTTTCAAGTGTGCAAAGAATGCTTTTGTGCCACTTTTGACGGAACAAATAAATTCATTCTGTTTGTTACTAAAAAGAAACTTGCTTCTAATAGTGACATTCCATATTTAGACAAGCGCGGTAAACATGCCCCGAGCCACAAACTATCAGAAAGTAGTTTGCAAAGAGTAGTTGCTCATATTAAAAAATTCCCTGCGTACGAGTCCCACTATTCTCGACGACACACCGAAAAAAAATATTTAGCAGCTGATTTAACAAAGGCTAAAATGCATGAACTTTACTGTGAAGAAGCAATGAAAGATGGAGTAAAGCCTGTTTCAATTAAAATCTATTCACAAGCTGTTGATAATTTAAATTTGAAGTTTAAAAAGCCGAGCAACGATACCTGCAACACATGTGATGTTTTTCATATGAAAATTCAAAGTTCTTCAAATGACAATATTGAAGATCAGCTTTAAGAGCAATTAACTCAACACCATTTAGATGCTGATAAAGCTTATAATAGTAAAAGAGATGACAAACTTTTATCTACCAATGCGCCAAACACAAAAGTTATAGTTTTTGATTTGCAACAAGTGCTACCCACCCCATACCTCTCGACAGGTACCGTATTTTACAAAAGACAACTTCACACCTATAATTTAACAGTTCATGATTGTGTGACCCAAAAATCAATGCACTTTATGTGGCACGAAGCAATTGCTGGACGAGGTGCAAACGAGATCGCATCTTGTCTTTACAAATATTTTTCCGAATTAAAAGAAACGGAGCACATCATTTGCTATAGCGACACATGTGGCGGCCAAAATAAAAATTCACATGTAGCTGCTATGTTGTCTTATGTAGCATCAGCAAGTAATAACATAAAAATTATTGACCATAAATATCTTGTGCCAGGGCATACGCACATGGAGTGCGACTCTGATCATGCCATTATTGAAAAAGCGAAAAAAAGAAGTCCCTTTAACATACACCTTCCTCGAGACTGGTACAACCTTGTTAGGCATGCAGGCAATCAAGGTTCGAAAGCAAACAAATTTACAGTTGTCGAAATGAAGCGAGAGAACTTCCTGGATTTTGCGGCATTGTAAAAGGGTCCACTTGTAAATCGAAAAATCACCGAAACGAAAGAAAAGTTTTCATGCAGGCCAGTAAAATGGCTGAGGTATGAACACGAATTTGGCATAGTACAATTTAAAAATAGTTTAGAGGAAAACTGCCCTTTTGAAAAAATAAACTTTAAATGCAAACTTTGATTTCAAAGTTCTATGTGACACTGACAGACCAATAGACAAAAAAAAAGCACAAAATTTATTAGAATTGTTAGACCTCGTCGATGAGAGTGCTAAACTTTTCTATAGAAACCTAAAAACTTCGTCTGAAGAAAGTAGGGATGTCGATCCAGACATTGATAATTATTTCAGTGGTGAAGAATTTTAATTTTTGCTTGTCCTAATGTTGTTTTTTTGTAAAATTTGATTATTTGTTTTTTAAATAATTATTATTAAGAATAATAAAGCATACACTATATCTACACTTACTGAATCTTTTTATTATATCAATCACAAAAAATATTTTGACAGAAGGGAATATGTTTAGATGCTGCCTTTTGTCAGATTCTATATTAGGTGGCTATCTAGTTATCTAAAGTTATGCCTTTTTGTCAGAAAGTCAGAACATTTAATTCAAGGCACAACTCTGAGTTCCAAATAAAAAAAAGGTCTTACCGTAGCATTTTTGAAAAAAAAACCCTCAAAAAAGTGTTTTTCTAATTCCCGACAAAAATCTCTTTTGTTTTACGTAACAAAATTCTTCGTATCTTCATTGCTGATAAGCGAAATCCAATAAAGTCAGTTTTTTAATTCTCCTGTAAAACGTGAATTTTTGAGTTATGCCTTTTTGACTTTCTGCCACAGAATTATGACTAACAAATAAAGAGGAATCAGCTGAGTGTTCATTTGTAGGTTATTTTGATTCATAATATAAATAAAATTTACCAAGTCTTTGTATGGGACATAAAATAACATCAGAGCTGCATACAGATGTTATATACACTTCAGTGGAAAATGAAATGTTTTTTTCTTTACTTGGAATAAGTAATATGGCAGTTGATATAATTTCCAGTCAATGAATATGATAAATATCTTACACTTTCTGGTTTAAAATTACATAGGATATCTCTCACAGGTTAGTTTTCTTCACTATACTCGTTTTATTTTCAACTTTTCATTTTTAATTCACAACTTTTTAAAAGGAATCCAATTTCATGACCTCTCCTGCTGTCTTATCATCTCCTACTCCTCCAACAACGCCGTTTTTCAATTTTTTTGCCAACAAAATATTTGTGTTTTATTTCTGTCATTGTGAAGATAATGTCACATGTTTATTCGCGGCTACTATCTGTCACTTCACCAATTGAAATTAAGGATTTATTTGTTTAGATACAACGATTATTGACACTATATGCAAACAGTGTATTAAAGTTTAAACTATTTGTATAGGTTTATAAAGATAGTTCTGATATTTCATATTTGCTATTGCTTCTAAATCATTGTCTTTTCCATTTTTAAATATTATTAGACTTACATGTATATAGTGTGTCCCAAAATCAATAATTATTATAATATTCTGTAATAACAACATAATAATAAACTTATTACTTATATCTTTTTTTTTAGTTATGTAACCTTCAATTGGACCTAACCTAACCTAACCAACTTTATATGGTTTCAATATATATACGAGGGCAATTCAGAAACTAACCTCCGATTGGTCACAGTGCGCCATCTGTGCATTCACACGCTCAGCAGGTCAGTCGGCATCAAGCCGTAGTCGAGTGAACATCGTACCTGCGCTAGTTTAGTTTTTGTGGCAGTTTGAAATGTGTGCTGCAATAGAAAATCCCGCCAAATGTGAAGTGCGTGCTGTTATAAGGTTTTTTACAGCCAAAGGATACTTTGCAGCAGCTATTCATCGTGAGCTTTGTGCCGTGTACGGTGAAGGAGTTGTCCGTGAATGGGTACGTTTATTTAAAAGTGGACGAGAAAACGTTCATGATGGAGAGAGGAGTGGTAGACCATCCTTGGTGACTGACGAACTCGTTCAGACAGTTGATGCAAAAGTTCGTGAAAATCGACGTTTCACAATGGCGGAGTTGTCTACTGATTTTCCACAGATTTCTAAGACTCTTTTGTACGAGATAGTGACAGCAAGATTGGGTTACCGTAAGTTCTGTGCACGATGGGTGCCCAAAATTCTTACCGACCACCAGAAAAGTCAAAGAATGGCCTCTGTATTAGACTTTCTGTCACGTTATGAGGACGAAGGAGAACCATTGTTAAACAGAATCGTGACCGGTGACGAAACCTGGATTAAGTACGTGAACCCTGAGACAAAAGAACAATCAAAGATGTGGGCACATTCAGATTCGCCTACCAAACCAAAAAAAGCCCGGCAAGATTTTTCTGCCAGAAAACTGATGGCAACGGTGTTTTGGGATGCCAAAGGGGTGTTGTTGGTTGAATTCATGGAACGTGGGACGACCATTAATCAAGACGTGTACTGTGAAACACTAAAAACATTACGACGGGCTATACAGAACAAACGCCGTGGTATGCTGACTTCCGGTATCGTTTTTTTGCACGATAACGCCCGTCCTCACTCTGCTCGCAGAACAACAGCCCTTCAAGTGGGACGTTTTCAACCATCCACCTTACAGCCCAGATCTGGCGCCAAGCGATTATCACCTCTTCATGCATATGAAGAAATGGCTCGGGTCCCAGCGGTTTGATGACGACGAAGAGCTCAAAGATGCGGTCACAGGGTGGCTCAAGGCACAAGCGGGTGATTTTTATGCAGAAGGAATTTCAAAGCTTGTGAAGAGATACGATAAGTGCCTCAATCGTTATGGAGACTATGTCGAAAAATAGTGCAAAGATGTAGTTGTAAGATGTATATATTAAAATATTTTTACTTAACTTGGTGTATTTTTTTCAATCAACCGGATGTTAGTTTCTGAATTGCCCTCGTATATTAATATAGTTTATTTTATGGGAATTTAATTTGCCCTACATTGGGCCGACATATTAATATGAATTGGCTATGGTGTAATAAGAATGGTATACTTATTTTATTTTAGTTTAAATTTACTTTAAGTTTATTGTTTGCCCGGTATATTGATGATTTTATATATATGATAAACAGTTTATATTACTAACATGAAAACTTCTCATCTCAGGGTAGAGTTCAAGTATTTAGGATAAAATGATTTTAGAATTTTATATATATTAGCGCCAAAGTTAATAAATGCTTTATATTTCAAAAATAAATTTGTTAATCAGAATATGTTACTTGTTCAATGATTCCAAACTAAATACGGTCCTCTCCTGCTTAAAACAAATCAGCATAATTCAATAGATGTCATTCAGAGCTTCTGCCTATGGTAAGTAGATGGTGCGCAAGTCACCAGATGAAATGAACAACTGAATAACTCAAAAATAGTTTAAAACGTTATTCAAAGGAAAAACGATATTTAATTTAATGAAAATAAATACATTACACTGTACAACTCTACCCTTCTGTGATACCGAGTTGATTCTCAAAAAACAAAAAAAACCGCTGTCACCACTGTAATAAAGTCGACCCTGATAAAATCTGGACCCTTATTTATTTTAACATGTAACTGTAATAATCTTAGCCAACAAAACTTAATAATCAGTGTAATAATCTATCCTCCTGAAAAAAATCCACTGCTCTAGATGTACTAAAAATATGGGTCAGAAAAAAAGAGAAATATTTCCTACCTATCTTTTGGCCGCTCTCTATTGATCCCGACCCTAGATTGTTGCCAATTTCTGCCTCCAAAGAGCGGCTGAGCGTGCAAGGCAATCCAGTCCGATTTCTTTTAGCTAGGTTCGCCTGGTCTTAAAACGGATGTATCCTCCTTTGCCAGGACAGGGCTGTCTTCCTCGTTTCTGTCGCACGTCCACGTTAATACACTTCCAAAGGGGAAATGTTGGGGTAGGGGAGTTGGGTGAAATAATATATTGCCAACAAGTTATACAAAATACATATATAATAAAAAATAACGTTTCTAAATCCTTAGATACAGCTATGCATACTTAACCCTAACAATAATCCCGAAGGACTCAGTTCCCAAAATCCCCCGTTATAATTTCTACCTATACATAAAATTTGTCTAGAAATTTATTTATTGCTTATTCCTACCCCTGTATAAAACGATAATTATGAACGGAGTTCCCGTTTTTCCGGGGTGGCAGTGAGCCTATCCCTGTTATCAGCTCGGACCTTTACAACAACTGCGGGAGAAGAGTGTAGTTTATTATTATTCGTTTCTCAATATTTCTATTCCCCTGCGACGAGAAAACAAATAAATCGTATGTGTAAATTTGCTTTTAACCACAATAAACGTTTCACGTTATGTCGATTCAGGTCGCCATTGACCTTAAAAACGAAAGTGAAATTCTTGTTCTATACAGAAATTCTGATGAGCTAATGAAATAGTTTAAATTATTTATCGACACTGGCGGTCTAAGTTGCGAAATTCCCCAGTAGTTTAATTACATATGTTAATTTATGCTTTTACCCTGGCAAAATATAATCGAGTTATAATTTATAATTACGGCTGAACGAAAGACTGATAACAAAGGTTTTCTACAATCAATTTACTTTTCAACCAGAGTTCGCTGACACCCACGCAAATATGGCAAGCATCCGCTCCGGCCTTTTTGTTTCTTTTTTTTTCAACTGCCTACAAAATTAACCTTGCCTAACTTTCTATCTATTTCCTACTTTCGAGGTGGAAGAGAAAATACGTAACTCAACATATGATAATCTCCTACTTAACAAAATGAAACCCAACTCGTGTCAGGTTGGCGAAACTTTGGAAATCGAAATTATTTCAGTACACACGGTAAATTAACTGTTCGTTAGGACGAAAAAACTCAATCTGAGAGTGAACAGATGTGTCCCGTCTCTTTGAAAATCAACAATAAGACAAATCAAATAAATAATATCTGCTATCGCTACACCTGGTATATAGAAATTTTCTTATGCTCCCAAGTTCAGACTCCAGCTCGACCAATAACGAGTAAATATATATATCACTAATAAAAGAAATTTATCCCAATCGAAATCTAATTCAAAAACTTACTGTTTGACTATCTTCCTCCGTCACGTCGGGAGATTTCTTGATTTTCTCTATCTGTTTGGTCGCTACGTATCGTACCCGATAAACGAAATCGTTTAAGGTTGAAAGGCAATTAGCGTAGAGGGTAAATCCACCGTTTGTGTATCGAAGTAGGAGACAGTATCACCTCCTAACACAACGGTGAGAATTTCTACCTCTCGTACCGCTAACACTAAAACACTAGTTATCGTAGCAAGGGAAAACCTTTCCCTTCGCGCCGTTCGCACCCGGTACCCACTGCCGCTCTTGATCTCTCTACACTCTTTTTTGTTTTCCCCCGACATTGATTTTGGGGTTTTTGTCGACTTGCAAAAAACAACTTTTGTTTTTTTGAATCGTGCTAGTTTATGTTATTGAAATCCTTGTTTTTAAAACAATCATTTTGCTTTGACCCAGTATTTCTCTCTTCTGTTTTGGCTTCGTATTTGTTTTATTAACCATAATGTGGGTCGTGTTTCCATTTAATATTATGATTCAAAATAAAATATGTTTTACCGTGTGTTCTGAAACTTTCTACAATAAAATTATTCTTCTGAATATCCGTATTTATTATATTACTTCCCCCTTTGTAAAAGTATTGCTACCTCCCTGGTCCAATACCTTTTTTTTTATTTTTTATTTTTCCAAAACCCATGCTTAACTATTTTTACCCTTAATTATTTGTGGCCGTCGGTTTACACTAGTGGCCTATAACCTTAAAATTAATGTTACAATTTTATACATTTTACATATTTATGTTACATTTTCTCAATATTTATGATCGGCACTGTATTTGGCAATTTTTCGCCATTGCCCTTTTTATCCTTGACCTAGGTCGCGACCGTTTACACTCGCGACACTGCTGCTCAGTAGATCGTTCATCTGGCGACTTCTGTCTGTCCAATGCTGTGACCTCGGGTGGCTCGCCTCTTGCTGCGTTATTTGGTCCATCTCTATTGTTTTTTCCTCTGGTTTCCTCGTCTGATGTGAGTGAATTATCCATGCCGTTAGGGAGTCCCATATGCTGCCTATTAGTGCTATGCTGCATCCTAAAGTTTGGTGTATACGAATTCCATTTAGTATGGTGCCTGCTATGTATTTAATGGTTTGGAATGTGAAGTATATTCCAATTATTCCACTTATGACTGAACCTAATTCTGTGAACCATGCCCATGTGTGTTTTAGGGTGGATTCTGCGAGGTTCTTGATTTCTTTTGTATCAAATATATTTGATACGGTGTAGCCTTGACTATTGGCATTCATTCCCGCTGATCTGCGAGTAATTATGTTTTCTACTGCTTTTCTCTCTGTTCCGAACGTGAGGGCTCTTTGTGCTGCGTTGATTTCTTCTTGGGTGTACAGACCCTTCGCTCCTAGTTGTTGAATGGGGTCGAAAAGGAGGTTAATTTATTCTTCTACTTTTATCGTTTTTGGTTGATTGGCTATTGTGGGATGTGGCGTTAGACCTATCCATTGATCATCTATAAAATAAAGTGGTGGTATCATGTTATTGCAATCTATCTCTTCTGCGTGGTTTTGTATTATTCTGGTTAGTGGAGCCATAAACTTTGTTTCGTTGTTTACCTTTATTGGTAGTTCGTTGTAACATCTGTTTGTTCGCCTTATCTCGACTATTACTGGTATGCATTTTATGATATAAAGTACTTCGCCTAATACTCTGCCTATGTGTCCTGGCTCATTTTCCATTAGTTGGATAACTGCATTAGGTAGTGTATGTGCCATTAGCAGTCTGTTTTTGAGCATTTCTCGTCCCGTTAAGCATCTTCGGTGTATTGTATCTGTGTAAAGCATGTTTACGTCTCGTTTATATGCTTGTTCGATATAGAGTAGTTTACTATTTACATAATTCATTAGATCGACATTTTGTGTTAGAATTGGCATTATCGGATGTAATTTTTGTGTGTTTTGAAGTATTATGACAATTCGTGGGTGTTCTGTTTGCCATACTTCTATTCCACATAGTATGTTCCTTTTTTGTAATGTTAGTGCGAATACTTTGTCTTTTTCTTCGATTACTATAAGTTCTTCTTTTGTTTTTGTGTTTGTGATTCTGTTGCCTATGCCTTCGTATAACTGGCTCAGATGGTCTTCGCATGTTATTGGCTCATAACTGGACCATGTTGATTCTCCTACCGTGGAGTCGAAGCAGTAACCATTCGTGAATTTGCAAGTTATTTCTCCTTGTAAGTGGATCTCGTTCGTTTCTAGCGTTACTCTAGCTAGATAGTCTTTGGTAGTTATTTTGGCTGTTGCTATTATCACTACGTCGTTCCAACTTCTGCCGTTTTCTTGGTATGTGATACCCTTCCATGTTCCCATATTGTCGAGTGTGCCGCCTATTTTGATTGACGCTGTTGTAGTACCGTTCATTAGTATGTTGTCTATTGTTTGTTGGTACAACTTTATTAGTTTATATCTGTGGGCGTTTCTGCATTCTTCTGCTCCCAATTTGTGGATGTAGGTTGATAGTCCTTCGTTAACGACTGATGTGTGGCTGTGCATTCCGCAGTAGAACATGAATTTTGTGACCTCTATTACGCATGACCATACTTTTTGCATTTTTATTTCGTTTCGTTGAATCACTTGTATGTCTGTTTTTTCACTCGCGTACGTTTTTTCTGGTTCCGGACACTTCTGTATATCTTTTAGCGATAACACTGTGATATTTGTGTTGGGGTGCGAACACTCATACGCGATTAGCCCAACTACTATATGTAGCCCGCACATGACGAATGTCACCCAGGTCAGGATAGTATTTTGTCGTGCCATTGTTTTGGTTTTGTTATCCTAAAAACATTTTTTTTTTAAATTTACAATCGTTAATACAACTTATCTTTGTTACAAACATTTTTAAACATTTCTTTGTTATAATACTATGATTACCTACCATTTTGTCATATTTATATGACATTTCCTCATTTGACCGAGATTCACACTTCTTTAGGACTGTCAAATGAGCTCTATTCTTTGAATAGAAGAAAAGAAATCTTTAAACTTGTGACCCGTGAGTTTGTTTCCCACTTATTTATTTCTATATTTCATTACTTTTGTAGTCCCCTTGTATTTATGAATTGAAAAAGATTTACTTACGTGAAATCATTTACTTAAATCGTACTATTAGTATCCTTTGCTTATATACTTGGTTATAGTGACTCATGTTTTTTTATTCCCTTATTCTGTTATGATTCCTAACTTACTTAATTATTCCTATCCCCTTACTTTGGTTTAACCTATGAATTGAACCTTAAATCTGTTTAGTTTAATAATGTAACCTAATATATACATGTATACTTGATTTTAACGTATTAGTTACGTCGATTCAAGCTCATCGCTATCCATCTGGTACTTATTTTGGTCTTGTTTCTTTTATAGTTAGTCGTCTGTCTTTGTCCTGTATTCCGTGTTCTTCTTCTTTCGGCATCAAATGTTTTTGTGTAACTGGGTGCACTTGGTATCCTGTTTCTCACTCTGGCGAATCGTCTTATCTCCGGTGGAGGTCGTAGTGAGAAGTGTGGTCTTTGTTCTGTTCTATTCCCTTTATGTCTGGTTTGGGATGGTGGCTTATTTTTTGGTGGTTGTAGATTCTCGTTCGTTGACCATAATGGTAGTGCTGCTACTTTCCCTGGATCTACTTCATTTTCTTCCTGCTCGTTTGTTTCCTCTAACTCTTCTATACTTCCCAAGTTCACTATATCTTGAAGTATCTTATGTTCCTTGTCCTCTATTTTTCCGTGGTATGTTTTTAATCTGTTGATGTGTACTATTTGTGTCTTCTTCCCTTTTTGCGAAATTATTTGATATGTAACCGGTCCTACCTTCTCTTTTACTTCAAAAGGTCCTGTCCATTGGTTTTGTAGTTTCTTCGATTTTCCTACTTTTGTGCTTATGTCGAGTAGGTATACTAAATCTCCTGGTGCAAATTCTCTTAATGCTGTTTTTTCATTATATCTGGCTATCCTTTCTTCTTTTGCTTTCTCTGTGTTTTTCAGTGCTGTCTTGTATACTTGACTTAGCCTAGCTTCTAATTCTGACACATAATTGTTGTCAATGTCGTATTTGATTCTTTTCGGTGTGATGAATTTTTCAAATGGTAGTGATTGGTCTCTTCCATGTAATAGGAAATATGGGCTGTATCCTGTTGAAGTGTGTACGCTTCCTCTGTACGCCATAAGTACGTATGGTATCCATTTGTCCCAATCTGGTTGATCTGGTGCTATGTAGTGTGCTAACATGTCTTTCAGTACTCTCTGTAATCTTTCTATTTGACCGTTTGTCGTTGGCGCATAACTTGCCGTGTGTAGCCTCTTTATGTTTAGTAACTTGCATGTTTCCTGCATTAGTTCTGACATAAAGTTTGTCCCTCTATCTGTTAACAGTTTGTGGGGTGTACCTTGTCTTGATATTATTTGTTCAACGAATGCTCTTGCTACTGTATCTGCTTTCTGATCTGGTAACGGTATTGCTTCACAGTATTTGGTAAAATGGTCTTGAAATATTAGTAGGTATTTGTTTCCTTCGCTTGAGGTTGGCAGTGGTCCTACTATGTCCATAAAGGTTATTTCCCATGGTTCTGCGACCTTTGTAAATTTTTGTAATGGAGCTTTCTTGAAGTGGGGTGAAGTCTTCCGTCTATTGCATGCGTCGCATTGTTTGCAGTAGTTTATTGTGTCTGTTCTCATCGTTGGCCAAAAACAACGTCTCCTTATCGCCAATAATGTTTTATGTTGTCCTTGATGGCAGTATATGGGTGAGTCATGAAAGTCTTCTATCACTTTGGTGATATAGCTTCTCGGTATTACTAGTTGATCTCTATGTTCTTCCTGTTCTTGTCTATATAAGATACCTTCTTTGTCGATGTAGTATTTTCTTTTTGTTTCTTCGTCCTTGTCCATTTGTTGTAAGGTGTTGTTGCAGAATTCATCTCGTTTCTGTGCTTTTTTCAGCATGTCTTTGTCCCATATTGGCTCCCAACCTTCTTCTATTTCTATCGCGTAAATTTTTTTGTTTCCCCTGCGTTATCTGGTCGTAAAATGATTATTTTGGTGGGTATACTGTAAAATGTAAATTGGATCATTTTAGTAATTTCGTCCCAACAAAGTCCTGGGATTTGGTCTTTGCTCGCTAGGAAGGTTATACTCTCTTCTTTGTTTTCCTCGCATAGTGTCTTTAACTGTTGTATTATGCCCCACATGATTTCGTACGAGGTTTCTTCTTTCACCGCTGCTCTATTTACCCCTATGTAGAATTTTGCGTCCAACGTGTCCCATTCTTTAATTTCTTCTATTTGATTTTGTGCGACGTCCGGTAAATTATATGTGTCTTCTATTTCCTTTATCAATGGATCTTGGTTTGGCTTATTTTTGGCTGTAAATAGTACTATTGCTTGTTCTTCTTGTATGGATACTAACTTTCCTTCTTTTTCTAATATTTTGTCTTTTGCTGGCACTTCGTTTTCCGTTATGTATTGTAAGTAATCTTTGTATGACGTCTCTATGTAGTTGCACGTATTGTCGATCATTCTGCTTAGCGCGTCTGCATTTCCGTGTTTTCGTCCTGCTCTGTGGATTACTTCGAAGTTGTATTCGGCTATGGTTAAAACCCATCGTGTTAGTCTTGAATTTGGGTCCTTCAGTGTAAGTACCCATTTTAATGCTCTGTGATCTGTGATGATTGTGAATTTTGTCCCGTAAATGTAGCATCTGAATGTTTTAATGGCAAAAATCACACCTAGAAGTTCTTTTTCAGTCGTTGAGTAATTTGTTTCTGCTCTACTTAGTGTCCTGCTTGCATACGCTATTGGTCTTTCTCTACCGTCCCTTATTTGACTTAATATTGCTCCTACGCCTATGTTCGATGCATCTGTCGATACGATGAACGGTTTGGAAAAGTCTGGGAAGATTAGAACTTTGTCTGACGTTAGCGATTCTTTCAGTAAGTCCATTGCCCTAATTACTTCCTCTGTTATTTTGAATGGTGTGTCTTTTTTGGTTAGATTTACTAGTGGTGCTGCTAATTACGTTATGTTCGGTATGAACCGTCTGTACCAGTTTACTAGCCCTAAGAAACCTCTTACTCCTTTTACGTTTTTTGGTAGGGGGTATTTGTGTACTGCCTCCAATTTCTGTGGATCTGGAGCTACTCCTTCTTGTGAGATGATATGTCCTAAATATTTTACTTTCTCCAACATAAAATTGCATTTCTTTGGTTTGAGTTTGATGTTTGCTTCTGTTAATCTATTGGATACGTCTTCTAATTTTTCTAAATGGTCCTTTTTTCCTGCATAGTTAAATATGATTATGTCGTCCAAATAAACCATACATTTTATTCCCGTTAAGCCTCTTAAGGTTGCATTCATGAATCTTTGGAAAGTTGCTGGGGCGTTTACCAGTACAAATGGCATTTTGGTGTATTCGTAGTGCCCTTGATATGTGCTAAATCCCGTTAGTGGAATATCTTCTTCGTTCATATCTACTTGGTGATAAGCTTCTGCTACATCAATTACTGAGAACAACGTTTCTCCTCCTGCTTTGTAGCCTTGTAGTAGATCCGATATGTTTGGTAGAGGGTAATATTCCTTTTTTGTTACTGCATTTAGTCCTCTGTAGTCTATGCACATTCTCACTTTCTCCTCTCCTTCGGGTGTTTGTTTTACCACTAATACTACTGGCGCTGACCATGGGCTGGATGATGTCCTGATTACTTTAGCTTCTAGTAGCCTATCTATTTCTTTTTGGAGTACTTCTCTTTGGTAATATGGTATTCTGTATGGAGCTTTGCATATTGGTTGGCTTCCTGCTTCTATGGTTATGTGGTGTTTGACTTTTGTAGTGCTTGTTAGAATTTCGTCGTCATCTGTGAATAAATGATGGTACTTTTGTATTAACTTAATTAGTTCTTCCTTGTACCTTCTATCTATATGACCTAGTTCAAAATTTTTTCTGATCCATTCATCTGTTCTGATGTCAAATTTCCTGATCGTGTCCTGTGCTTTCGTTTGTGGTACTGTGTCTTCTGCACATTCATATGCTTTCGCTAGTTTGGTTCCTTTTGTTAGGTGTATTTCTTGTGCTGATGTGTTTATTATTCTAATTGGAATCTTTTTTCCGTTATTTGCTATGCTATTTGCCAGTCTTATTGCTTCTGGTCCTTTGTGTTGTGTTTCGCACGCAATCGTGTTTCCTTTTATTGTGTGTTTTAGTGTCCCAATTGTGTGAACTTCGGTTAGTGCCGGTATACTTATGCTATCTTCTATGTATACATCTGTGAAGTTTCTGTTAGTTATTGTTTCTTTTATTCCTTTGTTCTCCTCTCTGGTTTCTGTTTTTCCCTTCTTTTTCCATGTTTCTGATTCTGTACTATTCTTCTTTTGTTCTATGTGTCCGTATATTTCTTCGTTCATTCTTGTTTCCTGACTTTTTTCTCTCTTTGTATCGATTTCTTTCTTCCTTCTGTATAGTTCTATATTTTCGTCTCTGTAGCCGTTTTGCCTTTGTTTGTCTGTTTGATTTGTTTTTGCTTTATTTTCCCTTGTCATTACCTTCTCTTTTTTCTCCATTGTTCTGTGTTCTGTGTCCCTTCTTTTATACATTGTTTCCACTATTCCTAGCCATTTCTGCCAATTATTCTTTTCGGTAGTGTTTGGTTTTTCCTTTACTGTTGCAACTTGGCCATTTACTTCCGTGCTTCTGCCGTTATTTATTGTGCTCTCAACTTGCCTTGCGTTTATCAATGGTATTCTTCTTTCCCATATTTCTAATGAAGGCTCTCCTTTGTATGATATGATTGCTTTCTGTTTTTCTAGGAAATCTCTTCCTAAAAGAACTGGTATTTCTCCCATTATGTCGTCTTCTGCTGCGATGGCTCTTACGTATGTTTTTGTTCATTCCGTTTGTGCTTATCGCCAATTTCGTCGATCCATACAGCTGTATTGTGTGCCCTGTTATCCCTTTTAGAGTTAATTCTTCTATGATTCTTGTGTCTAATTCCCACTCTGCAATTATCGACCTATTTACTAATGAGAACGCTCCCCCTGTATCTATCATGCATGGTCTGTTTATACCATTCACCCTTAACATTACTATATATGGGGTGTCCTCGTTTGTTACTGACATTGCATCATTGTGATACATTGTTTCTTTTTTTTCCTTTTTTTCCATTCTCGGTTTATCCTTATTCGTTGCTTCTTGGTTTGTTTGATCCCATTGTGGTTTATTAAATCTGTTTCCCCTGCTAAATTAGCTCGGCCCGTTGTCCGGGGACTAACTGTGGTCCTTACTAGTTTAAATGTTTCGTCCATTCTTTGTTACTTGTGTGTCCTCTTTCTTCAGACTGTCCTCTTATATTATCGTTCCTTTGGCGTCCGTTTCTGTCGTAGTTCCTGAAACTATTTTGTTGGGACCTCCTCTGTGTCTCTTGTTTGTGATCCTCTTCCCTTTGATTTCTTTGTCTGTTATATTCTCTGTAGTTTCCTTGTTGTGTTTCCTGGTTTTCCCCGTGATACCTAGTTTTCTCCGTTTTCCATGTTCTTACTTTTTCGTCGTTGCATCTGTTGTACTTAGAGGTTGTTTTATTCCGTTTGTTTGCTTCGTCGAATATTTTCTTTCTACATTCTTTTGCCCAATGTCCTTGTTTCCCACAGTAGTAGCATGTATTTGTTGGTTCGTTCCCTTTTTCTCTGCAATCCGGTGCCCCATGTCCTTGTTTTCTACAAATCTGGCATCTTGTCTCCCTTTTTGTTTCTTCTGCTTCCTTCGTCCTACAATTGGCCATCCAATGCCCTTGTCTGCCACAGAATAAACATTTCGCGTTCTGCCTACATTCTTCCGAAGTGTGATTCGACCTTCCGCACGTTGTGCACCTCAGTTTTTCACTCATAAATGCGACTTTGTGGCCATTTTTTCTGCCGCTTGTCATAGTTACCGCCGTTTCCTGACAACTAACTATTTATTCTGCTTCTTCTAATGTCATGTTGTCTTTGTGTAAAATGTAAAAACCTACCTCCCTTAATAAGTCTTTTCTCAACCCTACTTTGAATTGATTTATTAATACCGAATTATGTTTTTTTTGTATGTTTGGTATTTGTTCCCTATTTGCGCCCTTTATATCCTGTTCTAGTATCTTGTTCCCGGTTAATTTTAGTCTGGTGCAGAACGACGCTACGTCCTCATCGTGTCTTTGGTAGCATTGCACCAATTGCATCCACCAATCTGCTATAGATTTTTTTGGTACAAATTTCCGTAGTAGTTTTTCTCTAAATTCCGAATATGACACTGTGTCTAGCCTAGGATCCGCTTTGAAAAAATCGTGTGCTACGCCCGCAAGTTTAAATTTCAATAATGTTAGTGTTTCTGCTTCCGTCCACCCGTCTAATTTAGCCCTTAATTCGAGTTTTTCTATGTATCTAGCCGCATCTCTACCTGTGAAATCGGCTAAAGTCGCCGCTATGACCCCTAATGGTTGCGCCTGTGCTACCCTCAGTGTGGGCGGCATGCTGCTTGTGTCTCCCGTGGTTTCTGGTCCACCTTGATTGCTTGTACCTAACCTATTTTGCGAATCGAGTGGCATAACGCTGTCTGAACTTGGTTATTTTTATTTTAATTTATTAAATGAAGCTTTCTAATTTTATAAACTTATATTGCTCCTACCTTTCTGGCTTCTACGACGCCTGAAATGGATAGCTTTTGGTGCACGGATAGGATATTTGAGAATGGGTTAACTTCCCCCTTTGTGAAATTGAAGCTTACGTCGTTTCAGGAATTATGATTTATTGTAATGAAAAGAATTGAAGACGAAAGGACAAACAAAAAAAATCAATTGTATGACGGAATGACAACTGGACTAATTTGTAGCAAAATGCTGTATAATTGTTCTCATAGACGACTGTTGTACCTATGGATAACTGAGATGATGGTGGAGGAGTATCGGCTAACTCTCGATATTTTCCAGCCTTTCTACCCTCCTGTATGCCCCGTTTACTGCCTATTGCAGCCTCTGATTACAGACCGTACAGCTTCACCGTTCCCTGTATTCTCTTGTGCTGTAGCAAGATTGGCATATGATCTTGGCCTGACAGGAATATCTTGGATGAAGAACTGGCGTCCCTGCTGGCTTACAACCCTGTATTTTAGAACCGCTGTGACGACTTGAACGAACAACCCTGTATCGGAAAACCGCTGTGACGACTTGAATGAACAACCCTGTATCGGAAAACCGCTGTGACGACTTAACGAACAACCCTGTATCGGAAAACCGCTGTGACGACTTAACGAACAACCCTGTATCGGAAAACCGCTGTGACGACTTGTACGAACAACCCTGTATCGGAAAACCGCTGTGACGACTTGAACGAACAACCCTGTATCGGAAAACCGCTGTCACCAGATGTACATCTCTACCCTTCTGTGATACCGAGTTGATTCTCAAAAAAACAAAAAAAACCGCTGTCACCACTGTAATAAAGTCGACCCTGATAAAATCTGGACCCTTATTTATTTTAACATGTAACTGTAATAATCTTAGCCAATAAAACTTAATAATCAGTGTAATTATCTATCCTCCTAAAAAAAAAATCCGCTGCTCTAGATGTACTAAAAATATGGGTCAGAAAAAAAGAGAAATATTTCCTACCTATCTTTTGGCCGCTCTCTATTGATCCCGACCCTACATTGTTGCCAATTTCTGCCTCCAAAGAGCGGCTGAGCGTGCAAGGCAATCCAGTCCGATTTCTTTTAGCTAGGTTCGCCTGGTCTTAAAACGGATGTATCCTCCTTTGCCAGGACAGGGCTGTCTTCCTCGTTTCTGTCGCACGTCCACGTTAATACACTTCCAAAGGGGAAATGTTGGGGTAGGGGAGTTGGGTGAAATAATATAGAGCCAACAAGTTATACAAAATACATATATAATAAAAAATAACGTTTCTAAATCCTTAGATACAGCTATGCATACTTAACCCTAACAATAATCCCGAAGGACTCAGTTCCCAAAATCCCCCGTTATAATTTCTACCTATACATAAAATTTGTCTAAAAATTCATTTATTGCTTATTCCTACCCCTGTATAAAACGATAATTATGAACGGAGTTCCCGTTTTTCCGGGGGTGGCAGTGAGCCTATCCCTGTTATCAGCTCGGACCTTTACAACAACTGCGGGAGAAGAGTGTAGTTTATTATTATTCGTTTCTCAATATTTCTATTCCCCTGCGACGAGAAAACAAATGAATCGTATGTGTAAATTTGCTTTTAACCACAATAAACGTTTCACGTTATGTCGATTCAGGTCGCCATTGACCATCAAAACGAAAGTGAAATTCTTGTTCTATACAGAAATTCTGATGAGCTAATGAAATAGTTTAAATTATTTATCGACACTGGCGGTCTAAGTTGCGAAATTCCCCAGTAGTTTAATTACATATGTTAATTTATGCTTTTACCCTGGCAAAATATAATCGAGTTATAATTTATAATTACAGCTGAACGAAAGACTGATAACAAAGGTTTTCTACAATCAATTTACTTTTCAACCAGAGTTCGCTGACACCCACGCAAATATGGCAAGCATCCGCTCCGGCCTTTTTGTTTCTTTTTTTTTCTACTGCCTACAAAACTAACCTTGCCTAACTTTCTATCTATTTCCTACTTTCGAGGTGGAAGAGAAAATACGTAACTCAACATATGATAATCTCCTACTTAACAAAATGAAACCCAACTCGTGTCAGGTTGGCGAAACTTTGGAAATCGAAATTATTTCAGTACACACGGTGAATTAACTGTTCGTTAGGACGAAAAAACTCAATCTGAGAGTGAACAGATGTGTCCCGTCTCTTTGAAAATCAACAATAAGACAAATCAAATAAATAATATCTGCTATCGCTACACCTGGTATATAGAAATTTTCTTATGCTCCCAAGTTCAGACTCCAGCTCGACCAATAACGAGTAAATATATATATCACTAATAAAAGAAATTTATCCCAATCGAAATCTAATTCAAAAACTTACTGTTTGACTATCTTCCTCCGTCACGTCGGGAGATTTCTTGATTTTCTCTATCTGTTTGGTCGCTACGTATCGTACCCGATAAACGTAATCGTTTTAGGTTGGAAGGCAATTAGCGTAGAGGGTAAATCTACCGTTTGTGTATCGAAGTAGGAGACAGTATCACCTCCTAACACAACGGTGAGAATTTCTACCTCTCGTACCGCTAACACTAAAACACTAGTTACCGTAGCAAGGGAAAACCTTTCCCTTCGCGCCGTTCGCACCCGGTACCCACTGCCGCTCTTGATCTCTCTACACTCTTTTTTGTTTTCCCCCGACATTGATTTTGGGGTTTTTGTCGACTTGCAAAAAACAACTTTTGTTTTTTTGAATCGTGCTAGTTTATGTTATTGAAATCCTTGTTTTTAAAACAATCATTTTGCTTTGACCCAGTATTTCTCTCTTCTGTTTTGGCTTCGTATTTGTTTTATTAACCATAATGTGGGTCGTGTTTCCATTTAATATTATGATTCAAAATAAAATATGTTTTACCTTGTGTTCTGAAACTTTCTACAATAAAATTATTCTTCTGAATATCCGTATTTATTACAACACTTTTACAAGTGTTCTTGAAGAAATTCAACTATCTAAAAGGATGACTCTTCCATACAACATACACGCACTCTGGTGAGATATTATTATAAGAGTGAAATACAATTATACAACTTCATAAACATATGATTTTTAGAAAATGGCGAAATACACTTCTAAAAGCGTCTATGCGTCACAAAATTTTAGTTCTTTGCATAAATTGGTAAGTACGCTTGACTTTTTATTATATTAATAAATTAACTTTTACTACCTTATTCACTTCACTGTTTTGTTTGTTCACCTCAATTATCCGTTTCTTTTATTTTTTTCAGATTCTCCTCCTGGAAAAACTCCATGCTGGCATTCCGTTTCTACCAGAACAGGAATCGATGCTATATTTCATTTAAAGTCCAAGCAGTTTATATAAATTCCATTATTCAGTGTTTTCCAAAAGCTATTGTGGCTATTTTACTTCCATAAGACACAAGACACCATATTATAAAATAAAAATCTTGGTTAGTACTGTACAACATTCGACAATTCCTTTTTTAATTATTAATATAAACTTAACTACTTACACTGATGTATATCTTGTAAGTATAATGTATTTGTTCTTGAATTTTATAGTCAAATGTTTATCTTCCAAATAATTTCAAAATGATTTTCTTTACCAAAGAGTTTTTCTGCTTACAAATTTTTCTTCCCAAAAAGAGCTTCTTAGTGAATAGACCCCATAATCAACAACCTTTTCACATTCCGATTTTTTTTCGTTAGCAACATAATTGTCGCCGATATGATCCTTTTTAAATGTTTATTTACCAATCAAATTTGACTATTTATTTTATCACTCAAATTCTTCATTTCAACCAGTGAAATGTTCATCCATTATATCAGGATATTGTATTCTAAGGTTTTTAATTGCTTAAACTTCCTATATTATTTTCATTCAATAATATTTCCTAGTATTGTTAAAATGACATTTCCCAACCTCTAAGTATGTATGTCAAATGAATATTCTTAATGTTTTAATAGATGACAGCTGTTACCTTTAAATATGTATGCAAAATGAAAATTCGTTTTTTTTATGAGTCATGTTCTCTGAAATTCACATTATTATATACTTTTCTGCTCTGTTATGTCTAAACAGCTACACTAACTTACTTTAATGTTTTAATCAACAAATATTATGAGATTAGCTTGACTTTACAGAATAAAGCATTATTAGTTTCTTATCATGAACAAATTCTGATACTTGATCTTTTTAATAAAAGTTTGGTTAATTTATTTCACATAAATTGTTTATCACACCTATTCGCAATTATCCCTACATTATACAGTCTGTCCTTTCTGGATGCCTTCTCTATCGAATAGTGGATCGTACAGATTGTCTCCATTCAAATGTTAAAAAAAATTTTTGACTTAAAAAAATTCTTCTAGATTACAATGCACAATCTTAATTCTTTATTGTGTGATATACAGGGTGTTTCACTCTATAATAATATATATATATATATATATATATATATATATATATATATATATATATATATATATAAGATTAAAAATGGATCATGCGTGAATTTAACAAAAACAAAGAGCAAACAACAAGTGTTATCATGGGAAAGCACGCAAAAATAAAGAGGTTACTGAAGAGGAGTGGTAACCGTAAACATGCATGTTTCTAGCTCATTAGCCTTCATCAGTACGGTATAACCAAGTATGGATGTGAAACTTGGGTCAACATCGTTGCTCCCATATAGAAAAAAAAACAGGCTAGAAGTGAGAAATGAAAGGATAAAGAGGCTGTATCAAGTGGCAAAAGTTATGTATTTACTATGGATGTGCAGGCAGTTAGGCTGTGTCCAATGTTGTATGCTAGCAAACTTTATTTAAAATCCAAATTGCAAGTTCACAATTTTTCTATTTATAATTTAAGTGAGCACCATTGTGTAAATTACTGTTAGAATGAAACAGAAGGCAAACTTGAGGCATCCATATTAACTACATGTATAGTAAAACACTTGGATGATTGCCATGCGGAGAAAAAACCGGTGATAATTTATTCGGATGGATGTGGATACCAGAATAGAAATGTTACACTAGCAAAAGCACTTCTCAATTTTGCAGTGGAACATGGTGTGAGCATCTACCATACATTTTTGGAAAAAGGTCGCACATAAATGGAAGTTACTAGAAAAAAGACTGAAAGGGAGAGAAATTCACATTCCAAGTAAATATCCAATTTTGATAAAGGAAACACGGAAAAAACCTTCCCCTTTTGAAGTTCACTATCTTACGATTTCTTTATCAACTTTGATATCAAGACAGTTTCACATATCCATATATTCGTCCTGAAAGTAAAGCGGGTGATCCTACTGTTTATCATCTCCAATGTTTGCAGTATGCACCTGATGAAATTATTTATTATAAAACCTGTTTCCCGAAGGAAAGCTATAAACCACTTCAACAAAGGCCAAATTCAACTGCACGCTTCACCAAACAACCTTTATATAAGCGTAGGGTTCCAATATCTGAGCAAAAAATATGATCATCTACAAGAACTGACGCAAGTCTTACCAACTGAAGTGAAGAAGTTTTACGACGACGTACCTTTCTATGCCAAAATGAAAAGCAATCAATGTTTTTCCTGTTCAATAATGTCAATTAGTATGGTACAGTACTTTCCGTTTTTTTTTTATAATAAATAATGTATTCTGCGTTTTTATGCTCATAACTATGTTTAGTAAATATTATGTGAATGGTCGTATACCACAATCATATTGTGTACGAGATGTAACCCACGTTTTTCAAAAAATAAAAGTGATATTAAATATGATTTTTGAAAATGTTACAAACGATTCAACATAACACATGAAATAATCAATGCTGATTCACATAAAGTTCTATCGAAACCAGAAGCTTTTTTGTTTGCACTGAAAAGTTGTAGTTATTGTGGATACGAGGTTTTGCACTTAGGCCATCGATATATTAATATGGATTGAAAAATATTGTGCATATGGCAACATCACGAATTAGAATGATTCGTTTCTTCTAACGGCGGTTAGAATGTGACTACGTGATGCCGTTAAAATTTTTGTACACGATCATATCTGTCTTGTTTACATATTTATGCTCGTATCTCAGTTATCTTTAATCTTATCCAAAATTTTAAAACCTGTTCTGATGGCACGTTTCTCATAGAATCCTGTAACGTAGTTAGTTTTTCCCAAACACCCCCTTGATGCCTAATGAATATAGAAAATAATATACAGGGTTTCACATTGCTTCATAATTGAAAAACAAAAGGAGTTGGGAAAAAATCAACTACGTCACTGGATTCTATGAAAAAAGTTCTATCAGAACCAACTTCCATTTATACGATATGCTAAAAAATACTGAGATACAAGTGGTTCCTGAGAAGTAACACTTTTCAAATGCACCTCTTGTATCAAAAATCAAAAGGGCTATCAAAATTCTGTATGTGCCATTCTTAATTTCAAAAAGAAGTAGTGTACTATCGCGAAAACCGTAAACCCCCATCTTTAAAGATAATAGGGATACCCTGCAAAAGTGCCCAAAATGGGACACGCTGTACAGTATGATGGCGGCTCAATAATGGTGTGGTGCAGTATTCATTTGAGGAACCAGTACGGCGTTAATAGCATACATAGAGAGCAGTTTACAGCACAGAGGTACATTACATAGATATACACATACACTATACTTGTCTATATAAAAGATATGAATTTACGATAGCCGAATCAATAATTCTGATGAATAGTCTACCTCAGATTATATATCGCTGAAAAGATAAGTAACGCCTATATTAAAACCAATAGGGGAAGTGTGCTCAGCATCTACACGGATAAAACGGTAGTGGGAGAGGTGTGTTCTTAAAAACCAAAACAATTACCAGTGGCTTTTTAATTTACGAAGTTTAGTTAGAAGCTTAACGTGTACCCAAGCAATGCGAATAAAATAATTGTTATTTTCTTCAAACTTTGGAATGTTACTCTTGTATAAATTGCTATATTGATAAATTATAACTATATACTATTTTTTATTCTTCTAATTGGATAACTACCGACGTGAAAAAACCTTCTAAATGGAAAAATTCTATATAATAATGGAGACTTCAAATATTTTTGTCGTTTGTGACATGTTAAATTGCTTGATTCTCAGTGCATTATTTATTATTAAACACTATTTAAAATGAAAATACTTACAAAAGTTTATTATATTGTTGGCAGTGTTATGTGTGCATTTATATACTATAGAATTTGATATAAAATGAAATGGGTAAAAACGTTTCTCTTTATTTTCAATTAAATCACTGCTTTTTCTTGTTTCCTGGTGAAATCTATTGATAAAATATCTAGTCAACATAAATTGTATCAAGGAAATTTGATGATTATCTAAAACATCACTATAACATACAGTTGTTGGACCTTTTCAAATTCAATGGCTTTAATTGTTGTTGCTTATTCTGAATATCACGAGGAAATCTAAAAATATTCACATATTCAAATCGGCAATGTATTACTTATGTGCCGCTCAAGGTAAAAGGTGTGGGTATTTTGTTTAATACCTATGAACTGGTGAACAAACTCTAGCTTTGGTCCTATACCAACAAATTAAGCACTTATTAGTCATTTTAACGACCGAAATATGAACTAAACGAGCAGAAATACTTGTTTACATACTTTAAATCACTTAAACTTTCATAACCTTGAAGAAAATTTACATAAATATATGAATTAATGGTGACGCCTTATTCGAAATAACATCGCTCGGGATTCTATGGAATATTCTTCTTCTTCTTCCTGGACCCACAGTTGTCCACTCCTGGATATATGTCTCTCTCAGTTGTTTCCATGTCTCCCTGTTCCTAGCTGTACTTAAACAGTTCTCGCCTGCTTCCTTCTTAATGTCGTTTACCCATCTCTTCTGTGGGCGTCTTATGCCTCACTGGATCTATCGAGGCCTTCAAACTGTTATTTTATGTGCCCATGTATCTTTATCCAGTTTGGCCAGGTGACCGGTCCACTGCCACTTTATCTTAGCCGCCTCTTGTATTATATCGTTAACTCTAGTTTGTCCTCTGATATCCCCATTTCTAATTTTGTCGTGGAGTGAGATCCCTAGCATGCTTCGTTCCATTGCTCTTTGGGTTGTTGAAAGCTTGTTTGCAGATGCTTTTGTTAGGTTAATTGTTTCCAATCCGTATGTTTGCACGGATAGAATACAGGCATTACATACTTTGCGTTTCAAATTTATAGGAATCATGTTGTTTTTAAGAATGTGCTCCAGCTTGCCGGAAGCTCTGAATCACAATTGTCAACATAAGCACATATATCATCCGCAAACTCCAACACTGTGACTTCATTACACCGGTTCACCAAATTTTCCAAATCATATATATATATATATATATATTTTTTTTTTTTGAAGTATTTTTCTTGGGAAAGGTTCAGATTAAAACTCTTGTAAGATAACTTGACGTTTCGCCTTAAATATAAGGCTTTTTCAAAAGTTTTTATTATAAATTCAAAATATAAAATACATAATTTGTAAAACAGTGACAATACTAAATTGACATTAAAGGTGACAAATAGAATAAACGTGGTTATGAATTTTCAAAGGAGTACGTACCTTGACAACTATCTTTAATGCAATGTGTCTTACTTTATTTCTAATATTTTAATTAAGAGAGTGTTTGAAAATGTTAATGGATAAATAATAATTAAATTATTGGTTTACTTTATATTTTATAGTTATGAGGATATATGTAAAAGGTTATGATAAATTTTGCTTAATTTTTCTATGTCTTTCTTATCATTCAGTGCTTCAGGTTCATTTTTTATTGCAATCATTTCTTTAATTTTGAGTTTAGTGATGTTTTGGTCTTTGTAAATAATTTTTGTGTTTTGAAAATCAAATTCATGTTTCTCATTTGTTTCATGTTTATGAAGTGCAGTTGAAGCATTTTTTGTGTATTTATGACCATTTAATCGATTGTCTAAGTATTGGGTGGTCATTCCGACATATTTTTTTGGACATTAAGACAAGAAATAGAGTATATTAAATTGGATTGTTTTTTAATTGGGTTTCTGCTTTTTAAAGGTGTGAAGGCAGTTGATGTACGGTAGTGTGACTTATGACATACTTGAATATTTTGTTTTTTAAGTATATATTTTAATTTTTCTGATAATTCATTTGTATAAGGTAATGCTACATATTTTTGTGGGGTATTTATCTTGGTTTTAAATTTCGAGGCATTGTAATATTTTAATGTTCGTTGTTTTTGAATGTTTTTTATAAACTTTTGAGGATAACTATTTTCTATGAGTATTTCTTCTATTTTCTTTAAAATTTCTGGACGATAATCAGAAGAAGTTAGTTTTATGGCTCGATCTATCAATGCAATGACTACGCTTCTCCTTTGATTTTTAGAGTGATATGAATTAAAATTTAAATATCTACCTGACCATGGCCATAAAACTAACTTTTTCTGATTATCGTCCAGAAATTTCGAAGAAAATAGAAGAAATACTCATAGAAAATGGTTATCCTCAAAAGTTTATAAGAAACATTCAAAAACAACGAACATTAAAATATTACAATGCCTCGAAATTTAAAACCAAGATAAATACCCCACAAAAATATGTAGCATTACCTTATACAAATGAATTATCAGAAAAATTAAAATATATACTTGAAAAACAAAATATTCAAGTATGTCATAAGTCACACTACCGTACATCAACTGCCTTCACACCTTTAAAAAGCAGAAACCCAATTAAAAAATAATCTAATTTAATATACTCTATTTCTTGTCTTAATTGTCCAAAAAAATATGTCGGTATGACCACCCAATACTTAGACAATCGATTAAATGGTCATAAATACACAAAAAATGCTTCAACTGCACTTCATAAACATGAAACAAATGAGAAACATGAATTTGATTTTCAAAACACAAAAATTATTTACAAAGACCAAAACATCACTAAACTCAAAATTAAAGAAATGATTGCAATAAAAAATGAACCTGAAGCACTGAATGATAAGAAAGACATAGAAAAATTAAGCAAAATTTATCATAACCTTTTACATATATCCTCATAACTATAAAATAAACCAATAATTTAATTATTATTTATCCATTAACATTTTCAAACACTCTCTAAATTAAAATATTAGAAATAAAGTAAGACACATTGCATTAAAGATAGTTGTCAAGGTACGTACTCCTTTGAAAATTCATAACCACGTTTATTCTATTTGTCACCTTTAATGTCAATTTAGTATTGTCACTGTTTTACAAATTATGTATTTTATATTTTGAATTTATAATAAAAACTTTTGAAAAAGCCTTATATTTAAGGCGAAACGTCAAGTTAACTTACAAGAGTTTTAATCTGAACCTTTCCCAAGAAAAATACTTCAAAAAAATAATATAATAATGGTTCAAGAACATTCCTCCAATATATATATATATATATATATATATATATATATATATATATATATATATATATAACGTACAGAAGGGAACTTAAAATACTGCCCTGGGGTATGCCTAGAGAGGCTGTTCTGGGTCCTGTAATCTCTTGATCTATTTTGATAGATATAGTTCCATTAATATATAGTTTGATAATTCTCTGAGAAAATGTGTGGCTAAATCCGATTCATATCATTTGCTGGTATAAAATTCGTAGGTTCACATTATCATAAGCTCCTTCAATATCTACAAAAACAGCAATAACTGACTTGTTTTTTGAAAATGACAGGTTTGCATCTATTACAAGATGAGATACATTTTCTATCGTGGAGTGGGATTTTCTAAAACCAAACTGATATTTTGGTAAATTCTTGTTTGTTTCAAGCCACTGTTCCATTCTTCTCCCAACCATGCGTTCAAATGTTTTCAGTATACAGGAGGTTAATGATATTCTCCTATATGATTATGCTACTTCTGGATTTTTGTGCGGTTCTAGGATAGGAATAATGATGTATTTTTTCCAATCTTCTGGATAGGATCCACTTTCCCATATATTATTTATTATTTCCAACAGAATAATTTTACATGACATAGGGAGGTTATATAGCATTATATAATGGATATTATCTACTCCAGGAGCTGTGTTTTTGTGTGATCTGAGACTGTCTCTAAGTTCGCTTATAGAAAATTTTCTGCAAAATAGATCTCCTGTATCATCGACAATATCATCCTTCACTTAGAGAATGCTATCCATATCTTCTTCTGCCCACTTTGGTGTTATCTTATTTATAAAATTGGTTAACAATTTTCCGGGGCTTAGTCTACTTACTGGTTCGGTATATATGTTTTTAAGTTTCCAGATTTCTTTAATAGGCAAATTTTTATTTAATTTAGAGCAAAATAATCTCAAAGATTCCCTCTTGCGTTTTTTTATAACTTTTTTCGTTATAGCCATCATTTTGTTCATGAATGTAATTTTCCAAATTTGATATTTGTGTAAAACCCAAAAGAGCTTCTTTTTGCTTTTTTAATGAAATATCACATTCTTGATTCCACCAATGCTTATTAAATTTTGGGTTGACCGCTTTTTTCTTTTTGGGTATGGAATATTCTGCTGCTTGACTTAGTTCATTTATAAATTCATTGTGATATGTATTATTTTTTCTAGAGGTGCTATAGTCCATACGTTCAGAGAAAAGTGGCCAATTAGCTTTGTTGTGGTTCCATCTTTTTGAATCTGTAATTTTATTAGGTAGTTCCAACTGTACTTCTATAAGTATAGGGAATTGGTCTGAGCCTAATGTAATTTGTTGCGTATGCCAATTGCATAACGTAGCTATATCTGGTATTACTATGGTAAGATCAATAGCAGATTTATTTATTTGGTTAGGTGTTGGCATTAAAGTTTGATCACCGTTGTTAAGAAATATCAAATTTGAATTTTCTATTGCTGCTAGTAGGTTTACTCCTGCTCTATCAGTAATATCACAACCCCACCCATTATGGTGACAATTTAAGTCACCTGCTACTACAAATGGTTTTTCCAAACTATCAAAAAATTGTGTCCATTCTTTCTCAGATATATTCAATCTCGGTTTCGCATATACTGAATAAAAGTTTATTTTCATTGATGTATTTATTTTTACACTTACGGACGTACACATCACGTCTCTCAAATTATAGGTTGGTTTAGTCTTATAAAATGGAAAACTTTTTCTGAGAAGTATACCTACCACTCCATATCCGTCTTCTCTATCTAGCCTAAATACAGGGTACCCGCTAAAAGATATTTTTTGATTTGTCTTTAACCAGGTTCCACTGACTAAGCTCATATGAATATTGTTGTCAAAGAGAAATTTTTCAATTGCTACTTTATTATGTGTAATTGATCTTATATTGTACTGTAAAATGTTAAAATTGAAGTTATTGGACATCAAAGAATTCATTCAATTCTTTTAATAATTCCCCCCTTAATTTGTTATCTTTTAATGACTCTATATGATTATCTAACAATTCTTTTATAGCATTTACTATGGTATCACATAATTTTATTGCCACTCTTGCTGGTTGCGTATTAGAGATATCGGATAATTGATCATTTGAAGAATTTGAAAATTTCCAATAAACTGGTTGAAATCGGACCTTAGGCATTTCTAGTACAGCCCTATGTTCTTCCGAATAGCCGGACGTCGACGCCTGAGAGCTAATCGTATGACCGTTATCGTGCTGCTTCTTAATATACGCTGTATAATAATTACTTGTGTTTGAATTATATCTCATACATTTTAAACATTGCACTACTTTTGGTATATACAATTTGACATCGTAAACTATTTTTTCTATGACTACTTGGTTAGGTATCATCTGACCCAAAGGTGACTACAATAGTTGATGTAGGAATAATCTCCCCATTTTTCTTGAGGATCATTCTTCTGACATTAACGACCTCTAATGTATTTCCATACCTATGTTTAATGATACTTGCTAATTCTTCATTCGTTAAATCTAGATCTATATGTTTAATAACGCCTTTTTTCTTTGTGTAAAATACTGGAATATACGCTTCATACTTTTTTTCCTCTAATATTTTTGATTTTATTAATTTATTTGCACTGTCAAAAGAGTTAAGTTCTACTTTCATTTTATTTAATCCGATAACCGTTATATTGACAATATTATTTTGTATCTCTGGTAGTGCATTTATAATTAATCGTGCAGTACCAATTTTATGAAGTCTGCCAATATTACCTTCTTCATTTTGAACAAAAACATAATAAGGACCCTGATCAAATTTAGAATACACATTTTTATTGTTTACATTCAATTGTTTTTGTACAATACTTACATTAGTTTTCGTAATTATATTGTCTGATAGTTTTACTTTTTTTGTCATTTCATTATCTACCTCATTTTCCCTATTTCGTTTAGCCTCTGATTCCGTCTCCATATTAATCTCCACATATTTAATATTATTTTTTCCTCTATCAGGTGGAACTTTTTCGGTTGTTGACATCGCTTATCTTCTACCTACAAAAGTTTAAACACTCTATATGCTCGGCTACCGTATACACGTCTACTCTGTGTTAATAGCTTTACCGAACTGTATATTATCTTGAATGGATATGTTGATATCTTCAGAACTCATTATTTTTGTTTTACTAAAGTTCATATCCAACCCGATATTTATAGATGCTAGATTTAATTCATTTAGCATCTCTTGTAGTTCCGTGACGTTGTTACTTATTAGGACTATGTCGTCAGCGAATCTGAGGTGGTTAAGTCTGGCACCGTCTATATTAATGCCATTGGTCCCCCGCTCCAATTTTTTGAAGATGTTTTGGAGGGCCAGCGTGAATAGTTTAGGTGAGATGGTGTCTCCCTGACGCACTCCCCTGTCCAATGGTATTTTGTTTGCGATAGTTGTTTGATCCAATCTAATATGTATCGTTGCTTCCTTATAAATACTTTCGAAGATTTTGATGTATCTCGAATTTATTGTTGCGGTTTGCAGGGCCATTAGGATTGACTATAATTCAACCGTGTCGAAAGCCTTTTGGAAATCAATGAAGGCTAGGTCTAGAGTTACGTTATATTCCGTGCATTTTTCTATGAGGGTACGGAGGATCTATCGTACTGTATCCCTTCCTAAATCCCGCCTATTCAACCGGTTGAGAAGAATCCAGTTTGGATGTTAGGCGATTCGTTATAATTTTTATGAAAAGTTTATATGAATGTGATAGAAGGGATATAGGCCTGTAATTTTCGTCTTTTTTGAAAAGTAGTATTACTTCAGAGTTGCACTATTCGGTTGGTATTTTACCGGCGTGCAGGCATTTATTTCGCAGTATTTTTATTTGTGTTTTAAATGAAACTCAATGTTTATAGCTAATTCCACAGTGTATTGTGGAATAAGCTATAAACATTGAGTTTCATTTAATACACAAATATGAGTAGATTCCACGAAGTAAGGGTCGAGACAGTATTTTTATTGTTTTTTGTAAAGTCTTCCCTCCCAGTTTCAACATTTCTGTAGTGACTTGGTCTTCGCCTGGGCATCTATTGTTTTTCATTTGCTTTGGTGTTGTGCTTATTTCTTCCTCCGTGATTTCCGGGAGATCCTCGGATCCGACATTCATGATGTTTTTTTCACTGTTTTTTGAGTTTTAGAGGAGTGAAGGCCAGTATAGAGAACTGCAATCGATGTAATGGTGTCGTATTTGTTGTGTACTATAATATTATTTTCATTTCGCATTTTTGTGATTTTCGTTTTACCTCTCAAAAGTTTTTTGCTCAACACCTTCATCTTACAGTTATTCTTTATGGTTTCCTCTACAAGTTTCACATTGTATGCTCTTTTATCCCTTCTTATTCTTATTCCTTTCTTGACCTGCTTGTTTAAGTCCATGTATTCTTGGGTTGTCCTGTCTTCTGCGTTCTGTCTTCCTTCCAATAGTTTTAGTTTGTCTTGACTTAGCTTTGCGTCTTTGTGATTTTTTGTCCTTGCACATATCTTGTTTACCAAAGATTTCACAGTGCTTGTGATTTTATCTGCGAGTTCGTGTATGTCCAGTTGCTCCACTTTTATTTTTGTTAATTTTTGGTGCAGGTCGTTTTGATATTCCGTTTCCTTTAGTTGTAGAACATCGCTAGTAGGATAGCGGTGATTTTGAAAGATCTTTTTCTTTTCAGTTACAGTATCTGTTTTAATTTTTGCTCTTACTAGTCTATGATCGCTTCCCGTGTTAAATCTGTTTATAACCGATACATCCCTACATATTGTCTTCTTGTTGGAAAGGTTAAAATCAATTTCGTTTCTGGTCTTATTGTCTGGGCTGCACCAGGTCCATTTGCTTTGGTTTTTCAAATATTGTATTGAGACAGTATAGGTTTTATTTGCCTAGGTAATTTGGAGTCTCTCCTTTTTCATTTCTTTCGCCTAATCCGAAATTTCCGACATAGTCCGTATCTCCATGTTTCCGTTCTCCTATCTTGGCATTAAAGTCTCCCATGAGTATTACGAAGTGGGCTTTTTCCATTTGGTGAGCTTTGGCCAGATCTTCGTAGAATCTTTCGATCTCTCCTTCTTCTGCCTTACTTGTCGGTGCGTAGGCTTGAATGATCTGCAGAGCGTATCTCTTATTTAAGTTGATTTTTGTATATATGACTCGTTCGGATATCGCTTGGTATTTAGTTATATTATATTTAAAGTTTTCATTTATTATGAGTGCTACGCTTCCAATGTAGTCCCTGTCGTCTGCATTCTATGGAATATGTTCGGTAAAATCGGTCGCCCGCGTATTATATTTGACCAATGGGTTGTAAACTAACGTAAATATTCACTTTTCACTATGTGGGCATGAACAAATTGCCCTAGTTATCCATCTTTTCAGCAATATATAATCTATGTAGGCTACATTTTTTTTCCTATAATGGATGGAAGTTTGAGCGTTAAAATTTAAACTTCTACTTTCATCTTCCATTAAATGTGTAGATAACAATGAAATCATTGATATAAAAGTTTATATCCCATATCATTTTCTACCTTATTTATTTTAAGAGGTCACCAGTCCCGTTGTCCAGTATTCAATTTGTGCCCTATATAAACAAAGCTCATAAAAATAAACCGACGCAAGTCATCACGAGGAAAAAAAATAATACAAACTGAAACTTATATGTCGTCACCATGGTGTGTACACCATTCGGAATTTTCGTTTTATTACTTTTCCTCTACGTCTTGACGAGCAACGTAACAATAGGATGAAAATAAAAACCGCCTATTCGGTTTATTGCTTACCACTTCGCTTATTCTCCATTTTTTGCATCCTGATGAGTTTATATTTATTGAGCCACTTGCATAATGAGATTCCGCGGAGATGAACATAACATTTTTGTTGGAAAATTATTATTATATAATAGTTTTTAAAATCTTTGTTAAGGTAATTTATTTCGGGTATGTGGCAATTGAATACCAAGGTGTACCCTTTTTAATATATATTCCGAGTTTTCGAATATTCTATATATTCATTTTCAACGAAATAAAATTAATAAATTATGGTCAGAATATAAAAATTGAAATATTACATATAAATTTCTTACATAACTGATTTAGAATAGTGGTATATATGAGAAATTTATAATAAATTATTTTAACATTTTCCCAATATAAACAATATATAATATCTATATATAGCGTTTAAAACTACTGCATTTTGTTCATTTATCCTACTCTACTACTAAGATCTATTTTATTATAGGTTATGTAACGAGTATCCTACCTTACAGGTAGTCTATATCGTTGACTTGATTGTTTATTGAGTTGTCTAAATAACATTGGTACCAACTAGCCTATTTTTATGTTGGTACCAACTGAATTTTTGGAATAAATGTCTGTAATCTGGAATTATGTTGTTAATTATTGCTGTATCGTGCAGAAAGAAAGTTTATTTTGTCTAACTGTATAGCATTCATCTTTTATAAATGCTCCGGTAGAAGAGTACAAATGAAATAACAAAGTTTCACGTTAATTATTCTTCTGTCCTGTTCGCTAGTAGCCAATAAACCATAAATAATGACTTGCTTGATATCAGCATCAAAATTTCGTAGGTGGGTAGATTTTTAAATTAATTTTGCACTCACCGCTTATACGATATTGATTAATAATTGTTAACTAATATCCCCTTAATTTTGAAAGTTGGTTCTCTTTCTCCAAATGAAACTCGCGTGAAAACTTAACACTTATATTAACTAATAACAGAAAGTAATATTTCACATTACCTAATACAAAACTATATTTATTCAATGACACTTTGTTAGGGCATTTAAAAATCGTTAACTTCATTCAAAATTATATTGAACTGTTTATACAGAAGCGTATTATAAGTAACCCGATGCTTACTAAGGAAACATCGCAATTACATGAAATTATTAATCGTTGGTGGAGGAACGGTGAAATCGTCCACCTAGTCCTCATAATTAAACAGGGAACTCAACGGTACTCTTCGTCCGAAGAGGTTCTGGTTCTTCTGCCGACTTTTAGACAAGCGGTGTAGCTAGGGTAGAAAAAATTACTTTTCGTTCCCTATCGACTAATGAGAAGTACCGGACATTCTTATCTTTTTAAAATTCTGTATGTAACTCGAGGATAAGGGAGTTAAATATCCTCTCAAAGCGACACTTCAAACTCCTAACATATGCTGGTGCAGCCATAAGCGGCGCAGGTATTTTTTGAAAGGGGATTCAATCTGTAAAATAAACATTGTTTATTCAACATACTCCTCCCAACAAAGTAAAAAGTTGTATTCTCAGGTAATAAGCAAACTAAGAATATAATAAACTGTCCTGTCTTTATTGGAAGACAAAACAAAGAAAAAAAGTTAAAAAAGACTGAAATATTAAAAATATTGTGCGAAGGACCAATAGCAGAAAAATAAGCTTTCTATTATAAAAATATAATGAACTTGAAATGAGAAAATGTTGTAAGCTTGTAATCATTTTCCATACATATGTGAGTAGAATTAGTAACAACTGTAACAAACAAATGAAAATTACTTTTAGTTATTAACTAGTTCTTGTATACTTTACATGAAATACGATTGTGACCAGTGTTTGTAACTCTTACATGAAATACAAGACCAAACTTATGCATATCATACTTACTTATCCCAAAACTTAAATGAAAATTGCCAAGATATGATGTCAACAAACAGTGCCGTAAGGTCTTTCTCTGTATATAAAAATACAAATAAATAATTTGTTTACATTGCAACATAAATCATTGCTGAAATAAAGTAAAAGGATTGAATTGATAAAATTGAACAGATGTTTTAAAGTATTGAAAGTTAAATTCTGAAATTCAAAATATTTGATTATTCCTTTTGTAGGATAATACAATTTTTTACTTAAACATTCTAATTTTGAACATCATTAAAAGGTAAGGGACATATTTTTGTGATAGGTCTTGTATAAGTATAAGTTATTATTATAACAACTTCGATCTTATGATCTTTATCAGGTAACAACTCTAGCCAAAGGCCACAACAAGGATGGAGAGTTCTCATCTTTTACTAAGACTAAATCGTTAACTTCAATATTTTCTGTCACAGTCATCCATTTGGGTCTATTCTGTAACCAATTCAATCAGTAGACCATCTCTTCCAAAAATTTTGTTGAATAATGCTACACAATTGCCAAAATTTTAATCTATTTACACTAATATTTGAAATGTCTGTTTCCGGGAAAGCAGTGAGAACTGTACCTATCAGAAAATGACCAGGTGTCAATGGATTGAGATCAGAGGGATCATTTGAAATTAGATAGAGAGGTCTAGAATTAAGTATTGCCTATATCTGAACAAGAATTGTATTAAATTGTTCAAAGGTAAATTTGTTGTTGCCAATTATTCTAATTAAGTGATATTTGGCAGATTTAATTGCACTCTCCCAAATTTATCCCCAAGCTGCTGCTCTTTGAGGTGAGAATCTCCATTTTATTTGCAGAGTACTTGAAAAATCTGATAATGAATTGTTTTGGGATTTTAGAAATGTGTAAACTTCTTTTAAATGGTTATTTTCTCCTTGATAATAGCTAGCATTATCACTGTAAATTATGCTAGGGTAGCCTCTTCTTGAAATCAACCTTTCTAGAGATGCTAAAAAGGCATCAGTTGTCAAATCTGGAACTAGTTCTGATGGCACCGCTTTTAGTGTCATACAAATAAAAAGTGATAAGTAACACTTTTGAAGGGTAGCTTTTCTCAGGGTGGAAGCTTTTACTAAGAGAGGATCCCCGACGTCAATTGCAACAATCTGGAAGGGTCTTGCTGAATAAATTCTTTCCTCAGGCAAATCTGCCATTATTTGCTGTGCATACTGAGCATTAAATCTGTGACACGTAATACAATAATGAATTATTCGCTTAATTTCTATTAATGCATTAAGAGACCCAAAATTTAATCGAACACTGGATAAAAGATTTTGGGGACCACTGTGTCTCAAACGAATGTGTTCTGATTTAAGAAAAAGTGAAACAGAATATACCTTAGAGTGTAAAATAATTGGGTACTTATGATCAAAAGGGATTGGAGCATGTGTCAAACGACCTCCGACTTTTAGAAGACCATTGGAATCTAAGAAAAATTTTAAAGATAATGAAGACTTGTTTTAAATTTGACAAAGATTCAATTTCATGAGAAAAGGAATTTTTTTGAACTTGTTTTATTGAAAATATTATTGAAGAATCAGTTTTTTCGACTGATAACGGGCCTGTCTTTTTGATTTGATTGGATTTTGAATTATTGACAAATCCGAACAAGTACGCTACTGTTCTAATTAATTTGTTGAAGGAAGAATGTTTGGAAATTATTTCTGAGCAAAACTCAACAGTTTGAGTCGTAATATCCAATGAAACTTTTCTGATTTCGGGTAAAGGTGAAATTTCTTTGAAATTATTGAAATCATTAGAATTTAAAAACGCATCTGAAAGAAATTCAGGTTCCCTAAACCACATTTCTTGAACGTTTTCTGACAGTATCCCTCTAGACAAGTGATCAGCTGGGTTTTGTTTGGATTTAATATATCTCCAATAAAACTTATTGAACAATCCTGTATTTGTGAGACCCTATTGGCAACAAATGTGGAAAGTTAGAGATTTACAGTATCAGATGTCGCTGTCCAGCATCAGTGGCGTAACTGCCTATGGGCTAGGCGGGGCAGTGCCCCGGGGTCCTCAAGCTTAGGGGGCCCACGAATCCTTACCAGATGACAGGTTGCAACCCCACTTTATTCATGAAAACTCAGTTGAGAGAAATTCAAAAGTTATGCCTAGGGAATTCCCCTAAATTCTTTCTGTAGGTTGACAGTGTTGTCAATTTGACGGATAGTGATATGTGCGTTTTATTATTCATAGATGTGCGTTTTATTGTGAATTCGAAAGATTTTTTTTTCGAAAACAGTTAAAAAATTAATGCTGTATCAGGAGTAAGTAAGCTAATGTCAATGAACTTTATTGTACTGGTCAATATAGAATATAGTAGTTCAATTTTATTTGATTTTACCACTCATATTGATGTCCGTTAAGTCAATAACTCGTGTCAAATCTATAGATTTCGGCTAAACTGGCAACTGTGGTAACACTAACGATGATAATTTTTTTCCGGGGATTCCCCAACAACACTTACCTTGTAGCGTATCATTGTGTTTCTCTTTCCTTTTATTTTACTTTCAACTTCGTCAGTGAACAGTGACTACAGTGAGTTGAGTACCTACCTCGAGCACAATCTAATATTGTATTGTTTCAATAAATAAGTAAACTAAAACTATGGATAAAAAGAAGAAACCCAGTGGTGCATTTAAACGCAAACAACGCGAAGAAAGAGAAGATAGTAAACAAAAATTGCCCAAAATTGACAAGTTTTTTAGTCAGCCTTCTGCAAGTACATCTGGCCAAAATATTTCTATTGATAGTCACTCAAATGCAGTGTTGATTGAGAAGCCTACTGAAGAAGATTCGACAATCATTGCAGTTGGAGATACCTTCGCCGCCGATCATGTGAACGTGGATGATGTTTGCATGACACACATAAGAGCGGGTTTGGAGGAACCACAGACCTCTACATTTTCCGAAAATGTGTACGACAAATCTTCTTATGAGTTGAGAAACTTCACGACCAAAATATTAGGTGATAACGAATAACGTCAAATTCTTGATGTGGGGCCTTTACAGCCTTCAGGACCTTTTACAACAGACATTAACCAGAACAATAGGTGTTCTTCAAAATCGTACTACATTTCGTGTTCTAAATATGGGCTAGTTAATCGTTTTTGGTTGTGTTATTCCAAAATACTAGACGCTGCCTATTGTAAACCCTGTTGGTTATTTGCTTCACAAAGGAATAATGTTTGGTGTACGGGATTTCGAGATTGGAAGCATTTATCAGAAAGAATTAAACAGCACAGTTGTTCGAGTGGCCATTCGGAAGCATGTGCTGTGTATCAATTTTGGAAAAAAGACGATACTAATACTATCGACAAATGAAATTCGCAAAGCAGCATCATTTTGGAAAATGATTCTTCAAAGGTTATTCGATATCATACTTACCCTAGCAAAGAGTTCTTTGGCTTTGAGAGGACATCAAGAAGACCTAAGTCAGGAAGGAAACCACGGAAATTTTCTGTCCTTTGTAGAGCTTGTCATCCGATATGATCACATTTTGCGGCAAGTTTTGGATATGCCCAAAGGTAATAATAATTATTTCTAAGTTTTTTTATTGTTTTATTTTGTTTATAATTATTAACTGTTCAATATCAGGACTTTTTTGAAACTGTGTTTTTTATATTTTTAGGATCTACAAGATATCTGAGTGCAATAATTCAAAATGAAATGATTGAGAGCTTGGGGACCAAACTCGAAACCCATCTACTAGAACAAATTAGAGCGTCACCGTTTTTTGCCATAATAATGGATACGACACAGGACATATCGAGGGTAGATCAGCTAAGCATTGTTGTGAGGTATGCAGTAATAACCAGATCGGGAAATGGACAGCCAATTGATATAGAAGTAAAAGAAGTGTTTCTAGGCTTTTACGCAGCCTTCAAACATGGCGCAGTAGATTTAGTCAACCAAGTGACAACATTATTTATCGACAAAAATATTTATTTAAAAAAATGTGTGGGGCAAGGCTATGATGGAGCCAGTGTGATGAGTGGTGTGTATAATGGTGTGCAAAAACATATTAAGGATATCCAGCCTAACGCAGAGAACGTACATTGTGCCACTCATAACTTGAATTTGGTGATAAATGATGCCGTTAGCAGTTATGTGGAAATACAGAATTTTTTCGCAACGTTGCAAAATTTCTATAACTTTTTCGGAACAGCATCAAACGTTGGGATCTACTGTCAAAATTCACTGGCGAATCGGACACCAAAAAACTAGATCAGACGAGATGGTCCAGTAGGGTCAATACGATATCTGTAATAAAACTTCGTTATTTTGATATTATTAAAGCAATATCAGAAATAGTTTTAACAAGTTCTAATAAAGATGAGCGTAGTGAAGTAGAGACTACTAAAACAAAAATGCTAAATGTCGAGTTCGTGTTGCTTTGCGAATTCATGCACAGTGTATTGAACGACATCAATTATGCATCCAAAACTTTACAAAAATGCGACATTAATTTGGGCGAGGCGAGTAAAGTTTTAGCAGAGACCAAAGCAAAGTTGCAAATTTATAGAAATGATTTCGAATTATTCAAGTGCAAAGCTAGTGAAACTGCAAGAAAATATGGTATTGATCCCCATTTTCAAGAAAAAAGGCAAAGAAAAGTTGAAAAACATTTTGATGAATTAGCTGCTGATCACCGATTTCCAAACCGAGAAAAAATATTTAAAATTAAGATTTTCAATAATGTACTAGACACGGTAATATCTCAATTAGAAACACGTTTTATTGATATGAGTGCAGTTTGTCATAAATTCGATTTTCTAACACCAACATTTTTATTACATGTTGATGAAGCAACTTTATTACAAAAGTGTGACGAATTCCAAAGAAAATATTCAGATATAATAGGCCCTAGTTTTCACTTCAATTTATTAATATTTACCACCTAGTTTTACCTCAACTAACTCCAGCATGGACTGTTCACCAATTATGTAAGGTAATAATGAGCAACTATGGAGTGCTAGAATGCCACCTAACGGAAGTATTCACAGCAATGTTATTATTCTTTACAATTCCTGTCACTTCTGCATCAGCTGAAAGGTCATTGACAAATTAAAAATTATTTAAGAAATAATATGGGCCAAACTCGCCTCCGACATTTATCGCTAATAGCAATTGAAAACAAAACCGCTTCAAGCCTGGATTTAAACGAAGTCATTCATATTTTGCGAAAACTGAAGCTAGGAAAAATATTGTAAATATAATTGTTATTTAGTCAGTTGGTAGGCCCGACCTTTATATAATGAACCCTTGAATCTTCTCTATTTCGTTTTATTAGCCACACCTACACCAAGTAATAATTGTAATTTATGTTGTTACTGTTTAATATTTCTATTACCTGCCCTGCAGTGCAAAAAAAAGAGCTTAAGAAGTTAAGTAGCTTAGCATTTTCAAAGTATTTGTATATTTCATATCTTTATTTGATAAAACCTAATCAGTTTACATCAGTGGGGCCCCATTCTTTAATTTGCTCCAGGGCTCTTGGTTCCTAGCTAGGCCACTGGCCAGCATATGCCATAGTGACGGGGAAGTAATCGTTTTCCATTATTTCTGAGCAAAACTCAACAGTTTGAGTAGTAATATTCAATGAAACTTTTCTGATTTCGGGTAAAGGCAAAATTTCTTCGAAATTATTGAAATCATTAGAATTTAAAAACGCATCTGAAAGAAATTCAGTTCCCCTAAACCATATTTCTTGAACGTTTTCTGACAGTATCCCTCTAGACAAGGGATCAACTGTGTTTTGTTCCGATTTAATATATCTCCAATAAAAACTTTTTGAACCATCCTGTATTTGTGAGAGCCTATTGGCAACAAATGTTCTCCATTTCGTAGGGTGACCTTTAATATAGGACAGTGCAACCAGCGAGTCTGACCATAAATTTACTGATTTGAAATTAAATTTGTTGGAAAATATTAATAGAATTCTTTGAGTAAATTGTGTCAATAAGAGCATGCCACAGAGCTCTAATCTGGACACTGTTATTTGCTTTTTAATAGGCGCAATCTTAGACTTTGCTGCTATTAAGTAACAGATGGTAGTATTATTATTATAAATTGCTGTGACGTACAAGCAGCAACAATAACATCGACTCGAACTGTCTGAAAAACCATGTAATTCTGAATTAGCTATTTATGTGCTCAAAAATAAATATCTAGGTATTTGTATATTCTTCTATTCATGTAAAATTTAATGGAATTTGCCCCAGTCAGGAATAATGCTGGAATCAACTATTTCTTCATCCCATTTAACTTCAATCAGCCAAATTTTTTGCATTAAAATTTTTCCGGCAACAATACATGGTTTGACAATGCCCATAGGATCGTAACACTGAGCCATGGTAAAAAGAATTTTTATTTTTGTGATGGGATATTTTTCAATGGTTTCTGGTAGTGATATCCGTAAATTGTCTGATATTGGGTTCCACTTAATTCCCAAAACATTATGAGTTTTTGTGTCAAAGTTAAGGTCTACATATGATTTTTGAGTAGAAACCTTTTGTGAAAATTCTTTTGAATTAGAGCAAAATTTGTGTGAGGTGAATTTGTATTTTTTAAGTAACTCAATTAATTCTTCTTTTAGATGGATTCGGTGTTAAACCTTTGTACAGTACAGTTGTGCGCTCCGAAACGATTAAGTAGTTAAAAAGTAATTAGTGAATATTTTCAAAGTGAACCAAAACAAGCAAGTAAGAATATCAGGTTAACTTTTTATTAAAACATTAGTAAAACAACACATTAACTAGAAGTGAATCTGAATTTAATATCAGATATAAATAACAGAAAATACTTCGCCAGATCCGTATTAAGAAAAACCTAAATGATACTTAAAAATGGATGACAACATATCTCAAATAGGGTGTACACCCACTAATAACACAACCCAACAACCCAAAACATATTCCTCAGTAGCAAACCAACAAACCAGAACAAACAATTTCCCATCCAGAAATCAAGCTATACTATTCGACGCAATCGAAAACACTAGGCTAGAAGACTACCTAAAGGCACTATGCCAAACAATCCAACCAAATAACATAATTTTTTGCTCAAAGCTATCAAACAACAGAATATGTATTTATTTGGCAAATGAAAATTTAGTGAACACATTCATCAACAATCACGGTAAAATCCAAATAAACCAACAAATACTACAGGCACGTCGACTAGTCACTCCTAGTCAAAGATTAATATTATCCAATGTTTGTCCCTCTATCCCCCACTCAGTCCTTGAATGTGAACTTAAAAATCTAGGGATCAATCCTCTTTCACCCTTATCTTTCTTGCGAATAGGAATCTCAGACCCAGCATTTCAACATATCCTAAGTTTTAGAAGACAAATATTTATATCTCCATTCAATAACCAGTCCCTTCCCGATTCATTTTCAATCACATATGAACAAACTTCTTATAGGATATTTTTGTCCATTGATAATCAAGAATGCTTACAATGTAAACAAACTACTCATACAACAAAAAACTGCCCAAATAGAGCAATCACTTCAACTCACTTTAACCAATCAACAGAATCATCACCAGAAAATCCAGCCGACAATCAAACTGAAAAAGAAACAAACAACATTTCGCAATATCAACAGGATCAATCAAATAACCAAAACTCAGAACAAATTTCCGAACCTCAAACAATGAATACCCAAGTAGTTAAACACACCGAAAATAGTAAAGACAACACACCGACTGTCAACAGAAATGAAATCGAAACAACCAAACCACAAAATAAAAGAACATCAACAGAACGTTCCCCATCACCAACAGCAACTGAACACCTACCTACATTTGTAAAACCAACAAATAGTGAAAAGAAAATAAAACAAACTCAAACAAAAAACCAAAAAAATCAATAGGAGAAATGTTAAGACACACTAAAGCGCTTTTCGAGAATACAGATATCAATTATTCTTTAACCTATGAAGAACTTATAGATTTTTTTGAAAATTGTGAAGGGTGTACAGATCCTCTCAGTATCGTGAAAATGTACACCGAAGAAATAACGGAAGTCACAGACCTACTTACCACAATATACCCCTATTTAAAGGATGAAAAAATGAAGATGAGATGCACTCGAATTAAAACTAAAATTCTCAAACAGATAAACCCTGAATACCAAACAGAACTGGACACAGATACCTCTATTGAAACCTATTAATCTTGTTTACCTTCACTTCCTTAATTCAGTGGAATATAAATGGGTACTATACCCACCTAGAACACTTGCAATTAATAATTTCAAAATACAAGCCCATGCTAATATGCCTACAAGAAACCAATTTCAAAAACAATAGAATCCATAATCTAAAAAATTATAATTGTTTCTCTAAAAATCGAGAAAATGCAAGAATAGCCAGTGGAGGTGTAGCAACATATATTAGAAATACAATAGATGCAACATCAATTCATCTAAAAACTACTATTGAAACAGTCGCCGTTAGAGTGAAAGATACAATGACCTTTTCATTGTGTAACATATACATTCCCCCAAATCAGGAACCTACTACAGAGGAACTCACTGAGCTGCTGAGCCAAATTCCAGCTCAGATAATAGTGGGAGACTTTAATGCCCACAACTATATCTGGGGCTCTACTAAGCAGACACCTTTTGGAAAAAAAATTGAAAATCTATTAGAAAAGTACAATCTTAACCTCCTAAATGACGGCCAAAAAACCAGACATGACATAAGAACTGGTGAAGTTTCAGCAATCGACCTAACAATATGTCACCCATCTCTCTCAAAAATACTTAATTGGGATGTATCAACGTATTTATATGATAGTGACCACTATCCCATAATAATTAGCAGCGAACCGGAAAATACACCGGACCCAATAACAAAATGGAAAATAAAATCAGCAAATTGGAACGAATTCCAAGAATTTATACAAGAAAATCTCCACGAGTTAAAGGAAGATGCGGATATTGGTCAAGAAGTACACTTTATCACAGAATTAATAACGCAATCAGCAGATAAACATATTGGACGGTACGAACACAACAACAAACACCAAACGGTTCCCTGGTGGAACTTGGACTGCAAAGAGGCTGTGAAGAAATCGAAAGAAGCTTTTAACAGATTCAAAAGAAGCAAGACGGAACAAAATTCAATTGAATTCAAACGATTGAGAGCCAAAGCCAGATACACAATAAAAAAAGCGAAACGGGAATCATGGAAAGAGTATGTTTCAACAATAAACAGCTCAACTCCAATGTCCACTATATGGGAAAAAGTCGAAAGGATATCCAAACCAAAACAATCCAATACAATAAACTTTCTGGAGATAAATAACACTATTTATTAAAACCGAAATGAAATAACAAACATCTTATCAAGTGAATATCAAAAAAACTCAAGCAACTCAAACTACACACCAGATTTTTTGAATCATAAAAACAAAGCAGAGCAGCAAGAAATTGACTATAATAATAATAACCAGCAAACGAATAATTTGAACTATGCAATAACCATTGACGAACTTGAAAATTCACTCCAAAACTCTAAAAACTCCAGCCCAGGTCCTGATAATATTCCACTCATTTTTCTAAGAAATCTAAGTAAACAAACCAAAGAACATTTACTAAAGATATATAACCTAATCTTAACAAAGAAAGTATATCCCAGAGCATGGACAGTTTCCATTATAATTCCCATTCCTAAGCCAAGTAAAGCGAAATCAGATCCAGAAACATATAGACCAATTTCACTCACCTGTAGCATGGGAAAAGTTCTTGAGAAGATAATTAATAACAGACTTTTATGGCACCTAGAATCAGAAAAACTAATCATACCCGAACAGTGTGGTTTCCGTAAAAATCGCTCCACGTTAGACAATCTTATCGATCTAGAATCTGAGATCCATGAAGCCTTTGCAATAAAGCAGCACTGCATCGGAGTATTTTTTGATATCCGTAAAGCCTACGATACAGTCTGTAAATACTCAATAATCAAAACTCTTTACGACTGGTCAATACGGGGTAACATATTGAAATATATGTCGAACTTTCTAGATCAACGACAGTACCAAGTACGAGTAGATGGCGTATACTCACAGCTGAACACCCAAGAAAATGGCATTCCACAAGGGTCAAATCTCAGCACGACATTATTTCTCATAGCAATAAATTCAATTATAGCAAACTGTAAATCACCCGTGAAATGCAGACTATATGCAGATGACCTGGTTATCTATTGCAGAGGGGAAAATATGACTACAATACATAAAACCATCGAACAAACAATAGCTACAATAGAGGATTGGTCAAAAACAAGTGGACTGCGTTTCAACACGACAAAAACCAAAGCTTTATGTTTCTCGAAAAGGACTCAACCACAACTTGAAAAGTTGTACCTTCATGGACAGAAAATAGAATATGTGAGAGAAATAAGTTTTCTAGGAATGATACTCGACCAAAAGCTGACATGGAAATCACACATTCTGACATTGAAGAAAAAATGCCAACCTGGAATTAATTTACTCAGATCACTAGCATTCAAAAACTGGGGCGCAGACTACTCAAGTTTACTGCACATCTATAAATCATTGATCAGATCAAAACTTGACTACGGAGCGATTGCCTACAACTCTGCCAACAAAAGCCTTCTTCAGTCAGTGGAAGTTATACAAAACACAGCTCTTCGCATCTGTTTGGGTGCCCATCGTACAAGTCCTATCCAAAGCTTACATTGGGAGACTGGAGAGTTACCGCTTTCTTACCGAAGAGAATATCTAAGCATCTCTTATGCTGTCTCTGTAATATCAAACAAAAGAAATCCAGTAGCCCACAACGTCTTATATGATCGTTTTAAAGCCAAATTTTTATCCAGCTCAACTACTCCTCCTTTCTATCACAGAGTCAAAACATATTTAAACAAAATAAATTCGCATTTCCCAAATATTTATGACGTCCCATCAATAAATTATCCTCCTCCATGGACAATAACACTCCCTATCCTAGACCTAAGCCTCGCCTACCTTAATAAATCAGAGACTCCAACAGCCAGAATAAAACAAGAATTCCTAAGTGCCTTAAATAAATACGGTAGCATTTATAAGGTATACACAGATGCTTCAAAAAACCAAGATGAAATTGGGGCTGCCTTCTACTCCGAGGACTTTTCGAAATCCTACATACTCCCACCCTTCACATCTATTCATTCAGCTGAATTATTCGCCATCTTAGAAGCACTCAAGAAAATCCAGAAAATCAAGCATAAAAATGTCCTTTTAATATCTGACTCTCAAAGTTCACTAACAGCACTTCGTCAACTGTACTCTAATCACCCTATAGCCATACTGATCAAGAAAGAGCTACATAATTGCAGAATCAGCAGCATACATATTAAATTCATGTGGGTCCCATCCCATACTGGAATAGAAGGGAATGAGAGAGTAGATCAAATAGCAAAAAATGCATTCACCAATCAACAATCAGAAAGGAACGATTTTACCGTACATACTGATTTGAAAGCGTTCTACAAGAGCAAAATCTGCGATAAATGGCAGGAAGAAGCAAGACATAACCAACACAAATCATATGAAGTCACTACAAATTCTCACGGTTGGAACTGTAAAAACATAAATAGAAGAGAACAAGTGATCCTTTCTCGTATTCGAATCGGTCATACGCGCATCACACACGACTACTTACTAGCAGGAAAAATAAACCAATGTGCGAAATGTGTAACAGTGAGTTAACCGTGAAACACCTGGTAATCGAATGTGCGAAATACGACAAGGAACGGAAAAAGAATCAACTACCCCTATCACTAAAAAAACTATTATAAGAAAAGCGAGAAACTAAAAAACTTTTAAACTACCTAAAAGACTGCAAATTAAGTAGCAAAATATAGTGACTATAACCAAGCTACAATAAGTGAACTTCCATCATTTTAACTCGCTAATAACCCTACGTGGTTGATGCGATTGATATATAAAAAAAAAATTAATTCTTCATAGAGTTTAAGTATATCAGATAAATTATCCGTTCCTGATATTACATCATCAAAATAGGTTTGTAAGCCGTTCGAGGCTAAATTGTAATTTTTATTTTTAATAGCTATGTCTTAAATGACCCTAGTAGCTAAATATGGTGCACATTTTTTCCCAAATGAGACACACGTTAATTCTATGCATTGTAAGGGCTCAGTTGGATTATTCCTCCATAAAATGTTTTGTCGAGAATTTTGATCGGGATTTGTTACTATTTGTCTGAACATTTTTTCCAGGTCAGCTGTTATGGCATATTTGTATGTTCTGAATCGCATCAGAATATCAAACAAGTCATCCTGTACTTGTGGACCTTTAAGTAAAATATCATTGGAAGATAAACCAGTATTTGTTTTACATGACAAATCAAACACCTCGTAACTTGGTTGTCTCACTTTGTTCCCTTAGGTCACAAAGATGGGGTACAAAATATTTGAATTCATATCTATCATTACACATTTTCATCGTTATATATTTACCATGTCCTAGTTGGACATATTCATCAATGAATTTTTTGTATTCATTAAGAAGAGACGGTTGTTTATCAAATCTTTTTTCTAATGAGTAAAATCTATTTTTGGTTATATATAAAGAATCACCTGGCTTATTATATGAATCATTTTTAACTTATGGTATATTTACCTGATATCTACCATTTTTCAATATTTTTGTAGTGTTATTGAATATCTCTTCCACGAGAGAGCCCCTTTCAGTTTCATTCTGAGAGATAGACCACTCTTCCTGCTGCCGAAATTCTTCTAGGATAGTATTTAACCTGTCATCCACAGTAACAGAACTAGAATTGAAATTTGAGAGTGCAACTACCTTTTGTATAGGTTTTTTTTGCAAATGTTCTGTCTGTTCTTCGTTAAGAATCAGATCATACTGTATGCGTACAAAAAATGATTGAATTAATTCCTGATTTTCAGAAGTTTTCATGCAATTTGCCGGTACTGTGCCAAACAGTATTCGGCCTAGATGAGTATATAAACGAGTGGGAAAGTTTTTACCTAAGGATATACGTCCGCCCTTTAATATCTGACTAAACACTTCTGCCGATAATAGTAGGTCAATTTGAGCCGGTGAATTAAATGTGTTTTCAGCCATTTCCAATAAACAATCTCCTGGTATTTTCAATTTCTGTGCATTTATTTCTACTTGAGGTAGCGGCTGTGTTATCTGATTAACAACAACGCATTGGATTTTAAAACTTTTTGAATGATTAAGTTTAGAGAAAAATTGAATGTCTGTCATATTACTAATATTTGAACTTTCATCAAGTATACCAACGACTAAATATTCATCTAGCCCATTGTGTAAATATTTTCCGTTTGCATGAGTTATTACATTCAATGTTTAGGGGTATTAAGAAAAGTTCTTGGATCTTGGGCAGTAAGTTAGTTGGTAAGATGATATTTTAATTCTAAGTGATTTATATTATAAGTAGTGACCCATATATTCAACTGTTCTTTATTTTAATTTCTCTAACTATTTCGGAATCAATATTCGTGTTATCTTCTTCGGCCGTGTCTGCAGATACAATAACTTCCATGTCTGATAAATGATCATCAGAATCACTTCCGTCCTAGGTAATTTTAGTATCCGCCACATTTTCGTCATAAGAATCAATCGTACTTTCATCAACTATAACTTTTGTGTCACTATTATTGTTTTTTTATATTTAATTCTGGCTCTTTGCTTGACTAACCTAAAATTCCAAATAAATTTGATATTTAACTGCATACATACTTACTATACTGCCGTGCTTTACAAAAACAACGTATATGCAGATTTGGCCGATATTCAAATTTTTACACTCATATATGTAACAGATATAAAAACTTAAAAAGCTGTGTAAAACTTCAAAAAAAAAACATGTATCCTTTTTTTTCAAAAAAAAACACGCTTTTAAAATATAACGTCTTGTAATATGTATGTTCTGCCGTCATTTAGAAGAACATCGTATCTCGCATTTTTTGGCAAAATGAGATAAAGTGCTTATCCAATAGTATGTTGCAAAATCTAGCAAAAAAACCTCAAACTTTCATGAGAAAAAATACCATTAAAAATGAAAATCTATTTCAATATTTGCAAAAAATTGTATTTAGGTTTCAGTGCACCGATACTACAGAAAAAGACCGTATAAATTGAAAATTGACCGCGTCTCCGTTAACAACGGATATTAAACTAGTGAAGAAGACTACAGTGCGTTGGTTTTATCAAGTTCCGTTGTTTTTTTTTGTATTTAAAAAACTGAACGGTCTATTCATACCCGTGTACAGGCCAGACTAGGGACACTGCAGACCGTGCCATCCATAGAGCCTGTCGAGTAACTAAAATCGGTAGATTTCAAAAAATTCCAAAACAATAATGAAAACTGTAACGTCGTTAGTAATAAAATTTTATTGATTTTTATAACTGCGTATGCGCGATGTCATATTGCTCGTCACAGGAAACTGACCCTTATTTTGTGTAGCCCGTCCAGTCAATTTCGTTGATCCTGGTTGTTATCGTTTTGTTATATATCTTTGGTCGTTTCTTAGTTCCACTGTTGTGCTTATTATCTGGTTTCCGTATTTTGGTTATTTTGGGGTGCTTTTTAATTGGTTTTATTTGTTGTTGCGTTGTTTTATTATTATTTTATTGTTTTTACTTGAAAAGACAACGTAAAAGTGTATGGTCAAGGAGTGTAATACCTGGTGTACTCGGTAAGTTGTATTAAAAAAAATTGTTGTATTACTAAGGTAACTATTTTTTTATACTGTTTTGTTCTTCTAACCCAGGAAGATATGAAATTAATGTGGCTGGAACGCAGTGGGAATAAATCATCCAATTTGGCGACGAGGAAACAATGGAGGATATGTCCACTTCATTTTCAAAAACGGTGTTTCTCAAAATTTGAAAAAGACGAAGGCAGGTTATTATGAAAGTTTACTTTGCCGTCCCTGTTTTTGCCTGATGAGTTATTTTTTTTATATAGATTTATTGAATGTTATTGAATATGTATATATTTTAGATTATTCAATGAAGGGGGATATAACAGACAATTTTTTCTTTCCCGTCAAAGTAGAAGATCCTAATCTGGAAACGATCCCTAAAAGAATTGAAGGTAATTATTATCTGAAATTGAGAAAAAAGAGTTTGGTAACATGGATTATTTTCTAGATATGCCTTCCAGCCATACATATTATTTTCCAGTTGGAAAAGTTGAAATGCCCACCAGAAAATATGAGACGAAAATTAACAGAAATTGAATGTTACTTTTATTGTATTCCACATAGCAGTTTTAAATGTAACTCACTGTTTCTAGATAATTCCACAACATATTGAAAAAATGTTAAAAATTCTAAGATATTAACAATTGTTTCCATATTAAATATTATCGTCAGAATGCCTACCTGATGTTTAATAATTATTTTTGGATTTTTGACAATTGAAATGTAACTTCTGTTATTGTGACGATGATTTTTAATATCGAAACAATTGTCAATTTCTTAGAATTTTAAACAGATTTTCAGTATATTGTATCAATTATCTAGAAACAGTGAGTTTCAGTTAAAACAGTAAGATGAGTAGATTTCACGGAGTAAGGATCGAGACAATTAATTTCATTCAATAAAGCATGCTACAATTTTGGAAATTTTAAAATGTAATTGAAAAAACAGTAATCTGGGTTTTATTTTATGTTATAGCTATTATGTCCACCAGTACAGGTGTTGAGCCATTTCCACCTCCACCACACGTGAAAGCTATTCCCTCCACCAGCTATGGGATGGAAGGTATTGAGTCCTTGCCACCTTCACTAAATGTGTTGCGATGCGAAAAAAACATTAATCGGCATAAATTCCTATCATTTTTCAAACGTAGGTAGATAATTTTAAGATATAAATTAATAAATATGTAAATGTTCATAATCGTATATATGTAAAATCGACAATCTGGTTTATCATATTTTTTTCATTTATTCTAATTGATCAGTGAGAAGTAAACATTGATGATTTTATTTTATTCCAATACATTCAATTAAATGCATTTATGAAGTAGAAATTAATGCTTTACAATTAGCATAAGCACTATTTTCTCACTAAGTACTTTTATTTTGATTTTAATCCTTAAGAAACCAATTTTTATATTTAGCCCATGGTATGGCAATTTATGGGAAAGTCAGTATTAACTTTTGTTGGGCCATTACGCCCAAGTATTTGGTCTAGCGGTAACCAAAAATCTAAAATATCCAATAAAAACAAAAAATAGAAAAAACTCTAGAAATAATTCAGAAATGAAAAAAAATCATTAATTCAAAAAAAATAAACAACTCAGAAATAACATTCAAACATTTTTTGATTATTATTTCAATAGTAAGCACATTCTGTTTTCTTTTGTTGATATACATTTTCAAGCATATTTGTGTGTTCACTTATTTACTGTTGTTATTTTGTGCGTTTACTTATAAAACTGTTGTTAATTATACAAGCTCATCCAGAAATGAGAATTTATGTTACTCAAATTATTTTTAATCATTGCGTTGCTTTTACATTATATATTCTGTTTGTTAGGTAAAGTACTCTCTGAAAGAAATTATTTGTTGTGTATTTTTATACCAAAATAAATAAACTGTTCATATGATTATTGTTTTATTTTTTCCATTTTAAGCATTTACGGTCTATCATTTGATATTTCATTTATTTCAACTCAACATCTAATCATTATTGAGTTAATGGAGTTAGATTGAATGAAATGTCAAATGATGGACTGTAAATGGCTATTTTGAAATGAAAGCAATAAAATACAGTAGATTTGAATACCTAAAATTACATGAATCTTTTCAACATCACTCAATTGTTTAGTCGACAGGCTCTTTAGATGGCGCAACAATTAGTATCTCATCTATCTGTGTGTTATCGGCGGTCTATACTAGTCTGCTTTTCGAAGTGAACAAGAGCAGTTTGACGGAGATTTATTAGTGCTACTACAAATTATAATAATAAATACGAGAAGTGATTTCGAGAAATGTTGAAGATATTTTTAATGTGAGTACCTTCTCAACTATTATCATTAGATAATAATGGTTAATTGAACTATATGAAAACCTTATGGCAGAAGCAGGCAAAGTGACAGTCGATAAAGACACTTTGCTGCATACATACAATAGTTTATGGCCTACCGCTGGTAGGCCAATATCATTGTTCTATAAACAGTAATAAGTTATGCAACCAAATATACAAGCATTTTTGTAAGTGTGACTCCCCCTGGGGATGCATCGCACCCGTATTGGATGTCACATGTTATGTGAAAATGTATAACGAATTGTTCAACAAATCAATATTCAATAATTTAAGTTATTTACAACCATCCCTAAATATTACATAATTAAGAACACAGATAAGACATGGCGCTGCGAAGTTAATGTGATAATTAGTGGAAAAATAAAAAGTCAACAATGAAAAACTACAAAAGTAAGTTTCTAGGTTAGGTTGAATGAAAAACACATGTAAATGAAAATTTTATAAAATAGTAAGAATGGACTTTAAATTACCCCAAGGAATGGCCTGCTTTGGAAAAATAGCGGAAAATTTCAAGAAATTTAAACAAAACTTGGTCAAGAAGCGCTAGACATTTTTAACACATTCAAACTAGAGGAAAATCAAAGAAAAGACTACAAAAAGTTTTATAGGAGATTGAAAGTTACTGCAATCGAAAGAAAAATGTGGTTTATGAAAGATTTAAATTTTCCAAAAAGAGACAACAAGAAGGAAAAAGTTTCAATCAATTTGTGACAAATTTAAAAGGACTTGCCAATTCATGTGAATTTGAAAATCAAAGTGAATCATTAGTTAGAGATAGCATTGTACTTGGAGTTTTTGACTTTAAATTGCAAGAGAAGTTACTTTCAAAAACTTTTGAAAGTGCCATGAACGAGTGTAGAGCCGCCAGGTTAGCTAAAGTACAAATTAGAGATTTACAGGGATACACACAGGCTGTTATTGAAATCAGAAGGTCAGAATCGATGAAAGGAGATTTAAGAATAGATGATTCAAAAACATTTGAATGCTAAAGGTGTCTATAGGTTCATGGTCCAAAGAAGTGCAAGGCTTATGGTGAAAAACGCAATTCATGTGGAACATTAAACCATTTTTAAAAAGCTTATGAAACAATGACGAAAAAACAAGTACCTACAAGACGAGTTCAAGAAGTGTCAAAGGCTGAAGAACAACTATCAAGTGAGACAGAAATATAAAGCGTTTATACAATAATTCTTTCTTGCTATAAGAACATTGAAATTAAAGATAAATTATTTAAATTCAAGTGATGTAAATGTCTCTCCTTTAAGGTATTACGCTGAGGTAGTTAATGATAAAGAATTAACTCCACTTATGCTGAGATAACAAGCATTTGGTAATTTTAACAATAAACCTGTTGGACAAATTTTAGTAAAGATTAAAAACAACAATGTGTCTAGTAATATAAATTTGATTATTGCAGCTGTCAGTTCAGATCCAATTGTAGGGTTGGAAAGTTGCTTGAAGTTAGGATATTTTAACATTAATATAGTAATAAAACATTAAATGATACCGAAAAAGATGAATTCTTAAATCAAAATAGCGAAGTATTTCAGGGTACAGGTAACTATGACACAGATTTGGAACCAAATTATACATCGGTTTAAAAACCAGCTCGTAGAATTCCTTTAGCTTTGCGAGACATATTAAAAAATAAATTTAATGAACTAGAGACGAGTAAAATAATTTATAAAACTGACTGTCCAGGAGAATTTTTTTCTAACTTAGTAATTGTTGTGAAAAATAATATTTCTATTAGAATATGTATAGATCCTCAAAACTGAAACAAAGCAAAGAAACGGATTTTTTATATTATACCAACTATTGAAAATATTAGTAGTAAATTGAGTGGTTAATGTTCCTTTACTCTGTTAGATCTTGAAGATGGATTTTATCAGGTAGAACTAGACTCTGAATCAAGTAGTTTGTGTACAGTTAGCACTATTTTTGGGCTAAATCAATTTTGAAGACTACCTTTTGGTTTGTCAAATTGACCTGAGTTCTTTGAAAGTGTAAATGAACAAAATTTTGGTGACATTGAAGGTGTGATCATTTATTTTGATGACATACTTATAGCTGCAGATAATTCAAAAGAACATGACTTAATTTTTTATAAAGTAGTTGAGGGAGCTGAAAAATTTATTAATAAATTCAACAAAAGTAAATTACAATATAAAATTAATAAAAGAAAATACTCAGGACACATATTTTGTAAAGACGGCATGAAACCTGATTTAGATATAGTTAGGGCCATTCAAAATTTGCAAAATCCAACAAATGTGAAAGAATTACAAATATTTTTAGGTGTTTTAAATAATCTTAGGCGTTTTACTCGTATACCCAATATTGCTGATATCACAAGTGCTTTAAGAGAACTGTTGAAGAAAAATAATTCTTTTGTCTGGACAAATAAACATACAAATGGTTTGAATGGAATTAAAAATATGTTGAGTACAGAACCAGTGCTAGGAAATTTTGATTCTAAATGGGAGATAGTATTACAGAGTCATGCATCAAAAGACATAATTGGTTGTTGTCTTTTACAGGATGATAAACCAATATACCATGCACCCATAAGTTCAACCAGTTGTGAACAAAATTATGCTCAATGTGAAAAATTATTTTTGGTTATAACTTTTGCGGTTAAAATAGGATTACTTAGTAGTTATTGACTATGATTCAAAGTGGCACGAGATAATTTCTATGATAAACAAAACGGCAAAAAGCGTGCTCGATATTTCAAAAACTATATTTTGTACACATGGTATACCCGATGAACTTATTGCAGATAACATGCCATATATATATAACTCATTTGAATTTCACAAATTTGCAAAAGAGTGGAATTTTAAAATAACCATTAGTAGTCCACATTACCCAAAATCAAATGGTTTGGCTGAAAGAGCAGTTGGAATCGCTAAAAATATGTTAAGAAAATCTTCAATTTGTCTCTCAGTTTATTAGATTACAGAAGGACACCAATTATGATATCAATTTATCACCATCACAATTGCTAATGCATAGAATAAATTACCAATTGTGGAAGATAAGTTGTTACCTATAAATTATGACTATGATATTGTTAAAAATCAGATTTATTTGAAAAGACAGAAAGATAAACGCTATTATGATCAGAGTAGTAAAGAGAATAGTGAATTTAATGAAAACGCAAATGTTGTATTCCAAAACAAGAATAAACAATGGGAACCTGCAGCAATTGTTAAAAAACTTGATAACTGTCCCAGATCCTATTTAGTAAGAAGTTAACAAAATAATATTCTGAGGCGTAACAGCGTTCATCTTAGAATATCCTACAACACACCAATGTTTGAATCTAATTGTAATACTTGAAGCGTTAATCAAAATAAAATGTGTGATGTAAACAATTCTGAAAATATATGTAACTCTAAGCGTGAAATAACACAACCTGGTAGATTTAAAGATTTGTATTGTATAAATAATGTTGTTAGGTTGTACTACTATGTATATTTAAGAGGGGGAATGTTGTATAAATAGTAATAAGTTATGCAACTAAATATAAAAGTATTTTGTAAGTGTTGCTCCACCTGGGGATGCATCGCACCGGTATTGGATATCAGGTGTTATGTGAAAATGTGTAACGGATAAATCAGTATTCAATAATCTAAGTTATTTACAACCATCCATAAATATTACATAATTGAGAACACAGATAAGGCAATCATCGAAAATACAATTTTAACGAAACCATTACTTGACAAGAGAAAATGTCGCACATTATCTGCCAATGCAGAAATAAAGTGCTAACGAGCAGATAAAGTGACAATATCTCTCATTAAATGCGTACTGTAACATTGCACTTTCAAACGTGGTTAAAATGTTTAAAAAATTACGTAGGAATGACTACACAACATCTAGAAAGCCGAATAAATGGCCATAAATACACTAAAAATGCTTTAACAGCGTTACACAAACATGAACATAACGAAAATCATGAATTCGATTTCAAAAACACAAAAATTTTAACACAAGACACAAATTATCAAAAACTCAAAATCAAAGAAATGATATATATATATATATATATATATATATATATATATAAAACAAGATAAATTATCAGTAAATGACAAACAAGACATAAAAAACTTGAGTCAAATTTATTACAAATTGATCAATTAATTTATTTTTATCACTCCCAACATAATATCGTTGCGTGGATATCTAAGGTAGGTATTCCATTACTATTGACACTTAAATCATTTTTACAATAACTGTATTTTATGTAATTTAATTTTAATATTTATACATATTCTTTTGAAAATGCTCCTGAAATAAGAGCGAAACGTCAAGTTTAATAAATCTTTATTCGAAAATATATTTCAACTTATATATTTATTTTATACCACAACCTTTGAACCCAAGAAGATATGAAGATATAATTCTAAAAATTATCGAAAGGTTGAAGAACATAAGTGAATTAATATATATATATATATATATAAACAATACTATATTTCCTGCGTCTTTTCATCCTTCCGACGTTTCGGCGTCTCCCTTAAATCAAAGAGTATATTATGTTCTAATGATTTACTTCCATTGTCCTTATTGATACAAACGCGTAGATACGTTGAAATTTCAATAAACTCTTAAAACTAAAAAGTTTTTTTTCCAAAATTTATCATACATCTTGCAGACATTTCTGCATCCGTACATATTACCGATTTTTCTGCATCCGCAAATATACTCATTCACCACATGTGCAACTCTGCGTCCGATTTCGGGTATTATGTGCATCGCATCCACTTTTCTGCATCCAGCAGTGGTGCCAGATATATAAGCGCCTCGAATTTGTTTCGTATTCATCAACTCTGCGAGAGAAATTGGTGATAATCGTGAATCAGTATAAGTATATAGTGTGTTTCACTATAGGGTCACCTCCAAAGTTAGCCAATTTGGCATGAAAGTTAAAAATGCAAAGAATATTCTTCGTCTATATCTGTAACTGTGAAATATTTCTTCATGATATGATAACTTTTTTTGTGTAGGAGATCATTATTTCACGATCAAAATTCATAAATTCGATATGGCGGCTCCCAGATGATGACAAGTTTTTCTATTATGTCTTTAGTCTATTCAAAATTGAAAGTAAAAAACTCAAGAGAAACTTTGTTTACTACAAATACACTAAAAATAAAAATAAATGAATGAATAATGTTTTTAAAGAGACAGTTTTTAAAAATTCGCTGCAAAATAATAATTTATTTGATTTTTTTACCTAGGTGGGCTAAAATTCAAAATCTTGCTGCGAATAATAGGTATTGTTGCAGGACAAAATTTTGAATCTGTTAACCAATAATCTAAATTTATAAAGAACTTAATTTTTATTCTCTAGGGAATTTGTTGAGAAACTTGTTCTTATAAGTACCGATTTTCTTTGTTAGTGCATTTGTCTGAAAATAGTTTTCAATGATATCCATTCAAACTATTGAATACACGACACTTGAGAAACATTGCATTGTGAAAATCGTAGGTTTGGTATGCAAAGCTGAATGTTTGGTACATGTTTTGAAAATTCCGATGTGAAAAGGAAGTAAATATTATTTTCCCACGGATCACATACCAAATGACTATCCGAGGAAAATAACATAAAAGAAATAAGCTATTTCTATATGGGTGTTCACTTCTTTGATAAATCATCAATTTCTGTGAATATATATTTTTGGAATCAATTTTCGTCTAATCAAGCAATGAATTCTCATTAATCTAGACTAAAAAAACTCTTCAGATTTTTGGGATGTTCTCCCATAGGAATGAGGAAAAAAGTTTTTTACTTCAGTTACATAGTGTTTGTAAAATAAAATGTTTTGGAAAAACAAATAATAAAAAACGATTTTATAGACAAGTTTTTATTAGAACTGTACTAAAACGAATAAAATAAGCTCATGTTATAGCTGACAATGATATAATATTTTTTTTTAGTTCAATTATTTGGTTCCAATAAGCTTGTCGCGCGAAATGTTCATAAAAGTAGGCATTAATTAATTTCATGGGACAGTGATTGGTTGACGTGTAAAAACTAGTCAAGGCATTTATTTTTTCCCAATTTGCACAACAAGCTATTTGAAACCAAATAATTCAACAAAACATAAGTATATCATTGTCGGCGATATACTTGAATATATTTAATTAATTTTAGTACAACTCACATAAATACTTGTCTATTAAAAGTTGTTTTATTATTTATTTCATTTCATGCTTTTCAGTTATTGCGCCTTAATCTGTTCATTTCTAATAGAGCATCGTGATTACAAGTTCTTTTTCCTGTAAGTTTTGAGCTATCTGCTAACGACGCCCATTTCACCAAATCATGCATTCATGAACCGTTCAACAGATTCTTTGTAACTTCACTACAGAGTCACCTACCATACTGAATTCGGAATAACTTTACTCGGCAGATCCTGTCACAAAACTTCATTAATTTTGCCAAACAAATCATGATCTCAAACCACAAAAACTACCACACACCATTTTTTAATAGAATCTGACCATAATTACAAAACTCTTCCTCCATCTTGTGACCGCCATTTTGAATTTAAGAATTTCGTCAAAAAATTCGTATTTTCTGAGTCCGAATACCCATACATACCAATTTTGAATGGAATCGGAAAATAATCAGAATGTTCTTTCGCCATTTTGAATTAATGAAGGTTGACAAAAAATTCATAAACTCCGATCCCTCACCAATTTTTTCAACAAAAATTCCATAATGCGTTGTTACTGGAATTATGAGCACCTGACAAATTTCAAGTTAATCGGAAGACTAGAAGTGGGTCTAAATTCAGTTGCAAAATTTGAACGAACTAACAAGTTACTTATCTAAATAAGCAAAAGGAGTTTATCTAACTCATGGTTAGAAAAGCAAGTATTAAAAAGATAAAATATTCTTCAGTTCTGTCATTTTGACAATGAATTCTTCAACCCCTACACCAAAAAGTCCTAGGTACCAATTTTGATTAGAATAGGACACTAAATCACAAAATTCGTTTGCCAACTCGGAACGGAAAAATAGTTTCTTTAGATGTGTGAGGTATAAACTACCTCCTTTCCGAGCTGGCGAAAGAATTTTTTGTGGATAACAGATTCAAAAGCTTGCTGCACAAGAATACTTATATTCAAACTGAAAATATTTCACGGCAATATTTTGAATCTTTAGATTACACAGTAACGTCACAAATCTGAATAAATTTAATTAAATTTCTTATGAATTTGGACAAAACCTTCATAATCTTTGCCAACCAATGTAAAATAGAATCGGACTATAAATTACAAAACTCATTCGTCATTTTGAGTTTTGGAATTCAGATTATAAAGGTCATTCTGAATAACCCAATTCAAACCCGACGAAAGAAATCAAAACTCCAATATAAGAAACTCTAAAAGCGACTCTGAACGGCATACCCACTTTTGAACGTCCTCCTGTCGCAATGCAAGAGTAATTCTATATTGTAATGTTTTTCTAATTTATTTAAACAATAAACGGGTGGGATACATTTTAAAAACTCGGTATGGCTACTTAGTAATTTATTTAAAACACTAAACTTATCACTAACACTTAATTTATATATACTTAACTAATCACTTAATTATTAATTTATAAAAACTGTATATTCACTCAAACTAATTTATATAAACACTTTATATTCACTCATTTACTTGTTTATTGGTCAAGATCACTTTATCAACTACTAACTCTTCCTGATCAGTCCCTTATATATTAAAGCCGTTTTTACTAGTAAATTCTGGGCTGCGGCTTACACAGTCACAAATAATTTTTCTGGCCTTTTCTAGATAACTCTGGTCACAAAAACAATGTTTACATAAGATAGTCGTAAACTCGTAAACAGTTTTTTATAACTGCGTATCCGCCATAATTTTAACTTTTATACCTGGCTTAGACAGAGTCGGTTTTAGGGACTATACCAGTCTGCTGTTTTGTAACAATATATTAATACGGAAAATAAAATACTATAACATTGCCTAATCTCATGGCTGAAATTTTAGGACTATCTTCGACTTTTTGCCTAAACGGTACAATATCGAAAAATTCTGTGTTAACTAAGGTTAACTCAATAATTCATTCAAAGTGGTTTGGTCGAAAACCACGGTCAGAAAACAATGTTTTCTTTACAGCTTTGTTAAAAACGGAAATATAGTACTATATATGAGTCTGCAGCTTGGAAATGAATACTCTAAGAGAAAAACTCCTATAGAGCATCAAATTCTACGTCCACTGAACACAAAAGTTGAGCAAGTATAAAAATTTCTTATAAGAAATAAAAAAGCATTGGCTGTATTTGTAATTTTTTAGTCTTAAAAAAGAATATAATGGTCAGAATTTGTTTATAACTTGATAAGCAATGAAATGATTGATATTACTTTGTAAACTCTATTGAGAAATGCCAATTGTGATTTTTGGGTAGAAAAAATTCTTAACTCAATCATATAAATGATGTAAATATATAACATCCATTAAAAACAATGAAAAAATAAGAATGGTTTCATCAAGTCATCATAGTCATAAGACAATATGACGAATGAAAAGAAAAAAATAGTTCATTTGTCTACAAACCATTTATAAACAAATGACGTGCAAAAATTCATAACGTTTCTAAAAATGGGAAATTTAATCTTTCGTTAACTTTAAAAAATTATAATAAACAAAATAATCAACTTTTAAATTTTTTTGTATCCTTTGTAGAAAGAAGCGAAAAATGTATAGACTTATTATTTGCCGTAGTGGTCGCTCGGAGCTGTATTGTCAGTTAAATCAAAATTATGAATAATGGAGACAGCGTTCTTCTGTTTCCTTGTTTACTAAGTAGTTGGAGGAAATCTATTACTGAGAAACAGCACTAAAAATAATCCAATCCGAACCCGTCGAAAGAAGGCGAAATCCAACATAAGAAATATGTGATATATTCTAAAAGAAACACTGAATGGCATATCCACCTATGAACGTCCTCTTGTCACACTGCAATATCAATTTCAAATGAAAATACAGAGAATAAAGCACTACAACATTGCCAAATCTCGTGGACGCAGAATGATCGAAATGGTGACAAAAATATACGCCATCCCGATATACGCAGAGCGTGAACAGCGCACCAAATCGGAGTTTGGCTGAACTACGATATATGTAAACTGGCGACTATTCTAACAAATGGGCGTCCGGCTAAAAATTTATTCTTTTACGTTTTCGACCATCCTGCATTTAATGGAGCAAAAAACTTTTCTGCGTCCATATACGGACGCAGAAAGTCGCGGGACGCAGGTATTAATGTAAAAACCACAATGTACGGACGCACAGTTATCGAAGAGATGTAAATATACATATATATATATATATATATATATATATATATATATATATATATATATATAAAACCAGAAATATTGGAGTAACGGCAAGGTGATTAAAGAAAACTCTTCTTATTGTTTTTTTTCTTACGAGCTTTCGGAGATTGTATTTCCATTATTGAACGATTAGTAAATTGAGGTTGATATAATTTTTATAATTAATTGGTAAATATAACGATCTTTGAACTTTTTCAAAAAAAATTCAATCATGAATTTGAATATAAACAGTTTTTTTATGCTAACATTGTTTGGAAACAAAAGAAGAAAATATGTTATGTGTGTAATATAAGGTTAATAGATATTAGATTATTCTTCTTTTATTATATAACACTTAACTTCAAATTATTATAGACGTCATGTTAATAATGCGTTCATAGATATTTAAAATTATAATATAAGATTATAACAAATTCGTTTCATATAAAATTATTGAAAATATTGAAAACATTCAACCAAAATAAAATTATATCTGAAAAACATCAAACTTCTATTTATATAAGTTATTTTCATTATCAATGGTTAGTAGATAATAATAAATATCACTTAGATTACTATGGCCACTCCTTCTGTTAATAGTATTAGGTTCTTGAAATATATGAGCCATTTCTAAAAAAATCTTTTTTTGGAAATTGGTTGTATATTTAGAACGCTAACAGATTCAAAAACCATGAAGTGATCTTCATCAATTACAAATTAATAAAATTAAACAAATATCAACATCCAGCGGTTATGGATTACATATTATAAGTGAATTAATTAATAAAAAAGAGGAGAAAGTGGCATTAACACTGTCTCCTAAATTTTCTAAACAAACTAAAGAAATAAAAATTATACAAACATCACATATGCAAGTAAGATTTCTAATAATGTTCCAATGATAATATATTTAGCAACAAATACAACAATTTCTTTTAAAACAGAAAGCAATGTGAGTTCAAAATTGTTAAATATAAAAACAAAAATATCCTCATTAATGAAGTCTGGTATATAAACTTAAATGTTCAGAATGTAATGCTGTCTATTTGGATTAGACCCTTAGAAATGCTGAAATCAGATAAAGTGAACACTTATGCACTACGCAAAATATTTACTTGACACCAAACATTCATTGACACCTAACACAGAACTAGAAGTACTACATATTTGTGATAAGAAACAAGAACTGGATTTCCTTGAAAAATTGGAAATAAGAAACCCACAATATGAAGTCGTCAATGAACAGATAAATCTAGGGAGTCCTCCACTTTTTAACTGTCTTCTTAAGATATAACTATAAATATTAACCGATGATATTATTCATGGTTCTCTATATCATTGCACCGTAATACTGAGAAAAAGATATCCAGGACATCCCCATGGGACTAATAATATCTAAGCTTTATAAGTTCTAATATCCGTAATATCATATCTTCTTCTTTTTTCTAATAATATATATTAGTCAATAACAAGGTAAGTCTCTACTTGGTCAAGCCAAAAATAATTATAAAACATCAGGTAGGCTACAAATGAAATGTAACTTCTGTCATTCTGACGATGATATTTAATATCATCGAAACAATTGTAAATTACTTAGAATTTTTAAAATTTTTTTCAATATATTGAGGAATTTTCTAGGAACAGTTAGTTTCATTTGAAACAGTAATATGAGTAGATTCCACGAAGTGAGGATCGAGACAGTAAATGAAATGAGTTTGTCCAAAATACTGCTAGTTTGTATGGGGTTATCGACGCCATTATAGGTAGACCATAAAACATTTTCATACGTATTGTTTTTCTGCTATCTACGAAGCGAGAAAAGTATTGGTTTAGCCCAAAAAAAGTTGGAATTATAGATTTTTTTTGAGTTATTTCTACGCGGTCTCCGGAGTACATAAAGTCGCCAATTTTATTATTGAATATTGTACATGGCACCTTACAGATGTACGCTACTGATATGCAACTTACCAGAGCCAGAACAACGGGTCCTATAAATTTGGATAAACCGCATTTTTGTAATTTTATGAGAAATTTCGGTTCATTAGCATGACAGCCTCCGTAGTATATGAGTGCGGAAAAGTTAGTTTTAATATTTAAAAGCGTTTATTTTATAGAGCATTTGGCTTTGTCATAGAAAGATGTTCCATTTATCGTCTTACAAAGCATTTATACAACTTGTATATAACTTTCACAAAACAATTTTAACGCAGAATCTAAAGTTGTTATACAAAAACAATATTAATGTTATAAAGCACTTACAACACTTTTGTTGATGATACATATTTTCAATGACCGTAATTTCTCAATTTCTTATATTTTCATGGGTTTCGGTCAGAAATAAAATCACTTGCTTAATAGTGGTAATGTTTAGGTTTATTTTATTTAAACCATTTTCAAACCTTTCTAAAAATTTTGGAAACGCAATACATTTATTCAAATACCTATAGTTGAAATATATTTCTTTAAAACTTTCTTTTCGATAAATAAACGATTGCAAATCTGCCGAACAGCATTCAATATTAGAATTCCTAAAAAACCAAATAACATTACCGGAAATAAACTTTTTTCTGGACTCAAACCACATAATAAGAACACAATAAACTCAATATATAAAATAAATTTTTCTGATTGCAATGATACTTACATTGGTCAATCTAGCCAATATTCAAATAAGAGAATTCAACAACACCAGCAAACAGTTCGAAATAACAATGAATGTACTGCAGTATCAAAACATTCACTTGATAAAAATCACTCTTTTAACTTCAACAACGTAGAAATAATAACTACAGAAAAAAATAATAGGAAAAGATTAATCAAAGAAACGCTAAATAATAAGAAGAATCCTGACTCAATCAATTTCAGAACTGACATAGATAATTGAAGTTGTATATATAAGAACTTACTATTATAAACTAATATCTAAACCTCACCTAGTTATTAAAAATTAAAAAATATGTCTTTAATTCTAATCTTAATTTAGTTAGGACACTCTGTAAATACATTTTAAGCATCTTTAACATAGTTCATTGTTTATATTATTTGTTTTTCGTCTTCGTCATCGTCTTTTTTCAATTTAAGAAATACTACTGTACAGTAGTAGAAAAGCCTCTACGGAGGCAATCAAAAAGTAAGTTTTGAAGAAATATATTTTAACTATATCTTTTTAAATAAATGTATTGTGTTTTCAAAATTTTTAGAATCGTTTGAAAATGATTTGAATAAAATAAACCGAAACGTTACCACTATTATGCAAGTAATTTTATTTCTGACCGAAACCCATGAAAATATAAGAAACTTTTGTTGATGTTTTTAAAGCAGTCTTATAATGCGATTTACAACAAAATATTAAGCCAAAATCAAGTTATATCTTTATAAGGTGAGTGGTATAAACAATTATATGGTCTGATTATAAATCCGTTTAACTACAAACCCAAAAATGTCGCAGACAAACTCATAAGTGATAAAATAATCCTTAATTCGGCATTAGAAAACACTTATAAAATCGTACAATTTCACGAAGCATTAATTTCGCAACTTAGGTGGGTATACCTAGATGAGTTAGGAAATGTGTAAGAAATCGTGGACCCAAGCTCATCTTCAGATTATCCTCTCACGATTTGATTGAAATTTCAATCATTCAAATATTACGAACTCCATGATATGTATACCAAATATTACAGAAATGAAATTATTTTTATTGGGTGTTTGGATTCCTATGTCACTGAATATATTTCAAAAATACTCTCTCTAGCTAGGACATGAAACTTATACCATCCATATTATTATGAGTGTAATCTTTCGAATGCATAGATGTTATTACTGTACTTTGACTAATTTTTTATCAGCAATGTCAACGAACAAATGAATGAGATCTGTGTAAGCGGTTCATTTCGCACACGACCTGTATATATTTTCTACGAGATTGTTTTTCATTTTCATGAATCCCAATAAATCTTTACCAGAACACACATACAACGAACAAAAGTTCCATAAAACGAATAGGTCCTGAAAATTTCTCCTCCGACATTTCAGTTAGAAAAGTACTCATAAAAACAGAGCCGAACAAAGCTCCGCCGAGTTTGAAACCTCCCGAAAGTTATTTAATTTTTTCCATTCTATAAAGTCAGTAAATTGTGAAATTCTTCCTTCGTCAGTAGTAATATTTTTCTTGAGTGAGATTCTCTCCCGCTTTATGAAACTTCGAATCGGTGGTGTGTGAAAAGATAAGGGTTGCTGTTGGTCATCGAAAGTGCTCTTGCTTGCGTCACGTAATTTAGAGAAAGGGCCATGGGAAACGAGAATTGTGAGAAACTCCCTCTGACTCACCAAATGTATTTCCTTGAATTGAAAGACTGATAGTCATAATAGTCCAGTAGATTACATAAGAGTGAATTATTATATTTTCCTATCTCAATTGTAAAAACATTTTTTATACATAGAAGTGGCCGATTTGGAACACGTATGACAATTTTTTGGATTTCCAAGATCATACCTTTGACTATGTTTACTATGAATGTCAAATAAAAATCATCACCGCTCTGACATTCTTGGTGTCGGACTCACTAGCACTCAAACTTCACCAAGCTTACAGTCAACTTACTTTAAGAAACACCATGGAAACATATTCATAATATACATCTTCTCCACAAAATAGCGCATCCAACACTACGACTAATCGAAGCATTCTACAGAATCCATTAAAGGGCAATTGTCATATAGCAATCCAAACAAACCGTCCCTTTCATACATTCAATATAACCAATAATGTCAAACAACCTCTGTATTTTTATTACATGTACCATATTTCGACATTTTCATTTGATTTCTCTATAGAAATCTTTAATAAACTGAGCAATAATTCCTGTTGCTGTCCTCCCTCTGAGGTCGGCCCCGAATTTTCCGACGACAGACACTTTATGTTATTGCGTAGCTTATACGAATCGATGAATTCCCTATTGCGAAAAGAAAAAAGACGTATATGTTATACCTATATTCCAAACAATGGACTATCTTTTTTCTTAAAAAATCGACCACATGGGTAAAATTCTTGTATTTTTGATGAATGTTCGGATTGAACAAATATCTTGAAATTATTTTGGTTATATTGTTATTGATTTATAAGGTGCACTAGAAATCTCTGAAGTATAATATATTGTACTTTTTAAAACGGAAACTTGGATTCCTACTACAGCGGCCGACGAGTAAAGATCGATCAAGTAGGTCATTTAAATAAATTCAGCAATTAAGTATTTTGCAATGCATTAAGCATGTGATAAAAACTTTTGAGGCAGCCAATAAAAAACTTTACCTGTGTATCAATTTAAGAAATAAGCAGTAGCGTAACATCTTCGTTCGTTGGTGTGTGACTGTTACTCACCTACTTCCCCCCGTAAACCGGAAATACCACTTTTAGTGTAGTGATTTTGGTATCCAGAATCACGCACGAACTGTCATTATCTACCCTATCTTACTAACCAACTATATCAACTGATAATAATTTTATCAACTCTTCTTCTCAATTCATTAATTCAAATGCACCTAATGTTACTAACTCCTCAAATACAAAATCGGACTTAGCGGCATCATTCACAAAACCCCCTCCTCCATCCTTCCCCAGAAGATAACAAGCGATAATCATGCATTCAATTCCAAACAGGGCTCTTTTCGAATACATCAAAGCTATTGGTAACATTGTCTCACCCAAAAATATAACTTTTGCCTCTAGGATTTCAAATAATCGCATCTAGATATATCTCTCTTCTATCGCCATCGTAGATGATCTCCTGAAATCAAATCCTATCTGGTGATAAACTCTACTTCTGTCCCAATTAGAAGACTAATTACTCCTGCTAAACGAATCCTAATCTCCAATGCTAATCCGTCCATCCCTCATTCGGTAATTGAATCAGCTCTCAAAGAACTTGGCTTGGAACTAGCCTCACCAGTTTCGTTCGTAAAATGTGGTGCCACCGGTGATGAATATGCACATATCATGAGTTTTAGACGAATCTCCTACGTAATACCTGACCGTGACGATTTCAATATTCAAACATCTCTTTCAGTCTCATATGTAACTACGCAATATCGAATATTTATATCTACTGATAGACTAGAGTGTTTTATCTGCAAACAAACTGGACATACAGCCGATACCTGCTCAAATGCACCCGATGCCCCTGACATCCAACAACAGCTATCCAACTCTTCTAATAGCTCCTCATCCAATCATAATCCACCTCTCTCTACTCCATCTTCATAACCTACACCCCAACCCATTAAAAATAAACCCACAATTGATTCTCAGATATCATCTGATATCGCTTTATATAAGTCAGCACATCAATCTGGTCAAAAAATAATTCGCTCCAATGACAGTCACCTTGATTCTCCACTTGAACTTTGACCTGTTTAACGCCCCCCTGGTATAAACATATTCCTCGCTTGAATACCTTCCTGGGTAACTAAGACAAATATGACACCTCAAAGGACCTAATAATCCAAAATTTTATGGAAATCAGTCAAACAAACAATTGTTATCCGGTACTATACACGGACGCTTCAAAAGACGAAACTGGTGTAGGCTGTTCTGTCACAACTACCTATAACCCCGTAAACTCATCTCGTATCCGCTCCCATTGCAGTGGCCACACCGGCGAACTATTCAGCATACATTTAGCATCCAATAGCCTGATTCCAACAAATAAGAATATTGCCATTTGTACAAACTCTTTAGACGCTATCCACTCCATACGCAACATATTCACTGACCATCCCCTCGTACAAAAGATACATGATACATACCAAAATCTTTCCTCCCAGGGTGTAACAGTCACTATCAACTGGGTACCTTCACAAATCGGCATAACAGGCAATGAGCTGGCTGATAGTTATGCAAATAAATCTGTCACATCCACTACTGGTTCTTCAATCATCAAGATCTACAAGGATTTGAAATCGGAAATAAAGAGAATAACAAACAGCAGGTGGCAATTATATTGGCACCAAAACCATACAAAACTATACCAAAACCTACTGAATATTGATCAACCGACCTTCCCCGTACTTTCTAGAAAAGAGATGGTTATTCTAAGAAGGCTAAGATTAGGCCATACAAAACTAACGCATGGTAATCTAATGGCAACAAGTGCTAAACCAATGTGTCAATTCTGCCAATCCCTCCTGACCCTTAAACACATCCTGACTGAAAGCCATCACCATACAATGAGAAGACAGCAACTAAATATAGAAGAAGATCTTCAAATCCTATTAAATGATCCGTATAAAATAATCGCTGTTATTAAAGTATTAAAGGACATTCAACTTTATAACAAAATATGAACCAAAAAATAATTTTGATATATTTCTGATAAGCAATTGTTATAGTTTACTCTTTCTTTTATCTTTAATCGTATAATCCATTGCAAGAAACCAGTTTTTTAAATTGAGATAACACAAGTAAATTAGTAGGCAGATATATTAGAACTTTTTCAAGAGTGCCAACAGGGTTGGCTTCAGATTATTTTTAGGAGTGCAAAAATTACTGAATATGGAAAATTATGCTAAAGAAATTTTAGATGAACTTAAGATCGCGGAAGAAAGAAACATAAGAATTGAAGGTAAAATTGATGATATACAAACTAAATTGTCAAAGTAAGAAGCTGAAAATCAAGCAAGGAAACAGGAGAATGAACGACTCATGGGTTTGTTAAGGATACAAAATGATCAGATCGAGCAATTACAGACAGAATCTAAGAGAAAAAATATTATTATCTTTGGAATTAATAAAGCTAATAACGAGGATAAAAAGAATGCAAGAACATAAAGTAGCTGAAGTGGTGAAAATAACTGGTGTAGAGTTTGATGCAGAAAAAGATATAGTTGAGATTAAAAGAATAGGCCAAAAAGGAGAAAACAAAATTAGACCGATAATGGTAGAACTTTGAAATGGTAATAAAAGAATTGACATCCTGAAAGCCAGTAAACAACTTAAGAGAACTAAATTTAGCATCAATGAAGACTTCCCGAGGGATTTACAGGAACAACGTAAAGTGCTTAGAAAACGAAATTGACTGTCTCGACCCTTACTTCGTGGAATATGCTCATATTAGTGTTTTTAAATGAAACTCAAGGTCTCTAGTTAATTCCACAATATAATACAAGTTATTGAAAATTCAAAAAAAATGACAATTGTTTCGATAAATCAATATCATCGTCAGAATGACAGAAGTTACATTTCATTTTATGCCTACCTGATGTTTAGTAGTTATATTTGGCTAGACCAAGAAGTAACCTAACTTGTGATTGGCTTAATATATGTTTATAGAAAAAAGAAGAAGATGTGATATTACAAATATTGAAGCTTAGATATTATTAGCCCTATGGTGATATCCTGGATATAATTTTTCCAATTAAGATCAGTATAACTGTGCAATGATATAGAAAACCAGGAAAACTATATCTGCTGATCTTTACAATTTTGAAATACGATACAGTGAGCACTTACGAGCATACAGATTAAAACAACCAGATAAATCCCACTACGCAAAACATCTACTTGACACCAATCATTCATTGACACCTAACACAAAACTAGAAGTACTGCATATTTGTGAAAAGAAACAAGAACTGGATTTCCTTGGAGAACTGGAAATTAGAAGACATTTAAGAAACCCACAATATGAAGTTGTCAATGAACAGTTAAGTCTAGGGAATTCTCCACTAATAAACTGTCTTCTTAAGTGATAATTGTAAAGATCAGCAGATATAGTTTTCCTGGTTTTCTATATCATTGCACAGTTATACTGATCTTAATTGGAAAAATGATATCCAGGATATCACCATAGGGCTAATAATATCTAAGCTTCAATATTTGTAATATCACATCTTCTTCTTTTTTCTATAAACATATATTAAGCCAATCACAAGTTAGGTTACTTCTTGGTCTAGCCAAATATAACTACTAAACATCAGGTAGGCATAAAATGAAATGTAACTTCTGTCATTCTGACGATGATATTGATTTATCGAAACAATTGTCAATTTTTTAGAATTTTCAATAACTTGTATTATATTGTGGAATTGACTAGAGATCTTGAGTTTCATTTAAAAACACTGCCTTGAAAACATTTGATCTCGGCAAGAGAACTAGGAAAACGTGCAACAATGCGGTACAACAAACTCATAGTGAATGGAACTGTATACACAGTAGAGGAATTGATGAGGAGCCAGGAAATTGAAGACGGGGAGAGACACCTCGGCGTGACACCACATAGAAAAACAGGCACAAGAACCACAAGTGAGAGATCACCTACCGAAGATGACGAAAATAAAGAAGTAGTGAAAACTTCTAGAACAGACCAAAGACTGCCAAAAAACTAGATAGCCACACATCTAATGCGTATCTTGAATTTGCGGAAATGCAACGAATAGCTTGGATTTTACACAAATTTTATTTTCGCTCTTTTATTGTGTATTTTCATTGTGATTTTGCCGCATGAACTGTGTATTTATTCATAGACTCTGTTCCGGATTTCTTGCTATATTGATTTGTATCAATTTGAAGCAATAAAGATATTATTATTATTATTATTATTATTATTAATCCATTGTAATCTTATAATCCATTATAATTGTAAATCCATTTAAATTTTATAATACATAGAAATTGTTTAATTCATCGTAAATGTGTAAATGGCCATAGTTGTCGAGCACGTTAAACTGAATAAAAAAAAACTGAAACTAACTGTTCTTAAAAAATTCCTCAATAAAATAAAAAAATGATGAAAATTTACAATTGTCTCGTTATTATTAAATATCATTGTCAGAATGACAGAATTTATATTTCATGTGGTGCTTAACTGATAGATGTTTAATAATTGTCAGTGGCTAGACCAAGAAGTGAGCTAGCCGGGGTGTTCCGGAACTAATAGGAAAAAAGTCGGGAGCGTGAAGTACGAGCCAATATAATAAACTTTTCCAATACAGGCCCTTGTTTCCGAATTATAGGCCTCCAGAATTTGAATTTTGAATTCGTTTTTTATTTTTTATTCTCGTACTCTTCATTTTATCTTCATCAAATTTCAGCATATTTATAATGTATGTTAATATTTATTTTGGCAAAGTTAACAGATTTACAATAGTGCGTTGAATCCAGGGGCGGACTTGTAGTAGTTAGTGATCCAAAACTCTTTCAGGGATGACACGCCCTGTATGAAAATATCTAGAAGATCTTCCCCACAGCTAATGCTAACGAAAAAGTACTTTTGTTGGAATTCGATAAAATAAGCCGTCTGGCTGATATTCACCATTTTATTAATGTAGGTACTTCGTACTGATTTGCGCGAACCTAACCAGTTTTATGACGATATCCTACGTAACGAGTTAAAAGTAATTTATGGATCCATGTCTAATACTCGCCTTCTGTATTAGCTACAACTGGACTAGAAATTATTAACAGAAATGTTTGGATATTTTGCAAAAAGAGTTTTGGAACCTGTTCGAAAATTACGGACTACTACAAACTCGTAGGAATTATTGTTTCATACATGGTGGGGCCCCTCCTTATTTCAAATTAGATGTACAACATTTTAGTGGCCGCCGGGATCAGAAGACGTCAATCCTAGGGACTACTTTTTCTATGGTCAAAATCAAAAATAAAGTGTATGCAACACATGTCATACAAAGCAATATTTAATAGATACAATTGTGTTACTATGCAATTGTATTAGACAAAGTAAGGAACTGCTCTTTCAGGTACAAAAAAACAACCTTAGAGTGTGCTTGAAAGTGGTAGGAGCTAATTTGAACATTTATCAGATTAAGGATAGTTTTATTGTTGGTGTCACGGTTTGATTTCACCATTAAACATTCTCGAGCCACCCCTTATTCATAAATTATAATTCTTATCATTTTAGTATAATCTCGATATATTCAAGTGGAATATCTGGTTGATTTACCCACAACTGACTGTTATTATGCCCAGTTCACGTTCTACTTCTGCAACTCTTTCAACTAAATCTTGATTTAACCTTTATAATTCAGATATCTAGATAATGTTTCGTTTCATGTTAGTTGCATACAGGCAAATAGCATTGTGTTTTGCTGAAATCAACATTCTTCATTTTACGAATCAATTCGTTAAAAGGTAGGGTTTTATAATGAAGGAAATTGTAATTCAATATTTTGAAACAATGCGTGTATACAGGCCTTCACTGTCGTTTCTACACTTTCGTTATTTACCTTGCGGATAAGTTTTTGCCATCTTATGTCCTTTTTATTTGATTTATTTTTATCGAGGTCTGGGAGAACGAAATTTGAGGGGAATTTTGATTTCTCTTGACTTTAAGAATTGTGTTCGGCTGGTTGGATATTTAACACCCCGTATTTTGTCACTTATTTGTGGATTTTGGGGCCTTTTCTCCAAAGAAATCTTCATGGATGTTTAGTTCTGTACTGGTTCTTTGGTTAAATACGTGAAGATTTATCTGAAATTCAGGATTTGAGACCACCGACTACACATTTCTTGGAAACCCCGATAAACCATCCCAGGGGTTTTAAGCATGGGCTACATGGTTTTTGAGCGAGGGATTAGTGAAAGTAGCTTCTGAGTAAAATACAGCTACTTCACTACGTTTCACCAGCTCCCAGCTGTTGGTACCACCCGGCTACGACCGGAAACTTGGTGAACATTTTCTTGCTTTGTGTCTTACCTTCATTATTTTGTTTATATATTTAGGCTTTGTGCTACTAACATATCTGTATATTCGTACACATTATCATATTTTTTTTGTTAAATAGATCAAACTATACTATGTTTTATTTGTTCACCACCAGGCCTCTGCTTATAGATGTTTAGGACTTATTATTATTAATCTCTTTTTCTTTAATAATTATACCAATATATTTTATTTAAATATTCATATTTTTCTTATACAGGGTGTCCCGGGACTAATGGGAAAAAAGCCAGGAGCGTATAATCTAAGCCAAAATAATGTTGGTACTTCATATAAATTTTTTCTATGCAGGCCCTCGTTTTCGAGTTATAGGCCTTCAAAGTTTCAATTTTCAATTTGGTTTCTATATTTATTTTTTGTACTAGTTATTCGATCTTCATAAAATTTACGGCGAAGCTAAAATGTACGTGTATGCTTATTTTGGAAAGGTAAACAGATTTACAGTAGTGTCTTGAAGCCAGGGACGGACTACTCGCAATGGTTAGTGATCCAAAAAATTTACAGGGATGGCACACCCTATATGAAATAATCTAAATTGACTTCTGCGCACATTAAGCTAACGAAAAGGTACTCTTGTTGGAATTCGATAAAATAAGCCGTTTGGCTAATATTTACAGTTTTATTAATGCACTACGTGCGAATATACCTAACTAACTTATTAATACGATGTCCAAGATTTACCTACAGTACTACCAAAAAATAATTTGATGATAGCAGATGATAAAAACATTAAGAACTTATTTAATGGGAATTAAATAGGTACGCAAACATCGTAATGAGTTGTTTTTAATCAAAATTACGAACACAACATTATTAAACCATTAAGAAAACCTCAAAAAACACAAGTTATAAAACATTAGACTAAAATCAATTCCTAAACAACAACAGAAACTAATGTTATTCCAATAAATGTTCAATATGAGCTCCTTCCACTTCCACGCACATGCTATCTATGTCTACGAAGGTTGTTTCTTTGCACTTGAAAGAGCAATACCATATTATTTCTAATAACATTGCAGTGTAACACAATTCTGTCTATTAAATCTTGCATTGTTTGCACAGGTCTTGCGTATACCTACCTTACTTTTGAGATAAACCCAGAGAAAGAAATCCATAGGATTAACGTCTCCTGATCGCGGTGGCCATTGAAAAGGGCCTCCACGACCAATCCATTTATTAGTAAACTTTGTTTGTAAATGCTGTCTTACATCTAAACTGATATAAGGAGGGGCCCCATCATGCATGAACCATAAATTCCTACAAGTTTGTAGTGGCACATCATCAAACAGGTTCCATAACACATTTTGCAAAGACTCCAAATATCTCTGACCGGTCAAAGTACCATCAATAAAGTATGGCCCTATCAAATGATTGCCAACTATTCCTGCCCAAACATTAACCATGAATCTATGCTGGTTCTTAGTTTGGATAATGCCATGTGGAATCACATCATCCTATAAATGCATATTATGGGAATTAATGACCATTTCTGGTGAAACCGGATCCGTCCGTAAAAAGAACGTTACTAATAAATGTATTGTCTGCTTGTTGTTTTCGCAGAAACCACTGGCTATACTCAAGTCGTGCAGGATAATCAGCCACTGTCATGCTGTGAACTTTTTCATGTGAAAAGGATATAACAGCTATTTTTTTAGGACGCGATGAACAACTGATTTCGAGACGTTATGTTCTCTTGATAATTTTCGTAAACTCGTTGATGGTTCATTATCAACTGCATTTAACAAGTCTTGTTCAACTGCCATAGTACGTACGCTTCGTACTGGACCTTTCTCACCTCTTTTGGCAAAAAACTTCCTAAATTTTAAAATTTTGTTTTGTATACTTCGAAAATTACATTTACTTATTCATACCTGTTTCTCGTAGCCTGAGATCAATACGCAAAAACAGTCGTTTGTCTGGCAATGCTCGGTTTGCAAAATGTTCTGCATAAAACCTTCTGGCCTCTAAATAGTTTCGAGAAGCCAGTCCATACATTAAATGCATATCTGCGTACTCAATAAAAGTTAATACTGCCATTGTAGGTAACTGTTAAATTAAGTAATTATGAATTATTGAAAAGTACGGACTACGAACTATTCTACACGTTTGACAACTAATCCTACGGTTACTTGATAAACGGTAAAAACACTTTTAAAAAGTTTTTACCTACTTTCGAATTAATAAGTCGTTAATGTTTTTCATCTTCTGCTATCGTTAAATTACTTTTTAGTAGTAGTGTAGGTAAATCTTGGACATCGTATTAATAAGTTAGTTTTAGCTCGTTGTCTACTTATAAAAATGGTGAATGCGTTAATTGGTACGTAGTGCATTAATAAAACTGTAAATTTTAGCCAAACGGCTTATTTTATCGAATTCCAACAAAAGTACCTTTTCGTTAGCTCAATGTGTGGGGAAGTCAATTTCGATAATTTCATACAGGGTGTGCCATCCCTGTAAAATTTTTAGATCACTAACCATTACGAGTAGTCCGTCCCTGGCTTCAAGGCACTACTGTAAGTCTGTTTACCTTTCCAAAAAACATACACGTACATTATATATTTGTTGTAAATTTTATAAAGATCAAATAACTAGTACAAAAAATAAAAATAAAAACCAAATTGAAAATTAAAACTTTGGAGGCCTATAACTCGAAAACAAGGGCCTGCATAGAAAAAGTTTATATGAAGTACTAACATTATTTTGGCTCAGATTATACGCTCCTGACTTTTTTCCCATTAGTCCCGGGACACCCTGTATATAAGATGTTAACTGATAAGTAGTTCCAGGACAGCAAGGAGAGCTTCTGTTTTGGCTCAGCGAAAACAAAACAGTGGCGCCCTTTTAACTTTACCCACCCCTACTCTCCGGCATGTGAGATAGCTGGGCATAATTGCACACTTATTTCGCTACAATCTATCCGTTGATCTTTCAATTTATATATTTCATATTTCTTTAAATTCTTCCATTTTCATCAATATTTTCTCTAACTTCATATTTTTTTTTCTTAATTAGGCACAAAGAAAGCGCGTGGCATTGGTTAGGGATTTGTTCTAGTCTAATGTTTTATAAATAGTATTTTTGACGTTTTCTTATTTGTTCAATACCTCAATGTTTGTAATTTTAATTCAAAGCAACTAATTGCGCTCTTCTCATACCTTTTTAATTTCTGAGAAATGGGTTGTCAATATTTTTAATATCGACTATTGATAAGTTATTCATTTCCACTACAGTAGGTGAATCTTAGACATGCTATCAATACAATACATTAAAGCGTGATTATAACTAACGTAAGGTTATGTCGCCTCACTAGCACCGGCTAGGAAAAATATTCTTACATTGCAAGTGATGTAAAGTGGACGTGACGGGGTAGTACCATTTCGTTAATTGCTTGCAATGTAAAAATATTTTCCTTAAGGTGTCGTGACGAGGAGACTTAACGGTGACGCTACGTATAGTAAGAATCGCGCCTAACTCGTTACGTAGTATATCCTCATAAAATAAACGGTTTCAAAGATTAAAACTAACTTTTCCGCATATGTGGCCCTGAATAATATTCTATCATAAAATTGTCACTTGTATACACTTCAGAGCATGTATCGTGCTAACAAACCGAAATTTCTCCAAAAATAACCCAAAATGTAGTATTTCTGGATTTATAGGACTCGCTGTACTCACTCTACTCAGCTAAAAATCAATAGGGTACATCTGTGAGACACCTTGAAAAATATCCAACTATAAAATTTGTCAGTTGTAGACACTCCGGAGGCTGCATCGTGCTAACAACCCGAAACTTCTCCAAAATTGACCAAAAATGTGGCAGTTCAGGTACCATTGGACCCGGTGTACTAGCTCTGGTGAATTAAAAATCGAGAAGATTCATATATGAGGCGCTCTGAAGTATATTAAATTATAAAATTGGTCACTTGTATACACTCTGGAGGCTGCATCGTCCTAACAAACTGAAAATTCTCCAAAAATTATAAAAATTTGGTACTTTAAGTACCATAGCATCCGTTCACTGGTTTTAGTGAGCTGAATATTAATAGGGTTCATCTGTAAAACGCTTTGAATAATATTCAATCATAAAATTGATCACTTATTTATACTCCGGAGGCTGTATCGTGCTAACAGACTGACATTTCTTCAAACATATCGTACTTAACAGGTTGCATGCCGATCTCCTTTGAATACTGTAGCTTCTCGAGGATGTGTCCGTTATTTTTGGGTATTAGCGCATAATTTTCCATTAAAGTTGGTAAAAGTTTTTAAATAACGGCCACTCTAAAATCAACGGATGATATTTTGTGTCCGGAATACTCATTGTACAAATGGAAGGCATTGATTAGCAAAATTTCAATAATGTGGATAAAAAGTTTTTTTGGCAAACGAATGGTTCTCCTTTCATGCAGATAGTGGAACAATATTTGGTCGTGGTGGTCAATACCGGACATATATTTATTATACTCCGCTATAGGCAACGGCTTCGAAACTCTTTGCTTTTGCTTTGCTTCAACCATTCTATTTTCACATTCATTTGAAATATAGTGGACGCCTTTTTTATCCTTCCACTTACCTATAGTAACCCCTTTGGCATACCTGGCAATAGTGTCTCCTTTTTTGAGTTTGGTAGAAATTACAATATCTGGTATTTCTTTCCAGTTTGATCGTAATGTTCCAGTGCAATGAGTCTGCTTCTCCAATAAGGTTCTGGCCAAAGAAAAACTGTTGTAATAATTATCGAGATAAACATGATGATCAACATTCAAATGACCTTCTAATAAATGTATTACAATATTTTGAGAATGTCCTTTGCCGCCTGTATCATTTAACATGCCAGTATACACAGCAAACTTCTGAACAATACCTCTAGGATTTGTCAGCATGTACAATTTGATGCCATACTCATGTTTTTTGATCTTAATGTATTGTTTGAACATTAGTCTGCCGCGATTTAGCACCATTGACTCATCCAGCGAGAGCTCACATGCAGGGGATAATACTTCAGCCATTATTTCATTGAAAAAGTTTATCATTGGTCTAATTTTGTAAAGCCTATCTTCAGGTTTTGGTTGAGTTGGCCCAGGATCCCTCGAAAAGTGGTGTGCACGTAATATCAATAAAAATCGATTTCTACTCATACTGCCTGCAATTCCTTTATTGTGGAATGAAGGATCTGTTCTCCAGTAATCACGAATTCTTGGCTGTCGTACAACACCCATATGTAGAAATATTCCCAAGAATATCAATAATTTATGCTGTGTCACTGGTTTCTACGAACAAATTCTAGACTTTTCTTTCATTATTGCCGTTTAGAAAATATTTTCCGCATTGATATTGGTTCCATTAACTACTAATTGTAAAATATCATCGGTCAGTAAACTACGAAAAAAACCCCAGAAGATGTGTTTTCAGATGGTACAGTTTTGAATGCCTCATTGCACACAAACGTGAAATCTTTCATATCAATAGGGTCGTTTCTCCAATCAACATCTGACTCTTTATCTGAGTTTTCTTCAATTCCACATTTTTCTGCTTCGTTTACTGTATCGATAATTATATAAGAATTATCTTTGTGGTTTTCATCTTCACTCTCATTCTCAGAGTCCGTCCCTGACCCAAACCATCAATTATCTGATTTCGGCGACAATTCAAAATCACTTTCCTAAAACTATTTTCTAAAAGTTCTAACAATTCTTCATCCGTACACTTATGGAAACGGCGTCTTTTTAATTGTGAATGCCCTGCCATAGCGTTATCACTTTGCATCGTCCCAAAAATTCCAAAAAACGCGAAAAAAAAGAACCACGTGAATTTTTGATCTCTAAATACCTTTACTTCAATGCCTGCAAACATACTTCTCCTTCTTCTTCTACTTCTTGGAGATCTGTCGATCTGTTACTTCTGAAGCTGCCTCTGCATCTTTTCCTGGGAGTTGCTAGCTATCTTTCCACCTCTTAGGTGGTCTCCCGGAAGGTCTTGAGCTGGGCGGGTGGTTTTCTAGGACTATTCTCGGAAGTCTGTTCTCATTCATCCGTCTTACATGGTTGTACCACTGCCTCTTACGTTGTCTTCCCCATCTCACAATATCCTGTATTCCGCACTGCTCTCTGACATCTGTGTTTCTTACTCTGTCTCTTCTTGTTTTACCCACTATTGTTCTCAGTGTTTTCATCTCGGCCACCCTTAGCATTTGTTTCGAATTGCTGGTGTCCTCGCGGACTTCCGTGCCGTATGTCGTGATGGGTCTGATAAAAGTCTTGTGCCTGCAAACATACACAAAACAAAAATGCGATCCCGACCAAATTGACTAACCAAACTCATTAAAGCACATAACACGCTTATAAGCGGCAGTGGCACATGCGCCAAACATTTTTAGACGCTTGTAGGCGACAGTGGTATCCAACCTGTTAACGTACTATAGCACCTGTTGTAATGGCTCTAATGAGCTTGAAACCAATAGGGTTCATCTGTGAGATGTCCTGAACAATATTCAATCATGAAATTGGTAACTTGTTTCACTCTGGAGGCTGTACCCTCCTAACAACCTGAAATTTCTCAAAAAATTACAAGAATTTCGTACTTCAAGTACCATAACACCCATTGTACTGGTTCTGGAGTGCTGAAAATCAATAGGGTTCATATGGCATCTGTGAGATGTCCTGAAGAATATTTAGTCATAAAATTGCTGCTCCGGAGGCTGTATCGTGCTAACAACACATGTAACGAAAAGTGGCCGACAACAACGACGACGACAACATTCACACAGGATTTTTTTATAAAAACCGTTTATCGTGTTGTTAATGATGAAAAACGTAGAAATAACTTTTCTCAAAATTCCAACTTTTTTGGGGGTTAACCATTACTTTTCTCGCAGATAGGTTGGGCGGAAAAGTAAAAGTTGAATGCATTAACAAAATGGTAAATACCAGCCAAACATCTTGTTTCATCAAATTCCAACAAGAGGTTCTCTTCGTTAGCTTCAGGTGTAGGGAAGTCATTTCCGATATTTTCATACCGGATCTGCCACACCTGTGAAAATTGTGTATAACTATCCATTACGAGTAGTTCTGCTGGTCCCGGCACACGCTGTATATGAATAGAAAAAGAAGATTGTCCGTGTCTAAATTTATCATTAGGTCTTGCTAAATACTTATTCGAACTATTTTTTATATTGATTACGTCGTAATCACTATATTTAAATGACACCTTCATCAAAACTAAGTTACTGCTGTGTTTATTATAGTAATTATCAACGCCTTCACCATATTAGCAAGGTTGGTCCAATGTTAATGTTTTTTTATCAGTAAGTTAACTACAATTGTTATTCTATTTTATTTAACTGAAATATCTCATAATTTTTTTTATTTTAGAGTTCAGTTAAGGTACTACTTAATATCTAATTTTCGATTTTTAGTTCGCTGTAACTACTTTTCGGTTAACCATATTATTTTTGTCAAGAGAAAATTGTTGGTAACTGAAAATTATTGATTCTTGAATTTATTAATTATACCCTTTCATATAATTTTGCAGACTCATCGACGAACTTAATCCTCATCTGATGTAAATTTTGTTAGTAATATTCTTATTTGTATTTGTTGGCACGTCTATAGTCTCCAGGTGGTAATTCGAAAAGTCCCTTGTGAATAACTGGGATATGTTATTTATAAACTTCTTTATGTGGTCTTCCGGACATACATTCTTTATGTTACATGTCAAATATTATTGTCAAAAATGTTAATTATTGTGGTTTATATTGGTTGGGAGTTGACTGTATTGACTTTTTATTGCTTCCGCTTTTGGCTTTTGTTACTGACCTGATAATCCCGGTGGTTTTTATTCTGTTTCACTTCCTTTTCCAGTGATTAAGTTGATATTTTATAATTTTCATTGCCATATTAAATTCAAACACATGTCGAACACTTCAGATAACCTTGGGAACAGTTGATCGTTTCAATTTCTAGGTCAACAGGTGAAAAAACACTTGGTGGAGGAAACTTTTATATTACTTTTCTCTCTGGGTAACAACTTCGGTTATTGAATGCTTCTTTTCTCCAAAGGATCGCAATATTCATATAAACAGTCCTAAGTACGTTCATTTATAGCAAAATATATTTTTTATATTGTTTCTATTTGTCGTGATGGAGTGAGCTATGAACACATTTTCTTCGTTTTGCTCATGCCTTTTATAGTTCATTCCTTAATTTAATCCAATTGAATGTCCATTTGATATATTCTGGATGCTAACCGACAATTAAATTTGGCATTGGAATTTAGTTTTACGCATGTGGCATATTGGGAACGATCCTGGTGCGAAATTTAGGAGACGCTCCTTCTCTTCCGGCAATCTTTTAACACCGAAAGCATCTTGAAGAGTGGTTCGAGTTTTTAATCTGAAATTTTATTATCCTTTTTGTACGGGATTTGATCAAAACTCGATGTAATTCAGTTATCTTAGCTTATCTTCTTATTTATCTTGGCAATTAGAAAACATTTTTTGAGGAGATTAAAGATAACCACTACTATGTAGAATTTTTGCCGTTCTCCAGAATTTTATGATGGATAATCGAACCATGTGTTTTGAGCGTGTCGATTTGACTTTAGACACTTGGTGATTACATCCTGTCTTTGGAACCGTATTTAGTTGTAGAATCTTTTGAACAAACAAAAATATATAATATATAAACCCTCTTGGCCAGAGGGCTTTTCCCTGGCAGAAAATTTGCCTGGACAATAGATGCAATACCTAGTGCTCTAAGACGTCAAGTTTTAAATAATTCGGCGATTCTCAGGAAAAAAACGGAAACTAACCACTCTATTTTAAATTTTTTGATTGTTCCGTATTTTGTTTCATTTACTCTTACTAGTAGCCCAGTCGAGGTCCTAGTTATTATTGCGCACTCTTTTTTTGCTTCAAGCTAATTATTAGAAATAAGATAAATTATTGAAATTGATGACGTTGCGGTTTATAGCTTTAAAAATAATATAATAAAAACTAATTGTAACTTGAAATGCGCCCCATACCTATACCCTTCTTCATTTCTATGTTTCTTACCTTTTTTGATTAAATTGGTGATATTTGAAAATACTGTTGTTTTACTTGGCAGAGTGCCCAGGAGTCATTAATTACCTTACCCTTTTTGGAGTCTCTTCGTAGTTTTCCGAGGCTTTGTAGAATATAGACCAGTTTTTGATCAACTAGAGACTTCCAGTTTAGCCGGTAAACTGGTGGAGCCGAACCTACTTTCATAATACTACCTAGCTGGTGTTGCTCGCACCTTTTTAAACCACTGGTCTGTCCTAAAGCATAGCATATTGATTCTCTAGTCTAAATTTAGTTTCCTAATTTAGTTAATATATATTTAATATTCAGTACCGTTCAATCTTTCGAATAGAATAGTTGGTTTGTGTGGAGTGTCTAATCTTTAAATAGTACAGTAAATTAGCTTTGACTAGTTTTCAATTTATTAGTATAAATAATAAAATATTTGGCATTGGATAAGTTAATTCCTTTATATTATTATGACTGAAGATTCAGATGGGGGAGGGCCCCCATCTCAACACGACCCTACTGATAAAATGGACATTGAAATAAATGAAAAGTACAATTTAAATAATATATTTCTACTGATATCGGACTGTTCTATGTTATCGTTGAACCTTCAGAAACAGGTATTCGTATTTCGGCAGTTAAGGTAGGTTATCTTTTCATTGAGAGGAATTTAAAAAATTATATTGTAGATATTAAGTTAGTCGGTAGAAATAAATTGAAAATTATTTTTAAAAACTATCATACTGCAAATTCAATTATAGGACATGAAATAATGAAAGATAACAAATTGATAGCGTATATTGCGACCTTTTTCAATCATAAAAAGGCAGAATTAGGGAAGTTGATACATTTTTAAATAGAAAATATATATTGGAAAATATTGAAAGCGATAAAAAAGTCGTAGACGTTAAAAAAATGAAGCACAAAATCATTGATTCCGATAAAGAGATACAGTACGTACCTAGACAAATGTTAATTGTTACATTTTTAGGAAATTTTTTACCTAGTTCAGTTAAAATTGATTTAGTTCGGTTCGTAGCAGCGCAGTGCTACAAATGTCTTCGATCTGGACATACTAAAAAATATTGCAAAAGTACCACTGACAAATGTATAAAATGTGAACACATTCATGATGTTAAAGACGGTGTAGAATGTAAAAGTGAGGAATTTTGTATATATTGCGAACAAAACTGTCATAAGTCTGTCTCTAAAGAATGTGCCTAGTACCAGCATCAATTTAAGGTTAAAAAAACCATGCCTGAACAAAATATATCATTCAAAGAAGCGGAAACCAAAGCTACTTCAAACAATAGGTAAAATTTATTAAACAACCTCACAAACTTTCCACATCTGAATGACGACAAAGATAGTGAGAATCCTTCAGGTGGTGAAAACTGGGTACCACGTCCACAGTACCAACCTCCTAAAAAACGCAAGGTCATTTCTCCTCGTATAGTTAAAAAAAACCCTACCTTCAAATCTCAGGCCTCAACTAGTAATTCTGTTTTGCCTAATCCCCATAAGGATTATTTCCAGTCATACAGAGAAAAGCTAGAAATCGAAATTTTACAAAAAATTCCTCACATTTTCGAACATCTTATTAAAACATCTAATTTAGTTTTGCCAGACTGGGATATTTTTTAAGAAACACAAAACGAAATTAAAACAATTATAAATTCTTTACCTGATTCTAACGATGATGAATTCTATTAGAACCTTGAATATAATTCAATGGAATTGTAATTCAATAATAAAAAATAAATCTAACCTTTTAAATTATTTAGCTGGTTCAACTACTAGATTCGAACTAATTGCTCTAAATGAGACTTGGTTATCACCAAATAAAACGTTTTATGTAAACGGGTACAATTTTGTACACGTTGACAGGACTGACGGTTTTGACGGTGTCGGAAATCCTCGTCCGAGACCACTTATCATTCTCAGAAATAGTTCTCCGTAAAAATTTCAATTCCAAAATAGAGATTTGTGGAGTGTATCTGAATGACCTTAATATATCTATACTTTGTGTTTGTAAGCCTCCTAACATACAAGCGACTACGAAAGACTGGGAACATATTTTCTTGCAGACTCAGGGTGATGTTATTGTATGCGGTGATTTAAACTGTCATCACAGTCGTTGGGGATCTACACTCGACAATACACAAGGTAACAGATTAATAGACGCTATAGATGAAACAAATTAAATTATTTTAAATGATGGCAATCCAACAAAAGTTGGTAGGCCTAACGAACGACCTTCGCCAATAGATCTTACCCTAGTTTCACTCAGAATGGAATATAATAGATGATACATTAGGATCTGATCATTTTCCTATACACATCTCCATATCCCGACAATATATCCCATCTCCTGTATTACCATCAAGAAAATGGATAGAGTCTTCTGCCGATTGGGAGATTTTTTAGGAGTGCATAGTAAACGACCTCCTAATTAACGATATAAATTCATTAGAATCTTTTCTTGAAATAATAAATAAAGCAGCATCAAATTCTATGAAATCTCGTACTGGCGGATCTAAAAAAGTGTCAAACCCCCTTTGGTGGGACAATGATTGTGTTCAAATTATAAATAAACGGAAGAACGCTATAAAATGTACAAAAACAGTGTAAACTTAGAGAATTATCTAAAATTAAAAAATATTCAAGCTAGAAGCAAACTATTATTTAAACAAAAACAACAGGATTCCTGGAAAAAATTTGTTAGCAGTTTAAACAAAAACACACCGATCGCAAAAATTTGGGCATTTGTTAGAAAAATATCAAACAAAAATTCTATGATGAAAAAACAACCAATATCTGAAAGCCTTATAAATCAAATATTCGACAACATTTGCCCCCCCCCCCCAAGTTTTGTTCCAAATATAATAGAAGAACCGACAGAAAACCTCAGCAATCACAATGTCGACAAATCGTTTGATATCATAGAACTGGAAACTGCAATCAAATCCACAAGATGTACAGCTCCTGGTAACGATAATAAAACATATGATATTATTAGAAATATGCCATTACCTGCAAAAACAATTCTACTACAAATATATAACGATTGGTGGGTAAAAGGTAAGTACATTGAACAATTGAAACAAGTAAGTATTTGTCTAAACTCGAAACCACAAAAAGAGAGAAATTTATTTACGTCTTATCGACCTATATCACTGATGTCCTGTATAACAAAAACTTTTGAGAGGATGATTAAAACAAGACTGGAATGGCACTTGGAACAAAATTAAATTTTACCCTGTAGACAGTATGGATTTAGAAGGGGCTACGGTACTTTAGATGCAATAACTCATTTAGTTAATGATGTTCAAATTACGTTCTCTAAGAACAGATATTCAGTTTGCTTATTTCTTGATACAAAAGTTGCTTATGATTGTGTGGATATCAATTTACTAAAAAATAAAATAGTAGAGGTTGGTTTTAGTGAAAGGACTTCTCAGAGTATATCACAATTATATTATTCGCGTACAATGTATATTAGGGATCATGAAAATCAATTGCTTGGTCCCAGAATTGTTTGTCGTGGATTGCCTCAGGGATCTGTCTTGAGTCCTTTATTATTTAATATATATTCTGCCGATTTACATACACGGTTTTCTAATAATACGATGCATAAAGTATGCAGATGATATCTGTATATACTCCATTTAGGTTACATACGCTGATTGTCTTGAAACCTTGGAAAATATTATGCAAACTGTAGTCAAATTGACTGAAGAAACATGTATGACCCTCTCAACTGAAAAATCCTCAATTATGTTTTTTACTAGACATAGGCTTCGCACACCGGAGAGCTAAATCTGTGTGGGCGAGCGATGTCGGTAGTGAACGAGTATAAATACTTGAGTATTATACTAGATACTAAATTATTATGGTCCAAACACATCATACATATAAAAAACCAATGTAAAAAGGGGTATAATCTCCTAAAATGTGTCACAAACCGCAGATGGGGCGCAGCCCCTGCCATTGCTATAAGGTTTTACTGGTCTTACGTCAGATCAATTATAGATTATGGATGTTGTTTATATGGACCAAGTAGTAATTCCAACTTATTGAAAATAGATCGAATTCAGTATAAATGCCTTGGAACCTGTGTCGGCGCAATGAAATCGGCACCCGTGAATGCATTATTGGCAGAATATAACGAACCACCTCAATTTTTACGACGTTAATTATTGTCTCGAAAATATTTAATTAAACTTAATACCCTCAGGTCTGATATGATAAATAATTTATATAGTATTTCAATAGAAGATCTTACAAATCGATATCGGAGAGTTAAAAACACACCTCCACTTGCGGAAGCCTTCATTCAAACCAATGAGTTCAATAAAATATACAGAACCAACAAAACATTACCTATATATAACATTCCTTATCAAGCTATATTTAAAGTCCACAGAGTCATAATCCCGAATTATACGGAATCTAACCGCATTAACACAATCCTGTTTAATACATACTAACAGATTTTGCTGACGAGACAATAATATACACTGATGGATCTAAGACGAGGGATGGAGTTGGATGTGCTGTGTACATTCACAATACAAATCAAACGTTACGAATCATATTACCCGATATATGTGGTATATATACTGCGGAGCTGTATGCTATCTTACAGGGCCTCCCCTGGCCAAAATCAAGTAAAAAGATGGCGGTGTGATTATATCTGATTCAAGATCAGCATTGTGTGCTATAAAAGGGACTCATCTGAAAAGAATGAAATGTCCTATTTTATGTGACATTAGAACAATATTGTTGAATTTGAGTATGACGTTTATTTGGGTTAAGAGGCATATTGGAATATATGGGCATGAAAAAGCTGATCGATTAGCAAAAGATTCGGTACTGAATGGAGTTTCTTGTAATGTCTATACTGGAAAAGATGCGATTAGCTCAACACTGCGAAAACGCTTCACAATCCTCAAATAACACCTATTTTAAAATTCATCCTACCTTACCCTCACCTCCAAACTGTATTTTTGATTATACAACTCCTAAATTTTATTCAGCAAGTATATTTAGAATGAAGACTAGCCATGACAGATATCCCGCCCATCTTGCCAAGTTGGGTATTATACAGTCATCATCCTGTACCTGCAACGGTAATTCTTATGCTGATCTTAATCACATTTTCTTTGGATGCAGCAATTGCATTAACAAAACAAACAGTTTAATAAAGTCACTTGTTGAACAAAACTACTCCCTACCTTCAAACCTCACTCACCTTTTAAGCTCAGATAACTATCATATTTTAGATCTACTGGTAAATTTCATCAAAGACGTAAACATCAGTCTTTGGGTAGACTCATTGAAAATTTCTGTGGCTAATGGACTTGCTTCCTAGCCATTTTCTTTCACACACACACACACACACACACACACACACACACACACACACACACACACACACACACACACACACACACACACACACACACACACACACACACACACACACACACACACACACACACACACACACACACACACACACACACACACACACACACACACACACACACACACACACACACACACACACACACACACACACACACACACACACACACACACACACACACACACACACACACACACACACACACACACACACACACACACACACACACACACACACACACACACACACACACACACACACACACACACACACACACACACACACACACACACACACACACACACACACACACACACACACACACACACACACACACACACACACACACACACACACACACACACACACACACACACACACACACACACACACACACACACACACACACACACACACACACACACACACACACACACACACACACACACACACACACACACACACACACACACACACACACACACACACACACACACACACACACACACACACACACACACACACACACACACACACACACACACACACACACACACACACACACACACACACACACACACACACACACACACACACACACACACACACACACACACACACACACACACACACACACACACACACACACACACACACACACACACACACACACACACACACATATATATATATATATATATATATATATATATATTAATATAAATTTCCGTTTTCTATTGCACCTCCGTTTTAGTCAAACTTTGAAAAATTTTAACATATTAGCCTGACCGTTCTTCGAAAAAAAAACTTTTTTTCTGGCTAATACCACGCAGAATACTGAATTACATCCCCTTCGAAGAACGTGACGTCAATCGGCTCTTTTGTCGATACAGACATCTGTGGTGATCCACAACCGAAAGGAGAAGATCATAGTACACTGACCGGTTTCGACCTTCTTGGGTCTCTTCAAGAATGCCGTAATACCTTCTAGTTCAGAGTCTCTAATCTAAACTGAAGATTCCGTCCTCCGACAACCTCTATATAGCTCGTCTTGTTACACACTTGCGAGAAGTAGTGGAGCATTTCTTTTCTAATTTTATATTTTCGTTCTAACATTTTACTCCTGGCAACCCTGAGGTACGTTAGGTTTGGTGTTATGGTGTGGTGATCGCAGGTTTCCTTAATTTACTTAATTATTCTCTCCTTTTCGAGAAGCATGCTAGGATAATGAGTCTGTACCGAATATATTGAAATTTACATGTTTTATCTTGATTCTTTTCAATACCCGAGTGAGACAATACCTATAATATTTTTAACATCAATTGGGTGCGCTTGGATAAGAGTTTGAATTTTCATTGGCAATCTAATAACTCATAAATAATTTGAATTGATTTTTTTTCTACTTGATTAACCTCTGACATTTATCAAGATGGATTACATAATGCAGGTGAATTATTTAAAAAAAGATATGCTTATTTTTGAATTAAAAGTTCGTGGACGGTCAGCCGATGACACCAAAACGGTAGACGAGTTGCGCTCTTCCTTGCGCCTCGAAAGAAGAGGCAAAGCCTTAAATTACCCGCCTTATTATTTTCCTTTTGCAGACGAACATAATATTATTTCTAGAACTCTACAAGGAATTCTAAATGGTTTAAGCAATTTTGTGTGAGGAAAATGCTCGTAATAAATTTTTGCGGCTTGAGTCGCGGTTAATTCATTTGCTCCGACGTGCTGAATGTATTCCTGTTACCAATGTCTCGCCAGAGGAACTTAACTCCAAGTCTGAATTGTTGGCTGAAATTCTGTGTACTCTTGATACAGGATTATCTGGAGCTCTTGCACCAAGTCCAGATAATCCAGTCACTGCTCATTCTTGTTTGCTTCTTTAAAAACTCAGAGAGAGGGGATGTGGAGCCTCAAATTTTCTGGTGATACCAGACAGCTTTCGGTGTAAGTTGAACTTGAAAATGTACAAAGAAATCACGGGGTATATAGGGCGCAATTGACAAATTTTTGAAAAACGTGATAATAATCGAGAATTCAAAAATATTTTAGCCGCGGTCGAATTACGTGATAGAATCACAAAAAATGAGGAAGTTTTCATTAATTTTGAAGCCACACTAAGATATAAATACTCGTAGAAATGACTTTGAAAAAGAATTTGAAAATAGAAACAGTTTCGAAACGAAATATCGTAATAAAGTATCGATTGGTAAACTTATTTTGTTAGAGGTCAAGAGTAATTTGAGTAGTAGCGAAAAGTCAGGAGACAGTACAAATAGTACAAATCGTAATCTTACAGACTCGTAGAAATTCTCGAGTGTAGATAGCGGTGTTTTCAAACTTGTAAAATTACCGACAGCAACTTTTCCAAAATCCAATGGAGAATTTGAGAATTGGCTAGAGTTCAGACGCACCTTCATGAGTCTCATCCATCAAAATAGTTCCATAGAACCGATACAAAATCCGTGCATCTTTTGAGGGTTCAGCTGCTTCAGTTATCGAATTCTTAGAGTTTTGTTCAAATAATTACATAGTGTGTTGGACGACTTTGTGTGAGCGGTGTAATAATAAAATATTGTTAATCAATAAGTACATGAAATCTTGGTTAACTTCACAAATAATTAAAAAAGAATCTCGTCTTGAAATTAGAGCGTTGACTGATTCTGTTTCAAAAAATCTCAGCGCACTTTCACAACTTAATGAGCCTGTATATCAGTGGGGAACATTTATTATTCATTTGGTATGTATAAAACTGGACTCAATCACTCTTAGGGAGTGGAAAGAGTAATAGTTTTGCTCCTAAAAAATGATTCTTAACTAGTGAAATGTATTGTGTTTTATGTAAAGGAGGGTACAGTGTTACCAATTTTCCGAATTTATAGAAATTGTCTATGAATAATAGAATAGAAAAGGTTCGATCGGTAAAAATTTGTATAAACTATTACCTCTTTCACCAGACCTTAACGACTTAAAACCCCTCTTACCCCCCTCAATTTTCTGATCGGTAAAAATTTATCGGAGGGACCTAATCCAGATTTGACGTATTTACCACAAAATCTATTGTAACGCTTATCCAACTGATTAAGAAACATTTATGGTCAAGATGGCGAAACGAATATGTCAACGAGTTGTAGCAGCGCTGCAAGTGGAAAACGAATGCCTCCCATATCCAAGAAGAAACCTTGGTGCTGATAAAAGATGACACCTATCTTCTAACCTGCTGGAAGCTCAGTGATATCTGGGCATGACAATGTGAATCGAGTTCTGAATATCAAGACGTCCAGTGGAATCGTGAAGCGGTCATTTGCAAATAAAGGGTTTTAAAGATTGAAACTAACTTTTCGGGGGATATACCGTGCTAACAGACCGAAATTTCTCCAAAAATAACCAAAAATGTAGTATATCTGGATTTATATGACCCGCTGTACTCTCTCTAGTCAGCTCAAAATGAATAGCGTTCATCTCTGAGACACCTTGAAAAATATCCAATTATAAAATTGATGACTTGTTTACACTCCGGACGTTCTATCGTGCTAACAACCCGAAATGTCTCCAAAAATGTGGCACTTCAGGTACCATAGCACCCGTTGTACTAGTTCTGGTGAGCTGACAATCGATAAGGTTCATCTATAAGACGCCCTGAATAATATTCAATCACAAAATTGGTCACTTGTATACAATCTGGAGGCTGTATCGTTCTAAAAAACTGAAAATTCTCCATAACTGACAAAAATTTCGTACTTCAAGTACCATAGCACCCGTTGTACTGGATTTAGTGAGCAGAATATCAATAGAGTTCAACTTACTTTGAGACGCCCTGAATTATATCAAATCATAAAATTGATCACTTGTATATACTCCGGAGGCTGAATGGTGCTAACAAACTGAGATTTCTCCAAAAAATGACTGCACTTTAAGTACTATAGCACCTGTTGCAGTGGCTATGGTGAGCTGAAAATCATTAGAGATGTCCGCAATAATATTCAGTCATAAAATTGGTGACTCGTTGCACTCCGAAGGCTGTACCATGTAATGAAAAGTGGCAGACGACAACTACGACGACATACACACAGGATTTTTTTTCTAAAAACCGTTTTTTCGTGTTCTTGATGAAAAACGTAAAAATAACACAAACAAAATTTTATATTCCAACTTTTTTTGGGGTAAACCAATACTTTCCTCGCATATTAGATAGGTACGGTGGAAATTTAAAAAGTTGGAATTTTTGTATTTTTTTTATTGATATTTACGTTTTTAAGCGAGATAAACACTAAAAACGGATCTTTAGGTAAAAAATCTCGTATGTATGTCGTCGTTGTCGCCGGCCACTTTTTGTAACATATTTTGTTAGCACCATACATCCTACAGAGTGCATAAAGTTACAAATTCTATGATTGGGTATTGTTCAGGACACCTCGTGGATAAATATTATTTATTTTTAGTTCATCAGATCCATTACAGCGGGTGCTATGGTACTTCAAGTAAAATATTTTTGGTACTTCAGATTTCGGTTTCTTACTCTGATACATCCTCCGGAGTATTTACAAGAGAACAATTCCATAATTGTTTATTGTTCAGGGCGTTCTACAGATAAACCCTATTGATTTTCAGCTTACCAGAACCAATACAACGAATCCTATAAGTCCAGATATACTACATGTTTCAAAATAAATTGATAATTCACGGTTTCTTAGCACTATACATCTTCCGGAGTGTGAAACAAGTGAATAGTTTTATAATTGAATATTGTTCAGGACTTCCCATATATGAACTTAATTGATTTTCAGCTTACCAGATCCAGTACAACTGGTGCTATGGTACCTAAGGTACAACATTTTTAGTACTTTTGGAGAGACTTCGGTTCGTTATCACGATACATCCTCCGGAGTGGATACAAGTGAAAAATCCTATGATATAATATTGTTCAAGGCATCTTATAGATGGATTTTATTGATTTTGGGCTTACCAAATCCAGTACTATAAATCCAGATATACCACATCTTGGAGAAATTTTGAGTTGTTAGGAGGATACTGCCTTTGGAATGTATAATTGAGGAAAAGTTAGTTTCAATATTTTAAACCATTTATTTTGTCTTGTATTTATTGCTTCTGACTCCCATTTCTACAATCCCCTAGACTCGAAGTCGATAATGTTTTTCTCTCTCCATAATTTTTCTATCTTCTACTTTTCTATTCAGATGTTACAGATCTCTTCAAAGCTCCGTATATTCTCATTTTCTTTTTTAATATTTCAATTACCAATAAAATCATCATTCTACTAAAATATTTCATATTATTTCCATAGCAATTTTTCCCGTCATCATCAATTTTATCTAACTGCTTTCTAACAACAATAAAATATTTTCTCAAATAGCTATCGACCGAGGTTTTTCCTACCTCCTCTTCTTATCTTCATGAACTTTTCCATTCTACATAAATTTTAATGTAAATGCCTGAATTCACCCAATTCCTTAATATTTCACATCAATACATTTGATGAATCCCTTTGTACTTTCCTGTCAATTCTATATTAACGAACGAAGCGTGTTTTTCCATAAATAAAGCAAAAGAGAATTCCAATGAAGTTATCATAGTCTCTTCATTCGAATTTAATCAGTCACTATACCACGCCCACTCAACCTCACTTCTGACATAAAATACCTGACCGACTTCCTGACGCGCGTATTGTTTCGGAAGGAATTAAAACTTCCTCGGACGCGCTCTAAGTAGGCGGTGGAAATGTTAGAGTCATAAATTAGTCGATCACGTGACCTCGGCTGTGTATAGCCGAAGGACCATTGGAAGCTTTTTACCCTCCCGCTCCTTTCCCGTCTTCAATCTTCACCTCTATTTTCCGCAATTAACTTCCGAGAATTGTCAGAGGCGGCGGCGTGATGTTCTTGAAAAAATAGCAACACAAAATTGGAATTTGTAGATGTGACGGCAAATCTGGTAATTTATTGAAGTACGATTGATACATTCAACTTCATTTTTGAGCTGTATAGTAAGAAATTTAACACTAGTGTGAAATAGTGCGATTTTTAAGTGATTATTTATTTATCGTCCGACACCGGAACGGATACAGGTGTACCTCATTTCGCGATTTTTCAATTGTGTTAGCAATATACAGGTCGATATTAGATTCCATCTAGTAAATAGTATAAGACATATTTCAAAGTACACAAAATATTTTATATAAAAAGGTAGGCCTATATATTACCAAGAAAATGTACATATGTACCCTGCACCAGCAATTACGTTACTTGATTTGCGTTGGAACGACGCATGTACAAATTTACTCTGCTCAATCGTAAGTGTGAATTAATAGATGGTACCAGCACGTGTTCTCGAGAGGACGCAATAATGTGGCGCAAAAACAAGTTAGATTTGGCTGTTGAGGCTGATCATCAACAACATTGCAGTGGTTAGATGTAGATGATGATACTTTATCACTTGGTTTAAATGAATCTGAACTCTCAGAGTTAGAAGATAACTTAGAACAGTTGACGGACGAACTTGAGGTACGCAAAAAAATATAAAAAATGAATATGTTTGTAATGTAAACTATTTTTTAGACCATTGAATTTAACTTATAGTAAGGGAAATGATAATGTGGAGACCTAATCTGGGTTCGTTCCAAAAAATGGTATCGTTTGGTGTAAGGCGCCACCATAAGCTACTAGATCAAAATTAGAAAACATAATTTATAAATAAGCCAGCCCCAATAGCTTCTCAAAATGTGAAGACCATCAGCGATAGCTTCAAATTCTTTTAGATGAAGGTATGGTTACAATAATAGAGGAGGTCCGAACATGGGCGATGCCTATAATATGGGCCACCTTATTATGCGATGTGTAAATAGCGAGAACGTGCACACTATTGATCTGCGAAGAAATCGCTAACTTACGCTTTTCAAATAAAGAGAAGCAAGTGATGTTCTGTTGTTTAGAAATATTTCTTCAAGCACGTACAGGTTGGCAAATTAATTTTGGCAGTTGGATGTTTGGCAACATCCGATGCGCAGTAGAAAAGACGTATGCGGATTGCAAGAGCTCACTTCGCTGACAGAATTCGTAATCTTCGTTTCGACAGTACAGTTAAGAGAAAAGTGTGATTACCGGCGTTGTGCAATACTAACTTGTCATGGCGACTCCATAAAATAAAGTTGTTCATAAAAAGTTAAGTCAGCAGTGTCATGAAATAATTATGAGCGTTTTAAATTTCATGACCAAAGAGGCAAACAATGGCAAGTCAACAATTCCATTAGCGAAGCTAAGTTTTAATTATTGTAATGAAATTTTTAAACCAAACAAATTTACACTCGATAGTAAATTTTTTAAATCGATTTTCGTACATAAAATAATTATTTGTTAAACGATTAAAAAAAGGGACATTAGGGTGAGACAAAGTATTTTATGCACTCACATGTCAATTTTATCCACCGTTATGTCATCATGACAAACAAATCGACGCCATTTTTAGTCCATTTAGAGCAACCTAAATGAGGCATTTCTTGGTTTTGGCTGGCCTGCGGCTCATGCGTCAATTTTTCCATTCGTGAAAAAAAGCACCACTTTATCCATTTGTTGCATAAAAAACTATTCGGCTTCTGCCTACAGGAGTATATAAAAGGACACATGTTTATTTTGTGTAAGATACCTACTTGAATCTAATAGGTTTTTTAGCTTATAATTATAATTATTATACTCATTTCATACCTATCTCTATTACGTTTCGGTTTTATTATTTGTTTTGAACCATTTTCCAATTTCAGTTACAATTGCGGTGTGGTCATATTAAAAGATCGTTTAAAGCAACTAATGAACTGAAACATTATATAGTATTTTTGGATTTGATACTTCTTTTAAATGGCCGAAAACCACGACTAAAAATTTTGATTTCAAAAACGGTCAATGAAAACAAATTAAACGACTTCCTCATTTTATTTGTATGAAAATACACATGAGTAAAACTTTTAATACAACATTTATATCGACTTATTTTATTATCAGGTCATTGAACGAGTTTCTGCTGCTAGGAAAGTAAGCCAAAGAACGCTTTTCCGTATTAAAAAAGAAGCTCTGACAGGAAGTAATGCTGACACTGATGTGCCTACTAAAAAACAAAGAACGTTCCTAGGAGGTGCATAATAAATTATCACATATCCGAGAAAAAAGTACCCACGTTAAGAAATGTACACCAATCCTTTGCAGATAGTTATGGCTTCGCTGGAAGTCGTGAATCTGTGCAGAAATAAATTCATTCTTTGCGTTTTCGCTGGACCAACATGAAAAACAACTGAAGTTTGTTAATGGACCGTTACTAAATCAGACATTTACGCCTACTATATTTAAGAAACGTGAAAAAGTGCAGAGAACTGAACAAACCTATCATTTATATGGATGAAACGTACATACATTCATGTCACACGCACCTTAGTGGATGGAGCGGCTCATCGTTGTGCATGCAGGAAGTGAAAATTGTTTTGTACCTAATGCTGGTATTATGTGGAACTCCCAGTGAAAAACTGGAGATTATCATAATGAAATGGCGTAAGGAATTTGAGAGATGTGGTTACAAGAAAAACTTATTCCTAACCTACCAAAAAACGCTGTTGTGATAATTGATAACGCCCAATATCACAATGTTCCAAATGAAAAATTACCTACGACCGCTTGGACTAAACAACAATTAAAAAACTGACTTTCTGAAAGAAACATATATTCCAATGAACAAACGTTCAAACCGGATCTTCATAACGTTGCAAAAATGTAGAAACCGCAATATAAAACTTATAAAATTGATGAATTGTTCAATCACCCGAACTTAAGTCCGAACGAAAGTGTTTGGGCGGCACTTGAATAATATGTAGCCAAACGAAATGTTACCTTCAATTTTACAAAGTTTAAAAAATTCTGTAATGAATTTTTTGACACATTCTCTTCAAATGATTGGAAAGTTAGATGTGACCCTGTTAAAAGATTGAAGATGAATTTATGAACAATGAACCACTTTTAGATACTGTTGTATATAATATTATTAATTTGGCCGAAGACCGAGATAGCGGGGGTGATGAAGTTGATATAGCTGAAGAATCATTTGTAGATGCACATCATTATTTTATTGTTGATGATCCCTGTACATCTAAAACATGTTTTTCATTATATTGTTTGTTTGTAGTTGCTATGACTGAATACATTAAACGCAACAAATGTAAAATTGTAACTAGGTGTTAGAGAATTGTAGATATTAGAGACGAATTCCACTACAGTAATACAATATTTGTATCATATCTGTACATAGTTTTGGATAATCAATAATTGGCGGCACCTAGAACCAAGATTTTTTTGTTTTGCCGGTCCTAACTCTGTAAAAATAGTGAAGGGATGTTTTAATTTCATATTGAATATTTGCAAAAAAACCCAAAAATGTTACATATGAAAGTAGAAGTATTTACCACAAAAAAGCTTTAATATTTTATTTATGTTATTATTATACTTATTAGACAATCTCTAAAGGCGATTTCCCCAATTTGTTTCTAAAATTTTATGTATAAACCCGAAGTTTTACATTAATATATACTACATATTATTAAGAATAACAATTTTAGGAAGCTTAATAGGTAGGTATGTCATTAACTATTACTACGAACAAATAGGAAAAATTGTTGGCCAAATTTAGAAAGTCGTTAAACAATCCTTATCATATTGTACCCTTTATCTACAAAATCTACCTGACCTCCAATTTATATACAAATAAACCTCAATGACAAATATTATGAAGGGACCACATAAACGACATTAATTTGGAGTGAAGGTGAAAGTTTACGTCTCTTGGAATCTATTCATTATTCATTATTTACATCACATAAAATAATAAAGGGTAATTATAGAATTCCTTGTATGGTTTTTGAAGCAATAAATAATTATGTCTGTAGAAAAAAACAAATTTTCGTAGAAAAATCTGATGGTTTACATTTCCTTATTCATTCAATTATTAATAAAGAACACTTTAATGTTATTTTGTTTTGTAAACTCGATTTTATATAGCATTATACATATGTCACAATTTATTATTTTTAAATCCACATTCAAAATATTGTGTTGCCCTCGTACGTATTAGCAACCTCGCAACCTTCAAAACTTTGAATGCGAAATGTACGTCGCCTGCTCTTCCCGGTAACTGCGTTTACAACGTTGTCAAGTTGTATGGCTTTCTCGAGCATCGTCAACTGCCAAAATTAATTTGCCAACCTATAAACATTTTGTGTTTTCGTCAATAATTGTTAATTTTTTTAAATTGAAAATTGGTAAGTATGTACTAGAAATGTTACTCTTTGAGATGTTTTACTAGGTTTTGTTCAAAATGCTGTTCAAATACTTTGTTAATATGTATGACAGTTTTAAGGTTACTTTTGTAATATGGGCCTGGCCACAAGACATTCGAAGTATGGAGTTTAAATTAGCTAAAGAAAATAGAATAATACCTTTAGAAAAGAGATTGTAGGAAGAAGGTAGATCGATGGATTCTTACGTCGCTAATAAAGCCAACCGGTACGTCTTTTGAAAGAGCTCTTGTTTTTAGTGCTGGAAACGCATCAAGATTTTACGAAAATCTAGAACACGGGTACAATAATAGTTATTTATGCAACAAGTTAGTAAAGTTATTCTTTTTTCACGAGTAGGACGGTTTGACCAAGGCGAGTGTGGCAATTACTACGAGTGAAAAAGAGTTACTTTACTCACGAGTTTCATACAGAATTTTTTCTACATCCCTAGACTTAAAAAAATCGACAAAACTTCTATCAATTTTTATTTTGTAACAGTAATATTAAAATCACAACAGTGAGCATTATTAGTTTGAAGTGAAGAAGAAGTTACATTACTATTGGTACTTGAATTGGCAACATTTAACGAGTTCAAAGAAATAACATCGTCTATAGTTGTATTAGTACTTATTGGATTGTTGGTAGGATCGTGAACCTTCACAATGTTGCTTGAAGTCGAACTAGTTGTTCCCGTTAAAATTTCCACTGCGGAATCCATTTTGTTTTTTATTGTGTCGTCTACGTAACCCTCCGCAACTGTGTTGGATTTCCACCCACCGTGCTTCTTTAGTTGAATTATATCAATACCGGAATCCACTAATAGAGACGCCGAAGAGCTTCGAAATGTATGCCCAGTGTAGTTTTTTGGATTAGGTAAATTCAAATATGTTGCGATAAGCGAGGGAATTTTTGTAAAGTATTGTTATGTTTTTCTAATTTATTTGAACAGCAAACGGGTGGGATAAATTTCAAACACACGGTATGGCTACTTACTAATTCATTCCAACACTAAAGTAATCACTAACACTAATTATACACAGTATATTCACTTAAACTAATTTATATAGACAGTTCACTAATTTATATTCACTTATTTATCTCACGATGTCAAATTATGCACTAACTCGTCCGCTGATCGGTCCTTTTTATATACTAGTGCCTTTTTTTACTAGAGAATTCTGGACTGCGGCTTACATAAAAAATGCCTTTCGCGATATTTATCGATTGCCGGCTCAATCCTTGAAAGTCCTATAAAAAATGTCACAATAAATCCCAATAGACCTTCTCAGAATTCAGCGCGCTCGCCATTTTTTTAACTCCGTTAACATAAGGTTATAGGCCCGTACTTAGTATCTGCTTCGGTGTGTGAGTCCGTAATAGTATTGATACCTACAACTTGAGTTTTGCAATTCACATTTCTATACTGCAAAGAGATATGATCTGTTTTCACATTTGTGGGTCGTTGGTTTTTATATTTTTCATAAATGTTTATCAAGTTTATTCTATTGTCAGATATTTCACCAATAACAGTAAATTGACGTTGAACATGAGTTTTTGTATCAGGTGCTGTTATAGTTGAAACATTTCCAGTATCATTAATATCGTTACCCTTCATTTTATATAATTCCTCACTACGCCGAACTTCTGCGATTCGGAATATTGAAGCAACCTGGAATATGTTACAAATAATATCTAAGCTTACATTAAAAATTTTTGCTGTCATACCTTATGCATGAGATAATGATCTTCTGGAGCTTGCAACAGAAACTTATTAATTTCCTCACGTGCAAACGTTTTTTTTTCATTTCTTGGGTCTATAGTCTATTGATTTATTTTTCAAATAAATATGCAATGAGTTTCGAATATTTACTAATATCTAGCTCGTTATTTACCATTAGGGTACCTTTCAGTTTTGAATAAGTCGACCAAATTGTTGAAGACTTCCACATTTTGGATTTAGTTAGCTAGTAACACTCTTATGTGAAGCTGTTTATGCCTTTTTTAGTACGCCACTTCGTAGAACAATTATATTCCTTTAAGTACTGTTCCCTGGATTTCTCAGTGAGAAGATTCATAGTCGCTACAGTTGCCGATTCAACAACATCTTCTGGTGTGCAGTTTAAACTTTCTTCACTATCACTCTCCATCACTAATGATAAAACCTTTTAATTAGACACATAACGGATTTTCTTGAGCGAATATCAAGGAATAAAAGTGTGACAGTTTATCGGAGAAACGAATTGACATGAGAAAGGAAGCGTTCACAGCCCACTACTTTGATAAAACAATTTTATAATTGCGTTAAAAAATTACAAGTTACGGCACTTTTTTTAACGCAAAAGCGTGAAAAAGTGAACCGCTACGGTACTTTTATTCACGCTTTTTGACCGATTCAGAAATTACATTCTATATGAATGCAAATGAATGAAAAAAAACGTGAATAATATAACGGACGTAGAAAAATACAATTTCTCACCGCACAGAATATTTACCGTCGACGAGACTGGTTTATATATAGTACAAAGCAAGTCCCTGATATAATTGTTCGTAAAGGTGAACGACAAATTGCTGCCATCACTTCAGCAGAACGAGGATCACCTGTGACATTCGTTGCCTTTATGAGCGCCGGAGGACAATTCGTACCACCAATATTAATATCTCCCCGGAAAAATAGATATGACCAGTTAATTCGAGGAGCTCCCCCAGGGACAATTTATGACGTACATACCAGTGAATAATAATAATCATATTGTTTATTGCTAATACAATACATAAATTTCCAAAAATTTAAAATATTGAAATATTAAATAGATTGACCATAAACATAGGTTTCCTGCAGAGGCATTTGACATGCATGTGTGGAGGAGTTCCAATGTATAATGTAGGTAGTTGTAGATGAACTAGGCCGGTACGGGAACACTTTCAAGGTCACAAGCCGAGTCGAGCGACGTCTTGTAGGAAGGGGGTGTGACGTCATGAGGGGCGTGTCGTCGTTGTTTCTGTGATGTCACCTGCGCCATCCGTCAACTGTCACATGTGTCATCCGTTATATGTGCCGTATGTGTCATCTGTCATATATGCCATTCATCTTGTGTTCTGTGATGTACTTGACGTCACCTGCGCCATCTGTCAGCTGTCACATGTGTCTTTCGATATATGTGCTGTATGTGTCATCTGTCTCCTGTGATATACTCTTCTCTCATGTGCTCCATGTCATCCATCATGTGTTCTATGATTTTTCTATGTCAACATGTATATAGTGTGACGTAAGCAACGCTTTCGTATAACAACATGAGTCATGTGCTCCATGTCCTCAATTTTTTTTTTATGACAATATGTATTTTGTATAAAGTATGACGTAGGCAGCGTTTTCGTACAATTTATTGAATTGAAAAAAATATTTCGTTACCGGCGACAGGATTCGATCCATCGATCAGACAGTTTCTTGCGTTGATAGTCTCCGACCTTGCTAGCAATACCATGAATTCATTATTGTTTCATTCGCTTATTGTAAATGCGGTTTCAAAATTTATCAGAATATTACTTTTATATATTTTCAATTCAGATCGTACAACGAAAGAAATTAGTGTTCATAAGTGTTAACAAGACGTTATCTGCGTTATTATTGTATTTTGATTTGGATACCTATGTGAACACCGTACGGGTTAGTAACAAATATATTTGTTTTAGTAAACATTGTTAAACTTTCATTTTCATGTAATATTCTAGTTCATTGAGTATATACAGGGTGCTTTAAAAAAATACAAATCATTCCATACATCAATTTATTATTATTTAGATATATGTGTCACAATAGTAATACAGTATTTAAAAACCAGTGCCGGAGACGCTCTACATTTCCTTGGGTACAGGGGTATAGTCCAGTAGAATGACAAGGCTTTGGATAACGTTCAAAGTTTCCCGTAGCACATGGTGTACCATCAAATTTTCAAACATCATTAATATAGAGAAATACACTAAAAATGTGGCATTTCTTCAGTAAGAATTATGCTTTCTGATGTCTGCGTACGTATTTGAAGTGTGCAGCATACAATAGCTTAGTTGCAATATATCATTCAATTTGGAGTACTCAATGTCGCCTGAAGAGTATCGAATACCATGCACATTCTTCTCCAAGTATGACGCAGTCTTCCTATCTTGGTTGCTTAACGTAGAAATTGATTGGCCAGGTAAAAATATGTAGTGACTTTGCTTAAAACCAACTTCGATGCTGTTCTTTGACAACAAAGACTCCATCTATAACGAAACCCTGAATGTCTACGAGTGCTACTCTTATGATGATGACTGCTCGAATACTGACGTACAACATCAACATACATTTCAATTTAGAGTCTTGACTATGTCTGTGAGGGGGAAATACTCCATTACGCAGTCGTGTATTATAACACAATATACTTTGGTGTTTTCGGGGAAACCAATGTTTGCTGCAATATCAAGTTTTACATCGACTGTGGATGATGTCATACTTTCTTCCTGTTTCGAGCAATCAATAACAAACAATGTATGTTTCTTGAAAGAAGAATAATCTAGCAGAGGACGCTTCTGTGTTGAATTTATATAGCTATGATAAAATTCGGTATAGTTGAAATAGGCTTCTATGTAGTCGTTTTTAGAAAAATCCAACTGCATTCTTTCATTAGGCCAATATTCAAAATTTAACGATAGTCGGATTCTTTATATGTCAGCGTTGTCGAATAAGGTGGGATCGGTTTTATTGAACGATGAAATAAAACAATATAGTTTGTTTAAATCTTCATTTATTTGAACTACAAACTATATTGTTTCATTTCATCGTTCAATATGGATCTTCATCAAGTAAAAGCCTCATCTATTCAGTCGGTTTTATCGTTATCACGTTTGTTGGTTTGAAAGAAAACAATAACATAACGAGGTCTTTTGACTGAAGTTGTAGTTTCCACAGCCCAAACTTCACGTCTAGCATTTCTGGTAATTGCAGGCAGCTCGTGTATCTCCCACTTTCTAAATGGAATAACTATAGGATGATCCTTTCGAATGACCTTCATGAGTTCCAACTCAATATCATCATTAGGATAAATGTATTTGATTTTTAATTCAGTGTTGGTAATGTTGATGTTAACGATTGTACCAGGAAGGTTTTTTTCTGTGATAAGCACACAATCGTTATCGTTTCGAGCTCGAACCAAAAGTATTGTTTGTCGTCCAAACGTAATCGTTGGATAGTCGTTGAAAATGTTGAAAATATGCTTAAGAGGAATTTGAAGTTTAAATTATATGTCGATGTTATTTAGGATGGGGTCTTTGGGATAATTCCACCCTGCTATAGCCATACGATTGAAATTTTCTTGATTGTAGCATGTCATGGCACCTACAGCACTAACGATTCCAGGATCTCAAACAGTTTACATCTCTCTTGCACTTTCACTATATGTACACGAATCAAAAAGGAAAGCACCAACATTATTTGCTAGCTTCACATCACCTTTCCCATGCACATTTAGTGATCCTTTGATACACAACAAAGTTTCATTCATTGCAAAAAACGAATCAACTTGATTGATGCTTAATTCCACAATGTCACTGCAACTGAATGATCTGATGAATGGAGCATACGAGTATGTGCTGTTCTCAGCTTCGCGAATCGATTTATCGAAACTAGGATTACGATAAATATCAAACATTGGAGGTACATCCTCCATACGAGAACATTTTACATACTAAGTTGTCATTGTTTTTCTTTCATCAAGAAGCCTAAAGATTGTAAAATAATTTGTTAGCAAATGTAAGCCGCTGACCCTGCTACTGATGTTGCTTTGAAGAATGTTGCGTTACTAATGACGTTGAATGTGCAGCAGAACGCCTATTATGATTAATTATCAATCTCATATAAATATTAGAATAAATATAAACAAATAACACATATTAAACAACATAATTAACTAAATATATCCAAACACTACTTAAATAGACTAATGATAATTGTAGTTTAAAAAAAATTAATATAAATTATCGATACATGAAAATGTTTTATTGTAAAGTTATTGTACATAATATAGATTAACAAAACCATCGAAAACATCTCTGTTTTGATTTAAAAACCAGTATTTTTCAACGCTTCAAGCTTCTAATATTTTTTATATCTGTTGGTAACAAATTATATAATCGAGGTACAAAGTAACTAGGACAACGTTGACCAATGGTCTTTATGGTAGTTGTAAGGTGCGCATTGTTTCTCCTAGTGCAGTATTCATGTATGGAAAAGTTTAGTTTTATTTTATGTTGAAAATGTTTATCAGTATGTTTTGACAATACAGATGCCTAATGTCGAACAATTTGGTTTCAGTGAAAAGTTTTCTTCTTCTTCTCCATATATATATATATATATATATATATATATATATATATATATATATATACGCAAATAGAAGGTAGTTATTTTGCCAATAACTAGTTAGAACAAATATTATTACGGGATTTGGCATCTGAGACAAAGAATACTCTATTTAATTAGTCCGAGCTTTCGAAAATATTCATTTCCATCCTCAGGGACACTACAATTGATAAAAATAGTCAAAATTTTGAAATCAAGCAATAAAATTAACACTTACATTAAGTGAGGTTATTTGTCATTAAAATGGTGTAAATGTGAAAACAACATCAGTGTGCTTTTCTTTTCTTGAAAAATGGTTCTTCATAATTACCATGTACGAAATTACATGTTAAAATTATCACAGTATCTAGAATTTTTCTAATATATACAATTTTTGTGATTAAGACAGATCAGCTACCACGTGGAACTTAATTAAATTTTAATGTTAGGAAACTGTCACTAAAGAATTCTTCTCTTCCATTGACGCCTTGATTGAGACTTATACATTTGGTTATCTAGTTATATAAATCGATGAAAGGAGGCCGCCTGAGTGAAATTATCTCGGAACAATACTGTTTATAAATTTATAATGTTGTTAAAGTATGTGACAGTTGTGTATTGAAATTGATTGTTAACAGGTATAAATAAATAGAACTAAGGTTATCAATATCTGTACGGTTGTTCATGATGTTAGGTGTTTGTGAGATATATGTCATTTCCAAGAACGTTCTCTTGGTATTATTAGTTTCGGTGGCTAAAATACGAAAATTGTCATAATCCATTACATGACCCTCACTGCGCACATGTCCCGCCAAAGCACATCTGTCAGGGTGCAGTCTACTATCACTCTTATGAGATGTTATACGGTCTTTCACTGGTCTCGAGGTCTGGCCAATGTATACCTTATCACAATTTGTACAAGGGATGGAGTAAACTACAGCTGACATCTGCGCCCTAGGGACTCTATCTTTAAGTACTGAGAAAATAGAATACACCGTCAGGGCACTTCTGTTCGCAATGACAATGTCAGGTACTATTTCAAAAATCTTCTTCAACTTGGGTGTTATTTCCTCTATATATGGCAAAGAAACATATTTTTTTAATGACTGATGGTTTGCTGAGCCCGTCACCTCCGTGGGAGAACTATGAGTTTCTAACGCTGAGTTATTATGATAAATTAATTGGTTCAGTAATGCATACGGGTAGGAATTGCTCAAAACATACCAAATAGGATTTTATAGTTTTTTTGGTGAAAGGAGGGGTCAGACAACTGGGAAATTCTATTCTTTATCTGTTTAATCAAATTCACCTTCATAGACTTTCTGTGGTATGACCAATAGTTGAGGTATCTACCGGAACTCATCGGTTTCTGGTACCAATCAATAAGTACGATGTTGTTTGTTATACGGATAAACTCAATGTCTAAGAACGGGACTGATTGTTGGTTATCTTCAGTTTTTATAGTAAACTGTATGTGAGGATCGAGATCATTAAATACGTATATAATCTCGTCTATACCATCTCTCGGGATAAAAAGGATTATGTCATCGACATATTTCTTAACAAAATAAGGTTTATAAGTTAGTACTAGTAGAACAATATCCAGCACGCCTTCCATTACATAACAAGCCAAAATGGGCGATATTGTTGCACCCATTGGTGTTCCAAAAGTTTGCTTGTAAAATTGATTATTAAACGAAAAATAGTTATTCTCAAACACGAAAGTGATACACTCCACAAACGTTACTAACGACATTTCGCAATAATTGCTAATGCAATTCCATCTCTTAGTGATGGATCTAATGCAAGCTTCCAAATATACATTGCTGAAAAGGGAAACAACATCCAGGCTGGCCAACACGTAGCCATCTGGTAATTGACTTCTATTGAATTGTTTAAAAAGATCAGAAGAGTCCTTCACAAAATACTCGTTATCACAATCGTAAGCTTTGGTTAAAATATCAGTTAAAAAATTGCTTAACGGTTCAATGCATGTGTTCAACGATGATACAATTGCTCTACCACACAAAGTTGGCTTGTGTATCTTTGGAAGGCAGTAAAATTTGGGGGACTGAGCCTTGTATGTCGTCAGAGACTTTTTTTTGATTTCATCGATAAAATTATTGTTTTTTAATTCTTTAATTAAGTTGTTACATTTTCTTTGAATATTGGCAATAGGATCTTTACTCAATGCACTAAACGAGGTTTCATCATTAATTAATTCTAATGAAATATCAAGATATTGTTGTTTAGTGAGAACTACCGTTACATTACATTTGTCTTATTTCGTTACTATTAAATTAGGATTAGTTTTTGAAAAATGTTTTGTTATGTTGTGTGAGTGACGATACGAGTTATATTCATACTTTGAACTGTGTATGTAATTAGTTATAATGTTAGTTGATTTGGCCATAGTAACATCCCTCAAATTTTTGTCTTTAATTTTAGAAACAATCACATTGACATCCGCTAAATACGAACCCACAGATATATCTCTGCCTAAGATAGGAGGGATCCCAAACTTAGGACCCAAACACAAGTATTTTTTTATATCTTCAGGTATGTGGTTACCTGAGATGTTATGAATCCAATAACTATTTTTCGTTTAATGATCAATTTTACAAGCAAACTTTTGGAACACCAATGGGTGCAACAATATCGCCCATTTTGGCTTGTTATGTAATGGATGACGTGTTTGATATTGTTCTACCAGTACTAACTTATGAATAAACCTTTTTTTGTTAAGAAATATGTCGATGACATAATCCTTTCTATCCCAAGAGATGGTAGAGACGAGATTCTATACGTATCTAATGATCTGAATCCTCACATACAGTTTACTATAGAAACTGAAGATAACCAACAATCAGTCCTGTTCTTAGACATTAAGTTTATCCGTACAACAAACAACATCGTACTCATTGATTGGTACCAGAAACCAATGAGTTCAGTTAGATACCTCAACTATTGGTCATACCACAAAAAGTCTATGAAGGTGAATTTGATTGAACAGATGAAAAATAGAATCTCCCAGTTGTCTGACCTTTTCTTTCACCAAAAAAACTATAGAATTCTGTTTGGTATGTTTTTGAGCAATTCCTACCCGTATGCATTACTGAACCAATTAATTTATCATAATAACTCAGCGTTAGAAACTCATAGTTCTCCCACGGAGGTGACGGGCTCAGCAAACCATCAGTCATTAAAAAAATATGTTTCCTTGCCATATATAGAGGAAATAACACCCAAGTTGAAGAAGATTTTTGAGATAGTACCTGACATTGACTTTGCGAACAGGAGTGTCTTGACGGTGTATTCTATTTTCTCAGTACTTAAAGATAGAGTCCCTAGGGCGCAGATGTCAGATGTAGTTTACTTCATCCCTTGTACAAATTGTGATGAGGTATACATTGGCCAGACCTCGAGACCAGTAAAAGACCGTGAAACATTTCATAAGAGTGATAGTAGACTGCACCCTGACAGATGTGCTTTGGCGGAACATGTGCGCAGTGAGGGTCATGTAATGGATTATGACAATTTTCGTATTTTAGCCACCGAAACTAATAATACCAAGAGAACGTTCTTGGAAATGACATATATTTCGCAAACACCTAACATTATGAACAAACGTACAGATATTGATAACCGTAGTTCTATTTATTCATACCTGTCAACAGTCAATTTCAATACACATCTGTCACATTCTTCAACAACATTATAAATTTATAAACAGTATTGTTTTGAGAGAACTTCACTCAAGCGGCCTCCTTTCATTGATTTATATAACTAGATAACCAAATGTATAAGTCTTGATCAATGCGCCAATGGAAGAGAAGAATTCTTTAGTGACAGTTTCCTAACATTAAAATTTTATCAAGTTTCACGTGGTATCTGATCGGTTTTAATCACAAAAATTGTATATATTAGAGAAATTCTAGATACTGTGATAATTTTAACATGTAATTTCGTACATTGTAATAATTAAGAACCATTTTTCAAGGAAAGAAAAAGCACATTGATGTTGTTTTCACATTTACACCAACTTAATGACGAATAACCTAACTTAATGTAAGTGTTAATTTTATTGTTTGATTTTAAAATTTTGACCACTTTTATCAATTGTCCCTGAGGATGGAAATAAGCATTTTCGAAAGCTCGGACTAATTAAACAGAGTATTCTTTGTCTCAGATACCAAATCCCCCCCCCCCCATATATATATATATATATATATATATATATATATATATATATATATATATATATATATATATATATATATATATACCAAACAACTTAGTAGGGATGCGGTCAGAGGAGGGCTGAATCAGAAGACTCCTTTTTGACTAGTTAAGCTTTCGAAAATGTTTATTTTCATCATCAGAAGCTTAACTAGTCAAAAAGGAGTCTTCTGATTCAGCCCTCCTCTGACCGCATCCCTACTAAGTTGTTTGGTTTTTATCTACGGTCACTACCCGAGGTTCTCTCTTATATATATATATATATATATATATATATATATATATATATATATATAGGCCTTCCTGGTGGTCTGGTGCTACATGGTTTTAGACATCTTGCTGTTCGGGTTATCCTATCTGCGCCCATTCATGTAACATGTTGGTTCCACTCCCGTCTTCTTTGTCTTCCCCATCGTACAACATCCTGTACCTTGCATAGTTCTCTTATCTGATTGTTTGGAATTCTATCTTTCAATGTTTTGTTAGCAATTGATCTCAAAGTTTTCATTTCTGTGGTTTTCACTGTTCTTTCTGTTTCTGCTAAATCGGCTCTCATTTTTATTGCACCTGTCAATTTTGGTCTAATATAATATGCTTTATATATACGAACTTTCCCATCCAGTCTCATGTCTTTTTTTTTTCCAAATAACATCCCTCAGACCACCTGATATGTAAGATGTCTTATTTGCTTGTTTTAGTACACTTTGTTTTAGTTCTCCGTAGCTGGATATATCTATACCCAGGTATTCGAACCTTATAACCTGCTCTATTATTTCATCGTCATACAACTCTGCATCGTCTGGGTTCTCTTACCGTTACTATAGTTTTGGTCTTAGTGGTTGATATTGGCATGTTATGCTTTTCCGCCGATGTTCTGAAGGCATTTACCATACGTTGTAGGTTGTCCTCTTTGTTTGATATCAGATCAGAATTGCATCGTCTGCATAGCACAAAATTTCTATTTGTTTTTCTCCAAGCCCGTATCCGTGTGACACGATTTTTACCTCTTCTATTATTTTATCCATTATTAGATTGAATAGTAATGGGCTTCAACTATCTCTCTGTCGAATTCCTGATGTAATATTTACTTCCGATGTCAATTCATTCTCGACCTTAATTTCAATTTTGTTTTTTGTGTTCACGTCTTTAATTATTTTTACCATTGTGTTGGATTGGTTTCCTGCACATCTTCTAATTTTACACGGTCAAAGGCTTTGGTCAGGTCTATAAAGCACATATATACAGGATTATTATATTCAATTGCCTTCTCAACTATTTGTCTGACTTTGAATATGGCATCTATTGTTGATCTGTTTTATCGGAAGCCCTGTTGCTCCTCTGATATCGTATACTCTTTATTCATCTTATTTGCGATTATTTTCGTTAATAGCTTGAGTGTTGTGTTTAGCAAGGTAATGGTTCGATAATTGCTAGGGTTATTCTCGTTTCCTTTGTTATGTATTGGTATTGTACTGCTATTTTCCCATTGTTCTGGTACCTCATTGCTGTATGTCAGGAAAAAGTGCATTACCATAATAAGGTTTTCGTTTCCTATACATAATTTTTAATACCCATTTGTGCAACATATTTAAATTCTTCATGTGATAATCCGCTGTACCGCCCCATCCGAGGGTCCCATAATTTAGATGTGATTGTACGAAGGAAAAATATTAAACTTTTAGTTGATTTTTGTCCAGAAAATCCAGTAAGTATCTAAAGTTGTAAAGTGGGGCTTTGATTTTATTTGTAACATTATTAATTTTCAGATCCCACTTAAGTTGCCGGTCCACAATAATACCTAGATACTTCATCAATGTTGACTCTGGGAACTGGATGGAATCTATATTTATTAGTCCAAGATTCGGTTGATGGTTCATATAAGATGAGAACAATGAATATTTCGTTTTTTGTATATTTAATGTGAGTTCATTTAATTGAAACCACATTATTATTATTCTAAAATCTTCTACAATCATAGTTTTCAGTTTATCCTTATTACGGGCAGAGTAAGTTATTACAGTATCATCAGCGAAGCTTATAATATTTCCCTTAGTATTTATTTTTCGCAAGCTGTTAATATATAGAGTAAATAATAGCGGCCCGAGAATATATATTAAGTCACCCGGCGTGAATGAGGGAGAAATTTTTACACCGGCTTTTAGGCGGGTAGGAGATACCCAAAATTCAATGATCAATTTTTAATATTATATTTGCGTAATTAGTATTTATGCTTGGAATATATTAAGAATATTATCCATTTACAATAATAATAAATAAAATACCAGCATCAAGTACAAAAGACGTATCTAAATTTTGTTTGAAATAAAATACAAGTTTAGATAGTTAACTACTTTCCGCATAAAAATCCAATAAAATCCCAACTTCTTTGGTAAATCAACATAACAATACTGTTTTCTAATTAATATAATAAAAAAAGAAACTGAAAAGTATATAAGATCATGTAACAGAGCACCAAAGTTACAGCTACAAATCAGCACAATCTCCGCACATAAAAATCGCGTGTTCCATACGCATTGGCTTCTCACATTTTGTAGAGCCATATTTTGTTTTTCTATTTTTTTCCTGAGTACACTCACCACATCTCACATATTAACCAGCCATTTTTTAGGGAATTGGTGGTGAAGGCTTCCCTAAATGATCGGCAATCCTCTTTCGTGTTTCCCTTGGAAGAGGTACGTTCTGTTGCCTGTTCCGAAGACTATCATTTATTAAATTCAAACCTAAATTACGAATGTAGTCACGGCGCTTCATGCGTGTTTTGTCACCCCTGTTATTTTCTCTGCAGATTATGATACCATTTATGGCAGCCATATTGAATATACCATAAAAATCGCCATGGACCAACGTTTGCTATTGCGTGAAACATCATAAGTGGCACACAGTTCATCTGCGACAACGACTCCGGCTTTAGTTTTATTATAATAAGTAATCAATTCCGGTTTTCTTGTATCCCCTGTCGATTCGTCGATATTTCTATTATGGTGTAAAGTTGACATAACCAGCACTTTATTTTTATTAGGTACATAGGATACCAAAGTAACATCGTTTTGGAACGCAAATCGAGAGCTATTGACTTCTGTTCCCTTTTTTTAAGATCTCAGGTACACTTGACTTGTTTTTACGGACTGTGCCGACAGAAGTCAATGAATAGTCTTTCAAGAGATGAGTCATGAGTGGGTAACTAGTAAACCAATTCGTTTTTGTTATTGGCTCCACTAAACGTCTAACGATGTCAAACGTTTTGTTACTCAGTTGATAAGGTCCTGGTGGTTGTTTTCCTGCGTATATTTCCAGTTTGAGAATGAAAAACTTCTCCGCATCAACAAGAGCTTCAATTTTTACTACATATTTGGCTGGTTTGTTGGGAATGTATACGCGGAAAGGACATGACCCTCGGAAAGATAACAACATTTCATCACTAGTTAGATTCTCAGAAGGCACATAATGTTTTTGAATATTTTCAACAAAATTGTCAAAAATGTCCCTTATTGCAGCTAGATTGTCAGTCTTTTTCCTCTCGAACAATTTTGGAGGAAGTAAAACCTCTGCTGTGACATTGTAGTCCAAAAGATTTCAACTCCTGTACCATCTGTGCGCCACAAATCGTTCAGATTTTGTCTATTTGGGCGATTCAGGCCAGCTATTTACAAAATACCTATAAATGACTTTAAATCCTCCACAGTTGCATCTTTCATGTGATACTGCTCTTTATTTTCTGGATGTTTTTCTCTTTCATCCATTATTTGAATATTTGTGTATGTAAGTACGGCATTCAGCATAATGTCTGTTATAAAGAGACTTCAAGTTTTAATCTCAGTTTTAGCAGTACCTCATACGCCGGGAGCATTAGTAATAATATTCTCAGATCAAACTCGAACGCTTTGTCTAGGACAATCTTTTGACCATTTCGTGCCATCATTGGACGTATAATAAGCTCCACGTACGTCAGTCGAGTGGCTAGTAGCCGGCACAGATTCCGGCTCTTCCAAATTATCCAAATCACCCTCTGGTTCCAAATCACTTCTCTAAGAAACGTAATCAATTTCTTCTTCGCTCTCAGAGTCACAGGAGCTACCACTTGAGCAGTTTTCTAATAGTTCTTGTAGCCGACGTTCTTTCTAAATAATAAATCACAAAATTCTATTAATCAAAAACTTACTGTCAACACAAAAATGTAACACTGACTACGAGGTCGGGTGTGACATACCACAGCCACGTGTACGCATGTGTATCTACGTCGCCGCCAACGCAACACCAAACTCGATAATGTACCTCGCCCCTCGTTCCCTCACCTCCAGCAACTGAAACGACAGGACTCGCATAACAACAGTAACATTAAATAATCTGCGTTTAAAAACTTCTCGGGTATGACATACCAGACCTCACTCACGCCGAGTTAAGTCAATCACTAGGTAGGTCATTTCTTGGTCTAGCCAAAAATAGTTGATAAGCATGACGTAGGCATCAAATGAAACTGTCATTCTGACGATGATATTTAATATCGATACAATTGTCAAATTTCTTTTTCTCTCTTTTTTAACATTTTTTCAATATATTGTGGAATTATCTAGAAACAGTTAATTTCATTTAAAACAGTAATATGAGTAGATTCCATGGAGTGTAGGTCGAGACAGTAAATTTCCTATTATCTAAATAGCATTTTAATAAATTATTGATTTTTCCGCGTAAGCCACAACACTCAAGTTTTTGTAACAAACGTTTGTGACAAACAATTTCAAAGGCTTTAGAGAGGTCAACGAAGAAGGAAATTGTTGGAGTTTTCAAATCTGAAGCATTATATAATTGTGATGTTAGGGCATATATTGCATCTTCTGTCGACCTTTTATCTCTAAAACCATATTGCTTCTCCGAATTTATATTAAACTGATTCAGGAATTTCGTAATTTTTTATTTGATAATTTTTTCAATAATCTTTGAGAATACATACCTATAATATCGCCAGAAGAAGCAAAAATAATGAAGAGTGAACAAAAGGAAAGACCAAAGTAAACAAGGTGATAGCAGGAATGGAAAAGAGTGAAACGAAACAAAGATTAAATACATCTCTACATTATTATTCTCAGTTTCTTCCTGAAACACATTTATCTTATACAACAATTTTTGAGCTCCAGTAGCGACTTACTACTGTGGAAGCTGATACAACAATAAAATACTAGTTGATAATAAAATTGAATAATATCAACAACAACATTCTCAATTTACTATAAATATAATTCATATATAGTCTATTTGGATTTTCTGCAGAATTTTTTACCAGTACTATTGGATGATGCAGACGTAAATGTAGCAGGAATGTATAATCAGCATGCAGATGCTTCGGTGCATTACAGAGTCATAGTAAGAAATGTGTTAAATGAAAATGTTCCTAATTCATGGATAGGCAGAGGTGGTCCCAATAATTGGCCTTTTAAAGTCACCTGACTTCAATCCTGTGGATTACCATATTTGGGGATATCCAAAATCAAAAGTATATGCTACCGACATCCATAGCAGAAAAGAACTTCTTTGAAGAATAGAGAATGTCTGCGGAGAAATCAGAAATAATCCAGATGTGATCAGAAGGTCCGTTCGCAATATTACAGAAAGGGCAAGAAAGTGCATAGAGTAGAATGGAAGTCAGTCATTTTGAGCAATTTTGGTAGGTTAGACTTGCTTCGTTTGGACAATGTTAAAATTTTTTGTTTTCTTTTCATGTCAATTAATAAGATTAATGAAAATCTCACCGATTTTGGAGGATAAATTCATTTCTCGTATTGTACTCTTGTTATTATAAATGTAGAAGTGCATAGTTTCCAGATACATATCCTTATACAGGGTGTTCGACATATTCGAAACATATTGAATGATTATGTCCTAAGTACGGCCCTGTCATCATATCTTTCAGTGGTCTGTACTCGTAAACATACAAACTCAATTGAATTTCTAGGATGCTTCTCTAGATGCATTAGATATATTTCATTTCAAGCTAAAAAATAAAAAAAAACCTCTCCGATACCATTGTTAACACCCAAAACGTGCAAAAATTATAACTTTGACGGTAAATTTTTGGTAGTAAAATTGGCTACGAAAAAATAGAAAGGATATAAGTAAATTTGATTTTTCATACTCTTTCCAATTATAAAGAGCAATTTTTAAAAAATCTATATGCAGGGTGTTGTTTTTAGGAATGACGAGTTTTGAAATTTTTTGTTAAGCCGGACCTGCATTATATTTTTGGAGATGCTTTTTATGGAGTTTCTAAGTAATGGTTATTAAGTGTACCAAATTTCAAAATGATATACAGGGTAACTCAGAAGTTATGAGGTTCGAAAGAAATAGGATACATTTATAAAACACCCTGTATCTAGATTATAAAGTGCAGAAGATACATTGAATATAGGTTTTTGGAAGCCCCAATGTTATCATCATCCACAGTTAAAGTAAGGCCCTTTCCCAATGAAACATATAAATACTCATAACTATTTTTAGGAATAAAACGCCAACCTCATAATAAACGTTGAAGTAAACAACTCTCCATCAATTTTTTTTTCCTCCCCTGCAAAGCACATATTTAAATTTTCTCGCCACTTATTAAATTCCACACCACTGTTGAAGAACGTGTTCTGTTTACTGCAGTTGATGCATAAATCTGTCGTTGCGTTGGTAAGGCGAACGCGGCATGTTCTCTCTATTTCGATTTAGAGCTCAGATTTTATCTGAGGAATGTGAAAGGCATAAAATTGTACGAAACATGGCCGCCATTATCATTGTAAATGATTGTTTACTATAAAATTTATTTCTACCCGATATTCCGAAGAGGTGCTCACATATCATGGCCGATTGTTCTCCGTCTCGTTGGAACCTACAATTCGACTAACTGGGAAGTAACACGAAAAGCAATTCAATACTTAAGTATTGTTACAATATTTTTTTTTGTTTTTGTTTTGTAGTTGATAATTTTTCTATTTGAAAATACTTTTGTTTTAGATACTGAAAAATTAAATAGACAGTCAAGAGGGGTTGACGAAATTCTTCATCTCTATTAGGTTTAACTGTGTCTATTTTATTTGTTCACTTTACCGGAATTAGTGATTTTTACGTCTAACAAAGAATCCGCTTTAATTTCTGTTTTTCGAATGGAATTTTATGTGTGAGAATGTTAAAAATATTATATGCGGCTTAAACTAGAAGGAATTTGTTAAAGAATCTGATTCACTATTGTATAATAACAATAATTTAAACAATGGTCAGGGTAAAAATCTTACCCAGCATCTTTTGATACAGTTTTGGCTAAACTTTCCTTAGTTCAAAAACACAAATCACTTCTTCAAGACACCTGTTTGTAGTCGATAGAAGACTGAACGATAATTTATGCAAAGTTATTGTTTATTAATTGTTGTATTTGTACCACTTTAATATGATAAATTATTTGATATCTTTGAAATGTAACATTTTTATGACTTCCTTTTCAATCTAACTAAATCTGTTAAGAATAAGTGACGAGTGGAAAGTAATGCTTTCGTAGAGCAACCTGCTAACATTTCATCTGTTCCTATATACTCAATCCTAGTTCCGCCTCTATTAATGGAATCTCTTAAAAAATTCACTTTCATTTCAATGAGTATTGACTTTGAACTAATAACTGGATTCTTAATAAGTTTCTGTGCTGCTTGGTTATCATTTAAAATCAGTATTTGCTCTTGCTTAATTTCCATTTCATTTATTATATATTTTAGGTGAAAAGCTTCATTAAAAGCTTCGGTTACAGAGATGAATTCCGCTTCTGCGGTAGATAAGGCAACAGTCCTTTGTTTGATTCCCAGCTTATTAGTGCTCCTGCAACAGAGAAACGATTTCTTCTTCTTTTCTTTTGAAAACTAAACATTTTTCTTTTGTGTCTTGCAAATACCTCAGTATCATCTTTGCTGCAGTACAATGTACCATGGCAAGTATTAAATTGGCTTAAATAGCTAACTGCGTAGGATATATCAGAACCTGTTGCTACAGACAAATACAATAATGATTTTGATATGGTACATCAGTCTGTTGGTTTTGTTACTTTTTTGTTAGTTTAGAACCTACTTCCATGGGTTAGAAACACTTTCACAATTTTACATTCTATATTTTTCAAGTAATTTTTGTATATACTCGTATTCGCTTTGACTTACACTGAAATGTCCATGTTGTTGAAACAGTAATTGAAATTTCCTAGATCTCTCATTTCAAAATATTTCTTTACTTTTACGTTTTTTTTTTCCTTTTTTATTGGATGTTACTATTGTTACGAAAAAGCACAGTCCCTGAATCCGACTCTGTCTAAGCCATGTATGATAGTGAAAATTATGGCGAATGCGCAGGGATTTCTTAGAATTGTTTACGATTGTGACTATCTTATCTAGACATTGTTTTTGTGCCCAGTCTTATCTAGAAAATGCGAGATCGAATTATTTTGTGTAAGGCACAATCTAGAATCATCTAGTAAGTTTGGATTGAATACGTTTGCGGAAGAGATCCCAGTGCGTGTGATAAACGTGAATGATTACCCAGTTACCATCAAAAAGGAAACCAGGATTGGATCCTGCGTAGCAGTGACGTCTGTAGTTCGTCAAACTACGACCACTGACAATTCTAATGCCAGATTCGAACAGATGTTATCAGTAGCTGGTCTATCCTTGAGAAACGAGCTGACAAAAGAGAATGATGGAATTTCTCTTACAGTATCGAGATCTATTCGTACCAAAAGGAGGAAAGACTGGTAGAACATCAGCCGTCAAACACAAAATCGATACTAGTAATGCTAAGCCAATTAGGCAATCAGCTCGAATACTTCCGCGAGCGAAGAGAGAGGAAGCTGAAAGAATAATTCGAGAGATGGCAAAAGAAAAAGTAATAGAACCATCTACTCGTCCATGGGTATCTCCAGTAGTGCTCGTCAGGGAAAAGGATGGATCTACGAGATTCTGCGTGGATTATTGTCAGTTGAACAACGTGACGAAGAAAGACAGCTATTCGCTGCCTCGAATTGGAAACACGCTAGATACTTTGGCCGGCAGCAAACTGTTTTCCACCTTGGACCTGAAGACTGGTTATTGGTAAGTAGAAATGGACCCGGAACACAAAGAGAAGACTGCTTTTACCACCGGATTTGGATTACGGCAATTCAACGTCATGCCAATCGGGCTCTGTAATGCGCCTGCGACATTTGAAAGACTCTTGGAAAATGTCTTGAGAGGGTTGTCTTGGAAGACATGATTGGTCTATTAGGACGACATCGTAGTACTGGGGAAGACATTTGACGAACACCTGAAGAATATGGAAGACGTATTCAAACGACTCCAAGCTGCCCCGCTCATGTTAAACCCGAAGAAATATCAGCTGTTCCAAAACCGAGTCAACTATCTAGGTCATATAGTGAGCAATGAATAAGTGGCGGTGGATCCAGACAAAATTGCTTCCATTCAGCAATGGCCGCAACCAACCGACAAACATCAAATTAGGAGTTTCCTTGGACTTTGCACGTATTATAGAAGATTTATCAGGAAGTTTGGAGATATTGCCAAGCCTCTAACTCGACTCACAGAAGGAGCAAGAGCTTTCCAATAAGACGAAGACTGTCAAACGGGTTTTGAAACCTTGGAGACGCATTTAACCTCGTCGCCGATATTCGGATATTCGTGTTTTTAAATGAAACTCACGGTCTCTAGTTAATTCCACAATATAATACAAGTTATTGAAAATTCTAAAAAATTGACAATTGTTTCGATAAATCAATATCATTGTCAGAATGACAGAAGTTACATTTCATTTTATGCCTACCTGATGTTTAGTAGTTATTTTTGGCTAGACTTGTGATTGGCTTAATATATGTTTATAGAAAAAAGAAGAAGATGTGATATTACAAATATTGAAGCTTAGATATTATTAGCCCTATGGTGATATCCTGGATATCATTTTTCCAATTAAGATCAGTATAACTGTGCAATGATATAGAAAACCAGGAAAACTATATCTGCTGATCTTTACAATTATCACTTAAGAAGACAGTTTATTAGTGGAGAATTCCCTAGATTTAACTGTTCATTGACAACTTCATATAGTGGGTTTCTTGAATGTCTTCTAATTCCCAGTTCTTCAAGGAAATCCAGTTCTTGTTTCTTTTCACAAATATGCAGCACATCTAGTCCTGTGTTAGGTGTCACAGAACTAGAAGTGCTGAGATACTAAGGAAGTTTCATGACTGTGCATCGGGAGGTCATCTGGGAGTGAAGAAAACGCTACAACGAATCCGTGAGAGGTTTTATTGGATGAACAGCACCAATGATGTGAAGGACTGGTGTAAGAAATGTACGACTTGTGCTAAAAGTAATGGACCACATCGTTAGAGGAAGGCACCTATGAAACAGTAAAATGTTGGAAGCCCTTCCGAAAGGATTGCTTTAGATATCGCTGGACCATTTCCGACGGCAGAAAATGGTGGCAAATACATACTGGTTGTGATGGATTATTTCACAAAGTGGGTGGAAATTGACGCTATCCCGAACCAAGAGGCCACAACTGTCACGGATGTATTGGTGAAAGAATTTATGAGCCGATATGGAGTACCCTTGGAAGTACACAGTGACCGGAGAAGAAATTTTGAAGGCCATATATTCCAGGAGATTTGCCACAAGCTGGTAATGAAGAAGACCGGGACAACAGCATTACATCAACAGTCAGATGGAATGGTCGAGAGAATGAACAGGACTATTGGAAAATACCTGTCCAAAGTAGTATACAGTCATCAGAGAGATTGGGTTCAGTATCTTTCCCTATTCGCTTAGGCTTATCGATCTGCCGCCAATGAGTCCACGGGTGAAACACTGGCAAAAATCCTGTTTGGACGTGAAATGAGGCTTCCTTGTGACCTGGAATTTGGCTGTCGGCCTGGAAAAGATCTAGCAGGAGAAAACTACGTGATCCAATTGAGAAGAAGGATGGACGTTATTCATGAATTAGTTCGAACACATCTTCAAGTTGCCAGCGACATAATGAAAAGTCGGTACGACACCCAGGCCACAGAATGCGGTTTCAAAGAAGGACGCAAAGTATGGTTACACAACCCGACCAGGAGAAAAGGATTTTCTCCAAAATTACAAAAATCCTGGGAAGGTCCATACTTAATCAAAAAAAGGATCAATGATATTATATATGGCATAAGCAAGACCCCCAACGGAAAACCAAAAGTAGCTCACCAAAACCGACTAGCGCCATTCGAAAGAGACCATGACCTAGAGAAAGGAGTAAACCAGATTCGAGATATGTCTGACCCTACCTTCGATGAATTTATGAGCGCGAATGGATGTACCGGGAAAGCTAGATATGGAGTCACTTCGGAACAACAACAAGAATTGTTCACTCTCCCGGAAGATTATTCACTGGCATCCAATATCCCCGCCCGTATCAAGATCGCATGAGAGTTGGCAACCGTCTTTCCGGTTCCAGCAAGACACTGAAACCGAAACATAATTCGCGTGGTAGCTAAAAATTAATTTCAAGATCGATCTACCTACCGCGATGTGTGGGAAGCACTTCGAAACCTCCGAGACCATGTGTTAGAATCCAGCGTGAAGAAACTAGCTATGCCTCAGATAGCGAGTAACCAGTTGGATTGTCGAGTCATCAGGAACATGGTAGAGGTTATCTTTCGAGATACCGGTGTCCAGATATTAATTTTCAGTTACAACCCCCGTTATCAGTATCCGATGAAGACGATTTCCTGCTATTTCCATAAGATCGGAAAGTGTAGAAATGTGGCCAGTTGCCTATTCAAACATCCAGTCTCGCCTACACAAAAGTTCCAGGAGGAACTTTCATTTGAGGAGGGGGCAATGTTACGAAACAGCACACTGGTCTAGTCCCTGAATCCGACTCTGTCTAAGCCATGCATGATAGTAAAAATTATGGCGGATGCGCAGGGATTTCTTAGAATTGTTTACGATTGTGACTATCTTATCTCGACATTGTTTTTGTGACCAGTCTTATCTAGAAAATGCGGGGACCAATTGTTTTTGTGTAAGTCACAATCTAGAATTATCTCGTAAAAAAGGTACATATATATATAAAGAATCGACCAGAGAGAGTTCAGTTAGTTTAAAAATTGATCTCGACAAATAAACAAGAATACACTGGAAAAGTACAGAACAGTAAATAAGTGAATATAAATTAGTTAAATGTTCATATAAATTAGTTCAAGTGAATATACTGTGTATATAATTAGTGAATGGTGGAGTGAATAAATAAATTGAGTAAGTGAACCTAACGTGTATTTAAAATTCATCCCACCCGTGATAAAAACGTTTTAATACTTAGAAAAACATTACACTATGATCAGATCATGTACATAAACGGCAATAATGGTATTAATTGTCTCGACCCTCACATCGTGAAATCTACTCATTAAACTGTTTTAAAAGAAATAAACTTGAAGAATTGGAAATTAGAAGACACTTGAGAAACCTACAATATGAAGTCGTCAATGAACAGATAAATCTAGTGAGTTGTTGTCTTACAAACCCTCTTCATAAGTAATAATTGTGAATATTAGTAGTTATAGTTTTCCTGGTTTTCTATATTACTGCAAAGTTATACTGATCTTTATTGGGAAAAAGATATCCAGTATATCCCCATATGGCTAATAATATCTACTTGATAAAGATCCAGACTGAACGATTAAATGAAACAATTTAATTTGTTTAAAACTTCATTAATTTGAACTAATGTTCCATTTAAACTGGTTGACTAGTTTCACTAATACAGTAGCTTTCTCAAAACGAATTAGGGAAATTTAAAAATGTTTCAATATATACAGTGCATAAATAGAGAATTCTATTATATTATTGTTAACAAAAGGTATTGAAAGAAATTATTTGGAAATTCATTCACTACAAATATTCCTAAGCTATCTTCTAGGTAGAAAGGTTTAACAAAGGAGAGTGATTGGTATATATTTGGTCGTTAAGAAGGTTACCTGAATATTTATTTTTGTTTATCTCTAGAGCCTCTAATAAATTATTATTTTCATTTCAATGGAGAGATTTATAGCAGTAAAGATGGTTTGATTATGGGCAACCCCCTCACCTTCTACTAGCAGAAATGTTCAAGGATAATATAGAAGAAATAATTCATAAACACCACCTTAGTAAAAAATTTATGTACTGGCACCGATATGTGGACGACATTTTAGATAGCTTCACCGGTACAAATAGACAATTGGACAGCTTCATTATTAACATATACTCAATTCAGAATAATATCAAAAGACCCCGCCCTTTTCTAATGGCAAAGTGGCGTTCCGTCAAATGTAATAAATTTTGAATATGATGTTGTACTCGACTTGTTGACCAAAAGTGTCCATGGGACAAATTTAATCATATAACTAGTTTTTAAAATACAGGGTGTTGAAGTCGAGGAATCCATATCTTTGAAACTACGTAACTTGATTGGAAAGAAAAAAAATAAGCATATTCAGTTGATTGTAGCATTAATATGTCATAGTCTAACGCAAACGTACACATAAATAGTTCAAAATGTAAACATATACAGGGTGGTTCTCAGTTACATCAGGGGGAGTTTTTGAAATTCTGGGACAATGTGATATGGAATGAAAACATGGTCAGAAATAATAACTTACATAATGTCCACTGTTCTGACATTCTATAAACCCATTTTATATTATATGTATGCAGGGTGATTGTTAATTCATACCTAGAAAGGCGTTTCTTAAAAAATAAAACATTACACTCTGTATATTATGGAATTTGTTATTATTATTGATTATGCATTTAATAACTAGAGAACAATAGTTTTTATGGAATACAAGGTGATAAAGATATCTAATTCGTTTTTGATGCAGCAATAGTTAAAGAAATATTTCCTTGTCTGAATCACCCTATAATTTTCAATTTGATCCGTCAAAATGTACGATCTATTTATTTTTGTAATTATCTTCAAGCAATTGACAACTTAATATAATTTCATAATTTTAGTACGATGCGTTTTTGAGATTCCAATATATGTATATAGTGAACCATATTAAATATCAGACATATCCATTCATGTATAATAATTTCCATTTTTGAGTACAAAAATCGTAGTTCACTATCGACCATGAAGCTAGTATCTATCGGTTAAATAGGAAGAAACAGAAATGCAAGTGGATAAAAATATTTATTTAATACTTTTAATGTGTACAGTAGTTTGTTATGGATTTGGTATCTTCTAAAAGCATTATTTTAGTAAATGGTAAATATTTTTGTATAAAATATCTGGACCCATTTCAATATTTTCAGGTAGAATTCTGTCATGTGCATCATTAATTCAATTTAATAGTTGGATTGCTGGATACTTAACATGTTCTTGATGCCTGGCAAAACCAAGGAACCATATAACACTTGCTACATGAGCACATGTTCCTAGGGTTCTAGTTCCTGACCTGCAAGTACAGAAATATCCCAACATTAATTGCTCTTCATCGTCATCATTAGGATCTCTATAAACTTCCCACAGGATATGTTTAGTATTATTTCTAAATATAGCCGGAATCTTAAAAAGTTCGGTTCTTTCACGTGTTCATCGATCTGTAAAATATAATCTTCCTCTCTTTGTAATTTATCCTGGATATAAGAACTGCCAAGATGAACATGATATGGACCTATTAAATTTTTTAAATAGTCTTGTGATGAATGTGGACATATTGGTACTTGCCTGTGATCTAATCGAGTCCATCGAACATGTCGTCTTCCAAGATTTTCTTGTTCTACTCGCGCCTGAACAATTATTACATCTTCAGAATGAGTTAACATTTGATTTGCTAACTCCACTGTTCCAGGTATTGCTATTAAAGGATGGAATTTATTAAGTAAGGCGCCAGCAATAGAATAAAACTCCCGCAGTTTTGCTGCGTGAGTTACGCTAATTCGTCAAGAAAAAAAATTAGAAATTGATTTCAAATGTTCATTGTTAGCCTCTACTATCCAGCGCGTATTTGTTATTGAACGAGCCGTGTTCACTTCCAACGTTGTGAACTGTAGTCTATTTATAGGTAAAAATGGTGGCATATGATAGTGTAAACCTAGTTCTTCTAACAACGGAATAGAGTCTCTGCATCTCCTATCTTATATCACCACGTCACCTTCAGAAAACCAAGTTCACATTACGTTGACGTCGTTTGCGAAATCATAATCCAAAATAGATGCATCATTGTTTTTTGAATCAGAAAAATATGGTCCATTAATAACTAAAATATATCCGTCAGCAGCACATATAATTTCAGGTTTCAGTAAATGTTTTTTTTTGTGAAAGCAATACGATTGTCGTAGTGTCCGGAAATTGCTGCTTTTTTCTATTTCATTATAGGTGCAATCTATATATGCTATAGCTTTAGGAATATCAGTAGTAGGATTGTACAATTGATTAATATATGTAGCTACACGCTTGTTGATATAATCCTCCCTTGTAATTGAATCGAACCCTATGTGATTTGGTACAAATCTATGTTGCAAGGAAGTTCTTGCAATAGAAATTATTCTGCTAGTTGTTTGCCTGGAACCGTAGTTGAAAAGTGTTTTCAGAAAATCATCTGAAACACCATGTCTTAGTTTAATTAGGAAGGTCAATAAATCTTTTTTATTAATATTTCTCATATTTCAACCATGCTCAATCGATCACAAAATTCATACAATTCCAAAAAAATATTTCTGGAAAGCGAGGTTAGGGATTTGAACTCCTCGTCACTAAAACTGTTTATATCCTCCCAATTTCTGACTTGGCGATTTTCATGGGCCATATCTCTTAAACGTTGAAAAAACAAATTTATCATTGTGTAAGGTTTATCTATAAAATTCAAACCCCCTTATAAAATCGGATGCATATATGTTACACGCAACAAAAATGTCAACTCTATACTTCAAAGTTACTCGTTGAAGATTTACTCTTGATTCACATATAATGCAGGAGCGGCTTGTAGCAGGTGATAAAACATTCAACCGTAGGTAATTATTATTATTTTCTATAATTCTCAGTTCATTTGCTATGGAAATATTACGATTAGTACCGGCAATTTGAAGAAAATCTATTTTATAATCGCGAATTAAACGAACAGTTTGTCTGGGAAAATAAAAGTGGTCACAAACGTAACACTGCATTCTATTTGCAAACGCCATATTATATCGTCTCAAGATAACAAAATAATGTTAAATTGACAATGACAATGAGGACGACATTTCTAACGCACTTCATTTGTTTCCACAGCACATTTGTTTAGAATAGTACAAAATTAAGATATTCTGGTATGCAATGAAAAATGGCCAAAAATGAAGTTACATACTGTTTACTGTTTTGACATATAAACCCATTTCATATTATATGTATACAGGGTGATTACTACTTCATTCACAGAAAGGCGTTTCTTAAAAATATATTACAGCCTGTATATTAAGGAATTTGTTAATAATATTGATTATGGAGTAATAAATAAATACCTAGATAACAATACTTCACATGAAATACAGGCTGATACTCTCGTAAATTTGTTTTTGATGCAGCAACAATATTCATTTTTCAGAATCATCCTATATTTTTCAATCCGATCCGTCAAAATGTACGATCTAGTTATTTTTGTCATTAGTTGTAAGCAATGAATACCTTGGTATAATTTCATAATTTTAGTATGATCCGTTATTGAGATTTATTCATAACTATTGGGACATAGGCTAAGGGTAGATTGTTTGGACCAAAATATGGCGATAGGACCAAATAACCTCAATAAAACATTGCTGTGGAAAAAGATAAAGGGTATTAAAATTGAATTTTTTTTGTCGTTTTTTGCTAATGATTTCACTGTATATATATAGATTATTATAAAAATCGGCACAGAGGCATAATTTTATACTGTCAATATTATTTTATGTATTATTTGACATTTTGTTACAGGGTGAGCCTCGTGAAAGATTTCTGATGATGAAATTGACTGGTAACATTTTTTGACGAAACTTTTTAGTGATTTTTATCAGAAAATATGACATTAACATCATTTCTACGTAATATTGGTAATCCTGTTCAAATACGATATTTTCTTTCATTTTCGAGAAAAACGCAATTGAACAGATCAGAGTATCGAAAGGGGATTTCAAATATTATAACTCACAAATGGCTATTATACTCGTACATGAATGGATATGTCTGATATTTAATATGGTTCACTATACACATATATTCAAGTCTCAAAAACGCATCATACTAAAATTATGAAATTATATGAAGTTATTAATTGCTTAAAGCTTATTACAAAAATAAATAGATCGTACATTTTGACGGATTGAATTGGAAAATATAGAGTGATTCTGAAAAGGGAATATTCCTTTAATTATTGCTACATAAAAAACGAATTAGATGTGTCTATCACCCTGTATTCCATAAAAACTATTGTTCTCTAGTTATAAAATGCATAAACAATATTAATAACAAATTCCCTAATATACAGAGTGTAATTATTTGTTTTTTAAGAAACGCCTTTCTGTGGATGAATTAACAATCACCCTGTATATATATAATGTGAAATGGGTTTATATAATGTCAGAACAGTGAACATTATGTAAGTTTTTATTGTTGACCATGTTTTCATTCCAAATCACATTCTCCCAGAATTCAAAAACTCCCCCCGATGTAACTGGGAACCACCCTGTATATGTTCACATTTTGAACTATTTATGTGTACGTTTGCATTAGTCTAGGACATATTAATGCTACAATCAACTAAAAATGCTTATTTTTCTCTTTTTAATCAAGTTACGTAGTTTAAAAAGATATGGATTTCTCGACTTTAACACCCAGTATTTTAAAAACTAGTCATAGGATTGAATGGGTCCCATGAACAATTTTGGTCAACAAGTCGAGTACAACATCATATTCAAATTTTTTTACATTTGACGGAACGCCACTTTGCCATTAGAAAAGGGCCGGGGTCTTTTAGCGTAGGGCTTGAACAAAATATGTCTATAAACTTTTAAGATCTCACAATTTCAAATATAAATAATGAACATAATTTGTCTATATTCCATAAACCATCACTTACAGACATTGCAATTCATAATAGTTCGGTCCACCTATTCAGTTATAAACTATCAGCTTTCAATAGTATGATACACCGACACACAATCCCATTAAATCTTAGTAATTATGACAAAGATTTAAACATCATAGAACAAATAGCAGTTAATAATAATTACGATACAAATTCAATTGACAATATCGTAAATAAAAAGATAAGGGAACATACTTTAGAACAAGTAGTCCCTTCTGATGAATATAATAATAAAGAATTTTTTCTACGCCCATGTCTGTAAACGTCAAAAATCGCACTGTCAACATTCCTTGTAAATGACATTTAACAATAACATGCACGTAATGAGATCTCATAACATACACGTGTGTTTTGAGACGAAAAATTAAATTTCTTGGTTTAATTAAATTACAATCAAATTTATATTTACGTAAGACTTTATTTGGTCTATTTACATAAATTTAGTCAATTAAAAAACATAAAAACTTTTAGCATTAGCGAGATATATTTAGGATCGAAAGAGTGATGCCCCTAAATGTAGGCAGCACATTATGCAATTTCTTTAAAAATAGGACACGTTTTCTTAAGTAGCATGCTATGAAAATAAATGTCTAGTCATTTATATTGTCAATTTCTTGAACAAAATATAATACAATTATAAATAACCATTCATCACCATTAAATAATAACGCCAAATCGATTTACAATAATTGTTCAGTTGTTACTAACAACTATTATAATAAAGTTTAAATGATTGCGATGTTTTTTTAGTTAATGGAAGAAAATGAATAGGCGTAGAAAAATTATAGTACGTTACACGAGTTGAAAGCCCATTACGCACTCATGAAATTTATGCACTCGCCGCTGCGCGGCTTCGTGCATAAACTTTTTCATTTCGTGCGTAATGGGTTACCTACAACTCTTGTTACGTAATATACTATTACCTACGACCACCCCTGTAAGTAGTCAAAAACACAGTCGGCAATCAATGTAAGACGTCTATTACACACGGTAAAGCAAAACGCACGGCTGTAAAGTAAATCGAACGGTTTCCATAGCAACCACTTAGCAACTGTCAATAGACGTAGTCATTTTATTCAAAATGTATTACTTAGATACTTGACGTTGAATTTTATTCTATATATAAATGGTAGATAACATTTATTAGATATGAAATTGCATTTAATACTTAGAGTTATTTAGAATTATATGATAATTGGTTCCGTTTCATTCAATTCGCATCTGTTAGCTGTCTGAATGTATCTCATATTAGTAAACAATAGTATATTATACACCAAGGGACTAGAGTGGTCCATTTAATCCCTAGGGTGGTGTTTGATTGCTGAGGGAAGTAATCCACCTAAGGGATTAATGTCACTTTAGTCGAGAGGTGTATACGCTATTTTATGCAATTCCGTTAATTCTACATACATTTTTAATAAAAAAAAATACTACTTAGGACGGACTTTTACGAAACTTGGCTGGGCATCGAGGATGAACTTCTAAGATGCTTGGCTGGGCATCGAGGATCGACTTTTATAAAACTTGGCTGGGCATCGAGGATGTACGTTTTTACTTGTACTTTAAATACCTTAATAAGATTATAAACACAAGTACAAGTCGGTCGTAGGTAAAGTATAGTACGTAACTAGTGTTGTAATGCATTTTACACACTCACAGAATTACGCACTCGCCGCTACGCGGCTTCGTGCGTAACTGTTCCGTTCGTGCGAAAAATGCTTCTTACAACACACGTTACGTAATATAATGATAAAAGCTTAACATACTTTGGAACACTATCATTAAAAATTAAATCATTTTTAGAAATTTTAGACAAGATTAATAAGGCACGTTTTTTTATTCACCGGTAGATCCACCACCAACTACGTTTTTATATTCATTGGTGGTTTTCAGATTGAAGAAATGACGCGTTCATTTATTACTGTTGCATCAACCAAAATTGCAAACCATTCCACCGCTGTTTCGAGGTGGTGGATAAGTTTGGTGGTTTAGAAAATGACAGCTAACCTCAAAAAAACATACATATTATTTCATTCTCGGAATTATCAGATGAACCGCTACTCCGAGATCTGGAGGCTAAAATAACTACAACACTTTTCAAGTATTTTGATTTATTTCGTTAATTTATGCAAATAACAACAATCAATTTGAAAATCGATTGTCAGTTGTCAGATATAATGATGTAAATAACAACAACTGCGTTTTTTTATATGCCGTTGGTGACTCCAACATGTCGGTGCAGCGGAGACTGACGTCAGTCAACCAATGGTGAATATATGGTGTAAAAAAAGACGTGCCTTTTGCTTTAAAATTGATAACAATTTATCCAAAATCATTAAAAATTACAAATCTAAATCTTCAAAATTAATCAAATCAGGAGTTTATGTATTAAAATGCCATGACAAAGAACTATTCAAATCAATTATTAGAAAATCAACACATTTTGGACCCAAATTTAGAAATTTTTCATGTAGTCAGTAAATCCTTCAGTTTAAATTTATTAGAGGCTCTACAGATAAACAAAAATAAATATTCAGGTAACTTTCTTAACGACCAAATTGATATTAATCACTCTCTTTTATTAAACCTTTTTACCTAGAAGTTAGCTTAAGAATGTTTGTAGTGAATGAATTTCCAGGTGATTTCTTTCAATACCTTTTGTTAACATTAGTAAAATAGAATTATGTATTTTTGCACTGTATTTATTAAAACATTTTTAAGTTTACCTTCATTCGTTTTGATAAAGCTACTGTATTAGTGAAACGCGTCAACCAGTTTAAATTGTACATTAGTTCAAATAAATGAAGTTTTAAACAAATTAAATTGTTTCATATCATTATTCTAGACTTCAATATTTGTAATACCATAATATCTTCTTCTTTTTTCTATTAACATATATTAGGTCAATCACAAGGTACGTGACCTCTTGGTCTAACCAAAAATAATTACTAAACATCAGGTAGGCATCAAATGAAATGTAACTTCTGTCATTCTGACGATGATATTTAATATGGAGACAAATGCCAAATTTCTTAAAATTTTTAATATTGTTTTCAATATATTGTGGAATTATCTAGTAATAGTAAATTTCATTTGAAACGGGAATAACGATTTTTTCTCGCTGTTTGAAGGATACGTAGATGGTTGTCGATGGTTTGAAACCCATTTCCTTTAATTTTGCGTCAAATTTCTTATACCACTGTCTCCCAGCCTGCTTCAAACCGTACAGTGTTTCTGTAGATAACAACTGTTATTTTCACTCCTTTTTAAGTATTCTAACATTTTTATAAATTTCATAAATATTTCATTGTTTTCATTTGATATTTCTTGTAAAACAACTTCTTGCAGTTATTTTTCAAGATTTCTTGGTTATTCCTTACAAATGTCTTCTTCAAATTCTCCATTTGAGAAATTTGTGGTGACATCTAGTTGTTGGAGTTCAAGATTTTCTTTAGCAGCAACTCCTAATAATAACATGATTGAGGTTAATTTTGCTACTGGTGCAAAAATGTGGGAAAAATCAATGCCTGGTCTTTAGTTAAAACCCCTAGTAACTGATCGAGCCTTTTTATCTAATGTTCCATTTGCATTACATTTTTATTTTAATATCATTTTGCCGCTTACTATATTTCTATCTGATTTCCTTTCTTTTAATACCGATGTCTCACTTCTTATATGTGCTTTTAATTCATTTTTTATTGCTTTATTCCAATATTCTCCATCTATTGTTTCTCAATTTTCTACTTCTTCGTAAAAATAAGACATATAATAATCTTCGGTCCATTCTAGCACATCTCTCTCTCTCTTTTTGTCCTCGTATTATTACTGTTTCAATTTTCACAATTTGTTTGTTCAAACTTGTTTTCTCCTTGAATTTGGCTTTGTTCTACAGAATCTTCTCTATTTCATAGCTCATTTTCTTCTTCATTTAGCAAATGTTATTGTTCATGTGGTAAATTTAGTTCTCTATTTTGTTGTAAACTATTTGTTTCCCAAAATTTTGAAGATAATTTAGCTTCAATAAGCAAAATTCCTGCTTCGTCTAACAATAACCTGTTCTTTCTTTCAGACAATTCGTTTTGTTCTGGAGTGTATCAAGACGGACTCATATTTTTCAATGTCATTGTGCAGGTAATCAATTTTTTTGTTAAGCTCGTTTTCCACTTAACTTTTCTAATTTTTGAAACATTCGAGTAGATCTTTTCATTTCAAAAAATATATTTCACAATATCTTGAAAATATGTCAGTCAATGTTACAGAATACTTTGAACCGGCAGGTGACTGAAACCTGAAACGATACCCAAACATCTAAATGAATAATTTCTAAATGTTTTACAGTTTTTGAAACTTCTCTTAAATGAAAAGGTATTCCGATTATCTTTCCTTGAATAGGTACATATTTCACAATTTTCCCGTTTTTTGTTCATATTAAAATGTAATCTAAAAATTTACTCATTCTTTAAAGCAGTTTTTAGTCTGTTTCATTTAAATGTCCAAGTTTTCTGTGCCAGGTCATTAATGTATTATTTTCAGAAAAATGACATGCTTCATTTAATTCTTCTTCTTTCATGTAATACAAGTCACCTTGTCTTTGAACATTTAAAATTGTTTGGCCATTTTGATGAATTATTATTGATGCTTATTTTTTTTAATAAAACTTTCAGTTATTCAGCCCATTGACATTAGATTTGTCGTTAAATTTGGAACATATAGAGTATTTGTTAAATCAGCAGTATGGTCTTCAGACATTTTTAATTTTATTTTTCACTTCCTCCAGCATAGATAGTTTGATCTTTGGATGCAAGTTTAAGACACATTTTTTTTGGTATTAGTATCTATTTCTCCAAATTTTCCTCCATTAAACATAAACGATATTTGGAACCACTATCCAGACACCATTCTTCGTTATCTTTATTTAAAAAATTTAACGAATAATATATTTCTCTTTTGAAAGTTGAATCTGCGTTAAAGTTATCTCTTGGAAACTTAGATCGGCAGTATTTTGCTAAATGGCCATATTTAAAACATTTGCTGCATTTTATTCTATTTTGCAGATTAGGAATTTATTTGTATTTGCTTCATTACGATTTTTGTTGCGAGCTTCTCTTTCTTCCAATATTTTGATTTTTAAGTTTTCTACCATTGGTAGATGATCTCTAGATTTAATTGCAATACGAAAGATTTCTAAAGAGCTTGGTAATGAATATAGCATCACGATACTTAACAAATCGTCATTTACTTTTATTTGCATATAGATTAATTTATCTATAGTATTACAATAGTTAATTGTAAAACAAGTGTCACAATGACCCGTTTTTTATCACGAGTGCATTTTGCGCAACGAACCGCGAAGCACACATACTACAGAAAGTCATTATGACACAAGTTTTAAACAATATTTTTTATAATTCGCATTTATTGAATTTTTCAAATAAAATATAATTACATTATATTAATTTTGAAACTAGGTGGAGTGATTTGAATTTAAGTTGGCAATTCTGTAGATTCCTGATTGGCCGATCACAAATGGTTTGAGTGAGCACTTGTGACATATTATATTAACGAATAATTGTGTAAATTGTAAATAAACCTCCATTCAAGCAAATAGAGGATGAAATTTACTGTCTCGACACTTACTTCGTAAGTACCAAATTGTTAAATTTTACAATAAAAATAGGTAAAAAATTTTCTTAAGTTAAACGGTTTTATGTTAAACATACATTGCAATGTTTAAGATAAATGTACTAAAACCCAAAAAATAAAAATAGGTAAAAAAACTTTTTAAGTTAAACGGTTTTATGTTAAACATACATTGCAATGTTTAAGATAAATGTATTAAAAACTAAAAAATAATAAAATAGATAGAGTCGTGGGAATTATAAACATATGCATAGACTAGACTAAAATAAAACCGTGGGGCACGTTTTGTCGATTAAAGACAAACTACGAGCAGTGAAACGATTCCTCGCCAGCCAGCAGTGTGAATGTCCAACGATAAACTAGTTGAAACATCTCTTTCATTTACATGGAGTGTATAACTATTGGAATTTCCATGAGCAAGAAAATAGTAAGTAATTTCCTCACCATCTGCGGGCCAACTGCCTAACGACGAATTAAACGATTTCTCTATCGCACATTAAGTCGATAATTTGTAGACAATTGACGTGCCCCACGGTTTTATTTTAGTCTAGTCTATGCATATGTTTATAATTCCCACGACTCTATCTATTTTATTATTTTTTGGTTTTTAGTACATTTATCTTAAACATTGCAATGTATGTTTAACATAAAACCGTTTAACTTAAAAAGTTTTTTTACCTATTTTTATTTTCTAGTTTTTAGTTTTTATTTCGCATTCTGTTTAATTCATTTAGTGCTTCATTATTGTAAGGTTTCTTGCCCGTTAGTTTAATGCAGTCCAACTCCTCTATACGTAGTCCCTGCAAAGATCTTACTCTACTAAGAGCCACGTAGGCTTGACCTCCTTCAAACAGTTTCGCACCTAAGTATACGACTGCGTGATCCACAGTGCTGCCCTGCATTTTATGTATTGTAGAAGCCCATGATAGTATTAAAGGCAATATTCTTCTTTCAGCCGTCTCGTAATTGTACTTAGCTGGAAACTGTATGGCTTTCGGGTGTATAAGATGTACTCCGTCTCTTACGAAATCAATTCGGACGGGAGGTACATCTATTGCATACATCTGAGTTCGACGAAATTGAGGCCAAACGATTTCGTTGATGTAGCCTATAGCGCCATTTACTAATCCCTTTGAAACGTCAATATTGGACCGTAGCATGACTTTTGCCCCCACAAATATTTCCAGTTCCGCTGGTAAACCCCCAAATTTTTTGATATCAGCTGGTATTATAGTAGCTGTATCCACTGTATCCTGTATCCTGTATCCTGCGCTTTTATTTTGTAAATGCGAGCACCATTATTTCTGTACAAATTCAATACAGCAAAGTTGTGGTCGTTAACTTGTTGATTTGTGGGGTATGCCCTTAACGCTTTGTCTATTGCAAACTCATCACTCGTGTCTCGAAGAAGTCTTTCCATTAAAATACTAAAATGTTGGGTTGTTAGCTCACCGACTCTCAAAGCATTCAAAATATTAATAAAAGTCTGGTCACCTTGCTGACGCATATTTTCAGTTAATTCACACAGCGTGAATAAACGCCAGAGATGTGTAGCTGGTTGGAGATGTTCTGGCTGTTTGAAAACAGGTGTTCCTGATCGTTTTATAGGAGGCAGTTGTGAAAGATCACCGAAAAGTAATACGTTTACTCCTCCATAAAACTCATTTTCACAGTTCTTAATTTGCCTTAATCGAGCGTCCATCATGCAAACCATTTGATAAGACACCATGGAAATCTCGTCGACAATCAAAAATTCTGTCTGATGCCATTGTTGCCTCATTATTCGCAAATAGCTTTTAATTTTATATAGTACATTGTATTCTACTGGTTGAGCACTTTCATTTGATACCCATATTGATGGGATTGATAAAACCTACGTTATCCGCCATTTTGTAGCGGCCGCCATCTTGGACTTAAATTTTTCATAGTATATTGTTTTCTGCTTGTTGAGCCCTTTCATTTGATACCCATGTTGATGGGACTGATAAAACCTACGTTATCCGTAATTTTGTAGCGGCCGCCATCTTGGATTTCAATTTTTTATAATATATTGTTTTCTGCTTGTTGAGCCCTTTCATTTGATACCCATATTGATGGGATTAATAAAACATAAATTATCCGCCATTTTGTAGCGGCGGCCATCTTGAATTTATAATGATAATGAATAAACATAATTGTATTGTCACCAAAATCCAAAGTGTATACAAAATTTCAGATTAATAGGTTGACAGGAAGAGGGTGAAATTTAAATTACTAAATTTGACCCAAGAATAAATAAAACAAACGGGGCTAGCTAAATAAAACCGTTTAACAAAAATACCAACATTGAAGAAATCAGGTATATATAAACTCAAATGTCCAGAATGTAATGCTGTCTATTTGGGTCAGACCCTTCGAAATTTTGAAATCCGATACAGTGAACACTTACCAGCATACAGATTAAAACAACCAGATAAATCTCATTACGCAAAACATCTACTTGACACCAACCATTTATTGACACCTAACACACAACTAGAAGTACTGCATATTTGTGATAGGTAACAAGAACTGGATTTCCTTAAAGAGTTGGCAATTAGAAGACACCTGAGACACCCACAATATGAAGTCGTCAATGAACAGATAAATCTCGGGAGTTCTCCACTATTGAACTGCCTCCTTAAGTGATAATTGTAAAGATCAGCAGATATAGTTTTCCTGGTTTTCAATATCATTGCATAGTTATACTGATCTTAAGTGGAATAATATTATCTAAGCTTCAATATTTGTAATATCACATCTTCTTCTTTTTCCTATTAACATATATTAAGTCAATCACAAGGTAGGTCTTGGTCTAGCCAAAAATAACTACTAAACATCAGGTGGGCATCAAATGAAATGTAACTACTGTCATTCTGACGATGATATTCAGTTATCGAAGCAATTGTCAATTTTTTAGAATTTTCAACATTTTTCATTATATTGTCGAATTAGCTAGAAACATTGAGTTTCATTTAAAACACTGAATAGAGGATGATTATTTACTTGAAACACAGCTTCTTAGTATATGCTTGCGTTCTATTTATATTATATCATGAACAGAATTATTTCTGTAGTGCTGCTCATTTATTAATTTATCCCAAAACTCGAACGTTATGAGTACTCATATATTGATATTAGACAATATAAAAATGAACAACTTACAAATCATTGATGAATAGACGTTAACGTACTTCATTTATTTAAATTTTTAAAATATAATTTGTTGCAATTTACCTTTGAGAGCAATTAATATATTAATTACATATACTATGAGGAGTGATTTGAATTCAAGTTGGCAATTCTGCAGATTCCTGTTTGGTCAGATCACAGAAGGTCTTATTCAGAATTTTCGTTTTTTGACATTTTATGACCGAGTAATTGTGTAAATTGTAAACATAGTTTCATTAAGGCAAACAGAGGATGATTATTTGTTTAAAAAAGAGCTTATTCGTGTATGCTTGCTATCTATTTATATTATATCATGAACAAAATTATTTCTATAATATATCTTCACATAGATATCTGGTGATTTATCCTTAAAAGCGAACGTTATGTTTACCTATATATTGATCCAATACAATATAAAAATAAACTATTGACAAATCATTGATGAATAAGCGTTAGCGTGTTTTATTTATTAATATTTTTAATATATAATTTATTTAAATTTATCTTCTTGACCATTAAATATAATAATTTGCTATCTAGAACAACGCTAAACCATTTTATAATTTCTTCCAAGGTTAACCTTTATGTGACTGAATAGGTACCCGGGTACCTATTCAGATTTTAGATATAAATACTTTTTTTGTTTAAATTCTTTGAAGTGTGTGATTTCGTGACATTTCTAATCTAGGTTTTTTCTACACAATGTTACAATAGAAATAATATTTTTACGCTATTTTAGAAATAAATAAGGTCCAAAGTTTTTTCACCCAGAAATAACGGTGTAGGTACCTGAGTACCTCTATCAGTTTTAAATGCAAATAGATATTTTTTATAGCCAGAATGAAAACGCGAAGTTTATCTGCATATAATTATTTATATAAATGGTAACAAAAAAACAAAAAAATCTTACATATAAGGTCAGTTGGTTTTTTGGCAACATTTTTTACATATAGTTTGATCTACAGAGTGTTCATTACAAACTGGCTTACAGCAGGATTTACACGCTTTACGAGTCTTCCTTTGTTTGAGCTTTAGTTCTCGACAAATTTGGCAGCTACCAACAACCATAACACGCCCAGAAGCATCCCGTCTTGGTTGTTCTCCGGCTGGAGTAACAATGGGCTCGATTATTTGTCGACCAAGAACCATTTCTAGCGACTGACGTGTGAAATAATTACCAACAACTTTTGGAATAAGGGATCGCATTTGTATAGCGGGCAAGCACATGTCATGAGCAAGATCTTTTAGAAATCTTCGACGTTGATCAGTTGCTCTAAAATTTGGATTGTGTTCCTTGTAAATACAATAAGAAGCCAAGCCACCAACATCTATTGTGTTGAAAAAAAATGCCAATGGCCAACGATTTGTTCTATGTTTTACTGTATACTCGCCTAGCATCTTATCCATGGTGTCAACGCCTCCTTTTGTTTGATTATAATATTTTATTATTTCAGGCTTCGCCACGGTAGTATCATCTACTTGGCCTGTAGTGTGCATCGTTGATAAAAGAATAACAGATTTGTTTTTCTTTGGAACATAGGAACATATTGTTGCATCTTTGTTGAATGCGAAAATGGTTGAGTATATAGGCCTGTCTTTAGATGCCTGCATATTTGGTGGTAAAAATGCCTTATTTTTCCTGAGAGTCCCTACCAAAGTCATCTTCCATGAATTCAAAGTACGGGCCAATTGCAGACTTGTAAAAAAATTATCCGTTGTTACATTTCTTCCCGAACCCTTATACTTTGCCACTAGATCCAAAACTGTACGCTCACCGACATTTACCTGTCGTTCACCTTCTAATGGTTTTCCAGTGTATAGTTGACCTTGTAAAGGATAAGCATTTGCCGCATCGCAAGCCCAAAAAATTTTTATTCCATATTTTGCGGGTTTCGATGGAATGTATTGGGTAAATTTAGTATGTCCCCTGTAAGGAAACAATTGTTCGTCTACTGTTATACATTCTTTTGGCTTGTAGTTCTTTGCCAAATTTGAATTAAGCATAGTCCAAATATCTCGAATTGGGGCAGCTTTATCATTTTTGGCACGTTCGGCACGTGTGTTCTGATCATCAAAGCGAATAAATCTGAGAAACATTTTGAACCGATCTCGAGACATGGCCGCTCGAAATAGAGGTAAGGACTCTAGTTTCCACATTTCAGTGTTCCCTATTAGACCTGTGTACGCCAGCAGCAATAAGAACTCCTAAAAATGCATCTAATTCTATTTCAGTAAATGGAATGAATACTTTCGGGCTTGGTGTGTTGGGAGGTGGATATTTATCTGCCAATTTTCGGTTCCATTCGTCCGTTACTTTTCTACCTTTTTTGTTAGAATGCCTTAGAATTAAGGTACACATTTCTGGAGATATAATAGACTTGGAAATTTCTCGAGCCGTGTATGAACGACTAAAGGATGATGCGCCACTTTTTTCGTGCAGAATATTACGACCTATTGTTTGCCTTTGTATTGATGATGTGTCACTCCACTGAGTGCCATCCTTGCCAGCCCAAGTTGTTTTTGTAGGCGCTTCTTCTTCGTCAACGTTTTCATCGGAATCAGTATATTCTTGCTCCACTACAGGCTCCTTTTCTATATCAGATTCCTCGGATTCTCCACCTGATAACAATTGTGGAATATATTCGTCTTCATCGGACGCAACAAATGGCTCTTCATCAGACAAATGTTCTACTGCTTCTCGTAATTCTGCAGAGGTCAGCCTGAAATAACATATTTCGAATTACCTTTATTAGTATAATTACTGTTCTTGTTTCTTTGTAAGATAAAAAAACTTCCACTCCACTGCGGCTCCTACACACATAGACCACAGGTAAGCAAAATAACATGACAGTTTTCATTATTCATAAACTACTAAAATCAAAGAATCGTCTTATTTCTTACCTTTTATTTCGCCATCTTGGTTTCGCAATATTGGCTTGGCTTGAACCAGCCTTACTATCAGACATTCTAAAACAAAATTTGACAAATACGCTTAATCACCCGCAGTTGTTTATTCGACAAACTCAAACATGCAACTGACCTGTAACTAGGAATAAATTCAGTTGATGTCGCTGCGCTGTTGCCATTCAAACAAAGTCTTATTTTGTCAAATACAGATAAGTTAGAAATTCATAAATCACGTATTGTGTACCTATAAATACATATATGGAGTTTTTTGATAAAAACAGGTATTTTGCGTTTATATTTCAAATTATTATACAGTAGGTACCCAGGTACCTACGCCGTCGTAAGAAGGTGTTTTTCTTCCCAGTCACATAAAGGTTAAAGTCAAAAATATATATTATATACAATAACCAACTGTATTACTCTAAAAGTTACTAAAAAAATGTTCAAAGAGACTTCATTATGTCACTGTAAACAATGTTATGATAATGTCTCTTTTATATGCGAATTGTAAAAAAGATTTTTAGCATTTTTTCTTCTCCAGAAATGTAAGTTCTAATTAATATCGCTTGTACTTGAATTTTCCATGTATCATAATTATCATTACGTAGAGGTGCAATTATGTGTTAACTTGAGCGATATTTTCAATTTCCATTTTCTTTACGTATTAATTGCATACACCCATAACCTATTGCTTATTAATAGTAGTATTTGTACCATTTTAATACAATAAATTATTTGATAACATTAAAATGTAACTTGGTTATTGATAATAATTCATATCGATCTGACAAAATCATGAAAACCAATTATCAGCACAATGTATTGATAAGAATATTTAAAACTAGTGAAGTAATGAGTTTTATTTTCATCCCAACAAAAGTATTGTAAAACGGTACCTTTGAAGCATTAATAACGAATTCTTGGTAAATTTTTACATAAAACAATTATATCAAGAAATTTCTGGACAAAAATTTAGAAAATCTTATCGAACATCCTTTGGTAAGGTTTTGGCCAACATTTCTTAGTTCAAAAACACAAAACACCTGTTTGTAGTCCATAGAATACTGAATGATAATTTATGGAAAGTACTGAAATCTTTTCTATTAATAAATGTAAGTGAAAAGCTTACGTTCGATGGAAAACTGAAAACGGGTACCTTTGAAGCATAAGCAGCGATTTTAAAGTGAATAAGTGATTATTATTGTAGTATCACAGCCACGATTAGCTGTTAGGATACTGTTAGATTTAAATCTTCTTCATAAAATTTGTATTATTTCCAAATTCTTGCAATTGTTGGATTGTTTAAGATTGAAACTGCAGCAGATCATATCATATTAAATTGGTTTTATTATTATTGAACTCACCTTATACGTGAATCTAAAATAATTAATGGCATGGGATAAACACCTTCCGCTAAACACTGGACCTTTATCATGCCTTCTTCGGCACTTAGCTTCCTCAATATCAGTTCTTTGCCGGACACTGAAACAAAAAAAAATGTTTTATAATAACTCTGTGGAGATATTTTTGGTTACACACTAGGACAATACTTTTACGCTATACAATACGTTTTTGTCATCAGTTCAACGATAATATTTTGTAAATAAATCATTTTCAGGAAACTTAGAATTAATCGAGATAGAGTAAATAAATGTCTCAATTAGTTCTCCCCGTAATGGTGAACTAGCGAATTGGGGATTTTAATTAGTAACTTTATCCCAATAAGATATTGATTAGTTTGAAAATTCTCATTAATTTAGTAAAGTAAGCACTATCTTATGTATAATTATGATATAAAACAATAATTTATGTTTACACAATCGTGAGTACGATTTATTAATATTCTACTGTGCAAAATAAATAAATTTCTTTACAAGTGAGCAAAGTAAATAAATTTCATAAGAAGTGAGCAAAATAAATGCACAAGCGTATAATTGGTTACATACTCTGAACGCAATGTTTTCATGGGATTACCTATTACTATATAATAGAGATTTTGACATTATTTTTACGTAAGGTGGTATTTTATATCACAGATTTACTAAAAGATACAATAGTTCTCTAGATTTTCAAGCCCGCTAATTGATATTTATTAAATCAAATTTAAATAAATCAGTCTCAAATCACGTGACATTGAACAACAATCAGAGTTTATGATGTAAGCGCTTCCAAAACATCATCTATTGATGTCAGAAGTCCTCGTTGTTTGGTTGACATATTTATTAGTTTCTAAGTAATTTAATCGAAAAGAGCTTGTTCCATCTTTGAAACCAATATAAATATAATGGAGACTAGATTTATTATTGCAAATAATTCGGATTTGCCGAAAATTGACTATTCCACAGGGGGCAATTTTTTCGCAGCAAACAGTAATTTCTGCTGAATTCAGAAATGTGAAGACCTCCAAGTAAGTCAAACACCAATATTTGTTATTTATTTCTGTAATCAATAATATAATTCAGTAAGTGGAATAAAACGAGAACATTCATTAAACCAATTCTTAACCTAAAAATTCTAATATTTTCTTCTTTGTTAACTAGATAAATATTAACTTATATGTGAAAACTAAACAAATAGTATTACTAAAACTTAAATCAAAATGATTTTAGATTGTAAAATATCAAGTGCCATATCCCTGCCAGCAAGTTAGAGCCACATTTTCCTTTTATTTCCGAATGTGTTACGTGAATAAATAGCTTTTCAGGTATTTTTATACTCGTAATTGCACACTGAGGCGCCGCCCAATATTTATGAAAATTTGAATTAATCTTTCATAACTACAACTAGGTATACGAAATCTCTATTGACATCTCACTGGTGTTTTGAAGCAGATGACGTCACAGCGGTGGCGTGACAAATTTTGAGGTTTTCGCACGAAATTTGAAATTGTATTTAAGATACATTAAGATATTAGTCATATCAAAAAAACTATAAATATTTGCGGATATATTAGGCACTAATGCACGGTTTAAACATTTTCCCAGAAATAGTCAACATCGCTATTGGGATAAAATCAAATTATGTAGATAATGAAATAGAAATTGCTAAATACCATAAAGACTTACATTCCAAGAAAAAAATGAAAATATGATTATCAATCCATGTACCTACATCGGGAGTCATAAATTTTGATGGAGGTACACATTTCTTAGTTTTTCATTAATAACCAAAATACAATGTTGTAGTTTTTCGGGAAAATTATATTCCAAGATGGTGGAAAAATCATGTTTAGCACACGTGAGTATGTTTTTATTCACTTGTCCCAGTTGGCCAATTTCTGGACACCTGAAAAGACGACTTACTATGTTCCCTTGTACCAAAACTGTTACCATAGATGACACAATGGAATTTTGTAAATAATAGAGTAGGTATACAGATACATCCAATTGGAGAATGTACGGTTTGAAAGATTAAAAATAACTTTTACGCACTCCGGAGGCTGTATCATCCTAATATACTGAAATTTCTCAAAAAAATGTGGTACATCTGGCCCATTGTACTGGTAAGCTTAAAATCTATAGGATTTATTCGTGAGATGCCCTGAACACTACAATCATAAAATTGGTCACTTGTTTACACTTCAAAGGCTAACAAAACAAAACTTCTCCAAATATAACGAAATTGTGGTTTATCTGGATTTATAGGATCCGTTGTACTACCTCAGGTGAGCTGGAAACCAATAGAATTTGTCTCTGAAACGTTCGAAACAATATGGTCACTTGTAGACACTCCGGAGTTTGTATAGTCCTCACAAAGCGAAAGTTATACAACAATTACGAAAAATGCAATATATCTGTGTTTGTAAGACCCGTTGTACGAGATGTGGCAAGTTGAAAATCAGTATTTCTCATCTATGAGATGCCCTGGATAATATCCTATTATAAAATTGGTCACTTGTATACACTCCGGAGGCTCTAACGTGCTAAGAAACTGGAAGTTCTCCAAAAGTAACCACAAATGTAGTGTTGCGAAATAGCACTCTAGTGTAGTCCCTGAATCCGACTCTGTCTAAGCCATGTATGAAGGTTACAATTTTGGCGGATGCGCGGGGATTACTTAGAGCTGTTTACGATTTTTTTGTCACTATCTTATCTAGACATTATTCTTGTAACCAGTCTTATCTAGAAAACTCCATGGAACCGATTGTCTTTGTGTAAGCAGCAATCTAGAATTATCTAGTAAAAAAAGGACTAGTATATAAAGGACCGACCAGCGGGAGAAGTCAGTTTATAAAGTGATCTCGAGATATACACAAGTGGACAAGTAAAAAACAGTAGTGAAGTGTTTATATAAATTAAAGTAAGTGAATATACTGTAAACATAATATGAATTAGTGAATAGTGTGTAGTGAATAAATAAATTAAGTTAGTAGACACACACAAAATATTTTTTTAAAACACGTTTTTCATGTTTCTCTCACAGAAGAACGTGAATAACTCAAACAGGTAATAATATTAAATTCCAACTTCTTAGGGGTAAACCAATTCTTTTCTCGCATCGTTGATAGAGTTCTCGGAAAAGTAATAAATGAAAGCCAACAGTTGGCATTTTCATTCCCTTACCAACAAAACAATCACAGGCAACGGCAGTTGCCAAATAAGGCAAGTACACCTCCACAGAATCCACCACACCGAAAAAACACAATACAAACTATCTACGGCATATAAATGTCAAACCATGAGAAGTCACTCTATACAGTATTTTTTTGTTCACACAAAATGTCAGTTTTCAAATGGCCGATAAAATAAGAACGTGTTCACGGATCGCTCTGGAATTCGGTCTCGGGCCGCTGATATGATGCTAACATTTTCAACCTCCTAGCTGTACTCAAAGATGAGATACAGGTACCCTCTTTTTAGGTAGTTTGTCGGTATATATATGTGTGGCAACTTTGTAATTGTTATAACTATTTTGATGACACTTTGCAAGATGATAGAGCTCGAATAGTTATTCCGATCGCATCATTCCACGATCTCTTCCTTAAGGGGACCTAATGGCCATCTAAAATTTCGAAAAGTTTCTAGTTTTTACCAATTCATACGGGTTTTGACATCAAATAGAGAAAAACTCCCAAAATATTCTTGTAGCTCTATTCAAGACTTTTCCGAAGGTATATATTTGAGATAGTTGGTGCTACCTTATGAAGTTATAGTCAAAATAATTGAACCACCCTTTGATATTTTTCCGTTTTTTCCAATTTGAACGGTTTATGACCAGAGATCAAATTTTATAACGGATATTGTTTTTCTAAAATATTGCATACCTCTAACAAATTATTGGAAAAGTCTATTATATTGTTTGTTTCAAATACTGCATACCTCTAATAAATTGTTGGAAAAGTCTATTATATTATTTTTCTTAAGTATATGAAAATAGAATATTACTGTAGCATCACATCAGCGTCCCGAGTATACTGACAGAGTTCCATGGCGATCACATTTTGTATGTATTTATAGAGTGAATTTTACATTCACTTGCCGTATACAGTTTGTATTGGGTGGTAGTTTTTGTGGGGGTGAACTTGCGTCATTTGGCAACTTCCGTTGCCTGTGATAGTTGAAAACATTTGTAATCTTCTGAAAATAGCTTTCATTTCTATGGAGAAATGAGAGTCAGTTATTTCATTCATTTAAAAAAACTGTCATGTACTGAACAAGCTCAAGGACAGAATAGCTGTCTGCCCCTATCATACTATGAGAGTTCTGACATCCATGGCAGTTCAACTTCGGAATATTCACTAGTTATAGAGTAAAAATTATTGCAGATCACATAAGAAGCAATTGTGCCAGAATAAATACGCTCACTCTAGAGAAGTAATGTTTCGAAATTAGTACATTCGCAAATAATGGTCTTGAAAGAAAAGTGTTTCTCTAATACGTTACTCGAGGAAATTTTATTCAGTTATTTATAATATAAGTACAGATAATCATTGGTCAGTTACATAAATTACAAAAGAGGATAATCTTGAATGGAATCTGATAAAAGTACTTTCTGTTATGATTATATCAAATGAGAATTTAAAACACGCTTGGCTGTTTCTTCTCATAAAAGATTTCAAAAAGTTAAACGGAATTTTTCTCCCGCATGTAGCGTTGAATCAAACAGAAGCATTGAATCTGGAATCCAATACCATTGAGTGAACCGTTTCTCTGAAATGTTATTACATGATTATACAAAATGGAGTTCCGATGTCACATATGGCATTTAAGTGTCCGCCATTTGCATATTCTGCAGATAAAACTTTTGTTATTGCTCGTTTCAAATGAAAAAAAGGGGGAAGTTTATTCGGTCGGGATTCGATATTTTCGTCCAGGTGAGTATATCACAAAAATTGTAAATAGAAATTTCAGGAAAAATTAGGTCGACATTGTAAAAATATACTGAACTCAACTTATAGAGGCGGTCCTATAAACGAGAGAGTATATTTATACAATAAATCGATATGATTACTGTTCCAATCACGAACACAATATCATTAAAACTGCAGCTAAAACAACGGAAAGAGTAGCCTTAAATAACTACAAGGAAAATTATTTAATAAATTTATAGCTGCTAATCTATAATTTACATTCGGACATGTGAATTCTGGAGCTGCTGGCTGGTGTTTCAGGCATTTATATCCGTTACATATATAGAACAACCGTACAACACACACATTTTAGATGTTGCCTAATTCGATGTCACCTTCTTCAAGTCCGAGGCATTTTGTATTGTGAAAATATTATTACTTCACCTAAACTTTAGTTCTTAATAGGATAAATTAGACATTACTAAATTCTAATGATAGAGTCCGTCTAATAATACAATAAATATGAGTATGCTTCATCTGTTTACTGTTCCTATTACAAAAACAATACCAATAACTTATTCTGATATTTTTTACGACGTGTTTTTGTTGTGTTTTGTTCCATGAAAATCAAACTGCGGCTGAAACAACGAAGAGAGCCGCCTTAAATAACTACAAGGAAAGTTTTTTGATAAATTGATAGCTGCTAAGCTATAATTTACATTCGGACATGTGAATTCTGGAACTACTGGCTGGTGTTTCTGGAATTGATGTCCGTTACATATACAGAACAACCGTACACCACACACATTTTAGAACATTTCGCTTTGTTCGATGTCACTGTGTCGGGAAAAACATGAAAAATGTTTTAAGCGGTAACTTGGATTTCAAGCCTGAGGGATTATATAATAAGTATATACTATTATATAAAAACTCTCGGATAGAATAGAAAATTTCACGTTTTATACTTTTCCAAGTTATAGTCAATGAGTCGCCCTCAAATAATAATAATATCAATATATGTTTATTTGACAACAAAACAGAAATATACAAACTAAAAGAATTAACTAACATTTTTGATGTAGAAGTAAACAATTAATCACTGAAGCTGAGGGTAATTAGGTTATGAACAACTTGTGTGTGATATAATAAATAGATACAGTAAAATTAGATTATAAAGATACAATTAAGTAAATATTATTTTTAGTATTGACAGTGACAGTATAATAATAATGATCAATCCGGTGTAGTATTGACAAATTCAGTAATATTGACAAGTTCAGTAGATATAGTGAGTCGGGTAGGTAGATATAATATAATTCTTAACATATACGCACACACATACACGCACATATTTTTCTTTTTATATCTTGTTTATTATATTTTGGAAAAAATCTCAATTTTTTTATAATATCCATTTTCTTGTTTCACATTTAAAATTCTCATATCTTTTAATGCTTTGTAGTTCTACAGGTACTCGACTTGGGCCCAAGTAATCAAAGCGTTGTTGTCCAATAGTTTATTCTCTTTAAGGTAAGTTGTATGTGTTCTGTTTATGTCTAGTATCATGAGTCTGTTCAAGACGATCTAATATATGCTCATTTCGTTTTAGGTAGAGCAGTATTTTAAGGCAGTATAATTGCCTTAGATCCATAACTTGGCTCATCACATATAACTCATCACTTGGAAACCTAATACTCTTTTGGTAAATAATTCGTGATATACACCTTTGTAGTACATTTACATTTTCAATGTGGCAATCATATACTCCACCCCAACCAGAGATGCCATAACTCAGCTGAGACTGCACTAACGAAACGTACAACATTTTCAAGTGGTGTATATTCAAGATGTCTCTCAAGAATTTGAATCTTGACAGTAATCCTCTTAGTTAGCAATATTTTTTGTTTGCAGATCCCATTTGAGATGACGATCAATAATAATTCCAAGATATTAAATCCTATCTACTTCAGGAATTTTAGTAGTTATGTCAATATCCAAATAGCCGAGATTTGGTAGACCTATCCGGTATGCTGTGGAAGGCATATATTTTGTTTTATCTACATTTTGTGTTAGTTCATTAAATTGAAACCAGATTTTTATTTTTTAAAAAGCGATTTCAGCTTGTGTTTTCAAGTGAGCCCAAATAGGAGCGGTAAAAAGGATGGCAGTATCATCGGCGAAGCTAATTATTTTGCCCCTTAAGTCCAAGAAAAGTAGGCTATTTAAATAGATATTGAATAGCAGCGGGCCCAGTACAGAGCCTTGTGGCACGCCATAGGTAACATTTTTGGCCTCGCTTATGCAATTGTCGATGGTTACATATTGTTATCGTTCACTCAAATAACTCTTTAATAGCTCATAAGTTAATCCACGCACACCGTAGAATTTTAATTTGTTTAATAATTTTTTATGATTAACAGTATCAAAAGCCTTAGAGAGGTCCACAAAGATGCAAGCTGCAGGGATTTTTTTATCTAGGGAGTTGTATAACGTTTCTACTAATGAGCACATTGCATCCACCGTGAATTTTCCATCTCTAAAGCCATACTGACTTTCTGAAATAATGTAATGCTTATTGAAGAATTTAATTAGCTTACATTTTAAGATTTTTTAAGAAATTTTACTAATGGTTGTAATGCGAGTTATTGGCCGATAATTCTCCATTTTAGATATATCACCACTTTTAAAAATAGGCTTAATTAACCCATTTTTCAGCTACTTAGGAGAGATTCCCGAACTAAAGCATTTGTTTATCATATAGGTAAGTGGAGTAGCTATTTCATCTTTTATTTCTTTTAAAGTTTCCGATTTAATGCCTTCTAGTCCTGGTGACTTTTTATTTTTTAAAGAATTTATAGTATGTTTCACTTCAGCTTTATCTGTGAAGTTGTGTCTAGAATTTGTATATTCTCAGCATAATTTTGGGGGGAGGATACCTTTTGGGCATATACATTTTCCCCAAATCACTAAAAAGATTATTAAATGCACTGGCTTTATCTTTGGTGCCATTAATTAGTTGACTTTTTCCATTTAAAATGTTATCTATTTTACTTTCAGATTTGAATTCGCCACATATATCAGTTACACATTTCTATAGTACCTACTGCAGATGAATTGGAGTTTTTATTGATTAAGTTATTAAAATAATTCTTCTTTGATGTTTTATGAGCATTTTTAATTGGTTTCTATAGTCATGATACTTTTTATGTAAGAATATGTCATTAGGGGTAATTTTAAGTCTTTCATATATTTTAGTAATCCCGCAGTAATCCATAGTTTTTTAGCCTCTTTAATTTTTGATCTTCCAATACTTGTACATTCTTCGATAATTTGCTGTAAGATAGAAAGGAATTGATCTGTACATTCATTCATGACATTAAAAGATATAACAACTTTTTTTTGTTTACAGTCACTTTAAAGGATTTAGAGAAAGAGGAGTTAGTTTCTAGTATCTAGAATATGACAAACATTGCAATGATATGAACATAAACAATTCAGAATTTACAAAGATAAAAAACGTAATTGTTGAACACCCAAAATAAAAACTAGTTTAAACTAATAACAAGTTAGAGACGAACCATATATGTACTTATTTATATTCTGTGTGCCGGTGCAGGTTGAAAAAATTTATATAGTTTTTGCGAAATTATTGTTTAGTTACAGCTATAGCTATAGTAAATTTCATATGGTTTCACTTTACTTTATTGCACCTGATGATGAAGCATTGTTCCTCGTTCTATAAGGATTTCTTTCGAGATCTTTAAATTCCCTGGATATTTCTCAGGAGGTTCCTTTGGTTTTGTTTTGGGGCCTTTTGGAGTTATCTCTTGTGGAGTTTTTTTCGAGGGATTCTGATTCTTTGGTTCAGCTTCTTTGGAGTCTCTATTTACTATTGTTACAGTTGGAGTCGAGGAATTACTTTTTGTGTTACGTTCTTCTACTTCTACAACTTCATCATCCTCATAGGTATGTTTCATAAGCTGCGAGGGGTAGAATATATCGCCATTTACAATAAGTTTTGTGTTTTTAATGAAGCAATGTTTTTTATCATGTTTTTGTTTTGCCAAATATGAATGATTAAGATTTTGGCTTCTTCCCGTTGCTTGTTGTTTGATCCTAAGCAATGGAAATCTTTGTTCCCTTTAAATTTTTTTTATTCTTATGGATCTTCTGTTTAGTTAGAAATGAAATGAATTCAAACTTAATGGGACTGTCCCTATTTCGACCGAGTGGATAAATGCTGTTAAAATCGGACTCTGACAATGACAAGCCTAGCAAATTGTTGAAAGTGGAGATAATCTTTGGTATGTCCAGTGGGTCGCTTTATCTTTCTATTCCAAACAGAATTAAATTATTGCGTTTTGACTTCCTCTCCAGTAGCTCTATTTTTTCTTTTAAATGTTAGTTCTCTTGGTCAACGGTATTCAATCTGTGTGATAGATTCTCTAATGTATAGTTTAATCTTGTTTCCGCAGCATTAATTAATGATGATAAATCACCATAACTTTTTGTAATTTTGTCCAATATGTGCTTGTTAGTAATTTCATTAATGCTCATATTTTTAGTGTGTGGAACGCTTTCTATTATTTTCGTTGATGAGAAGAAACTGGTTTTTTGATAATAAATTTGAATTTATTGATTGATTTTTAGCAAATATATTTTAGGTTTGGATTAATTTTTATAATATTTCCCACAATTCAACTAAACAAAGTTGTAATTTCAAATAGTTTGTTTAGTTAACAGAGAAACACACTTCAATAAAGAATTACGGAGGGTACCGGGATTCTTTATCACTTAGAAAGACTAATTTTTTTCAACTATTCCACTCAAGACCATCTACTAGGTAGTAATAAGTATAAGGCAACCACACAATACTATGAAAGTAATGTTTCGAAATGAGTGCGTACTGATTTTGTGGATAAATGTAGGTACGGTTATGAAGTTTGTATTTATTTAGTTCTTTTACGTGTTCATGTTCATAATGCACACCCTAGTTACGTTTGGTTGAAATCCGTCAACGGGAAGTGGTAGTTTACTTGAAGCATTAAACAGGTTTTATTAATTTTAGGCATCCAAATTATAAAATAATGGAAATCTTTATAATAATAATAACGTTTCTTGAGTTAAAGTATACATGTAATGAAAAATTATTAAAGATTATGAAATAGATAGAAGTAACACAAACATGGTGAATAAACAGACAGAAGAATGACCAAGCCTGTATGTGACATATCACAATTCCTTCCTTTAGATACCCTGTCGTGTTACATTAAGACAAAACAAAAAAAACATACACAAACCACCAATTGGTCTTAGTATCTATTATTGACAAAACAGTATCCCTTTTGAGTGAATGAATGTACTTTTTCAATTTATTTTTGTACATAATGAAATTTGAATTTATATTTCTCATCAAGAGATGTAGAGAGTTATATACACTGGGACCAATATAATATGGACTGCGTTGACCAATAGTCAAGCAAGCATTAGGTATTTGTAAGAGAGAGAGAGAGAGAGAGAGAGAGAGAGAGAAATTCGTTGGATAGGGCTTTTGTTGTAGATAAATTGTTGGTTTTCTGCTTGGTGCCCTGGTGTGGGATTTGTTTCCTCTTCAGAGCTGGATTGGGGGTGTATTGGATGTTTTTGTGCGCGTTTGGGGGATAAGCACGATATGAATTGGTGGTTGGTTAAAAGTTGGTTAGTTGAAAAAGTGTCTGGAAAATATTGAGAAAGTAACTAGGGAAAAATTTAAAAAGTGTATGGAATTGAGAAATTTGAAAGGGCTTTTCGCTAGAAAGTAACTGGAGGAGAGTTTTATCTTGGGTTATATCGGGGATTGATATTTGGAAGTAATTGTACTCTGCCATCGTTCTTAGTTCGTCGTAGCTCCAGTCAATCGCTTGAGGAAGGTGGTACCTGCAGATTTGGTCACTGATTCAAACCAATTCATAGTCGATTTCACCGGCAACGTGGACTCCGCTAACGAAAAAGCCCAGCTAACCCACATGTTCTGTCGAACTCACCAGTTCGGCAGTTCAACCGCAATAACACTAGGAAGTGCTCAACAACTATTTCTATAGAAACGAGATTATTTATGACAATAAATTAACGTCCGATTTTAGATTACAAATCAAGTGAAGCCACACCCACTAGCCGAAGGAAGGACATTTCGCCCTTAGGTAAATATAAAATTCCCTAAAAGCTAATAAGTTAGGACACCTTCAACTGGAGGAGTAACTCCTTCCGGCAGTGAGTCCGCCATAAATTCCTCAATCACTAAAAACTTCTTAATTGTCCTCCTCTAGCAATAAAACTGCACCCAAAACTACCTCCGAATTAGATCTAACTATTGGATACGCTGAATCCACAATTAAAATCCTATAAAACTCATTCAAACTAGTATCTAAATTCGAGAAAGAATCCTTCCCCCTCCCAAACCAAATAAACCCAAGACAGCCCACAATGCACCTCAAACCCACACCTACTCAACACCTCCACCTATATATATATATATATATATATATATATATATATATATATATATATATATATATTTGCACGCAAATAGAAGGAGGGGCTACTGAAAAGAGTGGTAACCGCAGACATGTATGTTTCTGGCTCATATATATTGAAACAGTCTTATTTACTTATATTCAATGTAATAAAGATTGATAGTATTCGTGGAATAAGTCAAATTGATTTTCCCATCTTGTGCTTCATTAGCCATCATGTCAATGAATATTTATAGAATTGTATAAGAGAAAGACGTGTTCAAATCAATTATAGATACATATAGTAAAAACAGTGCACAAAATCCTCACAACAATACTGAAGGAAATTATGAAGCAGACGATATACTCGTTGAACCGTCAGAATCGAAAATACTGAAAAAACCGATTCAGATTCAACGGAAATGAACACTAATAATTGAATAGATGATATAATTTCAAAATAATTCATCGGCATTAAAATAAAATTCAAAATAATTTGAAAGAAACAGACATTTGATACATGACAAATTTTTATATAGTTAGCGAATATGTTATTTAACACAAGAGAATTCAGGAATTTTTAATAAATAATAAATAACTTATGTTAAAATGCATATGTATCAAAATCCTAATCTATATATATTCTAATTTCTAATACTGAAATGTTATTTTCATGCTTCATATGAGATGGGGAAGACAACGTAAGAGGCAGTGGTACAACCATGTAAGACGGATAGACGAGAACAGACTTCCCAGAATAGTCCTAGAAAACAACTCGCCCGGCTCAAGACCTCCCGGGAGACTACCTAAAAGGTGGAAAGATAGCTGGCAATCCACCTCCCAGGAAAAGATGCAGAGGCAGCTCCAGAAGTGACAGATCTCCAAGAAGTAGAAGAAGAAGAAGAAGAACTCGTCAATAAGGATGATTCAAAAAGTTTATATTTGAAGTACGGGAGAAAGAAGAGGCAAGTGATATTTTATCGACAAGAAGGACGTTAAAAACGTTTATATTTGATGAACGTAGAACTTCAAACCAATTTTATAATAATTAGAAGAACAAAAAATAATATTTTGAACAGTATGACAGCAAAGAAATTGAGAGTGAAGTGGATACAAACTTAGTAAATAAAAGGTATCGTTCTAAAGTATTATATTAGAGATCTCTAAATAAAAATAGGCCTTTATTAAAAAAAAAAGAGAAATGCATTCATGATTAGTAATCAATCTAGCATTTTTATTGTTCCAAAGTAATTGTATTTTATTTTTCCGTAGTGTATGTATACACATTTTCTGTCAATGAACTTCTATAATTTAAAAAAAATTCCTGAAATCATAAGTTTGTTCATCTTAATTTCACAATCCAATAACTAGAGTAAATTTGAATGGCGCAATTGAACCCTACCCTTTGAAAGAGTTGTTATACATGGTCAACGATTATTCAGTTTCAAATAATAAATAATTTAGACCGATACTATATATATATATATATATATATATATAACAACAAAGATATTCATGGGTAATTCACGCAAAATAAAGGGCTACTGAAATAGAGTGGTAACCGTGGACATGCATGTTTCTGGCTCATTTTGCCTCATCAGCACGGCATAACCAAATAAGGATGTGAAATTTGGGAGCAAATATGTTAATCGAAACATTGGAAAACACAAAATAACGGATTTCAGCAGGGAAACCAAACGCTCATTTGTGTCTTCAATTGGAAGATCCTGAGTTTTCAGGACATCAACCAACATCGACACGGAGGCGCATATAGCCCCCCCGCCATGAACCTTCCGACCCATACATCTTCTTATATATATATATATATATATATATATATATATATATATATATATATATATATATATTATAATTTAAGAGTATTTGTTATTAAGTTTTTCTATGTTTTCTATTTATCTATGGTTTAAATTTGTTTATGAATTGAATTGAATAGCTAGCTCAGGGTAAATTGATTTTATATTTCATTATTCATTTATCAATTTAATGGAGAGCATGAGAACTCTATATTCCCGTTGGGTTCCGGATTGAATTAAAAAATATATGAAATTTGCACTTTATAAATATTGTATTTCCATCATCTCCTCCAAAAGCTGGGAATAAAATTATGTGGAACACACCAATGCGACTTCTATGATATGAAGCCTTTCCTATATTTAGCAGATGACATGCAAGTAAAATTCAGATGACTCAAGATTTAGTTAATATAATTACCAATAGAAATAAAATTGAAAAGCATTATCATTTGTGAAGAAAAACTTATGTTAAACAAAATTATTACAAACTAATTTACTTATACTGAATATTCTTATACATATAAAAAATTATCAATGGCGAAATTTGGCCAAATTAGTGATATACAGGGTGTCCCACGACGATTGAGACAAGTAATATATAAGAATTGGGCAGTAGTAGATAATTATAATTTTGGGGGTGTAAATTACAGCAAATGTTGCATCTTCTCTTGTTATTGTGTTACCCAATGAGGTTTTGTTTTTGGTCATGTGACGTCGCATTCAAAATTATTAATGGGACAACCTGTATATTTGTGCCTTTCTGTGTCCCTCCCGATAAAACTAACTAGCACACTTGGGGTCTAAAGTGATTAATTCAAGAGCTACAGGTACTTAAAGGATTGTAAGTTAAAAAATTCATAATTGAATCCCCTGTAATTTTTGGCAATCTTACATTCGTACGTAATGATTAAGACAAACCAATATTATAATTTTTAATAATACTTGAAAGTTAATAATGAAACGACCTGTATATAATGGAGTAAAATTACATAGAATTATTTTTTTCCACAAAAACTTGTTTATCTATTGAATATCGATTAAACAGTAGCATAGCAAATCTTATAAAAAATACTGCCTATTGTCAAGTTTGCCATGATAATGACAAAAGTGCCAATAACTGACAGAATAGTTATTTTTAAGTTGTGAAACGGTAAGTCGACATGCCTTTTCATTATACGGCTAGTGAATATGTTGATACGCTTCTTATTTATGGTGAATATGAAAGAAATTGTAGAAGAGCTAGAGATTTATACAGAGCTCGTTATCCCAATCACCAAATACCTGGTAAAGATACATTTAGGTATGTAGAACAAGAATTATGCAATGGTTCTTTTCCCAGTGGGAAAGCCAAAGTAGAAACATCTGTGACAAAGTCTGTACAAACTGAAGACAATGTAATTAATACTTTAGCATATTTACAAGCGTATCCTCATACAGCCATTTGACATTTGGAATTTGAACTTGGTATCAGCAAATCAACTATCCACAGTATATTAAAAAATCATAAGTATCATCCCTTTAAGATACATTTGGTGCAAGGTCTGAATCCTCAAGATTTTGATCTACGATGTACGTTTATTGCAGATATGCATGTACGGTTAGACGATGAGTAATCTTTTTTGGATAAAATTATGTGGTGCCACGAATCGAGATTTCATAATAACGGAATCGTTAATCGACATAATTGCCATTACTGGTCTGCATAAAATCCAAAATGAGTGATGGAAACCCGATTTCAAAGAATGTTTTACAAAATATACTTCCAGACCTGCTTGAAGACATTCCATTTAATGAAAGAAATGCAATGTGGTGGCAGCAAGATGGTGCACCTACACATTATGATCGTAGAATGAGAAATTATCTAGACATGATATTTCCAGAACGCTGGATTGGACGAAACGGTACTATTTACTGGCCTCCAAGATCGCCAGACCTGACACCGTTGAATTTCTTCCTATCAGGATATCTTAAAGGTATCGTTTATGCAAGATTTAGACGATTTGAAAATAAAAATACGCGATGCTTGTAGAACTGTGACACCAGAAATGATAAGGGCAGCATGTAGCCGAAATCTATGATCAAGATTTGAGAAATGCATTTGCGAAAGTGGGCATCAATTTGAACATCTCCTTTAAGATTGTAAGTTTTTTTTGTGACAGTTAATTTGAATTATTAATAAAACTTATAATATTGGTTTGTCTTAATAATTACGTACGAATGTAAGATTGCCGAAAATTACAGGGGATTCAATTATGAATTTTAATTAACTTACAATCCTTTAAGTACCTGTAGCTCTTGAATTAATCACTTTAGACCCCAAGTGTGCTAGTTAGTTGGAATTGTTCTATTGGGAGGAACACAGAAAAGCACAAATATACAGGTTGTCCCATTAATGATTTTGAATGCGAAGTCACGTGACAAAAAACAAATACCTCACTGGGTAACACAATAACAAGAAAAGGTGCAACATTTGCTCTAATTTACAACCCCAAAATTATAATCATCTTCTACTGCCCAACTCTGATATATTACTTGTCTTAATCGTCGTGGGACACCCTGTATGTCTGAATTTTAAAATGGTTAACCATATACATTATTCACACACTGACCTGATTACAACACTGGGTAGTTTTTATTCACTCTGCTCCTGTGTTCTTCCCTGGAATGAAGCTGGACACTCTTCAACTTGTAGAATAAACTCTATCGTTTGTACAGCAGGTAAGTCGATGTTATATTATTAAATCGTTTGTTAAACTTGACTCAGAATGTTTTTATGATGATTATCAATGTAGTTATATAGTATTTAATACTGTAATGTGGTTATTTTATTAAAATTTCTACATAGCATCCCCTCTTAAAATTCGATTGTATGTATTTCTTACAAATAACCAATGTTTCAAGATATTTTCTTCTGGAAATGTTTCTGAAGTTGTAATTTAACGTTTTTAATATGTTTTAACTCTAATTTCTAAAAATTTCCAAATATTTTATTTAAATTTTATAAAAATCTCTTACTAGCTCACTCACTAGATATATCATAGTCTTTTTTATTTAATGCTTAATATTTCATTTAATGTCTTTTTCTTATTCCTATTGTTATTTACTGTTTATGTAAAATTTCAAAATAATTCATTACACCTATTTACATGTGAAATATTTCCAAAAATATACCTTATATTTATATACAATGATTATATCTAACCAATTTTAAATATAAATATCAATAAATTTACAATCATTACCGTTTGTAAACCTTTGATAATGCCCTGCAATTCAATTTTTAATCAAGATTCAACATTTATCTCATATAAATTTGGCCTATTATTTAACTCAGTTATATTTTCCAAACATCCTCTTTACTTTGCAAATAATCAATAGTTCAGAACATAGATAATTCTATTGTTGAATATATTTCTGCTATCATTCTTCTATGCTGAATGACATGAAGTTTGAATTGACACTTCTGTTATTTCGTTTCGATAACTGTGATAATTTTGTTTGTATATTGTTATCAAATATCCTGTTTATTATTGTCTAATAATAATTTTATATTCGTTTCACATTCAATGTTGGATATTCTAGATAATATATACAAGTCATCATTTGTGCTGCTAATAAGAAAGTGAATTCATAATTTACCAAGGAATTGAATTAAAATTGATGACTCATAATGTTTACATTCTGAAATGTAAGGTAAGTAATTTCAATATTACTTATATGTTTCTGTAGTTATACGGAATAATTGATATCATAGGTGTTCGATTCAATATGAAATATATTTCTCACTTATTATTACCCTTAGAAAAGATAATTTTATCTGTTTGAAGAAAGTAATCTCTACTTGTTATTTGCCAAAGTTGCAAACTTCATATATTTGTATCTTATTCTCTTTAATACTTCTTACGATAAGTTCAAATCCCGTCAAATTTAAATTTGATAAATATTGACATGGTTAATTTTTGTTTAAATTTCAATTTCCCAAAAAAAACTTATCGTTCCTTTACTATTTGATACTAAAATAATTTTAAACTTCTATACCAATTCTTCCTTGTGTAGTTATCCTAACTTAATTTACTATTTACAAAAAAACTTATCTCATATGAATTCAAATACTTGTAATACTATCTATTCCTCATGTTACAATACACATTACTCAAGAGTAATATTTATAGATGTGTTCTATATTAAAGATACGCCTTAATATTTTAGTACCTGGATATATTAATCGATAAAAGTTTTTAACGTTTTCAGTATCTATGATATACGGACCTTCAAATGGATATAGTAATTTAGCACACTGTTCTTCATCTTTCTTTGGCATTCTTAAAGATTTATAATAACCATATCCCCTTTATTAAATTGAGTTGTTTTCTGTTTCCTTTTTTCTTGTTTTTTAATATACTTCTCAGCATTTCGTATTATTCTCCGATTAACCTTCTCTAGTACATTTGTCATTGTCGAACGTCTGTTTAAAATTCAGTGACGTTCTGGTTGTATTCCTTTCATAATATAAATTGTATTCTCACTCGTTACTTCATGTGGTAATTCGTTTATGAATTTTTCTATTTTGAATTAATATTCACATCCTTTTTTTTAAATGCAGATTCTCACTTATAATTATGCTATTAATATTTCATAAAATATACTTAATTTGTATCATTGTCAATTCAACTATTCCTAACATTCCTACTTTTAATTCTTCCCTACTACTCGTATCTATACTAATACTTGCTTATATATCATATTTATTTTTCAACATTTTCATTATACTTTATTTTATATATACTCATCATTTCATATTTTATTTTACATAATCATTTTTCATTATAATCAAACCTTTCTTAAATTCATATTTATATATCTCAGTATTAATCTCCTTATTCTGCCATATACCTCCAAATATCCTATAAATTTCAATTGACATCAAAACATCATCTCATATATTCTAATCTATATAATTCATCTAACTATATCCTTTCTTCTCGTTTGATTAATTGTTGTGTCTTATTCCATTTATTTTCTAAAGATGTGAAAATTTATTTAATATTATTAGTTGTACATAATTTCTTCCCCTCTATCTTATATCTTCCTGTTTTATTTCTTTATAAAGCCAGTACTTCATCTAATTTATTTCTCATCACTCACTTGTTTGCACTGTTTGAATTTCCCTCTGTATACTCTAAACTACTCATTCCATTTCTAAGTTTCACCAAATAAATTTCAATTTATATTATATTATATCTATTATATATATTTTTTCTCCAGATCCTTAATAACGAAGTGTGAAGAATCATTTGGACTATCCACTGCTTGATGAACAAGGAACACGATCTATCCTATAATATTACCTATCACGATATACTTAATTAATATTAAATTTTCAATCTTTACTAATGTTTATTATTTTATTTACAGCTTTTTATCTTAACTTCATTTCTGTTTTATAATTGTTATATATGACATTAATAAATTTATCTTACAGTTTATTTTATTATCCTTTTCCTGTCCATTCCTTAGCTTTTTCGTTTCCAAACTTCCCTCCAATCATAATGTTTTACTATTTAATTTACTATTCTTTTTTTAACTTTTTTCTGATGTTCTTCTCTTGTTGTTTGATTCTCAAATCCTTCCATATTTCTGATCTGCTCTTCTTTATTGCAGAACCAGAGTAAGGCGTGGCCTGATAACATCCCTCTTATACCTATTTTCTTCTCCATTAAATCCTTCATTCCCCTCAATTTACTTTTTACTATTTTAACAAAAACTTTCGGGTGTATTAAATTTATGTACCCATCGAATTTAACACCTAAATCCATATTCCCATTGTATATATTTCCCCCTCCATTTCTTCTCACAGTATCCTCCATTTCTTCTACCGTTTCTTGTAGTTCCCTATTCATCTCTTCTAATTCCCTATCAAATGATCTACCCATAACTTCCGACCTTTTTTCATATGTGCCTGTTTGTTCCTCCAGTCTCACATTTAAATCCTTAACTTTCTGATCCACCTTCTGTATTATTTCTTCATTTGTTTGTCCTTGTATTTTTATATGTTCCACTTCTCGAATTATATTTTCATTTTGTTTATTGACTTCCATTATAATCGTTCCTGATAAATTTTCCTCCAAACATCTACCCAATTCTTGAATTTACTCATCAACATGTTTTTCTATCTCTTCCCGGATTTTGATTCCATTGTCGTGAATCTCCGTTCTTATATTTTTATTTCGATCTCCCATATTTTGTTGCACCCTATCCATTCTTTCTTTAAATTCTTCATTTTCCATCCTAAGTTTCTTAAATTCCTTGATACTTTCTAGTTTCACATCTTCAATTTTCTTTTCCAATTTGTCTATGTTCCCATTCATTATGTCCATTTTTCATCTATCCTGTTGATATCTCCTTCAATTTCTCCCCTCATATTGTTCATATTTCCATTTGTGGTATCTATTTTTCCATTTTGTTCGCCAAACTTCTTGTACATTTCTCTCCTCATACTATTTATGCTCATCAAGATTTGCATTATTGGATCATTGATATTCGTTCCTACTTGTGGTTCCCTTCTCTCTTGTCTCCTATCTTCTTGTTCTTCTGCTTCATCTCCTGTCGAATCTTCCTCTGGTACATTTCCTCCCGATTGTTGTCCCTGTTCTAAATAGTGTACTTGGAAATCTCCTCTACCATGCCATATTTCTTCTCTTTCCTCTTCCGATCCGCTATCTGTACCTACCTGTTTTCCGTCCCTTAACATCATTTTCCTTTCCATTGTATATTTATAATATCGTCAATAAATTTTTTTTTTATATAATTTATATGTAATTTTAATTATTCTGTTAACAAAATTCTACCAAAATTTTAAATCGCCCTACGTTTTTGGGCGCCAATTATAATATATTTACGAGTATTTATTATTAAGATTTATTGGTTTATTAAGTTTGTCTATGTTTTTTATTTATCTATGGTTTAAATTTGTTTATGAATTGAATTGAATAGCTAGCTCAGGGTAAATTGATTTTATATCTCATTATTCATTTATTAATTTAGTGGAGAGCATGAGAACTCTATATTCCCTTGGGTTCCGGATTGAATTAAAAAATATATGAAATTTGCACTTTATAAATATTGTATTAACATCATCTCCTCCAAAAGCTGTGAATAAAATTATGTGGAACACACCAATGCGACTTCTATGATATCAAGCCCTTTCCTAGATTTAGCAGATGACATGCAAATAAAATTCAGATGACACAAGATTTAGTTAATATAATTACCAATAGAAATAGAATTGGGTGAATGAAAACGACGAATACTCAGTGTGTATTAATTTATTACTTTTAGGCTAAGCGCTTTCGGCTGTTAAGCCATTATCAAAGCCGTCGTCATTTAAAAAGTAATTGTCAAAGACATCAAGCTGATCAAAAACAATACTCAATACTCCAGATCTATCCAACCATCGTTATGATTGAGTCATTCGAATAAAAACATTAAATACCCTATTATAAGGGTGTAAAATTATATTCACAAGATGTAAATACACTCAAAATTAAAAAACTGAATTAAAACAGATGACAAGCTTGACATTTTTTTAGAAATAGAATTAAAAAGCATTATCATTTGTGAAGAAAAACAAAATTATTACAAACTAAATTACTTATACTGAATATTCTTATACATATAAAAAATTATCAATGGAGAAATTTGGCCAAATTAGTGATATATGTCTGAATTTTGAAATGGTTAACCATATAAATTATTTAAACACTGACCTGATCACAATACTGGGTAGTTTTTATTCACTCTGCTACTGTGTTCTTCCCTGGAATGAAGCTGGACTCTCTTCAACTTGTAGAATAAACTCTATCGTTTGTACAGCAGGTAAGTCGATGTTATATTATTAAATCGTTTGTTAAACTTGACTCAGAATGTTTTTATGATGATCATTATTGTAGTTATATAGTATTTAATACTGTAATGTGGTTATTTTATTAAAATTTCTACATAGCGTCCCCTCTTAAAATTCGATTGTATGTATTTCTTACAAATAACTAATGTTTCGTGATATTTTCTTCTGGAAATATTTCTGAGGTTGTAATTTAACGTTTTTAATATGTTTTCACTTTAATTTCTAAGAATTTCCAAATATTTTAATCAAATTTTATGAAAATCTCTTACATGTGTCCATTTCCTGTAGCATCACATCACTCACTCCTTTGTTTTCTAAATCAACAAACTCTTGTTGCTAGCTTTGTTATTTTTCAAACAAAACACTAACAACTTACTAGATATATCATAGTCTTTTTTATTTGATGCATAATATTTCATTTAATGTCTTTTTCCTATTACTATTGTTATTTACTGTTTATGTAAAACATCAAAATAATTCATTACACCTATTTACATGTGAAATATTTCCAAAAATATACCTTATATTTATATACAATGATTATATCTAACCAACTTTGAATCCAAATATCAATAAATTTACAATCATTACCGTTTGTAAACCTTTTATAATAATATATATAAATTTGGCCTATTATTTAATTCAGTTATATGTTCCAAACATCCTCTTTACTTTGCAAATAAAAAATAGTTCTTAGAACATAGATAATTCTATGGTTGAATATATTTCTGCTATCATTATTCTATGCTAAATGACATGAAGTTTGAATTTACACTTCTGTTATTTCGTTACGATAACTGTGATAATTTTGTTTGTATATTGTTATCGAATATCCTGTTTATTATTGTCTAGTAATAATTTATTCTTTTCAGATCCAATGTTGGATATTCTAGATAATATATACAAGTCATCATTTGTGCTGCTAATAAGAAAGTGAATTTATAATTTACCAAGGAACTGAATTAAAATTTATGACTCATAATGCTTACATTCTGAAATTTAAGGTAAATAATTTCAATATTACTTATACATTTCTGTAGTTATACGGAATAATTGATATCATAGGTGTTCGATTCAATATGAAATATATTTCTCACTTATTATTACCCTTAGGAAAGATAATTTTATCTGTTTGAAAAAAGTAATCTCTACTTGTTATTTGCCAAAGTTGCAAACTTCATATATTTGTATCTTATTCTCTTTAATACTTCTCACGATAAGTTCAATATATATATATATATATATATATATATATATATATATATATATATATATATATATATATATATAAAACTGGTGAATATTGGGGAAAGCAGCAAGAAGAAACGGAAAACGTGTACTCTTAACGGAAAACTTTCAAGCTTTGGAGGATGATTGTCCTCATCATCAGGAATACTCCGAATTGAGGTTAGAATCCATTATGTTGTACAAAAATAAACTACGGATATTAAAAATATGAAACAGTTCACTAACAAAGGTATCACAATGAGATGACTAAAAAAGCCAACATCTAACACCATTTTGCAGACAAACGAAACACGAGTGTTTTTTTCTTGTCAAAAGCCGGCCGGAAAGTCACTTTACTTAAAAGCCTTCATTCAAAAACATATACTTTAAAAAGACAATAACAGAACGTATATATCGTTATAAATATCACTTGGTGGCATGGTTTCGTTTTAGTGTGAGACTAATTAAACTCATCATAGGAGTGGAATGTAAGTTGTATTCAGTTTGTCTATATCTTCTTTATCGTTTATACAGTGGGAGAATTTTTGAATAGCTACCATTTCATAGAACTCTCGTTTCTTAAGATTATTCTCTGTTTTTAAAATTTTAGTCTCTGTATAATTGAACTTATGGTTTTTATTCCTTTCGTGGTTAGTTAGTGCTGTAGCATTTTTTTTTGTCATATTTATGGCTCCTCACTCGGTTTTCTAAGTATTGTGATGTTTGGCCAATATAAGTAGATTCGCAGTTGTTGCATGGAATACAAATTCCTGACAACTATATATTAATTTCACTTGATGTAGTATCTTTTAAAATCAATATTCCAATTTCGTTAGTTACAGAAATTATTAAAACAAAATGGAATGAAATAAAAAAATATACAGATTTCCCCCAAGATGAATTTATTTGTGCTCTTGAGCTAACACTTAATTCGACTTATTTTTTATATGAAAATCAAATTAATAAACAAATAGAAGGATGTGCCATGGGATCATGAATCTCCAGTATCATAGCACAAATAGTTATGGAAGAACTCGAAGAGCAAGCAATTAAAAAACTTAAATATGAAATTCCATTTTTTTAGAGATACGTAGATGATTGCACAACAGCAATTACTAAAGTAGAAAAAGATGATATTTTAAAACAATTCAACAGTTTTCATAAAAAATTGCAATTTACAATAGAAAAAGAAGAAAACAACAAAATAAATTTTTTGGACACTACCTTACATCATATAAATAATGGTATAGGAACAGAGTGGTTCACTAAAGACATATGGTCTTCGAGGTATATCAATTTCAATTCAAACCATCCTTCTTCTCAAAAGAAGTCAGTAGTTATTGGCCTTGCAGATTGTGCAATAAAACTTTCCGATTCGGAGTTCAGAAAAACAAGTATCATCAAAGCGAAAAATGCATCAAGGTTGGATGATTATCAAAAATCACCAATTAATAAAATTTTCAAAAACAGAGTACATAGTTTTTACAACTCGAAAAATAAAAAATAAAATAGTAATATCAATCAACATTTTATTTCTCTTATCTTCGTTAACGGATTGTTACAACAATTTCAACATTTATTTATTAACAAAACTTAAAAATATGTCATAAACCTTATAATCTGTTATCTAAACATTTCTCTATGCTAAAATCAAAAACTCCGAAATTAAAAAAAAGTAATATTGTTTATGAGATTCCATGCAATAACTGCGAAGCTACTTATATTTTCCAAACATCACGATACTTAGAAAACCGAATGAAGAGCCATAAATATGACAAAAAAAAATGCTACAGTACTAACTAACCACGGAAGGAATAAAAACCATAAGTTCAATTATACAGAGACTAAAATTCTAAAAACAGAGAATAATCTTGAGAAACGAGAGTTCTATGAAATGGAGCTATTCAAAAATCCTCCTACTGTATAAACGACAAAAAAGATATAGACAAACTGAATACAACTTACATTCCACTCCTATGATAAATTTAATTAGTTTCACACTAGAACGGAACCATACCACCAAGTGATATTTATAACAATATATACGTTCTGTTATTGTCTTTTTAAAGTATATGTTTTTAAATATAGGCTTAGCAAAAATATTTTAAAATTTGTGTTGTGGATGTTAAGGATACAATATGGGATAAATGTTAATAGTGTTTCGGAATACTACACGTCGAAGTGAGTTTTTTTGTAATTTCAATTGTTTTCATCAATCACAATTCAGATTCTTTTAGTTTGAAAAAGGTCTAACATTCAGACCAAAACGTCACAATTGCTGTACCAGTTTCATTAAAATGACTTTTTAGTCAGTTCAATACTGTTTTTATTTGACTAAAACCCAAGACATATTCTTGAAAAATATAACTATAGTCAAAGAACCTCAAAAAACTTAAGTATATATATATATATATATATATATATATATATATATAACATTTATTAAGACAATTGCTTCATCAAAACTACGCTTCCCATGAAAACTTTATGTATTTTTAATTCATATAACTATTATTTTTCACTTTCAAGGAAAAAAAATACTGCCTATAAACAGTTTAATAATTAATGTTGTATGAGGTCGATGCTATCCCTGAATATAACATAGTTGATAGCCACTCCTACACATATATATTTGGTCTGGGGACATTAATAACGGCACCTATCATAAAATATGTATTTTTAACTGAAAACATGGCAATCACTCCTGTGGCAAGTATGTACTTGATATGTCCAATCAAGATAATGAAGTTAATTATGATTGATCAGTTTTTCTGAATATTAGAATCAATAAAAAATGCGGGTAGTTTATTAAGGGTTTATTAATAATTATTTAAGATTGTTTAACATGGACGGTGTATACAAGGACAATCATTTCATAATGTGGGAAAACAGTTGAATATGTTTCTAGTTGTACGCTGTAAATAACAGTTCATAAAGTTCCAATTGTTTTCATATTAAAGTAATTATTTGATGTCTTTCGTAGATTCTTCCTAATTATTTTAGTGAGGTCAATGAGTCCACCAATATGAGAAAAAATTGTTTATCAATTATTCCTCGGAAGCAGGCCCAACTTCCATATGATTGTTTTTGCATGTTGGTTCCCTGTGTCTGAGAACTGCTCCTGTAACTGTTCCAACTGTGGACTTTTTCTTGTAAACGTAACTATAAGATAAGGTATTGGAGCAAGATTCAAACTTGTTTAAAAAATTTTCATGTTCACTGAATATCTGAATTGTTATTGTCCAATATATCGTGAGAAATGTTGAAAAAATGCAAATTACTAGCGAATATATCCAGAATTCCTCTTTATACAATTCAGAATATACAAAAGAAATAATATATTCCAGGTTTTACCTACATAGAGTAATATCTCAAGAATGAAATTCAAAGTACGGGGTTATAAATGTATAAAACTTAATTTCCGTGAAATAAACCAGTTCTGACTCGTCGTAATTGCCGTTATTAATAACGGCCGCTTATTACTAATTCCCAAAGGGCCTACCGTAAAGATAAAAAAGGTAAATTTCCATTATATGCTAAGAGAAGATGAATTAACTGTATAACCGCATGAGGGTTATACAAAAAGGTATTAAAAAGTCATACCGTGTAATATGTCAGACAATTCTTGAATTCAGATGAGAAAGAATCCCGTAGTTTCCACAATTCTGCGGAACAAAGGACAGTATTTTGTTATTTAACAAAGGTAATCCTGAAAAAATATAAGCCATTAAGGTTATAAACGGGAGAAAATGGAGTTGTAAAAATGTTAATTTACTCAAAAGATCGGCAAAGCATGTCAGTCACAACCAGAACTGTACATATATATTATATATAATAGAATAGGGAAAAATGCTATATAAACCAGAATTCAGCAAAAATTAATTGAACAGTTGAGAATTTTAAAATTACGAAGACTACACATCAAACGGTTGTGCATTCCAGTTCTCGGTCACTTTTGTCTTCTAATTCTAAACCTATATAAATGATTCAATAACATTGAAAATACATTTTCTTTTTTTGTAAGACAAAATTTAACCATTCCATTTCTAATCTGATCAAGCTTTATTACTGCCAGACTTGAATTAAATACACTGCTTTTTTCGTGTCAGATAAGTTGATGTTCCAGGTGTTGGACATTTTGCATCAATCTTTCTTTATTTTAAAAAGTCCTATGCGCCATTAATTAGATCTCAAATTAACAATTGAAACTCTCTGGTCAACATATGATGCTGCCTTTTTGTTGTTTCATTGAAGGATTTGTTAATAGTTTACTAAATGTTGTTTAATTAGTATACGAATATCTTTACACTCATTTACTTCAGTAATATCTAGATCAGTGTTGTGTTGTTTAGTAATAAAGAAGATATTAACTTTCCAGTAACGTGTTATATTATCTTAATGGTTTTTTGTCAAAACCTCTTCTTCTTTTACATATATAATTTCTTCAGAATATTGACTACATTTCTCCCTCAACTTTATTGTAATACTAAGTATGAAGCTAAAGTGAAAACCTTTTAAGGGATCACAATAAAATAAGTTACAATTATTCATTAAAGTATATAGTCTACGAGATATTTTCGTCTTTTGTTTTCTCTCGGAGGTCTTGATACTGAGATTTGTAGGCTATCTGATATGGAGTGTACAAACTTTTCCGAGCTGCTTGGGAAGTTTGCGTTACTCTCTTCTGACTCTCTGCGTTGATTGCTGAACCAGACATTTGAACTATCTTATAAGTGCTCTGGTACAAATATGGTGTTTTTTCTTCACTTGTTTACAAATAATTATGTTGCCTTCTACCAAATCGTGGTACTTGATATGTTTCTTGATGACAGCATAAGTATTTTGTTTTTCTCATCAGCTTCCTGTAGTTCATTTCTATTGCTGAATATTGGTGGTAATTGAGAAAAAGTTGTTCACTTTTCTCCCAAAACACTATTGAAGTTGAGATAGAGGTTGAGTGTGGTGGACTTCGGTAATTGATAGGCAATGCGTTGATTTTATATTATAAGTTGCCTGTTTCGAGATATGAACACAGAAGTGTATTTTTCAACGTCTTGACCAATCTTTAGACTATTCCCTTGGCTTTTGGCCACTAAAGTGTGATTAAGACAGTTGCTGAGAAAGTTTCTCTGTTAAACGTAGTAAATATGTTTGGAAGTATTGGTTGGAGATGCATGAATAATGTTGAGCGAACTACTTACATGATTGGACATCTTGAATATTTATCTAGAGAGAGCAATGAATACGTACTTTTTGTTCAGGAAGGGTCCTGGATTAACTGCATCTACATATTGGAAATGATAATCTAGTACGATAGTCGATATACTTGGACTTTGGACTTTTTTGTAACAGCTTGACATGGCCTGCCTGATTATATGAATGTCCGAGTCATAATATCCAAATTTTGTTACCAAACTTTTGTTCTTGGAAGTTGCTTACTTTTGGCACGAAAAAGCGTCCTTTGTGTGCTACTACAATTGCTTGCTTTTGTAATACACTCTTAAGATAACATCGTTCTTGTATATGAGTTCTTATTCAAATTTTGAGACAGGAAATATTTCAGCTACCTTAATTCTATATGATGCTTTCTCTTGGAATTCTGAGTGTATGATTTTGACGGGTCGCTTCCTGAACAATTTCAAGTATCATCGCTTTGGGTATTGTGTTCTGGATGCAAAAGTTTACATAGTCTTCAATTTTGTCATATTCTGATTCTCGCAAACAGTATTCTTCATTATGATGCCTCGACAGAAAGTCTGAGGGATTTGTTGATCCGTTTTAGTGTTCCTCTTTGAAGAAATCTTTCAACACTTGCATTTGGAGCTGATCTTGTTTTCCCCAGAATTCCGACAATAGGTAGATTGTCACAGTGTAGGATAAACTGAGAACTATAAAGATAGATGTGGAAGTGTTGTATGGCAATTGCTAGTTTTTTCAAACTGGTTGTAGCGTCTTCGTATAGGGGTACAGATTGTGCTTGCTTATGATGTGTTTATTCTCTTGTTCATTACTATGGATCTAACTCCGTTGGGACATGTATCTTTATATGGATGTGATGTTTTTTTATTGTCAAAGTATGCTTTAGTTGCATCTCTGAGCTGATTCTTAAGTAGATTGAAGGTATTTTCATATTTCGGAGTCGATATGAATTCTGTGTTTTTTGTTGTCAGTTGTCTTAAGTTGTAGGTATTTCCCGCAAGATTTAGAAGGAATTTCGCTACATAGTCATTCCAAGTAGTGATCTAACTACAGTCAAGTTTTGGGAGAATTCAAGGTTCTTCATACTTGTGACTTTTTCAGGACCCGGATGTATTCTTTGTTCTGAGAAGACATATGCGAAAAATTTGATCTTTGTTGCACTAAAAATGCGTTTTTTCTTGATAATGGTTAGATTGTTTTTTGCTAAGTTCTTGAAACAGCTGATAGTGTGCTGTCGTGTTCTTGTTCATTTTCCCAAATATTAGGATATCATTACTCATGTTGATGACTCCTTGTATGCCTTGTAGTGTTTCGTTGATTGTATTTTAAAATATATCATCTGCACATTTGATGCCAAAATTGAATATTTTGTCTCGTATCAAACCAATTTGGGTAGAAAATGTGATGATATACCTAGAGTCTTCATGTATAGTAAGCTGATGGTAGTCATCTTTAAGGTGCATTTTGCTAAATATTATATCTTCTTTTTAGTTTGGTGATAAGTTCGTCCACAGTTTGTGTTAAGTATTGTTCTCTCAAAATTGCTTTTTTTTGGTTGTCTCATATCTACGCAGATGTCTGGGTCTCCATGTTTTGGGAAAATGACGATAGGTGACAATCATGGTGTTGGCTCTTTCAATTACATCTTGTTGCTGGAGCCTGTTGAATTCATTTTTTACTTGTTTACGTAGATGAAAAGATACTCTTGGATATTTGTGTGCAATAATTGGTATATTGGTGTCAGTATGGAGTTTTATTTCGCGATATTCTAAATTTCCAATCCCTGTTGTAACTATTGGAAAGTGTTTTTCTACGTATTCTAGGTTGATTTTGTACTGAACTTCTCTTTCTTTGTCTATAAAATTGCACTTTGTGCTTAGCTTTAATAATTTGACATAATTCTCGTCGATTGATTCTCTTGGTGACTGATTTGCTTGTCTGGAGGTGAATATTTCAAATTCTGTGTTGGTTTTCGGTGTAAAATATGCATGTAGTTTTAATTTCGCTTTATCATATATTGTCATAGTAACTTAAACTCCCGTCGTTGGATCAGTGGATATTTTAGGTTCTGGTTAGTATTAAAATATGTCGAAAGTTTTCTCACTCGCATAATCGAGAAGATTAACTCCTCTTCTTTCATCGTTTGTGATCCCTGCTGCTATTAGAAAATTATCAAATCGTTCCACCAATTTTCCCATCTATTGCCAATATTTCTTTCATGTAGGGTAAATATTTCAATGTTGTTAAGGCTATCGATGTTTCCATTATTGTTTTTTTTATGTCGCATGAATTACAAGAGTTTCGCGAGTAGTTTGTTCGTATCTACGATCAACCGGAAAAATAGAACATTGTTCAGTGGGTAAAAGACTTGGATCCGAAGGCATATCGGGTCAAAAGTATTAGTTTTACTATAAGAATTGTAAAAGTTATCCAAAGAAGACAAACGAAAAAGAAGTTAGTCCAAGTCCTGGGGGAAGATCAAAATTCATCCGAATGTATAGGCAGTAGAAGTAAGAAAATTGTGGAAATCATCATTTTTGCGTAAATTCTGATCCTTTTTAAACATTTATTCCTGATATGTTTTTTAAGAGTATTATTTGTAATCGAGGAGAATGAAATAAGATAATAACAAACAATTTATACACACAAAATAAATACAAAATAAAAAAGTTTTATTATTCTATGACCAAAGATTATAGAGATCTTAATTTAAGTAGTATTCTCGAAGTAATAAATTCAGAAATAGAAATAGCTTAACCTAATTACCAATTGTTAAAGTTATACTTAGATTCAACTCCACCCTACGATTGTAACCCACATGATCTCACTACATTTTTGGGTAATTGTCAAAGCTTAATTAATACTGTTGCAAGTTAAACTGATGATGCATCGAATAATTTTGTGCTGAGAGCGATTTTACGCATATTGACAGGTATAGCACAAAGACAAGTTATCTTACAAATTGAGCTAACTACCTGGCAATTGGAAATACCGCGATTTGTTTATCAGGGAGACATATTATATCGTTTGATACAAGACTAAATAGCGTTATGACCTTTAAAAAATGTAGCATTAAGGGTTCACCGTTTCCAATTGAAAGATATATTAGGTTAAGAAATCAATACAGTTTGGAGAGAGCAGTGAGTTTGGTTATTGAGGAAGAGAGTTCTTTTTACTCAATCAAACGATCGACTAATTCAAATTCTCATAATAATTTTAAACTATAATCTATATTTAATTCTGCGAGAAATAATTCAAACTTTGCTTAAGCAAACTCAAACATAATCACACATATCCTTCTCAACCACGACCCAATTTTCAATCAACTTTATCACAGTCTCCAATAATGTATTAAAACTCAATACCACGTCATTTTCATGCTTCACCCCTATTTAGACCACTAAATACGTTTTCTTACAACTTCAGTAAAAACCCCAATATTCATTTGTATTAACCAACAACACCCTTTCGATCCTACAAAACAATAATCTCGCAATCAAAATAACTACGAACCTCTGAGCACGAGTACGCATTTGTGTATACTAGATGCCAAGAAGTTCCTGCAGGAGAGTTTCTCTGCAAAGACCCCATGCAGAATACCGAAAATTCTCCTCGCGAGACCCATTTGCTGAAATATTCCAAAAAGACCATGAGGTGCCACCAAATTCATACCAAGATCACTGAACCTCAAGTTTAGAAAGTGGAAGTATATGCACTTAAACTAATTTATATAAACACTTCACTACTATTTACTTGTTCACTTGATTATTTCATGAGATCACTTCATAAACTGCCTCTACGGCAAGCAGGCAGTCTCTTTATATACTAGTCGGCCTTCTGGAATATTCTTTTTTCGGGATGTTTCTCGAATGCCGGCTCAATCCTTAAAAGAACTTCGGAGAACATGTCTATAGAAAACTGTCACAAAAAATCCCAATAGACCATCCCAGAATTCGGTGCGCTCGCCATTTTTTTAACGCCGTTAACATAAGGTTACAGGACCGTACTTAGTATCTACTTCAGTGTACGAGTGCGTAACATTCCCACTCCTTGAATGGAAGTTACTCCTGGAACTTTTGTGTTTGAATCGGCAACTGGCCCCATTTCTACACTTTCCGATCTTATGGAAATAACAGGGCACCGTCTTCATCGGATACTGATAACGAGGGATGTAGCTGCAAATCAATATCTGGACGCCAGTATCTTGGAAAATCACCTCTACCATGCTCCTGATGATTCGCCAATCCAACTGGTTACTCGCCATTTTAGGCATAGCCAGTTTCTTCACGCTGGATTCCAACACATGGTCTCGGAGGTTTCGAAAGGCTTCTCACACATCGCGGTAGGTAGATCGATCTTGAAATTCATTTTTTGTTACCACATAGAAGACGTACCGCGAATTGTGTTTCAGTCTCAGTGTCTTGCCAGGGGCTGGAATCTGGTCTTCAAGTTTATCTAGCTGTCCGAACTTCTTTCGAAAGACGGTGCCAACCCTCGTGCGTGTTTGCTACTGGCGGAGATGTTATGTGCCACTGAGTATTCTTCCAGGAGCAGGATCAAATCTTGTCTTTGTTCTGTAGTGACTCCGTATCTAGCTTTCCCGTTACCTCCGTATGCGCCCATAAATTCTTCGAAGGCTGGGTCAGACTCTTGTTGTAGATGGTTCACCCCTTCCTCTCTGTCATGGTCTCCTTCGAATGGTGCCAGTCGGTTTTGGAGGACCACTCTCGGTTTTCATTCTGGGGTCTAGTTTATACGATAGATGATGTCGTTTATCATATTCTTGATTAATAATGGACTTTCCCAAGGTTTTTGTAATTTTGGAGAAAATCGTTTTCTTCTCATCGGGATGTGTAACCATATTTTGTCTCCTTCTTTAAAACCGCCTACTGTGGCCTGCGTGTGGTACCGACATTTCATTCTGTCGCTGGCAACTTGAATAGTTATTCGAACTAATTCATGAATATCGTCCAGCATTCTTCTCAATTGGATCACGTAGTCTTCTCCTGCTAGATCTTCTCCAGGTCGACAGCTGAATTCCAGGTTACATTTCACGTCCAAACAGGATTTTCGCAGGTGTTTCACCCGTGGACTCATTGACGGCAGATCGATAAGCCAATGTAAATAGGGAAAGATACTGGTCCCAAACTTTCTGATGGCTGGAAACTACTTTGTACAGGTATTGCTGTTGTCCTGGTCTTCTTCATTCCCAGCTTGTCGAAAATCACCTTGAATAAATGGCTTTCGAAATTTCTTCCCTTGTCGCTGTGGACTTCCAAGGGCACTCAATATCGACCTCTTGGTTCGGGATAGCGTAAATTTCCACCCACTTTGTGAAATAATCCATTACAACCAGGATGTATTTACCACCTCTTTCTGTCGTCGGAAATGGTCCAGCGATGTCTTAAGCAATCCTTTTGAAATGGTTTCCAACATTATATTGTTTCATGGGTACCTTTCTTTTGCGATGTGGTCCATTACTCATAGCACAAGTCGAACATTTCTCACGCCAGTCCTTCACATCATCGGAGCTATCCATCCAATAAAACCTCTCACGGACCGGCTGAAGGGTCTCTTTCACTCCCAGATGACCTCTCGATGAACTATCGTGTAACTTTCTCAGTACATCTGCTACTGTCGTTCTCAGGATAACTATCTGTTTTCTCTTCCCGGAACCATCATCGTTCTCAAGGATTCTTTTCAATAGTCCTTTTTCCAGGACACGGAAGTCCCACAGAGCCCAATATGCCTTGAGTATCGGTGAAAATCTTGACAGTTCTTGCCATGTAGGTCGCCGATTTTCTTCCTTGTATTGTCGAATCTTATTTATCTGATGATCCTGATCTTCTCTGATCCTAGTGGGTGACCATTCTTAGATGACTACAGTAGTTGTTGAAGCCACAGCTTCTCTTTATCCCACCTTATTAAAGTGGGAGCAGTATGTTGGGCACGGCCGTCTTGACAAGGAGTTGGCATTTCGGTGACTCACACCAGCTAGAAGTTCGATGTTGAAATCGTACTCTTGAAGTCGTTCAATCCATCTAGCGATCTGGCTCTCGGGATTATTGAACTTCATCACCCACTTCAGTGCTGAATGATTAGTCTGGATAAGGAACTTCCTACCATAGAGATACTGGTAAAAGTGTTCCACGGACCGCCAAAAGTTCTCTTCTTGTGACGCAGTAGTTTCGGTCTGATTTGGAGAGGATTTTACTGAAATATACCAGCGCTCTTTCCTGTCATCCTTGGATCTGCAAGAGCACTCCTCCAATTCCTACGATGCTTGCGTCAGTGTCAAGAATAAAGTCTCCCTGTGGAAATGGGTATCCTGATATCGGCGCCGTGGTTAAATGCCTCCTCAGGGTTTCAAAAAAAGCCGTTTGAAAGACTTCGTCCCATTGAAAAGCTCTTGCTTCTTCTGTAAGTCGAGTTAGAGGCTTGGCAATATCTACAAACTTCCTGATAAATCTTCTATAATATGTGCAAAGTCCAAGGAAACTCCTAATTTGATTAATGAAATTAGCTAGAAACATTGAGTTCCATTCAAAGCACTAATATCCTAATTTGAGGTTTGTCGGTTGGTTGCGGCCATTGATGAATGGAAGCAATTTTCTCTGGATCCACCGCCACTCCTTCATTGCTCACTATATGACCTAGGTAATTGACTCGGTTCTGGAACAGCTGACATTTCTTCGGGTTTAACATCAGCTGGGCAGCTTAGAATCGTTTGAATACATCTTCCAAATTCTTCAGGTGTTCGTCAAATGACTTCCCCAGTACTACGATGTCGTCCAAATAGTCCAGGCATGTCTCCCAAGACAACCCTCTCAAGACGTTCTCCACGAGTCTCTCAAATGTCGCGGGCGCATTACAAAGCCCGAATGGCATGACGTTGAATTGCCATAATCAGATCCGGTTGTAAAAGCAGTCTTCTTTTTGTCTTCTGGGTCCATTTCCATTTGCCAATAACCAGACTACAGGTCCAAGGTGAAAAAGAGTTTGAAGTCGGTCAAAGTATCTAGCGAACCGTCAATTCGAAGCAGAGGATAGCTGCCCTTCTTCGTCACGTTGTTTTGCTGGCGATGGCCCACGCATAATTTCGTAGTTCCATCCCTTTTCTTGACTAGCACCCTCAGAGACACTCATGGACTAATAGACGGTTCTATAACTTTTTCTTCTGCCATCGATCGAATTATTCTTTCAGCTTCCTCTCTCTTCGCCTATGGCAGTCTTCGAGCTGATTGCATATTTGGCTCGGCATTACCAGTATCGATTTTGTGTTTGCCAGCTGATGTTCTACCAGTCTTACCTCCTTTTGGTACGAATACATCTCGAAACTGTAAGAGAAATTCTCTCATTATCCTTTTCTCAGCTCGATTCAAGGATTGACCAGCAACTGATAACATCTGTTCGAATATGGCATAGAAATTGTCAGTGGTCGTTGTTTGACGAACTTTAGACGTCCCTAGTTCGCAGAATCCGATCTTGGTTTCCTTCTTGAAGGTAACTGGGTAATCGTTCACGTTCATCAATCGTACTGGGATCTCCATTGCCGACATAAACAATCCTTTTCCAATTAGAACTCCTTTGCCAACTTCTTCGTCGTGGTTCCTTGGCTCCATCATGACCGGTGTACCTTCCTCCATGATTCCCTGTAGCCGCGCTACCATCATAGTTTCGCTTCGTGCAGGTAGAACTGTATCTTCCTGTACAGCTGTCAACACCATGCTGCCTTCATATGGATGAAGAAATACCTCCTCTGAACCCATTTTAAGTGTTCTGTTTCAAAAGTCTATTTGGAAACCATGTAGATTCACTACGTACATTCCCAGAATTACGTCTTCTTCAATGTCAGCTACGATTACCGTATGCGTGAACTTTTCTGCACCAATTCCCAATTGCATTTATGCCTTCCCGTGAACGTTGGCACTCTCACCTGTCCGCAGTCGCAGTCTCGTTGGTGAAAGCTTCTAGTAGGAGTTTATTATCACGGGTCGTATAATGGTTCTAGTTGTGTACCAGCAGAGAATATCTCTTGCCATCCACTTCGCCATCTACATCCACACTATCGTTACGACATCTGAGAGAAGCTATCAGTATAAGAAGGTCTTTAGAACGATCATGGCTCGGTGCTGATCCCTCGTAGCCGACCTGTTCTAGTTTTTCTGTGACTGGGTTTCTTGATATGCAGGAGTCCTGGGGCGATTACACGAACTGCGTACATGCCCTAGCTCGCCACAATTCCAGAATCTGATCTTTCCCAGCTTCTTGTCCATCATACTTTTTATCATACTGACGATCTGGTCAAGTCTGTCTTCGTCGCCTTATTCTTTGATGGTCCTGACTTTGATATATCCCGAAGCCTTCGCGGCTGCTTCATATTCAAAAGCAGCAGTCAATGCATCGACCAATGTTTTGGTATGGGCTAATCGAAGCATACTCTACACGTGAGCTATCAATGAATGCCTGGATGTCCAGATATTCCATCATGTTCTCTGGTACTGAAGGATAAGCAAATAGTCGGGCAATATCGACTTCATACTCTTGAAGGGATTCATCGCGTTTCTGCCTTCGGTTCTTCAGCTGGGATTGGTGCAAATGTTCTAGATGTTCGTCACCATATTTCATGTCCAACCTCTTTTTCAGCTGCTCGAAGTCATCCGTTCCTTCCAGAGGTATCGTCTGGAGTACATCTAAGGCGTCTCCCCGAAGCGCGATAGTAAGGATCACTGCTTTCTCCCTATCGGACCAATTATTCACTCTAGCGGCTGATTCAAACTGTTTTACATAATTGGTCCACGACATTTTACCTTCAAACGTCGGGGCCTTGACTTTGGTAGAACTGCCAATGTTTTCTAGCTTATAGAGTGTTTCTGGCTTGCAAGGTTTTGTTTGCTCGGCCTTCTTGTCTTATGTTGCTGTCCCCTGTGTTCTTAATCATCCATCTTTCTCTCTCCTTGATTTTCTCGTCCATCTGGTTTTCCATCATTGACATCTTATTCTCGATTTTACCGATTTTAGGCAAGAAATTTTATTTTCATTAGCAGCAATGTCATTTTTCTACGATACGATATCGGCAGTAATATCGTTATTCATAGTGGAAATCTTCTCGTCCATATTAGTACAAATCTTGCCCATGTTAGCAGAAATATCGTTCTTCATATCAGAAACATCGTTCTTTATATAAGAAATTCACGAGATTATGGTGGAAGCCTCGTCATTGAATAAAAATGTTTTGTGGATTCAAGCCGTCACTTTCCAGGGAAATTTTCTATTAATTCACTTTTCTTACCGGACGTTTCCAACTCACGATTTTCGAATTCTGCTCTTAGTTCCGTCACTTTCAGATCACAAAGTCTTTTGTCCATTTTTACGTAGCAATTTATTTATATTATCCCACTTTTGACACCAATGTAATGTTTTTTCTTATTTATTTAAAGCTGTTTATCCTGACGGGTGGGATAAATTCATACTCACGGTAAATTCACTTATTTAATTTATTTATTTGTTAACTAATTCATATTATATACACAGTATATGCACTTAAACTAATTTATATGAACATTTCACTACTATTTACTTGTTCACCTGTTTATTTCACGAGATCACTTTATAAACTGCCTCTACGGTCAGTCGGCCTTCTGGAATATTCTTTTTTCGGTATTTTTCTCGAATGCCGGTTCAATGCTCAAAATATCCTCGGCAAACATGTCTATAAAAAACTCACAAAAAATTCCAATAGACCTTCCCAGAATTCGGCGTGCTCGCCATTTTTTTAACATCGTGAACATAAGGTTACAGGACCGTACTTAGTATCTACTTCGATGTTCGAGTTCGTATCATTATTTTACCTTATCGTATCGTGTCAAAGCAGAAGTGCAGTAAAATTATAAACAATATTCCTCTTCAAGGAAGTTATTTACTGGAATTTAATAATAACTGTCAAGTGCAGATAGAAGGCACATTATTAAAAATTTCAAGGATCAATTTTAATGAAATCTAAATTAGAAATCCAAATAAAATACTTTTTCAAATGAAACTTAGTGATTCCAAATAATTTACTATCATCGTCAAAACAATGAATTTCATTAATCCAAATAGACTCGATCAAACTAGGTGAGTTAAAAACTGTTTGTGGTGCTTTAAACTCTGAAAAAACGGTAACTGAAAATATTAAAACAGCTTCAGTGCATTTAATATCACTTTACATTTTTGAAATTTCAGTAGTTATTTATATGGGCATTAGGTACTGTCGCTCCAATGCCAAACCGGGCAGAAGAAGAGGAATGCATTCATGAGAAACCCCTAGAAATAGATAATGGACTTTATTCATCAAACTCTGGTCCAACCCTCATAGTTCTCCAGCAAGACCGGAGGAGATAAGGCCCTAAATATGATGATCCAGCGTCAAGAAACCCGCTGACGTTGCACTCGATAACAAAGGTTATAAATATGAATGTTAATGTAATTATTCGCTCTTTACCTTATTGCAATAGTTCAATAAAGTAGTCACGGTTTCAATTTTCGTTCTCCAAAAACGATGTTCTTGGAAACCGAGACTTACCTGGCGCAGTCAGTAGGATTTATTTAAAATTACACTACTCCCTCCATAAGAAATCTATCTATTTTAACCTTTCTCAGATGATTTCTATTAAATTTTGTTCATTATATATAGTTTTTTTCTTTGTGTTATTTTTATACATATAGGAATCAAAATTTCTGTATACCAATACATTTGTCATATATTTACAGTACTATTTATAAAAATCTTCGAAATTCCGCACAATATATTCAATCTAAATTATATCTCATACTTTCGAATGTCCCCTAAATTTTTCCGCGTATTGAATTACCTACCTCTCTCCCGAGAAATCTGGATCAATTTCAAAAATTTATATAAATATCAAAATATGTATCCAATAAATGAATGTTTTCGTTGAAAATTGAATTTTGAATGCTTGTGGCGATTTTGGCATTAATGTTGTTATTCAGAAAAAAAAGTGTTATTGATATATTTTGCAGTTGGTTATGTGCATTGATAATTACATTCTCCCGGCTACATTTCCAGTGAAATGCTTTCATTCAGCATAAAACTGGCATGGATATTAGTGTTTCTCTATTTTAGTGTATATGGGTGAGAAGGAGAAGCGGTATTTCTAATAAATCATTCCTTTAGATCCCTCTTCATACCTCTGTTCATCATCAAAAATAAGTATTTTGGTTCACATATTGGTTATTTCCAACCATTTCCTCTTTTGAAAAACTATTTACGTCTTCAACATTTTTTTTTCTAATTGAATCACATTAAATTGCTTTTGCTATTGTCCCATGGTCCTGTATAATTTTTGCATATTTGTGCATTATCAACAATTTCTTGGTTAGTCAGTCAGTAAGTCGCATAACAGACCAAATATGTTAGTTTCGAGGTCCTGCGTTGACGCCTCCATTATGTTCTCAACTTTTGTTGACAAACTTTTGATTTGAACTAAATTAAAGCAGGAAATTTCAACAGCTACAAGTTCTGTAAAATTCAATAATATTTAAATTGTTGTTTTTTGAATTATTGAGGTTGAAATGCATCAGACACGTAATTGTCTCTCTGAATTACAAAATTCTAGCAGCCATACGTCTGATCATTTTTATCATACAAAAAAAAATATACGAAAACAATTTTACTCCCTTGCATATTTTGGATATCTCTAGTTATTTTCAAAAATATGTAATTTTTCATATTTTTTTCATTGAAAACTTCATATTGCCAAAGTATTGTGAACCGTTTAAGTTTATAGGACACACTGTTAACGCATGAATAAAGTAAATAAATGTTCTTGTCAAGAATAACTGGTCGTCACTCGCGCCATGTCACGTCTCTCTCTCTCTCTCTCCCTCTCTCTCTCTTTCCCCCTTCCTCTCTTTCTCTCTTTCTCTCTTTCTCTCTATCTCTCTTTCTCTCTTTCTCTCTTTCTCTCTTTCCCCTTTCTCTCTTTCTCTCTTTCTCTCTTTCTCTCTTTCTCTCTTTCTCTCTTTCTCTCTTTCTCTCTTTCTCTCTTTCTCTCTTTCTCTCTTTCTCTCTCTCCATCTGTCATGATGCGCTTGACTGCAGGGACTATTATTCACAAAATTTCTTCGTTTACCTTAACCCGCAATTCTATTTTTTCATGGACTTAAAAATTATATCATCTATGTGCAAATTATGCATACATATGCCATTTAATTTATATTTGATGTTCCATTTGCAGCATCAACGATAATTTTAAAAAGATATTCATTTCTAAATATTGAAATTTGTAACTTTTTTAAAAAATATTTCCATTATGGGTGAAAGTTGAACAATTGGCAAGTGTTGGACGATATATCGGTAACCACTATATTCCATCGGTGAATGGAAACTCATCGTCTCTTCTTGCAGATGCGTTGATCGGTGATTCAGTTTGGTCTGCCCTGAATCTCGAAGCGAATACATCGGCAATTCGTATCGAGTCCAAGTAGAAGACCACGCCTGTACAAAATAGAAATATGATACAGTATGATTATTTACAAATAGTAATATGTAAAGAATAAACGGCGATTCAAACCGATAAGTGATGTATAAATAATATATTCATATTCGTCGCCTGTCTCCGCGCTGTTCTTATATTTTGATTGATACACAGTCAATGCAGTGATTCAAGATCGCCTGAGCGGTGTTGTTCCGTGGTTGGCAATACATTTTATTTTACTGTTGATAAAATCGTAAAAAGTGGCTATTGTCGAAGTCAAAATCAAACATGTCGATATCTACCTAATCATCTTTGATCTGTATATATAGATTATCTATGATCTTTCTTCTTCTTCTTCTTCTTCTTCTTCTTCTTCTTCTTCTTCTTCTTCTTCTTCTTCTTCTTCTCCGCTCTCCATGCCTTTTTAGGTGTCGTAGTGTGATTCCGGTTTCTCATTTATCCATTTTTTTCACACTCTTCTATTCCCTACTATTTCCTTCATCTCCCTTATAGATTTTCCTTTTTTCCTTCCATATTCTTCAACTTGATCCAGCCACTTCTCTCTTGGTCTTCCTCTTCTTCTTTTTGTCGACATTCCCATCTACATTATTCTTTTTACTAGTCGCGATTAGTCCATTGTCACCACGTGACCAAACCAATTCATTGGTTTCTTTTCCACCTTTGCTAGTATGGGTTCTGGGCCAATGCTCTTTCGTATTTCTTCCCTTTTCATTCTGTCCTATGTTCCTTATATGTTTCATTTCTATTGCATTTATCACTGCTTCCTGTTTCTTGTTTAGTATCCAATTTTCGCTAGTTTCTGTTATTATTGGGATTGTTGTAGTATTGTAAATTTTCTTTTTTACTTCTACTTCTATTTATTTATGTCCTAGTATTGTTTTGTTTAGTGCACAATATATTTTAGTTGCTTTGTTCCCTCTATTTGCTACTTCCGCATCCATCTTTCCGTTGTTTGTAATCACTGTGCCCAAGTATTCGAATGTGGTCAGCTGTTCTAAATTCTTTCTCTTGCATTTTATTTGACTAATATCTGGATCCATGGTTTGTTTCTCGTTCACTATCATTACTTTTGTTTTTTCTATGTTTACCTCCATTTTTCCTTTTTCTATTTCTTCTGTCCATATGTTAATCAACCTTTGCATATTGTTTTGTGAATTTGCTATAAGGACCACGTCGTCTGCGTAGAGAAGATCGCATACTTCTGTCGGTTGTAGGTTTCTTTATCCTATAATTGTATCAAGAGTGGCTCCGCTTTTCCTTATTGTTTTGTCTATCTTGTTCATTATAATTATTAATGAATAGCGGACTCAGACTAGCTCCCTGTTTTATTCCTCTCCTTAGTTCAAATTCCTTCGATTTCTTTCCCGCTATTTGTACTTGCGCTTTTACAATGTTGTAGGTGGATTTAATGACTGCGTTTCCTTTTCCTGGAATATGTATTTCCTCTAAGTAACTCCAGACTTCATCCCTATTTACCGTATTAAAAGCTGTTCTTAAATCTATGAATGTTATGAAGATTTCTTCTCCCTCATCTAATCGTCTTTCGATTACCCTTGTTATTACGAAGATATTGTCTGTATATCTTCTATTATCTCCTCAACGTTATTTCGTAATCTATTTTCTAATATTTTCGTATATATATAGGTTGAAGCTTGTTTGGGCGAGGCATATTGCTCTGTAGTTTCCACATTGAGTTTAATCTCCCTTTTTATGTATCGGTATTATTAAATTGTTTTCACACCTTTTGGGGATCCTCTCTGTTCTCCACGCTTCTTTAAGTATAGTCCATAGCCATTTCTTTCCTTTCTCGCCCTATGATCTTTCATGTATCAATTCCAAAGGATTGGATACTCGTTATTTTGTGCTTTACATTTCATCATTCTCATTTAATTCTATCAAAGTAATTTATGTGTTGTGGAACTAATTGTTTTTCTAAGGATACTGAAAAGCCAGTGCGTTCGATTTCTAAAGATTTTGAGGTATGTTAAAATGCGAACTCTTTTATTTAAAGAGATCTGAAAATATAGCTCTAATGAACAATGAAGAATTGGATTGGAATGAGGTGATATTTATTCTCTATTAAAATATCCAATTCATTCATTTAGAGCAAATGTGAATGAATAAATAAATAAATATGGAAGTCATCGCTTGGAGGCCACCAGTTAAATCATTGAAATCTTGATGAGAACCACAGATGTGCTCCTATTGACTTCGATGCTCTGTGATCAAAAAACACAAAAACTTATTTTTCTTTCAATATTTCTGTCGCATCAAAATTGGCCATAAATGATTGACAGAAATAGAACGAACAAGCGTAGTATCTGTAAAAATTGAAAGTAGCATAATTGGTAATACGAGTATGTCCATGTATCATCCTATATAATGATTCAAATATTATATTGATAAGAGCTGTATCAGACAATGCTTACACAGAAATTGAAACAACTTCAAGACTTCATGTGTTTCAGAATAACAATTTAGAGTTTCTAAAATCTAAATATTGTATTAGAATTATCACTAAAACTTTAAGGTCATATAAAATTGCATGAAGTTTCTCGAGAAACGGTATCCCTAACAAAATCTTGAACAACACGCGCAAACTCCACTAAAATATCTAATAGAAGAACCCTAACAATTAGCGTTGGGTGTTAAGAGTTTGCTTTACACAATTAGTTTAGATACAAGTCGAGAAACTTCTGTCTCTATTATCTGTATAAGGAAATTAAATCACCCTGGAACTTTTAGAACGCGGATATACCCGTTCCTTGGTAATTGGCAACGAACTATCTACTAATGCCCATAAAAACTTTATATACACAGAGAGCGATCTCTTCCGAACTAATCTCGTTTATATTTATCTCATAAATCATTAGTTCTCTCTTTGTCTTTCTATATTTAGCATCGGATATCCACTTGTGGATGTACGCCTCATCCATCCCTCTCTCTCTCTTCTGTTGGTATTTTTATCCACTTATCTCCATCCACTTAGCTTTTGTTATGGTATTTACTTGAAAGTCTCCCTGTATTGTTGAGACTCTGATTCATTTATATGCCTCTCTAATACTAGTAATAATAATTAGATATACCATAGAAATCTTGACGACATTGTATTGATGTGTATTATATTGGACGCACTTCAAGTCTCATAAAAAAATATGTACCGTCAAACGGGGTGACTTCGGACACTTTTTGCAACTCTCTTAATCACAAACTAAAAACCAAGAGAACTAAAATTATGCAATTTTCTGCTAAGATGCCCCTAACATCTAGTTACATTTTGACAATGTCAAATGTTTCTAATTTTTTTCCAGTTATTATATTTTTTTTAATAAAAACTGTCCGAAGTCACCCCATCGAGTGGGGTGACTTCGAACGGCCATATAAAACTACGTAAAACCGATGTTTAACGGTTGCAGGGGTTAGTTACTTCGGACAAACATTTCCTTTTTTTAATCGTCTATACTAGTAGGAAAATTATTTTTTATAAGAGAAACATCATTTTATCATAAAAAAGATTTATTTATTTTAAAAATCAAACATAATAATTCTTATATAAGAAAACTAACAGGTTATTCCAGAAAAGTAAATTTTTATGTCATGAATACAACTGTAATCTACTCTATAACAACATCAGGTAAATTGTAAAACTTATAACAACCTCTTCGAAAATGTGAAGGAAAACCCGTTTGAACAATTTCAAATTTTCTAATAATGCTCTCATCAGACACGTTTGGAAAAGAAAAGAAAAGAAAACATCAGCCCCAAATTTTTTTTGTCGAAGAAATTTTACCAGGTAATTTTCACCTTCTACGTTTAAAATTTGTGCAACAAAGAATTTGCTTTTTAAAGAATTTTCTATGGGGAGTTTAACGAGGGTAAAATCATTTATCTTAATATCTTCATTTGAAGAATGGTCTCTTGATTTCTCGGAAGTCATTTCTTCTTCCGAATCAGATGCGTCAGCTGGTAAAAAATGTTCATCAAATAAATCGGAATCAGATGGATTGTTCTGGCACTTTCTAGGTTTTTGTACTCCAGAAGTGGAAGAAATATTTTTTGGTGGTTCGTTTTCGAATTCAACATTCATATCTGCAAGAATGACTGGCCTTCCTGGTGAAACATTGACTCGTTTGCGCCTGTTTCTTCTTGTTTGCAATTCAGGGTATCTATTTTCTTTAAGAAATGCCAGTAGCTATTTATCTATTTCACCGCCTGGGGGATTATCTTCAGTCATAAGTCTCTGAGGCAGATGTTTTAGAGCTTCCTGTGGATTGTTGGGACAAATACCCGATGCGCGAAATCCGGACAATACGTTTTTCTTTGAATTGGCTTCAATTGCTTCTAAAGATTTCCTGAGAAGTTTTGGAAAATCTTTCTTCTGAAGTGGACCTTTTCTTTTGGACTTCTACTCAGTCAGAATTCTCCTCCATGTTTTCTTAAGGGGCGCAAAAAAGCAACATCCAGCGGCTGGCAAAGGTGGATGGCAGTTGGTGGAAGTAGGATGAATTTTATATTCTGACGTGCACATTCCTCAATAACTTCTACTGTTAAGTGACTGGACAAGTTACCACCAATTAAAATTTTCGGCCCATCCTTTTTTCTGAAATGAGGTAAAGCTATCTGGCGAAACCATTCCAAAAAAGTAGTTGAATCGAACCATCTTGAGCTGCTCACACTGTAACCACATCCATTCGGTCCATCTTCTTCCCATTCTTGATACCGATGCTTCGTTTTATACACCACGAAGGGTGGAAGAAGGTCGCCACTTGCTGAAGCCGACATCATTACACTTACGCTAGAATGACGCCAGAATGACGGAGGTTACATTTTTTCTGATGCCTACCTATTGTTTAATAATTATTTTTGGCTAGATCAACCTTGCGGTTGTCTTAATATAGAATATGAATAGATAAAAGCTTAGATATTGTCAGCCCTATGGGGATATCCTGGATATCTTATTCCCATTTAATATCAGTATAATTGTGCAATCATATGGGTATTTATTTTTATTATTGTTAATCTTTAATGAATAACATACAATTATCTCGCGTAATATTTCTGAACTATACACGCAGGGCGTGCAATTCCACGCCTTGAATTTCGCGACTGATTCAGGGACATGTGCATTGCGGGAACTCAGCTTCAGTTAAAAATTCTATGGACAGGTGAAAGCCTTCTTACAAATTATGGTATTTTCAACAGGCTAAGGGGTCTATTCTGTATCTTGTTTGTTAAATTTTACCCGCCTTTAATAATTTAACGGCCGATAAAACCGTTTTCGTATTCGGTAATTAAAATTTTAGAGGAATCATCCAAAATGATCCTTTAAAACCCTTATTTTTAACAGAGTGCTAAAAAGTCCTATTTAAGTTTTAACAGTACATCGCTTATTATGATGTGGGTGGTGAGGGTTTTGTAGAAGAAATTATTGCAATTGAAGAAAGAATCACCTACATAAATTTCATACATTCTTGATAATTCACTACTACATTATTTTACAGGGCAGAACTACAACACCGAATATTACGAGATATGAATGACCCATTTCAACTACCAGGTACTCAATTCAAAAATATATTTCGTTCTAATAGAAATGTAGCAAGCATTATCATTGACATGCTTTCTCCCCATATGCATAAAGGAGAAAGAAGCACAAGTTTACCAGTCAATTTAAAAATTCCATCCACTCTACATTTTTACGCATCAGGAAGCTATCAGTTGACTACTGGAAAAGGATTTAGCCAACCAAGCATAAGTCGCTCTATTGATGAAGTTACAAATGCAATCTGAAATCTTCTCTTGCCGAACTGGATCCAATTCCCTAATTATATAAACAAGAGGAATATGGTGACGAATGGCTGCATGGAAAGATTTAATCTTCCTCCATGCTTGGATGCTATAGATTGCACTCACATAGCAATCATATCTCCTCCGGAAGAATGTCCAGCGTTTCCATATTACTGTAGAAAAGGATACTACAGTATAAATTGTCAAATAATAGTGTACAGTGATTATTACATTCTATATCTGAACGCTCGTTTCCCAGGATCTACTCACGACTCGGCAATTTGGCAAGCTTCGAATGTCAAAATTATTATGGAAAATCTCTATGTTCGAGAAAACGATCCATTTCTTATTGGTGACTCTGGATACCCCTCGAAAGATTTCCTTTAAACTCATTTTGAAAACCCTCCCGAACATACTCCTGAAAGTGCTTATAATTATCACTTCGTGAGAGCTAGGAACACTGTTGACAAAGTGAACGGGGTATTAAAGTCAAGATTTCGATGTTTACTGAAACATCGTGTTTTGAATTATGACCCAGTGAAATCAGGAAAAATAATTTATAGTTGTGGAGTTTTACATAGCATTGCACGATTCTATAGAGACGATTTGCCCGAGGATGAAGTTATAGATTTGGATGAAGATGGTGACGATGATCAACCGAATGATGATGTTGTAAGAAATGTCTTAGGAATTCAAAACTGGCACACAACATGTGAACAAGTGCGAAATGAAATTGTGCAACAATACTTTAACAATTAGTCATAAACAATGTAAACAGCTGTGAATATATTTTTTTTAACTTACAATTATGCTTTTTCATGAGTACAAGGAATGAAGTGATAAGAACGCAGCTTACCTACAGTGGAAAAATATGTTTATATATAACTGAGAAAATACAGATAAGTAAGAGAAAATAAACATTAACTTCCTACTCAAAAAACATCACAAAAAAAGTATTAGGTACTACTATCACAAATAAAATAGAAAAAATAAGCTTGTTAGCTTACAGTAAACAAATATGTTACATAAATAAAAATACAGGTAAATAACAGAAAATAAAAATTAAATTCCACTTGTATAAAACATCACAAAAAAACTAATACTATTATCACAAATAGAATAAAAACATAAGCTTAACAAGCAAAAATATTATCACTGGTAACTTAAAAATAGATATACTACACAACTTAGAATAGACCTTTTATTTGGTTTCAGTTAGTGTCTCAACTTTTTTGCTATGCTATTAATTGACTTGGCCAACATATTTATTGATTAAGCAATTGCCAAGTTAGAATTTGTCAGATCTCTTAAATTTTGATCATGTGTCGCCAATGCAATTTCTACACGATCACGACCTGTACTTTCAATGATTTTTCTGGTTCTTGGACGATTAGATGTTGCAGCTGGTATTCTTCGAGTTGAATCACTAGATGCAGAGAGAGTATTTTCATCGACATAGGTCTCTCCTACAATTACATTATTTTGTGGTTCGTCTGGTTCTAGCACAAATTCATCGCCCTTGAAAAAATGGTTTGCTAGATTTTCGAAGGTACCGTCTATGATTGTCAGAGCTCTAAAATATACTTTTTAAAAGTATCTAGATACTCTTAAAATACAAAGATACAAGATACTTGAGTAAAATTACCTTAGATACTTTAAATCTTTAAATATCTTTAAGTACTTTAAAAGGTCTTTAGATACCTTTAAGATCTGCACATACTTTTGTAGTATTCAAAATAATATCAAAAGTACGTTTATAGTGTCTAACAATTTTGTTTTATAAACTCTTCAACTATCTGCCTTATAATAATTATACTGTAAGCCCGCAGCTGGTTTGAAATTGTATAATGTGAGGTAGATAACTAGAAATCTGACGAATACTGATTTGTAGAAAGGTTCCCAACACTCCACATTGTGAATATTTGTGTATTTCAAATATTTCCCAATTCCTATAATTAATTTTATTTTAATTGAATATTGTGTAGATATTTTCCAAAGTATCTAAGAATCTTTATCTTATATACAGTAATGATAACGTTTGAAAAGTGTTGGGGGTGAAAGGATCTTTTGAAAAAGTTGAAAAGTATCTACGATACTTTCAGCTCTGGCCAGCTAAACTTAAAGTTTGTAAGTACTTACCATCACAAGAATATCATTCAGTTCATATATTTCATTGTCTTCGTCTATTGTCTTCTGCTATAACATTTTCAGAACAGCCAGCTTCTGGCAGTTCCACTCCTTCAATATTTTGTACTGAAATTAGAGCTAGAAGCCTCCTCCCAAAATCTGTTAGAGGCTTAACAGCACCACCTCCGCCAGTCCCTGTCTGTCCATATTTCAATCCTCTGACGTGACTTCTTACGTTAGTTTTCATTTCACTGAATGTCCAAAATATTACTTATTGCAATTATTTGTTCAAGAGGAACTCAAAATATGATTTGAATGAATAACTGATACTTATATCTTTCCACTGTCGAGTTGCTTTAGGTAGTCCGGTTTGATACAAATGGGTGGTTAGGGTACCTATCCCACAATTTATTAACTTTAGGCAATAAGAGAGGGTTTACTTTTCTGCCCAAAAAAATTTTATTCTCTTCAATGAAATGAAGCATGAACAACTTTTGTATTTTAGTGGTTCTGGGTGACCTACTAGATATAATAAGAATCAATCAAACACGAATTTTTCGTTAAAAATAGTTACTTTGAAAATCGCGAGTATATACTAGAATAATATTCTATGATTTAGGTTATGTTATTCTTTAATAAAAATACAGTCAAAATGATTCCAATGTACTAAAAATAGTTCTAAATGCACAATTGCTGTGTTGCCAAGCTGTATCAGACTAAATTATAGATGACCCTGTTAAAATAAATAATTTTAACGGATCTTCAAAATGTTAACTTGCAGAATAAGAGTTACCTCTAAATATTTGAGAAGACAGTTAAAAATAAAAATTTTCGAGGCTGTTGAATTATAAAAAAAGGGTTACAGAATAGACTCCCCAATGCTCATATTTGGGCACAAGTAAATCCTCACAAACCCCAAATAGGTTCACAAATTTAATTTGGATTTAACGTTTGGTTCAAAAGTTTTGGGTCCATATATTTTTGATTCAACTCTGACTGGAAACTGTTACCTTCATTTTTCCAATTTGAATTTGAAGAAATGTTGGACGGCTTTCCATTAGAATCGCTTCGAATGTTACAATGGTTTCAGGATGATGGTGCGCCTCCACAATATTATATTGCGAAATCATTTAAACTTTATTTTTCCCAATCCATATATTGGACGAAATGGACCGATTAATTGACCACCTCAATCTTCAGATTTGTCAGTTCCAAGTTTTTTATGGGAATGGTCAAAAACAAAATCTATAATGGAATATTTGAAAATGTAGACGAGTTGAAACAAACTGTTTTGGAAGTATTTATTAATATTGAAGCACGTTTTAAATAAAGTATTCGAATATCTACAACTTTCATTACAAAGTTTAAATTAATTAATATATTTCTGCAAATACGTGGTAAATAATAAAAAAAATCGTTGACGATCATCATGTCTAAATACTGCATATAATTGCATTTCTAATGATGTGCTACACATGGTATATTCCCTATTTCAAAATAAGGGGTTTGGGAAGTGGAAGGGAGGGGGTTGACAAATGACAGATGTCTATATCGTAAAAATGTGTCCCCCTTATATATATATATATATATATATATATATTAAACTGAAAATTATCTATCAAGATAAATTAAAACAGATATATCACTAAGTTAATGTGAATCTTAGTAATAGATGACAATAAATCCAATAAATTGCATAATAGTCCATAAGACAACAATTTAAATATGAGTATAAATATGTGAAGAAACACTTACAAACAAGATACAACTAATATTGCATATAAAAAAAATTGCTATTTAAGTTTGCAATTATTTTTTCTTCAAATTATATTTCATGGCAGAAAACACAGACGTAACAAATAAATTACGTAAACATTAATTTGGTACATAACAATGATTATCACGGTATAATATTACATGAATTTCAAAATAAAATTCCATAATTGTAATTTTATATATTATAGACACTTTTCAGAAACCCTGTATGTTATGTAAATTATTGATTATTTTGGTATAAACTTCAAGGTCAAAATGTCATCGTAAAATGACGTTCGGTTAATAGTTCGAACGGTGTAATTTCGGAGTGACATTAGGAATGCATAAGAACAAAGTGAACTTATCTACAATAACATAGAAAACAGATATTTGGATTTGAAAACAATGATGTTTATTTATAAACAATTGAAAAATAAAACAAAAATGAAAAACAACTAAAAGTTGTTGATTGAGAGCTTGAGGAGACGCGGTGTAGATTCAATAATGTGAGGACGCATTAAAATTACTCTCCTCTAAATTTTTATAAATCTCAAACATTTTGATATATTTTAAGTTTAAAGAATTAATCATAGTATTTAAAAACAATGATGCTATAAAATAACAGAAACTTTCTATCGAATACATAATAAAAAGTGAAAAAATTAGTGAAACGCCGAGAATTGGTAAGATGAACAATTTACCTTTATTAATCTGCTTTTCGTTTGCTCATTCACGTATCTTCTGTGAATGAATTGTTGCTCCTGGCGAAATAAATCACGTCACATCATTTTAATATCAAGATTTCGCTTTTATGATCATAGGTGATCGTATTTCTTCCAAATGTTTCATCCCAGAGACAAGAAGATGCCAAGCATAGACTTTTCTTTTCGTGTGTAACATATTTGTCCTATAAAACATCGTTCATAATTTTCATTTGTTAGGTTATATTGTGTAAAAATTTATTCGTTGGTAAAATTATTAGATATAGATATTCAATCTCCACTAGATCGGGATAGAACATTGAAATTACATTAAAGGAAATAATAAAGGAAATAATACTCACCAAATCATTGCGATAAATCATCAGTTTGCCTCACAAACACACTTGGTTTTCATTCTTTATTTAATAACTGAATTATCATTACCATAGAATAACTCAACGTCACGTCAACATTAACAAATTATTAGAGTAGAGATTGAATGGTTTGTGGAAGCTTTCAAAAACATATAGAGATAAGTATAGGAAGCGAAATTTATTTGATATGTTTCATATTTAATAGTATTCATAAAAATAAAAAAAAACGTACTTACGCAAAGGTTTAATTAATATGATTATACAATTATGATTCAGAAAATGTTCATTATTCAAACAACTATTCACAATTAAAATCTATTTATCTATGTTTTTCCTTTCTTTTCTTTGATATCTTACCTTTCAGTTTCTTGTTACTACCGATCGCCAAGTGCCGAATCTCATCCCTGAGGTATAGTGTCATAAAGTTACATAACTCATAATTTTGTTACTAAATAAAATTTTGAATTGGAAATTAGCGGTTAGCTAAACCAATTCTGGCGCCCACAATCATTAAAAAAAAATATATTTAAAGTCAAATCAATTATAAATAAATACTCATAAATATAAGATCCATAATAAAGTAGCATCCCAATATAGGATCATTAATAAATAAGTAAATGTTATTACTCCAATATTTTAAATACATGATAAAATGGCAAGCCCAACGCATGGCAATTGTTGAACAACTGAAATAACGCTAGTAACAGGAACAGGTTATTATTTTTGAGATATCTGAGGGAATTTTTTTTAAAAACAATGACAGACAAAACAATAAACGTTGACGAACTGACGGTAGAAGACTTAAAAGAACTTTTAAAAACTAGGAACATGGACGTGAAAGGAAATAAGCAGACACTGAAAGAACGTTTGACAGCGACCCTTCAAGCTGAAGAAGCAGCAGGATTGGAAGAAGGAGATGGCATAGTGAAAGAAGTTCACCACTACGTAAAACCGACACCAAATGAAAACCAACAACTACTAGACATGATGAAAATAATGATGGCAGACATCAAAAGGACCAAAGAAGAAATAAAAGAGGACATTAAAAGTACAAAGGAAGAAATCAATAAAAAACTGGATCAACAAGAAGAAAAATTTGCAGGACATATGGTGGAAATGAAAAAACAGTTTGAAGATCATAAGAAGGAACAAGAAGAGAAAATGGATAAGTTATATGGACATCTAATACAAGAAGGCAATATTAGGAAACAAGAAATTAAAGAGATGGGAAATAAACTGCGAGAAGAAGGAAAGGAACAGATAGGCAGAGTGGAGAAAAATATAATGAAAACCCACGCCAGAATAAACGATGTTGAACAAGGCATTCAATTAAATTTGTCGATTGCGGAGGAGATGAATCTAAAAACGCGAAAAGAACTTATATGGGAAATGGATTCAAAACTAAAACAAATCAAGGAAGATGGAAACTTACGAGACTTTACAAAATTGGAAAAGGAAATCAAAGAAGATTTCAAGAAGAAGATGATGGAGTTAGAAAAAGAATTTGGAAATATAAAAAACAAAACGAATACAAACAGTAGCACTCAAGGGGTAAATTATATCTACAATCATGGGGAAAGTAACCTCAGATTTGACGGGGATACCAGGAAAATGCATCCGAAAATTTTCCTAAGATATCTTAAAAATAAATTAAAAGGTATCAGAGAGATAGAGGATCTTAAGGAAATAATAAGATCTCATCTACATGGTCAGACATTACTTTGGTTCACATGTAATGATGTGAACATTAATAACTTCACTGATTTTGAAAATAATTTCCTAAAACAATATTGGGGGGAAACTGAACAAAATTGTGTTAGGGAAAAGTTGTACTTTGGTAAGTTCGATACCAGAAGGAACAGCAATATGAGTAGTTATGCTCTATCATTATATTCACAGGCACAGTATTTAGAGCCAACTATTTCCGAGCAAGAAATAATAATATTCTTGTCTCGACACTTTAACGATAACGTAACGCAAGGCATAGCCATACAAAACGTAACAAATTTCCAATCATTATTAGATTACCTAAATAGAGTACAGAGAACAGTTCATCATAACAATAATAGACGTGACAACGACGACTATTATAGAAATAACAATGACAGACGAGACTATTTTAACAGAAATAATAACAATTACAGACATAATAATTATAACAATCAATATCATGACACAAACAATACTAACAACAACGGGAGATTTGACAGAAATAATGATAGGACAAATAACAACAATAACAGGTACACCAATTATCCAGATAGGAGACAACAACAAAACAATTATAATAGGAGAGAGAGAGAAGAAACTCTGATGGAGATATGAGAAGGACGAACAACATAAGACGTGACACAAGAACTGACAGAACGAACAGTTTAGAAAGGAATACAACTAATCGTGACACAAACTTTAATCAAACTAATTTAAGTAACAATAATCATAGTAATAATAATGTAGTTCCCGTGTCATCCTCTGGTACGGAACAACAGTTTTTCCACTAGAGGGTGAATATGGTAGGTTGAGTTGGTGCAGCTATGTTCACCCACGCGAATTTCTAAAGGTACAGGACCAGCTAGAACAAAACAATGAAACTTTAATTTATATATATGGAACGATAGAAGGCATTAGTATAAAAATATTGATCGATACCGGGTCAGAGATATCATTAATAAATAGCAAATTCGTAAATCAATTAAATACATCAAAGAAAAATTTCGTCAAGGTACCAAAAGTAAGCTTAATAGGAATAAATCAAAAGAAATTAACTATTTCAAGTACTTCGATAACCGTCGCATTAAAATTCAAGGAATGGGAATCTATGGTACAACTGCTAGTAGTGGAAGATATGGAATGTGAACTATTGCTAGGATCGGATATTTTGTATGAAAACAAAGCAATTATCAATTATGAAGGAATGTACATAATCTCTAATAAAGAAAATGTGAATTTTAGTTATGAAGAGAAAAATAATAATTCAAAAAGGGATGAAGAGTTAATAGAAGAAGTAGATAAATGTATTAATTATAATAAGAAAATCGAAGATGATATGGAACAGAGATATGATTATAGGCAGGAAGGAAAAATGAATGGAGATATGATGTTGGATGGCAATGGAGAAATAAATTTGAATAATAATAATATGCCGGAATGGAATTTGGATATAGATGGAAAAATAGAGTGGAAAAATGAAGTAATGGAGATGTTCAGAGAACATGGAAGTTTGATTAATGAAGAATCTCGAATTGCAAGAAATTATGTACACAAGATTGAAATGAAAAAGGATCAACAATTTCAACAAAGAAGCTATCCGATACCCTACAAATATCAAGAAGATGTGAAGAAATCTATAAATAAATTATTAGAAGATAAAATAATAGAACATAGTACCACCCCGTATATCAATCCAGTAGTAATAGTGAAGAAGAAAGACGGAGATGTAAGAATATGCCTTGATGCACGAAATTTAGATGAATGTACAATGCCCGAGTATGAATCACCTTTAACTATCGAATCGATACTAGGAAAAATAAGTAAAGTAAAAGTTTTTTCCAAGCTAGACTTGAAACACAGCTTCTGGCTGATACCACTACATCCGGAAAGCAGGAAGTTTGTAGGTTTCAAAATTAATGGGGAAGTATATCAATTCCGAGTAACGCCATTTGGTATACAGAGCGCTACAGCAGCACTATTAAAAGCACTAAACAAAATTTTAAATAAATATGACCAATTTACGATACACTATGTGGATGATATACTTGTTTTTTCAAATACTGTAGAAGAACATTTACAACACCTACGGACAATTATAACAGAACTTGACGAAAACGGACTGAAACTGAACATACAGAAATGCCAATTGTTGAAGAGAGAAGTGATATATTTAGGCTACAAGATCACAGAGACAGGAATCGAGATGGATCCAGAGAGAGTAAGAACCATTAGAGAGTATAAAAGACCGAAAAATCTGAAGACACTTCGGGGGTTTCTTGGTATGCTTAACTATTTTAAACGAATGTTGGAAAATTTAACTGATCTGGAATTACCTTTAATGGAGCTACTGAGAAAGGGAGTAAAATGGAATTGGACCAGTAAACAAGAAGACGCCTTCAATAAGATCAAGGAACAGTTCATTAGAAACATAAAATTATACCATCCGAACTATGAGAAGATTTTCATTTTAAGGACGGATGCATCCAGAAACAGACTAGCTGGAGTTTTAATGCAGGAATATGATGACATGTATGTACCCGTATCATTTGTCTCTAGAATAACGAAAAGAGCAGAGAAGAATTATGGAGTAAGCGAATTGGAGCTTGCTAGCATCATATTCTGTGTGAATAAACTCAGATACTTCTTACTGGGAGGAAAATTTATAATTGAAACCGATAATCAGGCTTTGTTGACAATATTGACCAACAAGATGAATAATGCCAGAATCCATCGATGGGCATTACTTCTACAGGAATATGACTTCGAGATAAAATATATTCCAGGAATTCAAAATGTAGTACCAGACTCGATCAGTAGAATGGACGGAGAGAAAAGAAAAGATACGAACGAAGCTAGAGTGGGAATTAACATCATGAAGCGGAACAGTGGCATGTTTTCTTTGGAACAAATAAAACAGGAACAACTATTACTAGAAGAGAAATACAAAAGAAGATGCTCTGAAAAGGATGGAATATTGTATAAATTGATGAATGACAAGGAATTGTATGTAATATCTGAAAATTTAACAAAATTAATTGTAAGAAGAATACATTTAGATTTTAATCATTTAGGAATTAGGAAGACTCATATGATATTTCGAGAAAATTATATATCAAAAAAAAACGATATCACGATCATAAAGGATTTCATTAAACAGTGTGAACTATGTCAACTATCAAAGGAAAAGAACATACATCATGAAAACGTACCGAAATCCATCATAGCAGAAAATCCATTAGATATAGTAGCAATAGACTTCATCTCAAACCTTATACCAAGTTATAATGGTAACAAACACATTTTGGTAATCGTAGACATTTTTTCTAAGTTTATTAGTACCTTTCCTTGTAGTAAAACAAATGAAAACTCCATTAAAGCATCGCTAGGAAACTATTTCAAGAAATATGGAAAGCCAAAGAAGTGCATAATGGACAATGCTACATACTTCCGGAACAAAAGGATAGTAAAATGGTTGAGAGATCTGGAAATCCAACAGGTCTTCACAAGTATCAGACATCCCAATAGCAACCCTGCAGAGCGAGGAATTAAGGAGGTGATAAAGCATCTGAGGATACTTACATATTACGAAAACCGTATGTGGGAAGAACGTCTAAAGGAGACCACAGACTTTATAAACAACATACCTAATATCGTTACGGAAATAGCACCCATTACTTTATTTACAGGAACAGAACCAGATAGACCATGGTTTAGTGAAGTCAACTATAGTAAACTCATTAGAATAGCAAGAGAAAGACAAGCAAGACAAGCTGACAAATATATTAAAAGAAAACTAGCTAAACTTAGAAATAGGAAAACATTTAAAAAAAGGTGACTTGGTAATAATAAAAGCATTAAGAGTACCTAATCATAAAAAAGGAATATGTTCTAAGCTACAGTTACCTTACGAAGGTCCTTATTTAGTCGAAACCAGTCATGGAATAAATAGCTATAAATTGATACATCCTGACACTCATCGAGAACGTGGAATTTTCCATATCAACCAGCTGCATCAATTTAACACCAACCAATCATCAATTTGACACCATCAGTTGTAACTATAAAAATTGAGAAACATTAGAATTAGAGATATTATTTAGTTAATCAAGTATAAAATAGTTTATTTAGTCAATCTTAATTGAGAATTAATATTAGTGGAATTAAGATTCATTAGTAGGTTAAGTATAAGTTAATTATGAGAATCTAGAAGATTTCTTTAGTATTGAGAGAGATTTAAATGGGGAATTAATTAAATAAGTAGTACATGATTATGAAATCATATATAAAAAATCAAGGTAAACTTCTGTAGAATATTCTTGTCAAACCAAGAATAATTCTATAGAATTTTAGGGAATGTTAAACTGAAAATTATCTATCAAGATAAATTAAAACAGAGATATCACTAAGTTAATGTGAATCTTAGTAATAGATGACAATAAATCCAATAAATTGCATAATAGTCCATAAGACAACAATTTAAATATGAGTATAAATATGTGAAGAAACACTTACAAACAAGATACAACTAATATTGCATATAAAAAAAATTGCTATTTAAGTTTGCAATTATTTTTTCTTCAAATTATATTTCATGACAGAAAACACAGACGTAACAAATAAATTACGTAAACATTAATTTGGTACATAAGAATGATTATCACGGTATAATATTACATGAATTTCAAAATAAAATTCCATAATTGTAATTTTATATATTATAGACACTTTTCAGAAACCCTGTATGTTATGTAAATTATTGATTATTTTGGTATAAACTTCAAGGTCAAAATGTCATCGTAAAATGACGTTCGGTTAATAGTTCGAACGGTGTAATTTCGGAGTGACATTAGGAATGCATAAGAACAAAGTGAACTTATCTACAATAACATAGAAAACAGATATTTGGATTTGAAAACAATGATGTTTATTTATAAACAATTGAAAAATAAAACAAAAATGAAAAACAACTAAAAGTTGTTGATTGAGAGCTTGAGGAGACGCGGTGTAGATTCAATAATGTGAGGACGCATTAAAATTACTCTCCTCTAAATTTTTATAAATCTCAAACATTTTGATATATTTTAAGTTTAAAGAATTAATCATAGTATTTAAAAACAATGATGCTATAAAATAACAGAAACTTTCTATCGAATACATAATAAAAAGTGAAAAAATTAGTGAAACGCCGAGAATTGGTAAGATGAACAATTTACCTTTATTAATCTGCTTTTCGTTTGCTCATTAACGTATCTTCTGTGAATAAATTGTTGCTCCTGGCGAAATAAATCACGTCACATCATTTTAATATCAAGATTTCGCTTTTATGATCATAGGTGATCGTATTTCTTCCAAATGTTTCATCCCAGAGACAAGAAGATGCCAAGCATAGACTTTTCTTTTCGTGTGTAACATATTTGTCCTATAAAACATCGTTCATAATTTTCATTTGTTAGGTAATATTGTGTAAAAATTTATTCGTTGGTGAAATTATTAGATATAGATATTCAATCTCCACTATATCGGGATAGAACATTGAAATTACATTAAAGGAAATAATAAAGGAAATAATACTCACCAAATCATTGCGATAAATCATCAGTTTGCCTCACAAACACACTTGGTTTTCATTCTTTATTTAATAACTGAATTATCATTACCATAGAATAACTCAACGTCACGTCAACATTAACAAATTATTAGAGTAGAGATTGAATGGTTTGTGGAAGCTTTCAAAAAAATATAGAGATAAGTATAGGAAGCGAAATTTATTTGATATGTTTCATATTTAATAGTATTCATAAAAATAAAAAAAAACGTACTTACGCAAAGGTTTAATTAATATGATTATACAATTATGATTCAGAAAATGTTCATTATTCAAACAACTATTCACAATTAAAATCTATTTATCTATGTTTTTCCTTTCTTTTCTTTGATATCTTACCTTTCAGTTTCTTGTTACTACCGATCGTCAAGTGCCGAATCTCATCACTGAGGTATAGTGTCATAAAGTTACATAACTCATAATTTTGTTACTAAATAAAATTTTGAATTGGAAATTAGCGGTTAGCTAAACCAATTCTGGCGCCCACAATCATTAAAAAAAAAATATATTTAAAGTCAAATCAATTATAAATAAATACTCATAAATATTAGATCCATAATAAAGTAGCATCCCAATATAGGATCATTAATAAATAAGTAAATGTTATTACTCCAATATTTTAAATACATGATAATATATATATATATATATATATATATATATATATATATATATATATATATATATATAACCTTTGGAACAGGGGGTTGTTTCGGCTTCAGGGAAAACCAAAACGAAAAACTGCACTGAAATTTTTCCGAAGTCGCGTCATGTTACTCTCTACAATATCCCAACTAAATTCTGAAATAAGCTGAAACCCTGTTTTTCAGCCGGTTTTTAGGGACAACACAGTCAAAACTTCTTGGGTGTCATACTTGTATATTCGGGTCAAGGTTATTATGTGTATTCAAAATAAATGAGTAATGCCGTCAGGCAATGGAAAATGCCAGACTATCGGCCTTTATGTTATTTTTTCTCCACTACCTAGGTAAACATAAATGTAAAAACACTTGTTAATAAAGATATTTTCAAATTAAATTAATTCTGAAATAAGCCTAGAAGTGAGATGAGTAGATTCCACACAGTAAGAGTCGAAACAGTAAAATTCATGTTTAATATTTGTTTATCACAACATTTTTCAATAATTTTCTCTCCTTTTTTTACTATGAGACTATAATAGTTTCATGAATACACATATTTCTAAAGAAAATCTATAAAAATAAATAGAATTATCTGTAAATACATAAGCAGTTAACAGTAATTGGTATGAAAGAAACAAGGAACTTCATTATTATCATTATATAAACCCAACTTGCAATTTTAGCAACGGTAAACTAATTCTTTATTTGTCATTAAATCCAAATTACTAAAATACCCTCATGATGCTGTTCCCTAATTCAGAATGTTTCCTTATATGCTTAGTGGTCCCCGGAGTCCAAATTAACAAGGACTTTGTCAACAGTGAATGTTTTTTCCTTTATGTGGTGATTAGGTTAATAAGAAAAACAGTTACAACATTAATTGAGGGTGGAAAAAGTACTCACTGCCTTACAAAAACAAAACCTTTTTCATGTCCAGGACAGTTATATGAAGTGAATTGTTTATTGTTACTTATTATGGACCAGGAATATCACAGATTAACACAAAAAAGATAATGGTAATGCCCTTTATTGATTAGTAAGATAAATTTGATAACAAAATTATCATTCGATCTGTGTTGAAATTATTAAATTTCTCTAGAGAAACTTATCAGTCAAACCTATGAAAATTCACTGCATTGCACTATATCTCCATACCTCCATCTCCATATTTTGTGAGTACAAACTATTTAATCCTATAGGAATTTCAATTTTGTCACCAATGATATACTTTTAAAAAAACTATTCAAATTAAGGAAACAATTAGATTCGAAATTTTCCATTTTCCATATAATTTAAAACGGAAAATATCTACCTGAACTTCCATTGCTACATTGTAATTGCATGGACAACATCTATACTAAACTTCCTTGAATATATCTCATTAAAATAATTCCAGTGATTGAAAAAATAAATCGATCGTTTCATGTTACAAAAAGTTCCTTTGGTAATTATTGCTTCGGAAACTGAAGAAATTTAATTAAACTTTCGTGAAATTTTATAAGGCAGTGTCGGAGTAAGGCAATTTCTTCTCATAATTTTTTGGCAAATGAAATAATGGAGCTAGAAAATTATGAAAAAAAGAAGAGGTTGTTAGACCGTGTTTGGAAAATGTTTGGGTATTTGAAATCATATAGAGGATAACAGTCCAACAGTACGATGCCAGTTGTCTTCGGTAATGAATATATAACTCACACCGGAGATGCGTTTGTTAAATTGTTACTAATGATTGATTTGAGTTCGAGTGACATGACGTCCATACTGTTTATGTTGAAATTATTGTCTAGCCTCGCTAATAAGAACAACATACCAGCTATCATAATCTTAATTCAGCAATTGCTCTAAAAAGCGTCCCAGAATTAGCTGGAATATGATGAGCATAAATCGATTGTTGTACAACTGTGAAATTTTACACAATTATGAATTTGATAGCTGCAGATGGCCCACTGATGGCAGGTTCTGGTCTTCAGAACGAATTAAATATCTAAGTAAAGTCAGTGGTTATTTTTTCATGATTTTATCTTTGCATTTCAAACATTTCTAGCAAATTTCATTTGAATAACATCATAAATAACAAAGGTATAAACTTTGACCGAAAAACACAAAATTAAGTTGCCATCTTCGATTTTGACTGATTTCCTGGGTTGAAATTAATGGGGATTTTGAATATCTTAAAATAGACACTTTTTACAGAAAAATGAAACAGAATCATTAGTGCTGCAATTTTGTCCAAGTAAAGGAAATGTTTACACTATTTTTATTATTCCGGGTCCACATCAGTAGATATGTACGTAGTTCGTCGCTTAATCGTTGGGATATTTATTGATGTGGAGGGGGTGAAGTACCAACTCGGCGCGTCTCCATGTGGCGGATAGGAGAAGGGCCTCTGAGATGATTTTATATGAGGAGGAGGTCTGCGGGGAAATACCTTGGGCTCGTTGTATCTAAAAACTCAACTGGCAGCCCTCGAATATCCTGCCGCGGGCCAAATTTACCTGTCCCAACTGTAGTATCGTGGCTAAGGGATTTCACACAGGGTTACGATGCCGGGTGAAATTTCGAGCTTACCTCGAAATCATTTGTTATACCAATGTCTCCTGGCTGTCTATGGTCAAGTCTCGTGGGCCAGTAGGATGGAGGAGGGTTCTTTGGTTTACTGCCCGGACCAAGAGGAGACAACCTCATTAAAAACCTAAAGTCAAGGTGGGAAACCAGGCCAAAGAATGCGTGGCTATATAGAAGAATAGTCCTTATCAGTTTCGAACTTGGAGCACCGGGGGAAACTCCATTGTATTGAACCCATTACCTCTGCATGCGGGGATCTGCAGCGGTAGACCGTAATGACCCTAGATTCTCGTGGGACCACTTATGGAAAAACAAAGAGAAAAAAAATCAAGTCTTTCACCGGAAAAGTAGTAGAGGAAACCTGCACCTATTCATCCAAGCACCTCACAGAGGGAAAAAAGGCAAAACGGCACAAAGGTCGTATCTCGTTCGACCTCCCAAGAACCGGGAGAACCGGGTGGCATAGACGACCCACTGAGAAAAGGCACTGTGGAGCAGGGGTGCAGAAATACCTGCGACTCCTCAATTAGGGAATATCCTATGAAGAGGCCAGGACGCAGGTAATTCAGCGCCCAACCCCCCCGAAGGAACCATCAACGGGGAAGTCAAAGCTTAAAAGAGGCGCGGAGCATATTACTCCTCCGCTGCGGCCTCTAAGCAAGAAATCAAGAACAGCTGCAACGGTAACCGAGCAAGCCACTGGTTACGCAGCAGCTGTCAAAACAGAGAAGACTTTTAGGGTGGGAATAATGTCCAAGGATTATCCTGGGGTCATCCTGAAAGCAGAGCAACTCTCCACCCTGGAAGACACTCTGGTGGAAGAGCTGTGTCAGAGCAAAGAGAAGGGAATCCAGTTCTCAGTTATCCACTTCCGTTGGGGAATGATACCGGTGGACTGTGAGTCACAAGAATCGGCAGACTGGCTCATGAGGTCAGCGCCGAAATTAAACTCTTGGGAAAAACCCGAATTGGTGTCTCGTAGTTGAGACGACATCCCAAAGCCGGTCACCATAACGGTGTTCTTCCCAAGAAGCCAAGACATGAAACTGGAGAAGATCTTCCAACTTGTCGAGGTTCAGAACTCCAACCTCACTACCGGGGCTTGGAAAATCCAGAACTCTAAAAAAGAGGGACAGGGAACTATCCTCACGATCGGGATCGATCACCAATCTGGGAAGGCTCTGAAGGCAGGATGTTACGCGCTAAACTTCCGTTTTGGACGTATCCCAGTCTCGGGGCTGGGAAAAAGAAGAATACCGCGGAGGATCCAAAGGACATGGAGATATCCTCCACATCCGGAACCTCTGGAAAAGGGGAAAAAGGCGAAAGCTTGACCTTGGGTCAGCTAGAGATCTCCTCCGTCTCTGCCAGGGTGACTGAGGATGCGGAGATCGTCTCTGCATCCCGGGAAACTGGGCGGAGCAGCCTGAGGGTCGAGAGTCTGACTCGAGATCAAGAAACCTGATCAATTACCGAGGGATATACTGCCATGGTGGTCGAGGAGGGACAGGGAGAGAGAAAGGAGGGGGATAAATAGAGACTGAGTAACTCGGCCTCTCTCAATGTAGCTCAGATTAACCTGCACCACGCGAAGGGAGCATCAGCCGTGATTGCAAGGTTGTTCACTAGACTACAACTGCATATTGTACTGATCCAAGAACCATGGATCAGCAAAGAAGGCCAAATCAAAGGTTTGGCATGTAAGGCTTCTAAATTGATTTATGATCAAAGGCAAGTATCTCCGCCCGCCTGTGTAATAATAAGAAATAACATAAAATACATTTGTGTTTCACAATACGTGTCACGGGACTTTGTTCCAATCATGGTTCACCTCAACATTGGGTGTATCGACCGAGCCATCGTCATTGCTTCTACCTACTTCGCTGCAGAATACGAACAGTTGCAACCAAGTCGCTACTAGAAGTTCTTGGCGTTTTAAAAAAGCTTACTGGGAAAGATACACCTCCTCAATCGAATCCCATATACCCTTAATCCCTATATATGACAGCATCGATGACTCTACCAATTCATTCGCTCATGCAATAATTTCTGCTGCTGAAACCCACATTGGACAGATAGTTATCTCGCAAAACAAAAAAAACTGTACCTTGGTGGAATACCTCCTGTGAAAAAGCTGTTGAGCAATACAAAATAGCCCTTAGAATATTCCACAGAAACAGAACACAAGAAAACATAATCTTTCTAAAAAAAAGCCAAAGCTAAATCCAAATTCATAATAAAACAGAGCAAAAAATCTTCATGGCAAAACTACGTATCATCCTTGACTAAAGATACAAATCCAAGTCAAGTATGGAAAAAAATCCGACAAATACAAGGAAATAAAACGAATCCCAATATTCCTAGTCTAGTAATAAATGGCTCAGTAATTACTGACAACTTACAAATTGCTAACTGTTTAGCTCAAAGCTTTGAAGAATAATTTGAAAGCAAGAATAATCATCTACCAACGTTATCTGCAAATACTCTCCAACCAATCCCCCTACCAACAACTATAACACAAGATGTCAATTATTTGAATACTTCTTCCACCTATTTCGAACTAACATCTGCTCTCAATTCCTGCAAAACACCGCTTCGGGTCCCGACGATCTGCCCTAAATTTTTCTCAAAAAACTTACAACACGATGCCTCTATAAACTCCTTGAAATTTATAACATGATCTGGATATCACATACCTCTCCTAAACAATGTCTCAACTCTATTATCCTGCCCACCAATAAACCCGACCATCCTTCATCATTACCTCAATCTTATAGACCCCCCTCATTGACTTATACCATGTGCAAACTTATGGAAAAAATGAGAAATAAAAGACTCTTGTGGTTTCTAAACAAACATAAAATTATCTTCGAAGCCCAATCAGGCGTCAGACCTAACCGCTCTACCTACGATAACCTGGTGCTTCTTCAAATACATATAGCTGATGCAATGAATGATAAACACAACATGATCGCAGCCATTTTTGATATAGAGGGAGCTTTTGATACCATATCCATCCAACATTCTATCCTTCATACAAAACTTTTTTTTCACCAGAAAGTTCCAGGTATCCGCCAATGGTATCCTCACCTCTCCCCACATTCAAAGATACGGTGTGCCTCAAATCTCCGTCCTAAGTCCTACTTTATCTATTCTTTCACTGAATAACCTTAGCTCAGACTTCCCAAGTCCTGTCAAACACATCCTATATGCTGACGATCTAGTATTATATTGCCATGGAAAATTTACACCCACTACATGCTCATTGCTGCAAAGTGCAGTAAATCTACTACACAGCAGAACGAAGCTCCTAATTAATGACTCCCCTCTTCCTGTTGTTGAATGATGTAAAATACTAGGATCAATTTTTGACTCACGTATCACTTGAAAACAGCACATTATGGATATTAAAGGTGAATGCCCTCAAAGACTAAATATCATTGAAACTCTTGCGTATCATAACTGGGGTGCAGATGAAAATACCCCCCTTAAAGTATACAAAGCCCTGATACGCTCCAAAATTGACTATGCTAGTTTCATTTACAAGTCTGCTAGCAAAACCTATTTAAACCTACTAAACTCTGTGCATAACACCGCCATACGTTTGTGTCTAGGAGCCTTTAGCTCCAACCCAGCAGAAAGTCTTTATATCGAAGCTAATGAACCACCTCTCTGGCTGAGACGCCAACAGCTTCTCCTTACATATGCAGCATCAGCAGCATCGAACCCCTCAAATCCTACGCATGCTCTCCTTACTAATATCCCAGACAATCTACCCAATCAATCAACATTGAAATCTATCCCACATCTTCTCTCGCCAATAATAAGCAACATCAACCTATCACATACACCTCCGTTTCAAACTCCATCCTCCCCCCCCCCTGACATAAACATACTCCTAGCTTAAATACCTTCCTGAATAATTATGACAAATATGACACCTCAAAAGACCTAATAATCTAAAATTTTATGGAAATCATTCAAACAAACAATTATTATCAGGTACTATACACGGACGCTTCAAAAAACGAAACTGGTGTAGGCTGTTCTGTCACAACTACCTATAACCCCGTAAACTCATCTGGTATCCCCTCCCATTGCAGTATCCACACCGGCGAACTATTCAGCATACTTTTAACATTCAATAGCTTCACTCCAACAAATAAGACTATTGCTATTTGTACAGACTCTTTAGCAGCAATTCACTCCACTGACCATCCCCTCGTACAAAAGATACATGATACATACCAAAATCTTTTCTCCCAGGGTGTAACAATCACTATCATCTGGATACCTTCACACTTAGGCATAACAGGTAATGAGCTCATTGATAGTTATGCAAAAAAATCTGTCACATCCACTACTGGTTCTTCCAACATCCAGATCTACAAGGATATGAAATCGGAAGTAAAGAGAATAACAAACAACAGGTGGCAATTACATTGGCACCAAACCCATACAAAACTCTATCAAATCCGACCGAATCTTGATCGTCCGACCTTCCCCGAACTTTCTAGAAAATAGATGGTCACTCTAAGAAGACTAAGATTAGGCCATACAAAACTAACGCATGGTTATCTAATGGCAACAAGTGCTAAACCAATGTGTCGATTCTGCCAATCCCTCCTGACCGTTAAACACATCCTGACTGAATGCCATCAGCATACAAAGAAAAGACAGCAACTAAATATCGAAGAAGATCTTCAAATCATATTGAATGATCCGCATAAAATCATCGCTGTTATTAAACTATTAAAGGACATTCAACTTTATAACAAAATATGAACCAAAAAATAATTTTCATATATTTCTGACAATTGTTATAGTTTTCTCTTTCTTTTATCTTCAATCGTATAATCCATTGCAATTTATAAATCCATTGTATTCTTATAATCCATTATAATTGTGAATCCATTGTAATCTTATAATACATAGAAATTGTATAATTCATCGTAAATGTGTAAATGGCCATAGTTGTGGAGCACGTTAAACCGAATAAAAAAAGATATGCACTAGTTATGGACTTTTGTTTATTGTTTTGTTCGTGTAAATAACTTAAACAGATTATTTTACACCTGAAACTATTGTAAATTAGGACAACGTGGTAACGACGATAAACTGTTCACTTTATGTTTGGTGGCAGCTATTCAGATCTTGGGTAGCCTATCATTAGTTGAATGTTTTTGGATCTATTAGTATGTATTTGGTAGGTGATACTATTCAGCACATTTTCAACTTGCATATCCTAAATCGGATCTATGCACAATTAAACATTTTCTACTAATTCTAATTGAATAATTTTATTGAACGTCTGTCGGAAATCAAACAACACGTTTCAAATTACTACTGAGATTGTATAATAAATAAATTAAGTTACTAAAATCACTTGCTCAGTCTTTAATTTTCTTCAATTACTTTGTTTGCGCTGTTTTTGCTAAATTATTCAAATTACGCGAAATATTATATCGAGACTCCTTTTTGAAATTCGATAACTTCAAACTTTTTAATAAAATCTTAATAAAATATTCCAAGTCTACCAAAGTTTCTTTTAATGAGAATAAATTATGAAATCGGGGGAGAGGCGATTTTTTAATTGGAACTTTTCTTGTGGGAATTTTAATTTTACATTCATTATCGATATTTTGTTTATTTATAAATCACTGTGTGGAAAAATGTACAGTATTTTTCGAAAAAAGCGCGACTGCATCAAAATATCCTAAGCAAAAGTTGTTTTATATTTGTAGAAGGAAAATAAAATGAAATCCTATCTTTATAAGGAACTTTTTCTATACATAATATATTACAATAATGTTCTGACCAATATTAATTAAAGTGCTATGAAAATTATTTTGGAAAAGCAAAGGTTTTATGGGACTGAAATCAAACAACTTATACTTGGCGGATATATGTTAATCCGAGAAAGAATTGAGTAGAACTAGCTAATTGATTTTAAGGCATACAGCTCGAAAAGTGATTACGTCAACACCACAAATGTTGTTATTCTGAACATAAACACCGAGAATGCGCGGTTTAAAGTTTAAGTGAATGTGGAAATATTATTTTATATTGATGTAGACAACGCTCCCACCAAAATTTAATCGACATAATATGTTATATATTTCATGAACATACAAAAAATATATATACTAGATAAAAATAAATGGTTTTAAAGATCAAAACTAACTTTTCCGCATTTGTGAGACACCCTGAACATGATCCTATCATAAAATTATCACTTGTATTCACATGGGAGGCTGTATCGTGTTAACAAACCGAAATTTGTCAAAAATTAACCAAAAATGTAGTATATCTGGAGTTATAGGACCCGTTGTACTTGCTCTAGTGCGCTGAAAATCAATACGGTTCACCTGTAACACACACTCAAGAATATCCAATTATAATATTGGTCACTTGTATACACTCCGGAGGCTGTATCCTGTTAACAACCCAAAATTTCTCAAAAAATTACCAAAAATGTGGCCCTTTTAGTACCATAGCACTCGTTGTACTATCCCCAGTAACCTGAAAATCAATAAGGTTCATCTACATGACACCCTCTACAATTTCCAATCATAGAAATGGTCACTTGTAAACACTCCAGAGGATGTATTGTGCTAACAATTTGAAAATTCTTCAGAAATGACAAAAATTTGGTACTTCAAGTACCATAGCACGTGTTGTACTGGCTCCAGTCAGCTGAATATGGATCATGAAATTGGTCCCTTGTATATACTTCATAGGCTGTACCGTGCTAACAAACTGATATTTCTCCAACAATTACAAAAGTGTAGTACTTAAAGTATTATAGCACCTGTTGTACTGGCTCTGGTGAGCTGAAAATCAATAGGTTTTATCTGTGATATGTCATGAACAATATTCTATCATAGAATGGGTAACTTATTGCACTCCGGTGACTGTATCGTGCTAACAAACTTAAATTTCTCCAAAAATGATAATATTTCGTACTTCTAGTATCATAGCACCCGTTATACTGCATCTGGTGAGCTTAAAATCAATAAATTTAATCTATGATATGTCCTGAACAATATTAAATCATAAAATTGCTGACTTATTGCACTCCGGAGACTGTATCGTGCTAACAAGACCATGTTACGAAAAGTAGCCGACGACCACGACGACGACGACGACATACACCCAGGATTTTTTTTCTAAAAACCGTTTTTTCGTGATCTTCTTGGTGGAAAAAATAAAAATAACTTAATTTTTTTTCCAAAATTCCAACTTTTTTGGGGCAAACCAATACTTTTCTCGCATATTAGATAGATTGAGCGCAAAAGTAAAATGTGTGAACATAAAACAATGAAAAATATTAAAAAAAATTTCAAAATAGACAAATAATCTTCCTTATCTTTCGAAATTATTCTGCTAGTAGGCTTTTAGTCACGGAATCGTATAATTGTTCAGCTGATATTTTATTATGACGAATTTCTCAATTTGTTCTCTTGTATAATAATATCGTAACACGATAGTGGATTTCTTGAAATGGTTTATTCACAAACAAGGAATACAATTTACAATTCCCTCAAAAAATTTTACAATGTGTCAACAAATCGTTCAACTTCACTTCGGTCACTCCTGTCAACTCCTCCTCTCAACCGTCGCACCTCCTTATATACTCATTTACCATTTTCCAGAATGTTCGTGAATTACATTTAGATCAAAATCTATTAATGTGCAACCTAACTGACATAGGACAACTCAGGAAGGAATGAAGAATACCTAACCTAAAACTACTTAACAGTGAAAAAAAATTGGGTAGAAGCACCATTTGTGGCCATCTCACCATAAGTGGCCATCTAAGCATTTAACGTAAAATAACTAATATCTGTTTCACAATATATTATCACAATTATCCAAGTGAGAAAGTTCCTAACTACCCCTACTATTGTACAAATCTGCAACCGCGTTCGATGCATTCTCAGTATGAGATTGTAACTAGAAGTGGCAGTAGTGTGTTTAGTTTGTTTTCTTACGGTTTTCCTTAAGAAACGAGGTATGTTGATTTAAAGTTTGTTTAATCTGTTAGAAGTTACTTTGTAGTAAATTAAGTATAGTTTATAGTATATGTTAAACTATCAAATACTTATTCAATTTTACATTTGATTACTAATTGATTGGGTGGCCAAAAAGGGATCAACAAATTCTACTTTTTACCATTAGTAGCCATTTAGTGGCTATAATTGGAACACGTTACGATCTCATTGTGGCCACCTGCGCATTTTTAGTGGCCACTAATGGATCAACAAATATTGCGATGTTACCATTTGTGGACATTAAGTGGCTACAATTGGAACACGTTGAGATCCTATTTTGGCCAGATGTAAATGGAACATTTAAGTACCGTGTACTGATTTTAAGGAGTCTCTTTAAAACGGATTCAAGATATGTGGTCTATATCGATTTTCTGCAAATAATGTAGATTATTCTGAAATTACGTTGAAAGAATTGCCCAATGTTATATCAAATAAGATGAAATCCAAGCTTACACATTTGCAATACTTAGAATCTAAAATTGGAGTTGTTACCGTCTTAATTGTTCGGTACCCATTTCTCCAAGTTTCCTGGGATGAGACCAAGATAACGTATTATTATTTAGAACGATACTGGGCAATAAACAATTAGGACGTATGCGAACGGCACTCTTGTTTTGGTTGGATAGCTAAGAGTCGTGGGTTCATTTGTGAAACGTTAATCAAACGGAAAGGTAATTAAAGGGCGCCAGAAATTTTAATTCACAGGAAAAATTTCAAAAACTGCGATGAGCGAGAGAAATTATAAAAAGTGAGGTATTTTTGGTAGCGTATCTGTGGAGGTTTGGGAAGTATTCACTAAAACGCGGTTTATTGAGTTAATCAGTTTATTAACAGGTTTTACCAGCATCAGTGAACAAAACATAAAAAATATTTACAAGATGGGTACATTCATAACCCGCTACCGCAAACAAAATTAATATATACATAAAAAGAATAAAACATATTATCACTAAACACTACACGGTAATTGTTCGAGAAATAAATAGTCTCCAAGAAACAACAAATATACTACTCAAAATCATATACATACCCAAACGATAAATGTCGCAGAGTTTGCGAACTAAAAAATTAAATTATTAACAAAATTATTTTCCATTTATTCAAAAAGACAATGTAGGATATTATATTATTAAATTACTTGGGAACAAGAAACACTTAGGCTTTGTGAAAGTTATGTCAATATCGGGAAAATAATTTAATCTAGATTTGACGTGCACGCCGAATTTCCTAACGATTATTCTATAAAACATAAACCAAGGTTCTCTAGAACAATGGCAATATTAGTAATCAATAAACTCGTTATCGTAATAAAATAGTTCTGACCGTATGGTTCTTTCGCTAAAGAAATAGCGCGACACTAAATTAATCTTTCCCCCATCGACTTAGAACGGGTGCGATCACTCCACGTGAGAGAGATACTAAATAATCATTTACGATACCTGAGTCGAATTGTTTCCATCCAATCACCCCATTACTACTCATGTGAAGGTACTTGCATCAACGCCGGAGGCGTCGTTCCTCGATTAGGTGGATTTAAAAATATAGGATAGTAGGTACTTGTGATAAGTAATCTACCCTCACCGCGTGATGGAACAGATCACAGACACTCGGAATTCTTCGGTAATTTAATGTCGGTAATAAACACAATAAACATATACTTCGATAATTTCAATTCGATGACTAAGCACAGGAAATGCCGATATTTTAGTACGATACGATACGATAACTTAATTTTGATAACTAAGAAAATCACCACCGCTTCGGTGATGTAATCTTCGTAGACTCAATCTCGATAGCGGCACTAAATAATGATACGATAATTCACGCTGACACTACAAGCTCTTTTTCAACTACTTGCGTGGAGAATCGGTCCCTGACTGACTCTCGTGACGAGATTTTTGGGGATGGATAGTCTTTTTTTAAAATTCGTTTCGAAAAATAACTGTAAAGTTAGTTCTGAAAAGCCATTTAACAGCCATATAAAAAAAATCGGGCAGTGAATGCACAAATTACGCTGTCTACCCAGAATTTCATAAAAGGTACCTTCCTTCACCGAAGGTGATACTAAAATTATTGTGTCCCCATCGCACCTTTTTGAAGGGCGGTATCAAAAGTACAATAAATTGTCTCTTCGTTCAATTGAAAATCACGATTGAGCCGTAATAAACCTTTTTCGGCGTTCAAAGATGTATTATACTCCTGTAATTTTATGTTTATTGGTCGTATGAAACGATCTTCTACACAGACCGAAGAAAATATTGTTACGCCAGGGCCGCACTGGGATATAAATTGGAATATAAAAAAAAACGTTACACAGCCCCCTCCAAAGAGTGGAACCGAGTACGCGAGATTCTACTCAAATCAAAGAAAACGTTTTTATTCCTCCAAGACGGAAATGAAAAGGGGCGGCAACAGGAACGTAGGGTTTCAATCGGTAAGGGTCTTTCAGGGCGAGAGAACCATGAATGAAGTATTTCAGACATATAAAGAACGAAAGTACGATAACTGGCAGAAAAACAAAGGCAATAACATTTGAGAAACGATATAGCCGACCGGGGTCAACTAATGAAAATACGATACGATACGGTATTCGACAACAAAATCATCCACGGCAACGATAAGTGATCCGATGAAGTTATCGGCAAGGAACGATACGATACTCGACAGGATTGTCGCAACAAACGGAACGATAGGCGGTAGCGGTAAGCTATAGAAAATAAGCGGGACGGTATACAATACTAGAAGAGAATGCGGTCAGATGGAGGGTGTTGGAGTTCATTTTCCTCAGTATCCGAGCTCGCGTCAAGACCTTCGTGATCAAAAGTATTGATCGGCTTCAAATCTTTAACATGCCAGTTTCCAGCTTTGGAACCATTTGGGCCTTCTAGACGGTAGACAAGATTAGAGAGTTTTTCTCTGATGGTACACAAAATATATTTCGGCGCTAGTTTGACCGCGAACTGGATGGCAGCGCTGGACTGAACTTTGTTACGACGCCACACCTTATCGCCTACTTTATAAGATACAGGGCGCCTCCTTAAGTTGTAACTTTTCGCGCTGCGCTCGTGTGCACGATGCAAATTAGAAGTTACTTGCCTAAATACGTGAGTCAGACCTTCGATTTCGCTGGCTTAAGTGTCGCGATCACCAGCAATATCTTTTGCGGTATCGGGATTAGTTCCATAGTATTTTCCAGATAATGGAACGTGACGAGCGAAGTTAAGAAACGCGGGAGTGTGGTTCGTTACTTCATGTTTGGCGGTATTCAGGGCTTGCCTAATTTTGGGTATTTCACTATCCCAATTAGTGTGTTTCTCAATGTAACACCTAATAGCGGTTCCGATAGTGCGATTGCTACGCTCAACAAAATTACATTGCGGAGAGTACACGGCATTAAACCAAAGTTTTTGTACCTCATACCGCTTACATAGATTTTTGATAGGCAAATTAGAGGCATTATCACAAATAACATATTGCGGGACACCGAACATAAGAAAGACTTCGTTTTCCAGAAAATTGACGATATTCGTGGCTGAAGCTTTCCGAAGAGGTTGAATGAGTGTAAACTTAGAAAACCAATCTCCTACCACGAGGAGCCAAGTATAACCTTTTTTAGATCGAGGAAGAGGACCGATAAGATCTAAAGCTATTATTTGCCATGGGAACTTCGCTTTCTTCTCACGGCCCATCAAACCGGATTGGGGGGTATTCGGGAGTTTTTGGGCACCGCACACGAGGCATGAACGTACATAATTTCGCACGTCGCGGCGCATTTTGGGCCAATAGAAGTGTTCTTCAACACGGGCTAGAGTCTTGAAAAAACCTAAGTGGGCACATACAGGGGGTTCGTGGTGGAGGGATCTCATAATATCGAGTCTCTGGGACTTAGGAACGAGATATTTCCATTCAACTTCATTGGTCAAAAAGGGGAGAGTAGACGGAACGAATTTGAAGACCATGTTGTTTTCTAACTTCCATTGGGGGTAACTACTAGGATAATTCGAGATCGTAGTGCGAAGAATTTCGTACCACGGGTCAACCTTATCGATGTTGACCTCCAAGAAGTGGATCTCGTTCTTCCAAGCATTGGGGTCGGTAACGGGATCACCGACGGCATCTATAGCGGAATTTGGAGCGATATCTTCGGAATACATTCTGCTTAAGGCGTCAGGTACTAAATGAGAGTTTCCTTTTCGATGAACTAACTGAAAATTGTTACCACATCAACTATACTAAACAACAGTATCTTAGTCAACAGATTACTCGACTCTCCTTCTGTTTCAAATTCTACACCTACTGATAACTGTATCCTTTTTACACCCAAGAGAAAACCATTAGATATTTTGAGTAACATTCTCATATATCCAAGTGAAGGAAATATTTCAAGAAATAATAGGAAAAGGGAAATTTTGCCTTTCGTTCTTACATCTGAAAAGTGGTTGGAACTTGCGGAGGTTAAAGAGAAACAAAAAAGATTGAGAAAGAAGAAAAGAATCGTGAAAGACAAGACCGGAAGACAAAGAAATCGATCCGTGAAAATGAATGTAAAGGTAGAAAGAAAAAAAATTTAGAAGTGAAAAACAATGAGATACATCCGAAAACGCAAAATGAAGAAGAAGAAATTAATAAGGATCAAACTACTGTAAAAAGTCAATGTGACGAAGTGGTGCTTCGAAAAGTACAATCAAATATTGAAGATATTGACACCGACGAAATTGACAAAAAACTGCCAGAAAACAAGTGCAAAGAAGAGCTTATTACTGAGTCTAATGAGGTAAACAATAATTTTGTTATTGTCAAATACGAAGATCAATTTTTCCCGGGAATAATTACGAATCGGAAGGAAAATCAAGTATTAGTTAATGCAATGGAAAGTTGTGGAATCGACTGGAGATGGCCTGATAGAAAGGATGAAATTTGGTATGATGAAGTTGAAACTATGGAGAAAATTCAACCTCCCGTGAAAAAATTCGAGATGTTACTTTTCCGTCGTCGAGATCCATAAATATCGGACTTTCAAATAAAAATTATTTATTCTATTATGAATAAAATAATAAATATTACCTCGTTATGTACTTTTGATCTGTCTTTTGTTTTCTTAATCATTGGTGACCAAAAACAGGTCCTTGAAAGACCACATTAGGACCAGTGTGACCACAAATGGTACAAGAGGATTATTTTCACAAGTTCACTTTTATCGGCAAATCCCAAATATATTCTTATAGTTAAGGCTAGAAAATCTAAAGTATTAAAAAAATACTACAACCCTTAGCTCTGTTCAATATTCATCGCAAATTATCTATTCAGCGTTATTGTATGATTTTCTAATTTCTAAACACGCCTTAAACTGGTCACAAATTGTGCTTCTACCCTACCCTACCGAAAACTAATTAACAGGGAAAGAAGAAAATCTAACTAACTTAACACTGTCATTACAATGTCACTGACATCAACGGGTTCGTTACACTGCCCCCTCCTTAAAAATAATTCCTCCTGGAGTGACTTTAGCTTAAATTGGATTCCCCATTTCAAAATCTAAGTTGTCGAATTCGCTCCTCTTTATGATGGCTTCCTTTGAATGTCGCTAGACGATCCCGATGGACGACAATAGCCTTTTCTTTGGGAACACTAGCAATCAGATATATTATGTCGTTAATTTCCTTTTGATAGTGTACGGACCCTCCCAGCTCTGTTGTAGTTTGGGACACATGCCATAATTGGTCTGTTCTACTCGGGTGTAGTGGAAACTCTTCATCCGGTCACTGTTAAGTTGCAGCTTGGTACGCACAATTTCGTGCATATCCTCCATCTTCTTACGGAGATTTTCAAGAAATGCTTCCCCAGCCTCATCTTCACCAGGCTTGCAGCCTAACACCAAGTCGCGTGGCAGTCTCATTTAACTACCAAACTGGACCTCTGCAGGTGTTTGACCAGAAGATTCACTAACAGCTGATCGAATGACCATTAGGGAGAATGGAAAGTGTTGTTACCAATCTTTTTGGTGTTATGACACAACTTTCGATAGATAGTGTGCTATGATGCGGTTCATTCGTTACACAGCTTTATCAGATTGGGGATACAAGGAAGTAGTTCCGGTCTTCTCAATACCCTCAATGCCTTCGACAGACCTGTCGGAGCAAACTGCTTTCAAAATGTCTTCCTTGATCCTAATGTAGCTCAAGAGGCACCCTAAATCGGCTGATGAATTCATAAACCAGGTTATTGGCTAAGGTGGCGCTTCTTGATTGGGAAAAGCATAGGCTTCAACCCAATTCGAAAAATAGTCTATCACTACGAAGATGTATTTGTTTCCAGCATCCCTTCGAGGTAACGGTTCCAACACGTCCACAGCAATTCTTTCAAAGGGGCTTCCAACCAAGTATTGGTGCATTTAAGCTGTTCGCCTCCAAGTAGTCCTATTGCTTGATGCATATATGGTACATCTTCGACACCAATATATTTGAAGTCCTCTTTAATATTCGCACACAATTTTTTTGTTTTCGTTGCATCACAGTCTTCGACCAGTTTCACTAGAAGTACACCATCTAAGATCAACCCCATTTAATCCCGCGGGTGGTGTTTGATTCCTGAGGGAAGTAATCCACCTAAGGGATAATTGTCAATTTAGTCGAGATGTGTTCACGCTATTTTATGAAATTCCGGTAATTCTACATACATTTTTAATAAAAATAAATACTACTTAGCACGGACTTTTACGGAACTTGGTTGGGCATCGAGGGTGAACTTCTAAGATGATTGGCTGGGCATCGAGGAGCGACTTTTATAAAACTTGGCTGGGCATCGAGGACGTACGTTTTTACTTGTTCCTTAAATACCTTAATAAGATTATAAACACGAGTACAAGTGGGTCGTAGGTGAAGTATAGTACGTAACTCATGTTGTAACGCATTTTACGCACTCACTTTTCCGTTCGTGCGTAAAATGCTTCTTACAAAACACGTTACGTAATATACTATTATATCTATATGTTTTGATCTCTTATGATATACAAGATTATTGGCTATACTAATATCACCATTGTATTACTCAACCAGGGGTACCGGCTTAGTTTTTTATATTGATACTATAAATTAATGATTTAATCCAATTAGCTTATTTGACAGATGTACTTTTTCTGTTATCATCACAATTTCCCCAGTCTGATTCAACATAGCCAACAACTTTGTCATCATAGCTTCTCTTTACGTACGTTAAGCCTTAATAGTTATTTAATGAACAGGTGTATTAATGAGGGCGATCAACAATCGAGATAATTTAACGCGCAATCGGAGCGAGCGCTTTAATGTTCGAGTTGTTAATCTCTATATTAAGTTCGTTACAATTTGTTTCTGTTGACCGTACTGTTGAAAAATGAAGATATCTTATCATCAATTTCTATTTATTCAACGAAAAACAACAATCACTATTTCCTATTCATATTAACTCTATTCAAAGTTACTTCAATTCTCCTTAGAGGTAGTTTTATTATTGTAAACATTGATATTCGATAATATACAATTACTGAAATTAAAGAAAGGAGTTGATAAATGATTATTTGTTGTATAGCATTTTAACAAATTTATACTCAGCTCTTCTTGGTTGTAGATTTGTATGTCAAAATGAGTTGTCATTATGTATGTTAATTTTATTGAAATAAAAAGTTACTTTACAATTTAGATCGTTTTACCACATGAGAAATATAAAATCCACTCAATCGAACCAGTACAATCGAAATTGATTGAAAGAAATGTTAAAGTGATAGTTGCCTACATTTTTTGTCGTTTCTAGGTTACATATAAAAATCAATAGAAAATCATTGAATAATGGAGGTCCTGAGTCAATGATTTTGAGTGCGATAAAATAGATCTTAAATGGACGGTCGACGGAAACATATCGTTAAACCCTTTTTAATTATTTCCAAAGTTCTACATGATTTTTGCTTAGATTTCAACAACATCAATAATTTACACCCAAAAATTAAATTTACACTAGAAATTGGAGAAAATAGCTCAATCAATTTACTTGATTTAAAAATTCAAAGTGTTATTAATGTACTTGATTATTCAATTTACCGAAAACCAACACAGACTGATGTGACAATTCCATTTAATTCCAATCACCCCATGTCCCATAAACTAGCGGTATTCAATTCAATGAAACATAGAGCTTATTTAGTTCCCATGAACAAATGTAATTTTGATATAGAGATTAATACAATTAGACAAAAAGCAACATCCAACGGTTATCCATTTGATATGATAAATAAGTTAATTAATGAAAAAGAGGAAAAAGTGGCATCACAACTAATATTTCCTGAACAAGCTGATGAAATAAAAACTTATAAAACCATCACTTATGCAGGAAATATTCATAATAATATTTCAAAGATAATATCTTCAGCAACGAATACAACAATTTCTTTTAAAACAGAAAGTAACGTTAGTACAAAATTGTGAAATGTAAAAACAAAAATACCATCATTGAAGAAGTCAGGTATATGTACACTCAAATGTCCAGAATATAATGCTGTCGATTTGGGTCAGGCCCTTAGGAATTCTGAAATCCGATACAGTGAACACTTACGAGCATACAGATTGGAACAACCAGATAAATCTCACTACGCAAAACATCTATTTGACACCAATCATTCATTGACACCTAACACAAAACTAGAAGTGCTGCATATTTGTGAAAAGAAACAAGAACTGGATTTCCTTGAAGAATTGGAAATTGGAAGACATTTAAGAAACCCACAATATGAAGTTGTCAATGAACAGTTGTATCTAGGGAGTTCTCCACTAATAAACTGTGTTCTTAAGTAATAATTGTAAAGATGAGCAGATATAGTTTTCCTGGTTTTCTATATGATTGCACAGTTATACTGATCTTAACTGGAAAAAAGATATCCAGGATATCACCATAGGGCTAATAATATCTAAGCTTCAATATTCGTAATATCACATCTTCTTCTTTTTTTTATTAACATATATGAAGTCAATCACAAGTTAGGTCACTTCTTGGTCTAGCCAAAAATAACTACTAAACATCAGGTAGGCATCAAATGAAATGTAACTCCTGTCATTCTGACGATGATATTGATTTATCGAAACAATTAACTAGAAACCGTGAGTTTCATCTAAATCACTAACCAAAATATTTTATCCCAGGCCATCTGTCACTAGTATCAAGTGTCACTGGCCCAATTTGAAAAGAGGGCATTGAGAGGAGAATAAAAAGTAGGCGTTACAACCATAACTAACCTAAAAATAATGAAAAATAAGATGAAAACGTCATTTTAAAATCAATAAAAAAAAGTCAAAGGACATTTTTTTTCAGCATTTGAGGGGTTTCAAACAATGCTGATTACGAATCCGTTTATACCTTAGCGCTAGCACTTAAAGTCCGTCCTCTACATCTACAAACGGACGGACGGGTATCGTAAGCCAGAATTCAAGATTTAAATTTTCCTGTTTAAGAATATGAAAGCGAATTTTAATTTTTTTCTAACCAAACGACTTAAAAACACAAATACAATATCAATACCGGCTTTTCTCTGCTGATAATGACTAATCGGTAATTAAAACCACAGTTGTTTTTTTGCAAGACTGTAAAACGACTCTTTTAAGCCATAATAGTAGCAGAGGTCGTAAAAATTTCTTTAAAATCAATGAAGATAAAATTCCCCCTAGTTAACTTGGGAACCGAAGGATATCGATGTTAAATTTATTGTCCTAAAGAGAATTATAGCGGCGTGGGAGGGTCAGACTTGAACTAAAGGGATTCAAAACTCACTACGGAATACATTAACAGGGTTAAGGCAGAACTTAGTATCATAAATTTTAAGAAACACAAAATACTTATTCTCTACGCCGATTTTGATAAATTCTAATGCTTATGTGGCATTTTTATAACCGAGTATTCTAGAAGATATTGGGAAACGCCTGTTGATTTGCACTTTCATGTAATTTGACATATTGAATACGAAATCTTCTGGAAACATTTTTGTAAAGGGAATGTTGATAATTTGTTATTTTCTGTCAACCCTAACTACGATGCGGGAAAAGTATTGGGTTGCCCCAAAAAAGTTGGAATTGTCGATTTATTTTTGAGCTATTTTCTCGTTTTTCAACAAGAACAACACAAAATCACAGTTCTTAGGGAGTGTGTAAGTCGTCGTCGTTGTCTTCGGACACTTTCCGTAAGATATTTTCTCAGCAAGATACTGCCTCTGGAGTGAAACAAGTCACCAATTTTATGGATGAATATTGCTCAGGGCGTCCCTCAGCTCACTAGAGCCAGTACAACGGGTGCTATGGTACTTGAAGTACCACATTTTTGTAATATTTGGAGCAATTTCGGTTTGTTAGCACAATTCAGCCTCCGAAGTATATACAAGTGACCAAATTATTGATTGCATATTATTAATCGCGTCTCACAGATGAAGCCTATTGATTTTCAACTCAACAAAGCCAGTACAACTGGACCTATATAAATCCATATATACTACATTGTTGGTCATATTGGATAAATTTCGGCTTGTTATCAGGATACTGCCACCGGAGTGAATACAAGTGACTTATTTTATGATTGGTTATTGTTCAGACCGTCTCACAAACGAACCAGAGCCAATATAATGAGTCCCATTCATCCAATTATTCTACATTTTCGGTATATTTTGGCAACTTTTGGTAATTTTTGGTAATGTTTGGTAACTTTTGGTAATTTTTGGTAATGTTTGGTAACGTTTGGTAATTTTTATTAATTTTTGGTAATTATTGGTAATTTTTGGTAATTTTTGGTAATTTTTGGTAATTTTTGGTAATTTTTGGAAATTTTTGGTAGTTTTTGGTAATTTTTGGTTATTTTTGGTAGTTTTTGGTAATTTTTGATAATTTTTGGTAATTTATGGTTATTTTTGGTAATTTTTGGAGAAATTTCGGTTTTTTAGCACGATATAGCCTCTGGAGTGTGGAAAATTTAGTTTTAATCTTGAAAACCGTTTATTTTAGATATTATATCGTTACACTGTGTATATATTATGTAAATAGGAATATTGTTTATATCTATGTATTTGATATGGCATGTAAAAAAATAATACAGTTGTTGAGTGACAAGTATGACACAATAAAAAATCTAAAAAAAAACTTACAATTTCCGTACTACGAACCGGATATTTATGAAGATATTCTAGATAAGATATCACACATGGCCCTTCTCGTCATTTTAATTACGGCATGGGAAAAGAAAAGCACAAATATAAAAGAACAATTTATGACGCAGCCAACAAATTATTGAAAAGACAGCAGCAATGCTTCATTTTGAAGGTGCAGCTCAATCCGCTACGAATTTGAAAGGACAAAGTGTCAGACAAAAATAAAAACATAGAAACGTTGTCGTAAGGAAAGATATCACGTACTGGTAGGGTAAGTTCTATATAAAAAAACACATAAATGAAATGGCAACAGCTATACAGAAAAATAAAATTGAACTGGTAAAAGAGAGGTTGAATAAAAAGCAAGAAATATTAGATTTGGAACTAGCATTAAAATAGGCCAGAATTGAAGAAGATGAACTAGACAAATCTGAAGTTATACAGTGGTAGGTAGAGGAGCTTGAGTCTGAGTTATCAACTGAAATTGATATGGAGCAAATGATGGAGGGTAACTAAAAATACTAAAACTGTTCACAAAGTAGCTAGTCAGGAACAAGGTAATGTTATTCCATTTTATAGATGTCTATCAAACCAATCCATACCGAAAGAACTATCTATACTTTACGGCGATCCCACTGATTTGTCAAATTCCATTAACAGTAGAAAAACTCTAGTGAATTTTGTGGTTACTCCAATGAGGAAAATCAAATAAGGTTAACAAAATGTTCAAAAGGCAATGCAAAGAAAATAAGCCAATCGTTGTTGATAGTACCTGAAAGTGTAAATAAAGTTATTGATTTACTTGAACGACGTTACGGTCGACCAGAACTAATTGTAAAGCATCTTTTGAACAATATAAGGACATTTGGTTTGATTAGAGAAGACAAGCTAGAGCTTCTTGTAGAATTTGATGATGAAGTAAATAATGTCGTTGCTACAATTGAATATTAAAATGAAAGTGATTGTTTGCACAGGCAGTTATTAATTCAGGAATTTCTACAAAAATTACTAATTTTCTATAAAATAGGGTGGTTAGAACAACTTTCCCAATTGGAAAAACCACAATATAAGCTACTAGGCTTGCAGTAGAGATTTTAAAGGGCTAGTAGACTAAGAAAAATTACAAAATCATATGTATATATATATATATAATAAGCAACGAATAGATAAGTGGGTATTGCACGCAAATAGAAGAATGGGCTACTGAAAAGAGTGGTAACCGCAGACATGCATGTTTCTGGCTCATTAGCCGTCATCGGTACGGTACAACCAAGAAAAGATGTGAAACATGGGAGCAAATGTGTTGAATGAAACATGAGAAAATATAACAGAATTCAGCAGGATAGTCAAACACAACATTTGTGTCAGTAATATTAGAAGATCTCGAATGTTCGAGACAGTAACCAACATAGACACGGAGGTGCATATAACACTCCCGTCTGAAACTTCCGACCCAGATTAATGAAATAATAACAAGATGTACGAATAGTGCGTGACATATGAACAATAAGCAACGAATAGATAAGTGGGTATTGCACGCAAATAGTAGAAGGGGCTACTGAAAAGAATGGTAACCGCAGACATGCATGTTTCTGGCTCATTAGCCGTCATCGGAACGGTACAACCAAGAGAAGATGTGAAACATGGGAGCAAAGGTGTTGAATGAAACATGAGAAAATATAACAGAATTCAGTAGCCCCTTCTTCTATTTGCGTGCAGTACCCACTTATCTATTCGTTGCTTATTGTTCATATGTCACGCGCTATTCGTACATCTTGTTATTATTTCATTAATCTAGGTCGGAAGTTTCAGACGGGAGTGTTATATGCACCTCCGTGTCTATGTTGATTGTTGTCTCGAATATTTGAGATCTTCTAATATTACTGACACAAATGTTGTGTTTGACTATCCTGCTCATTTCTGTTATATTTTCTCATGTTTCATTCAACACCTTCGCTCCCATGTTTCACATCTTTTCTTGGTTGTACCGTACCGAGGACGGCTAATGAGCCAGAAACATGCATGTCTGCGGTTACCACTCTTCTCAGTAGCCCCTTCTTCTATTTGCGTGCAATACCCACTTATCTATTCGTTGCTTATTGTTCATATGTCGCGCACTACATATATATATATATATATATATATATATATATATATATATCATAATCATCACATGCAGCTTACTCAACCATTTTGTTATGGTGTAGCCTCCCCTCACATATTTATATATTCCATTTTCATGTGGGCCCATTGTTGTCTATTGCTAGCTATGCGGCCCCAAGTTGATCCTGCGAGTTTCTTTATGTCATAGTCCCATCTTAAGTTGGGGCGTCTTCTTGGTCTTTTCACGCCTCGGGGATACCATTGCGTTATCTTTGTGGTCCATCTATCGTCTGTCCTTCTAGCGAGATGCCCCGCCCATTGCCTCTTTAGGGATCTGATTCTATTTATGACATCTATCACTTGGGTCTTTTGTCTGATCCAATCAAGCCTTTTTCTATCTCTCCTTGTTTTTCCAAGCATGCATCGTTTCATAGACCTTTGCGTTACCTGGAGTTTTCTAATTATATCATTTTTCAGGGTCCAGGTTTCACAGCCGTATGTTAATACTGGTAGTACGCACTGATCAAACGCTTTTTTTTCAAACGGAGTGACATTCTAGACTTGAAGATGATAGAGTTCTGTCCAAATGTTCTCCATGCTAATTTGATTCTTCTGTTCATTTCTGGAAGTAGAGAGCCTGATATGTGTATTAGTTGACCCAGGTATATGTATTCCTCTACTATTTCCAGGGAAGTGTCATTAATTGTTATTTCTTGTGCGTTTATCAGTTCGTTATACATTATGTTGGTCTTACTCAGATTTATTTTAAGGCCTACTTCATTGCTTGCTGCATTCAATTCATTCATTTGTTGTTGCATTTCGCCAGGGCTACTCGCTATCAGGATGATGTCATCAGTGAATCTTAGATGGTTCAAGTATTCTCCATCTATATTCAGACCTGTGTTGTTCCAGCCCAGTTTTCTGAAGATGCTTTCTAGTGTTGCTGTAAATAAATTTGGTGATATTGCGTCTCCTTGTCTAACTTCTCTGCTGGTGGGGAATTCTAGTGTGTTCTCATATATTCTAACTCTCGCTTTGGCTTCCCTATATATATTTGTTAGGGTCTCAATACATGGCTTGTCGACCCATTGTTCTGTTAGGGCATTTATTACTGCTCTGGGATATATAGAGTCGAATGCTTTCTCAAAGTCAATGAAGGCTAGTGCTAGTGGTTGGTCGTATTCTTTGGTTCGACTGATAACCTCTTTGAGGGTATGGATGTGATCTATTGTACTGAAGCCTTTGCGGAATCCAGCCTGTTCTCGTGGTTGGGCCGAGTCTAGTGTATTTTGTATTCTGTTGTGAATGATCTTTGTGAATACCTTGTACGTCACTGGTAGTAGACTTATTGGTCTGTAGTTCTTAATGTCTTCTTTGCTGCCTTTCTTGTGAATCAACACTATAAGGGCGCTGTTCCACTCTTTAGGTATGCTCCTGGACATCAGACAGTTCGTGTATAGTTTGGCAAGGTACTTCCATGTTTTAGCTCCTGCAAATTTGAGTATTTCGGTCGTGATGTCATTTCCCGCTGCTTTGCCATTTTTCATGCTTTTCAGTGCCATTTCTACTTCCTCCACCAATACTTCTGGTATGGCATCTTCTGAGTGTTCTATTATTTCTTCTAAATGTTCAGGGACCTTGTATAGGTCTCCATAGAATTTGGCTACTAGGTCTATTATTTCATTCCTGTCTGTGGTTCTTGTGTTTCCATCAGTTAATGCAACTATCTGTCTTTTCCCTATTATTAGTGCCCTTTTTGCATTTTTGTAGCTTTTACGGTTTTCTATTGTTGTTTGTACCAGTTTCTCGTTGTAATTCCTGATATCTTCTGCGATTTTCTTCCGTATCGTCTTACACAGTTCGGTGTATTCAATTCTTTGAATGTTTGTTCTCTTTTTCATTTCTCTTCGTTTTTGTAATAAAGCGTTTGTTTCCGGAGTTAGTTTTTTGTGTTCACCTCGTTGTTGCAGACCTCCCACTTCTATGACGCAGTTTCGAATTGTGTCTATCAGTTAAAGGTTGTTATATTCCACTTTTTGTAGTCTTTCTACTAGTAGTGCTTCATATTGGTAAGAGTTCTCTTTCGTTGTTCATGTTTTTCGTTGTGTTGGTTTTGATTAGTCTTGACCTTTCTAGTTTCATATCTAAGACCAGTCGAGCTCTAATTAGTCGATGGTTGCTTCCTGTAGTGAACTTGTTGAGCGTGCTTAGATCTTTTACTGTGTTAATTTTGTTGGTGAGGATAAAGTCTATTTCGTTTCTGATAGTTGCACTGGGGCCTTTCCACGTCCATTTCCTCTTAGGGTTCTTATTGAAGAAGGAGTTTGCCACATACATGTTCTGAAAGTGTGCGAACTTTATTAATCTCTCTCCTCTTTCATTCCTTTCTCCAAATCCATATTTCCCCATTCCTTATTCTTGGTCTTTCCTGTGTCCTACTTTGGCATTAAATTCTCCCATTATGTATTTGGAGTGACTATTGTCGTTGCTGAGCGCTTGGGTTATTTCATTATAGAATTCTTCTATTTCGTCGTCACTATGGCTGATTGTTGTGGCGTATACCTGAATAATCTGGATAATATATCTTTTGGAGAGTCTTAGTGTTATGCTGGCTACTCTGTCTGAGGTGCTTGTTATCCTTATGATTCTATTTTTCCAGGTTTTCTTAATTAGGAATCCTACTCCGCTTGTTCTTCCTGTTGGTGTTCCTTGGTGGTATAGAAGATTCCCTGATTCAAGTTCTATGAGTTCCTCATTTTTTCGTCTTACTTCGCTAATGCCCATGATATTCCACATTATTTTTGCTGCCTCTGTTTCCAGTTCCACAATCCTAGCTTTATTAGAGAGTGTACGGCAGTTATAAGTTGCTAGGTGTAATGTAGTTAATGGGTAGTGGTTTGGACTCCGCAGATTCTTAGCACCCTCTGCCCTCGTGGCTGGTTCCCAGGATCTACCCGTCCTAGGGCCCTTCGGGCTTACGGAGAATGAGGGCCGTAACTTGTCTGTCAAGCTGGGGTTGTGAGGCGTACCTTACCACGCTGCCTCATGCGGGTTGGCGAGGGGCGAGGGATGTCGTCCGCCAGCTTTCGACATTTACTGACGGACCCTGCACCCCCAGATTTTTAGTGGAACTTTTTATTTATGAAAAAGCCCTTACTAGAGTGAGATTCGAACCTCCGTCCTTCAAGTCAAGAAAACCCAATTTCCGGCGCTCTAACGCACTCCGCCGTCATATATATATATATATATATATATATATATATATATATATATATATATATATATATACAAAAGGAATGCTCCTCTGTTTGCTTGTTATGAAAAGTGTCACACTGACAGAATGCAATGCATCATCTTTCCACTTGTCCCAAATTTCTATCATTGGACACACATGAAAAATGGTCATTTGCAACTACAAATGGAGTTTGTTTCTCATATCGTACACCTTATCGTACCATTAGACAATGCAAAAACAAAAAACACTGGTAAATAAACAATTGCAAAAAGTAACACAATGAATTACTTCCAAATAAAACAGAAACAATGTTGCTCCAAGTACAAATGATGCTGAAATTAACTGTCATACTTTAAGTGATATGGGTGTTTTAGAAGGTACAAAAAATATTTGATTCGACTATGCGAAGAATAAGCGACAAATACTAAACAGGACTTTTATCGAAAAATGAAAACATAGTTTTTCCAGAAAGTAAGGAAAACGCCTTAAAAAGATTATTTTGTACCGGAAAGAAAATGGACAGAGGTAAGGAGTATGGTAGAAGATACTACGATAAGTCCTTTGAATGGCCGGAAAGGGGTACATAAAGAAAATAGGACGTGATGACATAGAAAATACAGAGATATGCTAAAAAGGGGATGCTAAATAGGGGATATATGGTTTTTGCTGCATTTTGGTATAATATACCCGATAAGTTGCGAATCGTGATTGATATATCAGCGGAAAGTAAAGATGTTAGCTCAAATGATTTTTTTCGTATTCGTATTTTTCGATATTGCTGAATTTTAGATTATCGGAATATTCTTTCACATCAGACACAAAACATGTTTTTGCAAGTCAAAGTGATAAGTGGAAAGTGTCACGAGCAACGCTTACTTTCAGAGGTATAGACAGAACAAGAGAACCTGACATCTGTGAAATACTTGGGGTGTTCTTATTGTTACGAAGTCGCACACCGAACTAGATACTACGTACGGTCCTGTAACCTTATGTTAACGGAGTTAAAAAAGGAGAGCGTGCCGAATTCTGAGAAGATCTATTAGAATTTTTTGTGACCGTTTTAATGGACATGTTCTCCGAAGATCTTTTAAGGATTCAGCCGGCATTCGAGAAATATCTCGAAAAGCGATTGTTTTGTGTAAGCCGCAAACCAGAATTATCTAGAAAAAAAGGACACTTATATATAAAGGACCGACCAGCAGGAGAAGTTAATTTATAAGGTGATCTCGTGATATAAAAAGCGAACATGTAAATATTCTAAGTAGTGAAGTGTTTATATGAATTAATATAAGTGAATATACTGTGTATACAGTGCTATTCAAAAGTCCCCTCCACCCTCGTATCTTTTGAACGGCTACAATGGTAACAGGTGACGTAATTGTAATAGATGACGTCACAGTGCCACTCTGGCCAATAATTTTAAATAGGACCTAATGGCAAGTGATATATCGTTTGAAAGGCATTGACATTGGCTACATAGCTATATAAATTTTGTTTGGTTTTAAATTAGTTTTGACAGATAAATTAAATAAATACCAAAATTATTGAAATTATTTTTTTAAATTTTTTTAATCAAATATCAACAATGGATTCTTATAGCAAGTGTTCGAAATGTGCTCCGTCTACTTCCTGACAGTAACACATCCTATTAGTAAACTCTTGTCGTACTCGTTCGAATGTGTCAGCTGAAAGAGCATTCCATTCTTCAGTAATTCTTTCTTTCAAAACGCCAATGCTATCTGGTGCCGTAGTATAAACCTTGGATTTCAAGTACCCCCAGAGAAAAAAATCTAATGGTGTCAGATCTGGTGACCGAGGTGTCCATTCTATAGGACGTCGCCGGCCGATTCATTTACCTCGATATTCTTCATCCACGTCTTACTGCACCATAATAATGTGCAGGAGCACCATCTTGTTGAAATGTTATTTCCAGATGGCCGAATTCATCTTGATTTTCTTCCAGAATTTCAAGAATTAACGGCTCAATTGCATTTTGTAACATCTCCAGATACACTTCACCGTTTAAATTTGAATTTCGGAAAACAGGACCAACTATATGGTTTCCCAAAGTACCTACCCAAACATTGACTTTTTTTGGAAATTGGGTATGTTGTTCACGAAAGGTGTGAGGATTTGTGTCACTCCAATACCTTACATTCTGTGTATTCACATTTCCATTGAGGCAAAAAAGTACTTTTTTCACTAAAACAAATTGTTTTTGTGTAATGTGGGTTTTGACTAATTTTATTTGTCATACATTCACAGAATTCGAGTCTTCTGTCGGGGTCGTCATCCGAAATTTAAATGAGTGAATAGTGTAGTGAATAAATAAACTAAGTTAGTAGGCATAGCGTGTGTGTATAAATTTATCCCACCCGTTATAAAATAAATAAGACAAACCTCACATTGGTGTCAGAAGTGGGATAATACAAATAAAGTTGGAAACGTCCAGTAAGAAGAGTGAGTTAGTAGAAAGACTCAAAGTGGCACTTGTAAGTGATGGCTTGGATCCAGAAACATTTTTATTCAATGACGAGGCTTCCACCTCAATCTCGTCAATTTCTGCTGATATGGACGAGAAGATTACCACTATGAAAAGCGATATTTCTGCTAACATAGACAAGGTTTCTAGTAATATGGACGAAAAGATGAATTATATTTCTGCCGATATCTTATCATTGAGAAATGACATCTGTGCTGACGTCAAAAATAAAATTTCGTCTCTAAAATTGGATATTGAGGAGAATATAACAACGATAGACGAGAAAGTCAAGGAGTTAGAAAGAAATATGGCAGATTTAAGAACACAAGGCACGCCGGTAGATGAAAAGACGACCGAGCAAACAAAACCTTGCAAGCCAGAAACACACTTTAAATTAGAATACATTGGCAGTTTTAGCTGAGTCAAGGCCCGAACGTTCGACGGGAAAACATCGTGGACCAATTATGTGAAACAGTTTGAAGCAGCTGCTAGAGTGAATAATTGGTCCAACAGGGAGAAGGCAGAAAACTTAACTATCGCGCTTAGGGGAGATGCCTTAGATGTACTCCAGACGATACCTTTGGAAGGAACGGATGACTTCGAGCAGCTGAAGAAGAGTTTGGACATGCAATATGGTCATGAACATCTAGAACATTTGTACCAATCCCAGCTGAAGAACCGAAGACGCAAACGTGACGAAACTCTTCAAGAATACGAACTGGATATTGCCTGACTAGTTAGATTTACTTATCCATCAGCACCAAAGAACGTGATGGAATGTTTGGGCATCCAGGCATTTATTGACGGCTCATGTGAAGATTACTAACAGCCACGGTACATATTGTAATGTTTTTGCTATTTATTTAAACAATGAACGGGTGGGATAAATTCTAAACACTCGGTATCGCTACTTACTAATTTATTTAAACACTAACTCACTAACACTGATTTATATGTACTTAACTAGTCACTTAAATTTAATTTATATGCACACTAACTTATTAATTTATAACACTTTTATATTCACTTAATTACTGTTTAACTCACTATGGCAAATTATAAACTAAACTCATCCGCTAATCGGTCCTGTATATATATTAAAGCTTTCTTTACTAGAACATTCCGGATGGGATAAGTGCCTTTCGCGATATTTCTTGAAATGTCTTTCGAGAACATGTTTAAAAAGGACGGTCCCAATAAATCCCAATAGACCTTCTCAGAATTCGGCGCGCTCGCTCCAGTGTCAACCAGCAGAGCATATTTCTTGCCATTTACTTCGCCATCCACATATACACTGTCGTTGCGACATCTGAGAGAAGCTATCAGTATGAGAGGGTCTTTGGATTGATCATGGGTCGGTGCTGCCCCCTCGTAGCCGACCCGTTCTAGTTTTCCTGTGACTGAGGTTCTTGGTTTGCAGGAGTCTTGGAACGCTTACACGAACTACGTACATGCCCTAGCTCGCCACAATTCCAGCATCTGATCTTTCTTGGCTTCTTGTCCATCATACTTTTGATTAAACTGACGAACTGGTCAAATCTGTCTTCGTCACCTTCTTCTTGGATGGTCCTGATTTTGTTATATCCTGAAGCCTTCGTTGCTGCTTCATATTCAAGAGCAGCTGTCAATGCATCAACTAATGTTTTGGGATGGGCTAAACGAAGCGTCCTCTGCATATCGGGGTCACGTAAGCCATCAATAAAGGCCTGGATGCCCAGACATTCCATCATGTTATCTGCTGCTGATGGATAAGCAAATCGAACGAGTCGGGCAATATCCACTTCATATTCTTGAAGTGTTTCGTCACGTTTCTGCCTTCGGTTCTTCAGCTGGGACTGGTACAAATGTTCTAGATGTTCGTGACCGTACCGCATGTCCAACCTCTTCTTCAGCAGCTCAAAATCATCCGTTTCTTCCAGAGGTATCGTCTGAAGTATATCTAAGGCATCTCCCCGAAGCGCGATAGTTAGGTTCACTGCTTTCTCCTTATCGGACCAATTATTCACTCTAGCGGCTGCTTCGAACTGTTTTACGTAATTGGTCCACGACATCTTCCCATCGAACGTTGGGGCCTTGACTCGGGTAAAACTGCAAATATCATCTGTCTTGGGTTGTGTTTCTGGCTTGCAGATCTCGATCTTCTTTTCTTCTGCTGAAGTGTCCTGTGTTCTTAAATCAGCAATCTTTGTCTCCAACTCCTTGATTTTCTCGTCCATCTGATTTTCCATCGTTGTCATCTTATTTTCAATGTCTGATTTTAGAGACGTAATTTTATTCTCGACGTCAGCAGCAATGTCATTTTTTAACGATAAGATATTGGCAGAAATGTCATTTTTCATAGTGGAAATCTTCTCGTCCATATTAGTAGAAACATCATTCTTCATAGTAGAAATATCGTTTTTTATAGCCGAAATATCGTTTTTCACATTCGTTGAAATCTTCTCTTCCATGGCAGAAATTGACAAGATTAAGGTGGAAGCCTCGTCATTAAATAAAAATGTTTCTGGATCAAAGCTGTCATTTTCCAGTGCCACTTTAAGTCTTTCTACTAACTCACTTTTCTTACCGGACGTTTCCAACTCACGATCTTCCAATTCTGCTCTTAATTCCGTCACTTCGAGATCACATAGTCTCTTGGCCATTTTTACGTAGCAATTTATTTATATTATCCCACTTCTGACACCAATGTAATGTTTTTGTTATTTATTTAAACAATACACGGGTGGGATAAATTTTAAACACTCGGTATTGCTACTTACTAATTTATTTAAACACTAACTCACTAACACTAATTTATATGTACTTAACTAGTCACTTAAATTTAATTTATATGCACACTAACTTATTAATTTATAACACTTTTATATTCACTTAATTACTGTTTAACTCACTATGGCAAATTATAAACTGAACTCATCCGCTGATCGGTCCTGTATATATATATATATATATATATATATATATATATATATATATATATATATATATATATATATATATCAAAGCTTTCTTCACTAGAACATTCCGGATGGGACAAGTGCCTTTCGCGATATTTCTTAAAATGCCTTCCGAGAACATGTTTAAAAAGGACGGTCCCAATAAATCCCAATAGACCTTCTCAGAATTCGGCGCGCTCGCCATTTTCTTAACTCCGTTAACATAAGGTTACAGGGCCGTACTCAGTATCTGCTTCGGTGTGCGAGTTCGTAACAATATTCTTAGAGTAAAAATTGAATAACTGTAGAGAAATTGAAAGCAGCGGAAATATTATTAGGCAAACAAGTACAGCAGGAGTGGGTTGCACAAGAGTATAGCAGACTTAAAACTGGAAAACCTGTGAAGATATCAAGTTAGCTTTTTTCGTTGTCTTGCATATGGGACGAAGAAAACTGCTTATTAAGATTTGAGCGTATATTGCAGAATTCTATGCTATCAACATTACTAAATTGATTTTTCACACCTAATATCCACCATTCCGGTCTAGACATTGTAATGAATAATCTAATACAAAAATAATGGATTTTAAGAATAAGACAAACAGCAAAAAATGTTGTTTCCCAATAGTACCTATAACGGGACAATTACGAGAATGTAGGCTATAGCCAGCAATTTGTTTGATCGACATCGATAAGCTTTTTATTGTCCAATTTTATAATTAACCTGAGATGTTATAGAGGTTAAATATATAAGATTAAGTCCCAATTTCTTCCCTTCTTTCCATTTGAACATACTTCTGTCATATTCTCTTACCAACAATTTAGAGCTAACAAAGTTCTATAAAGTACATGTTAACGACCATAGTTCATTAAAGCTGTTAGTTATTATTTATATAACTTATCAAGACTTTATTTGCAGTTATTTTTCCAAGTACGTTTCATGATAATTTACTACTGAAGGCACATCTTAATTGGCTGCACTGAAAAACCGTCCAATTACTCCCTCCGGCAAGCAAAACTGAATGAATTAAACGCATTTTTCTCTCTTTCCCAAGTTAAAATATGCCATTATAAGCAGAAAATTTGCGTGCTGAACTCAAATACGTAAACAACTTATTTAGCTTATAAAAATAGTGGACCATTAAGGCTTAGAGCGTTTTAAGGGCACATTGTCCATTCTAGACCGGTTCAAAACATAGTTATTTCAATGTGTATGATAAATTCAACAGATACGATGAGAGTAATAATAATGAAAGTAGCCAAATTCTAATTGGGAGTTCGGACCTGGCAACTATGGTTTAAACACCTTTGTGTGATAGCTCCCGAATAATTAACGAATTCAGTGGAAAAGTGAATGATAATTTGGAGACTGTGAATTACATCGTTTCCATTAATATAAAGTGATTCAGGCAAATGACTGCAAGTGAAAATTAACCAGTAAATAATAGTCAACTGATAAAATATCGTCTGAAAACAAAACAAAACATGTATATCAAACGAGGCAAGCGATAAAGGAACTAGTTCCTCCTTACCTTCGAAGACAGGAACGCATTCAGAACATCTACAAAATAGAAGAAGGAACCAATCTCAATCTAACACAATATTTTATTCAATAACACAATGTTTTATTCAACTGCCTTATCAAAATAATCTCAACCCACACTCCCTTCCAAAGATCAAGCTACTATTTTTCATTAAACGGTCCTAAGCTTGATGATTATCTATATCAAATAGAAGATATAGTGGGCCCTCGAAATATCCTTCACTCCTCTCGAATGTGAAGCAACAGCATATATCTATATCTTTCATCCAAACAAACAGTAGATGCATTTTTCATTGAACAGGAAGGAGAATACTCTATCAATGGAAACTATATTAAAACCCTTATGCCCGATTTGCTAAATCCTATTTACGTTTCATCAAGCGCTAACTAATACCAAAATGTGATAATATTAGGTATTACCTATCATTATTAGGTGTTAGCGCGCGGAGAAACGTAAAATGCATTTAGCAATTCCAAAATCGCATTTAGGTATTACGTAACTTTAGGAACCGGTTGGTGAAATTATGCGTTAGATTATTATCACCTTCTAAACGGCTGGTACAATCAAACGTCGTTCGTCCCTCGATTCCCAATGATATACTACTATCATAATTACGGAGTCTAGGCATAAACATCGTATCCCCAATAATGCCCCTAAAAGTTAGAACGACAAAACCAGAATACAACCATATTCTCATCTTCCGACGCCAAGTATATGTAACCCCCTCCAACAACTTAAATATTCCAGATAGTATTATCGTCCAAGATGACAACACTTCCTATAGGATCTACCTCACATTTGATAATCAGAATTGTGCCAAATGTAAACAAACTAGTCACATTGCATCAAAGTGTCCAAACGCTGAACGAAACACTTCCTAACAAAATCTTCCTGAACTTAATAATTCCCAAAAGATATTTGATAGAGAGAAAAATCCACATGTGAACCCATCCCATGTAAACCCAACAGAATCCACAAGTGAAACTGCTAACATTTCCCCATCTTTGTCAAAAAGTCCCATAATATCAACTCAAGATGGCTTAGAAAAGCGAATGGATTATACAGAGAACTGTAATAAACGACCTTTATCCGAAACTATTAGTCCCACAGCAGACTCAAACTCGGAATTCAAATTACCTGATACACTGAAAAAATATAAAAGTGATGAATGTACATCCGAACTAATGCAACCTGTGAAGCTGTTAATGGAAAGAGATCCTGAAAACTATGCCCTTACTTTGGAACAATCGACCGACTTACTGTCAAATTTAGAAGGAAACCCAGATCAAATAATCGTAATTAGAAACTACACGTCGTCGGAATTTGAAGACTTAGTTGATAGTATTAAAAAAAATTACCCCTCACTGCAAAGCAAACCAACCAAGACGCGCTTCACAAAAATTAGGAAGAGACTTGAAAAATATATTATTGAAGGACCCATAAAACAAGGGCCAGTCAGTGACTCATCAGACAGCAACGACATAAATTCGACTTCAATAAATTTGAAATAAAACAATGGGTATTCTACAGTGGAATCTAAATGGATGATATTACCTCCATCTGGAAATGTTAAAACTATTATATCATAATACAGCCCGAACGTTTTCTGTTTACAAGAAACACACTTCAATAATCAAAATATACACAAACTAAAAATTTAATGTATGTTACGAGAACAGAGTTGGTATAAAAAGTTGGGGATGAGTTGCAACATATGTAAATAAAAACCTTGAAGCAATAGCTGTATGCGTATATTTTCCTACAAAAATTAATATATGTAATATATATATATATATATATATATATATATGTATATATATATATATATATATATATATATATATGTATATATATATATATATATAATATTGGAAATGTTTATATTCTTGGGTTCATAGGTTGTTTTAAATAATTAAAATACGATTGTATTTCACATTTTTCTATTGAAAATGGATAAAAATTTTAACGTTTCGCTTCTTCTTTGGAAGCATTTTCAAAATAATATCATTATAAGAATAAGGTACGATTAAAATATTTGTAAATAGATAAAAACATAACATTAGTAGGTTTTTAAAAACATTAATAAAAACACAGAATTAAAATTGACGTACTCACCTTAGAATTTCAATGCAACGATACTATACGAGGGAAGTTGAAATGAGTTAATTAATCAGTTTATAGTAAATTTGACTCAAGTTTTTTATATCTTGTCTATCATTCACAGAAAACTCATCTTGTTTTATGTGTATCATTTCTTTAATTGATAATTTCTGATAATTTGTGTCTTGAGCTAAGATTTTTGTTTTTTTATAATCAAATTCATGATTCTCAGTGCTTTCATGTTTGTGTAAAGCAGTTGATGCATTTTTTGTATATTTGTGACCATCCATCCTGCCCTCCAAGTACTGTGTAGTCATTCCTATATAATGCTTCGGACAATTCATGCATGGTATGGAGTATATAATATTAGATTTTTTATTATCTTTGGTTTTGTTTTTTAGTTTAGTAAAAAGTGGCGATAATGTGTTATGGGATTTATGGCATACATTGATGTTATATTTTGATAAGATGTATTTAAGCTTTTCAGATGATTGATTTGTATAAGGTAGAGCTATATATGTATCATTTTCTTGGTTTGGTTTTATTTGTGTACTTGGTTTTATGTTGTTATTGTATAATTTATATGTACGTTGTTGAATGATTCTGTTAATTTGATTTTCTGGATATTGATTATTTTTTAGAACATTTTTAAGTTTTTTCAATACCTTAGGGCGATACTCAGGTGAAGTTAATTTGATAGCTCTATCTGTTAATCCTATAATGACACTGTTTTTTTGTGATTTGGGATGGCATGAGTTATAATTTAGATATCGTCCAGACCATGTTTCTTTTGTATATAGTTTAGTTTTTATTTTGTTTTTGGTGTTTATAAGTGTCATGTCTAGAAAATTTATTTTGTTATTGTTTTCGATTTCTAAAGTGAATTGGATACTTGGGTTGAAACTATTGAAAGCACTCAGGAATGCATCGCACTTGTTACTCGGAATTACAGCTAAACAATCGTCAACGTATCTTTTAAAAAATGTTACATCAAAATCTATATTATTTAATACTTTTTCTTCTATATATTCCATGACAATTTGCGCTAGACTTGAAGAAATTGGAGATCCCATTGTACATCCGTTTAGTTGTTGGAAAAAGTTGTCATTATATTGAAAGTAATTATTTGTTTGTATAAGCATAATGCCTTCTAGAAATTCGTCATAGTTAAGTGATGTATGTTGTTTGATCGAATCCCATTTATCTTTTAGTACATGTGTTATAAGATCATTTGGAATATTTGTATACATTGAAATGACATCTAGGGATATGATTTTATAATTATCAGGAATATGCACTGTATCTAAAAATTGTTTGAGCATAAATGAATCTTTCACATAAAAATTATTTTTGGTTGTTTTTGATAGACTATATGCAAGATATTTGGACAGCTTATAAAAAGGTGATTGGATGTATGACACTATTGGACGCATTGGTATATTTGGTTTATGTATTTTCGGTAGTCCATATAGTTTTGGTGGTAAAGCATTGTGTGTTTGTAATTTTTTTGCTTCGTTGGCATTGATAGAACCATTATTTAAAAGTTTTTTTATAAATGTATTATTTTTGTTTTGAAATATTCTGGTTTTATCTGATTTAATTTTTTGATAAACTTTTCTATCATTTAGTAGCTCTGTCATTTTATTATTATAATCATCGGTGTTCATTACTAGTGTTTTATTACATTTATCCGGTTGTAGAATTGTAATTTGCGGATTGCATTTTATAAATTCTTTAGTTTTCTTCAATTTTTTTTGGATGTTTTTTTGAGTTTTATTGATTTTTTGAGTTTTATGATGACGGAGTTTTATTTTATGATTGGTGATAGTATTTACTACATCAGCTCTAATATTATCTTTTATTTGATCTGGTTTATTAATAATGGCTGTTTCTATACTTGCAATATATTCTGTATAAGGTAATTCGTTCTCATTTTTGTATGGCAGAGAGAAATTTTTTCCATATGCTAATATTTCTTTTATGTCATTTGGTATATGTGTATTAGAGATATTCTCAATCCACGAGTCAGAGTTTATTTTAGTTTCATTTTGTGTACAGTTATTAATTAAATTATTAAACTTTTTTGAATTTGCTTTTTTCACTTTTTGAAAATGTTTTTCATATTTTGTTTTTTCTAGATTGACATATGAATTCAATAAGCTTTCTGGAATGATATTTTTCAATTTGTTTATTTCACAATCAATAGCTTTTTCTAGTTTTTTTATTAGTTTAACAGATTCACTGATACTCAAGTTGATAATTTTTGATTTAGTTGTATTTATAATATCGTTAAATTTCCTTCTAAGGTACGTACCTGTCACATTAATATGATTTACACTAAAATTCAAAAACTTCGGTTGGATTCCTGAATCTTTACATCTTAATAAGAATATACGGCGATTCTTTTGATTGGCAAGTTTCTTGAAAGAATTGGTTATAGATTTCATAGTTGCTACAGTTGATGCTCCGTAATTTCTGCGTATATCTTCGTAATATGGCATTTTGATGTTGTGAACTTTTGCACTTTAGACCCTTGCAATAAATATAAATTCATTTAGTTTCTTCAACCATTTGTATATAATATTGGAAATGTTTATATTCTTGGGTTCATAGGTTGTTTTAAATAATTAAAATACGATTGTATTTCACATTTTTCTATTGAAAATGGATAAAAATTTTAACGTTTCGCTTCTTCTTTGGAAGCATTTTCAAAATAATATCATTATAAGAATAAGGTACGATTAAAATATTTGTAAATAGATAAAAACATAACATTAGTAGGTTTTTAAAAACATTAATAAAAACACAGAATTAAAATTGACGTACTCACCTTAGAATTTCAATGCAACGATACTATACGAGGGAAGTTGAAATGAGTTAATTAATCAGTTTATAGTAAATTTGACTCAAGTTTTTTATATCTTGTCTATCATTCACAGAAAACTCATCTTGTTTTATGTGTATCATTTCTTTAATTGATAATTTCTGATAATTTGTGTCTTGAGCTAAGATTTTTGTTTTTTTATAATCAAATTCATGATTCTCAGTGCTTTCATGTTTGTGTAAAGCAGTTGATGCATTTTTTGTATATTTGTGACCATTCATCCTGCCCTCCAAGTACTGTGTAGTCATTCCTATATAATGCTTCGGACAATTCATGCATGGTATGGAGTATATAATATTAGATTTTTTATTATCTTTGGTTTTGTTTTTTAGTTTAGTAAAAAGTGGCGATAATGTGTTATGGGATTTATGGCATACATTGATGTTATATTTTGATAAGATGTATTTAAGCTTTTCAGATAATTGATTTGTATAAGGTAGAGCTATATATGTATCATTTTCTTGGTTTGGTTTTATTTGTGTACTTGGTTTTATGTTGTTATTGTATAATTTATATGTACGTTGTTGAATGATTCTGTTAATTTGATTTTCTGGATATTGATTATTTTTTAGAACATTTTTAAGTTTTTTCAATACCTTAGGGCGATACTCAGGTGAAGTTAATTTGATAGCTCTATCTGTTAATCCTATAATGACACTGTTTTTTTGTGATTTGGGATGGCATGAGTTATAATTTAGATATCGTCCAGACCATGTTTCTTTTGTATATAGTTTAGTTTTTATTTTGTTTTTGGTGTTTATAAGTGTCATGTCTAGAAAATTCATTTTGTTATTGTTTTCGATTTCTAAAGTGAATTGGATACTTGGGTTGAAACTATTGAAAGCACTCAGGAATGCATCGCACTTGTTACTCGGAATTACAGCTAAACAATCGTCAACGTATCTTTTAAAAAATGTTACATCAAAATCTATATTATTTAATACTTTTTCTTCTATATATTCCATGACAATTTGCGCTAGACTTGAAGAAATTGGAGATCCCATTGTACATCCGTTTAGTTGTTGGAAAAAGTTGTCATTATATTGAAAGTAATTATTTGTTTGTATAAGCATAATGCCTTCTAGAAATTCGTCATAGTTAAGTGATGTATGTTGTTTGATCGAATCCCATTTATCTTTTAGTACATGTGTTATAAGATCATTTGGAATATTTGTATACATTGAAATGACATCTAGGGATATGATTTTATAATTATCAGGAATATGCACTGTATCTAAAAATTGTTTGAGCATAAATGAATCTTTCACATAAAAATTATTTTTGGTTGTTTTTGATAGACTATATGCAAGATATTTGGACAGCTTATAAAAAGGTGATTGGATGTATGACACTATTGGACGCATTGGTATATTTGGTTTATGTATTTTCGGTAGTCCATATAGTTTTGGTGGTAAAGCATTGTGTGTTTGTAATTTTTTTGCTTCGTTGGCATTGATAGAACCATTATTTAAAAGTTTTTTTATAAATGTATTATTTTTGTTTTGAAATATTTTGGTTTTATCTGATTTAATTTTTTGATAAACTTTTCTATCATTTAGTAGCTCTGTCATTTTATTATTATAATCATCGGTGTTCATTACTAGTGTTTTATTACATTTATCCGGTTGTAGAATTGTAATTTGCGGATTGCATTTTATAAATTCTTTAGTTTTCTTCAATTTTTTTTGGATGTTTTTTTGAGTTTTATTGATTTTTTGAGTTTTATGATGACGGAGTTTTATTTTATGATTGGTGATAGTATTTACTACATCAGCTCTAATATTATCTTTTATTTGATCTGGTTTATTAATAATGGCTGTTTCTATACTTGCAATATATTCTGTATAAAGTATATATATATATATATATATATATATATATATATATATATATACCATTCGACCGAAACCTAAGTAATATGTAACTGACTGATCTAATCTCTCAGGTTGCTAATCGTGAAATTATCATGGGCGATTTCATCGGACACATTATGTGGGGGTGTGAGAAACAAGATACTCGGGGAAACACAATAGAAGAGGTTTTGACAGAGTTAAACATTATTATTGATGGAAGTGAAACCAGATTTAATACCTCGGCTATAGATTTAATTTTGTATAATCCTTCATTATATCAACACCTAACATGTGAAGTCTTTGTTTTTTTATATGACAGTGATAATTACCAATCCTTGTCGTAGATAAACGTAAAAATGCTAACTATTCAACATCTATACAAAAGTGGAAGCTACATGAAGCAGACTGTGAACAATATACCATTGTAACTGATGCACATTTAATAAAATTTTCAATATGTGAGGACATAAATGAAACAATAAACAATTCTCATGACATATTGATATCAACTGCAGAAATAACAATAGGGCTATCTAAAATCATGACACACCGTACGGCTGTACCATGGTGGAATAAAGAACGTCAGTTATTTAATAACTGTAAAAAGCATAACACAATTGATAATCAATTACGATTCAAAGCACTACGAGCCTAAACTAGATATATTTTTAGAAAAAGTAAAAAAGACTCATGGATGAAATTAGTGCAAAATATAAACAGCTCTACTAACTTAACATCTGTGTGGAGAAAAGTGAATACCATATCCGACAATAAATCATACAATAAAATCACTGGTATAAAACAAGACGCAATATTAATGTAACAAAATCAAAAGATATAGCTGAAGCATTGGCGGAAGCATTCCAAGAGAACTCGAGCGATGCTACGTGAAAGGAAGACTTTCTAAAAAACAGAGTATCAATCAAATAAATCCCAATCAACAATGATAACAATACATCGTACCTCAACCAATCACTCACGCTATCAAAACAAAACGAAGCGATAAAAGACTTTAAAAACTCGTGTCCAAATCCTGATAATATACCGATTTCTTTCCTAGAGTATCTATCGGAGAGCGGCAAAGAAGTACTCATAAATATTTACACCATTTGGATACAACATACTCTTCCAATTCAGTTGACTGAAGCAACAATCATACTAATTCTAAAGTACAGAGTCATACAGACCTATTGCACTGACTAGCACGATGTGTAAGCTCTTATAAAAAATTATTAATGATCGTCTCATGTGGGAACTTGAAAATCGCAAACTAATTAAACCAGAACAAAGTGGATTAAGGAAAAAGAGGAGTACTATTGACAATATTATTGATCTAGAAAGTGACATACACGAATCCTTCGCAAATAAACAGAAATGCTTAGCCATATTTATTGCTATCAAGAAAGCATTCGATACTGCATGCAGAATAAATATACTGAAATCGTTAATGCAACAGAATATAGATGGACATATGTTAGCATTCATTAAAAATTTTCTAAGCTGTGGGACTTTTAGGGTTAGAGTAAATGGTAATTTATCGACCAAACAATGTCAAGAAAATGGCACTCCCCTAATCGCTATTAATAACATTATTGAAAATGTACTTAAACCAATTAAAATAAGGCTATATGCGGATCACTCAGTGGTTTATATGAAAAGTGAAAACATCGGTACAATGCAAAATATACTAAAGGAACAACTTCATAAACTGCAGCAATGGTCAAAACAATCGGGTTTCAACTTTTCTGAATCTCAAACCAAATGTTTATTATTTCCGAAAAAACCTTGTGAAAAGACTTACGCTTACACTATATGAAGAAAAACGACAATATGTAATTTCCATGACATTCTAAGGTATGATATTTGACCAGAAACTGAGCTGGAATGATCATATAAAAAAGTTGATATTATCTTGTCAGAAAGGTATTAATCTTCTTAGAATACTTTCTAACCGAAACTGGGATCAGATTAAAAAACCCCACATATTATATATAAAAATCTCATTCGTTACAAACTCCAAAATATTTTGAAGAAACTTGATACAGTTCACAATAACACCTTGCGCATAATATCTGGTGCATATCGAACATCGCCGGTGGAAACTCTTTATTGAGAATAAGGGGAACGATCTTTAACTACGCGAAGAAAAATATTGACATCATATACTACCTCTATATTAGATAATACTGATCATCCAATGTACTCAAAAATTCATACAGATGAAATTGAGAATACCGCTGAAGAACAACCGAGTGCAACTTTCTGTAATCGCGTGAGACAATACACAGCAGATTTTCAAATCAAACACATTGTCCTATATTTAAGTTTGAACAAACATATCCAACTTGGCCAAATGTCAAACCAATAATTGACACCACTCTTATCTCTACCAGTTTTCTGATAAAAAAATATCTTCAAGACAAAACTCATTGAATATAATAACTGTTTGAAAATATATACGGATGCCTCGAAGCTCCAGCTGGCGTCGGAACCGCGGTTGTTACGGCAAATCATAACTTATCTTTCAAATTACCTACCTGCAATACATTTTTCACTGGGGAATTGTATGCATTGCTACAAGTTCTTGAACTGTCTAAAAATGCGAATGATTCCAAAATCCTCATAATCACATATTCTCTTAGTTCACTCAAATCCATGCAGCAAGTTTATATTAGTCATCCCATTGTTATCTAAATAAAAAAGGAACTCTCCCAACTACGAAAATCTCAAATAATTTTAAAATTTATGTGGTTCTTCTCCCACATAGGAATCCAGGGTAATAAAGTAGCAGACCAACAGGCAAAACAAAGCAGCGGAAAGTAATAGTGCGGTAGTAGTAATCGCGACGACCATCAGTGATTTGAAGCGTACCGTGGAAGAAAAAGTGATAAGTGCGTGGCAAAATCAGTGGTATCATTCGAAAGCAAAATTACGCGAGGTAAAACCCACTATGAAACCCTGGAATACAATGCCACGCGGGCGGTCCAACGAAGTACTACTAAGAAGACTGAGGATATGACAAACTAAACTGACTCATCAAAATTTACTTGCCAGGATCGAAATGCCTCAGTGTACTCCATATTCCAAGCAAATAACAGTGAAACATATTCTGGGTGAGTGTCACAGATATGAGGACGCCCGAGTGATAAATAATATATCAAGCACTTTGAAATCGGTATTAGGTCAAAATTGCGACATAAACGTATTAGTTCGATATCTTACCGCAATTAATGTAATAAAAACCTTGTAAAATAATATTTGTCGCTAATAACTAACATGGTTGATGCGACAGTAAAAACTGAATTGAAAAAAAAACAAATTTTAAGTGCATTATCTCAAATTGCCCATGCAGGAACTGCATATTACGTAAAGAGATGGTGAAGGAGGATTGGTGGATATAGAAAGTGTATACAAGTAATTTACTGGACTACGAAGCTACTCCTCACAATCACAATTACCTTTGATACGTCATATTCTGCCATAGCTTTCAACTTTTGTATAGAATGAACGTATTCAAACAACGTCTACTGGATTATGTAATATTCTCCATTTACTTGAGTAAAAGATCGATCCCGTAATATATCTATTTTTTCTTGTATCTTCGCTTATAAAGTTTATATCTAGATGCATTTTCCAACATCTTCATTTAAATCATATGCTCTTCCAAGTAATTGATTAAAAAACATAGCATCACACTTAAAACTTCCAACAATAATAGTGAAAAAGTAAAAAAATTTAAAACAACGCCCCTAGCGGTCGTTACGACAAACTAAGATGAAATTATGATGCAATATTTGATTAAACATTCAATTTCCTTTCAAATGATTCTAAGTTTGTCAGAATCCATATAGCGGAACAAAAGTTATAACGATTTTATTGAGTCCTTGCTCAAACTTGGAAGGTTCTTTTATTCAAAATGTTTTTCATAAATGCTAAAATTTGGCCCCGTCGCATCTTTTTTTAACTACTTTGTTCTAAAAACTGAAAACCCCTTCCTAATTTTGAGCTCAATTCGAAAAATACACAATTTTGAGAAATAATAGGACGTAAATAATTAGAAGCTTTTACATTTGAATGCGCTGAACTAGCGTAATGCAAATTTCAAATTTTACCACAAAATAAAGTTCATATACGGTTAGCATTGACTTCATATTCCAGATATATATACTACTAATTAAATATAATTCAATCAAGTTTTAATTACGACAAAAGCGCAATCAATATTATTTTCTTATCGATTTGTCAGAGTAGAAAAAAAACAGTTAATTATAATCCTGTCCCTCTTAATGATTTCATGTATAATTCAGAATTTAATTAATCCCTCTTAGCGAGCTTTACTAACGTTTAATTGCCTTTATTTCTCCTAATAAAAAAATCAAGGACAAGAGTTCGTTTAAATTAAATTCTTATATAAGTAAACTTTTTGAGTAGGAGAAATCTAATTAAAATCCTCCGATTTTATAAAAAAAAAATCTTGAAGAAGTAACGTCTTGCTAATTAGTCCATTGGGAATATGGACTGCGAAAAATTTCTTGAGCTTACACAAAATTTATTACATTTGAACAAAATCTGAAGATTGCTTTCTCAAAGATATACTATCTTGTGTTATATATGTTGGAAAAGCTTTGTGTAATAATTCATTGCAAATACTTTAGTTAGAGATAGATTTCGCAACGTGTTTACCAATCAACCGATGCGGAAAATCTTGATTGAGATAAACTGCTGCACTATTTGGGGTAGCTCCATCTTTTTGCAGCCAAATATCTCTATGAATAACTCTAGAGTTTTGATATCAGGAACAAAGTTGTACTGCTTTATTGTACTTTCCCAAAATAATTAATTCTGTTATTATGCCAGTCCAAACGTTGATTGGGTATTATTTGAAAAATCTGATAAGAAATTTTATAAGAAGTACTGGGATCGTGTTAAAGTGCATCCTAATCTGTTAGATAACATATTGACGGAGGTTACAATTCACATCTCGTGCGGATTCTGTTTAGTCCGGTACCGAAAATTTTGCTTGTTGACTGCTTGTAGGGTACACGTTATCTCTTCTGAGAAAATGATGTTTTTGATAAGTGTCTGTAATAGTTTCTTACGAATTTGAATCAGCCATCAAGGATATCGTCAGTTAGTTCTAATATCAGTTTAAGTTTATATGGATGGCATTTTTCTTTTTTCAGAATTTGCGGAAACCGACATTTTTTATATATAGAAATCAGTAGCCACTTATTTTTTTAGATTTCATATGAACTGTCCTTAATATTTAACAATACATTCCATTTTTTTGTCAATAATTTTGATTTCCCATGTTTAAAAAGATATTTTACAGATCCATTACATGTTTTGACAGAAAGATAACTGATTGACTAGTATTTGATTCGATTATAATTTTTTCATGGAATTAAATTGATTTTCTTTCCAGTATCGAAGTTTAAAAATAAAAAAAGAAATATTAAGAAAAGTACTCTCACGGTTACGAAACTCATTCTGTGGAATCCACTCATATTCGTTTTTTAAATGATTATACCTACTTCTATAAAGGGTGTGGCAGATAAACGGTCAATTAGAAATATCTCGAGGACTAAAGATATCTGAATTATGAAAATTGGCATGAAGGGGTATTGAATGATGAGCTATTTAATGAAAATATTTCCGTCACCATTCTACTTCCGGTTACACCGGAAGTTGCACATAACTTTGTAATTTTTAATAAAAGACCCTGTATATTTTTCAATTCTAGAAATATTTTCGTTATTCTGAACATTTTTTGTTAATACTTCCCTATACCTATTTTGAACCGTCCTGAGTTGTAATGTTTTTTATATGAAAATTGCAGTTTTTTCACATATACATAAACTTCAATATCCTCTAATGTAATTTGAATAATAAAAATTTAAATTTCTTAGCAACTATTTACCACATACCTCTCTATCGTTTACACTGTGAATTACCTATTTTATTATACAGGGTGCTGTCAAAATTGGAATAAAGACGGAATCCACAATCTTCCCGTAATTCCTTGTTTCAAATGGGACACCCTATATGTGATTATTTATTTTAGAAAAATATGTTGCCCACTATCGATATGTATTACTATTCCCTATACCTATCTCTTGCAGTTTTCAAATAAATCAGCTTTATACATTTCTGTCACAAAAAATTAATTTATCAAGTCGCCTATGGAATATTTTGGAAAATGTCAGTTATTGTTAATGTTTAGTAGTCACCTTGATGTATGCCGTTGTGTGAAAGGTATAATAATAGATTGGCTTTAATTTTCTTGACAAAATAGTAATGGCACATTGAGGATATACAAATGATGATTTTTTGAATTTAATCATGATTCGCGGTGAGTATAACAGAATAGTATCCAGAACTTGCCGTATGTTTGCTGAGAGATATCCTGAAAAGCATCGACCAAATTATAGAACTGTAAAACGATCGCTGCACAACTGTTCCCAGTTTGGCCATTTTCAAAGTAGAAGAAATATGTCCAAGATCCATGTCGATAATGAGGATTTACAAATAGACATCCTGGGATATTTTGCAGCTCATCCAAATTCATCCCTAAGGGAATGTGAGAAACTGTTAAATGTGTCGACTAGAACAATTCACAGAATTCTAAAAAAACATCATTGGACCCCTTATTCATATAAACTAACTCAGCATTTACATCCTGGAGATTATGTAAGACGTGTAGAATTTTGTGAATGGATTTTAATTGAATTCCAAGAAGATGAAAATTTTAGAAAAATAAACGGTTTTAAAGATTAAAACTAACTTTTCCGCATCTGTGGCCCTGAACAATGATCTATCATGAAACTGTTACTTGTATACACTTCGGGGGATGTATCGAGCTACGAAACCGAAATTTCTCCAAAAATAACCAAAAAGTTAGTATATCTGGATTTTTAGGACCCGCTGTACTCGCTCTAGTCAACTGAAAATCACTAGCGTACATCTGTGAGATACCCTGAACAATATTCAATCATAAAATTGATCAATCGTATACTCTTTGGAGGCTGTATCGTGCTAACAAACTGAACATTCTCCAAAAATGACAAAAAAGTGGTACTTCAAGTACCATAGTACCCGTTGTACTAGCTTTAGTGAGCTGAATATCAATAGGGTTCATCTTTGAGACGCTCTGAATAATATCGAATCATGAAATTGGTCACTTGTATATATTCCGGAGGCTGTATCGTGCTGCTAACAAACGGAAACGTCTCCAAAAATAACAAAAATATCGTACTTAAAGTACTGTAGCACCTGTTGGCTGTGATGAGCTGAAAATCAATAGAGTTCATCAGTCTGATATCCTGAATAATATTCAATCACACAACTAATGACTTGTTGAACTCCGGAAGCTGTATCGTGCTAACAAACTGAAATTTCTCAAAAAATGACAAAATCTCGTACTTCAAGTACCATAGCACCCGTTGTACTGGCTCTGGTGAACTGAAAATCTATAGGGTTCATCTGTGACATGTTCTTAACAATATTTAATCATAAAATTGCTGACTTATTACACTCCGGAGGCTGTATCGTGCTAACAAGACATGTAAGGAAAAGTGGCCGACGACAACGACGACGACGACGACATACACACAGGATTTTTTTTCTAAAAACCGTTTTTTTGTGTTGTTGTTGATGGAAAACGAAAAAATAACTCAAAAAAATTTCAAAGTTCCAACTTTTTTTGGGGTAAACCAATACTTTTCTCGCATATAGAAAGGTTGGGCGGAAAAGTAAAAATTATTTGGTGTGATGAATCGAAGTTTACTAAAAATTGTTTGTTTAACCGCCATAACAGTCACTTCTGGAGTGACGAAAATCCTCAAGTCACATGGGATAGTAAACTTCAAGTCTCGTTTTCGTTTAATGTTTTTTGTGCTGTGAAAAATAATAAGATATTCGCTCTCATGATTTATGACGATAATTTAAACGGAGAGCGTTACTGCAACATCATACGGCAAGTAATTGTACCAGCAATGCATGCTTTACCTAATAATGAGGCTAACGAAGCTTGGTTTCAACAAGATGGTCCACCGGCTCACAATCTTCGAGGAGTAGGCACATTGCTTGATGAAATATTTAACGATAGATGGATAGCTAATAAAGATCCGTTTCTCTGCGCACCAAGATCCCCACAATTGTCACCATTAGATTACTATATTTGGGAATATGTTGAAAATAGGGTTTTCTCTGAACCTTTTACTACTAAGGAAAATATGATAAACAGAGTCCTTCACGTTTTTAACGAAATAGATGGAGAACCACGATCAAGAGCTACTAATGAAAATCTGATTAAAAGAGTCCATAAATGTTTGGAAGTTGATGGGCAACATTTTCAACATTTGTTGCATTAACAAGCTAGTATCTTATTATCTTTGATAGTATCTGTATAATTGTTCAATGTTCATCTTAATAAATTAATACCACATAGCCTATAAAAAAATTAATTTTTTGTGACAAAAATGTATAAAGCTGATTTATTTGAAAACTGCAGGAGATAGGTATAGGGAATAGTTATACATATCGATAGTGGGTAACGTATTCTTCTAAAATAAATAATCACATACAGGGTGTCCCATTTGAAAAAAGGGGATCACGCGAAGATTGCGGATTCCGTTTTTATTCCAATTTTGACAGCACCCTGTATAATAAAAAAGGTAACTTCACAGTGTGAACGATAAAGCGGTATGTGGCAAATAGTTTCTAGGACATTTAAACTTTTATTCAAATTACATTAGAGGATATTAAATTTTATGTACATGGTAAAAAAGTGTAATTTTCATATAAAAAACATTACAACTTAAAAACGGTTCAAAATAGGTATAGGGAAGAATTAACAAAAAATGTTCAGAATAACGTAAATATTTCTAAAATTGAAAGTATACAGGGTCTTCCATTAAAAATTACAAAGTTATGTGTGCAACTTACGGTATAACCGGAAGTAGAATGGTGACGGCAACATTCCATTAAATGGCTCATTATTTAAAACCCCTTCATACCAATTTCCATAATTCAAATACCTTTAGTTCTCGAGATATTTCTAATTGACCGTTTATCTGCCGCACCCTGTATAATTCCACAATATTATGAAAAATGGTACAATTTAAAAGAATTGACAATGGCTTCGATGTCACTATCATCGTCCGAATGACAGAAGTCTCATTTCTTGTGATGCCTACCAGTCTAGGGACACATCAGACCGTGCCGTCTACAGAGCCTGTCGAATAACTAAAATCGGGAGATTACAAAAAATTCCAAAACGTTAATGGAAACTGTAACGTCTTTAGTAATAAAATTTTATTGATTTTTATAACTGCATATGAGCGATGTCATATTGCTCGTCACAGAAAACTGACCCGTATTTTGTGTTGCCCGTCCAGTCATTTTCGTTTATCCTGTTATCTGTGGTCGTTTCTTAGTTCAACTGTTGAGCTTATTATTTGGTTTTCGTATTTTTGTGTGTGTTTTTATTGCTTTTATTCGTTTTCTTTTCAAATTAGTTATTGGCATAGACTACAATGGCCATTAGCCCTTCAACGTATCTGTTACGAAAGGGGGCAATAGAGCTGTTGTTCCTCTTTCACATAAGATTTTATACACTAGTTGGGCAAGTCTTAGGAACTTGACTGTTTTTTCCTCATTGATTGGCTGTAGAATGTCTCTTACTGTGTTGGGAATAGAAAGTTGTTGTCGAGTATTAGTATATTCGGAGCAGTACAAGAGATATGCGAAACTGATAAAGGCTGGTCGCACCGAATGCATACTGGCGGTCGTTCTCCGTTCAGAAGGTCAATGTGGGTGAGTTTGGTATGGCCTATTCTCAAGAGCGTTATGGCAACTTGCTCCCGTCTTCTTAGGTTGTTTTTCAAAATCCATGATCTACGGAGAGTTTGATATTTTTCAGGTGTCTATTAGTTCGCGACCATTCCACCTGCCATTGGTTCAGTATCTTTTTCTTGGAATGATTTTTCACATCGTCTGGGCGAATGCTGATGTCTTCTGGTTGTCCGTTTATCGCAGCGTTTTGTGCTGCCGCATCAGCAATTTCGTTCCCTTCTATTTCAGCGTGACCTGGTGTCCAGATGAGCGTCACATTTCTTCTCGTATCTCTCAACCACTCGAGTGTGGAGAGGATTTGTTTTACTAAAGGATATCTAGAGAATATGTCCGATATAGCTTCCAGTAGACTGAGAGAGTCTGTACATATCAGCCATTTTGATGTTTCCCAGGTACCAGCATATCTCAATGCTTGCCAGATGGCGTATAACTCTGCAGTATATATACTAGTCATCTCGGGAAGCGTCCACGCAAAAGTACCGTTTGGTGTTGATATCGCGCTTCGTTGTTGTGTTGCTTAATTATTTTATTGTTATAAATAATTGGTGTACTAGCTAAGTTTTATCAAAGAAAATGTTTTTCTCACTAAATTAACAACCATTTTCTTTATTGTTATAAGATACAGAATTTTTACTCATTTAATCGACAGCTTTAGAGATCATAGTTGTTCTACATTAACTAAATTAAAAATTGTTGTATTACTAAGGTAACTATTTCTTTATACAGTTTTGTTCTTCCAACACAGGAAGATATAAAATTATTATGACTGGAACGCAGTGGTAATAAATCATTCAATTTGACGACGAGGAAACCATGGAGGATATGTCTCCTTCATTTTCAAAAACAGTGTTTCTCAAAATTTGAAAAAGACAAAGGCATGTTATTAAGAAAGTTTGCTTTGCCGTCCCTGTTTTTGCTTGGCGAGTAGTTTTTTTTATATAAATTTATTAAATATGTATATATTTTAGATTATTCAATGAAGGAGGATATAAGAGACAATTTTTTGTTTCCTGTCAAAATAGAAGAGCTTATACAGGAGACGATCCCTGGAAGAATTAAAGGTACTTATTATCTGCAATTGAAAAAAGAGAGTTTAATAACATATATTTTTTTCTAGATATGCCTTCCAGCAATACATATTATTCTCCGGTTGGAAAAGTTGAAATGCTCATCCGAAAATATGAGAGAAAACTAACAGAAATTGAAGGTAAGTTTTATTGTATTCAATATAGCAGTTTTAAATGATGATCTAGATAATTTCATAATATATTGAAGAGATTTTAATAACTCTAAGATATTGACAATTGTTTCGATATTAAATATTATCGTCAGAATGCCACAAGTTACATTCCATTTGATGCCTACCTGATGTTCAATAATTATTTTTGGCTAGACCAAGAAGTTATCTACCTTGTGATTGACTTAATATATGGTAATATAATATCATACTTCTTGTAGTCAATCACAAGGTAGGTGACTTCTTGGTTTAGCCAAAAATAATTTAGCCATTAATCATCAGGTAGGCATCAAATGAAATGTTACTTCTGTCACCCTGCTGATTATATTGAATATCGAAACAATTGTCAATTTCTTAGAATTTTTAAAAATTTTTCCATATATTGTGGAATTATCTAGAAACAGTAAGTTTCATTTAAAACAGTAATATGAGTAGTCCTCGGAGTAAGGGTCGAGACAATTAATTTCATTCAATATAGCATGCTATAATTTTGGATATTTTAAAATGTACCCATTGAAAAAATAATAATCTGGGTTTTATCTTATGTTATAGCTATTCCCTCCACCAGTAAAGGTGTTGAGCCATTTCCACCTTCACCACACATGGAAGCTATTCCCTCCATCAGCTATGGGATGAAAGGTATTGAGTCCTTGCCACCTTCATTAAATGTGTTGCGAAGCGAAAAAACCATTAATCGGCATGAAGTCCTTTCATTTTTAGTTTTAAGAGATAAATTAATAAATATGTAAATATTCATAATCGTCTAAATGTGAAATTGACGATCTTGTTTATTATAATTTTTCATTTATTTTAATTGATCAGTAAGTAGTAAAAATTGATAATTTCATTTAATGCCAAAGTTTATTCCAATACATTCAATTGAATGCATTTTTAAAGTAAAAATGAATCCTTTACAATTATACAGAATCGCTTTTTTTCCACTAAGTACATATATTTTGAGTTTACTCCTTAAGAAACGATTTTCATATATAGCCCATGGTATGGCAATTTATGGGAAAGTGAATATTAACTTTCGTTGAGCTATTACGCCTAAGTATCTGGTCTAGCGGTGACCAAAAATCAAAAACATCCATTAAAAACAAAAAATAAAAAAAAACTATGAGTCAAGAAATAATTCAGAAATCAAAAAAAATTCAAAACAACAAAATTTAAACATTAAAACTTTTTGTTATCATGATTTCAATGGTAAGCACATTTTGTTTTCTTTTGTAGATATAAATTTTGAAGTATATTTGTGTGTTTACTTATTTACTGTTGTTATTTTGTGCGTTTACTAATATCTTCTTACAGTGCCATATCCGTGATCGGACGTAGGCGACCTGTCACTTCTACCTGTGTTGTGCTCTCCAGTTACCACAGATAGAAGGGACCTACAGTTTAACGACGAATCCGAACTAATATACCTGTTGTTAATTGTATAATCTCATCCAGAAACGACAAAGGATTTTCAGAACACGGTGGGATTTTTAAAATCCATTAAGACTCATTTAACACTTCCAGTAAAAAAATAAGGGTGTGTTTTGAGTGGAAATGAAATGTTAGATATATTATTTTGAATTTTCATAAGTGCTGTTTATCACTCTTATATGTTATTACTTGGTACTTTGTATTTTCAGAGCTGAGCAGTAGTTAACTACGTTTCCTTTAAAAATATATTACTTTTGTTCTAACAGTTACAATAATTATACTCAAATATTTTCTTCCACAGGAAGTTGCCAAAAATATTAGTTAACTACTCATTGCTAATGCTTGTTTTTATTAAGTAGTTAGCAGTTATACTCCACTAGTTTGTCCAGATGTGTGTGTTTATAGGAGTATATTAACAAATAAATAAATTAGTATAAACTTATCATAAACAATTTCCTACTTTTATCTTAATTTAACATGATACTCAAATTATTTTTAGTTATTGCATTGATTTTACATTATATATACTGTTGGTTAAGAAAAGTACTTTGCGAAAGAAATCAATTGTTGTATATTTTTATACCAAAATAAATAAACTGTTTATATGATTATTGTTTTATGTTTCCCATTTTAAGTATTTATGGACCATCATTTGATATTTCATTAAATTTTACTCAACATCTAATCATTATTGAGTTAATGGAGTTAAATTGAATGAAAGGTCAAATGACGGACTATAAATTGCTATTTTGAAATAAAATAATTAAAATAGAGTAGTTTTGAATATACCACCAAAACCTAAAATTACAGAAATCTTCTCTAAATTACTCAATTGTTTAGTCGACAGGCTCTTTAGATGACGCCACAAACAGTGTATCATCCTTCTGTGGCTTATCGGTGATACCTAAATAATGTTTAATCAGTTCTACTCGACACGTCGACATGTACGTATAGTGGTTAGTGTAGTGTGTATTACAGAGAAAGAGATGAGGGTCAATTTATTATTCATATTATCAGTTCCATAATCATCTTATATTATTGCGAACTGCTATTGAAATCTCTAAAAAAATTCACCAAACAGATATGATACTGGAATGAAAATCGATAGAAGACAATACGACCTAAATAATATTTATATTCTATTTCGCATAACGGACCGTACTATGTCCTAGTGGAACCATCCGATAAATATACTCGAATTTCTGCTATTAAGGAAGGTCATGACATTTTCAATAATCAAACAATCAAAAGAGATATTTTTGATTCTAAACTAGTAGGAAGGAACTAAGTAAAAATAATCTTCAAAAGTTATAAAGTTGCTAATTCTATGCTAGTTCACCACTTAATACATACATAAGTTGGTCGCCCACATTCCTACATTTTTTAAATCACAAAAAAGGTATCATTAGAGAGATCGATACATTCTTAAACGGAAAAGACTTTTTAGACAATATTGAAATCTATGTCTCCATGTCTCTCCCTAACACACTGAAAACGCCATGTGCCTTACGCATTACCCCCTCCACCCGAATCTATATTCAATTATATAATACCAAAATTCTATTCAGCTATGTTCAGACTTACAACCAATCACGAGAGATTCCCTGTACACATTGCAAAACTTCGTATTATTAGATTCTCATACTGTAACTCTAACGAGAATTCTTATTGAGATCTGAATCACATCTTTTTTGGTTGCTTGAATAACGTCATGAGACCCGAATGTTTAGTAGAGTCGTTTATGAATTTGAATTTTAACTAAATATTAGCCACATCCTAAATATTGGTAATAGTATAATTTATGATATATTAATACATTTTTAAGGAGTCCAACGTTACTATCTAAATTGAGAAAAGTAATTTACAAAATTCTGTGGCAAATGGAGTAAATTCCGAGCCCTCTTTCTCTCTCTCTCTTTCTCACACACACACACACACACACACAGATATGATGTTTATTTATTATTTTTCGCTAAACCAAGAAATGACCTACCCTGTGATTAACTCAATATATATGAATAAAGGAAAGATGAATATATAATATTACCAATATTAAAGCTTAGATATTATTAGTCCTATGGGGACATATTTTTTCTCATTTAAGATCAGTATAATTGTGCAATTATATAGGAAACCTGGCAAACTATATCTACTAGTATTCACAATTATTACTCAAGAAGACAATTTAAAAGAGAACAATTCACTACATTAATCTGTACGTTGAAGACTTCTTATAGTTGATTTCTTAAGTGCCTTCTAATTTATAATTCTTCAAGGAAATTCAGTTCTTGTTCCTTATCACAAATATGTAGTACTTTTAGTTATGTGTAAGGTGTCTATGAATATTTGGTTTCAAGTAGATGTTCTGCGTAGTGGAATTTCTCAGGTTGTTTTAATCTGTATGTTCGTAAGTGTTCAATGTGTCTAATTTCAAAATTTCTAAGGGTTTGACACACATAGAAAGCATTTCAATCCGACCATTCAAGTTTACATATACCAGACTTTTGTAGTGGGGCTATTTTTGTTTTTATATTAAAAATTTTTATACTACTCACGGTACTCTCTGTTTTAAAAGAAATTGTATTCATTTCTAAAGATACTATCTTTGAAATAGTATTAGAAATTTAACTAGCATTTGTGATGGTAGTGTAATTTCTCATTTCTTCAATTTCTTTACAAAATATTAGTTATTACCTTTTCCTCTTTTTTATTGAATATTTTATTCATCATTTGAAATGGATATTCGCTGGATGTTGTTACTTGTTTAATTGTATTAATTTCTCTATCAAAATTATATTTGCTCATAGGAACTGAAAATGTTCTATGTATTATTGAATTATCCTCTGCTAATTTTTGTTATTTGGGATGATTGGAATTATATAGAATAGTCACATTAGTGTATGTGTTAGTTTTCCGTAAATTGAATAATCGAATACATTATTAACTTAAAATTTATTGAGTTATTTTCTTCGACTTACTACGTAAATTGAATTTTTGGGTGTAAATTATTAATATTGTAATAAGCACAACTATGGAAAAAAGAAAACAAAATAATATTCTATATTAATAAATTCAGAAACACCCTGTTCATACATATTTACAAGTCCAAACAAGAGTATGCGATAATTCAACCTACATTTCCGCTTACAAGATCGTGTACTAGTCAATACAATGTCAGTAAAATAATTTGATATAAAACACAGCAATTTTAAATATATTGCAAAATGTCGAAACGAATCGTAAACATACTAAAAGTGCAAGTCAATAAAAATATTTAAATATACGTAGTTGCATACACATCAAAAGTAACCCAAAAACGTAAGAGGAAAATTTATAGTAAAAATGGGAAATGTGTTCGTCGAGGAGACAGACGCGGTTCGTTTGCGAAAGGTGTCGGGTAGTTTGACCCCAACCTAAGGGGCAAGATAGCGTTCCCTATCACCCTAAGCGAGTAAGTTTCTCAGTTCGTGATACTGATTTAATTTTTTCGTTGTATTGTTCTGGAATTTCTTTCCTTGCGTCGTGATCTAAGTGGTAATGGTGATATTAAGATATCATAGGCGGTACGGACTGTTCCATATAGACAAGACCCCGGGAAAGATTCCAGGGGGTGAATCTTTGTTAACTACGGGGGTGAGTGCTAGAAGCTGCCGATTCGTCGTTTTGCGTCGTATCCTTCGGGCATAATCGTACTATACACACTGAACCTTAACCCCATGTGTTTGGCGGGTGGTATAATAAGTTGGATTAGCGACGATCTATTCATCGAGATAGAATACAGGTAGTACCTATCCCTGGAAGTTGAAAAACCTTTCACCCCCGACTATTTGGTTCATTTGTATTTATCAGAATGATTTTATACTTTGGAAATAACTGCTAATTTTTTTTATTATCTAAAGAACGGGTTTTCTATTTTTGTAATATTCTTTAGGTAGAATGAGCAAAATGATACTATTGATTATCGTGACAACTTTACGTAGGAAATTGGGAACAGATTTCTTGCTTTTTTGATTGAATTGTTAATTTCAGGTATCAAATTGATCAGTTGACGTGGTCATACGTAATTTCGTAACCTGGGTAACTAATAGGTTACGTCAAGGATACACATAAAAAGCCGAATGTCGAAAGTCAGCGGAATCGTGATTCACGAGTAATTTCAATTTTTTATTGATGACGCCAGCGCAATCATGGATGTATTGTCTAATAAATTTTGCGTCTGTGTAAGGTAACTAAAGGAATATTGCGCTAGGTTATTCCCTACTATACAGAGAGTATGAAACGAACCCCTATGGCCAAACGAGCTCAAAACCCGGCCTGTGATTCGACCTTTGTGCATTCAAATATTTTCAATAAGGAGTACTTCGTGATTTCCTAATAGAAATACAGGGTTCATTCAAATATTGTTCAATAGAATTCACTTTCTGCATTTAAATATTTTCATCAGGCAAATATCTGTCAATAGGAAATACAGGGTTTGTTTAATATTTTTTTTATTATTAGGAATATATTCGCTATTGTCCATTGTTCATAAGGTAAACGTGAGAGGGCCAGATTGTGTAGCCTATCATTTGTTAAGGGTTATAGTTGGTAATATAAAAGCATATATTTTATTAAGTTTAACCTGTTTAATTCACTCCCGCACCCAGATTCATCCCTATAGGTGTATCTGTTGATGTTCCACGTATGTCGCTGACCAAACCAACGTGGTCCTGACGGATGATTAAACCCAGGCGAAACCCAAGGAAGCCCTCACCTCTCAAGCCCGGAAGCCCCTCTCTCATTTCTTTTGGGGAGAATTCCTCATTCTCTCTCGTGTCTACCGGTACTGGTGATAGCGCTGTCCAATTCTTGCGAGAGAAACCTGGCGCATTTGACAGATTAGTCGCGATATTCTTACACTGCTTAATGAACAAGCGATTATTACATCTGGTGGCAGCGGTCCTTTTAACGCGAAAGTTATTACAATAATATTGAAAAATACATCGAATTGTCGTTCATTACCTATAAAATGAACTAGTATTTCCTAATCGACCTAAATAAATGAAAAAATACAAAACCATCACATAAGATATTTCTAATAATATTTCAGAGATAGTTTATTCTGCAATAAATACAACAAATTATTTTAAAACAGAAAGTAATGTGAGTACAAAATTTCTAAATATAAAAACAAAAATATCCCCATAAAAAAGCTTTGTATATATAAACTTAAATGTCCAGATTGTAATGCTGTCTATTTGGGTCAAACCCTTAGAAATTATGAAATTAGACACAGTGAACACTTAAGAACATACAGCTTAAAATAACCAGAAAAATTCCACTACGCATAACAACTACTTGACACCAAACACTCATTGACGCCTAATACAGAACTATAAGTACTACATATTTGTGATAAGAAACAAGAACTGGATTTATTTGAAGAATTAGAAATTAGAAAACATTTGAGGGACCCACAATATAAAATCGATTTCCACTTTTGAACTCTCTTCTTAAGTAATGACTGTGAAGATCAGCAGATATTATTTTCCTGGTTTCCAATATCATTGCACTTTTATCATGATCTTAAATAGGAAAACATATATCCAGGATATCCCCATATGGCTAATAATATCTTTTCAATAAAAAAAATATTTATTTTATAGATTGAATCCCCTATTAAAAAATACCTGCGCCACTTATGGCCGCACCAGCATATGTTAGGAATTTGAAGCGTTGCTTTGAGAGGATATTTAACTCCCTTAACCTTGAGTTATATACAGGATTTCAAAAAGATAAGAACGTCTGGTACTTGTCATTAGTCGATAGGGAACGGAAAGTAATTTTTCTCTCCCCTAGCCACCCCGCTTGTCTTAGAGACGACAGTAGAGCCAGAACCTCGTGAGACGAAGTACTGTTAACTCATCTGTTTAATTTTAGAGGACTAGGTGTTCGATTTAACGTTTACTCCACCAACGATTAATAATTTCAGGTGGATGCGATATTCTCTTAGTAAGCAAGTTAGAGTTTTCCTTAGTAGTGAGTGATCGACAAGTGCTCGAGCTGAGAGGTTCTTATTTCAAAGCTCTGCAGTTGTTGGCGAAAAAAATTGCGCACATTTCATTTGCCGCAGTTTTTGCAGCTAGGTCTAGAAAGCGATCGGATGGAGGTTGATCAACATCAATCGAACCAGCGAAAGCTTTTTAGAAGCCAAAAAGAAATAGTGTTTTGTAACACTCTTTCCGATTCATGAAAATTTACAAACTTTCTTTGATTTTTCAAAATTGTAATTTATCGAATGCTAGTAGTTAGTAGTTTTTTAGAGATGCCGAAAAAAGCAGCGCCAGCAACAAGATGGAGACAACGAGACCAAGCGAGGACCACAAAAACGAGGAAGAAGAGGAAACCGTAGACAGGCTGTATGAGAGAGGAGACATATACAAACAAAAATTCGAAGATACCAGGAAAGGAGCGGAGGAAGTCACAAAGGAAGCGAAAAAGGCCATAAAAGAAGCGGTGGGGCTCAAGAAGACAATCCACCGCATGAAAGCAGAGTTAACGGGACTCAATATTGCCATGGAGAACATGGCAAAGGTAATGCAGGACCTGCAAGAAGACAAGAGGAGTCAAAGCCCACCAGAAATCGTCCGAAGAAAGAGTCAGAGGACGGATCCTTCCCAAATCGAAGAAGACGAGGCCGAGGAGATGAACTTCACGGAAGTGGTGTCCATCAAGACGATCCAGATGGAGCAGAGGGAAGAAAGCCGCCGCAAGGAAGGAGAGAGAAGAGGAAGACATTATGGACGAAGCCATCCGCCAGAACCAGACAAAGACGGCCAGGCTACCACCAGTCATCGTACGGAGGACCAACCACTGGGGCTACATAAGACGAGAAATCCACCAGATAGGGATCAAAACGAGGTTCATCACCATCCGAGAGAGGCTCGGAGTGAAGATCCCCTGCGAAGGACCGGAGAACTATGTAAACGATAGGAAAGAAGTGGAATGGTACACCCACAAGCCACGGGATGAGAAGAAAGGAAAGATCGTAATCAAGCGACTGACGAGCGGCGAGGACCTCGAGGGACTCTAGGAGGAGATCGAAAAAGAGGGAGTCAAAATCCACTCCAGATTCGGCGAAAGAAAACCACTGCCCATCTACGTAGTAGACCTAGACGTGAAAGAGAAGATCAAGGCAAGGAAAATCCAGCCCATCTAGTAAGTGAGGATAAGATGGGAAGAACTGAAGCGAGGAAACGGACCAACACAGTGCTACAACTGCCAGAGATTCCACCATGGACAGACGACATGCAAAGTCAACACCAGATGCGTCAAATGCGAAAGACCACACCGATCCAACGACTGCACAAGACCGAGGGATAAGCCAGCCACCTGCGCAAACTGCCAGGGAGAACATCCGGCGAACTACAAGGGTTGCCCACAAGCCCCAAACAACAGGACGCCGAAAAAACCACGACCCTCCGCAACAACGAAGCCAGGAGTCAGCTACGCCCAAGCGACAACCAAGAAGACGACGACAAAGGAACCACCGCAGAAACAAGAGATTCTTGATCAAGTGACAAGGCTATTAGCCCAGCTAATATCCTAAAGTCGCCATTGAGAATCTTGTGAAGGCCTGCCTACGAGAAGGCTCGGAACATCCATAAAAAGATGAACCAAGGTTTCGATTAGGTCATAAAAAACAAGTGGATCCACTCTATTAGGTCTTTAGTCGTAATAAGTCGGCTAAGGATTTGCCCGTTATGGAGGCAGCGAAAAGGGTACACAACAGAAGACACACAAAGCGTAAAGACCGCCGAAGATATAACCACACTTCAGAGGTTACACGGCGAAAAGAAGATAGCACGTCCCTGGCCAACAGCCATTCGGCCAGGCACGAGCTGCAACGCGACAAACGCTAACGGCAACTGAGGACCCATCGGATGAGATGGGGGGTGGATGGAGGGTTCTTCCCAGGATGCAACTATAACAGCTGACTGTCACCAGTTTAATAAACTTGACCCTTTCGCTCCTGGGTCCGCTGTCACCAGATGTACAACTCTGTATCTTTGTACCTTGCTGTTTCTCAGCAAAAAAATAAGTAGTTAATTGACCACCAAATGTAATAAAGCAGCCGAGCTTGAAAAGAAAACTAACAACAGTCCGAATTAGGCGGGGAACTTCTGGACTTAAAACGGTGTAATTACCTTTGCCAGGCCAGGATTGATTTCTTTGTTCGGCCTCGTATCCAAATGCAGTGCACATTCTAGATGGAAAATCGGGATATGGATCTGAATAAAGTATTGGTAACCACAAGTGTATAAAAAAATATAATAAATCTATCGCTGTATAAAATAATCCCAATAACAAAAACCAATATAAAATCCTTCACAAGAAAATATTACACATTTAACTATAAATTGTCCAAGGTGCGCAAGAGCCGTATAATTTAGCCCCTATTTCGAAATCTGACCTGTCTCACTGCGAGGAATACTTATCTAAATAAAAAATAAATACGGTACAAATCGACTGCCGCTAATATCCAAGTTTATTGAATGTCATTGTACTTCATGTAAACAGAAAGTGAAAGTAGAGGAATTTAAAATCCTGCTTATTTTTGAATATAATTCTTATCGGAACCCAGGTCAGTGTGTATTAAAAAATTTCCGAGTTGCTGTTTTGGTTTCTTTGAATAACCTATAATGTTCATTTATTTAGCTTGCTATGAGTAAGTGATATAACCGCGTCTGAATAACCAAAATTATTTAATCGTGGCGAACTGATAACGTGACTTTACGGAGACAAAATCATACGCTCCGGGCACTTGATACTAATTACAATTAATTTTGTTTTAACCCTTACTTATGTCTATCTACGAGGTGAGTGAGAATTATGTGACACCAAAAAAAATTAATAATACCTAAATCGTGTCAAGTTTACATATATCCTAAAGAAAAAAATAACGTTCCTACAACATTGTGTAAAACCCTACTATATTATCTCACACGATAAAATTATATTCTATATAACGAGCAGTGCCCAAATTATGAGCCTGGACCTGCAGTTTTAACTGAACCTGCGAACTTGTCCAATAACCCAGTAAAAAAACTGTAATATATTCTACCTATGCAAATATTTATGATATCAATATCAAGTTTAGAATCAGCGCACGAAAAAATAAATAAATCTTTCTCAATAAAAGAATCTTAGACTTGTCCAAAAACTTACTGTGTGGAAACTTCCCTTCTCCTGTCTCCGCTTACCGCCTGTTGTCACTATTTATCTAGAAACTGCGGATGACGCTCAATTTATAGCAACCGGTGTCGAGCTATGCTGGATTACGGTCGGAGGCAGAGTTTTTCCGGTTTCGTGCCATCTCAGGCGGACAGTGTTCGTTGTCAAGGATATCTGAGTATCCCTTTGACGCCCTGACACAACGGAGAGAAACTTCTTCCGATGAACCCGCTAACGCTAAAATAAACTGATACCCGTTTCCGTGACAGGGAAGGACTTTTGCCCTTCGCGTTTTTCGCCTGACTCCCTGTTCTGTCTGCTCTGCACTTACTTTTAATTGTTCCCTCAAATTAGGTTCGGGGTTTTGTGTTAAATCGCAATAATTTAAATTTGACCTAGTAAATTGTTATATTGTTGTAATTTGTTATGATCCTGTCTCGTTTTAGTTAAAAAAAAGTATGTCGAATTCTACTTTTCTTATATTTGAAATAAAATATATTTTTTACCGTGTGTTCTGAAAGTTACTGATTTAAGGTTTTCTATTTGATATTCGCATTTATTACACAGCGCTCTTTGAGGGTTGCATCCCGGGAGGGACGGGCTCAGTACCGCGCGTGTGTGTCTTAGTAAGCATCGAGTTATTTATAATACGGTTCTCTCAATATAATTTTGATTGAAGTGAACGGTTTTTGAATACCCAAACCAAGTGACATTGAATAAGTATAGTTTTGTATTGAGTAATGTGAAATATTACTTCCTTTCAATAGTTAATATAAGTGTTAAGTTTCCACACAAGTTTCATTTGGAGAAGGAGAACCAACTTTCACAATTATATGGATATTGGTTAACAATTATTAATCAATATCGTACAATATCTAAGCTTTAATATTTGTAATATCATATATTATTCTTTTGTCTGTTCATATATATTAGTCAATCACAAGGTAGGTCACTACTTGGTGCAGCCAAAAATAATAATTAAACATCAGGTAGTCATCACAAGAAAGGCAACTTCTGTCATTCTGACGATAATAGTACTATCGAAACAAATGACAAATTTTTAGAATTTCACCATTCATCATTATATTATGGAATTATTTAGAAACGGTTAGATTCATTTGAAAAAATCAATATAGAAAAGTGTTTCTAAATATAGTTCAATTCTACAATCAATTACAATCATTACTCGAGCCCTTACTGTTCAGGTTCACTACGTAACTGAAAATAATGCCAATACTGCTTTAACTATCAAATCTGGAATCTCGATACAAATATCTATAAGTAAGTACAAAAATGGAGCCCTCCGATAAAACACATCCTCCGTGGTGTATTCGAAGCATAATCGAGCGATACTTTAGAAAAGAAAGATAAAAAGAAATATTTTATAGAGAACATACTTTATAGAAGGACTTTAAACAGAAACAACCAAAATGGCTATGCTTGAGGTGCATATTAAGTGAAAATATCACCAGGAAAAGGGACAATAAACTTACGATTTTATGGGGATGTCTGTAAATTCCGGTAGACATAAGTAAACGCGCAAAAGTGGATACACTAATGGGTTCGAGTATAAGGATACTTTTCATTTTATAGTCTCTTTTACGGACATACTATATCTTTTTGAGTGAAATATTAGTCTAGAATTTATGGTTTTTATCTCCAATCTTTTGCTTTAGAACTCCTCTTGACAATAAAGCGAATACTATGACTTTCATATCTTGAACAACCAGGAAAAATGTTTCATGAGTGTCAACAATTTGGTCGAAGTTGTCCATTGAAATGCATTATAATGCCTTTCCAAACTTATATGGCAGTGTGTTTTTTCTATTTGAGATATATATTTGTATTTATTTTCAAAAAGAAAACATCAATCCCTAATTTCTATTTAAATTATCATAGTGTTATACAAGTTTATAGTCCGGCATTTAGAAATATTTTATATCATTTCTAACAAATGTTTCTGTTAAAACAATCAAATCTAAACTTCCTAAATTATAGTGAATAAGTTTTGGTTTCCCTTTAGAGCATTGTTTGAATCATTAACATCCAAAAAATTCTAAAGTGTTATACATCTCACACGTAACAGATCCAATTTCTTAAATTTATTCAAAAATACAAAATAACTACTGACTAACAATTATTGTAATTTTGAAGACCCATAAATTCCAACAGCTCCTGTACTTGTTACTAATAAATATCTACAATATCAATAATAATACATTGAAACATAAATTCCTTAAACGAGTAGGTAAACTCGTCCTTGTATTGTGGTATTAAAAGGTGTTTTGTTTTTGGTGTACCCTAGCTATTTTGTATTGCAATATTTCTTCTAATTTCACTCTCTTTGCATCGTGCGCCGTTTTTAATGTAAATGGGGGAAATGAGGGAAACGGTACGCACCTAAGCAATATTTGTCCTAGACTAGATATTTCAATCCCTAAAAACTACAGCTTTAACACGATTGTTTACTAATATGGTCCCTTCCACATAGCCATCCTCAATTTTTTCTGAATAAAAAGAGTCTTTACAAAAACAGCTGAAGCCAAGTTTTGTGATTTGCGAACCATTATCCGCCACGGCGGATAATGATACGCAAATAAAACTGTTCCTATAAATCCTATTTATTGAAAAAACATTAAAAAATATTCAAACTTCTGAACAGAAATATATCAAAAACAAAAAAATAAACACACATTTCACAAGTTAAAAGTTCGCAACAAGGTCCCTTTTCGCACAAGTTTTTTGCGACAAAAGTCGCATTCGTAGTAAGTGGCAGAGTCTTGCTCACTGCATTTGGTATGCATCCACCCCCGCAACGAACACATTTCTCCATCTTTTCCGAACTCTACGCACAACAAACAATGGTCGTTCTTCTTAGAAACCAAATCCATGTCATCCACTTCATCATCATTAACAAGACCTTTTTCGTCAATTTAATCGTCTTCTGAAGTATTAGTGTCCAATTCCATATTTCTTTTGTTTTTTTGGTTTTTTGCGTAATCCCAATTTCGCTTTGATATTTTTATTCTTAACTTCTCGAGTAGAAATATTTTTATTTTTTCTTTGTTGTTTTTCTTCCAGAATTGATTTCATAGGTGTAGCTGTTGATATCTTCGACTTTCCTTTGGTACCTTTTTTAGTTTTACCTTTTCCAGAATATGACGGCAATGGCGACAGTTCGGCAATGCCAACTTTATCTCCTTTAAACCATTTGTTGCCTTTGATTTTTCTTTTGAAATATTTGAGGTCTCACTGCAGCATGTGAAGTTGGCGGACCGGGATCAAAATCATTTTTAGAGCCCAAATCATCAGATACAATAGGCATATATTGGCTATCGGCTTCAAAATCTTCTTTTTGAAGGATTGAAGGGGTAGATTCCAGCTGAACTAAACCCTGAAATAGCCTTTCACATAGTCGCAATTTTAACATAGGCATTGTTGAATATTTCAGCCAAATCTTGAAAAGTTATTTTCTCTTGCTGGCCAGTTTTGAAAAAAATATGGCACTCCTTATTAAAAGCGCATTTAAATGGTCTAAAAAATGAAGTATTCAGTGGATGTAAACGGTGGAACGTATGTGGCGGTATCGTCAACATAGCTATTCCATTATCTTTGCAATAGTTATAAATCAGAAGAGATATATGTCTATATGGTTGTCAAGGAGCAGCAGAACAGGGTTTGCTGGACTTGAATTCACATACAATTTAAAATGCTGCAACCACTGTAGGAAACATTTTTCGTCGTTCCAGCCATTATCGGTAACTGCATAAATTCCCTCGACCGGCCCATTTTTCGTCAATGTAGGAAACATTCGTTTCCGAGGAAATATCAGGAGCGGTGGAATAAAGCCCCCAGAAGCACTCATTGCGCATATAGCAGTGACGTTCTTTCCACGTTTCCAAGATATTTTTGATCCAATCTGTTTTACACCTTTTGGTCCCAGCTGCTTAGTAGGCTTCTGAACAGTTGAGATTCCTGTCTCGTCAACATCAAACATTCTGCTTGGTCCAATATTATATTTCTCCATTATGATTGCTAGGTTTGAAAAAAAATGTTCAACAGATTCTTCATTAAAAGTCGTTATTCTATTCACACTAGTTCCTTCAGGTTTTCTTAAGCTGATTTGAGGGTTCCTCTTAAGAAGTAACTGAAACCAATCCTTTCCAGTTTCCTGACTAATTTAATTGAAATCATGTCGTATTCCATTGGCCTTCGCATATTGGAAAGCGATTTTTTGTAACTCCGCAGGAGTCAATCCATGAAACAATTTAGCCAACTTAAGGACGTGATTTCCCATTTGAGTTTCAGTCTCAGATGAGAATGTAGCAGGTCTTCCCAATCTTGGAACAGATGTGTCGTTCTTTTTTTACGAGCTCTTAGTGTTGCCTCGTGAATGTTGGATGACCTGGAAACTTCTCATATTTTTCTGCCAGAAGCTATTGCATCCAGAGCTGTATGTAGAGTCTCCTCGGTCCAACCAGCGATATTCGTTTTTCTCTTGTACATGTTGGGCATCTGAAAAACATTTTAATTATAAAGAATCAAAACACAAATTTTAAATCAGTTTCGGACACTACGCGGCTAATGGTACGCATCCGCGTTTAATTACCCGATTTGGCGCCATTAAACTTTTAAGTTATTTCAAGAAATATTGTCAATATTGCCACGATTTATTTACATCATTTACTTTTGAAAAGGCTTGTCCTTCTACACACAAAAATTGGAATGGCTTATAAATATGTATAAATATCTCACCTTTATTTTAGTCACACAAAAATATTATAATATAATATAATGTATGTGTCTAACAAACACAAGTGTGGAACTAAACAGAACGCAACGGAGATGGCGGAAGTACTCAATGCCATGGGTCTATCCGATTAGCAGCGATATCCAACGCACAGATAGATGAGACACTGATTGTTAATTTTCACTCATATGGGAAGGCAAATCAAACTGTTTTAATAACCTCTCTTCGTCTTTCTCAAATCTAAAGAAACACCGTTTTTGAAAATGAAGAGATCATATCCTCCATCGTTTCGTCGTCGACAAGTTTAATTATTTATCACCACTGCTTTTCAGCCATTTTAGTTTTATCTTCCTGGGTTGGAGGAACAAAACTGTAAAAAGAAATATTTACTTTGTTATTGCGGCAACTTTCAGTTTAGCTAATGTATAAACAACCACGATCTCTTAAGTTGTCGATTAAATTGGTATAAATACTGTTTATTATAGAAATAAAGATAATGGTTGTTGTTACTCCAAGAAGTGAGGTTACATTGCCAAAGGTTCGCTTTTCGCCGGAGAGCATAAGGTCATGAGGTAGTGAGGAATATTTGAAAGCTTGTCCTTTATTATTTTTTAAGGCGCCACTTGATTAGTAGGACATTCCAGAAATTTACTGATTAACCAAGAAACCAATAATGAAAAAAATTAGCTATTGTAACTTTTCAAATATGTTATCTATGTCGTTTTGCTTTTACGTTTGTGAATCAAATAAACCACTGTGTTGCCAATGAAACAGTTTAATTAAATGGATGGTACCTTGAACATATGTTGTAATAACCTGTTTCAAAAATATGAGGTGATCAACTCTATTTATGGAATGATAATCAGTTATCATTGATGGGTTAATTTAAAATGTTTAACAATTTCTAATGTTATCCACTAACTGAGATCATGATATACTATACACTAAATCTTTAGCAACACGTAAATGGTATACCAGTTACCGCTTTACAACAGTAATAATTAACCATATACATACAAGTAGGTCAAAAGTATCTCTAATATAATAAGATTAAACTGAAATATAATTTCAGGGCGGTATACATTAACAAAGTTGATATTTCAACTCTAAAGAATTGAAAGAATGTAATGTTAAAATTGTGAGATTGATAGACGTCTTTATAAAAATGGGAAGTTACTAATAGTAGAATATAAAAGTTAATGTGTGATTCAACGTTAAAAAAAATGAAGTTATAAGATGAATAAATTGCTCAAAGTTCAGATAAAAATATATGAAACTTCAAATGTTACTTGCGGTTAGTGTCCAAACTATTAGACGTCAATTGGCTTAATTGACAAGCAACATCTGACTTATGGAACAAAATTCAGCCATGCGGTTAATAATCGTTGTTCATGATGGAATTATTCGACAGTTGTCACCAACAAACATAAGTCCAGCTTCGTCATTTGAACTGGAAACGCCGTTAAAAGCTCTTGTCGCTCTATAACGGTAATCGTAATCCGAAGTACAAAACGTCTCTACAACCCTGGACGGAGAACGTTAGCCTGTCAGCTATCCCTACGAGAATATATACCATACAGAAATCATCCGAAATTGAAGCTCCTCAAAATCTGTTCTTGATCATCCTATCATTGATCACCATCACCCATAAAAACTATCAAACCATATTAATTTGACAAAAAATGTTGTAAAAATTTGCATGTAGAAACTATGCAGTATAGAAAAATAACCCTAAAAAGAAATTGGGGGTTATAGCCGTCAAAATATATACAAGATGAAAGCTTATCTGGTTACCAAGGGTTTTTCACCACTATAGTTCCCAAAATATATGGATTAAACCATGTGCCACCGGCCATTTTATATACTCACGACTTGTCCTCATCGATACCCCAACTTAACCATTCGACAAATATCGGACAAGTGATTTCAACAATTTTAGCTTCTCTTCACTCTACAATTGACATCAGCAAACAGTGTTATCAATGGCAGTCAAATAAAATCCCCACAATAAATAATAAAATACTCATGGATTGGTTAAATCACATGAAGAATATTAATAAAAATATTACTCTAAACACCCATTTAATTATTTACATCCCGTTATTCCAGGATATGCTTAAATAATTTTAAAACCCATAGTTAATTCCGTTATGCAACCAACTATACAGAAATGTGTATAAAGTTGCATACTCAGTGGGTGGCTCAATCGAATTAATGTACCTCCGTGTGTTACTCATAATACAATACAAAAAAAGCATTGTATTTTCATCATGCTACAAATTGTGAAAGAAAAAATGCTCGAATTTTTTTAATAAAACTTACCGAGTACACCCCTTATTAGAATCCTTCGGAATACACTTTGACATTGCCTTTTCAATTAATTCAATTAATAACAATAAAGCAACGAAACAACACAATACATGAACTAAGAAATGATAACAGTATAACATATATGTGGGGACGAGCAATATGATATCGCGCATACGCAGTTATAAAAATCAATAAAAATTTTATTAGTAACGACGTTACAGTTTTCGTTAATTTTTTGGAATTATCTACCAATTTTAGTTACTTGACAGGCTCTAAAGATGGCACGGTCTGCAGTGTCCCTAGCCTGATTCAACGATCGCCTGGTCTTATAGATATAGATGCGTATGATTGCCCGCGCGTATGATTCCCCGCTTCTCCCCTAACTATTCGATATCACTATTTAGATCCGCGGCAGAATAGATTTTATCTTTATCATGCATTTTATTTTGTTTCAATACTTGCGGTTAATTTATATTTTCTTGTCATTATAAGAGGTTTGTGTAGAATTGTTCTGTTTTTATACATTTTTGGGGTGTAATCTCTGGATATCGCAAGGGAACATTCCTTTAGTTTGTATACATTTTAAAATCTGCTGGTTAACTATTAGTTTATAGTTCAACGATAAGAAATCTTATTCTCTGATCGTTTTCCACTGGACAATGTAGCCGCAACAGTGGTATGGGACGACCGAAAATAGTAACTGTGGATCAGGAAATAATTATTTACGTACAAGTCGCGAAAGTGATATTTTACTGGATGAGTAGGCAGTTTCTAGGGCGAGCCGTAGGCGAGTCCTTGAAGCCTGCAAGTCTTGTAAAACCACTTTCGGGTTACGTTACGTGCAATATTTTTTCTGCAGCCGTTTATTAGATAAAATATTAAAAAATAATAGGGATAGATACTATGAATATTACTTATGAACAATAATTCTGAAATTATAACAATTACCTATATTAGTAGTATTAGGAATATTAACAGAAGTGGCTCTGTTGAAATTAGTAATAGACGTTGCAGTACTTGTACTAGCTTTCAAGATATTAATTTCGTTACGGCCATTTTGAATCTTGGAGGCTATGTTAAGTTTGTTTCTTAAATAATTTCCTAGGTCTCTTTCTGCCACATTCGTCGATCTCCACCCTCCACGTCTCTTTGAATTGGTGATAATGCCAACGCCATCAACTAATGAAGTATTCGTGTTTTGAATGTCGTTTCTAGCTAATTCCACAATATAATGAAAGTTATTAAAATTTTTAAAACTGTGACAATTGTTTCGATAACTGATTATCATCGTCAGAATGACAGAATTTACATTTCATTTTATGCCTACCTGATGTTTAGTATTTATTTTTGGCTAGACCAAAAAGTGACCTACCTTGTGATTGACTTAATATATGTTACTAGAAAAAAGAAGAAGATGTGATATTACAAATATTGAAGCTTATATATTACTAGCCCTATAGTGATATCCTGGATATCATTTTTTCCAATTAAGATCAGTATAACTGCGCAATGATATAGAAATCCAGGATAACTATATCTGCTGATCTTTACAATTATCACTTAAGAACACAGTTGAATAGTGGAGAGCTTTCTAGATTTATCTGTTCATTGACGCCTTCATATTGTAGGATTCTTAAGTGTCTTCTAATTTCCAACTCTTCAAGAAAATTCAGTTCTTGTTTCTTATCACAAATATGTAGTACTTCTAGTTGTGTGTTTGGTGTCAATGAATGGTTGGTGTCAAGTAGTTGTTTTGCGTAATGAGATTTATCTAGTTGTTTCAATATGTATGCTCGTAAGTGTTCACTGTGTCTGATTTCAAAATGTCAAAGGGTCTGACCCAAAAAGTAACGTAATTACAAAATTGTCAAATGTTAAAACAAAAATACCAACATTAAAGAAACCATGTATATATAAACTCAAATGTCCAGAATGTAATGCTGTCTATTTGGGTCAGACCCTTATAAATTTTGAAATCCGATACATTGAACACTTACGAGCATACAGATTAAAATAACCAGATGAATCCCATTACGCAAAACATCTACTTGACACCAACCATTCATTGACACCAAACACAGAACTAGAAGTACTACATATTTGTGATAAGAAACAAGAACTGGATTTTCTTGAAGAGGTGGAAATCAGAAGATACTTAAGAAACTCACAATATGAAGTCGTCAATGAACAGATAAATCTAGGAAGCTCTCCACTATTAAACTGTCTTCTTAAGTGATAATTGTAAAACTCTTTAAAACTCTTGATTTCTTCTCTTTTTATCCAACGGATTTCCTTTTAAGAGGAACGATAACTTTGGGATATCAGCTTATATCGATATTGTTCTTAATGTTAATAATGGACTTAAGTATCGAGTAATTGCTCCAGAGGCTTGACGGTTTTAAGATTTCATATTTTCCTAATATATACGCAAGAATTACTTTTTCATTTATAATACACACACATTTCTATCATCTCGCCATTGTTGGAACTAATTATAGAACATTTCATACCTCTCTCTTGACTTTACCGGCAACAACTTATAAGTAGCGGCTTTAGCATCTTCACTGATTTCATGTGGAATGATTATTTCCTCATCACTTTCCATTTCTGGATCGGAAAATTGAAAAAACAGTGGTAGTATCAACAAAGTTATTTCGATTATTTCGAAGTCATAATAAAAATTCCGTAAATGTCATTGCTACATAGATATTGAAAATTATTCCGAAAGTAAAAAAATCGTCCCGAAAGTAAAAAAAAACATTCCGAAAATAGCTATTTTCGGTACGATTTGTGTGAAGCTTTACTTTCGATTTAATAAATCATACCGGAAGTTCTATTTTCGGGACGGCTTCAGAAAAATGATATTTTAGTGCGAGTCGCTAATAATCCGAAACTGAGCAATCGGCGTTTAGCAGCAATGACTGGAGTAAGCCGATCTTAAGATTTGCGAATTTTAAAAAAGGAAAATTTACGATCTTACCATTTTACACCGGTACAAAATTTATTTCCTTGACATTACCCTCTAAGAATGAATGTTGCTCAGTGGATGATACATAGGAAAATTATGATCGTAGTTTTATTAACAAAACTATTTTTACTGACGAGGTCATATTAACACGTAAAGGAATTTTTAACTGGAGAAACAATCACAATTGGAATTTTGCAAATCCCCATGTTTTACAAGAATCACATTTTCAACACGAATTTAAGATAAATGTATGGTGCGGTATATTTGGAGATAGTTTGTTGGGTCCATATGAATCACTAGTAAGTTCGAATCGTAACTCATATTTACAATTTTGACAAGCAAATCTTTTTGATCATCTCGAGGAATTATCACTTAATCGAAAAAGATATATGTGGTTCATGCAGGATGGAGTACCACCTCTTTATCATTTATTGTCTGTTTCATTCATTTGAATACTTGCGTTCAAGTTGTTTCTTCGTGTCTATATAAGGTGTTCGTGTGGAATTTGTCTGTTTTCATACTATTTTGGGGTGTAATCTCTAGATATCGCAATGGAACTTTCCTTTAGTTGGTGTACATTTTCAAATATTCGCGTTAACTGTAGTTTTTGTTTCAACGATAAGAGGTCGTTTTCTAACTTCCCTACTCTGCAAATATATATGGATCTACTTCGCATCTTTTTATTGTGGTACTTGGAAAGTTTTGGATATCTTCCATTTCAGTTTCTCTTTCTTTTTAATCCATGGAATACCAGATTATATTTTTTCTAGGTTGGTTACTTATTTTTTGATTTATTATATGCTTCTTTTATATCACTAACTTGTTTTTCTAAATCTATCCTTATTTTTGATAATTCTTTTCTGATTTCGACTTTACTGTTTACTTCTGATATTTTCGTGTTAGTAAAATTGAAGATACTTATATTTAGATTACCTTTACAGAACCACAAGTTAATTTCAATTCATCCGTTCATTTAATAGTTGGATTCTTTATTATTACGGATTGATGTTACATTTGCGGATTAAATGCAATTCACTGGTCCAAAACATCGAAATAGTTATTACATATCAAAAAAACACTGAGGAGTTATGGTTTTCTTCATGCGAATGTTGTTTGTAGACTGAACAAACGCTACAGTCATCCTGAGTTGGAGCTGCAACCAAATGTAACTATTTTTGAAGATAACCAGAGTACAATTGAATCATTAAAAGTTTATGAGATGAATCGACTAAAACACATTGATGTAAAATTTACTTTTGTTCAACGGAAGGTCGAAGAAAATTTCATAAATAAAGTTTATCTCAATTTCTAGAATCAGTTAGCCGATATCTTAACAAAGCCTCTAAGAAAAATTTATTCTATAGTTTAATTGAAGGTTTAGGATTGCATGGAAGTAATGTTCGTGTTTAAGAAGAGTGTTGAGTGAAAATCGGGTTGTTCTGTAGTGACAATACTACATATTACTTTCTCTACGGTTTAAAAGCAATTGGCTCTCTGAGATATAGCGAAAAAATGTCTGACAGATGAAAAATAGTTTTCCTACGACCATATTGGAAAGTGACATATATCGCACTGTCTAGTTCTATGGAAAGTGGCCTTTATTCAAACGCGTACGAAAAAAAACTTGGCCGTACTTGTCCGGATAAAACAGCTGTCATATTGAATGTTGAAATGCCATTCCATCGCTGTTACGTTGTGTTCTTATCAAAGATACTTATAGCGCTAAGAAAATATACACAACAGTTTATTTATTCTTAAGAATAAAGTGTGTTTACATCTTGCAATTTATAAATTGCACTAATAATAATTTTACTTTCAATTTTTACAGTGATTCAAATAAATAATTAATTCTGAATCGCAATAATTATGTAACAAAAACTGTTTTATTTCTGATGTTCTATTTCCAATTGTTGTTAGTTCTTGAAATAAATGTTCGTAATATTTTGTGTACCAATATTTATTCTAACTTTTTTATGAAGGTACTCTTTTTCATCGCATGAAAATCAAAATTTTCTGGGCCACTTTCAAAGGTGAGTGATCAAAACTGTATAAAGTAATTACAAATACACATATATAAAACATCTCACATCTACATAAAAACGTAAGATTGTACATGCCTGATTCGGTGAAAGTATATCACGTGGTCGTAGGAAAAATAGTGTACATAACTTGTGCGAAAGTGATTTTTCACACTCGTGGGATTGTCTCAATTGGATTGCGCCTCGTGAGACAATACTTTCCACTCGTGTGAAAAATGTAACTTTCCGCACTCGTCACGTAATATACTATATTCATACTACAAGGGATATAAGTAACTTTTACAAGTCGAGGTCGATTTTGCGCCCCAACGACAGCGAGGATTGACAATACAGTTCGGCACTACTAAATGTACTAACGTCCCGTGAAGTATATAAGATTTTTTCTTCTCCTTCCATAATTGATTATTGAATTTTTATTAATTTAATTCGATACTTTTGGCATAAAATCATAAATACAGCTCTGACTAGTTTATATAGCGTCATAATCATTTATTTCATCAACAACGCCAAGCTGACACTTTGTTATCAAAAATTGAGAGCAATTGAAATTATTGATTTGTATAATAGTCAAATGGATATAGAATAATCAGCAAATATCGCTTGCCTATCGCTGCTGCCAGAAAAATTTAGGAAGAGGTATGGAGCAACGTATCAATACTTCAAAAAATGGTGCCAAGCCAAGACGGCTTCTGCAGTTTCAGAAACTATGGTTTTGGCGTACTCTAACGAAAACACTGCTGTATGTAAGTCTCCATCAAGCTTATGGTGTGAATATTCCATGTTGAAGTCCACCGTTTTCATAGAGGAAAACAAAGATTTTTCCAAGAATCCCAAACTTCGAGCATTTTTATAAAGAAGAAATGATGGGTATAAATCCAAAAAATGTAATGTGTTTGACAGAGAAGATGTTAGCTTGACGTTATCGATGAAATAAAGATCAAAGTTATCTCCCATGTTTGTAGTTGAAACTTAAGGAATATAGGGTGTTTCTTAAGTAAATAAGATACACTTTGTAATTGGCATAATTTATTACCACCCAAGGATGGTAAGTTGACTTATAACCCTTCGTCAAGGGCAATCTATGCCCTTTTGTTATACTCCGTTTTTAAAAGGCATGGAGTAATAAAAGCTCATTAGGTATGCAAAACCGATACAGGGTGTATAATAAAATATCTCCGAAGTTTATCTAATTTTGTACTAAAATCTCTCATTTCTTACGAATTTCAGGTAGACACCCCGTAACTCTGTATTCGGTTGGGTCGCCTATTGTATTGAAAGGGCCGCTCTATTCTATTTGAATGAACAAATAAACAATTTAATCCTCAGAGGCGTGCAATCAGGACAAAACAAACTTTGTATATGAATATGAAGGCACTATGAAATTATAATTACGAAAACTATTCAAAAGAGTTCACAATATCGATTCAATAAAAACACATTTTTTTGTATTTCTATGAATAAACAATAAACATTAAATATTATATCAAACATAGCAAATTTTTTCGCAGTAGGTATCAACTTTACTACTAATATACCGTTTACAATAGGAGAGGAAAAAAGAAAAATGCAGGAATAAAGTACGAATTAATGTAATATTTATGAAAAAAAAGTCTAACAAATAATAGTAATGACTAACACAAAAACTAGTCTATATATCAGAATCAGACGATTCTGTTGAGCTTCCATTATTAACATTGATTATAAATGGTTCAATCATGTGTTCACTTATATGATCCATTTCCCACATATTTAGTTCTTCTTGTATCACGTGTCCAACACATTTCTTCCAGTTTTCTTTGGTTACGTTACCTAATGCGTCTTCGAATAAAACTTTTACGTCACTCATTTTGAATGTCGTATTCTTTCTTGAAACTTCCCCATATTAATTCTATGGGATTGAGTTTACAGTGATGAGGAGGAAGCCTCAGCACCGTTATACCACGCGCTGATGCCATTTGATCTACAACGTATCTACTATATTTGTGCTTATGTGAATTGGCCAGTTGCAAGAGCTCATTTTTTATCGGGTTATCTGGGCATTCAATATTTTTCGAGGTTAGCCAATCGTGGATATCTTGTTTACGCCATGCAGTTGAAGGTAATTTCTCCACTAACCTGGAGTGATAACTTGCGTTATCCATAACAATGACTGAGCTCGTTGGAATTAGATCTAACATTTGTGAGAAATATTCTTCGAAAACGTCTGCATCCATATCTTCATGATAATCTCCGGTTGGCTTCGACTCAAAGCACAACAATCCACCTTTAACAAAACCTTCGGCACTTCCCATATGAGTAATGATGAGTCGACGTCCGGCCTTTTCCTGCTGGTGGATTGAGGCCTATTGACCACCCTTCAAGAGCTGCCTGCCTCCGACTTGTGCCATTCGTGTCTTGCCAAAACATTGAAACAGTATGACCTTCATTTAACCAAGTCTCATTCAAATAATAAATTCGTTTCTGATCTAGTCTTGCTTTCCGAATATTGCGCAAATAACTCCTCCTCCAAATGACAATGTCGTCTCTATCAATCAACATTGCGTTCCCATAATTTTTTCATATTCAAATCCACGTTCCTTCAAAATTTTTTCATAATGTACTTCGAGACATTTTCGGAAAATCTGAATCTTCTTGAACCGAAGCCATGATTTTGGAGAGAGTCGCGATCTGTCTTCTAAAGGAAAAAGCATGCACCTTACGCCTTATTCCATTCTTCAAGTCGTCATCCATTTCAAGTTTGGGTCCGCCTGGGGACTTTGCTGGGGCTGTGATGTTTCCATTTTTTTTCTCCTTCATTGAATTATAAATTGTTGTTTTTGAAACACCCATCATTGTTGCAGTAATCTCCACAGTTTCATCAACACTTCCTGTCAAATTCATGATTTTTCTTCTAATTTCTTCGTTCTTCAACGAGGAATAGCAATTTGATATCAGATTTTCTCCGTTCAGCGACAACGGGCCAACTTAAGGTCGCTTAGATGATGATAAATCCTCCATATCTGGTCGAATTTGGTTGGAACACTATATAGTTGGAAGGTGTAGTTAGGTGTTTGTCTCGTGTGATGAAAAGAGAACTTGTATAGTTGAACAAAAATAAACACCAGTTAACAATAACGGTAAAAAATAATAACAAATAACAGTAATAATGGGGAAATCAATCAACACAGCAGTTTCTCCAGAACAGATGAACTGTAGATTGAAAATATTCAACCTTTCCGCTTCTTTTATAGTTGAAAAGTTCTAGTAAGTACATTGTATTATGGGGGCATTATCTTGGAACTGGAAAGACTATATTTCACATTAATAAAACCATTTTTGAGGTACCTGTTTGTCAAGTTTCTTCAATTACCTGCTAATTGGGTGAAATAATCGGCAAATGGGGTTGGTTTGGATATATATATATATATATATATATATATATATATATATATATATATATATATATATGTATTTGTATGAAATTGTTATTAACATTTCTTTTATTATTTATTGTATGTAGGATTATAACTACCTGGAGCTTAGTGGAGGGACTCGTCTACGACCTTTTATATATAATAATAAATTATCTGGAAAATTGATTTCAGTGATATAAGCCACAGTTTATTATATTATTGATAATTTGAAATTTCATTTTAAATAATATTACAAAACGGTTATTTTCCGAAATGAGATAATTTTAGAAGCCTTAATTTTTTTTAAATGACTAAATGTGGTACGCCTATGGTTCCGTCCAAAATGAGTGATTTATTACTCCATGCCCTTTTAAAAACTGAGTATAATTGTTACATACATCCTTCGAAACAGTGTCAAAATTGTTTGTTAACAATATAAGAAGGAGAAAAAATAATTTTTCGTCTCTGTTATTGTTTCTAATTATAAAGTTATAATAAAAGTGCTGTCATAATAAAATACAAAATTCATGTTATTGCCAAAGTTGCGTACAGACTTATCCAAAATCGTCCCGAATGTTAAGAAATCGTTACAGAAAATTTTATTTTTGAGGTAAGTGCTCAAAAAATTATAAAATGAATAACAACAAATGTTGTCAATAAACTTTAAATCTAACAGCAGAATTGCAAATTTAGACCTTCCAAAGCCAACCCCAAAATAATGAATTTTTCATCACGCACAAGAATATCGTAACCGCTGAATTGTTAGATTGAGAATAGTAGAATTTTCAACTTTCGAAGTTTATATATGGTATATTTCATATTACGAACTCTTTGTACGAGGTAGACATGGGTTTTTATGGAGTTGTGAGCATATCTTATTCATTGTAGCAAGTCTGGAATACGATTTCACTTCCCTCTGAATAATATGCAGTTTATACAAAATTCAGTCAATAAAACTCATATTTTAAGTATAAGTAAATAAAATACAACATCGAATAATTTTCTTTTCTAATCTCAGACTAATTCTCGTTGAAGTCTCCCATAAGATTGAAAGTTTGAACAACTAATACTTTAAATTAGATCCAAACTTTACCTGAAATAAAAACTAAAAAAGCGATAACTGTGAGTTGAAAGTAAATTATTAGCCTCCACATCGACGTAGTAGATTTGTCCAACATGAACACACTTCTTATTTTCCTCTACAACTTAATCTTGAGCTGTTCCTTCTACTCCGGTGAACAATTCAATTAATTTTAATGAAAATGGAGAGAGACAGACACCGGACTTATTTCATTAAAATGTGTTTCTGTTTGTTTACTGAGTGGATCTTCTTTTAATGTTACAAACGTTGTTTCATTTCAAAACAAAAGCAGTGCGAAAAAGAGCAAATACCAATTACTAGAGCAATTACAAGTAAAACATACTTTTATTTCTTCAATTATCTCGCAAAAGAGGGCGCTTCTTTGTAATTTGTTGTTTACAGATCAATTCGAAAAGTTTTTCCTCTACTATACACTGCGCACCAAAATTATAGAATGATTTTAAAATTATACTTTCAGCTATAATGAATACATTTTTGATTTGTTTGAGGTTGGTTTTAGAATATCGGAAATAAGAAACTTCGTTTTTGTTACGAGATATTTATTGCAACAAGTGTAACGGGTCCATTATATGGACATAAATTGGACGTCTTAAGGATGAATAGTGCTGTTTGGGATTATTCTTTCCCCAATCTATATTATTTCAAAAAACATCTTCAAGAGCAATTTGCCCTCATTGTCTTCTATGCCCTCTGATCAATATTGGGTTAGTGGATGCTCTTCCAGGGCGCAGGTCATTTGGTCATTTGTGTCTTCTCCTTATCAACATTTAGCTTATTACAAAATTATATCGTTTCAAAAAATCGTTTTGTAGAGAAGTACTGGTAACAAATCTTTGTCTCAGGGTAGGAAGTCTCAAGAACCGGTCTTGATCAGGAGTTGTAACCGTTTTACGAAATTGACCGGATCTTATTCAGTTACTTTCAGTGACAGCAAAACGTGTTAAGAGACACACATTACACACTCAAAAAACTTGAAAAGGCCCTTGAAGATTCAGCAAACTGTTTTCAAACAAAAATAAAATGGAATTAAGATGCAGAACTGCTATCATGTTTTTAACTCGTTTGCCAAAAACGATAGAAACTATTAGCGTTTCAGTAGTTTTACTAATAAACCTTTACAATATACCAGAGGAAAGAATAATTTTGGCGCGCAGTGTATATTTTCATTCATTAATTAGAAGTATTTACTGCATTACACATTGTTTATTCAGATAAATAATAGTCTATTTTCACTTATATTTCTATAATCAGTTTATTTTGAACATTATATCATCGTACGGACCTTGTAAAGCATCTTTATACAGTTGGAATGCAAATACATATTCTAAAATCCTACAATACTTAAGCAGCTTATTTTAGGCAGCATAAAATATTAAAACGATCGAAGCCATAATTCAAAAATATACAAACAAAAAGTTGAAATTATGCAGAGCTTACTTTCGGAAACTTTACTATAAGTAATAGGGGAATTATTTCATTATAAATTTTACATCAACAGAATATCGCGAAGTTAAGTAATTTTAACGTCATCACAAATTCATTTAAAATTCAAAATTTTGGCTCAAAGTTCCCAAGGTAAACTACATTCTTGATTTTTTCATCAACAAGGGATGTTGATTAAATTGGAAATTAGGAATTACCTGTACATTTATTGATATATGAAGAAATTGAGAAAATACTTCAAATAATTCCTCGTTTTCTAGTAATATTTGGAACACAACGTTTTGAAAAAAACCTCCCGGGTCAAGTTATACACCTCCGAAGATTTGAAAAAATAGTTTTTACTGAATATTGAGATAAAGACACAAAACTTGGTGAATATTATATGTCAATAAAACTTCACTGCGTTTGTCACTCCAGATGAGCACTAGGTGTATATGAGGGTACCTTTTGTCTTATCACATGATCCCGCTATTTTTTACAGAATAATCAATGAAGTTCTTGCAAACCTACGATACGGAAAGGCCTTAGCATATATGGACGACGTTTCACTGCCTTAGATATCAAGAAGGGATTAATTAATCTGAAAAATGTCCTCACTAAATTGAAGAATGCCGGACGTAGGTCACCGATATGTGACTTTTTTATGTAATAGATGCTCTATTTATGACATGAGATCATCTGTCAAGAAATACAGCCTAGAGTTAAGAAAAATGAAGAAGTTGAAAAAATCCCCGAACCAAAAAACGTACACAAAGCTAGAGAGTATTCAGGATTAATAAGTTATTTTAGAAAGTGTATCAAGAACTTTTCCACGATAGCAAGACCCTTGACGTACCTGACGAAAAGGGAGGTTAAATTTAGTTGGGGAGTAGAACAGCGTACATCTTTCGGAACCCTTAATACAAAGTTAACCTCTAGATCCGTTTTCGAAGTGTTTGATCCTGAACTCTCCACATAAGTGCACACCGACGCGTCAAAGTATGGTATCGGAGGAATTATATTGCAAAATCAAAACAACGAACTTGTTAAGCCAGAGGTATATTTTTCAAGACAAACTACCAATGAGGAACAAAAATATCACTCCAATGAACTGGAAACTATGGCTTATGTACAATCTTTGAAAAATTTCCGAATTTAGCTTATCGAAATTCATCTTAAGATAGTAACAGATTTCAATGCACTAAAAACAACTCTAACAAAAAGAGACATCATTCAAAGTATTGGTCGATGGTTATCAGTTCCAGTGTTTCCGTTTCATATCGAGTTTCGGCTCGAAACAAAAATGAGTCAAGTAGATGCCTCAACTTAAAATCCTGTAGTAAATTGCATTACAAATGAAAACATGGTACAAGCAGGAGCAATAAACATAGAACAAGACGATTGGATCGTGCGTGTGGTACTCTTGGATGAAAAACGTGAGAACACTGTAAGCACTGTTGCAAAATGTCCCGAAGACTTTCGAGAGAAAAAAATCAATCAAAATTTTCACTTGAAAACGGACGTTGATATAGGACTACATCAGACGACAAAAGATGAGTGGTACCTAAACAGGTAATTAGACGAGTTGTTTTTCAATACCATGATGGTACGGGATATATGTCAGTGAAAAAACGCTTTTTGGCAATATCACAGTTGTATTGGATTGCAGGCATGCGAAGATTTGTTAGAAAATATATTGCATCTTGTCTAAAATGCTTGTAGAACAAGGAACTTCGTGGTAGAATGGCAGGTTTTCTTAATCTCGTTAAAAAAAATTCGCAAAGCCCTTTGATACATTGCACATAAACCACTAAGGCCCATCCGTAAAATCAAAACGAAATAACTCATATCATATAGCTTTTATCGACGCTTTCTGAACATTTATTTTTATTAAAGCTGTGAGAGCAACATGAGCAGGACTTCTAGTGGTATTTCTGAAAATCGAAAACTTCGGAATGCCACGAAGAATTATCATTGGTCGAGGTTCGAAACAATTTGAGAGTTATTGTAAATTTCTAAATATTAACCCAGATATGCCCAATGGCCTATATGTAGTACGCTACAAAGTCGTCAAAACAAGGCGATGATCAACGGAAAATATCGTAGTTAGCAAGTATTTTCAGGTAGTATAACCTCAACTATCGTTGATGATAGCACGTGGTTATATTTCCAGTGAGAAATCTTGCTTTTTACCACTCGGCAGTTTGTGATTTTTGAAGATGGTTGAATTTGGCGACAAGTTTGTAAGGTAGGTCATATTTTGGCTATTTATAAAAAATATGATATTCTATGGATAGTTTTAGTTAGTTAACAATATAAGCTAATGGTTTTTGTATGATAAGTGTGTTGAGTTGAATTAGTTTTTTGTTTTTTAGTAAATGAAAACGGGTGTCCTATATTTAGTACAATTGGCACATATTATACTATGAGTACTACAATTTGTTACAAACAAATTTGGGGTTATCCAATTGAAAAACTGTTATTATTCTTCAGAATAATTATTTTCAAGCTTCTCTTGTAACACAAAAAATGCTAATGCATACGTCATTTCGAAAAGTTATTAAATTATTTTATTTTCAGGGGTTTATCCTTACACGAAGCTCTCGCAATGATCGAGAATAATGAAATAATTGCAGATACAATAACTCAATTTCCTCCTGGCAATGCTACGGAAAATTTGACCGACGAAGATTCAGGTGATGAGGATAACGTCGACATAAACAATTTACCGGCCTCATAAATGCAAAGTGAATTCAAAGTTAGTGCAAATTACGTTCCAGCTGGTCAGGAAAGTGAGTCAGAAGATGAAGTCCTTTGAGCTAGGATAAGCAAAGGGAAAAGCATAACTGTTAAAAACGCAAAAAGGAATAAACATTACCATTATGTGAAAGAGGACTTAATTTCTAATAATGTTTCCTTTGATAAACCCGATGTTATTGACAGAACTGGGTATTCTTCCACTGACTTGTTTCGTTTATTTTTTGATCTAGAACTCTTTGAAAAATTTTAGGTGAAACCAATAGATATGCATCACAAAAAAATGTAACCTAACATGTCGATGTTTGCGAAGAAAAAACTTTTATAGGAGTTCTTCTGAATGAAGTTGTTCCACTGCATTAAGTAGAATGTTTTGGGAACGATCCAAAGACTGCCACAATGAATTAGTGTCCGAAGCAATATCCAGAAACAGATTTTAAATTATCATGTCGAAAATTCATTTAGATGATAGCAATAAGTTGGATAAATCTGATAAATTCGCAAAAGTTAAACCCATTTTTACGTACCTAAATACAAAGTTTATGGATAGTGCTTACCCACTGGAAGAGCATAGTACATATACATGAGGTTATGGTTCAATACACAGAATGACATGGCTGTAAACAATATATACATGGTAAACCAATACGCTATGGATATAAATGATGAGTTGGCACCAGCAGGTAAAGTTATGTAAATTGGTTTCAGCCTTACCAAGAAGCTTCCATAAATATAAGTCAAACTTGTAAAGATCTTGATGTTGGAACAGCTGTTGTTCTGGCATACGCTGATGTTCTTAGAGCAAGGTGGAATGATTTGAAGTTTTATTTATTTTCTGACAATTTCTTTTCCTCTGTTCGAAAATCTGAATGAAAAAAAATGAAAAAGTCTGAACGTAGTTCCTATGACTATATAAATATTAAAGATATCAATATTATATTTATAAAATGAAATGACAACAATATTGTTACTTTTGGCTTAAACGCAGTGGTGTAAATCCATTACATTCTGCCAGGATATAGTCTCAAAAGCAGAAAAAATTAATTTAAGTGGAACAACCGCATGTTGTGGAGTTATATAACAGTAGTATGGGAGGAGTCGACTGATCAGATCAAAATATGAGTCTGTATCAGCCCTCTATGAGAGGCCAGAAATGGTATTTTACCCTTATAACTCATTGCCTAAACATGGCAGTTCATAATGCTTGGCAAATTCATGAACATAATGGGGGAACGATGAACCAGTTATCGTTTAGACGAACTATTGCTAATGTAGTATTAGTACAAAACAAAAACAAGTTCCTATATCAAAAAGGGCATGCGTCAAAAAATCAAAATTCAGAATAAATATTTGATAGGTTAGACCATTTAGTGATACAGCGAGATAAACAGACAAGATGTGCAGGATGTCATCAAAAACAAATAACCAGATGTCAAAAATGTGACATTGACCTACATTTTAAGTGTTTTTTCACTATTATTCTAAGTAAATAGTTTTTGGAATCAATGACATCTTATATGCCCATTGTCCTATATGTAGGACGCCTTCGAACGGATATTTTTTGAATATATTATTTTTTTTACAAAAACAAAGATGTGTTTAACTTGCCAGTTTAATATAGGTAACCATCACCACATTAAAACATATTGGTTGACATTTTTTTAGGCATAAGAGGGTTAAACATGTTTTTAACGCCACGGTCATACCAAGAGTAATTGGGCAAGTGTTGAGGTACAATCGTACAATATTAGCCCCATGTTCAGCTTGTATCTAGTAATAAGATACTTGTACTTATAACAAAAGTTCGTTGGGGTTTGAATTCAACGACGAACTCTAGCACAGTGAAACCATCCTATCAATTGACTGCTTGTATCTAGAGATATACTGTAGACTAAATTTTTGAGGTAACACCGAAAATGAAAATCGCATGGGTTGATACCTGGCGAGCGTGCGGGCCATAGAAATGGTCCATCCCTTCCAATCCATCTATCGGAAAAAATATAGGTTGAATGGGCACGTACCTCACGACTGAAATGAGGGCGTCCTCCATTGTGCATAAAACACACACATTGGCGCTTTTGTAAAGGTACATCCTCTAATAAGATTGGAGGAATATCCTTAAAAATTGAATGAAAATCAAGGATATACGGACAAATTAAGCGGTTGTCTACAATACCTTCCCATACGTTGACCATAAACCTTTGTTGGTGTTTAGTCTTGATTATGGGGTGAGGATTTCTATCGTCACACAGATGTAGTTTATGGAATCAATTATGCCGTCCCTGATAAAACCTGCTTCATCTGTAAATAGTACATTTTCAATGAGATGTCGTTCTTCCCGTTGTTTACTCAAAAACCAGATCGCATAATTAAGCCTTGGAAGATACTCATCTGGTGACTTAGCATGAACATTTTGTACATGAAATAGATGCAGTAGTTGCACCTGAAGTATTCTATGTACGCTTGATTTTGAAAGATTAAATTGTGCCAAAAGTTTAAACTGGTTGTTGGCTTATTATCCACAGCATCAAGAATTTTTGTTCAATTATTGGAGTACGCACTTTCTTATGCTCCCTTCGCCAACTTTTTCTGGTAAAAATGTTCCTACAATGTAATTATTCAATGTAACAAACTGTTCATAAAATATCTGTATTAAGCTAAACGTACCTGTTCCTCTTACTTAAACTCCGATGTATGCGTTTAAACGTTTTCCTGTTAGATAACCTTCGGTTTGGATATCGTTTCGAATAAAGCTTTTTAGTTATGCTAGAAGTTCCGTCTGCCATTCCAAACATCATTTGCATATCCGCACACTAATTAATGGCAAATTCTTCCATTTTAGAGTTTAAAATATATAATGTGACAATTTCTCACCCTGACAAGTGTAGACATATGAAAAATATTTAGAAATGATTTCAAAGTGGGGTGACAACCGCCTACTTATTCTCCTATTTTTAATCTCCTTAAATTAATTGTGTTTCTTTTCACCAAAGTTTTTTAGACATCATCATTAGTGAACAATGAAAGTACTATTATTATTGTGAACGTTTATCTTTATAGATGTAGACTGGATCGATTCAATAATAATTTACTAATAATACAGAATGCTTCCTGTAATCGTAGTGCAATATAAAATTACCGGTATCTCTTAAACCCTTAGTTCTATCGAGATGTCACAAGCGGATTTGGTAAATCTAAAAATGTTCAAAAAAGTCAAATGTTGCATTTATAACTGAAAAAAAATAAATTTACCACAAAATTTCCGCATCCACCATTGAACTCAGTCCATATCTGAGTTCAAAATTATAGTGTAGACTTGTTTTTAACGCCAAAAAGTCTGCAAATTTTGGTGTTTGAAGGTTAAAAGTTTACTAATTTCTAATCAGCTCATTTATTAATTAAAAATTGGAAAACCAATTTGAATTGCCAACATTAGAGCCCTATAGTTCGTTTAACGAAAGTCGTAAAGAAATTTTTTTATATGAAATACCATCATTATTTTTAGTCTCTCTATAATCTTCTAAGTTCTTGGTATGAACTCCTGAGCCACCTTATATACTATACATTTCTGAAGAAACTGTAGCTGTTCTTCAACTCATTTAGTCCGGTTTCCATGGTGGATCGAACCACATTTTGCCCGGCCACCAATCAGAGATTTTGTTGTGCCTTTGCCTCGATGACTTCTCCATTATTTTCTATTTTATATTTTTTCTCTCTAATTTCTCATCGTCATCCTTCTGATAACATCTTCAACATGTTCTTTCTATTTAGATTTTGATCTGCCTCTTCGCCTTCCTGCTAGTGGCTTCTATTCTGTAATCTTCCTCACTGCTATATAACTTTCCTTTCTGAATAAATACCTATGCCCACAGTACCACCTAGTTCGCTACTTCATACAATATTTTCTTTGATGAATGTTGAATTTCGTAGTACATTAGTGATCCTGATTCTTTTCCATTAATTTTTTTAGAGCCATATATCATTCGTATTATTTTTTGTTTATATACCCGCAGTTGTTCTTATATCTCAACCAAGTTCACTATTTCAACTCCGTATGTACTACACGTCTTATTGTCGTATTATATACTCTCACTTTGTGTTTTCACTTATACGAGTCTCTTTATCATCAAATATATTTTTGTTAGCGTGAAATTTTTTATTTCCTACTTGAATTCGGTACCTAATATCCATTCTTGTAATATTTCTATGAATCATCATTACCGGATATTTGAATGTTTCAACTTCTTCAATCTTGTGATCTCCTATGTGCAACCTAGTTCTTCGCTTTTTTTCCGCGGCAATACATACACTTAGTTCTCTATCAATTAATTCTCAGTCCTCTTTTCTTTGATCTTTCCTCTAACATTATTAACCTTTTTTATAGTTACTTTTTGTTTCTGCTGAACAGAACTACATCATTTGTACAAGCAACTATCCGTACACATTTGGTATTTATCAATCCAATATGACTTATTTCTTTTACGATGCAATCTAGTGACGCTATGAAAAGCAATGCTGATAGTACGTCACCCTGTCTCACACTTCCTTTCCCTTCTATACTATTTGCCATTATGCTTACTGCTACTATCAACCGCCTGTTTAAAATCTATGAATTGCAGACGAATTTCCATATTATGTTGATCACTTTTTTCTGTTGTTTGTCTTATAATGTGTAATATTTTCTTTTCTCATACCGTTTAGACAGTCACCTATCATTGTTTCCGTACGGAGTGTTAATCTTTCTTTAATTATTACTGCTAACTATTTGTACTTAATGTTTAATAATGTGATTACACTGTAGTTTATGCACTTTGCTAGATATTATTGCTTTAGTATTGGGATTGTAACCCAGTTTTTTGTTCACTCGGTATATATTCTCATTCCCAGATGCTTGTAAACAACTCATAGGGTATCCCATGAGGTTTTAATCCTCCTTTCTTCAACAATTCTGCACTAATTCCGTCTTTTGCTGATGCTCTTTTATTTTTTAACTTCATTATACAAGTAACTACTTCCTCATACTCTGATACTTTTTCAACTCCTTGTCGTAATTATGGTAATAGTATTCAAATTAAACAATGATAAAAACGAAAACATATTATTTCCAGTAAAAATGTTTTTATTCGTGAAACTATAGTTTCGATGTAGACCATAAAAATTGTGAGAAAAGTAACATTTGTTCCTAATATAGAAACGTACATAACATATTTTTTCAGTTCTCGTTAACAACAACGTTCTCCTTTTACCCTGACACCTTTCTCCAAATTGTTTCTATAAAGAAAATAATAACGATAATCGCCAAATATAAATTTATCAAATGATCTTTTCAATAATGGCGTTCGATATGTTTTTTTTTCTATCTAAAGTTATTAGTCGTCAAATTTTAGCTTTATGTGTTTGTTTGTTTACTTTGTCACGTCTGATCTTGTTAAATTTCATGGGCTTTTTGCTCGCATTTATTTGAAGGCTTTACAATTTTTCAATCTGATAAAAAAATATATCGAAGCGATTTCAAGAAAGGTCTTTCCAAATAAATCATATATACGAAACGCTATAAAAATAACAATGCATGGCAGGATACACAGTTATTCTATTCTATTATACTTTTTTCAGACTCTTTCATATATTTTCTAGAAGGAGGTTATTATTGGAAATTGAAACAAAGATTTTTCTTAATTACAGTTTACTCGTCTAGCGGGCAAAGCAAAGTATCAGACTGAAAGCAATAACAATAAACGATTTGAAAGTTGACTTTATTTTCTACGCATTTATACACTCCGGGTTCGTGTTAACAGACCGAAAGGTTTCCAAAATTGACCATATATGAAGTATACCTGGATTTATGGGACCTGTTGTACCGGCTCTGTTAAGCTGAAAATCCCCAATAGGGCTTATTATTAATCGACAACCTTTCCCAATTGCAGTCTTCAAATCCGTTAATAAACCTTCTAAAAAGCTTGCTTAGGATTTGTACCCGATTTATTTTGATAGATTTTTGTAAGAGTGTGTCTTTCATTCAGCCAAGTTTCATCTAAACAGAATAGGGTAGGATGGTTGTCTCTTGTCATTCTAATTTTATGATTTTTTCTCCATGAGTTCCAATATTTATTAAGTTATTTATATGCAGTTGCTTCAAGAGTAGTGCTTTGAAGAAGAAAATGTTAAACATACTTTTTGTGATTCGTGTACAGTTACCCAATGTTCACCATATAGGTACATAACGAATCGGAACGATGGTATAGAGTGAATGGCGTAAAAATCAATATTATGTTATATTCACCAAATATTTTGGCCAAATTAAGTGCTTCAATAATCTAATGACTCATGATTATCTAACAATAATAAAAAAGGATTCGAGGTACTACCCTGAATGTATTCAACGAGATGATTCATGATGCTAACAACTCGCTTTTCATCTATCATGAAGAGTTTGCCAGAATTAAGAAGTGTGGTGGTGTTCCATTCACCATCTTTGGATTTACATCTTTTACTGGATACATTATAATGGAGGGCAAAGCTCAACCTGCTGCACTCATTATACAACTAAAACACAATAAACTGCGTTTCTATTCAAATAACCCAGCGACGGTAAGGTAGACACATCCTATATTCACTTTATACATTTTGCAAAACGGAGTTGATTTGGATTGTATGAACTGAGAATTCACGGTCAGTTTTGTGTACATATATTCAGAAAATAAGAGACGTATTTCCAATTTTGATACATTTTTTTGGCGCCCAACGTGGGGCAGCCAAAATAACATATATATATATATATATATATATATATATATATATATATATATATATATATATATATATATATATATATATATATATATATATATAGATATATATATATATATATATATATATATATTGTTTTTGATTATTATTCTAGTTGAACTTCGTCAAAAAAGGACGCATACAAATATCTCACATATTTTAAAGGTATCGTAAACGAAAAAATTACAAGATTTTACAATCTTGAACATTCTCCTTCCGTTGAGAGAATACGATCAATTATAAAGTCTATGAATGTTCATCTTCCACATTAGTCGGTAGAATCGGCAGTAACGCTACCTTCTTTACATTTCGGACAACTGAAGATTTCGCGGTTTTCACTAAAACAGTACGTACCACACCGTCACTACCGGGATAGCACTTCATGATTCGTCCCAGGGCCCATTGTGAGGGTGGAATGTTGTCTTCTCGTAGTAAGACCACAGCCCCTTCGTGGATTTCATGACCGGCCTTTTCCCATTTGGTGCGAACCGTCAACTCGTTCGGGTATTTCTTGCTCCACCGCGTCCAGAATTGCGGTTTAACCTTAAGTATGTGCTGCTCATCGTGAAACATATTTTTACTGGTAGTCGGGGGGTAATCACGACTTTGCAAGTTGATCAATAAATTACCTAATAATAAATTGCCAGGAATAAGGGTGATAGGATCGGTAGGGTCAGAAGAAATATTAGTTTCGTTTTCGATGATTAACACATTAAATCGTCCATACGTAACTAACCGGTCGCTATCGGCGACTTTGTACATATGCCTTTTAAATCCTTTCAATGTTGTTCCACCTAATTTCCCAACCCGTGGTGGTTAGGAAAATTTTGCCTTGGAGCATGTACAACACAGTTTTATATGTGTATACATTCGACTACGTCCGTCAATTATCACATATTTAAAGCGTATCGAGTATAAACTTTGCTGAATTACAGCTTGCTAATATTTTTTCATCATAACTAAAATGATCACATGTCTAATTTTAAACAAGATAACGGAGTGTATAGCGTCAAATGTTGAATTAGACACAATCAAACGGTAGCCTGCTCTCATTATCCCTTCTTTGTCCCGAAAAGGATTTATCAATCGCCGAGGAAAAGTTTAAGGCCAACGTGATGCAAATTCATAAACGGACAAATAAAAAGTTTGAATTTCTTTTCGGAGGCCCGTATTCACAATTTCCATGAATGTAGACAAGAGGTGTGCCCCTAAGAGCTCTAATTTCGGTATGGTTATCTTCTCGATAGGTACATCACGAGATTTAACACATGATAATTGCACTTTAATTTTTCTTTAGAGATATAGTCTGCGTAAGTAAACGCGTGCGTCGGATACCATTTCAGTTTCATCGGAAAGTCCATGTGATTGGACGCCTTCAACATCGGCGGTAATTACGGTGCGTCGAAATAATAACAGATCATTTGACGTTGATGGCTGGCAATATGTTTGCCATTCAATATACAATATAATAAGTAACGATTCGTTCCAATCGAGCTTATAGATCCACAAGTATTGTCGGATTATTTTTTCGAGCACAATCACGGATTTCAATAATCCTAATGGTTCGAATAGTTTGAAAACTCCGAATAGTGTTATCCGTTTGGAAACCTAAATCTGTATAGGTTTCAGTTTATACATATTCGTGTCGTTTCGCAGGGTATATATTTGGCATTCATATTTACTTAATTGATGTAAACATTGAGTGACTAGATACAAAGCACATGTAATATGGAATATAACGATATTTAATTCAAAAATTTTGATCTTTCCAAATGAGACATTGAAATTTACAGTATTCGTTTCTAACTAAAAATGGTTGACACATTCGCTTTAAATCACCTGCAATCACGATAGGGTTTTCGCGAACTCGACTAGAAGTAGTTAATTAACTAGGTTGACTATTATGACCGATATACAGTACGACGGTACGCCTGCAGAAGTCTCTAAAGAACCGTAGTATACCACACTTACTTTCGTAGTTGGACTCATTTCCTTACTGATTGCGTAATCAGATAAATAATAACCATCTGATATCAACGTATTGTCCACGATAGGGGACATGTGACGTTTATTGGATTCTTGATAATCAGGAGCTGCTAATTTGCTTTTTTCCACAGACATGGTAGTTCCTGCTCCAAATAATTTGTTGACCGGTGTAGGTCGGTGGACATCTGGGTCCGTTAATTTGCTTTGCTCTATAGGCAGTGTATTGCCTGTTCCTATTAATCTGTCGACCGGTGCAGGTCGATGAAACTCTGGTTCTGCTACTTTGATTTGTTCTACAGGCAGTGTTGTGCCTGTTCCTACTATTATGTTATGTTCTCTAGACAGTGTAGTGCCTATTCCTACTGATATGTCGACCGGTGCAGGTCGATGAAACTCTGTTTCCACTACTTTGATTTGTTCTACAGGCAGTGTCGTGCCTGTTTCTACTAAGATGTCGACCGATTCCGGTAGATGAAACTCTGATTCTGCTAATTTGATGTTAGCAGGTAACTTTATCTGCTCACGTTGGATCGATTCATATAACATAACGTGAGAGATTACTGGTACGTGTACAACGGCGGATGTCTTTTTATCAGCGTTTAAACGTGTTTTGTTGGCCGTTTGCATGGTATCCAATTGTTGCACTGCACGGTATCTACTGCATGGTAGAGCTGCGAATTTATGGAGAAACCTTTTAGCACGAGACGTTTCCCGCATGACGCTCTCTTCGTAGCAGCTACGCTGATCAATTTCCTCTCGATCTAACTGCTCTATGATTTTGAATTGAATCAAATTTTTTATACGTTCAAATTGCGTCATCTAACGTCAATTGAATCAAATGTTCATGTAATCCCGTAGCCTCATCGTTTGCTTGGTCGATGAGTTGTCCTAATTTCGTAATAGTAGTTTGTATATACCCGCGTTGCCGTTTTAGTTTAGTAAGCTCAGCCAAATATGATTTGTTGGTGGCCGTTTGCACGGGATCTACTGATTGTGCCCTAAATGTACTGCATGTTGAAGCTGTGAATTTATCGAGAAACCTCTTAGCACGCGACGTTTCCCATATGAAGCTATCTTCGTAATAGCTACGTTGATCAATTTCCTCTTGATCTAACTCCTCTATCCTATCCTGAAGTGAATAAAATTTTTCAAATGTTTTGGTTGTCCTTTCTTATGTCGATTGAATAAAATATTCATTGACGTTCGCGGGTTCATCGTTTGCTTGGTCGACGACTCTTCTCAATGTCGTAATGGTTGTTAATATATAATCGCGTTGTCGTCTTAATTTCTCAAGTTGAGCCATTTTAAATACAGTTTATGCGTGAGTATGGTAAGGAATTTCAACAATGTTTATACGATACTAATATGGAAACAGGACGGATAATTGGCACATTTATATAGATAACTGACCAACTTACCTTGATCATCCTGGCTGCTGCTGTGATGAATCCTTGGAACTGCGATTTGAACTGCTAATTGAACTGCTAATTGGACTGCTAATTGAACTGCTAATTGGACTGCTAATTGAACTGCTAATTGGACTGCTACATTGGACTGCTAATTGAACTGCTATACTTGCACTATGATTTGCTGCTATACTTCGATTTGAACTGCTCTTTTGATACTGGCACTTCACAAAGTTATATAACAATACTTGTTGTATCTGGTTTACGAAAGACCAATGTTTTATAACAGTACTTGTTATATCCGGCTATCGAAGGACCAATGTTTTTGATTCTTCAACTGGCGTGGACATTCAACTAAATAAATAATCTTAATTTGACAAAATTAATGTCGAAATTATTAATTTATTATGTACAAATTTACAAAATGGTACAAAGTTGTGAATGCTGAATTTCTGTGGTTTCAGATCGGAAGACACTTTATGTCTCGATTTGATGAATATTAAAACTTTGTTATTGAGTGTTGAACTCGTTTCGATGAGTATAAGAACTTGTTATTGAGCGTTGAACTCGATTCGATGAGTGTGTAAAACTCGTGTCGATGAGTGTAAAACTTTGTTATCGAGAGTATTGAACTCGCTCCGATTTCGATGAGTTAGAAACTTTTGAGTGAGAGACTAACTTTGTTGTTGAGCGTTGTGCTCGATTCGATGAGTGAGAAAAACTTTGTTGTTGAGCGTTGCGCTCGATTCGATGAATGTGAAAAACTAACTTAGCTGTTGAGCGTTGCGCTCGATTCGATGAATAAAAAAAAATAACTTTGCTGATCAGCATTGCGCTCGATATGATGAGTTAAAAACTAACTTTGCTGTTGAGCGTTGCTTGATTCGATGAGTGTGTAATTGATTTCTTCACGTTGTGAGACGTGTTAAGTAGAAATCTGTGAGGGGCGTGTTTACACGTGGATTGGGTTGACCAAACGAAAATAAATATTTCCTATTGGCCAGTATCAATTGACTTGTCGGGTTCCCACACAAGAATCAACTATGGGTGCTGCCAACAAATAGGTAAATCTCTATTGAAGACTCTAATTGCAATTGTAACCTTCTTACTCAGAAAGCTTATTCAAAAATGTCTTTCATCTCTTCCGAACCTCGACCATAAAATTCATGCAGAATTGACACTAAATTTAGGGTTTCCACAATACAATAGATAATAGGGTGAAACGTGCCTTTTCTAACTTCTTAACTATAGGACAATGCGTCAAATTGTCGACTTTCGAAAAAGGTGCTATTTATATGCCCATACAAAACAATTTACAATTATTGTTGGAAAACTTGATATTTTAAAAGTTTTTTGAAAATAAAATGAAATTATCCTTTGAGTTCACAACAATATAAAGATCTTATCAATTCTGCAACATATTTCTACAAAGCTATTACCTAAAATGAATTTACGCCTTAAATATATACAATAAAAAAAAGGACGGATACAAATATCTCACATATGTTTAAGGTATCGTAAACGAATATCTTGAACATATATACATATATATATATATATATATATATATATATATATATATATATATATATATATATATATTAAGCCAGTCCTCTAGTATAGATAAATATTCATATATTAGATTGAATTAAAAAAGGAATTTTTTTTGTATATACGTATGGTGTATCATTAGACACTACCTAATTAAGAACAAAATTTAACATAAAACGAATGAATGACTTAAGCAAATGTATTATAAAATATTGAGTACATCAATTTAAGAAATGGATTAAGGATAAGGAATAGAATGGTAATGATAATATAGAAATTAATTCTTAAGAAAATGTTACCTTCACAAATAAATCCTAAGGTCAAGTCAATGTCAACAATTTTCATTGAAATCAATCTGAACACTTGAATCGGGAAAAGGATGTTAATTTGTTCAAAACCTAAAATAATAAGAATTAATAATCAAATCACTGATTTATTAACGATATGCAAATACAATAAAAAGTTGCAATTTGAAAAAAGTAATTTATAAAAATAAAACTGTATGAAATATGACATTCGGAATAAGAGCCATATTGTATGTCATAGAAATCTAGTAATCAAATCGAAATCAATGAAGGAAGTGATTGAATCTAGTTATAATATTGCCAACCTAAATTCAATGAGTTGGAAGTTAATATAAAACAGAGAATGTAAATTTGAAATTAAGTTAGAGTTTATATAAAGCGAAATTAGTGCTAATTAAAGAATTAAAAAATAAACAGTTCCATATATATAAATCATAAATTTAGATTGTAGAAATTGTATATTAATTGTAAACAAATTTACTAAAAAAAAGGAATTACAAGGATTGAAACCATTGTAATACATGTAAAAGATTATTTATATATTCTATAAGATATTGTTAAACCATTTATACAAGGGATTTCACTCTCCAAGACTATTTTAATTGAAGAATTCAGTATTTCCATAAAAAAAACATTATCATTGACAATTGTTGAATAAAATAACAAATTAGGAGGCTGTGTTTTAGAGATTGTAAAAATGTTGTTGATTTTGAAAAGAAAAAAAAAGTCGAGAGTTAGTTGGGGAATGATGAACTGGGATGTAATTCTCTGGGAAGATTTTTGTAAAAACTTTAAAGTAAAAGTAATAATTTTAAATCTAAATCAATAAAAAATTCATAATATTAATGTCGATTAACCCCTGTGAAAAAGTGAAACGTGCCGAACGAGTATTTCTTGGGTAAGGAATACCTAAGAAAAGAGACGGGATGTTGCAGGTCCACCACGCCGAGAATGGAATATAAGGTCTGTGTTATTTGAGTTTTTTTAATTTGGAATTCCAAACAAACAAAGGAAAAGTGAACTTTTGAAATTAATTTGAACATTTAAATTTGAATAATCTAAAATTGGCCAAAGAAACTTTAAAAATAATTAATACCAAATTTTATCCATGGATAATTAAAGAACTCTAATTTTCTGCAACAATAATTTTAGATATTAAATATGTACTTACTTGTAAAAAGTTTTTCGTTTGTAAAATAATCAAAGTTCACACCACTCATAAATGCTTTTCCAATCTTAATTTCCGCTTTGCATGCTGACCTATTCTTATAACTATCAAACACACACTTAATTCACAACTTGAATTATATATGTAACTGTTTAATATAAGTTTTTAACCATATTATTCTAAATGCACTAAATTGATGCACATTGAACTGTTAAACGTTTGCATCCTCCATGATAACTGTGTACTATAATTTTGTGACGACGAGAAACGTTGAACCGGAAGAGTTGCTCCGTTGCGCCGAAGCAGCTACTATAAGCGTTCAGTGCGCATGACTATCAAAGAATACAGAGGAGGTTCAGGAATATTTGTGTGTGTAAAATTTTGAAGATTTCATCAACAATTTATTAAAATATTTTTATTTAAGTGTTGGTATTTTTCTTATTCCAGTCAATGTCCATAACACTTTTCACGAACATTGTTTAAATCATTCATTCGATTATCATATGGTGAGATGATTGAAATAAAGATATATAATTTATTCAGGAATAGACCTATCACGAAATCATAATAAGTAAATGTTCATATATGTAAAAATTTTTCTAATAGGTGTCCAGGACTCAAAGAGAGAAGTCTCATGCTTCCGACTGCAATATAAAATTTAAACAATACATACAATTAAAAAATTTTCATATAATCATATAGGGCTAGCCGAAGGTAAAAACGGGTAAATAAAGCTAAATCATATAAGTATAAATATATTTAAATATAACATACCCACTATAAATTGGCACCCAAAAACGTGGGGCGATTATAAAAATAATATATTAAAAAAAATAAAAATAAATTAAAAACAAAGAACAATGGAAAATAGGAAAATGATGTTGCGCGATGGGAAGCAGGTTGGAAATGATAGTGGATCTGAGGAGGAAAGAGAAGGAAGAAGCCATGGAATGGGAGATTTCCAGGTGCAACACCTCATCCAAGGACAGCAATCGGAAGATGATGCACAGGAAGAAAGGAGAACAGGAGATGAAGAATATGAAATAGAGGTAGAACGAGTAGAAGAAGGATTGGATAGAAGTCAAGAAATACAAGAGAGAAGGGAACAACAAACAAGAACAAGGAATGATAACCAAATGATAGATTTGATGCAACAATTGTTGAACCAGATGAATACAATGAAGGGAGAGTTAAATGAAAACATGAACAAAATGGATCAAAAGTTGAATGGAAATATAAATAGCATTAACGGAAATATGGATAGAATGGAGCTTAATTTGAGGGGAGACATTCATAATATTCATGAAAACATGAACAGATTGGAACGGAAGATAGAAGAGGTTAGATTTGAAAACTGCAAAGAGATTAAGGAACTTAAGGAGAATCAAGAAGAACATAAGAAGAGTATTCGGCAAATACAAGAAGACATAGAGGAAAATAATAAAAACATAAGACAAGAAATACAGGAAAATGGTATGAAAATCAGAGAAAACATAGTAGAAGAAGTATTAGAATTTAGAAGAGATCTAGAAGAATATTTACCAGAGAATATTAAAGTAGAGGTCTCAAAACAAAATAAACAAATAACAAAGGAAGTGGAACAGATGAAAGATAACGTAAATAGAAAATTTAAGGATTTGGATGGCCGGATTGAAGAGAGAACGGGGATGAGTCTAACAATAACCGACGACATAAATCGACAAATGAATAAAGAAATCGAAGAAATGAATCGGAAATTAAGGATCACGATAGAGGAAATGGAGGAAAATTTGAGAAGAAATGGAGGAAACAATATATACTCAGGAAATTTCCACAATTTAGAAATCGGAGTGAAATTTTATGGGAATATTAACAATATATATCCCAAAGTATTCCTCAAAATAATTAGAAACAAAATTAAAGGGATCAGAGATATTGTTGAGATCAAGCTTATTATAAGGAGCATATTACAGGGCCATGCTTTATTGTGGTTTTGTAATAAGGAAGAACTAATACAAAGCCTAGAAGAGTTCGAGCAACAATTCTTAGCCTATTTCTGGGGAGAATTGCAACAAGCAACATTCAGAGAGCGGTTATACTTCGGGAAATTTGATTATAAGAAAAGCAAAAACCTGAATAATTATGCGATGCAATTATATAATGTAGCCCAGTACTTAGATCCGGGAATGAAGGAGGAGGAATTAGTGCTATACATTGGCAGACATTTCAATTCAGAAGTAGCTGAAACAATAGCGCTTCATAATATTAAAGCCATGGATAGTTTATCAAGATATCTACAAAGAGTGGAACGGAGCTATACAAATCATAACGATACAAGAGACAATCGATTAAATGAAAATGGGAATGGACAGAATAGAAGAGAAAATGAATGGAGAAATGATCAGAGAAATTATGAAAATCGAAATTACGAGAGAAGAAGACCAGGACGGGATGATAGAAATCCGAGATATGATAATTACAGAAACGGAAATGGAAACTATCGTAATGGGTATCAGAATGGTAATAATGGGAATCGGAATAATGGATATAATGGAGGAAATTACCAAAATTATGGAAGACGGAATGATAACGACAATCGAAATCGGAACTGGCAACAATACAGAAGAGAAGGGAGGAATAATGAAGAGGACAGAAGAAATGAAAACAGAGACAGGAATTATGATCAAAGAGATAGTCGAGGAGGTGAAGATAGAAGACAGGTGAACATGATACAAAACCAGGAAGAGATAAGAAGGAATAGTGATCAGGGCCCGAGTTCTGATCCAAATTTCGAGTAAGTTGCTCTTATGTGCATAATATTGTCTATTCTTCTAAATATCAACATCCTAGAGAATTTATATTAGAAGAAGAACCAACAAACCCAGAATTAAATAGATTAGTATTTATAGAGGGAAATTTAGATAACATTAAATGTAGAGTTTTATTAGATACGGGTTCAGAAGTTTCCATTATAAATCAAAATATAGTAGACAATTTAAAACAGGACAATATTATGGTGATAAATACAAAGAAAATATCATTAATAGGGGCAAATGAAAGAAAATTATATGAAACTACTAAAACCATTATGACAAACCTAGAATTAAATGGTGAGGTTTTATCAGTACAATTGTTGATTGTGAAAAATTTAAAATATGACATAATCATGGGTACAGATGAATTAAGTAAACATAGAATTATAATAAATTATAAAATGCAAAACATAATATATAATAATCATACAATACCGTTTATAACAAATTATCAAACAGATATAGGAAAAAACGAATGTGCAATTGGACAAATAAATCACATTGCCGAAGAAGAACAAAACATGAGGGAGGAATTATGTCCGGAGGAATACAAACAGAGAGTCTATGAATTACTTGATTCTCACGAAAAGCTGTTCAATGAGGAAGTATGCGTTGCGACTAGATATGTTCACAAAATTGAAGTCATACCAGAAATAAAAAATTTTAAGATCAAAACTTATCCTATACCTTATAAATTAAAACAAGAGGTATATCAGGAAATAAATAAAATGTTACAAGACGGTATTATTGAAAGATCTAATTCACAATACATAAGTGCAATAACCTGTGTAAAGAAGAAATCGGGGGATATTAGAATATGTTTGGATGCTAGGAATATAAATACATTTACTAAAAAACAATACGAAAGTCCATTAAATATTGAAGGTATATTTGGAAGAATTACAAAGGCTAATATATTTTCAAAATTAGATCTAAAGCATAGCTTTTGGTTAATTCCATTGGATCATCGTTGTAGACAATACACTGCATTTATGGTAGATGGAGTGGTGTATCAATTTTGTGTAGTGCCATTTGGACTCCAAAGTTCTTGTGCAGCCTTAGTACGAACGTTGCATACAATCTTGAATCCGTATGAAGATTTCACTCTCCACTACATAGATGACATTTTGATTTTTTCTGAAACAGAAACGAAGCATCATAAACATCTGGAAATAATATTAAAGGAATTAGAAAATGCCGGACTTAAATTAAACTTAGAGAAATGTCAGTTTTATAAAAGAGAAGTGGATTATTTAGGATATGTTTTAAGTGACACTGGTATAACAATGAATCCTGAGAGAATTAAAGCAATCCTAGAATATAAAACACCACATAACTTAAGAACTTTACGAGGGTTTCTAGGTATCATCAATTATTTCAAGAAGTTAGTTCCTGATCTAAGTAAGAGAGAAATTCCTCTTATAGAATTATTAAAGAAGGATATTAGATGGAAATGGGACGAGAGAAGAGAAAATGCATTTCAGGAGTTAAAGGAAATTTTTCTAAACAGCCTAAAAGTATTTCATCCACAACATGACAAACCTTTTATCTTTAGAACGGATGCTTCAATAGAAAGATTGGCAGGGGTATTAATTCAAATACAAGATGGAGAAGAAGTACCTATTAGTTTTATATCCAGAGTGACTAAGCCAGCAGAAAAGAAATATTCGATAACAGAATTAGAAATGGCAAGTGTTGTATTTTGCATTAGCAAACTAAGATTCTATCTATTAGGAGCTAAGTTTATTTTAGAAACTGACCACTCAGCACTTACAGCTATGTTGAAAAACCGCTATGCCAATAATCGTGTACACCGATGGATCTTGTTGTTACAAGAATATGAATTCGAAATCAAATATATTCCAGGGAAATTAAACGTGGTAGCAGATGCATTGAGTAGAGTAGATGAAGTAGGGAACAATCAAACCAAATTTCAAATTGGAATAAACCAATTGTACCAAACAGAGGGGATATTTACATTGGAAAAGGTTAAAGAAGATCAGAGACATTTTGATAACGAGAAAGTTAAAGGTGCCTATAAAATTGATGAAGTGTGGTATAAGAAATTGGAGGACAGAGAAGTATTTGTAATAAGTAAGGAGTTTGCACAGGAAATTATTCGTCATCTACATAAAGAGAATGGACACATAGGAACAAGAAAATTATGGACTTTGTTTCGAGAAAATTATGTGGCAAAGAAGGATTTGAGTATAGTGAAAGAAATATGTAAATATTGTCAAATATGTCAACTGGCCAAAGAAAAAAATTACCACAATAGCATGACAGCAAAATCGATAATTACAAATAAACCATTACAGATTGTGGCAATGGATTTTATAGGAAACTTAATTAGGAGTGAATCGTGTAATAAGGATTTACTAGTAATAGTTGATGTTTATACCAAATTTGTTAAAACTTTTCCATGTAAGAGATCAACGGCTAAGGTGGTAATAGAATGTTTGGAAAAATATATAGAAGAAGTAGGAAGACCTGAGAGAATTATACTTGACCATGCTACATACTTTGAAAGTAAAAAATTAAAGCAGTATTGTGATAAAGAACAAATAAAACTACAATTTATTAGTATTAGAAGACCTAGCTCCAATCCAGCTGAGAGATATATAAAGGAAATCTTAAAATATTTAAGAATTCTTTGTCAAAAGACACATATTAGATGGGATGAAAATTTGGACAAAATTGAAGAATTTATAAATAATTTACCACATGGGGTAACAGAGGAAAGTCCAATTTATTTAATGAAAGGTATCTAACCTCAAAGAAACTGGATTCTGAATAGAGATACTACTCTAGAAGAGACACTAGAAAAGGTGAATATCAGAATAAGGAGGAATGCAGAAAAATATATACGGGATCAGAACAAGAAAATTAAGAAGAAAACAACCTTTAATAAAGGAGAATTGGTTATAATCAGAGCATTAAAGACATCTAATAAAGCAGAAGACCAATGTATTAAATTGCAATTGCCATTCGAGGGACCTTATGAAATAATAAATGATAATGCACAAAATAGTTATAAATTGGCATACCCAGGAACAAACATGATTAGGGGTATTTTTAATATAGAATCAATTTATAAGTATAATTCACCATAAAAGAGTGATAAGAGGAATAGATAATATTATGTTACTTACATGTAAATAGATAGTAGTATAGGTAGATGTAAGGTTTTTTTTTTTCGATTTTACTTCATAAGATGTATTCTCATATACAACGTGAAGATAATGACCAAGTTAAACATAAGATTTTCAATTTTCATAGGTAGTGTACTAGTAGGCAGCATACAGTATCCGTGGTTAATGTAATCTAAAAAAATTGAAACATAAGGAAATATAATGTATTAATGATAAATGAATAATATCAAAGAAAGATGGCAAGTTAAGCTTTAGTATAATAGTAAATTTTTATGAGAATTTCTTAGATAAAGGACATAATAAAATTAAATAAACACTCATTAATAAGGACAGGTAGGAAATAGGAAGGATAAGATAGGAAATAATTAAATAAACAGTAAAAGAGATGAGAAGGAAAGAAAGTTTTCAAATCAAGATATAAGTAGGAAATATTCATGTCAAGAAAAATTTTATAGGAATTAGGAAGAAAAGTATAGTGAAATAATGGTAAAGAAATATTTATAAAGTATATGATATGATTAATTATTATGAGATAGGGAGATATGATGAGAAAATTATGATATAATGAATATAGTTATGAAATAAAGTTGATGAATTATGATTAAGAAATATGAAAATAAATATAAATATGGATAGAAAGTAAAGAGTTAAAGGTTCGACTATAAGAATAGATAAATTGACATGAATATAGGTTGAAAATTGATATGAAATTATAGGAAATCATTAAAATAATTAAAAATTATGTTCTTAGTATAAAAGATGAAATAGAAAAAATAGAAGAGTAGATAGGTAAAGGAGGAAGTATAAGTGTTGAGATTTTGAATAAGAAACGGTGGAAATAGTAAGGAATATAAGATATGAATAATTTAATAAGAATAAGAATTATGAGAATAAAATGTAAGAATCATTATTGTTATGTCCCTAATGAGAAATTATTTTGGAATGAGTTTGATATGGTTAAATTATAAGAATATCATAAAAATTTTAATAATAAGAATAAAAATAAAAATGTAAGTACTGAGCTGAAATCTATAGATCGATTAGCATGGATTACAGATTGAGAATTGAAATTTTAAGAAGTTATCTAAATAGACACCTTTTAAAATTTAAATTTGAGGGGAGTTTAGCCAGTCCTCTAGTATAGATAAATATTCATATATTAGATTGAATTAAAAAAGGAATTTTTTTTGTATATACGTATGGTGTATCATTAGACACTACCTAATTAAGAACAAAATTTAACATAAAACGAATGAATGACTTAAGCAAATGTATTATAAAATATTGAGTACATCAATTTAAGAAATGGATTAAGGATAAGGAATAGAATGGTAATGATAATATAGAAATTAATTCTTAAGAAAATGTTACCTTCACAAATAAATCCTAAGGTCAAGTCAATGTCAACAATTTTCATTAAAATCAATCTGAACGCTGCTATGTCCACACTTGAATCGGGAAAAGGATGTTAATTTGTTCAAAACCTAAAATAATAAGAATTAATAATCAAATCACTAATTTATTAACGATATGCAAATACAATAAAAAGTTGCAATTTGAAAAAAGTAATTTATAAAAATAAAACTGTATGAAATATGACATTCGGAATAAGAGCCATATTGTATGTCATAGAAATCTAGTAATCAAATCGAAATCAATGAAGGAAGTGATTGAATCTAGTTATAATATTGCCAACCTAAATTCAATGAGTTGGAAGTTAATATAAAATAGAGAATGTAAATTTGAAATTAAGTTAGAGTTTATATAAAGCGAAATTAGTGCTAATTAAAGAATTTAAAAATAAACAGTTCCATATATATAAATCATAAATTTAGATTGTAGAAATTGTATATTAATTGTAAACAAATTTACTAAAAAAAAAGGAATTACAAGGATTGAAACCATTGTAATACATGTAAAAGATTATTTATATATTCTATAAGATATTGTTAAACCATTTATACAAGGGATTTCACTCTCCAAGACTATTTTAATTGAAGAATTCAGTATTTCCATAAAAAAAACATTATCATTGACAATTGTTGAATAAAATAACAAATTAGGAGGCTGTGTTTTAGAGATTGTAAAAATGTTGTTGATTTTGAAAAGAAAAAAAAGTTGAGAGTTAGTTGGGGAATGATGAACTGGGATGTAATTCTCTGGGAAGATTTTTGTAAAAACTTTAAAGTAAAAGTAATAATTTTAAATCTAAATCAATAAAAAATTCATAATATTAATGTCGATTAACCCCTGTGAAAAAGTGAAACGTGCCGAACGAGTATTTCTTGGGTAAGGAATACCTAAGAAAAGAGACGGGATGTTGCAGGTCCACCACGCCGAGAATGGAATATAAGGTCTGTGTTATTTGAGTTTTTTTAATTTGGAATTCCAAACAAACGAAGAAAAAGTGAACTTTTGAAATTAATTTGAACATTTAAATTTGAATAATCTAAAATTGGCCAAAGAAACTTTAAAAATAATTAATACCAAATTTTATCCATGGATAATTAAAGAACTCTAATTTTCTGCAACAATAATTTTAGATATTAAATATGTACTTACTTGTAAAAAGTTTTTCGTTTGTAAAATAATCAAAGTTCACACCACTCATAAATGCTTTTCCAATCTTAATTTCCGCTTTGCATGCTGACCTATTCTTATAACTATCAAACACACACTTAATTCACAACTTGAATTATATATGTAACTGTTTAATATAAGTTTTCAACCATATTATTCTAAATGCACTAAATTGATGCACATTGAACTGTTAAACGTTTGCATCCTCCATGATAACTGTGTACTATAATTTTGTGACGACGAGAAACGTTGAACCGGAAGAGTTGCTCCGTTGCGCCGAAGCAGCTACTATAAGCGTTCAGTGCGCATGACTATCAAAGAATACAGAGGAGGTTCAGGAATATTTGTGTGTGTAAAATTTTGAAGATTTCATCAACAATTTATTAAAATATTTTTATTTAAGTGTTGGTATTTTTCTTATTCCAGTCAATGTCCATAACACTTTTCACGAACATTGTTTAAATCATTCATTCGATTATCATATGGTGAGATGATTGAAATAAAGATATATAATTTATTCAGGAATAGACCTATCACGAAATCATAATAAGTAAATGTTCATATATGTAAAAATTTTTCTAATAGGTGTCCAGGACTCAAAGAGAGAAGTCTCATGCTTCCGACTGCAATATAAAATTTAAACAATACATACAATTAAAAAATTTTCATATAATCATATAGGGCTAGCCGAAGGTAAAAACGGGTAAATAAAGCTAAATCATATAAGTATAAATATATTAAAATATAACATATCCACTATAATATATATATATATATATATATATATATATATATATATATATATATATATATTTAGTTAACATACAAGGTGGACTCCTCCCATGTTAAATCTGAGGTATAAGTGAGCTCCGCGGTAAAATGGGCTCCGATATACGGAGCCCAGTTTACCAAGTCCCAAAAAAAGCATCAGCTACCTTATATTTATGTCTAGATTGATTTGGCATAGTTTTTATAAGGAGCTAATTTTGGCCCTTTTCGTGAATTTGTATATTTTTGTAGTGCGCGTGTATATTTCTAGATGGCGATATGTTGAAAACTTGATATACATTTTATGTTATATTTCTAGGTCTTAGTAGGATCCGATAACTTTGGCACCACTGCAGTTGAGTACCCCATCACTGTAGCGGTCAGAGTGAGCTCCTTCTAGTATTATTCTACTAAATTGGTAAAGAATTACATCAACGGTTATTTCTTGTTACAGTTAAACTATTATTCAAGAAAATCAAAGCTATGAGTCTATACCATGCAAGGGCTCTCAAGTAATTTGACATTTTAAACGATTCGGTAACGGGAGCTTTGGAGTTGACTGTTTTTTGTTTTAGATATGAATGCAAATTATAATTACTTTAATTCATTTAGATAACATAACTCTGTCATTTTGAATCTTGAAAGTAATTTTAATGAAAATATTCAAAACGTTTCAATTACATTGTAGATCTTATTGACTCGAGGCTAAAACAATTTTTATTATATTGTAAATAGAAAGTGTGAAATTAATAATCTACTTTTTCGGCTTATAATTTTACTGATTGAATACATAAGTTTTTCTTGAATTTAAAAATGGCTGAGTAATCAAGATGTTTATTTCATTTCTTTTTTGTTCCTATTTAGGTTTGAGTTCAATTTGGCATATAGATTATGGTTTTTTTCCTTTATGTTTATAGATTATATCTACCTGCTTTAATATTATGGCAAGATAAACTGAATGAATATAACCAAATATTACGTTAATTACATATAGAGACTGTTAGACGATACCAAAGAAGAGGGACAATTACCTAAGCTGAAGCCTTCGGATATCCTAAAAATTTTCTAGAAAATAGGACTAAAGAAAATACTCTAGTTTCTCAGACTTTCCTCATGAACTAAGTAGAAAAAATGAGGCACAATAGATCTCTTAGGTATCAGTGAATGTTACCCCAGTGAACATTCATACATACACGATACCAAAAATTATTTACTAAATATAACTAATTTGCGTCCTAACTGAGCTAGAGTTTTTTTCCAATTCTAGCTTATATGCTTTGTACACATACGATGTAAATATCAAAATTCTTTTACGCGATTTTCGTTTTTTTCAAATAATTTTCATGCTAGCATTTTAAGTTGGCGTCATGAAATTATGAGAATTTTAAGTGTTCAAACCCAACAAAAATTCAAGTTGTTTATAAATACCATAACAAACATTATATTTGTTCAGCTGCAGTATATTTTAAGAGCTAAAAACTTATCATGATTCGCTACACTGATTCTTAAAATGGGAAATACTAAGAACAAATTATCTATTTCTGAAGGTAAGCATCCAAATTATAGCATGATCTTGATAAACACTCTTCTGTTTTTGTTGATTCGACATAATTTTGGGATTACCAATCTAATTAAAAATCGAGAGCTTCGCTCGAGGGCTTTGATAAAATGACTATCAATATAACATTCCATTGACCAATGAGATTTCATAAATTTTAAAACAAACCAATCGGAAATTCTTTATAGCGACTATTGCACTTGAGCAAATATTAGCGACTACAGAAACAGTAACTTTCATTTGGAAACGTTGAATATAACTTCAAATGATTCTGACAATTTTAGCAGTAAATAAATTGTCATGTCATAATAAAATTTGTCCACGGCTGTTTGATAATTGATAATGTTCACTATTTACGTGTGGAGGTTCCTAAGAATGATGACCTTCATTATTCACTAGTCAATAATAAGTATTGATAATCAACAAATCCCAGACAGGCCGTCGCAGGGCGAGTTCCAGCGATTACAATACAGATGATTGCTAGTATTTTAATTATTATACTGAATTAAAATTACAAGAAAGTTTAATATGAAAAACGAATCAGACGGTGAAATGAATGTTACCCCGCCGAACATAAGGGAAGCAGCACAAATATGCAGACTCATTAGCTTGTACCCACGACTTCGTCGACGTAGATCGTCAAATTAAATATTATGCTGATATGTAACTTATCTTGCTGCAAAAAATTCGTTGTTTTTTTAATTCAAATAAATTCAATATTTAAAACGAAACAAAGTGGAATTTTATTATTATATATTATTCTGAAGTTAAATAAATTTTTGCAATTATACATATCCACACATGTAGTAGTGTGTGCGCAACATAAATTTAGTTCAGCTCGTAAATTTAAAAAACTCCAATACTGTCTACTTTTTTTAACTTTACTACTCCATATCTAGCAAACTAGGGTGAATATAACATACCAAAGTCCCAAAAAATGGACGCCTCTTTGCATAAAACAGTGCGATATCTTTTCAGTATATATAGCAGTTATTTCGGGCTCCAGTGGAGTACAAACAAGGCACGTGGTTAGAAACAATTATTGAATGTCCACGATGACATTTCGATTTAAGAGAATATTAAATTTGGCTTTAAATCGGGTTCCAGATTGTAAGTATTTTTACAAAGTTCAATTTATATGATAGTGTGTGATAACAAATAATGTTTATATTATTACTTTTAGAAAATAAGTCAATTTTTCTGAAACATTTTTACATTGTTTTAAAGCTAAACAACAGCCATCATATAACACATCCACACATCCATTGACGAAATTAAGTATATGAATACTATTTCATATCTCAAATGAAATTATTTTAGTGAAAAAAATTAATAAGTTTCCGAGATATTTATTTTTTCTGGTCTGAACACTTTGTAGAAGAAAATAAAATATGAAATATCATGGTAAAGAGTAACCATAAACATCCGTCTTAAGAGCAACAAAGCGGTAAAATAAAAGGTACTTTGAATATAGGACGTAGAAAAATGACTATTAATATACAAATCATAATTATTTTTTATTAAATAATCAAGACAAAAGAATCTCGAAAACCGTTACATTCAGGCATAGGGAAACGTTAAGTATATTTGATTGCAATCTAATATAGAATTGGGATGACAAAAAAGTATGTTTGTCATTTAAAAAAACATAGTTATTGCTATTATTCATTATCCAAAATTTACGTTAATTATTCTTCACCCTGTATAAAAAATTAAAAAGTTTCTCTGGGATATTATTGAGTTACCTTACAGTGACCGATGTAGAAATTGAATAATTATAATTCATCATCAAATTTATAGTTTAAAAATAACAGTCAAACATGATTTTTTTTATTAAAATAATTATCTCGCCATGAAACTAAAGTATATGACTTTGTCATAATAAGTTGTTTATAATTAAACCAGCAATCTAGAAAGTTAAAAATATACTGGGTGTTTCATTTGGAATAACGAAGTCGACTGCAACATAACTATGAGTATGTATCAAATAAATCATAATATATTAGGGGTAAGATGTTTAATTAATAGCCGATAAATTCTGAACAGTTTGTACATAACTATTATAGATGACAATATTTTCATGTTTCCTACTTTTTTCATTAGTCGGGTTTTACTTTTTGAATTTACTTTTTATTCTGTATGCGATTACATCCTCTAGCGCATAGGTTCTCAATCGGTGGTACGCGTACCACCGGTGGTACGCGGGGACATTTCAGGTGGTACGCAATCATATATTAATAATAACAATAAAAACTGTTGAATGCGAATAACATTAATTCACAGTTACGATGCAACATTTCCTCGTTAAGAATACAATTGCTCCATCTGTGTTTTACATAGAATAGTGGCAGTTTGACGCTGACCTTGAGGCTACACAAACAACCCGAGTGAATCCCACACCGACAGTTCTGTTTTGACAGTGGCATGAGCTGTGTTACTTTCTCACCCAGTGGTTTCATTCAGATGCCAATGTTAGCTGTTTTTTTATTGTGTTCCATGAAGTGAAGTTCAGTTTTAGTTTTTAGTAGTAATTCTGCATTAGTTTTTAGTGGACATAATGAAGCGATATTTGACTAACCCCTCCACCTCTAAGGACAGTCAAAAGAAGATTGAACCTCAGCCAAATCGTAAGTACGATGCAACTTATTTACAGTTAGGATTTATAGTAAAACCTGGCACAGAAAATAACGATAATCCTATTCCACAATGTGTTGTATGCTCAGAAACACTTTCAAATCAGAGCATGAAGCCTTCCTTACTAAAGCGGCACCAGACTACTAAGCATCCCGATTTGGTTGACAAACCTATTGAATTTTTTCAAAGAAAATCTGAATTGTGTAAGAGAGAAAATCAGTGCATGGCAAAATTTGTAAATATAGACAAAAAACTAGTCAAAGCATCGTACCTTGCCAGTTATAGAATAGCTAAAGAAGGGAAGCCTCATACAATTGGCGAGACACTTTTACTTCCGGTCGCTAAGGATATGGTCGAGGCAGTATTAGGCGAAAAGGCAGAAAAGGAGATCGAGCAAACTCCGTTGTCGAATGACACAGTAAAGAGGCGAATTGTGGAGATGTCCTCGAGTATTGAAGAACAGCTTTTACTTCAACTGCGCGAATGTAGATACTTTGCACTGCAAGTAGACAAGGCACAGACATAACAAATATGGCGCAGCTTCTTGTATTTATACGTTTTGATTATCAAAGTGAAGTAAAGGAAGAATTTTCATTTTGCAAACCTCTTGAATCAAACACTAAAGTTGAGGACATATTTAATGTCATAAATGAGTACATTATAAAAGCGAGAATATCATGGTCTAAATGTGTTGGTTTGTGCACGGACGGCGCAAAAGCTATGTCGGGTCATTTAAGTGGATTAGGAGCAAGAATAAAAAAAGTTGCTCCAGAATGCCAAAGTACTCAATGCGTTATTCACCGAGAAGCTTTGGCTTCTAAGGTTATGCCTGCCAACCTTAAGTCTGTTTTAATGGATAGCGTAGAGGCCATTAATTTTATTAAGGCCAGGGCTCTTAATTCACGGCTTTTCTCTTTAATGTCTGAAGATATGGGTGCAAAATATCAAACTCTTCTCCTACATACCGAGGTTAGATGGTTGTCACGAAGCAAGACCCTAACTCGTCTATTTGCACTGAGGTCAGAAGTCTTTAGGTTTTTAAGTGAACAAAATCATGACATGAAACACTTGTTCAATGATGAAGAATGGCTATCACGATTGGCGTATTTGGCTGATATTTTTGATAGGCTTAATATCTTGAACATGGGACTTCAAGGGCCAAGTACAACAGTGTTCACTACCAACGATAAAATATCATCCTTCAAGAAAAAGTTGGTTCTGTTTCGCTCTCAAGCACAGGACAAGGATTTCTCTGCATTCCCTACTCTTGCTGCATTTTTGGAAGAAAATGATATTTCTCTGAAGCCAGAAGTGACTGATGATATCACTAGTCATATGGAAGCCCTTCAAACGAGTTTTGATAAATATTTTAATCAAGATTTTTCTAAATATGAATGGATTAGAAATCCATTTTCAGGGAAATTTCCTAGTGGTCCTAGTCACTCAAAAGAGTGTTTCATCGACCTTATAAGTGACAGCTCAATGAAAGATGCGTTTAAAGAAAAATCTTCAATAGAATTTTGGATAGGGACAAAAACTGAATATCCATCAGTGTTCGAACATTCGTAACCTCGTACTTATGTGAATCGGGCTTTTCAGAGCTGCTGTTCATCAAAAATAAATACCGAAACCGCATTAGTGTTGAAGAGGACTTGAGAATCAAGATAAGTTCAATCGACCCAGATATTGAAAATTTGATCAAGAACAAACAACAACAACAAGCTCATTAGGATCTATTTATATTTAAATGACTGTGTTCAATTAACTAATTCAAGATTGTTTTTAATGTATGATACATTTTATTTTGTAAATACATACATACAGTTGTAGAATGCATTTTTATTTTCCTAAACCTGACCAAATTTAAATTATATATAACTATATATTATATATAAATAAATAAATAAAAATATATTTAAATATAAGGTGGTACGTCAAAATCTCTGAAAATTTCAAGTGGTACGTGGTTACTAAAAGGTTGAGAACCCCTGCTCTAGCGGGTACTTTCAATATACATTTTCAATTTTGAAATGTAGAATCATGGGTTATCTGTTTACAGAATACAGAAGGCGTCTTTTAGATTTGCACACTGACTAAACTTGTGCAGATTAATTATAAGTAATTATTCGCGTGTACTGACAAGAAGTGTCCATTTTAACTCAATTGACATAAAACATGAAATTGGTAGTTTTGACAGAAGTTTCATACTGTATTATTGTCATAAATGATTTAAATTGTCTTATTTTATAAAAGACATTGTTTGTTAAGACTAGACAATGTCTCAGTAACACGGACACATCTGGTTATGAATATTAACCACCTGAGGAAAGTTTTTTCCAATCGTTCAAACAGAGAAAACAATCTTTTTGACTCATCAGAGCATATCACGATCCCACAAAATAAGGTGCCGTTGACAAGCTATGCCGTTTCATAAAACTCTTCCTTGTATTTCCACTACAATTCGAAAAATGAAATCGTAACACGTAATTTAACACTGGGAGATTCTACGTTTTAAAAAAATTATGATTCACATTTAGAACAGATGTCGTTTTCATTTGAACTTGATCCAGTAGGCTCTTTCATATCCGAATATAATTTATCACTTGAACAAGTAAAACATACAGCACTGGATAGTTCAACAGAAAAAACCAAGCCTCTTGGTTCTGATGTTCAAGAATTGCCCAGAATATCTAAGAAAAAGCGACGACCACATCATTCCACATATTGTCTACAAGATGTTCAGAATTTTGGAAGACATTTGATGCGTCATCATTCCGATGAATTTTGATGTTCAACGTTTTTAATCTTTACAAAAGGATTCAAAACAACGAAAACAAGCTTTGGATCAAATTCGACGTCATGGAGATTTTGTAACGATATAATTCCGATTAGCGAAAATGAGAAAAGCAATGTGAACCGTAGTATTTCTTGTAAATTTTGCAAAGGATATTATGCCAATAAGTCTTTAAGGCGGCACGTAAAAAAATGTCCTTCGAATCCTGATCCCAAAAAAACCTTTAAGATCATAAAGCGAATGTGAAACGGTTATGGCTGGTCCTTTATGCCTAAATGATCCTCTAAGACTGAGCGGAGTACTAAACACGCTGACAGGTGATGATATTTCTCTTAAATAGCGGTCTTAAAGTAGCGGTTTATCGAAAGTACTATTTCGTTTTGGTAAGCCTTTTTGTTATTAATATTTTGCAGGCTGTTAATTCTTACCCATTCGGCATTAGTTTTGGACTGATTTTCTACCCAAAAATATAGATAGTTATAGGGTTAGGGAGAAAATATTTGAAATGAAATTTTTAGTAGTTATTATTTTTCGCTATTTTCTGCAATACTATTTCATACAGTGTGAGACAAAAAATAAAGGACGGTAAATATTCCGAAATTGCAATTCTCTTATAAATTATTCTATATTTAGAAATTTCGTCGGTATATTTCTGCTTTTTTGTGTTATTACTGTTAGTTTTGGTACTTGTTAAATTCTTCAGTTTTTGAGATATGCATTTTTGAAGTTAGTGCCAATCAAGATTTTATTTACGTCAGAAGTTATCGTGTAATACAAAAAAGATGATATACTTAATTTCTTGTATATTATACAACTGTATATATGGGATATTTTCAAAATAACATGCTAAACACGTACATTGGCTATTTACATTTTTTAAACTATATAAGTGATATTCAATAGCTATGTGTAAAGCAATTTTGCGGGGTTTTTTATTTACGATTTTAGCCACCAATTCTTAAATGTTTTAGTTTTGACACAGGAGCTATTGAGTACTAATTTATTTCACTGTTGGTCACTCGTACAAAGAAAACAATTTGAAAAAGCGTTTAGTTAATCAAATAATGAATTTGAACCACTGAATATCACTTCAGAAAAAAAATCCTCTGTTATGTGTTGAGCATGTTAATTCAAAAATACCCATTAATTACTTATCTAGTCGATATATTTAAGCATATTTTTATATTATTGTGCGATCTACAATAACCGCATCTAAAATATATTTTCTATGTTGTATTACACGTGGAATTATCATAATAGAATCTTAATTGTTCATAACTTTAAAAATGTATATTTCAAAAACTGATCATAGGAAAATCTTAAGAATTCAATACTCTCATTGAGTACTAAAACTAGTAACCAAAACTTACAGACATTAACCAGAATTAAGCTGAGCTTATCAGCAATTTAAGTGACTGGATCGAGTACAAATGCATATCAAGTTTTCAAAGAAAGATACCAGTCGCCACTTTTCATAAAAAAGTGCAGGGTCCTTATTCGGATCAACTATTAATACAAAGTAAATTAGGTGTGCATAAAATGGGAGGGAGAAGGTAGCATAGATTCATGTAAATGCATCAGTCAAAAATGTAAATGTTTATTTCCATTAAAATATATAATATAAGCTCGACTATTGAGCTTATTTTTGTCAACAGGTTTTTATATGATATGCAAATATGCTAATTCATAGGTATCATTACGTTTTCACTCTTTCATGTTATAAACAATTTAAGTCTCTTCAATATAAGTCAATTGTTTCTAATTTATTATTTTTTATTTCTCATAGTTGTTGTTTCAAATTAACAATTTCAGTTTCAGATTAAAATTTCTTACGAAAAAAGCCGATTGCAATCGTTTTAAACAATGTCAATACCTAACTGGCAATTATTCTTTTGATTGTATGTATTTACTGGCCGATAGTATATGTGGCAACGCCGCAAGGAGTCCATATTACCTGAAATGTATCATATTGGGAGCCTACCTTGCTTTTGAAGAATGGAAATATACACCAACGGAGCCTTCTGTAACCGCAACATATAACGGATCCCACTACGCCGTCAACTTATATAGTGGTATACATGAAATATACGCTAGGAGCCCAAATTGGACTACAAGTATAACGGAGTTCACATTAGCCTGCAACAGTATATATATATATATATAATATATATATATATATATATATATATATATATATTTATATATATATATATATATATATATATATGTATATATATATATATTAATATGAATTGGCTATAGTGTAATAAGAATGTTATACTTATTTTATTTTAGTTTAAATTTACTTTAAGTTTATTGTTTGCCCGGTATATTGATGATTTTATATATATGATAACCAGTTTATATTACTAACATGAAAACTTCTCATCTTAGGGTAGAGTTCAAGTATTTAGGATAAAATGATTTCAGAATTCTATATATATTAGCGCCAAAGGTAATAAATGCTTTATATTTCGAAAATAAATTTGTTAATCAGAATAAGTTACTTGTTCAATGATTCCAAACCAAATACGGTCCTGTCCTGCTTAAAACAAATCTGCATAATTCAATAGATGTCATTCAGAGCTTCTGCCTATGGTAAGTAGATGGTGCGCAAGTCACCAGATGAAATGAATAACTGAATAACTCAAAAATAGTTTAAAAACGTTCTTCAAAGGAAAAACGATATTTAATTTAATGAAAATAAATACATTACACTTTTACAAGTGTTCTTGAAGAAATTCAACTATCTAAAAGGATGACTCTTTCATACAACATACACGCACTCTGGTGAGATATTATTATAAGAGTGAAATACAATTATACAACTTCATAAACATATGATTTTTAGAAAATGGCGAAATACACTCCTAAAAGCGTCTTTGCGTCACAAAATTTTAGTTCTTTGCATAAATTGGTAAGTACGCTAGACTTTTTAATATATTAATAAATTAACAGCTGTTACCTTTAAATATATATGCAAAATGAAAATTCGTTTTTTTTATGAGTCATGTTCTCTGAAATTCACATTATTATATACTTTTCTGCTCTGTTATGTCTAAACAGCTACACTAACTTACTTTAATGTTTTAATCAACAAATATTATGAGATTAGCTTGACTTTACAGAATAAAGCATTATTAATTTCTTATCATGAACAAATTCTGATACTTGATCTTTTTAATAAAAGTTTGGTTAATTTATTTCACATAAATTGTTTATCACACCTATTCGCAATTATCCCTAGATTATACAGTCTGTCCTTTCTGTATGCCTTCTCTATCGAATAGTGGATCGTACAGATTGTCTCCATTCAAACGTTAAAAAAATTTTTGACTTAAAAAAAATTCTTCTAGATTACAATGCACAATCTTAATTCTTTATTGTTTGATATACAGGGTGTTTCACTCTATAATATATATATATATATATATATATATATAAATTTATTTCTTTCGATTGATATTATTATATATGGTGCGTTTATGGTATTATCTATTTTGGTAAGTTGGTTTGCGCACTAAAGTGGTGCAATTTATGCATCTTTTTGTTAAAAGACTTACACTATTACTTTATCAAAAAAAATTAAAAAAAAATTATCATTTTTCTGAATTCTGAAATATTTAGTTGGTTTTTTTGTGCTTAGACTTTCTTCATTGGTTATTAGTTTCTGATTTAATATTTTCGCTGATATAAATAGGATGGATTACAATTTGAGAGTCAATTATCTTAAGAAGGATATGCTTATTCATGAGCTTTGCGTTCGCGGTATTCACGTAGATGATTCTAGTACTGTGGAAAGGCTTAGATCAACGTTGCGTCCTTTACTCCTGATAGAGAAAAACAGTAAATCTTTAAATTATCCTTCCAATAATTTCGATTGTGACGAAGAAATAGAGTTTGTGCAAACTTCTTTGAGAAAATTAATTTCTTCCATCTAATCTACTCCTGGCGACAATGCTAAAACTAAATCTGAGACAGAATAATTTTAGTTTGACACTGATTAGACAACAATTTTTTTTACCGATTTTCTCTAATTTATATTTATCTTGATATTTGAGTTATTTCAGTAAATTTATTTTTATTTCATTAGTTATCTTCTATTACTCTACTTTGTGTTGGTTATTATTTTTTTTTGTTAACTAAATTGGTTCTGTACTCTACCTATAATTTTTCACCTTACGTGTCTATTTTCTTTTATTTAATTGATTCTGGATTTTTTTTATAATTATATTTATCTATTTTATTCCCAAGAATTTCATTCCCATTTTGCTTCGAACCTTACCCACTACCTTTTTTTTGTTTTGAATGTATTTTGGCTATATTCATGGATTATCGTCGTGAAAATTCTTCTGGAAGTTTCCCTCCTTCCTATGGAGAGGGGGAGTTGTCACTATTTAACATTCCTGAGTTACCCTGTATTCATAAATTAAAATTCTTATCATTTTAGTATAACCTCGATATATTCAAGTGAAATATCTGGTTAATTTACCCACAACTGACTGTTATTATGCCCAGTTCACGTTCTACTTCTGCAACTCTTTCAACTAAATCGTGATTTTACCTTATAATTCAAATATCTATTTAATGTTTCGTTTTATGTTAGTTGCATAGGCAAATAGCATCGTGTTGTGCTAAAATCAACATTTTTTTCACGAATCAATTCGGTAAAATGTAGGGTTTTATAATAAAGGAAATTGTAATCTACTATTTTGAAACAATGCGTGTATACAGGCCTTCACTGTCGTTTCTACACTTTCGTTGTTTACCAAGCGCATTAGTTTTTGACATCTAATGTTTTTTATTTGATTTATTTCTATCGGGGTCTGCGAGAACGAAATTTGAAGAGAATTTTGGATTCCTCTTCACTTCGAGAGTTGTGTTCGGTTGGTTGGAGAGATAATACCCCGTATTTTGTGACTTTTTTGTGGATTTTGGCTTTTTCTCCGAAGAAATCTTCATGGATGTTTGGTTCTGAACTGGTTCTTTGGTTGAATACGTGAAGATTTATCTGAAATTCAGGATTTTTAGACCACCGACTACACATTTCTTTGAAACCCCTATAAACCATCCCAGGGTAAGATATTATTTTGCTTCACTTATTCCGTAAATTGGTACTCGTGATTTTTTTTATTATGAGTCTAGTTTGTTTTCTTTCATTCTGGAAATAAGTAATTTTCGTTATTATTTATTCCTCGGTTAATTTTGACACGTGGTAATTGGTTTAATTAGGGGTCAGAGTGCACACGCTTAGAAAGAACATTAATAAGTCTAAAAAAGAATATGCGAATAGAATCATAGAGAATAGTCCAAATTCTTCTAGCGGATTATAGAACGCATCAATAGTATTTGTCCAAATCGAAAACCTAACGCAGCAATAGAGACATTAGAGGTGAGTAATGAACTCATACCATCAAAGAATGAAATTGTAAATATATTTAATAATTATTATAGCGACATAGGTGAGAAATATGCAAGTAAAATTAATGATATGAAAATTTTTTAAGAAGTTATAACCAATATAAATAACACTATGTTTCTCTATCCAGTATCAGAAACAGAAACGATAAATATCAAAAATAAGTTAAAACTAAAAAAATCCCCAGGGTGGGATAATATCAGATCAGAAACTTTAAAGGAAATAAATATAGAAATTGCCAAGCTTCTAACTAATATTTTCAATAAATGTTTCCAAATAGGTAAATTCCAAAATTGTTTAAAAACTTGTATCATTGAACCACTACACAAACACGGTAACAAACAAAAAGTCGAAAATTACCACCCTATCTCATTATTGTCGGTGTTTTCGAAAATACTGGAAAAACTTATGAAGAATAGATTGTATGAATTTCTTCGAAAGTTCCATGTACTCTCTAATAACCAGTTCGGTTTTATAGAAGGCCATATTGCAACTGACATCGCAATTATATAAGGCGTTAGATAAAAAAGTCCTGATTATATGCATATTTGTGGATTTATCAAAAGCCTTCGATACCGTTTGTCATAAACGTTTATTAGAGAAACTGAAATGCTACGGTATAAGAGGTCAAGGTTATTTTTTATTAAAAGACTATTTATCACAGCGAAAACAAATATTGAGTATAGACGGAGTTTCAAGCTGTTCTAGGACGGTAACCTGTGATGTTCCGCAGGGAACAGTCCTGGTACCTTTATTATTCACGATTTATACAATTAGTTTATTGTATTGCCAAACATCAGGAAAAATAGTCAGTTTCGCAGATGATATGGCCATAATATATGAGGGTGAAAGCTGGAGAGACCTCAAAGTATTAGCAGAACAGGATTTAAGACAAATATGCAACTGGTTCAAATATAACAAATTAACTCTAAACAGCCAAAAAACAAATTACTTACCGTTCACATCCTATTCCAATCACCTTCCTGATCTGGGGCCATTGATAATTGATGACCAAACACAAATTTTTGAGAAAGATCGAATCAAATACTTAGGAACCGTAATACATAGACATTTAATGTGGGCCTTACAAGTAAACAATGTCAATAATAAATTGAGAGGTCTGCTGACTAAATTCAGATTCTTGGCTAATTTCTTTACATTGAAAAACCTTAAAATTTTGTATTTCTCGTTTGTGCAATCTCAATTGCAATATGGTATCCTAGGTTGGGGAGGTGTAACCGAAAGCAATTTGCAGGGTCCTAATCTATTACAAAAATGGATACTGAGAATCATTTATAAAAAGGATATAAGGTTTTCTAGTGACAAAGTTTTCTCAAGAAATAAAATATTTGATGTGAGACAAATTTTATGTGAAAAGATTCACAAATATACATACAAATAAAAAAACAACCAGTTTCACATTGTCACAACACGAGAGCAAAAGAAAACTTCAATATTCCAATATGTGAGGAAACAATCGGTTAACGCTTAGTGGAATTTCTGTCAGCAATAATTTATAATATTTTACCTCTCAACTTGAGAAACATTAATAACAATAGAACATTTAAACGCTCTATAAAGGAATGGATGTACAATACTGACCAAAAAATATTCAATAATCTAGTCGACCTTATATTTTGTATTTGATGTTAGGAATCTAATTGATTCTATCAATTTGAATTATGATGTAAAATTTTCTCTATTTGGTCAATTTACCCTATTGTGACTGTTTCACCGATTATTGATTTTATCTAATTCAGACAATTAAATTCCCAATAATTATGTGTGCTGAAATTACAGGTGGGTGTTTATTTGTCGTTTTAATGAGGTGGCTGTATATCTATTTTATATTTTGTGGTGTTTTATAAGTGTATTTTTTAATTATGTGAAAATATCACGTCAAGCGTCTTTGGAGCTTCATTGATTTTATGTTTATTCATGTATATTTAACAATATTTACTTTGTAAGTTGTTTATTGTATTGTATTCCTTGAATAAAGATGAATAATATCATTATCCCCTTTAAGTTATATTGCGGAGCTAAACTCTAGAAGATATTAATATTTTGTTAATTTGCCAGTACCTATAAGGTCGATATTTCCCAAGCACGCCACATTGTGAATATCTAATTTTTAACTAAAAAGATAATTGCTATATAATAAATATGTATACTTACACAAATTTCTCCGAAAAACAATACACTTTTTCTTGATGCCAGGCTACCAACTAAAAAGTGAATGTGGGTTATCTGTGGTGAACACCTGTTGTGTTCGAAAAAGTTGCCCTCTCAAAATATTATTATAGGTCAGTAATAGATGGGGCAAATAATAAGTTGGAAATTTATATTCCTATTTCGTCTCAATAAAACGAGATATGAGGTAGTGTTAATTGTCTGGTGTTATGTTAAAGATGTTTTTATATATAAATAGGTTAATATGGTACAACGGAATGTATTTTGTTCTATACATTAACGCTAAGTATCTTAAAAAGTGTGTTCATAATTGTGGGTGAAAAGTAATCGATAGACAGTCAATAAATGTATTCAAAAATTGTAAAATTATTAAATAAATTTCAACTATTTTTAGTTGAAATTATAATATTAAATGAATATATCGTCAAATAAGCGTTTTACATTATAATAATAACTGGACTATGACGGTATTTAAGTCAAACAAAAAGCCGAAACCTCAAAGTTTACACTATATCTCTTACGCCGACTATACCATAATATACTGTTGACTAAACTTATGCGCACATATAACGGCATCGGACGGACGGTAAGGATGGAATGGGCGGTGCTTCACGGATTATTATTTCGGTTATCGCATATATCCTATCGGCATCGCCGGAAAAATTAAAAATTAGTTGCAAATATGTCTTCGTGTGGTGAATATCTAGCCATTCTGTTGGACGAATAAAATTAACAAAAACCAATAAATCGTAAACATTTGTGAAAGATGGGATGTTTTTGGGGAATATGTACATCTATTTCCGAAATTCATGAATGACCTGGTCACTTATGTAATATATTTCTTTGTAATTTTCAAATCGCATTATGAAATTTTCGTTAAAAATCATTTTTCTGCCTATTCTTATAACCACCAGTCAGTAAATATAAATGAGTTGCAGGCAGAAACCTGCAAAATGTCGATGATGCCACGGCAATATCCGACTAGCATCGCACATTCGTCGGTATCGGCACGTATAGTACGCATCGTCCAGATTTTTATTCTGATGCCTACCAATCGCTCATATGTGTTTTTAAAGTTCTAAGGACTGCACCATGTTTTCACAAATGCGATATTGAATGTAAATAGCCACATAAACGTGCCCATTGGATAAATTCATCAAAAAATGGATTCACTGAAACGACTAGGGAAGACTAAAGTATAGTTTATTTTTATAATTCGCTTATAAGCGAGACTTCATCATACCATTGTTTTTAGTCTCATAATTGAATATCTTTGAACACTTAATTAGTGTTCGAATTTGAAAAATTCTTCCAGAGAAATTTAATTAATTACATTCATCAACACCTCCCTAATAATAATGCCACCTTCCATACGACCACCTATTAATCATATAAACTTCCATTCACTTCAACATTAAACCGGCACATGTGAGAAGTGACGTAGGCCACATGAAAAATGTTACGTAGACCTTCTAAAACCTCTATCCCCTTCCTCCCACATGATTCACACATAAATACGATACCAAACTACAAATCATCTTCTTCCTACACCAACCACAGCACGAGTATGTAGTCTCTCTCAGCCTTTACCGGTAAAGTGCCGGCTTTTTTAAAAGCAAGAACAAAACAAATCTCTCTTAAAATAACAAAAATTAGAATACATTGACGCTCTTGATTGCAATGCCGTAAAATAAACTTTCGTAACCAGTGAATAAATAGTGAAAAGTGTAACATGTTTAATCTTGACCGGACCCAATGAAGTTAATTAAACCACAAAGATGTGTAATAAATGCGAATATTAAATAGGAAAACTTGAATCAGTAACTTTCAGAACACACGGTGAAATATATATTTTATTTCAAATATAATAAAAGTTGAATTCGACATACTTTTTGTTTATCAAAAATGCGACAGGACCATAACAATTTGCAACAATATAACAATTAACTAGGGCGAATTTGAATTATTGTTTTGTATACAAACGGTTAGTAATAAAAAAATTGAGGCCACTCCAAAACAAAAAATGCAACCTTTGCAATTCAACACAAAACGCCGAACAAAATTTGGGGAAATGATAAAAAGTAAGTTCAGAGCAGACAGAGCAGAGAGTTGGGCGAAAAACGCGAAGGGAGAAAGTCCTTCCCTGTCACGGTAACAGGTGTCAGTGTGTCAGGGCGTCAAAGCGATACTCAGATATCCTTGGCAGTGAACGCTGTCCCCCTGAGAAAACACAAAACGGGAAAAACTCCGACCGTGATCCAGCATAGCTCAACACCGGATGCTAGAAATTTAGCGTCATACGCAGTTTCTAGATAAATATCGAAAACAGTCAGTGAGCAGAGACAGGAGAAGAGAAGTTTCCACATAGTAACTTTTTGAACAAGTCTAAGAATTTTTTTTGGGAAAGATTTATTCATTTTTTTGTGCGCTGGTTCTAAACTTGATATTGATAACATGGATATTTGCATGGGTAGAATATATAACAGTTTTTTTTCACTGTGTAATTGGACAAAATTCATAGGCTCAGTTAAATCTGTAGGTCTTGGCTCATAATTTGGGCACCGCTCGTTCTATAGGATATAATTTTATCGTGTGAGATAGTATAGTAAGATTTCACACAAGATTGTAGAAACGATTTTTTCTTTAGTGTATATGTAACTTGACAGGATTTAGGTATTATTTATTTTTTTTCGTGCCACATAATTCTCACCCACCTCGTAGATAGGCGTAAGTGAATGTTAAAACAAGGCTAATTGTAATTTGTTTCATTTGCCCGGAGCGTGTGATATTGTCTCCGTATAATCAGGTCATCATTGAATTTTTGTCACGATTACATAATTTTGATTTCTCTGACGCGGTTATATCATTTACTTATATGTAGCGAAATAAATAAACATTATAGTTTATTCGAAGGAAGCAAAACTGCAACTCGGAAATTTTGTTAATACACACTGAACTGTTTATCGATAAGATTTATATCAAAATCAGCAGAATTATAATTCTCTACTTTCACATTCTGTTTACATAAAGTACAATGATATTCGACAAATAGGAAAATTATTAGCGGGCGATTTGTACCTTGTTTTTTTAGTAGATAAGTATTCTCGCAGTGAGGCAGGTCAAACTACGAAATAGGGGCGAAATCATACGGCCCATGCGCACCTTGAAAAGTGTAGATAAGTCTGTAATATTTTTTTTATTGGGGAAGATTTAATATTTTTTGTTGTTGGTCATATTTTATACAGTGAAAGATATGATATATTATTTTATACATTTGTGGTTACCGAAACTTTATTCAGATCCCTACCACGGCTTTTCCTCTAGAGTGAGAAGTGCATTTGGATACGATGCTGAACAAAGAGATCAACTCTGGCCTGGCAAAGGTAATGATAGTCCAGGAGGTCCGCGCCTAAATCGGACTGGTTTTCTTTTTTTACACGCTCGGCTGCTTTATTTCATTTGGTGACAGCGATCTCCCAGATTCATACGAAGCTGTAATGCAAACTAATCAAGTTGTTACATTTGGTGACAGCAGCTATTAGAGATGCAACAATATATGCCTCTCTTCACATCAAAGAATGTTTATGGTCCTTCGAAAAAACATTATAATCCTCTCTTCACACCACAGACTGTGAATATAGTCCCAAATCGAATCCGGATAAATCAGCCTGACCAGTGCAGAATGAAGACCATGTGTGTTATAAAATCTTCAAGATCCTCCGTATTCGCCACACCACCTCACCCACAGCACAGCATTTAGTGAAAATAAACAGTATTACAGGTATTTTTAAATTTAATTCAGTGACTGATAAAAATTACGCATATATCTGAACAAAAAAACTTTGTGTAAATTTAAACTTACAGTGTTCGACAAAATTGCAAATCATAATTTGAAATTTAATTCTGGGACATTTAATATCAATCTTTGTAAAACTAAGTATATTCCCATTATGTAACACTCTTAAAACAACATATTTTTTATTCAGAATAATTTGTTCGACAGTATAATTTGTGAATAAATTTCATTCGGGTTCATGTGGAACAAAACTGTTCGTTCTGAAACATAAATTATATATTGTCAAACAATGAATATCTCACATTATAAAATTAATTTTGTATTTTCTTTTCACAGAAATTGTTTTGATATCTACATTTAATTGATACTCGTTACTATTATATTACTTTTTCATATACTTAGTACAGAGGATTTCAACAATATGCCTTTAAATCACAATCAGGCATTTCAGACATCACATTGAAAAATGCAAAACCCTTTTGATAATAAATTGAAAATCAAAATAAAATCAGAAAAATAATTTCAAAATTTTCATAGCATACAGGGTGAGACTCTCATATATTCGTTTACCATCAAGAGAAATACCAGTTTTTACAAGAAATAATACAAATCACAATACATTCACCAACTTGATGATTTGATCACAAATGAGTCTACAATCAATTGCAAATTTGAAAAATTTCAATATTGAAGGTCAAACTTACAAGGTGAACCTCTGAATTCAATTTCACACTCACCAGTAAATGAAAATAATTTCGATGTAACTTTAGACTTGTTAAATTCTAAATATAATAACACAAGGTTAATTGGAACTGCCCATTTTAATCGTTTAATCTCTTGTAAAAACGTAACAAAATGCACGGCATTGCAATTACTAACATTCAATTCATTATTGAACCTGAACATTAGTAAAGAAAATTTATTTGATTCCTTAACTGTTCACATATTGAAAAGCTAAATCAAATTATAACACAATGAGATCTGTCGAAGAAAAATACTTAATATCTCGATGCTATTTTATCGTTTAACAAAGAAATGTACTGTTTGGAAAAAACGTATTTTCATAAAACCTTAGACTAATAATTCATCTCACACTCATCATTGTCATTCTTCTGTTGTACTAGATAACCTTCTTACTCGCAAATCAAAACACTGTCAAATCAATATTCACTCCCAAATTAAAACACTGTCAACTCAAAACTCATTCTCAAATCAAGGTTTACTCTCAAATTAAAACACTTTCAACTCATTCCCAAATCAAGACTGGTTCTCAAATTAGAACACTCTCAACTCAAAACTCATTCTCAAAATCAAAACTAACTCTTATGGAAACACTTCCTCATTTAACCAACCCTCTTACAGTGTAGCACTCTCCCATTACAATGTCAACTGTTTTCTCATCATGAAAATCAAATCTTTAGTCCTCTGGAAGAGGACAGCGACTAATCCAAAAACTTAGACTCCCAGACACTTCGAAGAAAGGAGACACTTGGATTATGTTTGGATGGGAATGTTATCCACCTCCTTATTTGGAAAACGTTAACAAAAGAGACACAGGAATGATGTTTGAATGGAAATGTCATCCTACCCTCATTTGATACTTGGAAGCAACTTGTATATACTTGGAAGAAGAAGATACTTGGACGAAACTTGGATGATACTTGGAAGAAGATACTTGGATGATGCTTGGATGAAACTTGGAGGTACTTGGAAGAAACGTGAAAGTAACTTGGAAGAAACTTGGAGATACTTGGATGACGAAGATACTTGGATGATACTTGAAAGAAGGAGATACTTGAATAGAACCTGAAGATACTTGGAAGAAACGTGAGAATTACTTGTACGATACTTTGAACATGAAAAGATATTAACAGTCACAAAAACATTAGAACTGATATCTCACCCTCTTTTTCTTGACGAGACTTCAATAACTTGACTCCTCCTCATACAACAAAAATGAAATTGAAATTTCAAACCTCATTCTCGCCCTCAACAGAGCCGGGCCCCCCTCAGACAAACGTCTTTCATTATAAAACTCATACAAATATAACCTCAATAGTCAGCTAAAGACTCTCTTATATCTGCTCTTACACTCGTAGTTCCTACCGTGCACTATTACTCTCATGCTAACTCACATTTACAACTGAACTCCCACTTATACTCGCATATAATTGCACTCTTACTCTCATTTACATTCTCGCTCACGTTTGCATTCACACTCATAATTAAGCTGGCACTCGCAATCACTCGTGGCCACACTCACTCGTCGCTTCACTCACTTTTAATAACAATCTCACTCTACTTGCACTCGTAGTACTATTACATTCACTCGCACTTACTCATATTCACCTGTGGTCGCACTAACTTACAATTGACTTTGCACTCTTACTAACTCTAGTCTCATGGGCATTCTCTCTTATACTGGCATATGCATTATTACTCTCTATTGTACTCAATATATTCCCTCGCAATCTTACTTACACACATACTTGAATTTCCAACCCCACTTTTCCTTTACTCGCACTCGTAGTAGCATTTACTTCCCCTTGTAGTCATAATCTAACTCGAACTCGTGAACTATTAAACTTGAACTCACTCGTATACCCATACTCTTGCTTGCATTTAAAAACAAACTGGTACCACATTTGTATTAATCTAGATTCGACGTGACGTAACTCGATAGGCCCCAATCGGACCGGGTAAGCCTCTGCCGGTGACTGATTACGCCGGTATATAAATCAAGTAGACCGAAAAAATTGCCGCTAGGCTCCTTTCATCTTCTCTCATTCTCTATTCTCACTCTGTCATAAAACAAAACTCATCTCTTACTCATTGATCAGATCAAAAAAAAACTTCAAACCTTACAACTCTAAAAAATAAAAATTCTCATCAGATCCATTCATTTGTCATTACTCTTACCTACTCTCTTAACATTAAATAATCTCTCTCACACAGTCTCAAAAAAAACAGACTCTAGCAAAGAGACTAGATTGCTCACACCCATTCTCTCTCTCTCTCTCAAAAAATAAAAAATAGAAGCTCTAAGGAAATAAGAATACTTACACTCTCTCTCACTCCCTCAAGAAACCAAAAAAGGCTCTAGTAAAGAAACTAGAGTACTCACTTTCCCTCACACTTAAAAAAGTAAAAAAAGAGACTCCAATAAAAGACACTAGAGTACTCTCACACACTCTCAAAAAATAAAAAAGAGACTCTAGCAATGGAACTAGAGTACTCACACTTTCTCTTACGCACTCAAAAAACAATAGGGGGCTCTAGCAAAGAATCTAGAGTACTCGCACTCTCCCTCACACACTCTCAAAAAACAAAACGAAGAAATTAGAGAACTCACTGTCTCTCAAAAAATAAAACAGATACTCTAAAGAAAATAGAGTACACATACACTCTCTCTCAATCTCTCCCTCTCTCTCTCTCTCACACACACAACAAACAAAAAACAAGAAAAACTCTACTTTCCACCATTTACACGACTCATACACAACTCTAATCCTACTATTAGAGTTATTACAACACTAATATCACCATTAGAATTCTTATACACCTATATTCTATACTTATTCACTTCTTTATTCACACTCATATACAAAATGTATCAAAGCACTATACACTCTTACTTAACATTGAACTCATTTACTCACTAATATCATTTTCCCGTTTCTTATTGTATCCATTTCTTGTCATCATTTAATTTTTTCTCGCGCCCCCAATATGTTCGAATTTAAAAAACTCTTTCTGAGAAATCAAATTAATTACATTCATCTACATTTCCCTGCTAGTTATGCCACCTTCTATACGACTACCTATTAATCATATAACCTTCCATTCACATGAACATTAAAACGGCACATGTGAGAAGTCACGTAGGCCACATGAAAAATGTCAGGTAGACCCTCTAAAACCCGAATACCCTTCCTCCCACATTCTTCACATATAAATACGTTACCAACCTACAGATAATCCTCGTCCTATACCAACCACAGCACGAATATGTAGTCTCTGTCAACCTTTACCGGTGAAGTGGCGGCTTTTTTAGTAGCAAGTACAATGCGAATCTTTCTTACAATACTATAAATTAGAATACGTTAACGCTCTTGAATGCAATGCGGTAAAATAAAATTTCAGAACCAGTGAATAGTGAAAAGTGTAATATGTTCAATTTCGATCACACCCAATCAATTTAATTAAACCACAGAGAAGCATATTGTTGCTTCTCTGTGGTTCCTCTCTTCGCATCAAAGAATGGTAATGGGCCTTCGGAAAAACATTATAATCCTCTCTTCACACCACAGACTGTGAATATGGTCCTAAATCAAGTCCGGATAAATCATCCTGACCAGTCCAGAACGAAAACCACGTAGGATATAAAATCTTCAAGTGAAAATAAACAGTATTCAAGGTATTCAGTGTCATACAGTTGGTTGTTGTACGTATTTTCATTTGACATTTGACTTTAACCTTAACTTAAAACAAATTATAAAATGTTCTAGTGTGGGTCTAGCTAGAAAATTAATAGATGAAATGGTCTTAAAGGTGAATTTGAACAAATTATAATACATTACTAATTTTAATAAATAAAGTACTCTAACGTTTATTTATCAATGATTTATTAATTGTTGCTTATTTATTTTGAGGATCTACACATAGGAGTACATAGCGTTTGAGTTTTGGGATAAATTACGAGAGACCGATGTGAAGATGTACTATAGAAATTATTCTGTTCATGGTATACAAATAGGATGCAAGAATGTATGTAGAATCTTTCTAAACCCATAATCATCCTCTATTAACAATGAAATAACAAAATGGAAACTATTTATTTCCAATTTACACCATTGATCGATCATAATATATGTCAAAAGTGCTGAGTAAAATCGACCGTAATCTGACCAATCAGGAACCTACAGAATTGCCAACATAAATCATAATTCAACCTTCTAGTTTCAAAACAGGGATGAAGTAATTCTTTTTTATTTAAAAAATTCAATAAATGCGAATTATAAAAATATTTTGTACAAATTCTATCAATACAATTTTAGTAGTACTCGCGCTTTGCGGTTCGTTGCGCAAACTTCACTCGTACTATGTAACGAGTCATTGTGACACTTGTTTCAAATAACTATTTCAAAACCCGTAAAACAGCAAAGGTGCGATACTTGGACTATTAAACACAGAGAGGTAACGCTTAACATTTGAAAGAGATCCAACATTAAAATAATAAAAACGGCTGGTTGCCAAATTGAGCGGGGGCTCTATACGTACATTAGGTACGCCGCCAGATTTTTATAGTCCATTTTGAATAAAAATCATTGTCAAATCGAGGAGGAACTAGCTGTGATAACACCGCTAGCCCAGCGTACTACGAAAATTTATCGATTTTCAGAGTCATTCATATTTTGCTAGTGCAGTGTTGCCTATACTTGGATGTGAGTTTTGGGTGTTTTTTAATAAACACTTAGAGCGGCTGTTAACTTTTAGAATGACGTCACATGTTATAGTTAACTTTGAAATGCCGGAGTTAAATTCGTCGGGACGAAGGTATATCAGTTTGTTGAAAAACTTTTTTTTTCGAGTTTTGAGTTATTCTATTCTGTCAGTTCTGTGAATAATTTGGCATTCATATTCTCAATTGATTATTATTCTGAATATTTTGATTGTGTTTTTACTGTGGTTTGATTGAATTTTGCAATGTTATGAAACGATATCCAAGATGTTTTTGAGAAACTGTTAACCGACGACGAAGAAGATGGTATGAATATTGATAATGGATCAACTTCCTCATTAGAAAAGTTTATGGATCGTCTATACATTTGGACTATTAATATTTGAAAAAAAAATCGACACCGAGAGCGAATACACCAAACTCACAGACAAGACAAAACTACACCACAAAAATCAAAATATCAAAACGCCAATAAAAAAATCTAGGTTATGATTTTCAAGTGTCAGTTTCTTCTTTTTATTTTGAAAATTGGACTTCTATGAAACGGAAATTTTAAAACCTAAAGTAAACTTCACTGTTAAATTCAGTTTGTTTTGCAATAAATCAGTTCTTTTGTAACCGTATTTATCGTTTCATATGTAAGTAAGTTTCTACCAATAGACCTTCTCAGCACGATTTTTTTGTGCGCATGCGTGTAGTTCAGCCATATATTTCGTATTGTTCTGTAAATAAGCATATTAAAATACCTGTGTACAAATAGTTAAAATCAAAAAGAAATAAAGACAAAATAAAAATAATGAGTCTTCTTCTCTTCTCTCTTCTCCCTTCTCAGCCTTTTTTCATCCACTCCTGAACATAGGCCTTTCCTAAACCCTTCCATCCGTCCCTGTTTTGAGCTTTATGCCACCAGTCTGTACCGGCGAAATCCCTAATATCATCCACCCATCGCAATGGGGGTCTACCTTTGCCTCGCTTGTTCTCTCGGGGTCGCCATTGGATAATATTTAGTGTCCACCGTTCATCTTTTTGTCGCGCAAGATACCCTGTCCACCGCCGTTTCAGCTCAGCGATCTTCTGGATAACATCCATGACCCCCGTTCTCCCGCAAATCTCCTCGTTGGGGACTTTATCCCTCAGGCTTATATCCAGCATGGTCATGGCCCTCTCCATTGTCCTTTGCATTACTCGTAGTTTGTTGGCGGTTGCATTTAGTTAGAGCTCTTGTTTCAAGTCCGTAGGTGGATACAGGCAAGATACAGGTGTCAAAAACTTGCGTTTCAAGTTTATGGGTAAAGAGTTGTTCCTCAGGATTTGGGATTGTTTTCCAAAGGATGCCCTTGAAAGTTGCACTCTTCTGCTAATTTCTCTCGACCTGTTCTCCTTCCCAAATCTTATGAAGTAGATAGTTGTATTCTGTCACATTTTCGATATAGGTGCCATCTATTGCTACATATGTATTTTCCGGACTCATTATTTTAGTTTTCGTGTAGTCCATCTTTAGACTCGCCTTTTTTGATTCCTGATTTAATTGTTGGAGCATCTGTCCTATTTCGTGAATGTCTTCTGATAACAGCACGACGTCATCCGCAAATCTAAGATGGCCAAAGTATGTTCCATCGACTTCAATACCTTTATTTTCTCATGAAAGTCTTCTAAATACGTCCTCTAGCACGAGAGTAAATAATTTTGGCGATATAGTATCTCCCTGCCGTACACCACGTTGGACTTTGATGGTGTTTTGTTTTTTCTCTCTTCATCAATTTTTATGTGTAGGGATGCGTTCCTATATATATATATGTTTTCTATAAGTGCGAAGTACCTGGAGTCAATGCGTGCGTTATCCATAGATCTGAGAATATGCCAAATCTCGATGGAATCAAACGCCTTATGGAAATCGATAAACGCCATGTAGATAGGTATGTTGTAGTCTGTTGTTTATTCTATTAGATTACGGATTTTTTGTAAATTATAAATCGTACTGATGCCCTTTCTAAAACCGGCTTATTCTATCGGTTGATAAAAATCGAGTTTTCGCGTCAGTCTGTTAGTAAGGATCTTTGTTTATAGAGATGGGACAAGAGGCTAATAGGTCTGTAATTTTCAACATTGGTTGTATCTCCCTTCTTTAAAAGTAGGATCAGTTCTGTATCCAGCCAGTATTCTGGCACTCTACTTTCAAGCAGGCATTTGTTAAAAAGTGCGATGATATATTTCTCCAATTTGCTACCTCCCAACTTGAGCATTTCGGTTGTTACGTTGTCTACGCCCGGGCATTTTCGGTTCTCCATCTGTTTGAACGCACTTCGTAGTTCTTCTGTTGTTATGTCAGGTAGATCTTCGGAGCCCGAATTAGTCACAGGGTATCTCATATCTTCATTTGCCAATGATGATGAGTAAATAGATCTATAGAATTTTTCTATTGTCACTAGTATATCCCGTTTCTCTGTTACTATAGTACCGTTCTCATATTTCATCTTATTTATTTTTATTCTTCCGTGAGAGAGTTTTGTCCTAAGTACTCCCAGATTCGCGTTAGTTTCTATAGTTTCCTTTATTAGTTTTGTATTATGTGACATTATATCTTTTCGTATTTCCTTTTTAATAGTTTTATTTAGTTCCCTGTGCCTCGCTGTCCCCCTTTCCAAACTTCTTCGCTCTTTCATAAGATTTAACGTGTTCTTGGTTAGTTTGGTGTTGTGTTGCGTTACTCTGACAGATGTGGAGCATATCAGTTTCACGCTGGTCTGAACACTTGTTGTTATATTTTGGGCCAATTGGTCTATATTAGCTCCTCGGTAACTACAAGTCTTGTTTAGTTCGTTTTGGTATTTATTCTTTTTCTTTTCTGTTACTTCTATAGTAGGAAATCTAGAAATTTTAATAAGTTTGTGTCTCTCTCTTTGGATATCAAGATAGAAACTCGCCCTTACAAGTCTATGATCGCTGTCTGTGTGTACTTTATTTATTACTGACACGTCTCTGCAGATTTATCTTTGGTTACAGATTATGTAGTCTATTTCGTTCTTTGTTACGCCATCGGGGCTTTGCCAGGTCCATTTTATCTTTGCTTTTTTTTTTAAAAAGGTGTTGAAGCAATACAAACTTTCTTGTCTTAGAAATAATGAGTGCCTTAGGTAATTAGAAAATTAATTTCGTCGACTATATTTTCTGTAGAAAAAGGAAAAATAAAGCGGTGTTGTTAAGGAGTGTGTAAGAGTGATACATATGATATAAATTATTTAAGTCCAATGCATAATATAATATATTATTTTATAAATTTTCCTAAACCTTCCTTGCAATATATAGATGTACTTAATATATACGCGTAATGCTATGATTTGAAATGTGATATGTTCATATCAGAAAATTTTTCAATTTTAATATTCATTATCAACCTAGATGTTAATTTTAGAGATTCTACACATGCTAACAATAAATTATGTTTAATTAGGATACATTTTTTTACGTGATAATATTTAGATAATTGTTTACCTAATTTTATTTAGATAACAGATTGTATAGACAGCTTACCTCTCAACTAGCACACTTATTTTGCCTTTTTGAGAACACCCATAACACTTAACCACATTCTAGTCGTTTACAATTATATGCTTCAACCGATTTGTCAACAGCATCAATAATTTGCGTTAATGATGGATTTGTTTGTGGAGATAATATTGCATTGCCAACCAATATTGCATAAAACAGTACAAAACTTTTAAACACCCGCACTTTCAAAATGGCTACTGCGTTCGCACTTGACATATGATAAAAAGTACTATGCTTCGTGGTTAGTCAGTGACGTACATAAAAAGTGTTATTATTATTCTGTGATAAATAATATTATATACAATAAAGACAATTCTTATTCCATTTAAAAATTCAATTCACATGACCCTGGACATTCGTTTAATACGCTCAATTATATACGTTGCAAACAAGGACAACTCCGTTTTACTTTATAAAGAACCGCTGATGTTAGGTATAAAATTTTTCACATTTGCGTAAAAATAAGTCAATGAATTCCGAAATCCGAAAAATATACAGGCATATATATTTTTTTAAATTTTAAATAGCATAATATTAACAAGTTATCAAAATTATTTCTTATTTTAGATTTCCAAAACACCCCGAGAGAGGGAAAGTTTGGTTTTCAATTCTTGGGATGAAGGATCTTGAGAACTTTCTTAAATATACAAAAATATGTTCAGATCATATTAATCGGTAATCGGTACTTGATGGCAGATACGGTTCCGGAACTTGATACCCCAAATTTTCATTGCACTTCACGGTCTATGTAATTAACATTTTCTAATAACTTTGGAGTGTCGTAATTATTAGTTTTAATTAATATTTATTTGAGCTCTAGCGCTAGTGTCTCATCCCCATCTCTTTGGTCACCTGCAAAATGATCAAGGTAAGTTTAATTTTCGATAGTAATGAATAATTGCAACAAAAAAAACTAATTCAGTAGCAAATTAATCTAACTTATTTAAAATGTCCAATTATTAAAAATACACCTCTTTCGTTTTTGAGTAAATTCTCAGCAATTTTATGGGGCCTCCTCAATCTCTGCCCAGGGTACAGGTATATGATTCATAAAAATATATAATGATCCCGAAATTAAAATTATTGGATATGGTAGAGTATATGGTTTCAATTAATTAGTCTAATTTCACTTTCAGGACTACTCTTTATTATTTCTCAAATTGAGAGCTTGTAAGTATGTTATTCCTTCTCTTAGTAAATTACAGTTTCAACAATATTATATTATCATTAACGTCTCACATCTTGTACCAACATCTAGTTTCTTGGTATATTTTTAAGCTTTATGCGAACATTTCACTATAATAAAATTTGTGCAGTTTTATTACTAGGTCTTCATGTATTGATTTTGGGGGCCGAAACTGAAGATTGTCAGTTTATGTAAATTTATGCAAGTCATTACCATTATTGTCATAATATTAAGTTCCAGTTATTCTCCAGATTGGCAACTAGAGCGGGATTTGAAGGCACTGAAATAATAAATTCATTTCTCTCGGTGGCCAAATTAGATTATCTATACGAAGAAAAAATTAGTAACAGAGACAAATCTCTTAAAAAAGGTATGCGAAATTGCATCATTTCACTATTTGTGGTTTAACAAAAGTTTCTACAAAATAAAAACGGTTTTGACGATGTATGATGTCAAGCTTTAGGTCAGTTAAATGTAGATGTAGATCAAAAAGTACAAGTGACTATTTAAGTCAAAATAATTTTGAAAATTACCTTATTGACACAAAACATTGAAGTGGTAACAGAAATGACTTATGTTTTTCTTTTCGAATGAAGACATATTATATGAAGAAAGCTTGCGTCAACAATTAAAATAATAATTATAAACATATTGTGTGATTATTTTTAAACGTGACAAATAATGTGCTGTTTATAAAATAGGGCAGTAAAGTTTTATCGACATATTCTTGATAAATTTATTTTATTCCTTATACTATATTATTGTTCAAAATATCCCAGGAAATGTATATGTTGAGCTTTCACGACGATTGATCATATGTTTATGCCATATTTCTTAAAAACAAATTATGTGAAATATCCCACTGGGTTCTTTTTGACTTAGTAATGCAATCTACTTTTCTCATAAATCGTGATATTTTTGTAAATCATATATTAGTTGATATTTTTTTGGTATATTAATATGTATGTGATGTAACAGCAAACAAGGATAATGTTGAGTAAATAATAAGTCATAAACCAGTTATTTGATTTATGTGTATGTCTTTGTATCCTAATTCCCGCAGTTTGTAATGACGCGATCTGAGTGGTGAAAATGTAAACTCACCTACGTCGCTCTCCTGAGAAATCATTAATACAAAAATGTCCTATTTGTTGTTTTCACTCATACTAAAATTCAAAATAAAGAATGAATTGGAAAATCCATAAAAACAGTCAAAAATCATAACGATTTTGATATTTTCTTAAAATATATTTGTGTATCAAATTATAAACTTCCTATTACGCCACTGCCGAGCTACGATCTCGGTTTTTCACAGCGTTGCCTTGAAAATGGTACTCCCTCGTAAGAGAGAGAGAGAGAGAGAGAGAGAGAGAGAGAGAATAGTCTGTTTTCGTGGCACGCATTACATCGTTTCTATCAGTCATAGATTACGATTTGAAACTATTTATGAATGAAATGTGTTTATAAGTCTAAAGACCAATATCACGTGAACCCTCGTCAAAACTTTAGAATTTGGTAAAGAGGAAGCTGAAGAAATTGCCATATAGCAGTATATCATTGTGATACGAGCATCTTTGAGCGTGACGTTTACGCGATCCAATAAGTACCACTGACTCACTGTTAACCCCCTTACACTATTCGTTTTCCATCTCTTCACAATTTTTGTAATTCCCTCAAATATTTCCGTCTCCATTTATCTCCCTCAAATCTTCTTCTTTTTATTGTTCGTCATCATTAAGTGTTAATATAACGATGTTGATTGCTGATATTTGCATTTAATCGCTTGAGGAAGGTGGTACCTGCAGATTTGGCAGCTGATTCAAATTAAATCATAGTCAAACACCACCGGCAATGTGGACGCCGCCAGAGTGAATATTCACTAGCCGACCCAAATGTTCTGTCGTCCTCTTTAGTACGACAGTTCGTAGTAATCACTCTAGGAAGTGTATTACAATTGCTTCCATCGAAACATTTTATTATTTATGAAAAATTGAAGTAAGTTTAGTCTACGATTACAATTGAAGCAACACCCACCAGACGTAGGGAAAACATTTACCATACAGGTAAATATTGAACTCCTCGAAACCTGATAAGTCGGGAAACCTTCAACTGGTGAGGCAACTCTCTCCGGCAGTGAGTCAGCTGTCGGTGTTAGCTTTAACCCCTGAATTCTACACCTTTTCCCAAGAAACTACCAGAAAATGTCTTTCAGGCGCACCTACAGTAAAACTGCAACAGAATCGACTAATCCTGAAGAAGAATTTCCTCCCTCATTACAAAATATTTCCAATAAAAATCTAAAAGACCTTGGATTCTCTAAATCCACTATCCTCAGAACTTTCCGCCATCTCAATTCAAACATACTTCCTTTTCATCTCCCCCTAGATCTCACGCTTCTTCCGTAAGGTGTCAATCTACCACTCCCTCAATTGCGTACCAGCTTCTCCCCCCTATTCCTAACGAGAATTTCACTCTCGTCGAGATAACCAAGCCCAGATCTACTCAAACCTCAATCCCTATCAATCATCCTATCCAAACCTAATCCCTAAATCTCAGACACCTTCACCCTCAATATTGCTCCCAAAAGGCTTCATTTACCTTTTAAAATAATATAGAACTCCTAAACAGACAAATCCTCTACCTTGAAGTTAACTTCAACCGAATAGACCTCCTAAAAACCTCCTTCACAATGGCACCCTCCCCACTACTAAAAATCTTCACAATTCCACCGGCGTTCCTAACATCAAAATCCTTAACTCCATTCTACATCCTCCCCGTCCTGCGAAGAGACTCACACCCACATGTTCCTTCGTCTGCAGATATGTAGACGCTTTCATTCCCCTCGAAGAATTAAAGAGGTTCTTCAAAACCAAAACTTCCTCTTCCAAAAAACTTGGTGAATTATCGTCAAGTCACACGACAAACCCACTTCTATATTTCGTATTATTACGGACTCCGGGATCCACAGAGATCCTCCGAGATCCACCATCAAGTCCTCTCTTCAGGCAATAATGCCATGGTCTCCCACACCAATGTCCTTCCAACACAAATCCACTACCCACCGTTCCCAAATACTGTAACCGCTGTACCCAGACAGGACAGTCTGTAGATCTAAACCGATCTGTCCCTCCACCTCAAAAATGCCCAAAATCCGAAACCACTACTTGCAAAAATTACGGCGGTCCTCACCCCACCTTTCTTCCTCGCTGCCTCAACAGGCTAACCACCCCAAAATACTCCCTAGAAACCGCTCTAGCCACACTGGAAAAACTTCAAGTTCTTTACGACCTTTCCACTGATACCAAAATCATAATAGAAATCCTAACTATCACTATTATGAATGCCATTTCCAATTCCCGAGAAATCACAGCCGAAACCCTCCATCACCTGATACCTTCCTCTAATCGACACAAATGTTCTATAACTCCCATCAAGAGTGGAAGCACCTCCAATTTATCTAGCGATACCTCACCCATTCGTGGGTGTTGCAGGTTTTCTGCGGTTTCACGGTAACCTGGTACACTTAAACTACAAAAATTTCTTCAAAATTCGATTCTAACCAGCTCTTCACAATCAAAAATTAGATCTTCCTTCTATTCACTTACTTGAACCTCCACCGAGCGCCGCACTGAACTAAAAAACCCCTTTCCATAAACACATAACCCTCGCTCTAAAGAGGAACTGTATCCTATAACAGGTCCCTTTTCTCGAAATATGCAACCCTCATAAAAACAATCAAATCCTAAAAACAAAAATCTCTCTTCTATCTATGGTATTCGCTTATCAATGCATTTGTTCCTAAAAGCATGTTTAATTGTCTCGTCGATTTTTTTGCCTAGTGGGTTCATTGCAGGTTCCATGATTAAACCGTTTCTTCTGAGCTTTAAAAGCTGGTAAATGAAAAGTTTCCGAGATGTTCACTTCTTCAGTCATACTGTACATTCTAACTATATATATATATATATATATATATATATATATATATATATATATATATATATTATAATGGATTGTTATAGTTGTATACTTTGCCGACAATACCACTATAATTGTTATATTATCAATTTAATATATTCAACTCTAGTATAGCTAGCTCAGTAATGAAGTAAAGAAATTTTTTTTATGTATTTATATATTTATGTGGAGAGCATGAGAAACTCTTACTACTCTTTGGGATCTGGAAGTGATTTTAACTCTATATCTACAATATTTTACATATATATGAATCATTCAAATAACTGATATTATATTTTTTATATTATTGGTGCGCCTATGTATAGAAACTTTCAATATAGCAATCGATTTTGTCTCACAATTAAAATAGATGGAAATTATCAGTAGAATAATCGATTCCAACTGTCACTCATATCAGCAGTTGAAGTAATATTTATCTGAACATAAACAATAGTTTCAAGAATACCTTTAATACAACAACTATATTATATTGATCAAGAATTATGTATTATAAATTTAAAGTAAGTGATGAACTATCTTAAATACTAATATAATATTGAAATGTCAAACAATAAAATATTTGTTAAATATAAATGGTAAGTACTCAAGTCTATGTTATTACCTTCCTTTTTTAATGCTTTTAATATGTTTAATAGTTTCAGATACTAATTCTTATTACTTTTATTATAAATGTACATCTCTAACCCGAATGTTGGTACCAACAAAGATAAAAAGAAACACTAACCTCTCAACCACTAATATTCCTTTCTTGAAATTCTGTCTGTTAAAAAAACCATGTCATGCATACATATGTCGTCCAGATGGAGATGTTTTTTTTACTAGATTTCTTGTTACAGGTAACACGTGTTTGTAATTTCTATTATTCTCCAGCTTCGAATTCCCAATCAATGCTTAATATCTTATTCAGGTACTTTACATTACGATTCCGTACCACATCAACTAATTATTCAATTTGGAATGACTCTTTCATTTGTACCATAGCCTCCAATAACATGTAATTTTTTATATATTGTATATATCTTCGTAGAAATTATGATTTTAATATCCTTATACTAGCTATTTCGAATTAATATATGGAATAACTCACTTCTTCGTACAATAACTTAATTCTCTCTTTTTAAATTCTTCAACCATTTAAGTTTTCTAATCTCCGACTTCCATCATTATTCAAAAATCAACAACCAACCCGCCTTTTTTTATTTTTCGTTGCTATCCGAAATCATAAATATCTTGATTTCAGATTCATTTTATAATTCCTAATATATAATTACAAACCATAAAATTCACATCTTTCTTGACTCAATAAATATAGATTTCTATGGTTCTGCTTCTTTTTCAATTTATCACCTTATTCCAGTCAATTGATAAAATGATTTTATGACATTTCTGACATTATTTGATATATATAACCAAAACTCTCTAAATGTTAAATAATTAAGTTATTACATGTTTATTTATTGTAACTATTATTAATGTTCAATGAATATTTTTAGAATATGGATTACATGTTTCTTTTAATCAAGGAATTTTGGTTTATAACTTGTTATTTATTACTTACAATGGATTGTCGATATGTTTCTTAAATGAACTACTGTGTTTAAAGGTAAGTTTTATCCTTTTTATTCAAATTTCTTATTACTATTGCTCATATATTGTATTCCATTATGAATAGATAACTCCATCAATAAATTCCTTTGGTATCATATTAAAGATATTGAATCAAATGTTCCAAACTTCAATATATTTGTGAGAGTGAGAATTTCAATTATACTTCCATCTAAGTAGTGAAGAACTATCTCTTCTATATATATATATTTTACTTTTATAAGGTAATAGATATTATGTATCCTGAACAAAATAGGTGCTAATAATTCTCTAACACTTAACAGATGATGTATATATGCTCCAGAATATTTTGTACATGTAAGACATATACAGTTTTTTTAGATACTGCATTAAATCTTCTGTATATTGGAAATATTTTCATTAACCGATACTGGTTTATATAATTCTGTGTAGTATGCTGATATGAGTTATATTATTTTAGTTTCTGTGTTCTTGAATTATGTTCAATATATATATATATATATATATATATATATATATATATATATATATATATATATATATATATATATATATATATATATATATATATATGTATATATATATATATATATATATATATATATATATATATATATATATATATATATATATATATATAGGGGAAGCAGCAAGAAGAAACGGAAAAAAGTGTAGTCTTAACGGAAAATTTTCAAGCTTTCGAGGATGATTGTCCTCATCATCAGGAATACTGAAATGGAAAAACAGCAATAAGATACTGTAGTTGATAAGTAAGATACAATATAGAAGAAATCGCAACAGGTGCGAACTTACCTCCGAATTGAGGTTAGAATCCATTATGTTGTATAAAAATAAAATTACGGATATTAAAAACGTGAAACAGTTCACTAACAAAGGTTTAAAATAGCACAATCACAATGAGATGACTGAAAAAGTCAACATCTAACACCATTTTGCAGACAAACGAAACACGAGTGCTTTTTTCTTGTCAAAAGCCGGCCGGAAAGTGATATCATATTTCTTCTAATTTGGAGGGATTAGTTGACAGGCAATGATGCCAACCAATAGTTAAGTGGATGAACGTGACAACAAGTACCAAAAGAGAGTGGTCTCCGCTGTGAAAGTTCATATTTGGAGCACAGCGGAGACCACTCTCTTTTGGTACTTGTTGTCACGTTCATCCACTTAACTATTGGTTGGCATCATTGCCTGTCAACTAATCCCTCCAAATTAGAAGAAATATGATATCACTTTCCGGCCGGCTTTTGACAATAAAAAAGCACTCGTGTTTCGTTTGTCTGCAAAATGGTGCTAGATGTTTACTTTTTTAGTCATCTCATTGTGATTGTGCTATTTTAAACCTTTGTTAGTGAACTGTTTCATGTTTTTAATATCCGTAATTTTTTTTTATACAACATAATGGATTCTAACCTCAATTCGAAGGTAAGTTCGCACCTGTTGCTATATTGTATCTTACTTATCAACTACAGTATCTTAATGCTGTTTTTCCATTTCAGTATTCCTGATGATGAGGAGAATCATCCTCGAAAGCTTGAAAATTTTCCGTAAGGAGTACACTTTTTTCCTTTTCTTCTTGATGCTTTTCCCAATATTCACCAGTTTTGTTCCTAACAGTCAGCAAAGACTATCTTCCTTATATATATATATATATATATATATATATATATATAAGATCAAAAATGGATCATGCGTGAATTTAACAAAAACAAAGAGCAAACAACAAGTGTTATCATGGGAAAGCACGCAAAGTATATATATATATATATATATATATATTCAGTTAAAATTAGCGGAAACGTGGAGCTACATGAACACACGTGCGACAGAAATGACAATAGTTTTATCTGTGGAATACTAGGAATTATTTAACTCTCAAACTTATCAGAAACTCAATTTATTTCCAGGGTTCTTTTCCTGGGACGAGAAATAGAGTATATTCTAATAGTTATATGAAAACTCTCCCTTTTTTTTCCTTGTTAATAAAAATCCTAATTGATATAAACAAAAAAATGAGTTTTAAAGTTGAAAAAGTAGAATGGCGCAGCTGAGTGAAAAGTACAGGAAGTACTCTAACAAAAAGAGTTATAAGTTTGAAAGAAGAGAAATAAAAATTCTTTTTTATTAATTTTTGCTTGAGAGGAAAGCTGGAAGTTTTCAGTATCAGGATCATAAAATCCCATTTGGAGTCACGGATCTCCCTGCCTGTTGACTTCGACTTCAACAAACTTTGCATCTAATTATAAAAGAAAGATAAATACAACTCTAGTTTCCAGAACATCACTTTACTTCGAAAATTCAGCGGCGTGGATTTATCGTACGAAATTTACATTCTCTTCCGCTTCTCTTTTTCGATTTGCTAATGTACACCCGAAAACACTTCTCACACAGCGCACAAAATAACAAACTATGAGAAATTGCTATTCTCAGCTAGTCTAGAAGGCGAAAATACAGTTATAGAGAAAAATAATAGGCCTATTGATTTTGAATTCATAAAAACAAATAGGGAGGCGTAGAGGGTGGCATACACGTTGACTTTTAAACAGTAATTTCAGTTTAATGAATGACCCTGTATAATAAGCTGAGGATTTTTTCGCCATTGGAGAGGTTTTATATCATGCTAATTCCGAATCACATTTAACCTAAGCTCTAGCACGTACCGTTCTTCCGCTGAAACTTAAAACGGACGAGCACCAGAAGCCAGAATATAAGACATCGATTTTTTCACCATTAATCTGTTCTTCCACGTAACCAGACAAGTTAGCTATCTACGATTTTATGGTGATACAACCTTAGTAAATATCAGTATATGTATAGATTATCCATAGATTCCCAAAAGTATTCAATCACTGCCCTCTAAAAAGATATTTTCTTAATTGTAAGATGAAAGAGATCAAACTATAAATTTCAGTGCAGTTTCGAACCTTATTATATACATAATATAGTTCGTCTAGAAAGTATCCGGAAAATAAAAAGTCCAATTATAATTTATCGGTATATATTTTTTATTACTTAAATTAATGCAATTATAACACATGATTCATCTCATTCACTAATACAAGTTCCATTTAACTCTAATCACTTAAATAAACGTTCAGGCAAACCCGAAACTAGGTCAACCCTACAATGTTCGGTGATGGTGGTCCCGGCCTGTAAAACTGACCGAATAAAATCTTTTTTATTTCGTGGCGCTGCTCGTTCCATATGTTTTCAATGGGACAAGGATCTGGTGAAGCTGCTGTCCATGGAATTATTGTCAAGTTTTGTTCTTGCATCCAAGCTGCAGTATATGCAGAAGTATGGCATCTTGCATTATACTTCTGTAACTGCCAGCCCTCTGGATATAAAGCATAAGCCGTTACAAGAAGACACCCATTTCGAATTTCAGAATATTTTTCACTATTAACGGTACCATCAACTATACACAGAGGGGTGTAGCACCACGCACAGATATTGCCACCCAAACCATTATTTTAGTAAGAAATTTGGAAATTTGAACAGTAACCTGTTCTCTTGATAGGATTTTTAGGTGATTTGCACCAAGCTGGAAACAACTTTCGTCGGATATAAAACTATTACCAAAGTTATCTTCTCGAAAAGCCTTGTCTTTTCAGTGACTTGCGGACAGTTTATGGACACACGTTTATTCTTCGTTGATTTTTAAATCTGTAAGGCAATTTTCGAAACCCTATGCGCGGAATTCTCGTCCTAAGGCCACTAAAGCGTTTAAATTGTTTCTGCTAATCTTACGCGGTCTTCCCGAAACTGGTCCATGCCTCATATCTCTCCCATTTCGTATCCCCTTTATTGTCTCATATACTGCACTTTTTCCTTGAGCCGACAGTTCCACTAATCCATTAAAGTTTTGAACATCTTTTCTATACAAATATTCCACCAATTTCCTTCTTTCTAGTTGTGCCATTATTACACAAAAACTAAGCCTGCTTGCAATCAACAATATGTGACAGATGGTATTGTCATGTGAGTTTGGCCATACCCTACTAACGGCACAATCTACTTGATGCATTACTTTCGTCTTAGGATGTCACAAAAAAGAAATATGTTAACATTAGAAGGAAGATTAAATTCCGGATACTTTCTAGGCGGACTATATTTGGTAACGCTAGCCACGACGATATGTTTCTAATCTAAATGAAGGTGGAGAAAGAGTACCTTTATACCAGATATTATTGTAATGTACATCCGTTCGAAACGTTATTAAATTATAGAGAAATGGAGGAGCATTGATAATCATAATTTTGTGGAAGAGACAAGCCGCATCTGAAGCATGTTCAACCAAGCAGCATCATCCTCTCTTCTGCAAATTTAAAAAATAAGACCTATACAACAGTTTCTATGTATTACTTTTCTGCCCATCCTATCTAATATGCAAGAAAAGTGTTAGTTTACCCCAAAAAAAAATGGGATTTTTGACTTTTTTAAGTTATGTTCTCGTTTTTCGGTAAGAACAATACGAAACCCGATGTCGTCGTCGTTGTCATCGACTACCTTTCGTAACATGTCTTGTTAGCACGGTACAGCCTCTGAGTGCAACAAGTCAACAATTTCATGATTGAATATTATTGAAGACATCATACAGATTAACCCTATTGATTTTCAGCTCACCAGTGGTAGTACAACGGATGTTATGAGATCTGTAGTACGACATGTTTGTCATTTTTGAAGACATTCCAGATTGTTAGCACGATAGAGCCTCCGGAGTGTATATAAGTGACGAATTTGATTCTAGAATATTATTCAGGGTATCTCACAGATGAACTCAATTAATTTTCAGCTCGCTAGAGGCAGTAGAACGGGTGCTATTGTACTTGAAGTACTAAATTCTTGTTATTATTGGAGAAATATCAGATTGTTACACGATGCAGCCTCCGGAGTATGAAAAAGTGGACAATTTAATAATTGAATATTGTTCAGGGCGTCTCACAGATGAACCCTATCGATTTTCAGCTCACTAGAGCCAGTGCAACGGGTTCTATGATACTTGCGAAATACCACATTTTTGGTCATTATTGGATAAATGTCGGATTGTTAGCACGATACAGTTTCCAGAGTGTATACAAGTCATCAATTTCATAACTGAATATTTTTCAGGGTGTCTCACATATGAACCCGCAAAATGGCGGATTACATATTTTTTTTACAATTCCATGTGTTGATTTGTTCGATGTGTGAACTGTATTAACTTTTGCTTACGGTTTGTTAAGAAATGGCAATACCCTCGTTTCTTACTTCTAGTGTTAAATCAAATAAGTTGGTTATTAGAAATTTCCCTAAAGATTTCAGTTTTGAACTTATGGCGATAAAATTAGTACCGTTGCCTGAATACATCTGATACGGTTTTCTGCGTCTCACGATAAATCGTCTTGACGCAGATACGAAACAATCTTTTGTGAGGTCCGGCACTAGCCCCATATGGATTATACAAGTTGCAAAACAAATAAAAAGAGAGGTATAACATTTGTATATTTTACATACGCGACCCTTTATGAGGAATGGACCACAAAAGTCAACACTTCTAATGTAAAATGGAACAGTTCTAACTCGGCTCTTTGGTGAAAGTCTCATAGCGGATCTATAGTATTGGGTTTTGCCCCGAAATATTTCATACAATTCTGAACCGTCTTTCTAGATAAGCTACGGGCTGATACCGGCCATTATTTTTCGCGGATCACGTTTAAAGTGTACTGAGCTTCTGTATGTAATATTCTCACGTGCTCCCGTTCACAAAGAAGTTTTGTAAATATATGCTGGGAGGATAGGAAAAAATAACGTTTTTTAGGATAAGGCATGGCTGCATGTTTAAGCCCACCGCCGACTCTTATTATTACATTGTCGTCCAGAAAGGGTGAAAGTTTTGATATCGCAGCTTAGTTGGATTTAAAAAAAAATATTTATTTCATCTTGAGATGATTCAGCTTAAGACATTTTTGCAAGCAATTACGAGGCCTTCGAGATTCCATTACTCGACAATGGACCAAAATGTCTTTCAACATATTTCTGTTAACAATTGCTTTCCTTTCAAATCTCAAACAATACGCTCCTATTTTAACGTGAAAACACAAATAAAAATGAAAATACATTACCCTAAGTATTCGATGAAGATATTGAAGACAAGCTTCGAGTCGAACGTGGATTCTCAAAATTATAATAAGTTTGAATAAAAGGGCCCTACAGAAGACTCTTTCAAGTTAACCCACAACTCCTCAGAGAGTTAACAACACTGTATCCACACTTGAAGCGGTTAACTGGAAGATTTAAAATGAATCCAGCAAGTATCCCCTGATTGAAATTTATTTGTTTGTATCTTGAGCCTCTTTTCTAAATTCAAGAAGTTTCCCTAAAGATTGACAATTGACAACCTATATCAAGTTGGAGCTCAAATTTAGCAGGGGGAGCAGGGACTTCATCGCAATGAAAAAAATGCAATGAACAGGGGGGGATAAAACTAAGCTAAAATGAAAGAGCTTTTTATTTCAAATTCAACAGTGTATCACAATGTATAATTATACCAAATTTTCAGTTTAATGTTTATTTGCAGCAATAACCAGAACATTTCGACTATACGGTGATTTCATATACGAAATTGCCTCCGTCTGCAATAACACAAGCATCTAACTGTCTAAGTAGTTCACGTGTACATGCCGCATGTATCATCTCTTGCGTAAGGCTATTACCAGCTTGTCTTATTTAATTTTTTAAATCGTTCCTGTCTACATGTTTCTCATTATAAACAAGCTCTTTCAGGTATCCCCATACAAAAAAATCTAGTGCTGATAGCACCGGCGATCGTGGGGGCAATTGAAAGAGTTCATGAGTTCCAATCTATTTTTTTGGAAATCTAGCATTACCATAATTTACTACTATACCGCTATTATGTGGGGGTGCACCATCTTTCTGCCATATCATATCTCTCCTTTCATTCAAAGGAATATTCTCCAGTAACGCAGGTAGGTAATTTTCTAGAATATTTGAATATCTCTAACCATTGAGCTAGCCTTCAAAAAAATATGGGCTTACTAACTGACCATTGAATAATCCACCCCAAACATTAACTCCCCATCTGGTTTGAAAGCAAATTTCCCTTACCCACCGCGGATTTTCCACTGACCAATAATGAGAGTTCTGGCGATTCACGACGCCATTGTTATGGAAACACGCTTCATTACTTCACAAAATTTCACTTAACACATTGGGAGTGTCTTGCATCATAACTTGCATAATGGCGATAATGGTTAATGAGTTGAATAAAACTTTTCTTGTACTTCGTATAAATTATAGAATCGTAGTAAAGCGCTTCAGACTGTCAAGTCATCATCAGTGATTATCTATAAGCAAGTAAACCAATAGATTTAATGAAAAAAAAGGATTAAAGAAGTGAGATTACTTACTCGTCAGGTAATACTAGGATGAATCCACAAAATTGTCCATACAACAAAAACCAGTTGAACATATTAAAATACAACCAATTAAATAAAAAATGCTCATCTAAAATCCATCCCTATAAGGGATTAATGAATATTAACATTGATGTGGTGAAGTTGGCCGGCTGACAAATCAACTTGTGAGCACAGAATTCCAAGGAGCGAAGTCCCGTTGACATGGAACTATTGATTCTATGGAATAAGAAATGAAGCAAATTTTCTGATAGCCAAAACCACCGAAACAAGAGACAGATCAAGAGGATAGTCTGATGCGAACCCACTATTAACCTGAGTCAAGTAACCGTGGTAAAGCGTAACAAAATTCCTTCTTATTCATTTATTAGGCACATATAAGACAAAAAGAGAATCCCAACTAAATTCCATTAATAACACCGGTCTAATGAGAACCAATAACAGTAAAGAGCTGATAGATTTATCGAATTAGTGAATTAAGCAGATAAACATAGAAACATTATGCTATAAAGATAGGAAAGACTCACAAACCATGCAACAATAATCAAGTCGAGAAGACAGTCTAATGAGAACTAACTCCTTACCTGAGTCAATCAACCGTGATAAAGAGTAATCACATCTCTTTTTTGAATTTATTATGAGGCACATATAAGGAACAAAAAGAACCCCAACTTAATTCCATAATTAAAGCACTTCAATGCGAAGCAATAATAATACAGAGCTGAGAGATTTATTGAATTAGTGAATTAAACAGACTTTATGCCAATAAACAGATTAACCTCAAAAGATCTGCCATCGAAAGCGGAACGCTTCGAAACAATCAATCGCAGAATGAATCTATAAAATTCAATTTGTTGATGAAAATTGAACGATCAAAATTATTTGTCTTTGAATACAAACAAGTAAAAGTTATTCAATGAAGACAGGAAAGACTTACCAACCATAAACCACGTAAGAAGTCTAATGAGAACCAACTCTTAAGAACCCAATTCAAGCAAAAGGGATAAAAAAGCCTAGCAAGACCCCTGAAATGTTGACTAAAGAGGAAACCCCAACTCGTTAATTATCAAGAGCGGTCTAATGAGAACCGAACTCAATAAAAGAATGAGATAATCAACAAATTAGTAAGCTCAACCTTAACAGCTCAAACCCACCGAAATGGAGAGTAATTAACCAGAACAAACAATCGAACGAAAATTCGTAAACTCAATTTGCCAATGAGACTGAAGGATTCAGTATTTTGTCTATGAAAAATAACGTCAAGAGGTTAAGTTGTGTGATGAAATACTAACATGACCGAATCCAATGAGAGGAAAGAATGATGGTGAAGTTATATGAATCTATAAGGGTCAACCAATACCAAACTCAAAGAACAGAACAGGATGAAATTATAACAACTTGTCAACCTTAATAAAAGACCCAAATGGTCTAATGAGAATCCACCCTTCAATCGGATTTAATTAACCCTCGTGGTACCGTGCTAAAAAAACTACACGTGGTAGCGTCCGGGGTACATTTGTACCCCACGTCAAAATTATATACCATAGCGGTATTCATTAAGCATACAGTGCAGCAGCTATAGATAATTTTAATCTAAAGAAGGAAAGAAGGAAATAATATTTTTATTTCTAAAGCGAGTAAAAGTAAGTAAACAGGCTAATAATATTCTTCACCACTTCTTAATGCTTTTCATTCCAGCTTGGTTTCTTTGCATTATCTGCAAATTATTTGCGTTGTACAATGATCAGAGCCCACAAAATTCTTACATCGGTTGCTAAATTTTCTGAATTTCGGTCTCTTTTTCTATCACACAAGTGGCACCGTCCAGCAGATGCCGGGGGGTTATCGATAAGTGGCACTGGTGCTTCGTTACGTGCTAGTTTTAGAATAACATCAAGCATGAAGTTCCTAATAGTATTGTGTAAACCTTTTTGAGTTTCAAATCTTCTAACAATATTTGGTTAGACGAGTGCCTCGCCCAACCGAAGCAGATATTTTGTTCTATAATCCCTGCTTTTTGTTTTCGTTTCAGGAAATTAAGTTTTACATAAAATGAATGAACTTATTCCGGCGATATTCAACAATTGACCAAATATTGCTATTGGCCAACGGTTGCTAATTTGGCGGGCTGAATATTGTTTTACCATTTGATCAATGGTGCCTACGGCATCTTTTGTTTTATTGTAGTGCAATATGATATCGGGTTTGTGTTTGGAAGCTTCTTCTGAAACAGCATCAATCATGATGCTCTGTAGATAGCAATATAACTGCTTTTCCTTTGCTTCGCACATAGGAGACCAATGTATGGCTTTGCGTGAATGCCAACATGCTAGAAAAAACTGGCTTCGAGCGTCAGGGTTGCAATTCTTTGGGAATATAGGTTTTATTTGCTCGAAGAGTACAGCTGAGAGTTATTCCTTTCTACAGCAATTCATCGGCCAATGGCAAACTTGTAAAGAAGTTGTCCGTTGAAAGACCATATCCTGTCCCTAATGAACTTATAAGATCAAGCACAACGCTTTCTCCCTGATTTTTTTCTACAACATTGTTGAGTCTGTCCAGGTATACTTGCAAATTAAGACTATAGCAAGTTTCACTGTCGTCCATCGCCCTTATTTTCAATCCATACTTATCGGGTTTCCTCTTCATATAAACTCGAAATGAGAAACGGACCCTAAATGAAACCAACTGCTCATCGATAGTTACGTGCATTCCTGGATAGTAGGCCTTTTTGCAGTTGCTTACAAAGATATCAAAAACGTCCCTAATGGGAGCCAATTTATCAATCGCCTTGCGAGCTTCTCTGGTTATAAAGTCATCATACCGAAGAAATGATGATGGCAACTGAAAGCGTGTACGGGACATTGTTGAAGCAATTATTGGCATAGCATTTAGAAGTTCCAAATAGGCTAGAAGTTCAGTGGAGTCTGTTGGAAACCCTATTCGTTTTTTATCAGGATGGCGTTCATTAAGAAGTTTCAATACCTACAATTATAAAAAAGCAAAAAGTTACAAAAGTTGTACCAATAAATATATGTGCACTTTTACCTGCTCAGCCTAATTATTTGTTTGAAGTATAATAACTTCAATTATTTCATCGGAAAATAACAACCCAAATGCATCCAATTCAGATGTCAAATGTGAACTTAATTCAGTAAGTCCTTACTTTATCTTGAATATATCCCTGATTGTTCTGCACGAATGTCTAAAAGGTACTTTTGCCCATTCTGTGCTAAACTGGGTTTTGTAGACAAGATCAATGTGTGTGTGTGGGGGGAGAATGGCCTCAGACATAGTCTATTAGCCACAGAAAGTTAAAAGTGAGTAAAGGTTGAAAAATTAAAAGGACTGTAAAGGAGTAAGGATATAAAATTGCTGATTACTGGGCATACATCTAAGCATATATCTAAATAGACAATTTAGAATTATTTATGAAATCCACTATGGAATCAAGTACAGACTTCTCAGTATTTGCCAAAAGAGCGGTTATATTTGTGGGAAGAGGAACGTTGAAATTGATAAGAAAATTGTAAAGTTCAGTAGTTGCCTTTTCATTTTCAGTGCATTCAAAGAAAATATGGTTCAGATCTCCTACTGATGCCTTGTTACAGGAGCAAGCTGGAGAATTGACAATACCTATTTTAAAAAGATGAGCTGGGAAACGACCGTGATTTATTCTTAAACGTGATATGATGGAGGTATATTGTTTTCTATAATCAAAATTAAAAATATGAGGGATCTTAGTTGGTAAAGTAGGATGCAAAAGGAAATATTGGCTATTAGATGTTCTAGCGAAGTCGGCGTAAGACCGCTCCCAATTAGTTCTAATATGTTTCTTATAATAATTTAAAAGGTCTGAGAAGACATAAAGATTGGTATAAGAAGTCATTTTGCAGGCTCTCTTGGCTTCCAAGTCCACGTACTCATTTCCTTTTAAACCGCAGTGCCCTTTTACCCACATGAATACTATACTTTTGTTCAGGGTTTTTAATTCGCTTGTTAATTTTTTAATTTCTAAAATTATATTTTGTCTGTAACACTTGAATGGAGAACTTTCTATAGCCTGTAATACTGACTTGGAATCACACATAATAACAGCTCTTTGAATCGGATTTAAAGCACACCAAGTTAACGCTTTTGATATGGCGAAGGCTTCTGCAGAAAAAACAGAACAATAATTGGGAATTCTAAATCTTTCCACGTAATTAGTATTTGAAACAAGAAATGCTGCCCCAGTTCCTTCATCACATTTCGATCCATCAGTGTATATTGTGGTAACATTGTCGCCTATATTGTTAAGTTCAGTTTTCAAAATTACTTGGTTGATACTAGAAAATTCGTAAAAAGAAGGGTATATGATGTTAGGAGCAGTCACTAAAGATTCATAATTGCATTGAAAAATAGGGAAAGTATCTTGCTTTAAGATATGATTTTCTTTGCTATTGGTATTAAGAAAAGCCTCAGCTAATGGAGGACTGGTTTTTATTCTCCAGTATGGCATAGTCAGATTGTTAGTGTTTATTGCTGAAATCTTTTGAACCATGTACGTGTTAAATGTTCGCTATTTAATAAGAAGCTTTTCGGCTAGGTATTGCCTTCTAATATGCAACGGGGGCTCTTGCATTTCTGCTAAGACAGCTTGATTAGGTGATGACATCATAACTCCTAGGCATATTTTTAATGATTTGTATTGAATTCGGTCAACAGCTATTAAATTGGTTTTTAATGAGAAACCATAAAATGTACACCCGTAATCCAATATTGAACGGATATAAGACTTATAAAAAATGAAGGAGATGTTTGAGTGACAAGATCAATGTTATTATTTTCTTGTAAAACTGCTTCCAGTTGTACGTTTCCTCCTAAACCTTCCGTTTCAGTATTATCGTCCCCTATATCGCCATCTACCTCTTCACATATTTCCGGTTCTCAATCACTGTCTTCTTCAGTATTACAATAGTTTATAATATCGTCCAATTCGTATGCATTATCGTAATTGAGAAACTGTCCCATTTCAAATACAGTCAGTCTCTTAGAATTACATACCTGTATTTTTTTAGACATATTTTTGTGCAACCTTATTGCCAGAAACCATAACAAATTACTATAACGTGACACGTTATGTGCGATTGACAATCACACATTGCATGCTCAGACATGAACTAACTCCCTCACGGCGGCGAATAATCTTACTGCGCATGTGGAGGTGGCAGTAAAAATTGCTGGCTTGAAGTACCGAGCGGGGTACGAATGCACCCCATGCCAGTTTTTATTTTCTAATTACGTTTCTTCGAGAGTTGGGAAAAAATTGAAAAAATATCATGTTTTACTGCTCTCTATCAACAATAAAAAAAATATGTGTGCATAAAAAGCAATATTTTAAAAATTGAGCCATAATAACTGACGCTGGGGTGCATATGTGCCCCGCTCGGTACCTTGAGGGTTATTATAAACAAGGGGGAGACGAAGGGGGCTAATCAGTTTATATAAAATCTAATGAAGGGAACCAACAAGAATCCCAACCAGCAATTGTAATCAAAACAGTCTAATGGGAACCTGACTCAAAAGTTCAAGTTGAGAGACTCGAAGAGGAATCTATTAAGAATGGGAGCAAGACTCAACCTTGGACGAAGCCAGAGGAATGATAAAGTTGAACAGTGACCCTGGAATGAAAAACACATAGAGTTAAGAGGAAACAAAAATTAATTAAAACGAAGCCTCAAAAGCTTCCCATGTCTAGAAAATGTATATCAATAAAGGTGACTAAAAGTGTTGAAACAGTTAACAATTATCAAGAAACTAAGAATAAGTGGAAAAAGGAGATAAAACGAAAGAAATTGAATGTTAAATAAAAATAAAACAAGCAAAGGAGATTTGGAAAACGATTAAATTCCTGAAACCGGATTGATAATCAAAATCATAGCCTCCTGTGGAGAGGGATATAAGATCTCTTCAAATTAACTTCAGTGTTCAGATAGAGGCTGTCAACTGACAATTCAGTATTTATGTGTATATCCTCAAGAAGATCCAGTCTGTTATAATTTCTAAGAGTGACCCCATGTAAAATTGTCGAATTCCTACCAGGGCTAAAGTTGTGGTTGTTGATTCTTAAAGGTTAATCGCCGATCCAGATCGGTGGGTCGCAACTCATGAGTCAATTGCAATTTAAATGGATGGTAATGGTAGGTTTTTAGAACTTTTTGAACTGAACTTGAAGAAACACCAATTTTTGCATCAGTGATTCGGATGGACACATGGGGATTAACCGCTACATATGCTAAAACATTCACCACATTTTGTTCGGTCTGCATTGGTTTGTTATGATTACTATGCTTTGAGTTTGGAAATGATCATTGCCGCATCTTCTCTTCAACCATAGCAAGAGTCATATGTGAAGGTGTTCTTCTTTTGGAAAAACGCTCCGGGTATAAGGCATGAGCATTTAGAGAATTCATGCTACATTCACCATAGATTAGCAACATGTCTACATGTTTTGACAATGTTGATAATAAAATAACCGGTCTAAGATCCATATAATTTTGCGGATTTGGCTTTCCTTCCTTCACGACTGCTCCCTTCCACACGAAACGTATAGCAAAACCTAATTATATGTGTAATTATATTGAACAATGTGAAGGCAGCATAATTTTATAAGGATAATGCTTAAACACTCACCCCCTACTGCGTTAATTGTTATTTCTGCTATTTCTTATCTACAATCTTAATAACGAACAGAAAAAACAGCAAAAACTGCTTCTTATCTACACTGAATGTGGTTTCATCCGATTCAACGGGGGTAATATGAATCATGTCACATATTAAAAACTCAATATTTAACCTATTTCCAAGAAGATCAACATATTTTGAAACGTCATATATATGCTTTTCTCTTAAACGCTAAAATATTAGAAAACGGTTATTTTTACATTTTATTGTACGTCACTGAACGGAAATTTAAAATTCCCGCTACGACATTCAGATCTAACGCTGCCTATATTAAAATGAATTACGGAAAACAATGGAAATTCTGTCAATAATGAATAATTTATGGGCAAACTAAGTTAACAAAAATTGAGTACTCGAGTGTTTCCTTGTAATTTATGTCAAGTGAATTGTTTGATATTCCTTCGTACATTTTATAAATGAAGTCCATTTTACTTAGTAAGCATCTTTCTAGATTCGAGGGTGTTTGTATATAAATTACTTTTTAAGTCAAATATTTACTTCGAATTCAAAAAATTTCTGATATAACGAGCGGATATTTTATTAGCTCATATATTATTTTGAATATCTCTCATGCTTTCGTTGTATTTCAGTTTGTTTATTATGTCATTACGTTTCTCTTTTGTCGGTTTTTCTTTATATTCTAACATTGTATCATTATAACTCATATCATCTTCGTCATGCTCTTTATCTTCTTCCATTAATACATTTTTGAAATATTGACTCCACTCTTGCTCTTTAATATTTGTTGTAGCTGGTTATCTGTTTTGATTTTTAATATATTAATATAATTTTACATTATTTTTATCATCATTCCCTAATATGTTCTTACTTTCTTTCAACCATTTTATTCTTTTTGTTTTTATCAACTCTGTGTTTGTCTTGTCTTTTCTTACCTTTCTGTATTTATCATAATCAGCTGCTTGCTTAGTACGCAGCCATTTCAGTTTGGCTCCTTTTTTCTATTCTACATTCTTGATCAAACCATTTATTATGATTTCCTTTATCTTTTTCACCAATAACAGCGGGGTTCATGCTTCTTTTAGAGAGTAGCCAAGGTTAAAGTCAATATAGTAAAATAGAAAGCGACAAATAAATATGTAACCATATCGCATGACCGTTTATCTTTTTGAATATTTCGAATAATAACTTCAAAAACAGGAAAGTATCGTGTTGGGTATTGCAGTGGCGTGTCGAGTAAGGTTGGAAACTCCAGTTGAAAACCATCGAAACTGAGTGTTTTTCAACCAAAAAAAAGTTTGAATATGTTTTCACATGTATATATGGGAGTATATAAAAAAATATGTATCCGTGGAGAATAATAAACAGCACACGTAACTGAGTAATTTATATGTTGATTAATTTATGATAAAATTTTTTCTATACAGAAGCTTTTTTTTCTCATTTGGAATATATATTTTATCCACGGAAAGGTCTGAGAGTTCGAATACTCAGTTCTCTTTCAACGTTTTTAATCAACATACTTATTGTGGCAAAATATGATGATATAATGAATTTTATGGGATTAGTAGGATTAAAAGAAAAATGTGTATATCAAGAAATTTAGTGTTTTAAATGAAACTCACTGTTTCTATTTATTTCCACAATATAATGAAAAATGTTGAAAATTCTAAAAAATTGACAATTGTTTTGATAACTAAATATCATCGTCAGAATGACAGAAGTTACATTTCATTTGATATCTACCTGATGTTTAGTAGTTATTTTTGGCTAGACCAAGAAGTTACCTAACTCATGATTGACTTGATATATGTTAATAGAAAAAAGAAGAAGATGTGATATTACAAATATTGAAGCTTAGATATTATTAGCCCTATAAAAAAAGAGATAAGTTCGTGAGTGTTTTTTTTTGTTGAATTGGAATTTTTTGGGAGAAGTTGAACTTCTCTTATGATGCCCTGGTATAGGATAGTTTCCTCTTCAGGGCTGGGTTGGGGGTGTGTTGGGTGGTTTAGTGCGCGCTGACTGAGAAATTGAGTTGGGGGTAGAAAACGTGTCTAGTAAAAAAAATTTTTAGAAGTGACAAGGAAAAATTTGTTTAAAAGGTGTATAGAATTTAGAGAGAGTTGGATGGGCTTTTCGCTAGAAAATAACTGGAGGGTTGTTTGTGTTGGGGTGTATAGGGGGATGGTGTTTGGAAGCAGCGAAGCTAAAAAGTGTGCAGAGATGGTGTGACAAAAAGTGTCTAGGATGGGAGCTTAAATGTTGAAGACGAACCATGTATCGTTGCCGATACATACATATATGAGTTGAACTGGCTAGGTGTCAGGAATTATTGAAATTATTTAATGTAAAAGGGTGTTGTTAAGTGAATTTGAAAGAATTTGAAATATCTCCGATATTAAGAAGAAATATAATGAAATATTAGAGGTTCAAGATTTTTATTGGTTTTGGGGATTTACGAAAGAAAAGTGTATAGGAGACATTTTTTCAATAGTGTATGGAATATAATGAGTTGTTGAGATTGATGAAAAGTTGCGGTGACGTGCCTTCGGTGGTTCGGGACTATTTACGGTGGTCGGTGGTAAATAATAATATTTAATCAAAAAATGCGGGTGCGTCGATCGTCGGTCCATTTGGCTAGTGAATAAATTCGCTGAGTGTACAGGAAAACCGCAAAAACCTGCAACACCGACGTGGATGGTGTGGGGGCGGCTGAAAGTATAGTGTTGAACGATTAATAGCTTGGGATTGAGAGATTTTAGAAATTGTTGGAATTGTTTGAGTTATGGTGATTTTGGACTGTGTTGCGGGAGGTTGAGTGAATAGAAATTTATTACCATAGAATAGTGGGAAAAGGTGAGATTTTGACGATTTTCGTATGGAAATTGGGGAGCTGTCAAGGTAGTCGATGTATTCGTCGAGGAGGTCGTCGTATACCGTGGCTAGCAGGCGTAACGGAGAAAATGGGAGCTTCCTCTGGGGGTACCTACCGAGGGGTCGTCCATTTGCGACCCACGGTGTGAGAAGAGTGTTTTTGGCGATTTCACTGCCCGATTCGATAGTGCGACTAAAGTATCGGGCTTGTAAATTATTTAGTCGTGATGGAATGGGCTCGATGTCGGTATTGACATATACTGTGTTAGTGGGAGAGTATGGAGCCTTGTATTGGCAGTATCTCAGGATTGACTGCTCACAAGATAAAAGTCTTTTGACAAGATGGTTGTGGAGGGTGCAATAGACGTTAGCTCTATAATCGATTACTTAACGGATGTATGTTTTATACGTATGAAGTAGAGTAGTAGGGTGAGTACGTCCGAAGCTGCCGCCGAGCGCCTTGAGGAGATTTACTCGACGACGGACTTTATTTAAAGTGTCCATGAAGTCGGCCATCAAGTTGAGAGTGTGAGTAAATCTCACTCCCAGATAGACGACCTCCCTGCGGATTTCGAGTCGATCGGTTGAAGACGATGGCTTGGGTTTTTTGAGGGTTGGGAGTCACCCGCCATTTCCTGCACCAATTAGAAAAATTTGGGATCGAATATTGAGAGAGCGAATATCTGGGGCAAAAATGATTAGTGCGGTATCGTCCGCATATAGTTGAATGTTTTCACGGGGATGTCGTGGAATTGGTGTGTCGTACATATAAATTATGTATAGTAGAGGAGCGAGTATCGAGCCCTGCGGAACGCCAGTTAGGAGGGTAAGAGAGTCGGATATGCTGTAACCATTTTTGACGCTGATCGATCGGTCGGTGAGATAGGAATATATCAATTTGACGATTTGGTTTGGCAATCGGATGCGCAGTAGCTTTCTTACTAGTCCGGCATGCCAGACTTGATCGAAAGCCTTCTGAACGTCCATGAGGATGGCGGCAGAACAGCTTCGTTGATTTAAAGCTCGGGTGACGATTGTTTGAAGGTTGGTGGTGGCGTTCTGACAAGAGTGGCCCGGCCTGAATCCGAATTGAAATGCTGGAATTATATTGTTTTCAGTACAGAAGTCCCAGATTCTTTCTTTCAACAATCGTTCAAAGATTTTACCTAGGACGCTGATTAGTGAGATGAGCCGGTAAGATTTAGGCTTTGTTAGATCTTTACCCTATGGTGATATCCTGGTTATCATTTTCCAATTAAGATCAGTATAACTGTGCAGTGATATAGAAAACCAGGAAAACTATATCTGCTGATCTTTACAATTATCACTTGAGAAGACAGTTTATTAGTGGAGAACTCCCTAGATTCATCTGTTCATTGACGACTTCATATTGTAGGTTTCTTAAATGTCTTCTAATTTCCAATTCTTCAAGGAAATCTAGTTCTTGTTCCTTATCACAAATATGTAGTTATACTAATCTTAATTGGAAAAATGATATACAGGATATCACCATAGGGCTAATAATATCTATGCTCTAATATTTGTAATATCACATCTTCTTCTTTTTTCTATTAACATGTATTAAGTCAATCACAAGTTAGGTCACTTCTTGGTCTAGCCAAAAATAACTACTAAGCATCAGGTAGGCGTCAAATGGAATGTAACTTCTGTCATTCTGACGACGATATAAGGTTATCGAAACAATTGTCAATTTTTTAGAATTCTCAACACTTTTCATTATATTGTGGAATTAGATAGAAACAGTGAGTTTCATTTGAAACACTAATATGAGTAGATTCCACGAAGTAAGGATCGAGACAGTTAATTTCATCAAGATTTTTTTTAAAATAGTGGACTAATTACTACAGAGTGTATTAATTTTACTGAAACGTTTTTATCATATTAACCATAAAGTTAAAAGCCATAAAATCTCTATATTTTACTGAATAATTTCCAGCCATGATTATTTGTGCTGATTTGGTATGATTTGTGTTGTTTGTGTCTCACTACTACATGCCATCTTTCGTCGATTTTGATCCCATAATACGCTTTAAATCCAGTATGTATGATAAAGTCGTTATTTTCTGATTGTTGGTTGGTGATCCATTTTTTCTATTTGATCCACTCTCTAGTCTCACTTCGTTCACTTCTGTTGTAGGTTGGGACCCACATGAAATGATTGTATATGCTCCTATTACTGCAATTTCGTAGCTCCTTCTTGATAAGACTATATGGTGATTATGGTTAAAGTATAGTTGACGGAGTGCTATTAGTGAGCTTTTAGAGCCACAATAGATTCTCGCGAGTCGCAGTGGAGGGCCTCATTGACCCACTCATTATAATCCTAGTGAACTTTGGGGGTCGGATATTATAAGGACATTTTTGCGATTAAGTTTCTGGATTTTCAGTGCTTCTAACATGACAGACAATTCAGCATACCCGCAATATATTACATTACATTATAATAATATTCAGCTTCAGTTTATAATTGTTGAGTGTATATCCAATGACATACTTCAGCAGAAGAATGATAGAAACAGAATCAAAGTATCACTCATACGATTTAGAGACACACTATTTTTAAGTGTTTTGAATATTTTATAGCTTTTTCGATTTACCTGCACTCTGCAAGTTCAGTTCGCCGTGAAATGACGTCACCATACTTGGCGAGAGTACGCCAGTTCACTTGATTGCACTGAAAAGTGAGTTTTAAATCGAACACCCGTTTAAAGGCAAGGCAAGCAGTATCTAATTAAAATGGGAGTCGTCCAAATAGAATCAGGTGACAACATTAGCATAGAGTAAATTTGTAAGTATACATCATATTGAGGAAATAGGGTAGAAGATAATGATGAACTTTTAATTTCAGTGAAGAAATAATGGATTGTGCTTCAGAATCAATAAACAAGGAATCATACTCGGAGATGGCTGGCTTTATATGTATCTTTAGTTTTACGCTGGATTTATAAAGTACTCAGACCCAATATTTTACCAATCATTTTATATAATTCGACCAAATTCTAGATGATTAATTAAATCTTATGTCTTATGAATTCAATTAGACCTCAATTTATCCATTTCATTTAAGAGTAAGAGGAAGAAAATATTTGGAATGAAAATGAGACAAAGTTCCTCTTGGATAAATATGAGCATTATTTACCTTAAGTAGGACAGATGAAAAAAATTTAAGTGGAAAGTCCATGAGGCAGCAGATAGCAACAGATATAAAATCCATGCTGCTCATTGAATAAACAGCTACGCAGTGTGAACATTAGTTCAAAACTATAATGAAAAGATAGAAGACTGCTGAGATCCGAAGCAACCAAACAGGTGAAAGCCCTTCAAATGTAGAGTTTGAAGACGAACTAACGAAATTTACTGCTATCGATGATAGTGTCAGTTCCGAAGTACAAATCAGCGTTGGCGTTAGCAGAAGTTTCCATAAAAGTTAACTCGCCAAAATGTTCTAGACAAGGAAATTCAAAACCAGAGTTTAAAAAGAAAGAAAAAGCTGGTATTAGTAAAACTATATGGGACATACACAATTTAAAGAAGAATAAAGGGAATGGAGGCACAAAGAAAAAAATGGACGTGTAACGGACTATAGGTAGTGATATATCGAGTGTTCATATTAATGTGAGGTCAGCTCTCGCCGTAGAATGACATCACCGAATGTAAGCCTAAATACATGCTCATTTGTTTACAAAATACAGCAAGAGTTGATCTCACTCTCGTTTGACCACTCATACTTAACACATATAATTTTTGATATCAGAAAGAAACAATGTATATTATTATTGTTTCAGGAGAAAGACTTTGTGAAAACCATAATGAAGGTGTCCATTAAAAGCATATATTAATTTGCATATTTAATGAAGATTGAGTTTTGTTGGAATTTTAATTTATTAACTTCACATAATTGAAGACTTGTTTTATTTTCGAGATAAAAAACCTAGTGATCTCTGGATAACTAATTAAAATAGGCGATGTTATGATTTATTTTTATGTGGTTTATTTTGAAAATAAAATTACATTGAAAGACTGGTACAAAGTTCATTTCTATCCAATTCCCCCAATTGTAAAAATAACTGTCTACTTTCTTGAGTTTGTTTCTGATGATCATCATTGCCATTGTCACTACCAACAACCTCAACTTCATCACTGTCCTACATCATTTACGTTGATACACATGTTGTGCAGTATGCAACAGCTTATAATAAATTGACTACTTCTCAAAACATTTTTAAAGTCCAGGTGTAGAAGCTGCCTTTCAGTAGCTCAAAAGAATTCTCTATAAGAACTTTAGAAGCTGAAAACTTTCTGTTAAAGTTGCTCTGAGCAGGAGTCAAGTTTCCATAGTTACGACTTGAGTTATTGAGTTGACTGACAAAGGATAGGCTGAGTCTCCCAAAAGGTGGTATTGATATCCACATATTCAGGTATTGTTTTACTAATGAATTATAACTGATAAACTCTAGCGTCGTGAATTTTACTTGGAACACCTGTGAATACGTCAATGAATCTTCTTTTGCTATCACATACCTTGCAAAGTAATAGCTGTGTATTAGAAATGCTTAGTTTTCATTGAGTTACAATTCCACGATGTTAATAAACAATGTGTTCCAGGATAAAGATAACAAGATGAGAATAGTATAATATTTTATACAGAAGAGAAGTATGAATTTTCATGGTACACCTGAATTTACCGGGCAAACGCAGTGAGGCATGTAATAGAAGGTAAACCATTAAAAGTCACTTCTCCTCGAAATATAATATGTTATTATTCCTTTGAAGAACACTCCATGCTTTTCATGGAAAATGGGTCCCAATCAATTGTCTGAAAATCTAGTTTGATGTACTTTAGTAGTGATATATTTAATACATTTGTATCTGCTATATTGATGATTTGTCGAAAAACGTCAAATAAATGAGAATTTAATATCAGAATAGAAAACTCACCTTAGGAAACTCAATGATATCAATAACTGTACCTAAAATGGTGCTCAATAATAGCTTTTAAATTACAATATTTAAAACTAAATTATGGAGGAATACGAATTGTAACGTAATATATTTAAAATAATTGTAGTTTTTCAGCTTTATAGGGATTTTAGACAGGGATAAGAAGCGCATGCTACAAGACATTTCATATACTCTTCTATATTTTATGCAAAGATACATAAAAATTGATGCTAAGATAAAATTCATTGAAGGAAATTAGACATGAAACAAATCAAATTACTTTCATTTTATTTCAGTACTTTTAATTTTCTTCTGTTATAAACTCCTTCAATTCTTCGCAACCAAGAACTGGTTTTTGGTCTCAAATTTAGGCATCATCTTCTGTGATTGAATTCTTGCTTTAACAAAGCCGTCCCTTGCTTCAGGACCGCAGACACTTAGTGATGACTCTGTTACAAGTTTTATTACTCTTTCCACGGCTTGAGTGTGGCAGGAAAAACGAGGAAAGTCTATCGACTGAATTCGGCAACCATGTTCTTTTGCCTCATTGATATACCCTTTTAAAGCCTCATCAGTTATGTGTTTGGTCATCGGAGACTTTGTGATTGTTAAGTCCAACCAAGCAACCATATCAATGAAGTCGTCAGCTTGAAAATTGATAATGGGGGTCACAAATTTTCTTTCACCACTTACGTTTTCTGATTTTGCCTCCAGAAGTCTGCGAAGACCTAGCTCTCTTACGTGTTTCCTCTCATCAGATAACATACAGAGAAGCACATTTTCAGGATGAGCATAGTAACCACTTCTTTGAATGACAGGATCAATTATATTTCGATGCTGTTCACAAAGGTAACGAGATAATTTCATCAGTCTCCATAAATGTTTAGAACCATTTACACATGATGGTTTGAGTTTAATATGAAACCAGATGGGTGCATACACCTTGACGACATACTCTGTTAAGGTTTTAAGGTTGTCGGAGGGATTCTCTGTTCCAACATATCACCGAAGTATGCGACTTGCTAACGTGAGCCATCGTGAATGGGACAACTTTCCTGGTTTTCTCAAGGAGAGGTCTTGAGAACATTCACTACATGAGATCGCAATGCACATTTCAAGTAAATATTTTTGGTCTGTGCCTAATTCTATTTTTATTTCAAGATCAGGAAGGTTGTGTTGTATTGGGGAAAAGTTAACCACTGGAAGCTCATAACATTTTTCAAGCTGCTTTCCTATTACACCTGCAAATTGATCAGGACCTGTTGTTTTCACAACTAATCCACAAAAAAGATGGCGCAAAGGCAACTCATTACCATGAAACAAACAAATCAGCCACTGTAGTGGTCTATTTAGGGTTTTCTCCATCAAAGCAAGTATACCATTATTAACTCCTGTTTTTGTTGCCGTTCCATCACATCCGATAGCAGTTAAGCTGGATAAATCCAAACTATTGTTACCATTAAAATACTCCATGATGCTATTTTTTATGGCTTCGCGTGTTCCAGAAACTGGAGTTACATGTGCCCGAGAAAGAATGAACCTGGCTCTTCTACTAATGAAATATGATCTTCGACAATAGTTTTCTTGTAACATTTGTTTCCTTTTTTTTCTTGCGATTTTTTTTTATCTTTTCTACCATCAAAAAATAATCCTTTGTTTTCATTCATTTGGTTAACACTATTTACAATAGCTTTTTCGATTCTTGGACCTCGCTCTTCGAAATTTCATTCTATCAATTACTTTACTTTCATCAACATCTGTAATCATTCCAACATCTTTAAGAACTGCACTTGCAATAGCAGCAGCAACCCTATCTGAAACTCCAGTTCTGTCACAGATAGACGCAACTGCTGGTAATTCCACACGCATTTGATCGCATGTGGTTGACGCCTGAACGGAAGTGGAGGGATGGTCTGGGTTGTTAGTTGGTTCTTCATCAGAACCTGGGTCAGTATCAGACTTTTCGCTAATACCTATCTGCAGCATCGCTATGAAACACCTTACCAGCTGATTGTTGATTATACTGTAACCTTTGCTGCATTGATCTATGCTTTCTTTCTTCTGTTTTATTTAAAACTTTTGAGACAGCCTTATCAACACTACTTATAGTCATCTTTCTCGTAGTTCTCTGGTCGGTTGAAAAGGTTTGCTCGATTTTCGGTACCCTTTTTTCTTTTTCACATTTACAATCTAAAAATATTTTGCACTTACAAGCCGCTACGTCAAAAAGGCGATTACTTTCATTTAAAAAAGATGTTACGATAGAGTCATATCTTTGTGTACCTTTTCGGCCTTTGGATCTTAATATATTTCTATATTTGTCGTGGTATGTTTTCCCTATTTGGAACATTCGGGTGTTCAAAACTACAGGTATTGAAGCCTTTAACCAAATAGTATCTACTTTATTCATAACAATATCTAATATATCACTTACAGTTGGTTCCTTTGAAATTGCCTCTGGTTTTAGTTCATGTCGTACAAATAGGTAATATTTCATCACATCACAATAAGTTGGCAATCTTAACTCACTTAATTCTTTGGGATGTCTGAATATTGGACATTCTAACTTAAGTCTAGTCTTAATTGGTTTTGACAATGCCATCGCACTAGTGATAATCAAAATAAATTTATATAAAAAAATAGACTTTTACGTTACACTTATAACATTAAAAAATTGACAGTTCGACACTCTAACCACGCAAGATAACCGCACTTGCTACTCACTCAATCACTTCAGCAGTCAGCACTGAACTGAATGACAGGGACTCCCCCGCCACTCTGGTTTCCCCACCGTGTACTCCTGCCTAATACTGTCACCATTGTGTTTATTTGTTATATATTTTAACCAAACACAACATTATTTTGATAGGTCGGTTTTCTCTAAGAATACCTAAGAAGTAAACTTTGTTACTCTTGCTAAATCATATTAAGAGGATTATATCTAAAATTATATATATTTTGTGTTGTTATTCAACCTATATCAGTGTCTTTTACTTAAAAACTGTTTAAATTAAACAGTATAAAAAGACAATGCATAATTATAAAGTTAAAATATTTTTTAAGCTATGAGAAAAAAATGTTCAAATATGGTCAAATTTGCGTAAAAATACAAATTTTCTTCAGCTATGCGGCACCTAAAAATATATTATTTATCCAAACACTGGGTCTCTTAAAAGGCATTATTTAACTTTTTATCACTATTACATATAAAAATTACGACGAAAATAATTTTTCGGTATATAAAAAAATCTTCAAAAATATAAAAAATTTCATATTTTTAACTGATTTGCGGCACCTCAAAAAATATTCATATTAAAACCAAATTTTAACAGTTTCTTTTCAAATGCAATAGGCAACTTTTTATCATTATTGCATATAAAAATTCAAAAATATAATTTGTCATTCCACCCTACTCCATAGGAACAACTTGATCTAAAGTAATTGTTTTATTAGCTGCTGTTCAGGACATCTTTTAAGGTTTCCTAGATAAGGATTTTGAAGTGTACGTTATGGAATGGTTGAGACACTTGAAACAGCGACTCTTGAGAGAGAAAAAGTAACCGTAAGTTAACGATAGAATTTTCTTTAATCAGATTGGATTTCTGTTGATTCACTGTAATGCTTCATAAAATCTTTATGGTGTAAAATTTTTATTTGTTTTAATATTATTAAAAAAACTATTCTAATAAATTTTCTGTAAACTAGCTGTTATGTATATGTATCCGTTAAACTTTATTATTTCAGTTTCAAGTATGTTACGTTATGGCCACTACAGATTATTATATCTTTTTTTATTTCTTGCTTTCACTGAATGCGTTCAATATTTTCCACTTTCCAGACTTGGTATGTAATATGCTTACAAAATTTCTTTAAAGTTGGATTCCTGCACAAGATATTTTTTTTTCTAATTTTGTACTTGTTTTTTTCAAATTTACTCTACTGTATATTGATAGTGAATAAACTATTTAAATCCTTTATTGCTTTTTTTGCTTTTTTATTTTAAATGTTCAGGGTGAACTACTAAAAACGGCTGTAGGCCATATCTCAGAGAAGAATCATGGTACAACTTTCAAAAAAAAATACCTTTAGGTAAGTGATCCTGAAAAATCATCGGAAAGTATTTGGAGTCTCTAAAATATCCGCTAGGGTAGAATGAATCCTCGAAAACATAATACTGTGATTATCTCCAAAAAAACATACAAAATGTGTCCTAAAAATGAAATTTTATTGAGATTATGAAAAAATTTAATTAAGGAGATTTTTTGCCATTATTCTTCAAATAATAGGTGGAGAAAGGTTCAAACTTATGAACAAATGTATATTAATGATTTAAGCTTCATTTAAAAGAGTTTTTTCTGTTCAATGAGATTGAGAACAAAATTAGATAATTTTGTATCCGCTCGGAAATTGCGAATGTAAAATGGAACATTCTTTTGATTTTTAAATCTGATATCGTAAATCTCATATCTTGGAATAGAATTAAGATTTAGACTTGCGGTTTTCAGTGAATTCCTCTTTTTAACCCATTTTCATCAGAATTTAAAAAATGCCTTATTAAATTTGAAATTTCAGGGAAGAATGGGAAAACTGTCGACTTTTTGACATGACAAAACTGTTCAATTTTGTTATTTTTGTTTGATGCTTCCCCTGCCCCTTGAAGAATAAGGACAAAAAGTACCTACTAAATTTTTTCATAATCAAAAATTGTATTTTCAGGATACCTTTAGTATGTCTTTTTGGAGATAATCACAATATTATGTTTTTGAGTATTCCACCCCCTACCACATATTTTAGGACCTCAAAAATATTTTCCTGGTATTTTTCAGGGTCATTTTCATGAAGGTATTTTTTTAAAGTTGTACCATGACTATTTTTTGAAATATGGCCAACAGCCGGCGTTCTTAGTTGTTCACCCTGTATTTGCTGATTAGGCACAGAAACATCTATAGGATGTTATCTAGAATGTTTTAGGTATATTATTTAGATGTTTAAGTAACGTCCATACAACATCTGTATTGTTTTTGAAATGTTGCATTTAGATCATTGGTACGATGTTATTTTTTAGACATTACATTAACATCCACAAAATGTTGAAAGGCATTTCAGAATATAACAGAAATGTTGTTATTAGTTCGTTATGAAGACTTCCTTTTGAGAAAGTTCTAGTAACATCTCAGTGATGTAAAATGGCAGCGCTTTAACATTGCTGAGAAGTTAAGTTGAAACATCACAAAAGTTAACAGCCACAAGCTGGGCATAAGCGGTTGTATAGATGTGAATGTGATGAAAACAAAAGGAAAAAAAGGAAGATTATTATCACGTGTGAGGTTGAATAACATAACTGTAACGTTTATTTGCATAGTGGGTAGCTTTTGTCAAAGTCTGTTTTCTTTTATTCTGGTATGTCAGGAAATATAAGGTATCTGTAATTAGGGCAATTTCTCAAGACATTTTTCTGTATATTTCCATTATTATGTTATTTTTTGTTCAATATATCATTTAATATTCCGAGGAATTATTCTTCCTTTGCATTTTCTCTCACGAGCTTTTTCTATTTTCGGTTCCTGTATGACTTGTGATATTACTTATAGAGTAATTATAGCTTCATAACTTCATTGAAATATTCCAAATTTTATCCATTTTTTCACCACAAGTAAATAACATCTCAATAAATATGGAATTATAAATATTATAAATATTACTGTGGATATTCGAAAAAATTGATTCAAATATTTACTAGTGTTAATCAAGTACCAGTTCATAGTAGATAACTATGATATAGGCACTCTGGGTATATAATTTTTCTCCCTACCGATATATTGATATATTAATAGGTGTAAACGGACACCAGAGCAGCTCTATTTCGAGCTCTAACCAAACAAATTTATAGCTTTCCCGATAAAAGCTAACTTATGGTCATGTGTGTTGGCTAGATATTAATTTTGGGTCATGCACTCTAAATGCCCAGATGGATTTTATGTGACATAGCTACATCGACTGCTTTTCGAGTTAATTGTTCGAAAAATGTGTGCCATGCATAACAATCATTCTAGTTCGTTTCATATTTTGTGTTTTTAAATAGAAAACCAGTTGGATTAACAGAACATTCGATAAAACTTCGGTTATTTGGTTACTTAATTTGAAAAATTATGAAAATTATTGCAATTTTCATAAACATTCGGCACTTAAATTAATATAAGTTATAAACTATGAATTCCTTACCACATAATACATAAATTGCTTAATCAGTAACGTTTACAATCACATGATATTTTATAATTTGTTGCACCTTATTTTAGCTTATATTGTAATTTTTATCTTTTGAACTGTTTACTTCATATTGTCAGTACAGAATCTACTTCGACTCTTGGAACTTGTAACTTTTGTTAAATAAATGATTTTGGAAAAAGATTTTTTCGAGTGTGAAAAGTTAATTGGCGCATTCAGTAGGCTATGTTAAGCGGGCGTTAGTGAATATAACAACCAGTTCGTGTCAACGATTCATTGACATACCCAAAGTGAAATATTGGGACTCTTGAGTAACTTTAGTAACGTAACTCGAAGACAGGTGGCTCGTACGAAAAGAAATTTTAAGGGGCAATTTCAGCTACAAGTGCAACTAGATGACAAAAGCAGTCCTACTCTTGTTGTAATTAATTGATATCGCATGGAGGAAATAATTGTTTAGTTGATTCAGAAAGCTCTGACAACTCCGATTTTGATTTAGATTCTATTTCAAAAACTTATCATAATTAAAAAATAAATATTGAACAAATATTAAACTTAAAATAGATACATTTTCACATAATGTATGTAGATCAAGTAGTACCTTAATTTAAGAAGGAATATCTGGACACGATTCCAGAATTCCATGGTGAAAATGCCTTAATACCTAGATTTATAGAAGTATCTGAAAAATTAGTAAATCAATTTCACAATACAGTAGATTTAACAGACTTTCTAAATTAATATTACATGTCTAGTATTTTATCAGCAATTAAAGGCCAAGCCGCAATAAACATCTCAGCATGTAGTATAACAAATTAGCAGAATTTGAAAGATGCTCTATATGCAGATCAACGCGACATTTACTATTTGAGTATTGAAATATCAGAATTAGAACAAAGGATTGAATCAGCTTCTGTTTTTTATAATAGGATACAGCATTTTTCAAATCTATAAACATCTCTATTAATGACACGCTCCTATGCAAATCAATAAGCCATTTTAGGCAATTATTTAAGAAAGATCCCACTAAGAGTATTATTGCGCTGATTGAAGGAACGGCAAACTCATGTTTTGCTGTTGTTTCGTGTTTATGTAGGGGGTGGACACATTTTTAGTGTATTTGTCACCATTTAGACGATTTTCTAGATGTTGCGTTGTCATACCTACATATTTATTTGGACAATTCAAACATGGTACAGAAAACACTACGCTAGATTTTTTTTGGTTTTAATTTGGCCTTTAAGTTTAGTGAACAATGGCGATAAACTAATGTGAGCTCTGTGACATAAGTTAATATTGTGTTTGGATAAAACGTATTTCAGTTTTTTCCATAGTTGGTTTGTAGATGGTATTGATATGAATCTGGTTTGATTTATTTGAGGTTGTGTTGGGTTATTTTTCTTATTATTGTATATTTTGTACGTGCCGGGTTTAAAAATTCGTTTTATGTTCTTTATTGGGTTGTGATTGCTTTTTAGTGTGTTTTTGATATGTTTTAGGACTTCTGCACGGTATTCTGGAAAAGTAAGTTTTATAGCTCGGTCTGTCAATTCAATAATTACACTGTTTTTCTGTGCATTGGGATGATAAGAATAGTAATTTAGATATCAGCTGGACCATATCTCTTTTTTGTAGTTCTGTCAATTACTTGTGTGCAAGTTTTATGTTAGTCAATACAATTGAAATTTTGGAAATTCTAGGTGTTAGCTCTGTAAAGTTTTGTGAAGATGCTAAAAATGTGTTAGTTATATTCGTATTCGTTACATTTTCTGGGTTAGCAGTTATTAAATTAGGTTCATTTGTTGCCTGTATTGAATGAGGAGTGTAAAACAATATTTTCGTTACTAATGTTCTAGAATAACAATTATTAATAAAAATGTTAGATAGTATATGTAAACCTTTCGTCTGTATTTTCCATGTGTTTTATCAGATTTATTTTTGTTGAAAATTTGTGGTATGAAAAATAGTCGATAAATCTACCAGAACTGCATTTAATAATAAATTTTATGAACCACCTTTTGGTATCCCAATGGGAGCAAATATATATATCCAATTTTAGATGCATATGCATATAAATTAGAAACATTTAATTGTTATCACACTTAACATCCAGTTCACCATTCAGACAGAAGATAGAGAACAATCCATACCTTTTCTTGATATGAGACTTATAAGAAATACAATTACAGCTGACTGGTATCGAAACCCTTGCAGTTCTGGTAGATATATCAACTATTGTCCGTACCACAAATTTTCAAGAAAAATAAATCTGATAAAAGTGATGAATAATACTATCTAACCAATTTATTAATAATGCTCATCCTATAGCATTAGTAAGGACATATTGTTTAACACTCCTCATTCGACACAGACAACAACTCTACCTAATTTAGTAACTACCAAGCCAGAATATGTAACAATTACAAATGTAACTAACATATTTTTTGCATCTTCACCATACTTTGGAGAGCTACACCTCACCTCAACACAAAAGAAGTAGTCAGCTAAATCTAGGCGGAAAGTGAGAAAATCTCAACTTCTTATGCGACGTATTTAGTAGCCTTACAATTTGGACAGTATTACATCCAATTATTCAAAATGGATAAATAAAAACGATGTAGGATTACTTCCAGTGTCTTTTTTCTGGTTTTAAAAAAATTCTACACCATTCCATCATTTGATCGCAGATATCTACTCCTCCCATTTTTTCATTATATACTTCAACAACATTTGGCAATGTCACTTCGATATGGTTTGAACTAGTTTTATCCCATATTTTGACTTCATGTATTGGTTTTTTACTATAAGCAGTAGATGGCATTATAACTGATTTATTATCTTCCACTTTGTAATACATATCTTTTAACCATTGCTTACAATCTTTTTGAAATGTGAAATATTTGAAGCGGTTTGCTAGTTCCGGTACCATGTATTTGTATCTCTGATAATTTGATGAGCAAAGGTATTGTCAAAAAGTATCAATCAAAAAATACGAAGCTATTCACAGGTATATATATAGAGTTTCTACTAGTCTTGAGATGACAGAATAGCCAAGTCCAAGATCTTTGTTTTTTAAGTTTGTGGTTGTTCCTTGAAAAATTTCAAAATCAAAGATAGTTCCATTTGATTTTGTTAGAACAAAGTTCTAAAGTCCAATTGACTTTGGCATGTTCTTGAGACATTAACGGAGCGTACAACGTCCAAGGGAAGGATTCATTTGTTTGTCGATAGAGTTCGCAGTTTGACTATCTCTTTTCAGATTCTGGCACCGATTTCTAAATGAATAAATCATTGGTTGAATTCGTCAGAGTCTATCATTTTTTTAGTTTCTTCTGAAACCGTACAACCAAAACATGCAGATCGACTCTCAAGAGGTAAACTTTGTCTCTTGGCAGTCTATCAGCAATTACAGGGAGTTTTAATTTTGTACTCCAATATAAATGTATTCGAGTAAAATTCAGACATCCCATCATTGCATGTATTCCGAAAATTTTTATATCTTAGAAAGTAAATTCAGTTGCTCTCCATGTTTTTGTTAATAATATTGAACAATTCGTTCTTCACACAACTGGAAAAATGAGTTTCCTAAACACTTTTGGAAGTAACAGTACGGTGTTAGAACTTGGGCTAGGTCAGGAAATACTTCTTCAGGTATATTTTCCCCTTTGAAGGTAATATTTTTGGCTCTAATAATAGTGATTTCCGATGTGGCGGGTATAATGTCAGGGTAAAGGTCAATTTGATGTAGTGTATCATATTTAACATAAGTTTGATTGTGGGTAAGCAAACGAAAAATAAATCCCCATATCCTCAAACATCATAAGATGGAATTAGAAGGAGCATGATCAAAATTGTTTATATAGTATTGAAAGTAATAAAATGAACGATTTGTTGCAGACATTGGTCTAACAGAATTTTTAAATGACCCAATTAATTTTTCTTATTTTTTTATTGATGATAAAATGGAACATAATCACCCCTTGCGTAATAATCTCATCCCCTAAAGTGAAACTCATCTAATCAATTTATTATATACACAAATTCAAGTACGTTTATTATTAAATTGGTGGTATGGTATGGGTAATTAAATTGACCATTATCTGACGCGACTGTCGCTGTCAGCAATTCAAATTGATTGAGACGACTTATGCACCCCTGATTAGAAAATGAAATTCATCAGTTTGAAGAACAATTTGGATTTTGGTGAGGATCTGCGTTTGATGAATTGCCGGGTGGGTTTTATGGCAGTCGCTGGGAATTTTAATCGATCTGCGATACTCTTTTTTTTCTCGTTCGAATGGAAAATGAAATTTGGGAGTGATAGATGGAACCGAGATCCCTTTGATTACGAGATCGTGATTTTTCTGTAATTTTCCGATAAATTGTTTGATGCGAGGTACGTGATGAGATATCTAAGTCATATTTGAATTCAAACTGTCAATTGATGGATGAGCAAACAGTTTTAATGTTCAATTAAAATTATTGTCATTGTGGGACGAAGTAAGATAAAGATTCACGAATAAGTTATGGTTGGAAATTCGTTTTATGATATAAGTCCAATGTTTCTGTGTGGAATGTCTGGTATTTCATGTAATATCCGATTGATTTAGAGAATAATTTAGATTTTTTTATGAATACATTTATTCACAACTCATTATTTTAAAATAGGCGTCACTGGGAAACAGAAATTATTTTCAAGGCAATGTTTGGATATAAAACTCCTTTCAGAATAAGATTTGTATTCTAAATTCTACAGGGTACCTTCAAATTGTTATAAATGCTTATTAATAATATCACTAAAGGAATAATGCTACTATAAAAATATATTTTGATTTAACGTATTCACCACTCACAGCCACAGCTTTTACTACTTATGTATAATATTTATATATATATATATATATATATATATATATATATATATATATATATATATATATATAGAAAATCATCATCATCGTCATATGCAGCTCATTCAACCATTTTGTTATGGTGTAGCCTCCCTTTACATATTTATATATTCCATTTCCATGTGGGCCCATTGTTGTCTATTGCTAGCTACGCGGCCCCAAGTTGATCCTGCGAGTTTCTTTATGTCGTAGTCCCATCTTAAGTTGGGGCGTCTTCTTGGTCTTTTCACGCCTCGGGGATACCATTGCGTTATCTTTGTGGTTCATCTATCGTCTGTCCTTCTAGCGGGATGCCCCGCCCATTGCCACTTTAGGGATCTGATTCTATTTATGACATCTATCACTTGGGTCTTTCTTCTGATCCATTCAAGCCTTTTTCTATCTCTCCTTGTTACTCCAAGCACGCATCGTTTCATAGACCTCTGCGTTACCTGGAGTTTTCTAATAATATCTGTTTTCAGGGTCCAGGTTTCACAGCCGTATGTTAATACTGGTAGTACGCACTGATCAAACGCTTTCTTTTTCAAACGGAGTGACATTCTAGACTTGAAGATGATAGAGTTCTGTCCAAATGTTCTCCATGCTAGTTTGATTCTTCTGTTTATTTCTGGAAGTAGAGAGCCTGATATGTGTATTAGTTGACCCAGGTATGTGTATTCCTCTACTATTTCCAGGGCAGTGTCATTAATTTTTATTTCTGGTGCGGTTATCAGTTCGTGACACATTATCTTGGTCTTACTCAGATTTATTTTAAGGCCTACTTCGTTGCTTGCTGCATTAAATTCATTTATTTATTGTTGCATTTCGCCAGGGTTACTCGCTATCAGGATTATGTCATCAGCGAATCTTAGATGATTCAAGTATTCTCCATCTATATTCAGACCTGTGTTGTTCCAGCCCAGTTTTCTGAAGATGCTTTCTAGTGTTGCTGTAAATAACTTTGGTGATATTGCGTCTCATTGTCTAACTCCTCTGCTGGTGGGGAATTCTGGGGTGCCCTCATATATCCTAACTCTCGCTTTGGCTTCCCTATATATATTTGCTAGTGTCTCAATATATGGCTTGTCGACCCCTTGTTCTGTTAGGGCATTTATTACTGCTCTGGGATATATTGAGTCGAATGCTTTCTCAAAGTCAATGAAAGCTAGTGCTAGTGGTTGGTCGTATTCTTTGGTTCGACTGATAACCTCTTTGAGGGTATGGATGTGATCTATTGTTCTGAAGCCTTTGCGGAATCCAGCCTGTTCTCGTGGTTGGGCCGAGTCTAGTGTATTTTGTATTCTGTTGTGAATGATCTTTGTGAATACCTTGTACGTCACTGGTAGTAGACTTATTGGTCTGTAGTTTTTAATGTCTTCTTTGCTGCCATTCTTGTGGATCAATACTATAAAGGTGCTGTTCCACTATTTAGGTATGCTCCTGGACATCAGACAGTTCGTGTATAGTTTGGCAAGGTACTTCCATGTTTTAGCTCCTGCGTATTTGAGTATTTCGATCGTGATGCCGTCATTTCCCGCTGCTTTGCCATTGGTCATGCTTTTCAGTGCCATTTCTACTTCCTCTACCAATACTTTTGGTATGGCATCTTCTGAGTGTTCTATTATTTCTTCAAAATTTTCAGGGACCTTGTATAGGTCTCCATAGAATTTGGCTACTAGGTCTATCATTTCATTCCTGTCTGTGGTACTTGTGTTTCCATCAGTTAATGCAACTATCTGTCTTTTTCCTATTAATAGTGCTCTTTTTGCATGTTTGTAGCATTTACGGTTTTCTATTGTTGTTTGTACCAGTTTCTCGTAGTAATTCCTGATATCTTCTGCGATTTTCTTTCGTATCATCTTGCACAGTTCGGTGTATTCAATTCTGTGAATGTTTGCTCTCTTTTTTATTTCTCTTCTTTTTTGTAATAGTGCTTTTGTTTCCGGAGTTAGTTTTTTGTGTTCACCTCGTTGTTGCAGACCTCCCACTTCTACGGCGCAGTTTCGAATTGTGTCTATCAGTTCAGGGTTGTCATATTCCACTTTTTGTAGTCTTTCTTCTAGTAGTGCTTCATATTGGTGAGAGTTCTCTTTCAGCCTTTCGTTGTGTTGGTTTTGATTAGTCTTGACATTTCTAGTTTTATATCTAAGACCAGTCGAGCTCTAATTAGTCGATGGTCGCTTCCTGTAGTGAACTTGTTGAGTGTGCTTAGATCTTTTACTTTGTTAATTTCATTGGTGAGGATAAAGTCTATTTCGTTTTTGATAGTTGCACCGGGGCCTTCCCACGTCCATTTCCTGTTAGTGTTCTTCTTGAAGAAGGAGTTTGCCACATACATGTTCTGAAAGTGTGCGAACTGTATTAATCGCTCTCCTCTTTCATTCCTTTCTCCAAATCCATATTTCCCCATTCCTTTTTCTTGGTCTTTCCTGTGTCCTACTTTGGCATTTAACTCTCCCATTATGTGTTTGAAGTGACTATTGTTGTTGCTGAGCGCTTGGGTGATTTCATTATAGAGTTCTTCTATTTCGTCGTCACTATGGCTGATTGTTGGGGTGTATACCTGAATAATCTGGATAGTATATTTTTTGGAGAGTCTTAGTGTTATGCTGGCTACTCTGTCTGAGGTGCTTGTTATCCCTATGATTCTATTTCTCCAGGTTTTCTTAATTAGGAATCCTACTCTGCTTGTTCTTCCTGTTGGTGTGCCTTGGTAGTATTAAATATTCCATGATTCAAGTTCTATGAGTTCTTCATTTTTTCGTCTTAATTTACCCCCATAGGCGGAGTGCGTTGGGGCGCCGCAACTTGGGTTTTCTCGACCTGAAGGACCGGGGGTTCGAATCTCACTCTAGTAAGGGCTTTATCATAAATAAAAAGTTCCAATAAAAATATGGGGGTACAGGGGCCGTCATTAAATGGCGAAAACTGGCGGACGACGCCCCTTGCCAACACGCATATATATATATATATATATATATTGTAATGGAGTAGTTTTGACGTTACGAGTTTCGAGTGGACCTACAAGTTTCATATGTCTCTAAGTCTAAAAAACCGACTTTAAAAAAATTTCGTTCGGTCCGTCAACACGATAACTAAAAAACGGGACAGAACTTTTTAATGAAATATTACACGTAGGTTGACAACGTGAAAACTGAGGCTAATTTCGTGAATGAGCAAAATCTATGTACAGTTTTCTGGATAGTCCCATTTTCCATTTTCATAAATTTTTCTCAATTTCTCACGCGAAATTAGCAACTGACAATTTTATTGGAATCCTTATCAAATCGTATGCAAAATTACAGCGGAATCTGAATTTTTCTTGAAATTTACCATCCTTTGGAATCAATTTTTTTTATAAGTTTAAATTTGATGTTTTATAACTCGGTGTGCATTATCGATGGGAAGTTGCTGAATTTTTAAACAAATAGTATGAACAATCTTCTATTTCGATGTTCACCCATTTGAGATTTTCCATTGCATAGAAGTAATTACTAAAAATTTTTTGGAGATAATTTTTCACAATAATTTATACTTCAATCCCGTTTATTGTATGAAAAGGAAGAATTAAAATATACTGATCAATTGAGACATATCTTGCCTGTATCGAATGGCGTAAGAAAGGGATCGACATAAAACATAGTTTTGTAATTGTAGAATTTTTCATGAAAGTAACAAAGATGTAAGGCAACAAAGATGTAAAGAATGGTACGATGAAGAACGTGAAATCAAAAAGGAACAAGAAGATCAAGCACGAAAACTATGGCTAAATACAGGAGGAGAGACAGATCTGAAAGAATACATGAAAAGGAAGAGAGAAGCGGATAAATGCTGTCAGAAGAAAAAAGCAGAGTGGATAAAGGAGATTATAATGGAAATAGAAAGTGACAACCGAGATAATAGGAAATTTTATGATAACATCAGAAAACAAAGTAGAAGAAGCAAAGTATTGACCAGAATCAGCAAAAGAGATTGGGAAGCTTACTACAAAAGCGATCTGAAGGAGGATGAAGTTACAGAAGCAAATTTTGAGGTAACAGCAGAAGAGGAAGAGGAATACCTCCCAACATATGCAGAATATGAAGAAGTTATAACAAATCTCAAACATAAGAAGACAGCATGACCAGATGGAATAGTTAACGAACTGATGAAGAAAGAAGGAGAAGAACTAAATAGAAGGATATATGAATTACTCATAAACATATGGAAGAAAGAACAAATGCCCGCAGAATAGCGTTTAGGTGTAACAATTCCAATTTTCAAAAAAGGAGTCCAAAAAAAATGCTATAAGTACAGAGGAATAACCCTGCTCAACACAGTATACAAAGTCATGACATCACTCTTAAGAAAGGAAATGAACCAATACGCAGAACAGAAACTAGGGGAATACCAATATGGCTTCAGAAGTGGTAAGTCAACTATAGATGCAGTGAATGTCATGACACATACGATAAAAAAAAAAGATATGAATATGGAATCAATTTACATGTATTGTTTATAGATTTTAAGCAAGCATTTGATAGTATTAGCAGGCGTAAACTGATAGCAGACATGAGGAAAATGGGTATTTCAAACAAGTTAATTCGGCTGACAAGAACGTCAATGAACAACTGGAATACTAGAGTAATACGTAGCGAGGGCTATTGTCAGGAAATTGATATGGTAGATGGTGTGAGGCAGAGGGATGCATTATCAACGGTATTATTCAATATAGCATTAGATGAAGCGATTAAGGCGATAGAAACAGGCACAACAATAACCCAGAACATGACACAAATAATAGCGTATGCAGACGATCTCGTACTTATAGCAAGGAATAGGAGCAATTTGGATAAAATTCGAGGTGACCTGATCTTAGAAGCAAAGAGCAGAGGTCTGGAGATAAACTTAAAAAAAAGTAGATATATGCTAGTCAGCAGAGAAACAACAGAGGGTATAAAATAAATCACAGTACCGAACCATAAGTTTAAAAAGTAGCTAACTTCAAATACTTAGGCGTTACGATAAACGAGAAGAACGACAGAAATATAGAGGTGGCAGGAAGGGTAAAATCAGGAAACAGAGCATACTGGAAATGCAGCAAATTTCTTAAAGATAAACATCTAGCCAACAACACTGAATTGAAACTGTATAAAGCCGCTATCAGACCAACAACGACATATGCCGCAGAGACAATGTGTTTGACAAATAAAAACGAATAAAATTTAAGAAGTGCCAAATGGAAAATATGGCCGAAAATTTTTGAACCAGTCAGAACAGAAGAGGGTGACTTCAGAACTATGGTGAACCATTAAATTAGACAAAAAATAGAAGGACAAGATGTTGTAACGTTCAAAGAAGCCCAAAGATTGAAATGGTACGGACATGTATTCAGAAGGGAGCAAACAACCATAATAAGAAGAATAAGTAATTGGATACCACAAGTAGCAATGCCAAAAGGAAGACCGATGACAAGATGGGAAGATCAAGTTAAGGAAGATATGAAAAAAATGGATATAAGAGATTTAAAGACTGATATAAATGACCGGAAAAAATGTAAAAAGATAACAGAAAAAGCAAAAAGACACGACAATCTATATGATAAAAAAAACAAGGAAATACTACTCGCAAATAAAGAAGTATAAGTGCTCAAAAGAGCGTGCACCACTCTAACAAGAGTGAATATATAAAATCACCAAATGAAAATTTTGTATTGAACGACTTAGACTGATAGTTCTTACGTCCTTGGAAATCCCAATAATGGAAAATGAAAATAAAAGAGAAATAGATAGCTAAATGATCAAAACAAATGAAAGTATATATATATATATATATATATATATATATATATATATATATATATATATATATATTCTTAAAGAATGAATGAAAATGATATGGAAAATGAAAATTTTGATATAGAGATGGAGGAAAATAATCAGATTATACATATTGAAATTGATGAGAGGAACAAGAATATAATTGATACTATAAATTGAAGGAAAGCACGAGAAAATGAATGGAAATATAAAGAAGAATATTGATATCAAAAATGATGATAGAAATCAGAAGTAAAATAAGTTAAATAACGTTAACAAAAGGAATGAAGAAAGCATTAAAAAAGCAATCAAGAAAATCCAGAATCGTAAAGGTAAAATAGTTGAACAAGCCAAGAAAATGTATGTACATATGTATTAGAATAGATCATAGGAATTAGTAATATTATAACAATAATGAAAATTTCAATAATTATCATTAAGTTGTAACAGTAGAACTAGACAAAAATAACAACAAGATAAATTAGCATGGAAATAGATGTAGTAATAATTTTCAAAGAAAAATATTCGAAAATTTTAGATTATTTATAACAGTACACAAATTTAATATGGAACATAATATAATCAAATTTATTAAAGAATACATTGAGCCTAAACGAAATTATGCTCTATATTTTCAAAATGAACTTTTAATGGGAATATTTCTAGTTATTGCTGGAAAGACATTCAAAAATTCAATGTTTAAACTTGTTCATTGTACAAAAGTATTCGAACATGGAGAAACTACAATAGAACAAAAATACAAAATGGAATATTACCATATATATGAAAAATGACATAGAGTGATTATTGAACTTAAAAATTCGCTTAGCTCAAAGTATTGTTGGCCAGAACTGTCAGGAGATGTAGAAAATTACATGAATAAATGTGATGTATGTCATAAAAGCAAATAATAGAAATCCTCCTGAAATATAATTAAAATTAACTCCTACAGCAGCCAAACCTTTGGACCACATACATATCGATGTTTTTTAAATATCTAATCAAGCATTTTTAACAATAATTGACACATTATCTCGCTATGGGCAAGCATATCCAATTCAAAGCATAACATGTGTTTCTATTGTTGAAAACTCATCATGGTCTTCTATATAATATTACAGCAGATTTTTTATCAGAATTTAAAAATGATGACCTGCAAGATTTTTGTAAATTACATAAGGTTCAACTTCACTATACTACAGTGAAACATAATAATTCTAATTCACCCGAAGATCGTTTCCCTTATAGTCTAATTGAACATTTTCGATGCCTTCGAGAGACTAATAAAGATTTAACGCCTAATCAACTCATGAAATATTCAATACTTTCATATAATAATTCTATTGATTCTGTCACTCATTTCACACCATTCTAAATAAGTAAAGGACTATCAATAATCCAGATCTATTTGATATGAACGGCCATTCAATATTGTCTCTTTCTGTTCAAAATAATAAAGAAGTCTCCAAGCTTTTGTATATTAAAATTCAAAATAAAAATGCGCAAATCAGAGAAAAAATATAATGAGAGAAATGAAAATTGTATCACTAATTCAACTTCATACTAAGTGTAAAACGGAAGACATACAAGTCACCAAATTGAATAATTTATTTTACCTATTAGCCCAGGATCCTGTGGACTTATTTATACAAAACATTTTTATATTGTATAGATTTGAGAGAAATTAGTAAGCAAATAGATATCATAAGACAATAATTTTTTGATTTAAGGATTAGTTTAATAGAAAGTATTGCTACTAATCCTACATCTTATCATAATTTAGCTGAACAGGCGATGGGAAGAACCAAAATTTTATATAGAAAATCAGAAAATATTTAAACACATATTAGATCGAAAATGGGGCTAATAAATGCCGTAATCAAAGTTGACAAAGGTATGCTAAAGCAATATATATCTTGTAACAAAATCAAAAAAAATTAGTGTTTTAAATGAAACTTACTGTTTCTAGCTAATTGCACAATATATTGAAAAAATGTTGAAAATCCTAAAAAATTTATAATTATTTCAATATTACATATCATTGTCAGAATGACGGAAGTTTCATTTGATGACTACAATATATTGTGGAATTAGTAGGTTCCACGAAGTAAGCGTCGAGACAGTTAATTTCATTAAATCAAAAAGAAATAAATTATGAAGTTAATTTGCAGATAACTTTGAATAAAAAATGTATTGATCGATGTACTAAATCTTTGACAACTTTGTGGTTAAATTAACAAAACTTTCAAGATATTATAGAAAAAATCCATATATCGATAAAAAATCGTATATTCACTTTAAATAACTCTATTCCTATTTATAGCACAATTTCACAGATCAATCTGGATTGTCAAAGCTTAGTTACATCAATTGATAACATTAAAAATGCAATTAATGAAATTCTATTCACAGTTCAGTAATTTCAAATAAAGAAATTATAGAAATGATGAAATATTCACGAATAAATTATAAGGAAGAACAAATTCCGAAATTTAATAACATTTTGACATATTATTTATTTCTGGGTTCCCAAGTAAGTTTTTTCAATTCCAAAATAGTTTTTGCTATTCATGTTCCTATAATCAAATCCTAAGCTCCTAAGCAAAATTCTTAGAAGTCCAAAAATAGAATTCACCAACTTTATGCAGAATTTATTCTGAAGGATTGTATGAAATTAATAAAATTGCAAAAATATAAAACCAATTATAGAAGTAGAAACTCCGAAACACATACAACATTTGGATTATTTTCGACATTATTAATTATTTTTATTGCTATCACAATCTTTAATTTCATATGAAGATACAAAAAGAAGAAAGGGTAATTAGAGAGAAGCTAGAAAGAAAAAACTTAATGGGAACTGAGAAATTTAGATCCGAAAAATAACTACATTATTTTCCAGTCTTAGGGATGGAGGTGTTGTTCGAACACAATAAAAATAGAAGATGCAACGTCAGCAATTATTTATATATATATACATATTTATATATATATATTTATATATATATATATATGTATATATATATATATATATATATATACATATAATTCATTTAATTTCTTCCACCATTTGTTTATAATATTGAAAAGTTTATTTTCTTGGGTTCGTAGGTTGTTTGAAATAATTAAAAAACGATTATATTTCACATTTTTCTATGGAAAATGGATATAATGTTTAAAATATCAGCAGATAGATGGAAAACATACTACTAGTAGGTTTCTTAGAAACAACAATGAAAAATGGCATTAAAATCGATGAACTCGCCTTAGAATATCAACGGAACAATACCATACGAGGTAGGTTGAAGTGAGATGACTTAATCAGCTTATAATAAATTTGACTCAAGTTTTTAATATCTCGTCTATCATTCACAGAAAACTTATCTTGTTTTATGTGTATCATTTCTTCAATTGATAATTTTTGATGATTGGTGTCTTGAGCTAAAATTTTTGGTTTTTTATAATTAAATTCATAATTCTCAGTGCTTTCATGTTTGTGTGAAGCGGTTGATGCATTTTTTGTATATTTGTGACCATTCATTCTTCTCTCCAAGTATTGTGTAGTCATTCCTATATAACTCTTTGGACAATTCATGCATGGTATGGAGTATATAATATCTGATTTCTTATTATCTTTGGTTTTGTTTTTTAGTTTGGTAAAAAGTGGCGATAATGTGTTTTTGGATTTATGGCTTACATTGATGTTATGTTTTTATAAAATATTTAAGTTTTTCTGATAACTGATTTGTGTAAGGTAGGGGCTATATATGTATCTTTTTCTTGGCTTGGTTTTATTTGTATATTTGGTTTTATGTTGTTATTGTATAATTTATATGTACGTAGTTTAATGATTCTATTAATTTGATTTTCTGGATATTGATTATGTTTCAGAATATTTTTTGATTTTTTCATCTCTTCAGGACGATGTTCAGGTGAAGTTAATTTTATAGCTATATCCGCTAATCCTATAATAACACTGTTTTTTGTGATTTGGGATGGCATGAGTTATAATTTAGATACCGTCCAGACCATGTTTTTTTTGTATATAGTTTGGTTTTTGTTTTGTTATTGGTTTTTATAAGTGTCATGTGTAGAAAATTTATTTTCTTTATGTTGTTTTCGATTTCTAAAGTGAATTGGATACTTGGGTTGAATTTATTAAAAGCGCTTAGGAATGCATCGCACTTGTTACCTGGAATTACAGCTAAACAGTCATCAACGTATCCTTTAAAAAATGTTACATCAAAATTTAAATCATTCAATACTTTTTCCTCTATATATTTCATAACGATTTGCGCTAGACTTGAAGAAATTGGAGATCCCTATTGCAAGTAATTATTTGTTTGTATAAGCATAATGCCTTCTAGAAATTGGTCATAATTAAGTGATGAATGTTGTTTGATCGAATCCCATTTATCTTTTAGTAAATGTGTTATAAGATCATTTGGAATATTTGTGTACATTGAGATGACGTCTAGGGATATGATTTTATAATTATCAGGAATATGTACTGTATCTAAAAACTGCTTAAGCATAGATGAATTTTTCACATAAAAATTATTTTTGGTTTTTTTTGATAGACTGTATGCAAGATATTTAGATAGGTTATAAAGAGGTGATTGGATGTATGACACTATTGGACGCGTTGGTAAATTTGGTTAATGTAGTTTTGGTAGTCCATAAAGTTTTGGTGGTGAAGCATTGTGTGTTTGTAATTTTTTTGCTTCGTTTGCATTGATAGAACCATTATTTAATTGTTTTTTCATAAATGTATTATTTTTGTTTTGAAATATTTTGGTTTTATCTAATTGAATTATTTGATAAACATTTTTATCACTCAGTAACTCTTTCATTTTATTATTATAATCTTCGGTGTTCATTATTAGTGTTTTATTACATTTATCTGGCTGTAATTTGTAATTTGGGGATTAAATTTTATAAATTCTTCAGTTTTCTGCAATTTTCTTTGGATGTTTTTTGAGTTTCATTGATTTTTTGAGTTTTACGATGACGGAGTTTTATTTTATGATTGGTGATAGTATTTACTACATCAGCTCTAATATTGTGTTTCATTTGATCTGGTTTATGTATAATGGCTGTTTCTATACTTGCAATATATTATGTGTAAGGTAGTTTGTTCTCGTTCTTGTATGGAAGAGCGAATTTTTTCCCATATGCCAATACTTCTGTTCTGTCACTTGGTATATGTGTGATAGAGATGTTTTCAAGCCACGAGTCAGAGTTTAGCCCAATATCATTTTGTGTACAGCTATTAATTAAATTATTCAACCATTTTGAATTGGCTTTTTCATTTTTTGAAATTATTTTCATATTTTGTTTTTTCCAGATTTACATATGAATTCAACGAGATTTCTGGAATGGTGTTTCTCAATTTGTTTATTTCGCAATCAATAGCTTTTTCTAGTTTTTTTATAAGCTTTACAAATTCGCTGATACTCAAGTTAATAATTTTTAATTTAGTTGTATTTATAATATCGTTCAATTTCCTTCCAAGGTACGAACCTATCACATATATTGTTATCGTCTCGTTTTTCTGTTTTTATGTTTTATATTTATGTGTATACCTATATGTTCTCCCTGTATATTATTAAACGCATATTTAATATTCTTACTTTATATTATGATAAGGTAGGGCTCAAAATTTTACGATAACGTAACAAAATTTAAAGAAAAATAAACTTTTACATATAGTATATTTATTTGAAAGAATTCTGTATGTGGGCGTAGATAGGGTTGCCTACCTTACTGCAGATTTTTTAAATCCACAGTGAATGAAACATTTGTCGTCTTCTAATTCCTGAAAATTGGGAAAATAACCGACACACTAGTAGTGAATTTATACAAGTAAATATACCTCATTCATTGAACATTCAAAACGTTAAAATTCCTTTCTTGAATTCAGACCAGACCAGTGGATGTATAACTTACATATATAATCTGAAAAATTGTTCTCTGATATAAAATTATTTAGAAAGGTTCTTTTTATGCAAGATTTGAAAAGAAACGAATATTATTTGGTAAATGATTGAAACTAATATGGGAATATTGAAATACTATCAGATTATAAAGATAATCGTTTATATGAGCTCATATTGTTGGTAGGTAAGTTGATTAAATTATTTCTTACTAGTTACAATTTAATATTACAAAATTCATCAAAAAAATTCTTAATTATCACTAATACCATAATTTCTGTCTTTTTACAGTTATATGGCTTCGATACTTTATTGAATTGAATGTTTGTAAGTACGGAAAATGTTCTAAAGATATGCACTTTCAATATGTGATGTTTAGTATGTAAATAAATGACTCACATTTTAGTCCTGGTTTAATGGAGGTAAGTTCTGCATCTGTTATATGTTTTTTTCATATGTTATTTGTTAATTTGTCATGTTTTCCTTGCTCATACTACAAGTTTTCAACCACTCTCTCCCGTCATTTCCAATATGGTTTCCACTATTTTAGTTCATTCCTTCTTTTTTTCCAAAGCATTCTATCTAGTGAATTATTAGGACACAATTTTGTACATCTCCCCTTGACGATTGAAATATAATAAGCCATCTGTCAAATTCTACACAGGTTCATACCCAGACAACATGAGATATTCTATAAATATCCGTGGAATATTCATTTTGGCATATTGGAATATTCTCTAAAAATGCCAAGAATATCTTTATGCTTTTTGGAATATTCCTAGAAAGTGAAAATGGGAAAATCCTAAATATTCAGAGAATATTCCCTAATGAATATTCTTTTTCGTATTATATATAAGCTAGGATTATTCCGAGAATATTCAGAAAAGCATTATCTAAGAATGTTCTTCAATGAATGTTTCCAGAATATTCAATATATACTATGAATATTCATGGTAGATTCATTTGGAATTTTGTAGAATTATATCAAATTGTATATTCAGGCGATATTCTTTGTATATTCAGAATATTGCAGAAATATCCTCAGAATCTTCAGAACCATACATTTAATGGGGGGAGAGGGAAGGGTTAGTATATAGGATTCATGTAAATGCACTTTTTTCAAATTTCTGTAAATCAATGTATTTTCATAACTGATGGAATTCTCTACCCGACCATTCACTCGATGGTGGCTTCTAAAGTGAATAAAGTGGCACAGGTACAAATTGGATTCAGAACATGAGTCCAATAATATTAGTGCTTAATTCTGGTTACACCTAAGAAAAAAATATTTTAACTACCTAAGCATAATAAGATAAAATTCAATATTAAATTGTCCAAGTTTTTATTAGACAAACATAAACTTTATAACTCTCTATAAACTTTTCAAATTTATAAATATTCAACTATAACTTTCATTTTATCGTTTTTAAACCAAAACGACAGAGCTTCACAAAATATATAAAGCATTAATCTACTTGTTGGACATCAGTTTCGTAAAATTAAATATTTATAGATACTTACATTCTCTTGTGAGAGATGAAAAATAAAGAAAAAACAAAATTGACCAAATACTTGTTTCTATTAAAAAATATAGAGTTATTCTTTTAAAATTTGTAAATATTTATAGGACCCACACACTGCGAGTTTTTAGCTATACCTAAATGGATAAAACTGTCCGGTTAAGGCTACATAACTGAGGTATAACTGAAAAACATCCTTATTGTTGACGTTTTGCAATCAGATATATCAATTTACCCGTTCGGGTGAGGCAGTGTTAAAAGCTGGCAGCGTGTGGATTCATAAACTTGCGTTATATCATCACAGTCACTAGAATGTATTTCGACGGCCTGAGATGAATGTGCCGGTTGCTGTGATGGTGTGGTATCTGCAATTATAAAAGTGATTGTAGTAATCATTTGTAGAAATTTTACAAATATGAGTATAAAAAATATCGATATTTTCTTAAATTTGTCACTATGCAGAATACATTACATTGATACTGGTATTCTATACTGTCGCTTAAATACCAAAGCATATGTTGATTAATTATTGTATGCTCTTCTCATGTAAGTTTTTACCAGCCTCAAGTTCTTAAGATAATTTACTTGTTTAAATTAATGTTGACTTAGTTTTATAAACCGAGATAAATGTTTTATTTTTTTTGTTTTCATTATCTTAACACCAGGATATTCCCTTATACAAATTTCAAGAAGGTATTAATCCCTTAAAAAGTATGAATCAATTATGCGGCCAGATGACAAAAAATAAATATCAAAAACAGCTGATTATAATGTCTACTTAAATTTAATATTTACCAGACTGAGTAACTATTTTTGTTGGTGGATCATTCAATAAATTGTGACCTTTGCATTTTAACTATGGAAATAGGGTAGACACAGCTAGCTGAAACAAATGCTTGGGATATCCTCCTTTGGAAATAAATTTTTCCTGACAGTGAAGTTCACACAACCTATAATTCTATGGTAAAGCATCTGTAGTCTTTCCAAACAAATCTGCACAGTTACAATCTTCCAACCATAAGTATGCCCTAAAAAGTAAATAAATGCAGTTATTCACATGTCTATATTAACTACTAATTTATTATTCAACATATTTTTAGCTGAACAGGGCTCGTCAGCAGAAAGCTTATTGTAGTACATATTATTATTTCATGTTATTAAAGGCAGAGGGACAGATCAATGTTAAAAACCAAAAACATACAGAATTACACCACTTACGATGCATAGGTACATGTGAAATAATAAAAAAGTAATATATACCTATAATATATTGCATATAGAAACAATTACTCACCTCACAAGGTCTTTGGGAAATCCAAACATAATTATTCCTTCTCCTGTTCTTGAGTGACATCCACGAACTGCACAAGTTATTCATCCCATAACAAATACAATAATTTCTCACTAAGAGTTCCACTAGTCACGATATTGTTGAAAACAAAATTCAAATAAACTTTAACTAAAGCACAATCCACTCCAGTTCATAGGTTAGATAAAACGGAAGCGAAACGAACCTATCGACACTTGACTTTGAGCATGCCAGACTTAAGCCCATCACACATGATATTCGAAATAAACCAATAAACGTGTGTACAGAGAACGCCAGTTGCATTTTAATTGGCTGGCCGCTTTTTGTTGACGCGATTGGGTACTTGTCTTGATTTGGCTTTACGCTGAATGTTATAATTATCATTTATATCTTTGTTCTCTTTTTATCACACGACGATATGACGAATAACATTATATCCACACCGTATCAACCATTTATGTAGTGTTCATATCGAGGATATTTTTATATCTTTTTCTTATCTTATAATCTCTATCTGAACTTCAATGAGTTTAATACATGGTTTAATTTGATATATTATATTTATTATTTGTATGAAGTTGATTTTAACTATTTACACCTATGCGTAGGGTTGAATATCCGGATAAATGTTTGAACTATAACTATCGTCCCATGTGAAAAATAATTTTAATTTTCTTTAATCATAAGTAAATATGCTTAAAATAATATGCTAGGAATATTCAGTTTGGTAATATTCTTAAATGAATATTTTAAGAATATTCAATTTGATAATATTCTAAAATGAATATTTTAAGTATATTCATCAGGCTTGTTCTGTGAATATTCACTAAGGAATATTAATAGAATATTCAAAAATAATATTAATATTATAAGAATATTCTTAGTTGATTCGGAATATTCTTATACTTTTTGGTGTATTTAAAGATTATTCTATGAATATCCCATGTTGTCTGGGTATAGACCTTTTAAAAAAGCTCACTTGATTTCATGAAATTAATTAAATTTTCTGTCAATCGCTATCTACCAGGATGATCAAAAAGTTACATAAGAACTATTGAATTAAATAAAATTATTTCAATCGTGAGTAAATTCCTTGTAGAGTTCATTATGAATATAAATTGTCAACACATTCAAAATTTCTCTGAATCTATTTTAAAATAATAACTATATTAAATTTCATTTTGAAAGTCTTCCGTTTGTCCATTAACTGTTCGGCTCATTTTCAATTACACTCTTATAATTAAATATTAACATTCACAATTAAAGTTTGTTGATTAATAGTTTGTCTGAATGTTTTCAATATTAAATGATTTATATTTATTGTGAATTCAAATCCATTGTGTGTCACTATGCCCTGATAATATCCTGTTATATCTCATCAATTTTCTTGGCTCTTGTTATAATGAAAGTATAATTTCTACTATTTTGTTTATTATTTATACTTATTGTTTTAAATACCATGATTTTTTTATTAATGAAAGCGAGTGATATATTAGTATTTCTTAGTTATCTCTATTTTAATACTCGCAATGTGTGACTAATATAACCTCACTTGGATTACATCTCAATTTGTTATATTTACTATTTCGTTCGAGTTTATTTTTGTTTTTTTCCATTAATTATATTATTTATTGGCTATTACAATTTGCACTGTTCTAATATATATATATATATATATATATATATATATATATATATATATATATATATATATATATATAAGATCTACGAATAGTGCGTGACATATGAACAATAAACAACGAATAGATTGGTGGGTATTGCACGCAAATAGAAGAAGGGGCTACTGAAAGGAGTGGTAACCGCAGACATGCTAATGAGCCAGAAACATGCATGTCTGCGGTTACCACTCCTTTCAGTAGCCCTTTCTTCTATTTGCGTGCAATACCCACCAATCTATTCGTTGTTTATTATATATATATATATATATATATATATATATATATATATAATTTATTTTTCAATTTCTTGGGTGTCAGGTTGTGTAGTTAATTAAATCATTTTATTGTTACTGACGTTTCGTTCCTGGGTTAGGAACTTTCTCAAAGTTTATTATTGACTGAATCAAGTTTCATCGTTTACAGTTCAAAATTAAAAACACATATACAATAGGTAGAAAACATTCATAAAACAGACATCTAAAACAAGTACCATCGATACAAATTCTACGACATTATACAGGGGGAGTACGGAAGGACTTCAGATATATTATTTTATTAAATTATGATAAATCTGACTTAAGTTTTTTACATCTTGCTTATCGTTGACTGTATTTTCTTCCTTTTTAATGTGCACCATTTCTTTAATTGTTAATTTTTTGTAGTTTGAATCTTGAGCTAGAATTTTGGTGTTTTTAAAATCGAACTCATGGTTTTCATTGCTTTCATTATATATATATATATATATATATATATATATACAAATTCATTTAATTTCTTCAACCATTTGTTTATAATATTGACAAGTTTATTTTCTTGGGTTCGTAGGTTGTTTGAAATAATTAAAAGACGATTATATTTCACATTTTTTCATGGAAAATGGATATAATGTTAACATTTCGCTTCTTCTTTGGAAGTTTTCAATATCTTGTCTATCATTCACAGAAAACGTATCTTGTTTTCTGTGTATCATTTCGTTAATTGATAATTGGTGTCTTGAGCTAAAATTTTGATTTTCTTATACTTAATTTCATAATTCTCAGTGCTTTCATAATTGTGTAAAGCGGTTGATGCATTTTTTGTTCATTTGTGACCATTCACGCTGCTCTCCAATATATATTTATATATATATATATATATATATATATATATATATATATATATATATATATATATATAAAGTGTTGTTAGAAGAATTATATTATGTAGTTTGATGAAAGTTTATAATTAGGAAATTTGGACTGAATCCGAAGAAATTACCAAATGGAAATTGGTCCTTAGTCCAAGAAAAATCATGGCACCAGGGAATGCGATAATATATATATATATATATATATATATATATATATATATATATATATATATATATATATATATATATATATATATAGAAGATGTAGGAATATCGCGTGATATGTTAACAACAACAACAAAGAGATTCATGGGTAATTCACACAAAATAAGGGCTACTGAAATAGAGTGGTAACCGTGGACATGCATGTTTCTGGCTCATTTTGCTTCTTCAGCGCGGCATAACCAAATAAGGATGTGAAATTTGGGAGCAGAGATGTTAATCTAAACATGAGAAAACACAAAATAACGGATTTCAGCAGGGGAACCAAACGCTCATTTGTGTCTTCAATTGGAAGATCTCCTATATATATATATATATATATATATATATATATATATATATATATTAATATATATATTAATATATATCCTCTATCTAAATTCTAAAGAAAATATTGAAACAAAGGAAAATTTGCTTATTTGGTTGTAATACTATTGATACACACTGTATTATCAATAATTTGGAAGGTTCAATATACCAATCAAATTTGACTTTTCAATTTCATGTGACATTAATGCAGAATGGACTTAATGATAGATAGATTTTAAAACGATTTAAAAACAAGAATACAGATGTCTCTGGTATCTTTGGTTTATGCGCTTATATTTTTTGAAAAGTTTTAATTATGTAATTGTTATCTGATAATAGATTATATAAATTTGAATTCCAAATCTCTTTGATTCTTTTTTTATATTCATTCTCATTATATTGGATAATTTTTAAGCTAGAGAAAATTTAGTATAATAAGTGACATTAAGTTAATTTCCTGACAGTAAATTTCATATATGTCATAAGATAATTTAAATAGTCTTATAGTGTATTGGACAAACAGTTACTTCTGATTTGAATATTGCAATACGTAATTTGGAAAATTATTTGGAAAATTATTTGGAAATTTATAAATTTGAATTCTTATTTGAAATATTTGATCCCACCCTGAGATAAGAGTGAGTTAATTGATTGTGTATTGATTTATCTTTCAAAATATAAAATTCAATATTTATCTGAGCCGAGCATATTAATTTGACAACTGCTGTCATAAAATTTTAATAGGTTATATTTAGCGGTAAAGGTGTTTTCACATTAGTGCAGTTACTATCACAAATTGTGACGACAGCAACTAATAAAATTCACATCATATAAATTCATATTCATATATAAAATCATAATATTATAATAAAATTAGTAAAACACATTAGATATATTATAATTTGTCACCTGAACGTGGGGCAAATATAAAATAGAACATTGAATATATAATAAATTGGCTTCCAACGCGGGGCAATTACAATTAAAGGATTTGGATATATAATAAATTGGCGGGGCCAAAATAGATTTGTCACTATTATCACAAATACAAAAAAATATTATATTTTGACGCACCAAATTCATTGAATATATAAAAAACTTAAGTATCGACCATGGATAGAAGAATGATATTAAGGGATGGTAAACAGGTAGGAGTTGAAAGTGGATCTGACGAAGAAAGAAGACATAGTATGGGTGATTTTCAGGTGCAGTACTTAGAACAAGGAAGGGAATAATTAGAAGGAGATATAACAGCGGGAGATGAAGCAGCAGAACAGAAGGATAGAAGATAGGAAGTGCAAGGAAGAACAAGTAGAGATGATCCGATGATGGAAATGATGCGACAATTATTTGGAAAAATGGATAATATGCAGGGAGATATGAATAATATTAAGGGGGATATAAATAGTATGAATGGAAATATGAATAATATGCGGGGAGATATGAATAATAAGAGTGGAGATTTAAATGGAAAAATGGACAGACAAAATGAGAATATGATTAGTATGCGTGACGATATGAATAATATGAGTGGATATTTAAATGACAAGATTGATACGATGAAGGAGGAGATTCAGGGGGATATTAACAATATCACCGGAAACATGGACAGACTGAAAAAGAAAATAGAAGAAGTAAACATGGAAACCTTAAATGAAATAAAGAAAATTAGAGATGAAAACGAGCAATTGAGTGAACGAATGGCAGATATGAGAGTAGATATGGTAGAACAAAATAAGAATTTAAAAACAGACCAAAAAACTGGAGCTAGAGAAAAACAGATAGATGAAATACAAGAATTAGATAAATGAATGGAAGACAATTTATCTGGAGCAATTCAAGTGGAACTAAACAAACAAAATAAGAATATAATTGAAGGGATACAGTCTTTAAAAATACAAAATTTAATACAGATTAAAGAAGTTGAGAAGGAAATTGGAGGGATACAGGCTATTAAAGTACAAAAACAAACAAAAGATGATATGTTAGACATTGATTTACAGAACTTAGGAAGTGAAGAAGTTATGCAAATTTATCAAGAAAATATTTATTGGAAAATAAAATACTCAGATGTCAATATAGTGAAACAAGTTGTAACATATGATAAAAGAAATAATAATTATAATAGGGGGATAAAACTTAATTGGAAGTTAAAGGAAATGAATAAGATACTACAAGAAACTAAGGAAGAAATACATGAAACCATAAGACAAATTGAAGAACCAATAACTTATACAGAAATGTCGAAATCAGAGTGAAACTTAAGAGAAACATGATAATAATTGATCCAAGAATATTTATTAAGAGAATTGGAAAGAAAAGAAATCGAATTGAGTTTATGATGGATATGAAAATAATAAAAAGCAACTTCAATGAGATGGAAGAATTTGAGATGCTAATTTCAATGCATTTATGGGGAAAATTGATGAGATATGGGACTTCAAAATTAAAAAAAATATGGTGGTGAACAGAAAGAAGTTACAGAAACTCATAAATAATCAAACAATAAGAGAAGAGAATAAGACGAAGTTTAGGAAAAGAAAATAAAATTGAATTATATGAAAGGATTATAGGAACGAAATCTAGAAACGAAAAGGGAACTGTACATGGTAAATAATGCATATAAAAACGATGTGTAAATAAAAGGTTTATGATTAACAAGTAATATTTAAAAACATATTTGAATAAAAATTATATAAACATGAATTGATAATAGAAGAAATGATAGACATGTTGATATGAATTATGGAAGTGAAAATAGGAAATACAGAAATGAAAAACGAATATATGGAATTGGAGATAAAATTTATGACAACAAGTATTGTGAGAATAGAAGAGATTTTAGAAACTTTGATAGAAGGAATGATTATGAAAATAGAAATTAAATTAAGCAACAAAATAGATGGACAGGATGAAATAATTACATTTATAGGAACAAACGGACGGAAGTTATAAGAACTAAGCAAATATATGATACAGAAGATTGAATCAAAGGACGAAAAAGAAGTTGATATGTAAGCATAGTCGATGAAGAAGTTAGAAACAGACATAGTTATTGATGAATTGATGAAATATAAGGTAATAATTGATTTTGAATAGATAGATAGAATTAAATGGTAAAATAATTGAATTTGAGGAGGTAAATATGGAAGTATAGGCAATTGAAGAGGATAATAGGAAGTTATGGAATATAAAGAGGAATGGAATTATGGTAGAATTGGAGTTAATGAGTGTAAATAAGGGATATGAAGAGAAAGTGAAGAGTTTGATTATGAAATATGAAGGATTAATTGAAAAAGAAATTAGACTGGCTAACTATTATGAGTGTGAGATAGAATAAATAGAAGATGTGAAAAGTAATGGTAATTGGACATATTGTAATGAAGAATATTATTAAGTTATGAATGAATTATTAAAGACGTGTGAGAAAAGAATTTCGAAGGAACTAAGGGTTGCTTAATTAAAATATGGATATAATGAAGGAGAAGAATACTGCGAAATATTAAAGTAAAATCATATCCAGTTCCATGTAAGTTGTTTAAGTGGAGTAGAATAAAAGAGAATTGGAAATATTACAGATCATAGAAGAAATTGATCAACATGTATATAGGAAAATTTAGAATAGAATAACTATTATGTTACTTGAAATTTTAATAGATATAGTAGATTTAAGAAGTTTAATGGGAATTAGGAATAATAGTTTAATTTGATTGAAGATAATTTTTTTTGAGATATGTTAATAATTATTTGAACGATATTACTATGTTACTAAGATACTAGTATTATATTTGGCAATTGTGAAAGATAAATTATAATTATATACAAGACTCGATTTATCATTCTTTTATTAGGGGGATTTAATACATATCCTCCATCTAACTTCTAAAGGAAATATTGAAATAAAGGAGAATTTGCTTATTTGCTTGTAATACTAGTGATACACACAGTATTATCAATAATTTGAAAGGTTCAATATACCAATAAAATTTGACATTTCAATTTCGTATGACATTAATGCAGAATGGACTTAATGATAGATAGATTTTAAAACGATTTAAAAACAAGAATACAGATGTCTCTGTTAGCAAAATGGCATTTATACTAAAATAATGAAAATCTCTCTTTGTATATGAAAACGTAAATTTGTATTTTTTTAAAAAAAAGAATTTTTGGTAACCAAAGGAGAGGAGAATGATTCATTGGAACAGTTTAGTTAGTTGATTTCGATATTCCCGAGAGACAACATCAAATAAGAGTTGTCTCAAATTTATTTAAAATAGCAGAATAATTTGTATGATTATTATCAGCTCAACATAATTTGCCTTTGTAAAGCCAGTGCTTGTATTATTCGTGAAGAATTACAGCGGTAAAGTGCGAGTGGTTTTTACGGTTCCTAAATTATTGATTTAGAAAAGTTGTTCCTGAAATTCTAAAAAGCGTTTTAGAATAAGAACGAATCTACCAGAGCCTCAGTTGGTGAGTGCAGTCCATATTATCTATATTATTTCTCGAGAATTAATAGGCCTTTTATTAAAAATATTTCGAAAATAGATGCATCTTATGATTAAATTATAGTAACGTTACTTATATAAAATTCTACGTCAAGTGCAGACAATTTTGGAACAGACAAGTTACAAGAAAATTTGCGTATTTTACATTGACATTTATCAATTATAAATTTAGACATCTTGAACTGTTTGTTAAACTATTTAAATAGGAAATTTTTAATTATAGGTTGTTTTAATATCAAGGTTTGATAGAAAATTCTATCTTTGGTTTATGCGTTTATATTTTTTGAAAAGTTTAAATTTTGTAATTGTTATCTGATAATAGATTATATAAATTTGAATTCCAAATCTCTTTGGTACTTTTTTCATATTCATTCTCATTATATTCGATAACTTTTATGCTAGAGAAAATTTAGTATAATAAGTGACATTTAGTTAATTTCCTGACAGTAAATTTCATATATGTCATAAGATAATTTAAATTGTCTTATAGTGTATTGGACAAACAGTTACTTTAGATATGAATAGTGCAATACGTAATTTGGAAAATTATTTGGAAATTTATTTATTTGAATTCTTATTTGAAATCTTTGATCCCACCCTGAGATAAGAGTGAGTTAATTGATTGTGTATTGATTTATATTTCATAATATGAAATTCAATATTTATCTGAGCCGGGCATATTAATTTGACAACTGCTGTCATAAAATTTTAATAGGTTATATTCAGCGGTAACGTTGCTTTCACATTAGTGCAGTTACTATCACAAATTGTGACGACAGCAACTAATAAAATTCACATCATATAAATTCATATTCATATATAAAATCATAATATCATAATAAAATTAGTAAAACGCATTAGATATATTATAATTTGTCACCTGCACGTGAGGCAAATATAAAATAGAACATTGAATATATAATAAATTGGCTTTCAACGCGGGGCAATTACAATTAAAGGATTTGGATATATAATAATATATATATATATATATATATATATATATATATATATATATATATATATAAATATATAAATATATAAATATATAAATATATATATATATATATATATATATATATATATATAACAACAACAAAGAGATTCATGGGTAATTCACGCAAAATAAAGGGTTACTGAAATAGAGTGGTAACCGTGGACATGCATGTTTCTGGCTCATTTTGCCTCTTCAGCACGGCATAACCAAATAAGGATGTGAAATTTGGGAGCAAAGATGTTAATCGAAACATGGGAAAACACAAAATAACGGATTTCAGCAGGGAAACCAAACGCTCAATTGTGTCTTCAATTGGAAGATCCCGAGTTTTCAGGACAACAACCAACATCGACACGGAGGCGCATATAGCTTCCCCGTCATGAACCTTCCGACCCATAGTAAATAACAAAGAAGATGTAGGAATATCGCGTGATATGTTAACAACAACAACAAAGAGATTCATGGGTAATTCACGCAAAATAAAGGGTTACTGAAATAGAGTGGTAACCGTGGACATGCATGTTTCTGGCTCATTTTGCCTCTTCAGCACGGCATAACCAAATAAGGATGTGAAATTTGGGCGCAAAGATGTTAATCGAATCATGGGAAAACACAAAATAACGGTTCCCCTGCTGAAATCCGTTATTTTGTGTTTTCCCATGTTTCAATTAACATCTTTGCTCCCAAATTTCACATCATTATTTGGTTATAACGTGCTGAAGAGGCAAAATGAGCCAGAAATATGCATGTCCACGGTTACCACTCTATTTCAGTAACCATTTATTTTGCGTGAATTACCCATGAATCTCTTTGTTGTTTTTGTTAACATATCACGCGATATTCTTACATCTTCTTTCTTATATATATATATATATATATATATATATATATATATATATATATATATATATATATATATATATATATACACTACTCCAAGAATTTAACGCACCACCAAAAAATAACCAAAAGTTTAAAGTAAATTTTTGTCTAAACTGCTTGTCCGATTTGAATGAATTTTTTTTGAATGACAGGTTGACACTTCCAGAGAGTTAGTGTACTACTGTATTTGCATACAAACTTATTTTTGTATAAATACGGGGTGTTGCAATGACAACCTGATTTCTTCATAAAATTTGTTACACCTTGTGGAGTTCAACAGCAACAATATCAATTTAAAATTAAAATCAAACTGTAGCTTTATCTTTTTGTAACATTTTGTTTTTTGATTAACTCTATTATCTTGGCCACAACAAGAGAAAATCAATTTTATAGCATAACATGTTTTTTATTAAAATTTATTATCCAACATTAACAACGAAAAACAAAGGAACAAAACGTAAAAAAAAGTCAGTAGCGAGTATTTCTGCCTCTGGCAGAAATAACTGCTTGGCACCGACGGCCCATACTTAAAATGAGCGACCGTATATCATTTTGGTCAATTTCTTCCCATATTTCAACCAGTCGCTTCCCCACGTGTTCCAAGGTGTTCAAGTTCCGTTCCTCTCGTAAACTCCTCCCAAGAGTGTCCCAGATATTCTCTATGGGATTTAAATCAGGGCTTCTAGCTGGCCATGCCATGGTATCGATGCCAACTTACTCTAGATAATTCCTCACAACTCCAGCAACATGAGGCCTGGCATTATCGTGCAACAACAAAAATCCTTGCCCTATATATGGCGAATATGGCATTACATGTTGGTCTTAAACCTCCAATATGTACCTTTCAGCTGTAAGGCTTCCATTATTTATGACCACAAGTTCTGTGCAACCAGTCAAAGAAATACCTCCCCGGACCATCACAGATCCTCCTCCAAATAATGTGTTATTTGAGAAACTACACTGAGCATATCGTTCGTTACGGCGTCGATATACACGTATGCGCCTGTCATTATTGTACAAACAAAATCTTGACTCATCCGTAAATAATACCTGTTGCCATTCTGCTTCTAACCAGTTACGATGTTCCATGGCAAAATTCAGCCTCGCTCTTCGATGATCTCTAGTTACAGCTGGCCCCCGAGCAGCAATTGTAGGTCTCAAATTGTGTTCTCGTAGTCGCTGACGAGCTGTTTCACCACAAATTTGTACACCAGTAGCATCTCGAAGCCGGGTTTGAAGGGTCCGGGCTGTTACAAAACGTTGTCTTAATGCCGATAATCTTAAAAAACGGTCCTGATTAGAGGTTGTTATTCGATTCCTTCCTTGTCCCGGTGTGCGACCATGACTTCCAGTGTCTCTATATCTTTGTATAACTCATGAAACAGTTGTATGGTATACATTAAATCGTCTACCAATTCTTCGGTAATTCCAGCCTTACTCGAACAATAATAATGCTTGAGCACATTCTTCGCCAGTAAGATTTCGTGTTTCACGTTGCATATTAATTAAAATAAAGGTTTTTACCAAAAAAACGTAAGGGCTATGAAATGCTTTTTGACACCTGTATTTAGCTAATGACAATTTACTGTAACTTATTGTTTTCATAGCCTGCTACTCACTTTTATTATTATAAATTTTAATAAAAAACATGTTATGCTATAAAATTGATTTTCTCTTGTTGTGGCCAAGATAATAGAGTAAATCAAAAAACAAAATATTACAAAAAGATAAAGCTACAGTTTTATTTTAATTTTAAGTTGATATTGTTACTGTTGAACTCCACAGGGTGTTACAAATTTTATGAAAAAATCAGGTTATCATTGCACCACCCCGTATTTATACAAAAATAAGTTTGTATGCAAATACAGTAGTACACTAACTCTCTGGAAGTGTCAACCTGTCATTGAAAAAAAATTATTCAAATCGGACAAGCAGTTTAGACAAAAATTTACTTTAAACTTTTGGTTATTTTTTGGTGGTGCGTTAAATTCTTGGAGTAGTGTATATATATAAGATAGATAAATGTAGTTTGTCCTAGATTGAAAATTTTAGTCCGACATTAATTGCAACTAAATCTCAAATGGTAATAAATTTTTGTACATAAATATGTTTTTAAATACGTTTTTCAGTAAAATACGTAATTATAGTATCCTCTTTTTAACATTATTTTGTTGTTATTGAAATCTATGAATCACTCGACGTGGTATTGTTGAATTTCTTATCATGAGTTTATATGTTTTCATTATACGCTAAGAACTTTATTCTTATACGAATCCAGCCAACAAACTTCGATGTCAAGGATTTAACATGAGTTTTGTACGTTTTATGAATTAGTGTTTCATTTTATACCAATCAAATATTGAATTTTAAATATTTTATTTGTTATCCACTACTCTGTAACCAAAAACGAAGCGATTTAATTTATTTCCGATTTAATTTATTTCAGTATCCTGATCCTAAAAGATTGGGCGTGAGTTTTGCTATACCCTCCATAAAGAGCACCATTTCAAACATTTTTTCCAACAACAGCGATCCATAGTTCTCCTTCATACTCCTCAACTATAAAAATCATATTATATATGTTATCCTGCTGACGTGGAGATTTCTTCATGCATCACCTAAATGACCGGTCCTCCTCTCCTACTTTATTATGTAATATGGGTCTCTATTGCTGTCCATTTGGAATCGATATCAATATTACATTTTTACGGTTATGTTGGAGAAGCACAAATACGTGTAGGGTATTCCAGTTTTTACTTTGTGTCTGGACGTGTTTGCTGCTTTGTTACTCTACTGGGATTCGAACGTGTTGACGATATCCAGATAGAATGAAATTGTCTGGAGATTATGTTAAAATTTTCTAGGGAATTTTTGCACTAGAAACTAGTTGGCGCAATTTCAGATTTTATTATATATTGAACGAGAAGATCATTAGAAAATTTCAATAAGCAAAATCTGTACATCGGGAAAAAGTTTAAAATTAAATGTGAGTTATTCAACCGCTAAGTCTTTATTAACCCAACCCTCACATAATTTGAGAAAAACTTGACCAGCTTAAAGAAAAATCGACAAATGCAATAGATTCGCCTTAATGAACATATTCACTGAACCAAATATGTAAAAAAAATTGTGTAGAAAAGCGTCTTTTGCAAAGTGGTTGCTGAGAAAATATATAACCTTAGGTAAAGTATGATTTCAATAGATTATTTGAACGTTACAATAACTACAATAACATTTTTTATGTTTGTTAGTTTTTTCATAATATTGTAGATCCCAACTTGAGCTTCATTTCATAATTGCCTTCACCAGATTGTCTAATTAAAACAAACATAAATTAGCAGAATCACCTTTGAAATGTTATTACCTAAGAAAAGTGAAACGGTCTAATTGAGTTTAGTGACTTGTTGGAAGCAATCCCATCTTAAATGATCTGATGCAATTACCCCTGGTGTGTTAGTAAATGCATGAAATCCGAAGGGAGAGCAAGACCTGCAAACCGACGCGACGGCACGGTGTGATTTTATAGCAGCTTAACGGAGTTTGTGTAATCAGTAAAAGGTTCAATTTTATGTGTAAAGTGGTAAGTAGTTTTGGCAGTTAAGTGTGACCAGGGAATGCGATAATTTTTTGCTAGATTTTCGACGTTGACTTACCGCAAAACAGGTTTACGAGTGAGTTATGAAACAGATCAGAGAGAGTATTTACGAGATTTAGTACGATCCGTGCATGTAGAAGAAATCGATAATAGATGGACGTTTTGTTTTTTGTGCATTTGTTTGTTTGAAGGGAAGAATGGAAATCTATAGAAATAACTCAAATGGCTGATAGAGGATTGACTAAGAATGAATAAAAAATTAATGCAAAACTTTACATTTCAAAAATAGAAGCTATTTTTAAATCTTTTCACCTAAATTATTCAACAGTTTTAAACTGAAATCAAATTCCAATAGTTGTATTCGTTAGATTATAAAACGAATAATATATTATTGAATTATTTTCACTTAAAGTAGTCGTATTTGTACGCAGTGAATCGTTTTGACAAAATATGCATTTGCGGTGATTTCAATATAGATTACTTAACGCCAAACAATGACAAAAATCTGCTAGATGATCTACTTGACTCGTATGGTTTAAAACTTGGCCTCCCAAATGAACCCACACGTATAATCTACTATAAAAATAAAATAACTAGTACTTAAATTGACTATATTGATACGAATGTCGAGTATACAAATTACACTTGTCAAATTGTTCAACCAAAGAAGGGTGATCATCTCGTGATAATTATCCGTGTAACGCTAAAGGAGGATATAGCTACAGCTACTCCTAGTGTTAACATTAGTCACGCCCGCAATAACCTTCCAAATATTGATATGACAAAGCACGAGTTATTGAGGTTAGGTTTCAATGATGTATACAATAAAAATTATGTCATTGATGCATTCAAGGAATTCATGGAAACACTACAATATGCTATAGACCTAAATTGCCAAACAATGAGGAAAAAAAACAGCAGGTTAGTAGACAAGAGACACCGCTGGCAAGATACAGAAATTCATAATAAAGGTTAGCATCTGAAACACATTTATTCTGCTGCTAAAAACATAGGCGAGAAGGAGGCATGGGATTATTATCGATACTGTAAAAAACAGTATAACCACTAAATTCAACATAAAAAAAGGAGCACAATCAAAATATGATCAGGGACAGTAATAACAAGCAAAAAACCATGTGGAATATTGTTAATAATACAATAGGTAAAAAACAAAAAGTGGAAGATATACAGCTAAACGTAAACAACAAAGAGATTACGGACAATAAAGAACTTTCACAATGGTTTGCAACAAATTTTAATGAGAAAAACAAAGAGCTACAAAATATGTTCGATATAAAAAACAATGACTGTACATGCTTATCAAAGTGGTCTAAAAATAGTTTCGCTCATTTTTCAATTACAGCAATGGAAATTGTAAATGTCATTGGCAATATAAAAATCAATAGCTCGGTGGGTGATGATCAAATAAATATAAAAGTGCTAAAACTTACAAAGGACATAATTTCTGGGCCCCTGTCTTACCTAATCAATCTAACTTTCGAAACAGGAATCTTTCCAAATGACCTAAAATTAAGTAACGTGATTCCTGTTTATAAAAAACTGGATGCTACTTGTGCTGATAACTATAGACCAATTTCACTGTTAAATGACATCTCAAAAATATTTGAGCGTATATACTAGTATCACAGTAGACTCACACATTTCCTAGAAAAATTCAGCATTCTGTCCCCCAATTCACATGGCTTTCGTTCGGGAAGATCGACAGAAGGAGCAGTAATTGAATTTATGGATAGTGTGTACAAGAATTTAGGCAAGGGTCAGGCAATTGCGGGAGTAATCTTCAGCCTCACGAGAGCATTTGATAGCCTTAATATTGAATTTCTTGAAGATAAATTATACGCTGTTGGTATAAGAGGTCCTATGCTTGACTTACTGGGGTCATATTCATCTGAGCGAAAGTTTTATGTTCAGATAAAAGACGAGAAATCTGATATAGTAGATACTGATATGGGCGTTCCACAGGGGTCTGTGCTGGGGCCACTTCTGTTTCTTATCTTTATTAATGATCTACCTGATTGCATTGGCGATGCACTAATAATGTGTGCAGACGATTCTTCGGTGGTGGTGTCTGCACAGACTCCTGAGGAATTGTATCAAAAAACAAAACGCGTTGTCAACACGTCCCAGAACTGGTGTAATCAAAATTCGATTAAATTGAATCTTGAAAAGACAACATATATGAACTTTAGATACAGGAGAAATATTTCACGCATCACTATGACTGATATCGCCTGTGTAACTGAAATTTAATTTCTGGGTGTCATTTGGATGAGTTTGTGAGCTGGGATAAACAAATACAGCATATCAGTAAGAAACTCAACTCAGCTTTTCATGCCATTGTACAACTGAAGAAAACATCGAATTTAAATACACTCATTTGTGTACTATTTACTATTATTTGGTGTATAGTCATCTTACATATAACGTATGTCTATGAGGTAACGCTGTTGGCTCGGAAAAATTTTTTATCAAACAGAAAACAATACTGAGACTTATCTTTAATATTCCACATGGTAACACATGCAGACAAATCTTTAAAGTGAATAATATTTTCACCCTACCATCCATCCTAATATACAAAACTCTCCTTTATGTTAAAAACAACTCTCTAAGCTTTCTAACACATTCTGATTATCATACATATTTTACCAGGAATGCTCATCATTTTGATATCATTAGACACAATCTATCTCGTACTGAAAAATCACCGGACTATTTGGGAATCAAACTTTACAATCGTTTACCTCGAGAAATTAAAAAAATGATTCTACCCAAGTTCAAATCGTCAATAAAACGCATATTGGTGCCAGGGGGTTATTATAATCTGAATGAGTACTATGAATCTAGCTTGCTATAACGGCATAGCATGTTCACCCCAAATTGTATATCGGGGTTCATTTACTCAAATTATCAGCTCATAGTCTTTAGCCTAGTGTGTAAATGTTATTCAATTTATTTATGTGTAAATCTTAATATGTAAATGCGAATATTATACTATGTATCTTTATGTATAAATCTTAATTTTAAATGTCTTAGCTTATGCTGCATACTCGATTAACTTTTAAAATTGAAACTGACGTGTATATCCATCTGTGGATGGCTGCTGTATGCAAATACGAATAATAATAATAATTATTATTATTATTATCATTATAATTATTATCTTCTTGTGTGACCGGTTTTACACCCGGTGTGTTTCAACGACAGTCGGCCTCAACAGCAAGACTTTCGTTGGGTGTCACTATTCTAGAAATGACCTAACAATGTTTGTCGCATCCAGGATTACAGATTTTTGCATTAATCGGTAGGTTGACTCAAGAATATCAAGGTCTTCGAGGGAAGTACTTAGTTTCTTGGGAATTAGCCCCATACAGGATAAAACAACTGGAATGATCTTGACTTCTTCAAGATTCCACAATTCTTTTATTTCGGTCCTTAGCTCGGCGTACTTGCTTAGTCTTTCATTGTATTTGCTTTCTGTGTTAGAATTATTTGGGATCGATATGTCAATAAGCAGAGCTAGCTTGGATTGTTTATTAATGACTGTGATGTCGGGCCTGTTGTTTTGTGGATCAAGTTTTTTCAGTACTTCTAGGTATACTACTGTGGCAACTTTGTTGTGTCGTTCCAGATATTTAGTTTCAACTATGCTTTGGCAACTAGAAAAAATGTGTTCAATCGTCTCTTGACTTCTGTTGCACTTTCCGCACCTATCTGTTGGTATTTCTTCCTTCAAGATATACTCTTGGTAATTCCTCGTTTTTATAACCTGATCTTGTATACCAACCATAAAACCTTCAGTTTCTGGGAACAGCGTTCCAGTTTTAAGCCATTCAACCGATTTTGCTTGATCTATCGTGTCTCTCTGTTAATCATTAATGAATCTTCCGTGCAATTCTTTTGAACGCCAATTTTTAATTTTATCTTCCTCATTTCGTGTATTAAAGGGCGTAAAGTTTTCCATGCTTAGGTTTACAGGTGTATAACCCGTATCTGTTTTCACTATGGCTTTATGAAGTTGATTATTTTGGTGGCGGAAAAAACTCCTCAAGCCTGCAATTTGCTGAGTGCAAGCTTCCACAACATCTTTTATTCCTCTACCTCCTTTTTCTCTAGGTAAATTTAGCCTTTCGACGGACGCTTTTGGATGGTGTTTTCTATGTTTTGTTAGCTCGGTTCTAATCTTTCTGTTCACTGCTTCCAGATCCGTTTGAGTCCATTTAATTATTCTGAAGGAGTACTGAAGAGCGGATATGGCGTAGCTATTTATGGCCGTGGTAAGGTTTCTTGAATTTAGCTTACTTTTTAAGAGGTTGTGAAGGCGTTTTTCGAATTCGGTGGTTAATATGGCTTTTATTTCTTTATGTTCTATCTTGTGTGTCTGAAGGACTCCTAAGTACTTGAAGGGTTTGTCTGTCATGGCTTCAATATATTTGCCTGGCTCTAGTTCTATAGGTTCTCCTTCTTTTAGATTTCCCTTTTCAACCGATACAGTTTGGTATTTTTCCATACCAAACGACATTCCGACATCTGTGCTCCACTGGTGCATGAGTTTTCAGTTGGATTCTAGGTGTTTTTTGCACGCGGCATATAGTTTCAGATCATCCATAAAGAATAGATGACTTATGGTTGTTGAGTTTCGATCCGCTCTAATAGTTGCTCCATATCCTGTGTGGTTTAGGCCACGTCATAATGGGTTTAAACACAAGCAAAACCATAGAGCGGAAAGTGTATCTCCTTGAAAAATTCCTCTTTTAATACTGATAGATTCAGTTTCTAGTTCTGTGTGGTTTAGGTTAATTTTGAGTTTTGTTTTCCAATTACTCATAGTACTTTTTAGAAACCTAACCACCACAGGGTGTATATTGTAAATTTCCAAAGTTTTCATTAACCAACTGTGGGGCACTGTATCGAAAGCCTTCCGATAGTCTATATAAGCCATGTATAGATTTCTGTTCTTTTTTCTGATTTGTTCCAATATCACATTATCGATTGTTATTTGTTCCTTGCAGCCCATATATTTTCTTTCGCACCCTTTCTGCTCCTCAGTAAGAATATCATTAGTTTCTAGGTATGCGTACAGTTTATCACATTGTGCTGCAGTGAAGATTTTGTACATTGTAGGAAGGCACGTGATGGGTCTACATTGAGAAGGATCTTGGGTTTGATCAGATTTTGGAAAAAGATAAGTTACACCATTTGTAAGGAAGTCTGGTAGTTGGTCAGGGTTTCTTAGAGCGATATTAAATTTGTTGGTCAGGTGATGATGGGTAGCCGTAAGTTTTTTGTACCAGAAATTTTGGATACCGTCGTTCCCTGGTGCTTTCCAGTTGGCCAAGTTTTTATTACCTTTTTTAGATCTTGTAATGTAAATATTATTTCTTCCATGTGTAGGTGGTTGTTGTTCTGAATTCCTGTTTTTATCCAAGGTGTATTTTCCTGGTGTTCGATTTCCTTCGACCACATTCCTTCCCAAAATGTCTGTAAATCTTCCTTCTTTGGCGGTTGTCCTTTAGAACCAGGTTGTTCGTTAAACGATCTATAGAAGCCCTTCTGATTTTTTGAAACTAAGTTGTTTTGGATTTTGCGTTGGTAGCTCTCCTGATATCTTTTTAATCTTATAGAAGCAACAGCTAGTTTTTGTTTCCAGGTATCTAAAGTATCATCTATAATTGTTTTCATTTCATTTGTTGCTTTTCCTTCCAGCTGTTGTTTAATCTGGACCAGGATTTCATTTAGCAGCTTTTTGAATTTTTGCCCATTTGCTATTTGTTGAATTCTACCAATTTCTTTCCTTAAATTTCCGATTTTGGTACTAAGTCTTTGTTACCATCTCGGTTTTTGAGGCGTACGTGTCTTAGGTGCTTTTAGTATTTTTTGTTTGTTGGCTTTGATTGTTGCTAAAGCTGCGCAATACACGTGAAGATGTATTTCCTCGAGATTCATATCTGCATCCAATTGACTTTCCAGAATTTGATTAGCAATCGCTAAGAGAGAGTGCGTGTTTGGAGTATAAATTAGTTTTGGTAGCGCCGGCCTGCTGGCAGGGTCGGATCCTCTGAATTCATTTCTTCCCATAATGTTTGACGGTTGATTACTGAGGGTCGAAGACTTAATAGTGGTAGGTCAGCTTCAGGTCCTCTACTTTCTTGTTCCTGAGTCTCTGGGGTCTCATTTATAGGCTGTTGATTAATCTCCCTCTCCACCTCTGCCCTTATTTGTTCAATTGCAGGTAGAGGTATTAGGTTATTTCTTATGATAGCTCTACGTTGATCTGCCATTCGTTGTTCTGAGAGGTGATTTAGGTGTGGCATTTTCTCAATGGAGTGATTATGCAGTCGCATGCGGTACATCGTCATACCAGTCTCCAGTGCCATAACTGTGAAAAACGAACGTATTACTTGTTTGTTGGTTTCATTGTCCCATTTCATACGTCGTCTTTCTGATTGTGCCTGATTTGGTTCAGTGGGTGCGACAGGCTGTCGCACAACACGTCTCCGAGGCGCCGTAGGTTCAAGCGGTTGATGGGGTACGTTTCGATGAGCGGTGCCTTCACCATTCTCATCTACATGCTGGACATCCTGACGGTTCTGATTGGAAGGACCAGCATCTAATCGAATTACAAACGATTGATGTTATATTTGAATGATTACTGATTCTGTTCCTTTTTGTATCGAGCCCAATTTTTTATGCCCCAAGAAGAGTACATTTATTAATTCCATTTATTCCGACGGGTGTGATAACATCTTGTTAAATAATCTGACGGGACAGAATTATTCATTTTCTTGGTATGGAATGAGCCATTTGCTTTTTGCCAAATTTCTATCTCCGCCTCGGGTCGTTTTAGGGAACACTGATGTGTATTCTATGCGCCCTGTATAAGAACAGTCATTGTATTTTGTATTTTCAATATTAGTTAGTTCATTCATTGTTATTATGCATCTGACGCTAACACATTTATGTCTCCAAATTTTATCCCTCAAGTATCCTGATATTGATGATGCCTTTGTAGTTTGTCTTTCACTTTCCCCTTTAGATTCCTAGTGTTTGTTATAGGTATTTGCCCATACACACTTGTTCTACACTTTCACCCTAGATCGCGAGTTTTCATCTTCTAGGTTGTATAGATATGTGTAAGGGATTTGGTTTTTTCACGAATATGTGCATATAACACAATGTTGCCATTTCTTATCTTCGTCTTCAGATATGATTACTGTATCGTCAGCATAGCATATTATTTTTATTTCTTTATCTCCTAGTCTATATCCTTATTTGATACATCTATATAAAATAAAAGGTTTCAAAGAATAAAACTATCTTTTCTGCACTTAAGTATACACTCCAGAGGATTTATCGTGCTAACCAATCGAAATTTCTCCAAAAATGTAGAATATCTGGATTGATGTGACCCATTGTACTCTCAATGGTGACCTGAAAATCAATGAGGACCATCTGTGAGACACTTTGAACCACATCCAATCATAAAATTGGTCACTTGTATACAGTACTAGGAATATTGCTTGGTTACATATGCTTAAGCGACAAATATAAATTCAGTGTATGACTCTTTTCCTCGAAGAGGATATCATAAAGTGGAGAACGAACCAAAGTACGTAAGCGACGACAATGTGTTACAATGAAATTGACTGTCTCGACCCTTACTTCGTGGAATATGCTCATATTAGTGTTTTTAAATGAAACTCAAGGTCTCTAGTTAATTCCACAATAACTTGTATTATATTGTGGAATTAACTAGAGACCTTGAGTTTCATTTAAAAACACTAATGTGTTACAAGTATAAATTCACTGTTGGTATCAATAGAACATCAAAAATAATGAAAGAATTATTCACAGAACGATTTAAAGTAAACTTATTGTTGCCGGCATTCAATGTAAATTTATAATAATTGTATAATGCATTATTCTAATACGAGAACAAGTTATGAGAATATTTTAATTATGATAATTTGAGAAGTTGTAACAGATCAAGATAATTAAACCGATCTATTTGTTGACAATTTTGATGTAATGCTGGAAATGGTTCTAGTTTTCAGTTTGAAAGCGGTTAAAATGTTTTTTTGATATTTTGCTAGGTGAAAATAATATATGTCAACTGAACATTTGGACTGCTTTTTCTATCAATAAAAATAGTTTTATTGTTTTTGCGTTTGATTAAAAATGGGAAACGAATTCTTTGTGTAAATACACACAGTACAAATTAAACAAAAAACATTTTCGATAATAAACATAATATCAAATTGTAATGAAAATACCCATTATTTTTGGATAGAAGTAAGATTCTGATAGTTAATAAATTAAAAAAACTCGATTCTTCAATGAATCCTCGGTTTTGAGCTAAACAGTAACCGAGCCTACTATAAAATTCTTGACGAACATGGGTGAGTATTTGTGGTCTTATCTCCATACAGGCTTGTAGAATTTGTTCCCTAAGTACATACAGAGAACTGTTCAAATCAATAAAATTTCGATTTCACATAACCTCAGAAAAAGAAATGGTTGGGTGCCGAATCTGGAGATCTATCAGGCCAACTAATGTTACCATTCCTGGAGATTATCCGATTGGAAAATTGTGTATTTCAAAAATTTATTGCCAATCGATAGTTATGCGATGCAAAACCGTCACGTTGGTACCAAATATCATTGAAGTTGACACCTAATTGTATGAGGACCGGAGTAATTTGTTTTTGCAGCATATTGAACTATTTTTGTCCGCTTAATGCCAATTGACCACTTGTAAGTTTAGCTGGAATTGCTTAAGAGAGGTCAGCATATGCCTCAGAAGCAAATTTTAAAGTGGAGTCGAAATGGCCATTTTTATAACCTAGTGAATATTTTAGTTCAAGGGTTTGCCGCTAAGTGGCGCGTTTCCTCCCAGGAAATATTCACTTTATATATTTCTACCAGGCTTCTGCGTCAACTGATATCAGAGGGTGTCAACTGATATCAGAGCGTATAAACCGCTTGGTGGTTTAATTCAATGTGATTTGACTTCCAAATGTTGCAGGTATTCGCACACTCATAACATTACAAGGGGGCGTCTACTGTACGCGCCCTTAAGGGTTTTTTTGTTCGAAACGCGAGTCGTAACCGTCTGCGTTTTTGTGAACATCCAGTCTGAGAATTGGTAAGTATAATTTAAAAATTATACTTACTGTGTATTATGACTTTTTTTGTAGTTTGGTCAGATTATTGACATTGTCAGCCCGCATCTACGATACTATCTATATACTTGCGGCAATTATTTCCAAACTAACAAATTTCATTTTATTCTGCATTTCATTCTCGTTAATGTAACATGGTATCTCGAATTTTGTCTCGATCCTATCATTGGTTTTAATTATTTACAGTCACAAGACCCTACATACAAATATTCCTGACGGTGTCTTTGTTTTATTTGTTATAATAAACTCGTTAAAGAGATCATTATCGATTAGTTTATTTTCTTAAGCAGGAGAGCATGATTATAGGAATACATAACATATACCCATAAGAGCTACACATAAGATTTTCCCTCAACCCACCCCCTAACTGACGTAACCCTATAGCACAAGACCTCTCATTACCAACGACAACTGGTAGCAGCGGAGGCCGAAGCCAACGCTTTCGGACATTTCTTTCAGGGGCCGAAGACTCCTGTTTACCACGAAATCGTGGGTGGTGACAACCAGCTACGCTGCCTTCTCGTTCCATTAGGAACATTTTGGCGCAAGTTTATTTACAGGTAAAAGCGGGATTTTGATAGCAGAAATACGACGAAGCGAACAGGGTGTTTTCTGAGGTGATAGAGATTACAACGCACCCAGAAACACAGAGTTTAGGACCATTACAGCAGAAACTCAGCGAATAAATATATGGTGACCATAATATTATTACAGTGGTGACAGCGTTTTTTTTACGATTATGGCAGCTTGCACTTAAGAGTGTTACCCCTGGCGACAGCGATTTGTACATTTGGGTGACAGCAGAGTTTTTTTTGTTATTACATTTGTGACACCGGTACTTACATGACGGAATTCTTTTAGGTTATTACAATAGATGAAAATAGAAGAATTACGACTGTAGAATATATCGTTTTATCAGGAGCGTTGAAAAAACTACGTTAGGAATTGAGTATTTGCCATTTTATGAAATGTACAGTATTTAATTATTAAGGTTCAAGAATAAATTATTTCAAAAAGCAGCTAGTCAATGTCAATATTGTCGATTTATTGTTTTTCCAGAATCTTTATAATGATTGGAATGATATTTGAAAAACAAATTAATAGTTTTTGTAACGAAACTTCTTTGCCATATTATGATATCCAGTGGAGGGTGATACACTGAATACAATAATTTTTTGTAACACATTGTTGCTTATGGCCTCTGTATCCAAAACCTTATCTCAGCAAAGAATATTCCTAGTACTGTATACCCCGGAGATTGTACCATGCTAACACACCGAAATTTTCCCAAAAATTACCAAGAATGTATTATATCTGGTGTGGTGGGTCCAGTTGTTTAGGCTCTGATGAGCTGAAAATCAATAGGGCTCATCCGTAATACACCCTGAACAATATCCAATCATACAATTGTTCATTTGTATGCACTACGCAGGCTGTATCGTGCTCAGAAACCGACATTTCTCCAAAATGGTAAAAATGTAGTATATCTGGATTTATAGGTGCACTTGTATTGGCCTTGGAGAGATCAGTCAATCAATTTGGTTCATCTGAGGACGCTCTTAGCAATAGTCAATTATAAAATTGTAATTTATATACACCCCAGAGGCTGTATCGTCCTAACATACTCAAATTTCTTCAAAAATGTAGTATACCTGGATTCCTAAATCTAGTTGTACTGATTCTGATGAGCTGAAAATCGATAGCGTTCATTTGTGTACACACTAAACCTAATCCAATCATAAAATTGATCACATCTATACACTCCGGAGGCGGTATCGTGGTAACAAACCGAAATTTCTCTAAAAATGTGGTATTTCAGGTACCATAGTACCCGTTGTACTGGCTTTGGTAAGTGGGGAATCAATATAGTTCATCTGTAAGATGCCCTGAACAATACACAATTATAAAATTGGCGAATTTATGCACCCCGGAGACTGTATCGTGATAGAAAACATATTTACAAAATGAAATTTACTGTTTCGAACCTTACTCTGTGAAATCTACCCATATTACTATGTTAAATGAAACTAATATACTGTGGAATTAACTAAAAACAGTTAGTTTTATTCAAAAAAGTAATATAATTATAAAAAGTGGCCGACGACATACACCACAGGATTGTCTAATAACCCGTTTTTCGCGTTTGTCTCGCTGAAAAACATGTAATTCACTCAAAAAAAATCGAAAGTTTCAACTCTGCTTGAGGTGAACCAGTACTTTTCACGCATCGTAGATAGGGTTGGCGGAAAATTAATAATATTTCTATATCGATAAGAAGGGCAAAACCAAAACTTTTAATAGTGCATTCTCGGTATCTATGTTTATGTTAACAACTCAAAATTTGTAGTGTTTACGTATTCACTTCCTGTATTTTCGAGCTATATGCCTTAAAATCAATAGTAGTTTTCTTGTCTGATTTCGAACGTATTTGTCTGCGTAATTCATTGGCCACTCTCACATATGCGTAATGCTCGGTATTAGTTTTCTATTATTTTGGAATAACCTAACCTTTCTAGTCCTGTAGCTACTGTTATTATGTTGTTATAACAATGATATACTCGTATTTTGTCATGTGTCGTTCATAATACACCATCCGCTTAAATGTGTTACAAGAATAGATTCGGAGTTTTCCCAGATTTCAATAATCCCATCACTATATGAACGCGACATCCTCGTATGTATACCTACTTTGGCAGGTTATAAAGATCTAACAAATCATTCTTCGAAGACATCTTCGAGGCTACAAATTTGCCACGTCATGGTAAGTTGATATGTATAGTATGTTATTAGATGGTTTATCAGTAGCAAATCCAAAAACGAAACAAAATAAGTGTAATCACTTAGGTTCTCATAAAATAAAATATTCAGTTCGGTGGTTCATGATGGAATCTTTTATTAATACATTTTTTTAATAAAACGAATAATAAATGTATACAATTTATATACAATGTATTAGAAAACTTAACCGTATTTATCTATCACTCAATATTCTGGGTTCCGTTTTAATGTATTATATATATATATATATATATTTATATATATATATATATATATATATATATATATATATATATATATATATATATATATATATATATACTCGTAAGTATAATGAATTAGAGAAATATTTGGTACACGGAAATATAATTTTAATAAAATCTTGTTTGTTCATGATATACAGGTGATAAAGTATGGAAGAGAAAAAAAAGATTGTTTTTGTAATATTACTAGGTATCTTGACTTTTTTGGTTTTCTTATTACGTTACCATTTAACTTTATGTCAAAGTCTCTTGTGACTTGCCGGTTAACAATATTAATTGTTGTTTTCTTTATTGAAACATTAAGTTTGACTTTATCACACCATATTGGCACAATATTTCACTAGTGCATTCGCTCTAGTTTCTAAATTCCTTCGTTTATCCGCTCCTGCGATTAACAGTATTTCTTCGAGATACACCATCACGCCATCTGTATTTTCGCTCTGCCCAATCATCCATTATGAGATACCAGAAATAGGAACCACATGCAGATTCTTGAGGACACCCTTTGGTGATGTACCCCGTATTTGTCCCATTTGGGCAGGTCAATATGGCAAACCTCTCCTGATGGTAGTGTCTTATAGAGGTCCTGTGGTCACTCTTCCTCAGCCTGCAAACAGTGCCTGCTACCGTAGATTGTCAAAAGCACCTGAGATGTCGATGAATATCGTAATGACATATTTCTGTTGAGTTCCATGAATTATCTGCATTGCTTTGTTATAAAATCCGCCTGCATTGCTCACTGGATGGATCGAGTAGTTTAGTGAGTAATGTTGCCGGTCCCAAGCCCGGAAAAAGGAGGAGGGTTTATAGGCGAGGCTAGTAAAACACTCCTCGAAGAACCGATACCAGAGCCTCGGGAATCGGACGGATCAACTTAGGAAACGACACAGCGAGAAATAAGAAAAAACGAGAATTGAAACGAAATAAATTGAGAATAACCTGCTGGAACATCACATCGTGGAACAACAGAGACCATGAAGTGCTAATGGAAATTGCTAATAATAACATTGATATTTGTTTGCCCTCAGGAACTGAGAAGAAAGGTAAATTCAACACGAAACTTTGTAACTATATACTATTTTATTGCGGAGTAGATGAGGACAAAAAGCACATGCAGGGGTTGGAATAGTTGTACACCAGAAGCTACAACACGCTACACACAATAGAGCACCGCACGAATATGAAAGGTACAAATTTGTTAGAAATAGAACAAACAACCCCATACGACAACTGAAGAAGGAATACTGGAAAACATTTTCAGCAGAAATAGTAGCGGACTTATACGGTGGTCAGAAGAAGGTATGGAACATGCCACGTAACAGAAAAAAACAAATTACGGAGAAAGTGCAAGTAAATGACATTACGGAAGAAGAATGGATCAGGTACTTCGGAAGCACATATAATGTTACTGATGATTACACCGATACAGATATCAGTGAATTATACCAATAACGAACTGGAAATAACACTGAAGTAACTTGAAGCACTAATATCAAAATTGAAAAATCGAAAAGCACCTGGCATTGATAATATAAACAACGAGTTATTCAAGTATGGAGGAGAGGAACTGAAGAGGGAACTTGTCACCTTATTTCAGAAGATTATAATATCCGGTGTCATACCGTACGAATGGGAGTAAAGCATATCCGTACCCATACATAAAAAAGGAGGAAAAAGGGATCCCGACAATTTCAGGAACATAACTTTGTTGAGCTCAGTATTGAAACTTCTTACAAAAATAATAGCGATAAGACTTGGAAACAAGATTCCAATGACGAAAGAACAACAAGGGTTCAGACAGAACACGACGACAGACGCAATATTCATAATACGGCAACTAACAGAAAAATCAATAGAGTTCAACAAGCCAATGTTTTTATGTTTTGTTGACCTCACTAAAGCCTTTGATAGAGTACGGTTGGGGGACGTATTAGAAATTATAAAGGAGAACAATATAGATCATAAATATCAAAATATTATTAAATAAATATCAAAATATTATTAAAGAACTGAACACCGGAAATATAACGATGATTAAAACCAGAACGGTATTGTCCAAAGAAGTACAGATTATGAACGGGATACGACAGGAAGACAGCCTCAGCCCTACACTATTCAATATTATTATGGACAGAATCATAGAAAGCGTTAACAAGATCAACGCGGGGTACAGAATGGGAGAACAACCATCAAAAGTGTTATGTTATGCGGATGATGCGGTGCTAGTAGCAGAGAGTGAAGATAAATAATATGAGCATTTCAATTAAGACGACAAAAGCAATGGTCATAGCCAAATATCCGATTAGATGTCAACTAACTGTCGACAACAGCATAATACAACAAACAATGACATTCAATTGCCTTGAAGTAACAATATCAAGCAAGAGGGATTTAATAGAGGAAACACGTACTCAAGCGATAAAAGCATCAAGGGTCAGCGGGTATTTGAGAGAAATAATGTGGAAAAACAATATGATGAGTACACAAAGCAAGTTAAGAATTTACAAAACATGCGTAAGGGCTATTCTCACTTATGCAACCGAAACTAGGGCCGAAACATCAACAACAAAAAGAATAATTAGGACGACTGAAATGAAAACGCTAAGAACAATTAAGGGAGTGAGCCTCAGAGATAAAATGCGAAAACAGGACATTGGAGAAGAATTAGTAATTCAGGATATGGCGAGATGGGTTAGAGAACGTAAACGAGGTTGGAGAGATCATGTCGAAAGAATGCCAGAAAGCAGATGGGCAAAATGGGCGAAAACCCAGAAACCCAACACACGGAGACCACTAGGCAGACTACCAAAAAGATGGTATGAGAGCTGGAGCTCAGCGTCTCAAGAAGAGCACAGGAGGAGGCTAAAGATTCGGAATTAAACAGGACAGGGTCCTACTAGAAGAAGTAGAAGAAGCTTTGTTATGGTGTCTTCGGTTGATTCATCTTTACGGTAACCATATTGATTTAAGTTCAATCCTTCCAGTTACCTCATGTCCTGTACTCTATTACACAGTAACTTTTCTAGGATTTTCCCCATATCTTTGGTTGTGATGGGTCTTTATCTTCGCCTTTGGTAATTACAACTATGTCAGCATGTTTGTAGATGTTTGGAAACTTTTCTTGTCGTAGAAATTCATTGTATAGCGCACATAGTGATGGTGTTATTGGCTCGTTTAGTGCTTGAAGCACTTCCGTGTAAATATTTTTCTCTTACTTTGCTGTACACATACACTAACTTCGCCTTCGGTTGATCTCCTCGTATATTCCCGGGTAACGTATCCGTTAATCATTCGCTGCCTCAGCAGTTTCTGGTAATCAGTCTCAGCGTCCCAGTTATCTTGAGGCAGGAGCACTAGAAGTGGCAAGCAGCTAGCTCTTCGCAGTCTTTCGTATACTTTTCGCTTGTATGTAGCATTGTAGGACATTTTGTTTTATTTGTAGCTATCTTATGTGGTACGCCCACATGCCCGCTTCAAGGTAATCTTCTACGAATTATCCCATCTCTTTTGTTTTGTGATTTTTATTTCACTGACGTAGTGCTGTTTGATATATACAGGGTGATTCTGAATTCATGCGACAAAATTCAGGAGGTGATTGCTCGTATGAAATTAAGACGTGTCATTTCTATAACAAAATTTCCTCAGGCCACCCATTTCCGAGATATCACCCTTGACCTTCCGCCGGGCGCAGTTGTTCTACCAGATACAACAATCTTTATTTAGCATCGTGTGTGGCCACTTTTAGTGCTATATCCACCACCGCATCAGAAGCCTCATTTTTGGATCACCTCTCGATACGTCCGCAGCTGTTTGTGTTCAGTCATTTTATAGGTACGTGGCAGATAAATTTGATACCTGGGATACACTGCTCCGTATTACTTTAAAATTAACTAATTATAAATATCGTATTTTTTTGGAGTTGTAAGTATTTTATTTTATTTATCCTTATGTATATTTACAAAACCATATGTTTGGGTATTTCGACTTTCGCATATTTGGCAATATTTCAACCGTTAATCTATTGGATATCCTGCGCCCGAACAGTGCCTTTTTGTGATTTTCAGACGATACCATGGCTAGCAAATGACAATTCTCTAACTTGGAAAATCATAAAGATGTAGACGTAGAGATTTTTAGACGATGAAAACTCCGATATTGAAGAAATTTTCGACGAGGAAAGTGACAGTGATGAAGAAGATCACGTAGAAATTCAGGACGAAGATTCTGAAACTGAACTAGAGGATGAATCAGATCAAGAGGAAATAGATCCCAATGAAAACAATTGTTTTCTTGGAAAAGATAGAGTTGCAAAATGGTATATTAACCCTAAATCAAATAGAGTTCGCGCTAGAGCTCAGAATCTGATAAGGCATCTACCAGGCGTAATAAGACTTGCAAAAAAGCTACAACGCCTCTTGATTGTTGGAATTGTTTTTTTGCAAATGATATTTTGGAAACCATAGTTACATATCCAAACCAGTACATAGAATTTGTAAAAGATAATTTTGAACGAAAAGGGGACGCACGACGCATAGATTTGATTGAACTGAAAGCATTTATAGAGCTGTTATTTCTAGCAGGAGGGTATGAAAGCAATAGACTAAGTCTGGAAGAACTTTGGAATGGAGATGGTGTCGACAAATTTGGAATGGTCATGAGCATTAAACGGTTTGAATTTATAATTATGTGCCTAAGATTTGACGACCGCCTGACAAGGGAGGACATGAAAAAAACTGACCGGCTGACAGCCGTGAGGAACGTTTTTACCAAATTTGTTGAAAAACTGCCAATCAAATTATTCTTTGGGAGAAAATGTAACCGTGGATGAGAAATTAGAGGCGTTTCGTGGCCGATGTTTTTTCCGCCAACATACACTCACAAAACTCGCGAAGTTATATTATTTGGAAATATATGCTGGAAAGCAGCCTGAAGGCCCATATAATGTCAGTAATAAGCCAACAGATGTTGTCAAATGGATGATAGATCCCATAAAAGACACAGGCCGGAATCTGACTGCTGACAACTGGTTTACTGATTTTGACTTGGTAGAATACTAACGAAAAAAACAAATTTCATTTTTTGGTACTGTGTACTAGATCATTTTCGAGAAAACTGGTGTAAGACATTCTATTTAATGGCTGAGGCAGAAAACTGGCCCAATTAAGTTATCGCCTACAATACCAATCCATACGTTCACAAAAAAAACATTTGGTAAATGGTGCTCTATAATCTAGAGTGGATTCTCGTCTGCGCATACGTGATTATTATGAAAATTTATGATAGATACTCGACGTGCCTCGTCGGTAAACAATACATTATTTAAAAATTGTGGACTTTATCGCATTTCGTGTGTTGACCATTCACAAAATCTAGCTCGTTGAGGAAAATCTCTAGGTAAGAGATCTTGAACCCATTGGATGTGGTAAGGATATAACTGCTGCTCTTTCAAAACTCGCCGCACAGATCAATGGATGATATTTAGGATGTTGACAATTTTTCTAGTGCTCGTTTCCGGGTATACATTAATTTTATCTAAAATTGCTTATTCTACCATTATATTTCTAACTGTTCGGAAACGACCAGTGTTGTTTGAATTTCTATTCTACATTCCAGTTTCGGATAAGCGTTTGTGAATAAGGAATGATGAGGCGTCATCCATTGCGGATATTTTTCAGTATAAAAACGTCTAGCTTGTCGAGAATTACCATTTGCCATACCATACACAAAATGCATGTCGGCCATTTCAGCGTTTATATACATGTTAAAAAATGAACAATAAACAGATAACGCAAAAATAAGTACAAGTAAACTTCGATTGGTAATTATCAACAATTGTGTTTGAAATCAGCCTACAACAATTTGAATAAACATTAAGTAAACTCGGTAAATAAATTGTCAAAGTCACAGCAGCCTACTATTCTAAAACTTTGTGATTAAAAATAAGGTAGAGGTGGTCATTTCCAGCATTTATTATGAATTGTATCATATTTTGTTGTGAAAATTAGGTTAGGTTAGGTTAGGTTAGGTTAGGTTCTAAAACTTTGGGATTAAAAATAAGGTAGAGGTGGTCATTTCCAGCATTTATTATGAATCGTATTATATTTTGTTGTGAGAGTTAATTCCCACTTCTTATATCTCTGTTTAACGTGATGGCTTGTTCTGCTGTTAGAGCAGGTCATTGTTCTATGTGATTATATTAGTTCTGTGAGTTGTAGTCAAGGTGTGAAATGAATGTCTCTCGTTAATTATTAAAACCATATTCATTAATACCATTTATAACACATTTCACATCTTTACTGTTTTCAACTCAATTTATTGAAAAATATATAAATTATGGTGTTTATTTTTTTTCTCAGCAGCTATTGGTTTCGGGAAAATAATTTAAGAATAATTTTTTTTAAATAAAACAAGGATTTTAAATTATAATTTTATTTCATAAAACTTCATCTCGAAAAAAGTCTTGATATGAAATAAAGTAAGGGTTGCTAATTTCACCCCCGTATAATGTAATACAAATATTGAAAAATTACCCATGGTTAGTTCTTTGCGAGTACACGAAATTTACAGAATTCCATGTTCCTAGCTTTACTGACATTTTAGAAAGAAAATAAAAGCTCAATTTTAGTCGCCACCCTTTTTAGAGGGTGTTAGATATCTCGGGAAGGGGTGGGCAAAGGAAATTTTGTTATAGGAAAGATACATCTTAATTTCATACGAGCCATCACCTCCTGAATTTTGTCGCATTAATTTAGGAACACCCTGTATATACATATACATGCAGAATTCTTTGACATGCTACATTTATGCTTCTCCTTTGGTAGTTTCTTCTGGCGGTTTTTTAATATTGGACAGCGTGCTAGGAGTACTGCAACTGATCTAGGGTTATTCTGACACAGAGTTGAACGCCAGGAAAAATGACTATTATTGGGGTAACAAAGAATGGACCAATATCCTGTTTACGGAAGAGTCATTAATATTTTTCTTATTTCTGGAAATGCATACCGACCGCCCACGAAATTACTTGCATCGGTCACCCATTTCGCTCATCTGCTTCCCCAAATACGACCTGGTCTGGGAAATTGTTGGTTTCAGTTTATTTTAATGTAAATTATTCACCGAATAATAAACTACTTCCATAAGTTATTTTTATTATTACTTCAAACTATTAAACAATACAACAAATAGAATTAGAAGTAGAAGAAGGTTGATGGGTGTATTTTCTCAAAATATGAAAGTGTGTAAATAAATTTTATTAAAAAATTAATCTAAGCGCTTTCGGCAAATAAACATGCCATCATCGGAGCTTTCGTCAATGGTAAAAAATACCTCTGAAAAAGGGAAACATTGAAAGGGGATCGGCATCACAGCCGTGATGCCTGTGATGCCGATCCCCGATCCTCTATTTGAAATTTTAAAAATAAGTAAAACATAAGGAAATTTACTTAATTTTGGCTGCCATACTTTCGATACATACTGTACTATATGTAAATTATAAAATTTTTAAAGATTCAGTAGAAATATCAAACATGACATTTCATAATTTCGATGACATTTGTGTAGAATATATCTAATGATAGATAGAACATAATATGATTTGGAGAAAATATTTGAAATTGTTAAATATAGAGGTCTCTGCTAGCAACATTACAAATGTAATGAAAGAATTTTAAAATCTCACTTGGTTATTGAAAATCATAGATAAGTAATTTTTATAAAAAACAAGAAAAATCGGTAACCAACGGAAAGGAGAATTAATTATTTTATAAAAATTTAGTCAGTAGTTTTTTATCCTTTGAAGATACAACATCAGAATTAGAGTTATCTCAATTTTTTTTGGTAGATTGTACAAACTGTATATCATACAATCAGATAAACAACCCATATGTTAAAGCCAGAGCGTGCATAATTCGGATAAAAATTGCATCGTTAAAAGTGTATGTGTTTCCAGTTTTCTAAATTGTATATATTTAGAAAGTTAGCAAAATTCTAAATACGTTTAGAATAAGTACGAGTTTTCCTGATCCATTTGGTGAGTCCACTCCAGTTTTTAAATTCATTTCTCGAGAAATATCAGGCCTTTTTAAATACAGTTGAAAATTTAGATGCATCTATATAAGAAATTTTGAAATATACCAAAATGATCGATACCTATATCAGTTTTAACATCAAGTGAATAGACAATTTGAGCAGAAATTTCGTTATTTGACATTGATGCACGTCAAGTGTAAATTACACAAGTTGAACGTTTGATAATAATAATTAATTAGGTTGAATTCTAGCATAGTTGTATTATAATTTTAAGTTTTTGTAGAGATTACGACTGTTGTTCTTTTATGGTATTTTTTGGGAATAATAATTTTGTTGAATTTGCGTATCTGATAGTATAATATATAATATGATTCTAACATTTGGTTGACTTTTTTAGTGACAGTAAAATAGTAAATGTCATAAAATAATTAAAGGGCCTATTATTATATTGAATTAACAGTTATTCGAGAGTTTGATAATAGTGAAACATTTAATTTGGAAATATGTTAAAAAAAACAAATAAATTTGAAGAATTAATTTTGAACAACTTTGATCTCACCCTTAGATAGGAGTAATAAGTCGATTGTATATAAATTCATCTTTAGATTGATATTTATTGGCGCCGGACATATTTTTTTCACTACTACTGTCAAAATTGAAATAGAATACGTACTTAAGTTGCATGTACAATAATTGTCGCTGCGACAAGATATTATAACTTGTCTCACAACGCGGGGCAACTACAATTAAAGAATATTAAGTATATAATATTGAAAATATTACAATATATATATATATATATATATATATATATATATATATATATATATATATATATACAGGGTGGGGCACTATGAATGAACAATTCTCTGGCGTCTTAACAGCAAATGAAATTAGAAAAAATTAGACGTAGAATTAAGTAGATCACTTAGAACTATAATTCAAAAATATTTTGGAATAAACAGGGTGCTCCAAAAAAACGTGCCGTATCAGAGTTAGGTTCCTTTGAATGGAACACTCTGTATTTTATCACATTTTTAAATTGTACTATTGAAAATAATCTAAGTTCATGAACATTTTGAACAACTTTGATCTCACCCTGAGATAGGAGTAATAAGTCGATTGTATATAAATTCATCTTTAGATTGATATTTATTGGCGCCGGACATATTTTTTTGACTACTACTGTCAAAATTGAAATAGAATACGTACTTAAGTTGCATGTACAATAATTGTCGCTACGACAAGATATTATAACTTGTCTCACAACGCGGGGCAACTACAATTAAAAAATATTAAGTATATAATATTGAAAATATTACAATATATATATATATATATATATATATATATATACAGGGTGGGGCACTATGAATGAACTATTCTCTGGCGTCTTAACAGCAAATAAAATTAGAAAAAATTAGACGTAGAATTAAGTAGATCACTTAGAACTATAATTCAAAAATATTTTGGAATATACATGGTGCTCCAAAAAAGCGTGCCGTATCAGAGTTAGGTTCCTTTGAATGGAACACCCTGTATTTTATCACATTTTTAAATTGTACTATTGAAAATAATCTAAGTTCATGAACATTTCTCTATACCTCTATACCTCTAGTTCAGTTTCCAGGATAAATCGATTTTACATCATTTGTAGACCCTCCGAAAAAATACAATAACTTCAGAATAAAAGCGAATAACCACATTTGCTTTACACTATCTCACTAAAAGCTTTCAACATTTTGTTTCCAATATTTACTATCACTAACCATTTAATACATAAATTTCTGGCTTAATTTAAATGGAACACCCTGTATCTATTGGGTCTCTTCAACGTGGGAATTTATTACCTTTCAGTTGGTATTAGGGTTGCCTATATCTAACTCTAATAGTTTTCAAGAAATTTTAAATTTGTTTTTTTATTATTCAATTATTTGCTGACATCTAGTTACCTATGACATGATGATACTCCGAAGGAAAATCTTTAAAAATTTTAAATCGGTTATTTTGACAGTAAGTGCTTTGTTGTATGATTTATTATTGATAAATCGAAGGTCTCTTAAATCAGAACATTATTAAGGGTACACAATCATTAACCTTACATTAAGATTAGTAAAAAAACTTACAAAAAATTTAAAGAAAGTATTCAAAATCATGCCTATCGTGTTAGATACAAGATTGAACTCTTATAAAAAAATTATTGTTAATTTTTTTTAATATTTCTGGTGTTATTCTTTAAAAAGCTCGCATTATCCTATTCTTCATGTCCTCTGAAGTGGGTAGCTGTGTATACTGTATTTGGTTTTCAATATTATTCACTTATCTGGCATCTAGTTACCTATGAAATGTCATTCAAATAGATATTATTTTGATACCATTCCATCTGTCAAATAAATGTATAAATTAGTATAGTGTTGATGTATTATTATGTCTTGATAATTGACATAGTTATTAATCCCTGGTTATATATGAAAAAGTACTCTAACGAAGAAAGAATAGATATGATCTTAATTATTGGTGAGTGTCATGAGAACTGTTTTTTAGCAAGTAGATTATACGCTCAAAAATATCCAAACAGATATCATCCTAACAGAAATGTTTTTAAAAGACTACTGCAAGTATTCAAAACTACTGGAAGCGTGCAATATACAAAAAATTTTAGACGAAAATCTGCAATCACAGACGATTCAGAATTTGAAGTAATGGGTGCGCTTGTTGAGAATTTACATACTAGTCAAAGATGAATTAGTGAGCAAGTAGGTATAAGCAAGAGAAGTGTCGCTAGGATAATTAAAAAACACAAATTTCATCCCTACCATATTGGAGCAGCAATTATTTGATAGGGACTTTGAAAATCGTATTGAGTTTTGTTTATGGGTTATGGACAAAGTGGCAGGGTCTGAAGATTTTTTTGATTTTGTTCTGTTCACTGATGAAGCTACGGTTCATAAAAACGGTTTAGTAAACATACATAATTTTCATTACCATAACGACAAAAATCCGCATTACTTTCGAAGTGTTGATCATCAACATCGTTGGACATTAAATGTATGGGCAGGAATCGTTGGAACCCACATAATAGGACCTTATTTCTTTGATGGAACGCTAACTGGAAGAAAATTTTGTAAATTTTCACGTAACAAACTACCCGAACTTTCAGTTGAATTTCAATATCGTTTCCTGCCAATATAACTTATTATGTCAAAAATCTCAAAACTAGGTTTCATCAAAATTTCAACAATCCATTACTTAAAAGAGCCCATGTCTCATTTACACCTGATATTCTTTCGATATAATGCATCATGATTGATTTAGTGCTTTTAAAGCTATTAGACGTTATTCCTGAGCAAAATGTCAGTAATATCACACCAATATAAAATTCAATTTGAATTCCCTCTCGCCTGAGACTGTTTCAATTCTCGAACGAAAGCGATCTAACAAAAGAATTTCTCAGATAGCCGAACAACTGAACAAGTGTACATTCTCTCGTTTTCCTTTTCCATCCACTGCTGACACAAATATGGCCGGAATCTTCGCCGGTTCTATGAGATTCGATATAGTCAATCTGATTACTGGCCGGTACTCTCACCCTGTCGGGCTAAATGTTAGCCATTGACACCGAAAACGATGAACATCCACTTCACTCCTTGTTTCTAGAAAACTTTGGTTGAGACGATTGTTTTATTCATTCGGAATAATAAAACTCGAGTAAATGGATGAAAGGGCGAAAGGGATAATGATCGGATAAATATTTAAGATGTCACAGAATGGAATTAGATTTTGCAGGAAAAACGGATTGATATTTACAAAAAAAATGTGACATTCAATTACACAAGAGGGGGAAAACTTTTTATGTAGATTCCTTTTATGGGAAACTCTTTAATAACTGAACAATACTGTGTCCCATATCTTTTACCACATTAATACGTTTTCCTGATCAATATATTTTGATATTGAAATATAGTTACATATACGCAGCAATTGGGCCAAGATAACCAATTTAGTATTTACTCAAGAATCTAATTGTGGAGCTTATCATACAAATCCAATTGTTAATATAAAGAGTGACCGCTCGTCATTCCCGCCATGTCACATTTCGACTTTGCTCTATATCTCTATTTGTCAGTCTCTTTCTTTGTGTGTGTCATGTTGCCCTGGACGGCAAACACTCTTAAACACAAAATCTCGTCCTTTTCCTAGCCCCGCAATTATATTTCTTATTTACTTAAAAATCATATCATCTACGGCGAATTATGCATACATTATTAGCCATATAATTTATATACGATCTTCCATTTGCAGCAACAATGTTTAACATGTTGCTAGTGTTGGGTGATATATCGGTAACCGACAGGTGAATGAAAAAGCACTGTCGCTACCGGTGACTCAGATTCATCCGCCCGGAATCTCGAACCGAATACATCGAAATATGATATAGTATCATTATTTACAGATAATAATATGTGATGATGGGAAAACGGTGTTAGGTGAACTATGCCTAAGCCATTCAAGTTGGCTACCATGTAAATCTGACGATGTTAGAAGACGAAAAAATGAAGGTTGAAATATCAATAGATCATACACATGTATTGTAAGATAATGAACAAAATATACAACAGAATAACCAAAGTTTACTTAACTAATCTCCCACAAATATGGTGACGCAGTCAAAATAATATAAATATAATACTATAAGGAGTAAGATAATAGTGGGAGGATGAGAAAAGGTAGCTCTTCTTATACACATGTTACAAAGGATGAGGCTTCAAATACAAAAGTGAGATTTGCAAGTAAAGTCTAAGGTAAGCAAAGAAATATTATTGTCATATGCATTGTCTAGAAATTTCGAACAAACAGATTATTTTGTACACCAATTAGCAGACATATATGTTCATGTAGGTATGGTAGTATCTAGTTTGCCCATGACAAATACCAAATTAGGTTCAATCAGATCAATGTCCTCAATTAGCATTATTAAAGAATGTAATTATGAAGGGTGGACAGTAGGGTGGAACGAAAATTAACGAAAAAACAAAAAAGTTGAATAGCGTTGTGTCATAGTTGAAAAAATATGCTTCTTACTATCAAAGTTAAGTATACGAAAAAACAATCCTGGTGACTTTATATCTTGAGGTTCCTCAAAGGGATGCCATATTTGATAATATATGAACTTTGAGCCTCTCAACTAATTTCTATTATTTTATTCTTTCCTTTTAATTTTTTTAAGATGGTCATGACTTGCATATCAATGTGCCGCTTAAGGTTGTATAAAATAATCTACCAAATCTCAAATTGAAATGTTAACATTTTAAGGTTCCTCAAATTCCCTTAAATATAGCAAAATGGAACAAAAAGACGAGTTTTAGTTAAATTATAATTTTATTAACCTTAAGTTCGGAATAATACAAAACATAACAATGGCTCTGAAACTTGTAGGTAACTTAACTAATTAACATTACTATACTCAGATTTTTTTTAAAAACATGGCAACATTTGTCTTGACTGAACCCTGTTTTTTAATAAACCCATCCCGATTACTCTAACCACACACCGCAGCTGATGCTTCAGTTACCAGGCGAACGCAACGTTCTACTGCTTGAGTAGTACAAGGTAATAATGGAAAATCAGAAGGACTTATATTAGATAATAAATCGAGGTTCATATCAATATTAATTGTCATTGGTAGTTCAGTAGTACTTACTCCGATCCAAGAAATCATCTCCGAATAATGCTTGGCATCAAAACGTATTGCAGGGATATTAAATTCTCGTATCGTTCCTCTACCTTTACTCCTCGCCTTAATAATACGTCGTATAGCAAGTTCCTTGTATAGCGGATCTTCATCCTTAAGCATTGACAACAATATGTTCTCCGGATGAGCAAAGAATGCATTACGTTGGATAACAGGATAAATAATTTTTTGAACATTTCCAGGTAGTATGCTACATGATTAGATTAACTGGAATAAGTGTCTCGATCCGTCACAACATGATGGCTGGAGTTTCACTCTAAACCAGAATGGGGCATAGACTTTGGATATGTAAGTTGCCAACAGGCAAAGATTTTCATCTGGAACTTTAGTTGTAACGTAAAGCATCATAACTCGGTTAGCTGTTTCAACCGATTGCACTATGTCTAACAAATACTGCTGATCTGTACTTGAATCAGATCCGTTGCCATCCAGCTGTGGTAGATCTGATTCTATTCTTTTAAAATTTTCTACTGGAATATTTTCGCAGGATTGTAGTTTTTGTCCAATTGAACCTTTGCGTCCGCGGGGACCTGAAATTTCGCCATCTATTTCTTCAATTAGATGTCGCAGGGGAAGCTCATTGAAGTGGAATAAGCAGATAAGCTATTGCAGGGAACGTCTGAGTTCTTTCTCTAACAAACGAATTACCCCGTTTTTTGCTCCAGTATTTACTGCCGTTCCATCTGATCCAACAGCAATTGAGCCGTTTGAATTAAAATTTTGTTGTAAAAAAAGGAGAATCGATGCTTTTATATTTGATGCCGAACAACTTTCTGTTACGACGTGTCCTATATATTGGGAACCTGGTTCATTTACAAGAGATATATGCTATTTTGTAATACGCTGGCGTTTTTTTGCAGTAGTTTCATAAATTAGTGTTTGGTCCTTTATGCCATCAAAGTATAATCCTATCCTAATAGCAGGTTTTACCGTGGTTTTGGCCATACAAAGTTCTAGTTGTGCTTTTCGCGCTCTTCTGATTTTCATTCTATCTATTGTCATTGCGGCATTTGCTTTTGATAAAACACCCATATCTTCCAAAACAGCATTAACTATTATAGATGCTGCACAATCTGACACCCCGGTTCTGTCACAGGCAAGTGCCACAGATGGCAATTTAACTCTCATTTGTGATAAAATTTTGTTTCCTGGATTTATTTTGTCTAAAAAGGAGAAATTGGTTTTCATGCTTTTGCAGTTTTAAAAAAAATATAAATTAAAATTACCTAAGACATCATCTGGACCTCGATCTGAGCTTTTATCAAGTAGATCGTCTTCCTATTTTTGGCTAAGGGCAGATACTACCGATTCCAATCTTGAATTTGGGGTGTTGTCGTTTTTGATTTTGCTTCACCTAAACAATAAAATCACTACAATTTTTTTAAATAAAGATTAAGTGAACTTACGTAGAGATTTAACAATACTGCTGTCAGATTCAACTTCCTCCTCTTCATTGTCTTCACCACCAGTACTAAATTCTAAAATTTTCTCCGGCACATCTGCAACTAGGTTTTTGGTCTTCTTTTTTAAGGGAACAATTTTTTCTGTTCATAGTCTTTGCAATTTTCGTGGTGACATTTATGTCTACTGTTCCAATAGCCATTACTCTCTTAGTTCTATGGTCAACAAGAAAGGGTTGTTCTCTTTGGGGTATTTTTTTGATTTTTCACACTTACATGTTTGAGACTCACACTTGCAAGCGGCTATATCAAATAACCTCTTCTTTAAATGAGTCTAATTTTAGTTCAATCGTTTCAGTATCCTGCCTGCTATTTAAATTTCTCTGAATAAGTTTGTAACGTCGATGTAACTTTTTGATTTTGTCCCATATTCGGTTTTTACTCACTACAGGAATTGAAGCTTTGAGCCAAATTACTTCAATTTTTGGCACAGTTTGTTTTAGAATCGCACAAACAGAAGGATCCTTTCCGGCATGCCTTTCCGGCATGCCTTTCCTCTAAGTCATGTTGCACAAACAAATAATGACACATAACATCGTTAAACGTTGACAAAACTCTACCACTTAATAACTGTAGATATCAAAAACAATACACTTGTCTCTACTTCTAGTTGTCACTATTATTTTCACACTTTACGACGACGTTAATATTTATGCGGTTCACACACAACTAAGCCTGGCAGTCGACACTCCAATAAGTTGATACATGTTATGACATGCGCGGTGCGCGGATTGCGCGGTAGCCCCGCTATCAGTGGCGGGTCATTTTGAGAATTAATAAGTAATTTTTGCAAAATTAGATAAGTTTGAGGAACCTGAATTCCTGGTAGTACAGAAAAGTTTTCCTAATATGCTATTTTAAGTTACGACATATATATATTTTCGGCTATGACATCAGATTTTTTGTAATATTATATTTATTATGGCAATTTTATGGAAAATCGGTAAAATTCAGAAATTTTAAGGGCCTTGAGGAACCCCTTAATATTAAAATCGATCAGGAAACTTTTGCCAGTTTTTTTTTGTTTACTCATACGCATATTTTAAAAACTATGTCACACTACTTGGAGAAAAACAGTTTTTTCGTTCCACCCTAGTTGCCAGATCACATACCTGAGATATTACAACATTATAAAAATATAAAGAAGAATTATTTGTAGCACAAGGACTAGTATTTTGTAATACAACAGTGCGTTAAGAAAATAAATATTAGGAAAAATTCATTTAATCATTTAGGAGTTGAAAAGTGCCAAGCGAGAGCAAGAGAAATATTGTTTTGTTCTTTCATGAGTAATGATATTTCTAATTAATTTTCTAAATGTAACATTTATATTAGAAGCTAATTCTAGAGAACCAAAGATTTTACGTGATCAACTGAGTATACCGCGGGAGTTTTTTGGTGGTGATGTTTTTTATTGTGATGGATATATTTATTTATTAGTAATAGATTATTTTACAAAGTTTGTAGATATTGCATAGCTTAGTTCGTTATCAGCTGATACTATGATTATAAGACTGAAGAAATTTTGTGAAAGGTATGGAATTCCATCACTTATTCATATCAATAGAGGTACAAATTACGTAAATAGTAAATTTAAACAATTTTCAAAAGCGTGGAGCTTTTGTCCCAAAACAAGTAGTTCGTATTATCAACATTCCAGCGGTTTAGCTGAAAAAACAGTACATACTGTAAGGAATATATTCAAAAATGCTGATATGGATGGAAAAAATGGGTATTTAGCTTTTTAGCAGTAAAGATATATAATATATATGTATATGTATATATATATATATATATATATATATATATATATATATATATATTTCATCAATTATTTCTTGACCATTTTTTATATATATATATATATATATATATATATATATATATTTATGTGTGGAATTTCTTGGATTAAGGTCATAATTAAACTTTGGGAGTTTCTTTCAAAACATTTTTTCTTTATTAATAATTACGTACGTTTCGACAATAATTTTCTCATTATCAAATTATCTAGAAAAATTTAAAAATATAAAACACATTTTTACAACGATAAGTATGTTACAATTAAAAAGTAAAAAACGGTAAAATTTATTATTGGTACAAACATTTAAAGCTGATACTTCACAAAGAAATAAATTACCTGCATGTTGAGAAATTACGTGGTTGAAAGATTTTAACGATTTTTAAAATGCTTTTTAAAAGTATATGTTTCCATGTCTAAACACCATTCCCTCATTATCAACAGTTTAATTCGTTTTGAAAATAGTATTTGTAAAATGTACATTAATGTTCTTTTTTTATAACAACATATCAACTACACATTGAATTTTTGTTTCATAGTACCAGCGATATTTTACAAATGTTAGAGTATATTCAATAGTAAGGTACAAAAGTTGTCAAAGGTGGTACTCAGATACTTGTTTATGTTATTATTTTTTTAAAATACCGTCGTAAATTATACTTAAGTTTTTTATGTCGTTTCTGGAGTTAATGCTATTGGAATCCTGTTTATTATGTATCATCTCCAAAACAGTTCTAACCCTATCATTTTTTTCCCTTTCGAGAATTTTAGTTTGGTCAAAGTTAAAAGAGTGACCAGTTTGTTGTCTATGATTTGAGAGTGCTGTTACATCCGTTTTGGAGTATTTATGAGCCTGTAGTCTCTTTTGTAAATATTGTTTACTCTGACCAATGTATGTACTGGGGCAATCTTGGCAAGGAATTTGATATACTGTATGTGTTTGTTTGTTTTTATTTATTTTTGGTTTCATTTTTGAGAAAAATATCTTGTTGGTGTTATTCAACTTGTGGGAAATTGATATTTTTTCCTTTTGTGTTATTTTGTTTATTTTTTCTGATAGACCATTTACGTAGGGAAGCGAGATGTAAGTATTGGATTTTTTATTAGTTTGGGAGTTGTTATAAATGGAATCAATTCGTTTATTGATTATTTTATTAGTGAAATGTAGTGGGTAGTTGTTTTCTGCTAGGATTGTTTTAGTTCTTCTCAAGTTAGCTTCTCTAAATTTGGGGTGTGAGAGTTTAATAGCTCTATCAGTAAGATTATTTATTACACTCTTTTTATGACATAGTGGTGCATTTGAATAAAAGTTTGTATATCTATGAGATGCATCTGGTTTTGTATACCAGTTCGTTGTAATATTCCCATTTTTGTCATATGAGATGGTGGTGTCTAAGAAATTGATTGTTTTATTATTGTCTGTTTCGATTGTAAAATTTAGTGTCTCATTAAAATTATTAAAACTATTCAAAATTTCATCAATTTTATCAATAGGTACACAAGTCAAAATGTCATCAACATACCTTTTAAAGAAAACTGGTTGAAAACTTAAGGAATTTAAAACTTGTTTCTCAACATACTCCATGACCAGGTTAGCTTTAGTTGCTGCAAGAGGTGATCCCATTGTAATTCCATAAATTTGAGAGTAAAATTCATCTTCAAACTTAAAATAAGTTGACGAGAGACATAATTGTGCGCCATTAAGAAATTCTTCCAAATTCTATGATGTGTGATATTTGATTTCATTCCATTTCTCCTCCAATATACGTAAAGCAAGTTTTGTATCAATGTTAGTGTACAAATATGTTACATAAAAAGAGATTAGTATATGGTTTTGTGGTACCTTTTGTGTTCTTATAAATTTCACAAATTCCCAGGAGTCTTTTGTAAAAAAGTCATTTTTACCAATTATTCTAGATAAAATATTGGACAAGTATTTTGACAAATTATATGTGGCTGTTTGGGTATTACTTACTATAGGTCGAAGTGGTATTCCATTTTTGTGTAATTTGAGTAACCCATAAATAGCTGGAGGTTGTGCATTGTGTACACATAATTGACTTTTTGTCCTTTTGTCAATTAGTTGTAATTGAAACCACTTACTGATCATTTTGTTTACATTGGTTTGAATTTTTTCTGTGGGGTTGAAACGTTCTTTTTTATATGTTCTTGTATCTTTAATTAAGTTAAACATTCTTTCTTTATATTCTGTTTTGTTCATTATTACAGTTTTATTTGTTTTATCTGCATAAGTTATGAGAATGTGGTAATTTGGCTTAAGGAATTGGTTAGCTTTTTTAAATAGATTATTAAAATATCGTGTGTTATTTGTAATAGATTTTTTCATATTTTTCTTGAAATTTCCAATAACATTATTTACTTTATATCTAATATCATTTTGAATTTCGTTTGTAAAATTACTTATGCCTGCTTCTAGATTTGCAATGATATGTTCAGTTGGTAAATTGTTTGATTTATAGTTAAAATTTTGACCAAGACTAAGAGTATATAGAATGTCCTCTGGTATATTATCATTAGTTAAATTTGTGATCCAATTTTTATTTAGTTTAGTACACAGATGAGGTTGTTGTTTATGTTTAAGGTTATCTATTTTATTTATTTGTTTATTTCTCGTTTTTTGAAAAATATTCTCATACGATTTCTTTTAGTATTCAAAAAAGGTTTTTAAAATGTTATGTGGTATATTTTGTTCCCTTTTGGTTTTAATTGTAGCCAAATCCCTATTCAAAACATCAATACTTTGAATTGAATCAGTAATAAATAGTTGTAATAATTTGAAGTAGAAAACATTTAAAACAGTTCTGAATTTACTTACGTTCTGATTATTTTTGAAATTGTAAACCTTTTTTAATTTGAGAAAAGTAGGTACCACCTCTGAGTTCTTGCACCTTACCAGAAAAATTCGTCTGTTTTTTTCTTTAGCAAGTTTTTTATTGGTGTGAGCGTACTTCTTCATGAGGTCTGTTTGGTGTTTTCCAATGGTATTTTCCAGCTCTCTGTAATAGCCTCTCATCCCGGCAAAGTATTTCCTTGGTTGTATTTTATTCCCAACCTACTCGTATATTTATTTCATCAATTATTTCTTGACCATTTTTTATATATATATTTATGTGTGGAATTTCTTGGATTAAGGTCATAATTAAACTTTGGGAGTTTCTTTCAAAACATTTTTTCTTTATTAATAATTACGTACGTTTCGACAATAATTTTGTCATTATCAAATTATCTGGAAAAATTTAAAAATATAAAACACATTTTTACAACGATAAGTATGTTACAATTAAAAAGTAAAAAACGGTAAAATTTATTATTGGTACAAACATATTTTTCTCAAAAATGAAACCAAAAATAAATAAAAACAAACAAACACATACAGTATATCAAATTCCTTGCCAAGATTGCCCCAGTACATACATTGGTCAGAGTAAACAATATTTACAAAAGAGACTACAGGCTCATAAATACTCCAAAACGGATGTAACAGCACTCTCAAATCATAGACAACAAACTGGTCACTCTTTTAACTTTGACCAAACTAAAATTCTTGAAAGGGAAAAAAATTATAGGGTTAGAACTGTTTTGGAGATGATACATATTAAACAGGATTGCAATAGCATTAACTCTAGAAACGACATAAAAAACTTAAGTATAATTTACGACGGTATTTTAAAAAAATAATAACATAAACAAGTATCTGTGTACCACCTTTGACAACTTTTGTACCTTACTATTGAATATACTCTAACATTTGTAAAATATCGCTGGTACTATAAAACAAAAATTCAATGTGTAGTTGATATGTTGTTATAAAAAAAGAGCATTAATGTACATTTTACAAATACTATCTTCAAAACGAATTAAACTGTTGATAATGAGGGAATGGTGTTAAGACATGGAAACATATACTTTCAAAAAGCATTTTAAAAATCGTTAAAATCTTTCAACCACGTAATTTCTCAACATGCAGGTAATTTATTTCTTTGTAAAGTATCAGCTTTAAATGCTTGTACCAATAATAAATTTTACCGTTTTTTACTTTTTAATTGTAACATACTTATCGTTGTAAAAATGTGTTTTATATTTTTAAATTTTTTTAGATAATTTGATAATGACAAAATTATTGTCGAAACGTACGTAATTATTAATAAAGAAAAAATGTTTTGAAAGAAACTCCCAAAGTTTATTTATGACCTTAATCCAAGAAATTCCACACATAAATATATATATATATATATATATATATATATATCGTGTGATATGTAAACAACAACATTAAAGAGATTCATGGGTAATTCACGCAAAAAAAGGACTACTGAAACAGAGTGCATGTTTCTGGCTCATTTGCCTCTTCAGCACGGTATAACCAAATAAGGATGTGAAATTTGTGAGCAAAGATGTTGATAGAAACATGGGAAAACACATAACAACGGATTTCAGCAGGGAAACCGAACGTTCATTTGTGCCTTCAATTGGGAGATCCCGAGTTTCCAGGACAACAACCAAGATCGACACGGAGGCGCATATAGCCCCCCCGCCATGAACCTCTTTGTTGTTGTTGTTATCATATCACGCGATATTCCTACATCTTCTTTGTTATTTACTATGGGTCGGAAGGTTCATGGCGGGGGGTGGCTATATGCGCCTCCGTGTCGATCTTGGTTGTTGTCCTGAAAACTCGGGATCTTCCAATTGAAGGCACAAATGAGCGTTTGGTTTCCCTGCTGAAATCCGTTGTTTTGTGTTTTCCCATGTTTCGATTAGCATCTTTGCTCCCAAATTTCACATCCTTATTTAGTTATACCGTGCATATTTCTAATGAAAAATTTAGTTAAAAAATATTATTAGTTTGTCAAACTAAAATTGTCAAATTGACAATTTTTAATCCCACAAATAATACCTCTTTATTGATTAACTTTAATATTTTTTTTTGTTCTAATTTTTTTTATATTTAATAATATTAATTATTTTAATATATATGTATATATATATTATTATAGTTTATTTTATATGGGAATTTAATTTGCCCTACGTTGGGCCGACATATTATTATGAATAGAATTGGGTGAGAAAATAGTTTAATTTGCCCGGTATGTTGAGGATTTAATATGTATGATAAACAGTTTATTCAACCAACATGAAAACTTCTCATCTCAGGGTAGAGTTCAAGTATTTTAAATAAAATGATTTTATAATTTTATATATGTTTGCGCCAAAGTTAATAAATGCTTTATATTTTTAAAAATAAATTTGTTAATCAGAATATGTTACTTTTTTAATGATTTCAAATTAAATACGGTCCTGTCCTACTTAAAAAATATCTGCATAGTTCAATCGATTTCATTCAGAGCTTCTTCCTGTGGTAAGTAGATGGTGCACAAGTCACCAGATGAAATGATTAACTCAAGTAATTTAAAAAAACGTTCTTCAAAAGGAAAAACAATATTTAATTTAATGAAAATAAATACACTACACTTTTACAAGTGTTTTTTTTTAAAGAAAATCAACTATCTAAAAGGATGACTCTTTCATACAAATCACACGCACTCTGGTGAGATATTATTATAATATTAAAATACAGTTATATAATTTCATAAACATTTGACTTTCAGAAAACGGCGAAATACACTCTTAACAGCGTCTATGCATCACAAAATTTTAGTTTTTTTTTTTTACAAATTAGTAAGTACGCTTGACCTCTTAATACATTAATAAATTAACTTGTACTACCTTATTTACTTCACGATTTCTGTTTGTTCACCTTTATTTGTTCCAGATTCTCCTCCTGGAAAACCTCCCTGTTGGCATTCTGCTTCTACCAGAACAGGAATCGATGCTGTATTTCTTTCAAAGTCCAAACAGCTCACACAAATTCCACTATTCAATGTTTTTCGAAAACTATTGTGGCTAATTTACTTCCACCAGACATAAGACACCATATTATAAAATAAAATCCATGATTAGTGTTTTACAACATTCAACAATTCCTTTTTTTAATTATTAATATAAACTAAACTACTTACACTGATATATCTCTTGTAAGTATAATGTATTTGTTTTAAATTCTATGGTCAAATTTTGTCTTCCAAATGATTTCAATTGATTTACTTTACCAAAAAAATTTTGCTGCTCCAAAAATCTCTTCCCAAAAAGAAAACCTACTAGTCAATCGCCCCCATAATCAACAACTTTCTCACATTCTGATTTTTTTTTCGTTAGCAACACAGTTGTCGCCGATGTGATCTTTTTTAAATGTTTATTAACCAATCAAATTTGACTATTTATTTTATAACTCAAATTCTTCATTTCAACCAGTGGAATGTTCATCCATTATATCATGATATTATATTCTAAGGTTTTTAATTGCTTAGACTTCCTACATTATTTTCATTCAATAATATTTCTTAGTATTGTTGAAATGACATTTCCTAACCTCTAAGTATGTATGTCAAATGAATATTCATAATGTTTTAATAGATGACAGCTGTTACCTTTAAATATGTATGCAAAATGAAAATTCGTTTTCTTTATAAGTCATGGTCTCTGAAATTCACATTATTTTATATTTTCCTGCTCTGTTATGTCTAAACATCTACACTATCTCATTTTAATGTCTTAATCAACAAATATTACAAGATTAGCTTGACTTTACAGAATAAAGCATTTAGTTTCTTATTATGAACAAATTTTGATACTTGATCTCTTTGATAAAAGTTTCGTTAGGTAATTTATTTCATATAAATTGTTTATCACACCCATTCGCAATTACCCCTACATTATACAGTCTGTCCTTTCTGTATGTCTTCTCTATCGAATAGTGGATCGTACAGATTGTCTCCATTCAAATGTTTAAAAAAAAATTTTTGACTTAAAAAAATTCTTTTAGATTACAATACATAATCTTAATTCTTCATTATTTGATATACAGGGTGTAGCATTATTTTTTCACAATAACATCCCCTAAATTTTGCGTTTATCAAATTTTTTATTCTAAGAAAAATTTTATGAACGCAAATTTTACTTCAAGTACTATATTCTAGGATTGTCTTTCAATTTTACTAATAATACATTTCTTTTTATTTCCGGTTGCTGTTACAAAGATGATTTTGGAATCCTGTGTTGCAGTATCCTCTTCAGTTAGTTTTAATTTATTTATAATACTATAATTAAATATATACAAATTTTTAATTTATTTTTAGGTACATGTTTCATTTACAAGTTTCATCCAAAGGAATTAGTTTAAAAAATCATGTTATAAATCCATTTTTGAAAATTCTTTAATGTTCGTTATACGACTTATTACTTCTACATTTCTCAGAGTCTCTTATATCGGTACAATTTATTAATTTATATTTCTTGTGTTACATCTTTCTATAATACCATCCTTTAGCATATTTTGTATCTCTGAATCAACTTCTTTTCTATACTTGTAAGGTATGGGATATGTTCTTACTCTGAAATTCTCTATTCCTCTAACTTCCATTTTATGCACATAGTTCTTTGCCATTCTCATTTCTTTTCCAATCAATCCTTTATATTTCTCTATTAAATTCTTCACTTTCTCTTCATATTCTTTATTTCCACACACTAATTCCAATTCTTCCATATTTCCACACCTTTCTATATTCCACAACTTCTTATTATCCTCTTCAAATTCCAATTCTTCCATATTTCCACTCCTCTTTATATTCCATAACTTCCTATTATCCTCTCCAAATTCCAATTCTTCCATATTTCCAATCCTTTCTATATTCCATAACTTCTTATTATCCTCTTCAACTTCCAATTCTTCTAAATTTTCGTTTCCAAATTCAATTCTATTTCCATCAATTTCTATCTCCATCTTTTCAAAATCAAGTATTACTTTAAACTTTGTTAATTCATCAGTTCCTATTACTATGTCTGTTTCCAAATTATTCACTAACAGTAATTGCATTTCAACTTCGTTCCCATCCTTCAATTCAATCTTTTGTATTATAGACTTATTTACTTCACATAGCTTCTTTCCATTTGCTCCTATCAATGTAGTTTTTGGTATTTTAATTAATTTGTTCTCATAATTTTCAATGTTTTCTTCTATTAGTTTTGTTTTAATTATGGACGCTTCCGAACCTGTATCTATTAATAATTTTATTTCTTTTCCATTTAATTTCCCTTTAATATTTATCAATCCCATTATTTCTTTTAATTCTAATTCTTCCCCAAATTTTATATATTCCCTTGGATGTTCGTATGTACAGATAATATTTTTCTTTACATTTGGTATGTGCTCGATCCAAAATTTTGATCGGGCTCTGTTTCAGTGACTATTTCTGGTTCTATGGATATCACTCTTTCTTTCTGTCTTTGTATATTGTTCACTCTCCTTTGTTCTTCATTTCTATTGCCTCTTCCTTCAAAATTTCCATTTGTCCTTTCTGTATTATAGTCTCTTCTTTGCTCTTGTTTTTCATCTCTTTGTCTGTTTTCATAATATCCATTCCTATTGTTTCCTTCAAATGTTCTATTTCTATAATTATTGTTATGATATTGATCATTTTTGTTGTAGTTGTTTTGAGCGTTATTGTTCCTGTTATAATTATTGTTTCTATTATAATATCCATTTGTATTATATCTGTTAATGTAATTATTTCTGTTTTTCATCATTATCTTTATATATCCTAATTTCTATCTATGTACAACATTATATTTACATATGTTTTTTTTTTTAACATTATTTGTTAATTATAAACTTCTTATTTACATGTTGTTTTTTATATTCCTTATCGACCTTTTACAATTCCTTATTCGTCTTCTAGATTCCGGTCCTATAATACAGCCTTATTATTCAATTTAATTTTCTTTTCCTAAATTTCGTTTTATCCTCTTCTCTTATTGTTTGATTCTCTTCTATCTGCTTCCTAAGTTTCTTAAAATTTTCCACTGTGTCTTTTTCAATTTTGTTGTCCCCTATCTCATCAATTTCTCCCAATGGATTCATGAAAATTTGTGTTTCCAATTTCTTCATATTATTGTTTCTTCTTTTTATTATTTCATTTCCCATAATACTCTTACTTCCTATCATTTCATTTTTAACTATCCTATTAAAATTTCTTGGATCAATTATCTTTATATTTCTGCCAAGTTTTACCCTCATCTCGAAATTTTCTGCATAAATTATTGTTTCTATATTCTGTCTTATGGTTTCTTCTATTTCTTCCTTGGTCTCTTGTAATATCTTATTCATTTCCTCTAATTTCCAATTAAGTTGTATCCCCCTATTATTATCATTATTTGTCTTACCATATGTCACTATTCGTTTCAATATATTAACATCTGGGTCTGTTATTTCCCAATAAATCTCTTTTTCATAAATTTTCATAGCTTCCTCACTTCCTAGATTCTGTAAATTGCTATCTATCATCTCCTCATTTAGTTGTCTTTGTATTTTTATTTCATCAATTTCCATTTTATTACTTAATTTTGGTTCTATAGTATCATCATTTATATTTTTATTTTGTAACTTTACATCCATTTGAATCTCTCCTTTGAAATCCTTTTCCTTCTCTTCTATTTCCTTGATTCTGTTGATCTGTGAATTGTCTATTTCTGTGGTTTTTTCAATCCCCTCTCCTCTTATTTCTTGTTTAGTGGATTCTGTTTTATTTTCTATGTATGTGTTTGATTTTTCCAATATCTTCTCAAAATGTCCCAATTTTTCTTCCATCAATTTTATTATCAGTTCCTTAGTTTGTTTAATTTCTTCTTTGTTCTGGTCCATCTTAATATTCATTTCTTTTTTTAATTCTTCCTTATTTTGGTCCATTTTAATATTCATTTCTTCCTTATTCTGGTCCATCTTAATATTCATTTCTTTTTTTAATTCTTCCTTATTTTGGTCCATTTTAATATTCATTTCTTTTTTTATTTCTTCCTTATTTATATTCATATCCTGTTTCATTTCTTCCCTATTTTGGTCCATTTTTTTCATCATCATTTGAAGCATACTCATCACGTCCATATCCTCTTTCTCTTTTGATTTTTGTTTGACCTCTTGTCCTGTTTCTTCTGACAACGGTACATCTTCTCCTTCCTGTCTTTGTTCTGCAATATCTTCTTCCGAATGTTCTCTCCCCTGTTCCAAATATTGTATCTGAAAATCTCCTCTACCATTACTCCTTTCTTCTCTTTCTTCATCAGACCTACTTTCGACTCCTACCTGCTTTCCGTCCCTTAATGTCATTTTCCTTTCCATTTTATGTATTTAAAATCTTTTAATACAGTAAAAAAAAACTTATTTCAATGCTTTTTATTATTATTTACTAAATTTCTATATTAGCCCCACGTTGCGGTGACATTTTATTATAGTTTATTTTATATGGGAATTTAATTTGCCCTACGTTGGGCCGACATATTATTATGAATAGAATTGGGTGAGAAAATAGTTTAATTTGCCCGGTATGTTGAGGATTTAATATGTATGATAAACAGTTTATTTAACCAACATGAAAACTTCTCATCTCAGGGTAGAGTTCAAGTATTTTAAATAAAATGATTTTATAATTTTATATATGTTTGCGCCAAAGTTAATAAATGCTTTATATTTTTAAAAATAAATTTGTTAATCAGAATATGTTACTTTTTTAATGATTTCAAATTAAATACGGTCCTGTCCTACTTAAAAAATATCTGCATAGTTCAATCGATTTCATTCAGAGCTTCTTCCTGTGGTAAGTAGATGGTGCACAAGTCACCAGATGAAATGATTAACTCAAGTAATTTAAAAAAACGTTCTTCAAAAGGAAAAACAATATTTAATTTAATGAAAATAAATACACTACACTTTTACAAGTGTTTTTTTTTTAAAGAAAATCAACTATCTAAAAGGATGACTCTTTCATACAAATCACACGCACTCTGGTGAGATATTATTATAATATTAAAATACAGTTATATAATTTCATAAACATTTGACTTTCAGAAAACGGCGAAATACACTCTTAACAGCGTCTATGCATCACAAAATTTTAGTTTTTTTTTTTACAAATTAGTAAGTACGCTTGACCTCTTAATACATTAATAAATTAACTTGTACTACCTTATTTACTTCACGATTTCTGTTTGTTCACCTTTATTTGTTCCAGATTCTCCTCCTGGAAAACCTCCCTGTTGGCATTCTGCTTCTACCAGAACAGGAATCGATGCTGTATTTCTTTCAAAGTCCAAACAGCTCACACAAATTCCACTATTCAATGTTTTTCGAAAACTATTGTGGCTAATTTACTTCCACCAGACATAAGACACCATATTATAAAATAAAATCCATGATTAGTGTTTTACAACATTCAACAATTCCTTTTTTTAATTATTAATATAAACTAAACTACTTACACTGATATATCTCTTGTAAGTATAATGTATTTGTTTTAAATTCTATGGTCAAATTTTGTCTTCCAAATGATTTCAATTGATTTACTTTACCAAAAAAATTTTGCTGCTCCAAAAATCTCTTCCCAAAAAGAAAACCTACTAGTCAATCGCCCCCATAATCAACAACTTTCTCACATTCTGATTTTTTTTTCGTTAGCAACACAGTTGTCGCCGATGTGATCTTTTTTAAATGTTTATTAACCAATCAAATTTGACTATTTATTTTATAACTCAAATTCTTCATTTCAACCAGTGGAATGTTCATCCATTATATCATGATATCATATTCTAAGGTTTTTAATTGCTTAGACTTCCTATATTATTTTCATTCAATAATATTTCTTAGTATTGTTAAAATGACATTTCCTAACCTCTAAGTATGTATGTCAAATGAATATTCATAATGTTTTAATAGATGACAGCTGTTACCTTTAAATATGTATGCAAAATGAAAATTCGTTTTCTTTATAAGTCATGGTCTCTGAAATTCACATTATTTTATATTTTCCTGCTCTGTTATGTCTAAACATCTACACTATCTCATTTTAATGTCTTAATCAACAAATATTACAAGATTAGCTTGACTTTACAGAATAAAGCGTTTAGTTTCTCATTATGAACAAATTTTGATACTTGATCTCTTTGATAAAAGTTTCGTTAGGTAATTTATTTCATATAAATTGTTTATCACACCCATTCGCAATTACCCCTACATTATACAGTCTGTCCTTTCTGTATGTCTTCTCTATCGAATAGTGGATCGTACAGATTGTCTCCATTCAAATGTTTAAAAAAAAATTTTTGACTTAAAAAAATTCTTTTAGATTACAATACATAATCTTAATTCTTCATTATTTGATATACAGGGTGTAGCATTATTTTTTCACAATAATATATATATATATATATATATATATATATATATATATATATATATATATATATATATATATATATATATATTATGAATAACACTTTACTTTACAACGACAAATTGTATTATGATTGTGATAATTTCTATGTACACAATTTATTTAAAATAACTTTTGATATTTGAAGTGTATTGGTATTTATTCAATAAGTTTTTTGGAAGCCAATTCACCATCAATAGGTAACTAAAATTTAATTTAATTATTCTGACTTAATTAAAAATTATCATAAGAAAAATAATGTAAATCTATATGCTCCGGCTATATATAAGACCTCTTATTTCCAGGGAGTCGATTTTTAGATAAAAAATTGCAGTGTCAAATATATCATTTGTTTTATATTCATATATTTCTTTTTTTAAAAAAAAACCAACATTTATACAGTTCTACAATTACATATACATATTCTAAATTTCAATTAAAGGATGTTAATGTTAATTTTCTCTAATTTTACCTAAATTTATAATATTCAAAATTATACCAACACAATTTCTAGATTTTATAATGAAAACTCTTACCTTTCTTCATACAGGACTGCTTCTTTTGAATTCCTCAAACAAAGATCTTTGTTCTCGATAATTCCAATACTTAGCTTACCTTATGAAAAAATTCTATTAAAATTACAATTAACTAAACTAAATTTCTATATCTAATGATCAAATAATTACCAAAATTCAATAATTACTTAACTTTGAATAAACTACTATAAAATTACCTTGAGCTTCTTCAAAAAAAATTATTCTACTTCTGTTCATATAATGTTCGATTTTCAAATTATTTATTAGAGTCTCAAATTATTTGTTTTATTCAGTATCTTCCATATATGTTTATATTTATATATATTAATTGTGTTATAATAATCTCACGTGTTGTTTCACCAGTCTTGAATCATTCCATGATATTTGCTCCCTGTTTTTCCATTTAATGTTTTAATTTTCAAATTATATATTAGAGTCTCAAATGATTTGTTTTGTTCAGTATCTTCTATATGTTTTTATTTATGTATATTGATTGTGGTATATTAATCTCACGTGTTGTTTCACCAGTCTCGAATCATTCCATAATATTTGCTCACTGTTTTTCCATATAACGTTTTAATATTCAAATTATTTATTATATTCCTCATTTTGATTATATTCTTGTTAATATTCAATCACTGAATCGTCTTCAAATTATCTTATTGTTAGTTTTCTTTCTCTCGAAAATAATAAATTATATATATACATATGACCAAAAGTTTGGAATACGTACAAATAATATATTTACGCCTATGGTAGTTTGAAAACTGTTGTGATATTTATTCTAGAGCGTTTTTAAATGAAAATCATCAAAAGTTTGATTCGTTTTTGTAGCAATTTGGTCACATTGAACTGTTTTTGGTAATTACACATTATTTCAGTTCTTGTTTAAATTTCATCCGAGCCTTTTAAACATGGTTAGAAACATGATATCTCATTTCGACAGATCTAGAGTTATAGCATTGTTACACAGGGCTTTATTCAAAGTGATATCACCAATATTATTGGCGTCACTCTGAGTGCTGTTTCGAAAATTCAAAAAGAATTACAAGACACAAATGACGTGTAGGATCGCCCCAGAAATGGCAGAAATCGATGTACAACAGCAGCACAAGACCGGCAGATAACATTGATAGCTCGAATAAATCGTCTTGAATCTACAAGTGGTATATCCAGAGAAATTGTTAGGCTTCAAGGACTGAATATTTCACGGCAAATAATAACACGCAGACTAAATACAGTAAATTTGTATCGTAGAAGACCCTTACGTGTTCCCTAACTAACCTATCGACAACAACAACAACATAAATGTAAGGTTGCAATGGGCTCGAGAAGTGTTACATCATGGTCCTAACTGGAATAACGTGATGTTCTCTGATGAATCAAAAATTGGATTGGTTTCTGATTCGCGAAGAACACTTGTTTGGAGGGCCTTAGGACGACAAGCCCGACTAGAAACAGCCCAACCGCTTGTCCCATTTGAAGGTGGGAGTATTATGGTTTAGGGCGGTATTATGAGTGGCACACGGACGCCTCTACTGGTTCTGGAGAGAAGAGTCACTGGTGCTGTTTACATCGAGGAGGTTTTAAATCCTGTCGTGAGTCTATTTCGAGGGGCAGTAGGTGATAGATTCGTGTTTATGCATGACAACACACCTCCGCATCGAACAGCAGCAGTACAAAATTTTCTGGAAGAAGAAGGAATATCCACAATATGGTGGCCCTCGAATTCCCCTGACATGAACGTCATTGAATATGCCTGGGAAATTTTCATAACGCGCATCAAGAAGCGAAACAATCCCCCTGTTACGCTGCGAGAACTATAAGATGCTGCTCGTGAAGAATCTATTTTTTGCATATTAATTATCTGGCTTTGAGATTTATTTAGTATCGGTGGAAGTTGTAGCAAAATGATGTATAATTATTCTGAATTTTTTTTATATTTAATCAAAAAAAAGATGAAATATTCCAATGTTACAAATCTTTGGACATATGTGAATTACCCATGAATCTCTTTGTTATATATATATATATATATATATATATATATATATATATATATATATACCAAAAACCAAAAGTTGGCAGTTAGTCACGGCTGACTAGTTGAATAATAAAACTTCAAAGAGTGGTCTTTGTTAAAAAACCCTCAAACTCGTGGGGATAGCAGCCAAAAAAACTTTACAGTTTAGAGATAGAGTGAATCAAATAGTACATTACCCAAGCTTTCGAAGAGCATTGTCTTCATTTTCAAAGGCTATAATAAACCAGAAAAAAAAATTGGTTAACTTAATAAATTAAATAATTTTTGAAATCATCACGACTTACTTGTAGTGTTGATTTAAAATTAAACTCACATTTCACAAATTGCAGGAAAACCTTCATCCACTAAAGACTAAAATGTCGACTAAATATAATCTCTCTCCTACATATAGTAATGAGAGCCAGGATTTTTTTCCTGTTTTTTAAAACCAAAAGACGTACAACAAGAAACGAACTGATTTTGTTGGATATATATTTCAACATGAAATCGACTGCTGTCGAAAGGTAGAGATACGGGGGGCAATTACAAGGTTGAAGTAACAACATTTAATAAAAATCTAAATTTACCAGCAATACTGTTGTGTTTTTTTGGTTGCTTTAGTGAAAACTTCAAAGAAAAACAATAATAGATTAATGTCCACACCTAGGATCACGTCAAGATTGAAAAATTACACATTTGAATTTAACCATACTATTGTCTGACAGCTGCCACCTGTCTTTTGCAAAATGTAAAAAAATTGGGATGACGAAATAAGTCAACAGTCAGTGAACACTCAAACCTCTCACATTCGGTATTCCCAAACTGTCAACCCATTCCAGCAATAACTATTGTTAAATAAAAAAGCCAAACAAAACCCACACGCAAATACTAACGATCTCCACTTTCGTCTGATGTTAATTTCCATGAAAATCAGTATTAATAATCTAAAATTCTCATTACAATAATAATGTCAGTTAGGAAAAGTGATGTAAGATCTTTAACTTTTAACATATGGAAAGAACCTAACCTCTCACGTTAAGGCCCGACTGTTTGGAAATCATTTGCATTCGCAACTGAGCTGTGAAAGCCATAATGTACACAAAAATTCTTTTACTTTTAAATGAAATATTGAATAATGTTTGTATTGTCAACACTCGACTGACCTGTCACATCAGCCAATCATTAACTCAAAACACTAATTTGGGAATCAATCTCCTCGCTACCGGAGTGGACATTATTAAAGTGCAACAAATATGTATAAATCTTACTAAGTGACTCAATGTCAGACCTTCTATTCATTGATTCCTCAATGTTATTAATATGATACATTTCTAAAAATTTTCTTTTGTTATAGTTTCTTTCTACATCAAGAATCTTTACTTTATCAAAATCTATATGGTGGAACTCATCTATAACATATTCTGATAATGCACATTTTCGCTTTTTTAACCTAGTATCGCTTTATGTTGAGCACAACGTGATTTCAAATTCTGAGATGTCATTCCTACATACTTTTTGTTACAATTTTCACAAGAGATACTATATATTACGTTAGTTTTCATCATGGAGTCCTCCGGTTGTTTTAAATTAGTGAAAAGAGACTGTAGAGGTTTGGCTGTTCTTTGAGCAATTTTTACATTGGTCCCCTTGAATTCTTTGATGATTTTTCTGACAGATCTTTAATATAAGGAAATGAACCAAAAGTAACCTGCTGTGAATTATTGAAATTAGTATCGTGTTCATTTTCATTACTATTAATATGACCGACCGTATGCTCGCCAGGAGTGTTGTAAATCAACCTCTTGAGAAGTTTGATAGGATAACTATTTTTTTGAAGCGTATCAAACAATATTTTAAGGTTTTTATCCAGTAATGTTGGATGTGATATTTTTTTAATTCTGTTCTTCATCCCTAACACTAAATTAACCTTCATTTTGTAGGGGTGATTGGACTTAAAGTTGAGGTATCTACCCGAACTGGTAGGTTTCACGTACCAGTCAAGTATCACCTTGCCTTCATTGGTCCTTATTAACTTTGTGTTCAAAAATGGTACACATCCGTTAATTTCATTTTCAACTGTGAATTGGATGTATTGATTGTAACCATAAGAAATGTTAAGAATGGTTTCGATACCATCTTCAGGAACAGCTGTGATGATGTCATCTACATATTTTTTGAAAAAAGGGATATCAAAAGGTAAATTCCCAACACACTCAGCGATCAAATCGTCCATGACATATTGCGCAATAATGGGTGATACAGAACTACCCATTGGTGTACCAAAAACTTGTTTATAATATTCATCAGTAAAAACAAAAACAGAAGTGTTATACACAAAGTCTACTAATTCCAAAAATTGGTCAATATTTAATCTACAAGAATCCTGAATGGAGTTCCAATGTTTGGTAATACTGTTTTTTACCAAATTAATCGGTATATTAGTGAAAAGTGACACAACATCTAAACTAATGATTACATAACTGATAATTTTGAATAAACGTTGCAAATTCAAAAGAGTCTTTGACAAAAAACCTGTTATTACTATTATAAGATATTGTATATATATATATATATATATATATATATATATATATATATATATATATATATATAACAACAAAGAGATTCATGGGTGAATCACGCAAAAACAAAAAGGGCTACCGAAACAGAGTGGTAACCGCGGACATGCATGTTTCTCATTTGCTCATTTGCCGTCTTCAGCACAGTATAACCAAATAAAGATGTGAAACTTGGGAACAGAGATGTTAATCGAAACATGATAAAATATAAAACAACGGATTAACATCTTTGTTCCCAAATTTTACATCTTTATTTGGTTATACCGTGCTGAAGACGGCAAATGAGCTAGAAACATGCATGTCCGGGGTTACCACTCTATTTCAGTAGCCCTTTTTCTTTTTGCGTGATTCACTCATGAATCTCTTTGTTGTTGTTGTTTACATATCACGCGATATTCCTTCATCTTCTTTATATATATATATATATATATATATATATATATATATATATATATATATATATTTGAAGAAAGATATTTGCCAACTTATTTGTAATGGATATTTTTGTGGGGATGTGGCAATAAGACTCCAGAGTGAATTCTTCCAGATAATTATTCCCGAGCTTTCGAATGATTTTCATTCATTATCAAGGGCTATAAATAATTGGTCAATGTTATCATTATTAATAATTAAATGAAATAATAAATACTTACATAAAATCTATAGCGAATTTTGGAATAGTTGTAAGTTTATATAACAAATTCTTTTAAACATAAATCAATGAAAAACTCAAAAACAATATGACAATAAACAAAATATTTGATCTTGAACTACTACAATTTTTATTTTTTTATCATAAAATTAAAGATTGTTATGAATCTTCTGTTCTTTTTTCATAATCTAAAAGATATGCATAGATAACACTAAGGTTATTTAAATCTGTTCTTTTATTTATTACATAATTTTGTTCTGCAATATATGTTGTTTCCAAAAAAAGGCGTTTTCTATAATTACTTTCTATTGCTAAGACTATCAGTCTGCCAAAGTCTTAGCAATAGAAAGTAGTTATAGAAAACGCCTTTTTTGGAAACAACATATATTGCAGAACAAAATTATGTAATAAATAAAAAAACAGATTTAAATAACCTTAGTGTTATCTATGCATATCTTCTAGATTATGAAAAAAGAACAGAAGATTCATAACAATCTTTAATTTTATGATAAAAAAATAAAAATTGTAGTAGTTCAAGATCAAATATTTTGTTTATTGTCATATTGTTTTTTGAGTTTTTCATTGATTTATGTTTAAAATAATTTATTATAAAAATTTACAACTATTCCAAAATTCGCTATCGATTTTATGTAAGTATTTATTATTTCATTAAATTATTAATAATGATAACATTGACCAATCATTTATAGCCCTTGATAATGAATGGAAATCATTCGAAAGCTCGGAAATAAATATCTGAAAGAATTTACTCTGGAGTCTTATTGCCACATCCCCACAAAAATATCCATTATATATATATATATATATATATATATATATATATATATATATTATATATATGAATTAAAATTTTATAAAATACGAGGTGTGTCTATATGAAAAATATTTTTCGGTTTTCAACTGCACCTCCGTTTTAGTCAAAATTTCAATAATTTCGACATGTTAGCCTGAATTTTATTGGAAGAGAAAAACAACCGTTTTCCTGGCTAATGCCACGCAGAATATTGAATTACATCTCCTTCGAAGAACGTGACGACGATCGACTCTTTTGTGGATACAAACATATCAATCGTCAAACATGAACCAAACTCTATCAACAGGTAGAGTTCAATTGCGCCATTCAAATTTACTCTAACTATTTTATTGTGAAATTAAAATAAACAAGTTGATGATTTCGGGAATTTTGATTATGGAAAATTTTTACTGCAACTATATACACATATCATAGGTGACAATCCAAAATCATTACGATAATAACTTACAATTATAATTTTCTTATTCTCAAAAACCGCCAGTGACCGTCAAATTTGAGAAAATGTGTATTTATTCTTCTACGCAGATGTTAGAAGGAAACCCCAATGACACTTATCACGCACAGATCAGTTTTATGAGCTCATAAAATTAATAAAATTTCCGTTCCTTATATTACTCCGGATTTATGGTTGTGTGGTCCAAAACAAACTTCGAATATATTTCAACACCAACAGCTATGACTTTTTTAAGCAACTTTACGTTTCTCAACTCTCTATGCCATTTGATTCCAATTTTGAATAAAATTTTAGTACGTACCAAATTGTATTATAATAGTATAAATATTTTTCTTTCTTCTGATTATTACTTTAAAAACCGTTTAATTTTCCTTTTTATCAAATATACAGGTTTTAAGGGTTTTTAGAGGATATAATTTATCTGCTTTCCCAATTTTGACGTCTAATCAAACTGACTTTTTAAAATCCCATACATTAGTTTAAATAAATTGTATTGTATCTTTATATTGTCAACCTAACATTGGGCTCACTTTCCTTTTTCTTAATTGAATATGACCAATTCAATCGTTTTTATTATGGAAATAATTTATTATACTTCTTCTTCTTTACATTTTTAATTCACAATCAATAATAATCGTCCTTAAGGGTTGTTAGGGAAACTGATTCGGTTTTTTTATGACATACGTGAATATGATTTGAATCAACAATTACATCCGGTAAACTATGTTTCTCGATGTCCATTCATTGTTGTTCAATAAAAAATGTTCTGATTCTTGTTTCACTTCCATTGTAAAGACTTGAATTATAATTGACTATTCTACTACACAATATATCTAAAAATTCTCCCAAAGTTTTATGTTTTATATTCATTTTTCATATACGACAACTTATTACTATTAAAGTCTGTACCTTTCTTTTTAAATATTTTTGTAAACCCATCAACTTGTTATACATATAATTATTAACATAACTTAATCACTATTTATTTAAATTCCTGAAATCCCTTGCATAAAATAACAAATTTACTAACTATATAAACATTTGTCGTGTTTCTTTCAAATTATTTTAAATTTCATTCTAATTTTGACGGATTATTTTGAAATTACATCATCTATTGAATTATAAGTGTTAATTTCCGTTGAATCTGAATCGGATTTTAATATTTTCGATTCTGACGGTTCAACGAGTATATCGTCTCTTTCAATATTTTTGGTCAGATTTTCTTCAGTATTTTTGTGAGAATTTTGTTCACTGTTTTTACTATCAGCATGTATAATTGACTTAGACATGTTTTTTTACAATCTCATAAATATTCGTTAAATTGATGGCTAATAAAGTACAAGATTGGAGAATCATTTTGACTTATTTCACGAATACTATTAATCCTTATAAAATTGAATACAACTAAATGAAACTGCTGCAATATATATATATATATATATATATATATATATATATATATATATATATATATATATATATAGTTAGTGTAATTTTTCTTGAACCTTCCAATTATATTGTACAAAAAGTTTTTCTTGGTGTTTGGTTCGGTTTAAAATTAGTAAATAGACTTTAAATAGTCATGTTATTTATTTAAAAATATATAAAAACGGGACGTTTCGACTGGTTCCCCAAGTCTTTTTCAACCATAATATTCTAAAAACCAAATCACAAAAATGTTTCAAAATGTTTTTTCATATTAAAAGATAAACAAAACTCACCCTGAAACGTAATGAGAATATCCACAATAACATCATGTTGTGTATTATAAACTGTTAAAAACATTGAACAAAACACATTTAAAATCAATAAAACGACGACATTTGTGGAATTATAGTTTGAGACTTCATACACATTGTTTATTAACACTATATACACCCACACAGGAATGGTGTATTTATCATACTGAAACGATTCACGGTCAAGAGTTGCTTGGTTTTATTGTTGGTTCCGTTGCGCAGATGAACTATTGTTTTTATGCTTTTTATCAATTTAATTTTCAATTTTCAATTACTAGTATTATTGTAAAGTTATTTTAGTGAATTTTCTTATAGAAACCTTAGTCATAATATACTGAAATATATTTTACTCAAATTGTTCAGGTCTTTTTTGTCATTCACCGCACATTGATTCTTCTTAAAAATCTCCATTGATTCAAAAATTTCCCTCTTTCTATTGTGGGTTTCGGTTTTGAGAATTTTTGTTTTATCATAATTAAAAGAGTGTTTGTGTTGTTTTTCGTGCTTGGTGAGCGCAGTTTGGTTTTTTTTGTCATACTTGTGTGCTTGTAATCTAGCTTTAAGGTATTGGCTTGTTTGTCCTATATAAACGCCATCACAATTGCCGCACGGTATTTCGTATACTACATGTGACTTTTTTAGGGGAGCAGTTTTTGTTTTAAGTTTGCTGAAATGGCTATTTAACAAATTGTGACCTCTGTGTGCTACAGGTATATGATATTTGGAAAGTAAATTTTTAAATTGTTCGGATAGGCCCTGTATATATGGAAGTGCTACATAATTGGTAAAATTATTTTCTTTTGTATTCTTTTTAGGTTGGTGTTGTAATATATTATAAAGTCTGTGAATGCGTGCTTTAAAAACGGAATCAATAAGTGTTTTTGGGTAACTATTAATTAGGAGTGCCTGTTTAGCTTTTTTTATTGCTCGTTGTCTGTATTCTATATCAGTAAGCTGAATAGCTCTATCAGCAAGTCCTATTATTACAGATTTTTTTTGGGAAAATGGGTGTTTTGAGTTGAAGTTCATGTATCGAGAAGACCAGGTTTCTTTAGTGTACCATTCGGTTTTTATTTTATTGTTTTTGCTGTGTAAAGTAACATCTAAAAAATTTATGGTTTTGCTTTGTTCTAATTCCATTGTAAATTGTAACTTTTGGTGGTAACTATTGAACATGTTCAGAATAAAATCTTTTTTATCATGTGGGATGGCTAATTACAGGTATGTAGATGACTGTATATTAGCCATCCCACATGATAAAAAAGATTTTATTCTGAACATGTTCAATAGTTACCACCAAAAGTTACAATTTACAATGGAATTAGAACAAAGCAAAACCATAAATTTTTTAGATGTTACTTTACACAGCAAAAACAATAAAATAAAAACCGAATGGTACACTAAAGAAACCTGGTCTTCTCGATACATGAACTTCAACTCAAAACACCCATTTTCCCAAAAAAAATCTGTAATAATAGGACTTGCTGATAGAGCTATTCAGCTTACTGATATAGAATACAGACAACGAGCAATAAAAAAAGCTAAACAGGCACTCCTAATTAATAGTTACCCAAAAACACTTATTGATTCCGTTTTTAAAGCACGCATTCACAGACTTTATAATATATTACAACACCAACCTAAAAAGAATACAAAAGAAAATAATTTTACCAATTATGTAGCACTTCCATATATACAGGGCCTATCCGAACAATTTAAAAATTTACTTTCCAAATATCATATACCTGTAGCACACAGAGGTCACAATTTGTTAAATAGCCATTTCAGCAAACTTAAAACAAAAACTGCTCCCCTAAAAAAGTCACATGTAGTATACGAAATACCGTGCGGCAATTGTGATGGCGTTTATATAGGACAAACAAGCCAATACCTTAAAGCTAGATTACAAGCACACAAGTATGACAAAAAAAACCAAACTGCGCTCACCAAGCACGAAAAACAACACAAACACTCTTTTAATTATGATAAAACAAAAATTCTCAAAACCGAAACCCACAATAGAAAGAGGGAAATTTTTGAATCAATGGAGATTTTTAAGAAGAATCAATGTGCGGTGAATGACAAAAAAGACGTGAACAATTTGAGTAAAATATATTTCAGTATATTATGACTAAGGTTTCTATAAGAAAATTCACTAAAATAACTTTACAATAATACTAGTAATTGAAAATTGAAAATTAAATTGATAAAAAGCATAAAAACAATAGTTCATCTGCGCAACGGAACCAACAATAAAACCAAGCAACTCTTGACCGTGAATCGTTTCAGTATGATAAATACACCATTCCTGTGTGGGTGTATATAGTGTTTATAAACAATGTGTATGAAGTCTCAAACTATAATTCCACAAATGTCGTCGTTTTATTGATTTTAAATGTGTTTTGTTCAATGTTTTTAACAGTTTATAATACACAACATGATGTTATTGTGGATATTCTCATTACGTTTCAGGGTGAGTTTTGTTTATCTTTTAATATGAAAAAACATTTTGAAACATTTTTGTGATTTGGTTTTTAGAATATTATGGTTGAAAAAGACTTGGGGAACCAGTCGAAACGTCCCGTTTTTATATATTTTTAAATAAATAACATGACTATTTAAAGTCTATTTACTAATTTTAAACCGAACCAAACACCAAGAAAAACTTTTTGTACTATATATATATATATATATATATATATATATATATATATATATATATATATATATATATAGGTATAGATATAAGATGTACGAATAGTGCGTGACATATGACAATAAGCATAGACAGAATAGATTAGTGGGTAATAGAAGAATGGGCTACTGAAAAGAGTGGTAACCGCAGACATGCATGTTTCTGGCTCATTAGCCGTCATCGGTACGGTACAACCAAGAAAAGATGTGAAGCATGGGAGCAAAGGTGTTGAATGAAACATGAGAAAATATAACAGAATTCAGCAGGATAGTCAAACACAACATTTGTGTCAGTAATATTAGAAGATTTCGAATATTCGAGACAACAACCTATATATACGGAGGTACATATAACACTCCCGTCTGAAACATGCATGTCTGCGGTTACCACTCTCTTCAGTAGCCCCTTCTTCTATTTGCGTGCAATACCCACTAATCTATTCGTTGCTTATTGTTCATGTGTCACGCACTATTCGTACATCTTGCTATTATTTCATTAATCTGGGTCGGAAGTTCCAGACGGAAGTGTTATATGCATCTCCGTGTCTATGTTGGTTGTTGTCTCGAATATTCGAGATCTAATATTACTGACACAAATGTTGTGTTTGACTATCCTGCTGAATTCTGTTATATTTTCTCATGTTTCATTCAACACCTTTGCTCCCATGTTTCACATCTTTTCTTGATTGTACCGTATATATATATATATATATATATATATATATAAATATATATATATATACATATATATATATATATATATATATATATATATATATATATATATATATATATATATATATATATCGGCGATCCAAAACAACTGACAGAATTCCATCCTGTTCGGTAAACGCGTTCCTATTTTTCACGCCATTTGAAAATTTCCACTTTGTATGAAAAAAAAATTACGTTATATATAGTGTTATTTTTCATGGTTTGATTTACATGGCGTATACAGTTTGTATTGGGCTTTTTGGGCGTGGAATATTTTGTGCGGGTGCACTTACGTAACTCGGCAGCTACCGTTGCCTGTAATATGTCCACTACGAGCCTGATGTTTGTATTGTTGGTCACACCTTCCTAGAGTGGTCGTTTTTCCCAACAGGCCAATTCCTGTGAGTCACTGAGTTTCCATTTTGGCCGAATGGATTTGGAGATAGGAACAAACGTGACCTGAACAATGTAACTTGACTGCGCTGTGGGTTTCGTTCATTTTCACTAAGCCGTTTTCTCCTTGACAGGTTTTTGTAAAAATCGAGTTATATTCTATCCCACCTGATTCATTACCATAATTCTGAATTTCAAATTTGAAATATTCAATCAAAGCTGAAATTCGTCCCCACTCCACGCTGATGCTACTGCGTCAAATAGTAATACATTTTTGAAGTCCATCAGGATGTTTTTCATAGCATTTATCAATAATAGCAAACATATTTTCCATACTCAAGGCCATTGAACTCAGTTTCCGTTTTTCCTGATGTTTCTGCAATTTCCGTCTCTTGGCATTGCGTGAGTCTCGAGAACTTTTGAATTCGCTCGCTTAATATGGATCAATTTTTATGTTATACTTCTTGAAATACATCTCTTGAAGAATTTTAGCTGAATAATTGTACATACACTTCACAGAATATTATTTATATTCGAGCCCATTTCCCTTCTCAAGATTCCAGGCCTAGTCATTCAAAATATCATTAATGTTTGTGAATGGTGTCGACTCATACAATTCATATTGACGATGCTCGCAAAATTTGGTAAACTGTTTCCATACGCTCTTTCCTTCCGCTCATCACTGAATTATTAGGGATTGTAGTCTCAATCACCCTATCTCTTTCTCCATTTTTCATTTAAGGTTCAAAATTTATTTATTTAGTTATTTAGAGTACTGTAAGATGTACAGGCTCCTTGATATAAGTATCATGCAGAATAGTCGGTGACTATAGACGATTCGTGCTAAGCGATTCGCCCTCTCGTAGATAATCTAAGTACCGAGCTGTTGTGCGGCCATTGTCATTGTTCATGGTAAAACATAGAGTTTCAGTTGTATTTGTTCAATTTATTGTGCATATACTGTTTGTTGAAGATTTTTGAAATGAACCAGTATTTCCACATTCCCCTATATCTATTTTTGTTAAAGCGGAATCCCAATTCAAGTTTTCATCAATTCCCGAAAGCAAGAAAATGTAAGGTTTCTATGAATCAAAGGAACTAATTGATAGAAGCTTGTGTGGATAAGAACATTAAAAATCCGAATATGTGTGTTATATGCGATAAACGTTTGCTCATCATGTATTTTTAGTGGAAATAAAACGTAGAACATTGAAATTGTAATAAACACGAGATATGACATAGGAAATTTTGAGAACGCCCTATATAGATAAATTTTTTTAATTCGAAATAATTAATAAATGTGGACCTCCAGGAAAGAAATTGATACAAACAACTCTGTTATAATTATCAAGGTTAATAAACACCACAGCTGATGGTTTTGCCATGCTTTGTTTATCAATAAATCTAAACAATACGTTACAAATTGAAATAATGAAATATAAAATTAACCTTCACACAAGGGCATAGACGAGGTAATGTTAGAATAAATAACACGAATTTTTGAATCTAAAGAGAGAGACAGTAACCCTCCATAAGTGGCCAGGCTAAGTACGGACGGCTCCTTTACCGTCAACAGTAATATTGTGTAGTTGTGATTTGTGATATTCCAAAACGTATAATTTTTTGACGTATAATTATTTTTTATATACTGTATTGACCTGTTTTATCATATTCTTTTTTTGACTTAACTGGGTGTCCCGAAAGGTAAGGAAACCCATATTTTCAGTCATATTGAGTGTACTATTTACATATGCGCCCCTCACCTACCAATTCTAGTCCAAAATTTTTAGGAGATATCGTATGTTCGAGGATCATCTCCCTATATATTTGTTTTCTGTATTTGTGTTAGGATATTATATTGTACAGGGTATCATATTAATTCTGATTTAATTCCAGAAATAAAAGTCTCGTCCGATATTTTATTACCTTATTATTGTACAGAATATCCACATACCCGAGATATCATAATCAATCTAAATTTTGCTGATATCGATTTTTTTTACTATACTATATAGGTTTTCCAATTTCACGAGAATCATAATTATTTTATTCGAATCAAAAATGTGGTTGATTCAGATTTTTTTTACTATATTGTACATTGTTGTCCAATTTCACGAGATTCATAATTATTTTCGATCCCAAAATTTTGGTTATATATATATATATATATATATACATATATATATATATATATACATATATATATATATATATATACATATACATATACATATACATACATATATATATATATATATATATATATATATATTAAACTAATATTGATAGATACTTACTTTTATTGTAGATGATTTAAATGTTTTTGTTTATTATTTAGAATTTTTGTTTTAGTTTTGGCTAGCTCAGTTATTGGTTTTAGTAATTTATTTTAATTAGATTATTCGGGAGCATGAAACCCATTTTCTCTTCGAGTCCTGGCTTATTGTATTGTTATAATTGTTTAAATAAAAAGAAAACACATTATTTGAAATAGATTTAATTTTCAATGCAATATTTATGTTCGATGAAATAATATGCGACGCCAATGGTTATATTGTACCTACTTATTGATTTTAATAATATCATCAATGCGCATGCGTGAAAAACTAGTCATGCGCTTTAACATGAAACGAACAATTCTTACATTAAAGAAGCATCTATATTTATACAAACATAGTTTGTTTGACGATGTAGATAATTAAATGGTTCATAAAAAACATAAAAGAATTTATATATATATCATAGTTATATATGATACAAATAGCTGTGGAAATAAATAAGTTATGTACATGGATAGAAAAATAGGAATTATATACAGATGGGCATAGTTATTACATTATAAATTTTCAATCACCAGATTTATGCGATTACAAGATGGCGTAAGTACATATTTTAATTTATATAAAGCTCGGCCTTTTATTAATTTTAACGATTTATGCAATGAATTTAACATATAAAGTCTGTTTCTTTCTTTTTTAGATCGATCATATTTGCAAAAATTTATCAATTATGAAATTAAGTACTTAATTGGTATTTTGAGTTTTTACACTGTTTATTGGCCAATAAATGATTTAAATACACTGACCTGTTGCTCTTGCATTGGGATGAAAGTCTCTGGATCCCAGGAACACTCCACTGAATCTCCAAAAAACCAAAGTTGTTGAAAATTTCACAGATTCTTGTCGAAAAACTTGTTACAATTAACTGTGAGTATTACTAATATTATATTTCATAATACTTTAGAAGTTTAAATGTCTTAAACCGGGAATATCTTTAAATTTCAGGAACACCATCAGATACACTCCTCGCTTCTTAATACTCGCTTTCGTTCTCTTTTAGCGTCCCCTCGATTCTCGACTTTTTTCAACAAAACAGTCTTTTGTTCTTTTCCAGGTCACTATTCCAAAGTTTATTTATTGATTCACAGTTTGTTCTGTCATCTTTTATAACCAATAAGATATTGTCTTTTGTAATCAGATAATTGAAACTTCTATCACTTATCAAAAAATTTCATACATACAAATACATTAAAATTGGTTATACTTAGATACACTTACATGGTACAACATTCAATATTATTATTGATAGTATATTCTTGTTACACTCATATTAATTATAAATATAAATTCTCTTATGTTATTTGTCTATATGTCATTATTTGTTTATCTATGAAATCTATTGGATTATATTCTATTCAATATTTTTATTTGTTCTTATTCTTAAATTGATGATTATAATGAATTAACTATAGTAATATTTGTTTTCATTTCAGATGAACAGCTGATTATGTTATGAAAAATAATCTTCGTCTTAGGCAACTTTATTTACATCATTACATTGGTTAGGCAATATCTATATTTTATGTTATCATTGAGGTAATTCCTTATTTTTTATATTGTTATAGGCTGTTATTTAATATATCTTTATTTGATATGTTGTTTAAATTAAGAAAAGTGTTCCCTTTTTACTTGTTTTCCTTAATTATATTATTTTCATATATATTTCATACTAGCAAACATATTTTAATAGTACTATTTCTCTTACGATCTATGATATCTGGTTCAATTCCCCTCAAATTCAAATTTAAATGATATCCATACCCTGGATATTTATTTAAATTTCAATTTTCTCATTATAAATGATTGATTTTATTTTATTCAAAATAAAATTAACAATTTTATAGCATAATCTTACTTTCTTTAACTTTGTTTCTCAAATATTTGTTCACATTTTTCCTACTACAAAATCTATTTCTTTCAATAACTGTCTCCTAATTCTTTCCTTAAAATACACTTTATTAAGATCAATGTCAATTTATATTTTTAATATTACTTCATATAATACTTCTCTATTATCATTTCTTCCTAACATCCACTTATATATCAACTTATTTCTTTGTAATTACATTATACTTCTATATACTCCTCATATCATATTTCTTTTCAATATTCATTATTCAATATAATTAATTATTTCTTAAATTCATATATATATCAATATCAACTTCCTTATTCCTTCCTGTATTTTCAAGTAATCTATAAGATTCTAATTGACATTAAACATTACCTCCTATATTTTTAATCAATATCATTCATTATTATCCTCTCCTATCCTTTATTACTAACATCTTATTTCCTTATTTAAAAAATGTGAACTTCTATTTGATACTTGAGTTATTCTTATTTTATCCCCTCTATCCTATATTCTTTAATAGTTTCATTCTATGTAAAACCAGTATCTCTTATAAATTGTTTCCTTTATTTGCTATATATATTGATTTGCCATACTCACAAATTTTTAAAATGTTTTAATTATAAGTTTTACCTAATAAATTTTTCTTTATATTATATTATATTTAATGTTTTAGGTTCTGAAGAAACAAACGAGATGAATTTAATTGGATCATCAGCTGCCAAATGGAATACAAAACTCTGTCTAATATCTACTTTAACTTTGTACACTACCTAATATTAAATTTTAAATCTATCCTTATGACTATCATTTCCTTTTTTCAAGTATTATTCGTAACATAACATCATCTATAAATTATTTATATACATGACATATATATAATTGTTTTATTCATTGTTTCTAAATTCTATGTACATTATCTATATCGACTTCCTTTCTGTATCCTTTCCCTTTTCCATTGAATTGCAATTTCGTTTCCAAATTTTATTCCTGTTCTCAAGTCATACTATTCAATTTGCTTTTCTTTTTCTAACCTTTTTCTTGTTTTCTTCCCCTGTTGTTTGATGCTCGCTAATTTGCTGAAACGTCTGTCTATTCTCTACTGTATCCTTTTTAACTCTGTTGTCCCATATCTCATAAATTTCTTCCCATGAATCTATTAAAGTTTGCGTCTCCAATTCTTCCATGTTATTTATGCTTTCTTCCTTATTACAGAACCATAATAGGGCATGTCCAGATAACATCCCTCTAATACAAATCTTCTTCTCCATCATATCTCTCATTCCTTTGAGTTTGCTTTTAATTATTTTAATAAACACCTTCGGATGAATGGTATTTATATTCCCATCAAACTCTACTCCGATATCCATGTTTCCCGTATAGATTACTCCATTTCCATTTCTCCTAACGTTAAATTCAATTTCTTCTATGCTTTCCTGTAATTTTCTGTTCATTTCTTTCAGTTCTTTATGAAATTTTTGTCCAATGTGCCCGTTCCTCTCCTCACATGTTCCTGTTTGTTTTTGAAATTTTACATCTAATTCCTTAAATTTATGTTCCGCGTTTTGCTGATAATTTTGCATAATTTCTTCGATTGTTTGTTCCCTGAATTTCATATACTCCATTTCTTTCGTTATATCTTCTGTTTGTTTTATAACTTCCGCTTGGATCGTTCCCGGTAATTTTTCTTCTATACCTCTCTCTATTTCTTGGATATGTTCAACTACTTGATTTTCTATCTGCTCTCTAATTTTCATACCGTTTTCTTGAATTTCAATCCGTATTTGTTTGTTTTGCTCCACCATATCTTCTTTCGCCTTATTTATTTGCTGCCTACTTTCTTCGTTTTCTTCCCTAAGTTTCCTAAATTCTTGAATACTTTCGGTTTTCACCTCTTCTATCTTCTTTTCCAATTTATTCATATTTCCATTAATTTTATCCATCTTCCCGTTTAAGCTCCCCTCTATTCTATTTATATTCCCATTCAAATCATCCTTCATATTATCCATTTTTCCATCCATTTTGTTCATATCTCCCCTCATATTTTTCATTTCAGCAATTAATTGTTGCATCATGTTCACCATCTGATCATCTCTACCTGTTCTTGTTGGCGCTTCCTGTATACTATCTTCTTGTGCTACAGCTTCCCCATCTCCTGTCAAACCTTCTTCCTGTGCATCTTCTTCTAATTGTTGTCCTTGTTCCAAATATACTGCTTGATAATCTCCCATACCATGACTTCTTTCTTCCCTTTCCTTTTCCGAATCACTGTCTGCTCCTACCTGCCTTCCATCTCTCAACATCATTCGTTTTGCCATTTTGATTAAGTATTAAATTTTACAAATATAACCAAAATTTTCACAACGCCCCACGTTTTGGGTGACAATTATTAACAAACACTGTATTATATTTACTTATTTTTATTGTTAAATTTAAATGTATATGTTTATTATTTAGAATTTTTGTTTTAGTTTTGGCTAGCTCAGTTATTGGTTTTAGTAATTTATTACAATTAGATTATTCGGGAGCATGAAACCCATTTTCTCTTCGAGTCCTGGCTTATTGTATTGTTATAATTGTTTAAATAAAAAGAAAACACATTATTTGAAATAGATTTAATTTTCAATGCAATATTTATGTTTGATAAAATAATATGCGACGCCAATGGTTATATTGTACCTACTTATTGATTTTAATAATATCATCAATGCGCATGCGTGAAAAACTAGTCATGCGCTTTAACATGAAACGAACAATTCTTACATTAAAGAAGCATCTATATTTATACAAACATAGTTTGTTTGACGATGCAGATAATTAAATGGTTCATAAAAAACATAAAAGAATTTATATATATATCATAGTTATATATGATACAAATAGCTGTGGAAAGAAATTAGTTATGTACATGGATAGAAAAATGGGAATTATATACAGATGGGCATAGTTATTACATTATAAATTTTCAATCACCAGATTTATGCGATTACAAGATGGCGTAAGTACATATTTTAACCCTAGAATACTATCGTTATTGGATGATCGCTTAATACTATCGACACGTAAAATTTACGTATAATAAAAAAAAGGTCATGATGTTTATAGTATGTATTAACAATATTTTTTTTATACAAATCTAAAACATTAATGAAAATATAATCAAAACTAACAATATTTTTAGTAAAAAATAATAACAAAATAGCAGTTACAAATATTTTTTAAGCACAGCTAGGGCATATTTTAACTTGGTGCTCCCCACATATTGGTTTTTGGCATTTTAGACAGTATGTTGTAGTCATTCTCTTCTTAGCGGTAGCACATTTATGGCAGTATTTTCTAGGACCTTTATTACTATTTTCTGGTCCTTGAGCTTCCTTTTCCTCACATTATTTTCCCAGGACATCCTCAATAATTTTTTTCAAGTCATTACTCATGTTATGTACCGTTTGCAATCGACTAGTCTGATGAGCCTCTGTTAGTTCTTTATGTAGCTCTAGCATATACATTTGCCTAGTTATTGGCTTTCCTCCTCGAGTAATAACATTGTGTGAGTAAATCACATAAGAGTTTATGCAGGCTATGTTTATCATATTATAAAAAATGCACATAGGCCACCTTTTGGTTTTCCGATTTGCACACATGTTTTGACACATCTGGTCAAAAGTGTCTACTGCTCCTTTAGTCGCATTATATGTGTGAATAATTTCTGGTTTCTTGGTATCTCTGTTAGTAGTTCCAGATGATGTGTGCATTGTAGATAGTAGTGTTACTATTTTATTAGCTTTTGGTTTGTAGGACACCAATGTACTATTGGAACTGTATGCGAGTAATGATGTTCCTATCTGGCGGTTTTTATCAATTTCGACCAATGCTGGTGGGATGTGGGGCTTATTCTTCCGAATTGTTCCGCAAGTTTCTATTCATCCCGTAAATATAACTTTGAGAACTAAATCATAATTTAATTATGACATTCCAAAAACAGACCAAAACAATGTCTGATGTGAAAACTGTGAAATTCAAATGAGGAAAACGGTCACCCTTAAAATATTTCCACAAAAAATCTAGTACTCGAAAGCATCAACTGGTAATTACAATCAAGCTTCAATGTTGACAGGAAGGATGAAGTAGAACCATAGATAAACTATTCCTAGTCACAAGTGAAATGTTGCCGAGCAATCTAACAAGGTCTTGAAATGCAAGACATGGCATTTTGTGTTGTTTATTACACAAACGTTGAAAAATTAAATGTATACCCATTTGAAATATCCTTACACTTAGGCTTAATTAAAACGAAACCGAAGTAATAAATTTTTCTATTTGTACAATTCATTTCTAATTGTTGAGCTTAGAACTAAACGTTTGCAATGAATCGGATAAATTAATGTACATACTATTTTAGGTAAATTAACTCTCGAATTAGTTCAATGTTGAATACAATTAATTACTTAATAACACTAAGCCGTTTATCGTAAGTGACGGAGAATTTATTCTATAAATGAGTTGGATGTTCTGTGTACTATTTAATGATTATTATATCAGTGCTAAAACCTCTTGGCGAGGTAAAAATAGGAGACGCAACTACACTCCTTATAAAAGATGTGATATAAAGTCATACGATGTATAACCCTATACACAAGTATTATATATACTTATAATCTTTCTAAAATGAAGGTAAGCTATGATAAGAGACTCACAATTTAACTCTTATCAACTTGAAAAGTTCAAATAATTGATGTACTTGCTTTCAGCGCCGAGTAAATAATGTTCCTATTCTTCCCAGTTTCATTTTATTGCATTTTGTTTTTCAACTGATCTTATTGTAGAAGAGGTTAAAAAACCTTTTTGTTTGCTTTGTTATTTTGACCACTCAATCGATACAGGTGTGGTCTTATCTTTGTAATGCGAAGAGATAGTATAATTCGGATGGGATCCTTTCGTTGTAATATATTTTAGCTCCACCTATCGATTAAATAAAACGTTTTCTATACATTGAAATCATATATATATATATATATATATATATATATATATATATATATATATATAGGTGATGATTATCAGGTATGCGGTCAGTATAAGAATTAAAACTCTATATTCCCATTCTCAATATTTCGCCATTGCTTAATAGCTTCATCAGGAGACAAGATTTTAAGAGTCAATAAAATTTGATGTACACCATGTCAAGCCACAACTAGACTAATGTTAGTCTGGAAATATAGAGTTTTAATTCTTATACTGACCGCATACCTGTTAATCATCACCTTTTGCTTGTATTAATAGTACGGTCGACAATTACCACAGAAACATCTGTATTGATTTTCTGATCTAAATATATATATATATATATATATATATATATATATATATATATATATACATATGTATGTATATATATATATATATATATATATATATATATATATATATATATATAACAAAGAGATTCATGGGTAATTAACGCAAAAAGTAAAAAGGCCACTGAAACCGCGGACATGCATGTTTCTGGCACATTTGCCGTCTTCAGCATGGTATCACCAAAAGAGGATGTGAAATTTGGGAGCAAAGATGTTATTGGAAACATGGGAAAACACAAAACAACGGATTTCAACAGGGAAACCAAACGCTCATTTGTGCCTTCAATAACAAAATCGTATTTTCCTACAGAAATTAAAATTAAAAACAACCTAAACACTAAAAACAACTAATCTCTAATTTCAAAGTTCATAAACTTTTCAAAAAGTTCAAAATTTCGAATTGTCACTTGACTCAGATAAATGTCAAGTACCACGATCACAGTCCAAAATTTTTATTAAATAAATTCTTAGAATTGTTCATTTTTTCAATACGTATTAGGTATTTCATTTGAATTCAAATTGATATTTCTTAAAACTTAGAAGCATCTTTTTTAATTTTGTTAAAATGCCTTATATTTTCGAGAAATAGTAATAAACTGGAGCGGACTCACCAATAATAGGGAGCGGGAACAAACTCGTACTATTCTAAATATAATTTAGAATTCTGGAACTTTCACTTTTCTTTAGATACGATAAAATTTTCTTAAAAACACACACGCACTGAATTTATAATGGGTATATTTATTATTATTAATTATACTATTTAACTTATTATACTATTTTCACAAAACGTTGAGACAAATCTCAAATACGATGTTGTCTCTTCGGGATAACAAATTAAACTCCTCATTTTTTTCAAATAAAAAACCACATTCTACTGTGGTTACAAACTTTCCTCTTTAAAAAAAAACTAAACTGTAGTTTTCTTATAACAAAGATTTGAAATACTTTTATTAATACTTCTTGTCTATCATGACTTATATTCTCTCTAACCTCAAATATCTTTTTCAATGGTGACAGGTAAATGTCATCGAAAATTAAAAAGTGTACCAGATCTTACATATACCGGGTTTTTCAACCATATTGATTTAATAGACAATACAGAGTTTGCCAAAAGTATTGCCTAACAAAACAATTAAATGAAATTATTGAAAATTTTAAATGAGAGAACTGTATTAAATCCCCCTAATAAAAGTATGACAAATTGATTCTCTATACCATAATAAATTCATCTTTCAACATTGTCAAATATTGCCCTAGTATCTTAGTAAAACATATCATTATGTTCCAAATGATTACTAATCTATGTCTAATATCTTCTCTTCAATAAAATTAAACAATTGTCCCGAATTCCCATAAAACTTACTAACTCTGCTATATCTAGATTTAAAATTTCACGTCACATAATATCATTTGTTCCAAATTATACATAATATTTATATATTTGTTCAATGTTAAAAACCCCTCTTTCATTGCCGGTAGTGGGATCTAACAATTTGTAACTATATTGTGCCCCTTCATTACCTACAATATTGGGTCCCTCAAATGGTAGTAATATTTTGTGCAACAATTCTCCGATCTTTTTGCAACTTGTTATGATCATACAGTTACTAATTCTCTTTTTTCAAAAACCGTCTCCTTTTTATCTTTTTATTCATCCTTTTAATATATCTTTTAGCTTGTTTCTGCCAGCTTTCATTTACCTTTTTCATAACGTCTTCCATTTCTGATTTTCGATTAACTACCCAATTTCTTTGAGGTATTGTGCCTGTAAATAGATACTCTGGGCTTCATTTGTAACGCCATGAGGTATTTGATTGAGGAATCTTTCTTCCTGATTTAAATTATGTTCCCATTGACAGTGATCCTGATTACATAATATTCGTAAATATTTGTTTATTCCTTTAATGTATCTTTCAGCTGGATTTGATGATGGTTTTCTTATCCTAATTGAATTTAGTTTAATTTCCTGGTTTTGACTAAATTGTGCTAATTTTTCACTTTCAAAATATGTTACATGGTCTAAAATTATTGTTTTTGGAGTTCCATATTTTTCAATATGAATTTTCAGAAAACCTATTACACTTTTTGCATTGGTTCTTTTGCATAGGAATGCTTTAACAAATTTTGTGAATACATCCATGATACCGAATATGTGTTTGTTTTCTTGTGTACTAGGTATTAAATTGCTTATAAAATATACAACTACAATTTGCAACGGATTCTGTGCGACTATTGACTTGGCCAAATTTTTATTATGATAATTTTTCTCCTTTGGTACTTGACATATAGTACATATTTTTCAAATATTTTTGGCAATTGCTAAATCCTTTTTACTTTTCCGCCCAACCTATCTAATATGCGAGAAAAGTATTGGTTTACCCCAAAAAAAGTTGGAATTTAGAAATTTTTTCTTGAGTTATTTCTCCATCAACAACGACACAAAAAAACGGTTTTTATCCGTGTGTATGTCGTCGTCGTTGTCGTCGCCCAATTTTCCTTATATGTCTTGTTAGCACGATACAGCCTCCGGAGTGCAATAAGTCACCAATTTTGTGATGGAATTTTGTTAAGGACATGTCACAGATGAACCCTATTGATTTTCAGCTCACCAAAGCCAGTACAACGGGTGCTATGGTACTTGAAGTATGACATTTTGCCATTTTTTGAGAAATTTCAGTTTGTTAGCACGATAGGGCCCCCAGAGTTCAACTAGTCATCAATTTTATGATTGAAAATCATTTAGGATGTTTCACTGATAAACCCTATTGAGCTCACCAAAACCGATACAACAGGTGCTACAGTACTTTAAGTACGATATTTTTATCATTTTTGGAGAAGTTTCAGTTTGTTAGCACGATACAGCATCCGGAATATATACAAGTGACCAATTTCATGATTGGATATTATTCAGAGCGTCTCAGAGATGAACCATATTGATATTCAGCTCACTGAAGCCAGTGCAACGGGTGCTATGGTACTTGCAGTACCAAATTTTCATCATTTTTGAAGAATTTTCAGTTTGTTAGCACGATACAGTCTCCAGAGAGTATTCGATTGATCAATTTTATGATTGATTATTGTTCAAGGTATCTCACAAATGTAACAATTTCATAATACAATATTGTTCAGGGCCACTGATGCGGAAAAGTAAGTTTGAATCTTTAAAACCGTTTATTTGTAATATAGTTTTCTCTAAACAGCATCCATAATTTTCTAGCTCCTTTGCATAATCTTGCGTAATTACAAATACTTCTCTATCTTCTAAACATTTATACCATATTTTTTCTATAGTAATAGCGTTATTTCTTTAATTTGGTTCTAAATTTTGTTGATCTTTCCTAATTTTGTCCAGTGAATACAGTCCTTCCTCTTGTAGTATTGTATTTATACCATATTGCTTCTATATGAATAGCGTTATTTTTATAATTTGGTTCTAAGTTTTGTGGATTTTACCCAATATTGTCCAGTTCTTATATGGTTTCTGTCTCTCTACTTAAAGCATCTGCCACTATATTTTGTTTTCCAGGAATATATTAGATTTCGAAATCGTATTCTTGTAATAATAAAATCCAACGATGTATTCTATTATTAGCATATAGATTTTTAAGCATAGCTGTCAATTGCCTATGCCTGTGATGTACTTATCATAATTCATTCAATTTTTTGATAGAAATTGATAATAAAAATATAGAACGATTGACATCGATAATGCAAACCAAGGTATGAAACATCAAAGTTCAACTTTGTTTAAAAAATTTCCGATTCCGAATGGTGCCCCCAATGGATTGAAAATCCCAAATAAATTTTTGATTCCGATAATATTGTGCGTAGGTGTCGGTTTTGATACGAGGTTTACAATAAATTCATCAGTTGTTCGTAAAAATATAATTTCGAGTTGAAAATTGAGAAAAATTTATAGAAATGGGATTTTACGGAATAATACACATCAGATTTTACGTTCCGCATCTACATATGAAATTTCGTTGAAAAATGCGGTCACGTTTTTGAGTTATCGTGTTGACAGACCAACCGACCGACCGACTTTTTCAAAAATAGGTCTTTTGGACTCACAATTATTTGAAACGTGTATATCTACTCAAGTTTTGAAACGTCAAAATCACTTCATTACATTACTTCTCTTATATGTATACATATATTACATAAAATACTATATATAAGGTGAAGTAAAAATCGACACAAGATCCAATTCATGCGTTAACTACTGAGATATAGGACTCACTGGATAAACACATACCGTCAATAGGTGTTTTTGTCGCTTTGAGGTAGGCTTTTGATACGGTGTACCATTTTATTTTATTAGGCTTGCTAGAAGAAATAGTAATAAGGGGTACAGCACATACTTTGTTTACGAGCTGCTTATCAAACATATATCAATACGTTAAAATTCAAAAGCAGGAAAGTGGCGAAAAAAGAGTAATGTGTGGTGTACCACAGGGCACGATGTTCGTGCCATTACTTTCTATAATTTATATGAACAATCTATACCTACAAGACGAGCTGAAAAAATTATTAATTTTACAGACGACACGGTTATATATCATGAAGGCTGCTTTAGTTTCAACTGTCAGAAATAACTTCCATAGGTCGTAAAATAAAATCCAATGCAATTTCTAAAGACAACTGTATTCTAAAATCTTTTTCGAAGGTACAGTGGATTTTAAATCCACAAATAACAAATTATTACAATAACTGGAAAAGTAATCTTCTTAATTGGCGCACATAGTAGACAATGAACTATGACATCTCTTTCAACAAACTCAGATAAACCAACTTCACTTCTTTCATTACTGCTTGAATAATAAAAATAAAATTGGAAGAAATAATTGTCAAAAATATTAAGAATGTTTGCACTAATTTCAAACATACTCCCCTCCATTGAAGCTTCTTAGCTTCGATAAAGGAAAAATAAAAAATTCAACTAACAAGAACGTACTATTTAAAAACGCAGAAATTAGTTTCCTAATTAATCTTTTTTTGGTAAAGGACTTAGTTTTGTAATGTTTCTTATATAAGTTCCAGTTTTCGTTTAAATTTTAACTAAACGTACTTTATCATCTTCACTAGGAATAATTTCAACAATTCTAGCAAGGGGTCATTCTAACGGACACGAATTTTCTTCGTTGAGCAATACAATATCATTTTCTTTCAAATTTGGATGAGGAATGAGCCATTATTTTGGACTATTTTGTAATTGGTCTATATATTCCTTTGTCGAACGTTTTCAAAAATTCTGTTGAACACGAGTACATCTTTCAAAACGAGTAAAGCGATTTCCAGGATTCTCTAACAGGTTCAGGAACGGATGTAAGACTATCACCAATCAAGAAATGTCCAGTAGTTATACAAGATAAGTCATTTGCATTATTTGAAAGAGGTTGGAGAGGTCTCGAATTCAAGATTGCTTCTGTTTGTGCTAAAATAGTGCTGATGAATAATGTTTTGTAGTCTTTACTGCAGCCTCCCAAATACCGCCCCAATGAGGACTCATGGGTGGAATAAATTTTCATACAATCTCTTTACTAGCCAAAAATTCTACAATGGAATTATTATTACCTTTAACCTTGAAAAAGTCATATAATTCTTTTAGCTGATTTTTTGCCTCAAAAAAATTAGTTCCATTATCACTGAATATGATCGAAGGATTACCTCTTCTTGAGATAAATCTGTTCAATGTAAGTATAAAAGCATCACTCGATAAACTAGAAACCAGTTCTAGATGAACAGCCTTGGACATCATACAAACAGACACAGCAATATAACATTTAATTAAAGGAGCCTTACGGAGATGTGACGATTTATTAAGAAATGTACCACCAAAATCCACTCCAACTTTAAAAAAAGGTCTGCACGGTTTCAATCTATCTGAATGTAAATTTGACATAATTTGTTCACAGGATTTTGAATTGAATCTAGCACAAACTATAAATTTTCTGATAATTCTTTTGATTCCTACTAAACCATTTAAAGGCCAATATTTTAAACAAAAATTTGACAATGTGGTTTATGCACCAGCATGCCCTAATCTCAAATGCTCGTATCTTAACATAAGTGTTGTAATAAAATTATTTGGAGGTAGTAAAATTGGAAATTTCTGATCATAAGGCAGATCAGAATTGGCTGAACGACCTCCTACTCTAAAAAATCCAGAACTGTCAATAAAGGGAGCTAAACGCAAAATATGCTTCTTGGAAAGGAATTTATTAGCCCTTAATTCTGGAATTTCTTTGAAAAAGTACTGCATTTGCGAAAATTTTATTAAATAAACTTGTTCTTTTTTTAATTCTTCTACAGTTAAAGGACCTACATTCTTCTGAAAGTTGATTCTGATATTATCCAAGAATCTTAAGAAGAATTCTTTTTAATTCAGCAATCGAGGAATATTTTCAAAATAAGGCATTCCAAAAATCTAACATAGTATCCTGTTTAATATTAAGTAACGAAACGTTAATATTTCACTCTTCAGGAATGTTATCTTTCATTCCATTTGATGGAAATTCATTCAAATCTACATGTAGTTTTTATAGAAATTGTGGCCCATGCCACCACTATGACCTTTTGATTATGTCCTTTGGAGGAATACCTCTAGTAATCAAATCTGCAGGATTAATTTTTAAATATATGTTCCGCCAGTGACAGTTGTAAGTTAAATTTTGAATTTCAGAAACTCTATTTGACACAAAAATGGCCCACCTAGAAGAATGTAATTTCAGCCAACACAAGACTATTCGAGAATCTGTCCACAAATTCGTAATAAATGTAGGAATTCTAATTTTAAAAATTGAAATAATCTTTGTAATCAAATTTGCTAATAAGACTTCAGCACATAACTCAAGACGTGCTAGTGTAATAATTCTAAAAAAATGAACTCTAAAAGAATGCACGAATATAAACAACAGCACCATATGCCTTTGAGCTACTATCGGAACATCTATGAAATTCAATTTTCACAATTTTATTTTTGAACAAAATGTGTCTAGAAATTAATAACTGAGAAAGTTCACGAATATGTGAAATGAAATTTGTCCACTGGTGTAGAAGTTCAGAGTTTAATTCATCATCCCAACCTAATTTTGACAACCAAATATTTTACATTAAAATGTTTGCTACTACAAGGACAGGAGATATAAAACCTAAGGGATCAAACATCTATGCAATTTGGGATAGGACAACACGTTTAGTAATCAAATCTTTAATAAGATTATTAGAAGTTTTACTGAAAATTGATCAAAGTTTGGATCCCACGAAACGCCTAACACTTTATTTGAAGAACTTTCTTGAGAATTATGTTTTATAACATTTTTAGAAATCATGGATGATCACAAGCCCACTTATACAATGAAAATTTTGCTGACTGTAACTACTTTACTAACTGATTATAAGTTTTTGTCAAATTATCTATAGAATCACTACCTGATAAATATCATCTACATAAGACTGAGAAAGGATGGTATTAGAAGCTATGGGAAATTTTTCTTTATTTCTATAAGCTAACTTATTCAGTGTACGAGTAGCTAAATATGGAGCACTATTTGTGCCATATGTTACAGTTAGTAGGTAGTTCTAAGCATCTTCGAGGATCTGATTTGGATTTATTCTAATCATTCGATATATTTTTTGAATATCACAAGTGAGCACAAAATTAAACAAACGAAAACGACAAAGAATATCGAATAGTTCTGGTTGAACTGTGAAACACTTTAACAGGATATTATTTAACGAAACATTGGACGAACTTTCCATGCTTGCATCCAACACTACTCTCAATTTAGTCGAACGACTATCTTCTCGAATCACACAATGGTGAGGAAGGAAATATTTATTTTCTTGAAACTCGTTCATCATTTTCAAAAGAACATATATAGCATGATTTAATAAAACATATTCGTCTATAAAAGATTTATAATCTTTGAATGAACTACAATTTTTCTCAAAATGCCTTTCTAAATTGTGAAATCTATTTTTTGCCATGCAACAGGAATAACCTAATTTTAAATGGTTATTTGAACCTTTTAAAGGCAAATCGACCTGAAAGGAACCATTTTCTAGAATTTGTATAGTATTTGTTAACATATTCTCAGCTAACTATTCATCAGTACTCAGAATTTCATTTTTTGGGGAAATTTCTTCTATTTGCCAGAATTTTTGCAACAACTCATCAGTATCAGAACTGCGAAGAAAGAAACAACAACTATTATTTGAACTATCACCTTGTGAAGCATATGAAAAAGCTTGTCTAGGAATAGGATCACCTACTATATAAACTAACTTGGTATCTACTAGTGCCAAGAAATTTTTTTGGATTTTTATTATACCACCATTTATCAGATTATAATAAATGTCAGCTCCTAAAAGTATGTCCGTTTGAGAAAGAATGTGGAATTAGGATCTGCCAATTTCACATTTGAAGGAATTACAATTTTTTCTCTACGCAATGAAAATTGTGGCAATTTTTTTTCTTAATAACCAAACAATGTATGTTAAAACTAACATTTCTTGCAATATTGGAATGAACATTATTATTTACCATTTTAGTAGAATTTGTAACTATACCATCAACCCCATGTATTTGAATAACCTTTGATTGTGGAGTAAGTTGGAGACTGTCTGTTAAAGTTTCTGTAATTAATGAAACTATCCTACAAGGATCTGAAACAGCTTGTTTTTTGAATTATATACTGTAACAAGTGCAGTTGCTAGGAGTGCTTCTTCACTGGAGGATGAAGGGGAGAGAGTAATACAATTATATTTACTTGAAGAATGATTTTCTGATTGTGGATTTGAAGGATTTCCTTCAAGGTTTCTACTAGAATTGGGGATGTGTGAGTTATCATTACTATTTTGGAGTGATCTATGAACATTTGAAGTATTCTATAAATTTCTAGGAGAATTTACCAAACTATTTGACTGATTATTATTATCAAAGGTAGAACCATGTCGATTAAAATTGTTTGAATTTCGGGAATTAAACTTTTTCTGTCCATTTTGACTATTGTTATCGGTATTTTGCAAATTTCTATGAAGCCTTACAGAATTGAAATTTCTATTATTAAAATAAATGTGTTTACATAACAAAGTATAATGAGAGTTTTGAAATTTTAAACACCCAGTAGAGCAACAATCACTTACATAATGATTGTAGGCCAGACAATTTATACATAACTTGTTATTTTTTATGAATTGCAGTTTGTCATTATCAGAAATGGCCCTAAATTTCAAACAACTATAAATTCTATGATTATTTAGATTGCAAAATAGACATTTACCGCTTACAATTTGTGAATTCACTCTGTTTTAATTAGCAACTTGAATAGCTGGTCTAGTTATTTGAGAAATATGAACAAAATGAGAGATTCTCTGTCCTTGACCTCTTTTCTGAGTAGATTTTAGATAAGGAATTACTTGTTCGAGAATTGAACACCTGTATTCTAAAAATGGAGGTAACGTTGATCTTGCATTTGGAGGAATTTCAAAATCATAAGCCTTTTTTGTATAATTATCTAATTTTTGGGAGAAAATGAATGATAGTAACAAATCCTAATCATCAACATTCACTTGCAAATTTCTGAGGCCATCTTTATTTTGTTTTATGGAGGTGACAAATTCTCTGAGGTTAGTGTAATTTGTTTTGCTGAAGGAAGTAGTATCTAATAATTTTTTAATATAAGCCTAAATGATATTCAGTTGATTATAATATCTACTTTTTAAAGAATCTAGAGCTACCTTGAAATTATCACTAGATAATTGATGATTCGAAATTAAGTGCAAAGGTTCACCCTTTACAAGGGACTTTAAGTATATTAACTTTTCAGTATCTGTCAACGATGAATCGTTTACAATCAAAGTTTCAAATAATTGTATGAATGCATTCCAATCAGTAATATCTCCTGAAAATTCTGGAATGTTTAATTAAGGTTTGTCTACATGAATTATATCAACGATTCCCATAGAAACCGATGAGTTGATGTTCCACGGTATAAGATGAGGACCCCGTAATCAGCATAAATATTATATACAAAAAATTACTTGTTGTAAATAGTCAGTCAGTTACTAGATTTCACATAGTTTATCGTAGTTTGTAGAATTATCATTTTGTGAAATAAACGTTTTTAAAAACAGTATTTCGAGTTAGTAATTTGAAAGTGGCGCAGTCAGTAGCATATTCAGAATTAATACGTATCGAACGCGTTAATATTCGTTTTAACGATTGACTGAGTATCGGAATCTATGGACTTAGTTGTTTTGTTCAAGTGGAAGTTTAGAGTTGCTACTAGAACGTTAGGAAACCCAGTGTATCACACACCGAAACGATCCCAAGCACGACGAAGTCCATCAACGGGAATTGGAACGACAATAGTCAAATTTTGCAGAGATATTCATCTGAGGAAGAGAAAAATTGCCGAACCGGAGTATATCTCTATAGGAATGCTTGAAATATTTCTTCCATTATTACTGTAAGTACAATACATTTCTATGTCTGAAATTGACCAATTATCAAACATTCTTCAAAGTTTAAAATTAGATCCTTCAACTGACTCACTAATTTTAAATCAAAGTTCAATTAATAATAATTTAATCATGACCGAATTTAGACCAGAATATCTGAAATGTGTGCCAGAATTCGATGGCAATCCAAATGATTTGAACAGATGTCTAAGTGTCTGTAAATCTTTAATTGATTCATTTTACAGAATAGACACACCAAATTGTTTCCAAAATGTGTATTTATTGAATTGTCTAATATCTAAATTAACTGGTAATCCTAAATTAGTCGTGAATATACAAAATACTTGGAACGAGTAAAGAAATGTTTTAACGAGAAATTTCGCAGATCAGAGAGACGAAACTTGTCTAAATAGGGATTTAGTAATGATGAGACAACAATCAAATGAAAAACCACAGCAATTCTATGTCAAACATTCTCAATCTTTTGTGTAGTTACGTAGACGTTCATGAAATCGAAAAAGACTAAAAAATTTTTAAAAAAAATTCATATAATAATGTAGCTTTAACGACATTTTTATCAGGACTTAAAGAACCGTTAGGTACAACTATTAGATGCATGAAACCAAATAATTCAGCCGAAGCTTTACAATCTGTTTTAAAAGAGGGCTTTGTACATTATTCACAAAATTTCACTCATAAAACAAATATAAAGCAACCGCAATACTCTGGTAAACTTTTTGTACAACGACAAAATTTTAACAGTAATCCAGTTCAATTTAATACTCATACACCTAAGAATTTCTTTAGAGCACAGAGATCATTTCAATCTCAACCTATACCTGTTCGCCCCATCATTTCAAGACAACCCCAACATTTTCCTACGAATTCTCAAGTCTTCAAACCTCAACGGAACCATAATGCATTCAAATCAAATCAAAACTTGAATTTACCAAAATCCACACCCATGAGTATTTCCACAAGAAATACAGTAAACAATCACCCAATGAGTTCACCTATTAGAAACTCATACCCAGGTCCCTCGAATCCAAATTATTCCCGAAATTCTTGATCACAAATAATTTTATAGCCGAGGAATTATTTAGTGCTGATATTCAGGATGAGGAAACCGAACAATATTATTATCCTGATAACTTATTTTCTGAAAACGAACAATATCAATTTGAAGAACAAAACAATAATGATTATTTCGATTCCTCAAATCAAGATTCTACAAATTTTCACGAAACGCCTCAGAATTTAGAGAAAACATAACCCCCGAATCAATTCCATTAAATTTAAGTAATAATAGTGAATTGCCTTATATAATATTCCCCGAATATAATATCAAACTTTAAATAGATTCTGGATCATCAAAATCCTTCATAGATCCCGAAATTGCATTTGAATATTTTTCAGATAACCTAACTCATGACCCATTTACAGTGAAATCAGTTTTTCAAGAATCTTCCCAGGAATTTAGCACTCTAATCCCTTCTTCGAAAATTTTTAATTGGGCTGATAATTTAAACCTCAAATTCTTTGTATTCAAATTCCATAGTATATTCCAAGGACTTATTGGCCTAGATAACTTGAAATTATTGAAAGCCAACATAAACTTTTCTAGTGGATGGTTAATAACTCCACATAGTAAAATTAAATTAAATTTTCATAAAACTCAGAAAGATATAAACTCTATCACTATCGAAGCTAGAACTGAAAAATTTATCAAAATAAAAACCAGTATAAAAAATGGTTAAATACCAGAATCTCTGTCAATTGCAAGAAATGGAGAAGCAATTACTACAATTTTAAATATCACAACAAATCCAGTTAAATTGAGTTTTTCAGAACAACTTCCTGTAGAAAAATTTGATAACAACGCTTTTAAAAATTTTCAATTGAATAACCTAGAAGACACTTCTACACAAACTTTAGATTCAAATAATATTAGAACCGATCACTTGAACGACAAGGAAAAATCCAAAATACTTGAACTTTGTTCCGAATATTCTGACATATTTTATAACGAAAACACACCACTTACTTTTACGAACAAAATTAAACATGAAATACGAACCACCGACGAGATTCCTGTTTACGCTAAAACCTATCGATATCCTTTTGTGTACAAAAAAGAAGTAGATAAACAAATTCAGAAATTTCTTGAACATAAAGTTATCCGACCAATCTCAAGTGCCTGGAATGCGCCAATTTGGTCATACCCAAGAAACAAGACGCTTCTGGGAAAGCCAAATTTCGTGTAGTCGTAGACTATAGACGTCTTAACGAAAAAACTATTGATGACAAGTACCCACTTCCTAATATAACGGACTTATTAGACAAGTTTGGTAGATTCCAATACTTTACAACTTTGGATCTAGCCTCAGGTTTTCATCAGCTAGAGTGGCTGAAGAAGATATAGAGAAAACAGCTTTCAGCACCGAATCCGGACACTGGGAGTTCCTCCGGATGCCATTCGGTTTGAAAAATGCCCCAGCTACCTTCCAGCGGACAATGGACAATATACTACGAGGCATACAAAATGAAAAATGCCTTGTATACTTTGACGATATAATCGTTTTTTCCACTTCATTACAGGAGCATATAGAGATACTAAAATGTGTATTTGATCGACTTATAGAATGTAATTTCACGATTCAATTAGATAAATCGGAATTCCTGAGAAAAAAAGTAGCTTATCTCGGACATGTAGTCACGCCTTCTGGAGTGAAATGCAACCCAGATAAAATTAAAGCCATCAAAGACTACCTTATACCCAAAACTACTAAACAAATCAAAGGATTTTTGGGACTGGTGGGATATTATAGACGCTTTATAAAAAACTTTGCCCGCTTGACGAAACCTCTGACAAAATGCCTAAAAAAGGGTGCGACAATCGAACACAATGACGAATTCTTGTCATGCTTCGAAACATGCAAAAACATTCTGACCAACGACGCAATTCTCCAGTATCCCGACTTCACGAAACCTTTAAATTTGACCACAGACGCCAGTAATGTAGCACTCGGTGCGGTGGTTTGCCAAGGTCCTATCGGAAAAGATCTTCCAATCGCTTACGCATCTCGAACCCTTATCAACTCTGAACGCAATTACGATACCACAGAAAAAGAACTTTTGGCCATTGTATGAGCCACCAAATATTTCCGACCTTATTTATATGGCAAAAAATGTACCATTGTTTGTGACCACAAACCACTTCAATGGCTTTTCTCTCTAAATGACCCTAATTCTAAACTCATTAGATGACGAATTCAATTAGATGAATTTGATTATAAAATTGTATATAAACGCGGAAGCCTCAATACTGATGCGGATGCATTATCTAGAATATAAATAAATACTAAAGAAACGAACGGAATTCTTAATGATGATAATTTTTGGAAAAATGTTGACGATGTTTTGAGCCGCGATATAAATTTTAGCAATGAACCAATTCCGTCTCAATCACAACGAAGTATTAATACACCTTCGGCATTTACAGTTGAAAATCAACTAAAAATTCCAATAACAGAAGTAACTCAAGACGATAACCCTGACTTAGAAACTATATCCTTAATAGTAAATCCCGACGCTGAACTAGACAATGGAAATTTGTCGACAACAAACTCAAGTGACAACAATCCTGACTCTGCATTACAGCAGATAACACCTGACCGTCAAAATGAACCCAACAATGATATAATCAACGTAGACGAAAACGAGTCTCTTACGATTCATTCTAATGCTAAAGGAAATCCGGTAATACGTATCCCTATCGCAAAATGCGCAGTTAACGTCGGACAAAATCAAATTATAATTAGTTCCGTTTTACATTCTCCAGCGAATCCTAAAGTTAGAATATTATTTGAGAAGAAGAAACAAATAACTGTGCCAATATCAAAAAATAACCTAGAACAAGACATTATCAATTTTATTAAAGAATTTATTTCACGAAATATTCAATCTCACGTTTATTTTGAAAGCCCTGAGTTCTACGAACCATTTTCGACAATATTACAAAAATATTTCAGATCAAATTCAATCCAATTAAAATGTTATACCAGAAAATTAATAGATGTAACAGATCAAGAAGAGATCAAAACTATCATACAAAACTATCACGAAGGAAAAACAAATCACCAAGGAATAGATGAAACTTATTTAAGATTGAAAGAAAAATATTATTGGCCTAACCTAAAAGAATCCGTACATACATTTATAAACGAATGTCATATTTGTCATCAAAGTAAATATGAACGAAATCCAGTACATATGCAAATAAATATCACCCCAACCGCCTCGAATCCATTCAAAATTATTCATTTAAATTCTTTCACGATCGAACAAACAAAATTTTTAACTATTATTAATAGCTTTTTCAAATACGCTGAAACATATCATATAAATTCTGCCTCTGGTACAGAAGTGGTAGACAATCTTATCAAATTCTTCTCTCATCACGGCATACCTAAACAAATCATAGTTGACAATGGCACAGGATTCAAAAATTTCGTATTAACACAACTACTGAGCTTTCATAAAATTCAAGTTCATTTTACATCTCCCAATCATCCTCAATCCAACGGACAAATAGAAAGACTACATTCATTTCTAATAGAACATATACGACTCCTAAATACTAAAGGTTTCTTAAAAAACCCAGTTGAAATGAAAATGTTATATGCTATACTTGCTTACAATCATTCGATTCATTCCAGTACAAAAATGAAACCGATAGATATATTCAACGGACATATTAATAATAATGATGTTCATGACATTGACATAAATAAAATACTCTTAAATGATTACATCAACAATTACAAGGAAAAAACAAAATTATTGTACTCAAAAATTAATTCCGACTTAATTAATCGAAAAGAAAAAAATACTTCTAAACTAAATACAAACCGAGACAAACCGGAAATATTTAAACCTAATCAAAAAGTATATGTTAGAAAGCACATACGACAAAAACACGCTAATAAGTACAATTTACCAATCAAATTAAAAACCGTCAACCTTGCAAATAAAACAGCTTCAACTGAAAATAGAGATAAGGTACATATGGACAACTTGAAACGTCCCTGGAAAAAACGTCAAAAACAGAAAATTATGTACGATACTTCTACACAAGTTTCACACGTAATATTAAGACAATAATTTAGAATGTAGAATTTTTCTTTATTTCAGATTTTCTGGAACTATGGAACTCCAGGATAAAATAACAATTAGAAATCTAGTTAACAATCCCGGGTTGCTACCCTTTAACTTAGGAACCGTAAAAATTGAAATGTACAGTTATGGACTTATACACTATTATGATTTGAACCCAATTATTTTAGAAATAAATAAATTACAAAGTCAAGCCTCAAAAATTAGAGCCTTTGCTGTTCAAAACATCCAATATCTCTCAAATTATTGTAAATTGCTTGAATTCACAGAAACCAAGATTAACGATAAGCTAGCAGAAATATTAACCCATCCTTCAAGAACTAAAAGAGGCATAGGATCAATCTTCAAATCTATTACTGGAAATTTGGATTCTAACGATAGAGAAAGGTTTGAAACTCTCATCATAGAATTACAAAATAATCAAAATAATTTAGCTAGTAGTATAAGAAATCAAAATTCATTATCAGTCTCACTCATTGATAAATTTAATAGAACCATTGAACAAATAACCAATAACAAACAAATTTTGGAAAGAGAAATTAAATTTATCCATAATTTAATCAACAGACAAGCAAATTACGAATATTAAGCACATATTAATATGGCTATTAGCTTAATCATAGATCTGTATGAATTGATTAATTCGGTCTTAAACGATATTGAAAATTCAATTACATTTGCTAAACTTCAAGTGATGCATCCAAGCATAATTAAAACTTCTGATTTATTCAAACAATTATAGAATTTGGGAAAAATATTTACAAAAAACGAATTGCCCTTAGAAATTGAATTAGATAAAATTTTAATCTATGAAAAATTAATTAAAATTCATTGCTACTCATGTAATAGTACAATTACATATATTTTAAATATTCCTATAACATATCCCAAAGTTTTTGATTACTACCATTTATTTTCGGCTCCAATACTAGAAGGGAGTCAGTTTAAGGTGATAATAATGTAACCTTACCTTGTTGTTGTTACTCCAAGAAGTGAGGTTACATTGCCAAAGGTTCGCTTTTCGCCGGAGAGCATAAGGTCATGAGTTAGTGAGGAATATTTGAAAGCTTGTCCTTTATTATTTTTTGAGGCGCCTCTTGATTAGTAGGACATTCAAGAAATTCACTGAATAACCAAGAAACCAATAATGAAAACAATTAGCTATTGTAACTTTCAAATATGTTATTTATGTCGTTTTGCTTTTACGTTTGTGAATCAAATAAAACACTTTGTTGCCAATGAAACAGTTTAATTAAATGGATGGGACCTTGAACATATGTTGTAATAACCTGTCTCAAAAATATGAGTTGATCAACTCTATTCATGAACTGATAATCAGTTATCAATGATTAGTTAATTTAAAATGTTTAACAATTTCTAATGTTATCAACTAACTGAGATCAAAATATACAATACACAAAATCTTTAGCAACCCGTAAATGGTATACCAGTTACCGCTTTACAACAGTAATAATTAACCATATACATACAAGTAGGTCGAAAGTATCTCTAATATAATAAGATTAAACTGAAATATAATTTCAGGGCGGTATACATAGACAAAGTTTCAACTCTAAAGAATTGGAAGAACGTAATGTTAAAATTGTGAATTTGATAGACGTCTTAATAAAATGTGAAATTATTAAACAGTAGAATATAAAAGTTAATGTGTCATGAAACGTTAAAAAATGAAGTTATAAAATGAATAATTTGCTCAAAGTTCAGATAAAAACAAATAAAACTTTAAATGCTACTTGCGGTTAGTGTCCAACCTATTAGACGTCAATTGGCTTAATTGACAAGCAACATCTGACTTATGGAACAAGATTCAGCCATGCGGTTAATAATCGTTGTTCATGATGTCACCAACAAACAAAGTCCAGCTTCGTCCTTTGAACTGGGAACATTGTTAGAAGCTCTTGTCGCTCTATAACGTTAATCGTAATCCGATGTACGAAACGTCTCTACAACCCTGGACGGAGAACTTCAGCCTGTCAGCTATCCCTACGAGAATATATACCATACAGGAATCATCCGAAATTGAAGCTTCTTAAAATCTGTTCTTGATCATCCTATCGTTGATCACCATCACCCATAGACCATATTCATTTGCCAAAAAAATGTTGTAAAAATTTGCATGTAAAAACTATGCAGTATAGAAGAAAACCCTAAAAAGAAATTGGGGGTTATAGCCGTGAAAATATCTACAAGATGAAACCTAACCTTGTCACCAAGGGTTTTTCACCACTATAGTTGCCAAAATATATGGATTAAACCATGTGCCACCGGCCATTTTATATACTCACGACTTGTCCTCATCGATACCCCAACTTAACCATTCGACAAGTATCAGACAAGTGATTTCAACAGCTTCCCTTTACTTTACAATTGACATCAGCAAACAGTTTTACCAATGGCAGTCAAATAAAATCCCCACATAAAATAATAAGATACTCATGGATTGGTTAAATCACATGAAGAATATTAATAAAAATATTGCTCTAAACACCCATTTAATTATTTACATCCCGTTATTCCAGGATATGCTTGAATAATTTTAAAACCCATAGTTCATTCCGTTATGCAACCAACTATACAGAAATGTGTATGAAGTTGCATACTCAGTGGGTGACTTAATCGAATTAATGTACCTCCGTGAGTTACTCATAATACAATACAAAGAAGCATTGTACTTTTATCATGCTACAATACCTCAGAATAAATAATTAATTACGAATGGTGTCAACTTCGCTTATTCAAGCAAACCTTTCAAAGAGATTCTCTCTCAGCAGTATGCCTGCCCGAGAATAGACCTGCAGGAAATTCAATAAGGAAGGTCTTGTGAAATAAACTTACTTGAAATTAAACGCACCTCCACATGCGACAAAACTAAATTTCAATTGTCGAAGCCATTTCTGAAACAACTAAACAATTTCCACTGGTTGTACATCATTCCATTCCAGGATACAGCAAATTTCAAATGTCCTAATCAGGAGGAAACCAAGTATCTTACAGCAGGTACTTATATCTTAGAAATTCCTTTGACATGCCAAGTAGTAGCTCATCACACAGTCATAATAAACCAACAACTCTATAGTAGCTTCAGCCAGTCGATACTACTATTAAATCTAGACAACAGTACTTTTCGCCCAACCACATCAAACGACTTTCATTTGGAGGAAGCAGCAGAACTAGACGATCTTCAACCGCTAAAAAGTAAATTGGTAGAAAATCAACCTCAATTAACATTCGGACAAGTCTCAAAAATTCCCAGCTTATGGACCTTATTAATTTATTTATTATTAATTTTTATTTTTGTATTCTGTATATACAGGGTGTTCCGGGACTAATGGGAAAAAAGTCAAGAGAGTATAATATGAGCCAAAATAATGTTAGTACTTCATATAAACTTTTACTATGCAGTCCCTCGTTTTCGAGTTATAGGCCTCCAAAGTTTTAATTTTGAATTTGGTTTTTATTTTTTGTACTAGTTATTTGATCTTCATAAAATTTACGGAAAAGCTATAATGTAAGTGTATGTTTATTTTGGTAAGGTAAACAGATTTACAGTAGTGCATTGAAGCCAGGGACGGACTACTCGCAATGGTTAGTGATCGAAAAATTTTGCAGGTATGGCACACCCTGTATGAAATAATCGAAATTCACTTCCCCACACATTAAGCTAACGAAAAGGTACTCTTGTTGGAATTCGATAAAATAAGCCGTTTGGCTAATATTTACAGTTTTATTAATGCACTACGTACAAATCTACCTAACTAACTTATTAATACGATGTCCAGAATTTACTTGCTTTCAATCAAAATTACGAACATAACATTATTAAACCATTATTAAAACCTCAAAAAACACAAGCTATAAAACATTAGACTAAAACTAATTCCTAAACAACAACAAAAACTAACGTTATTCTAATAAATGTTCAATATGAGCTCCTCCCACTTTCACGCACATTCTAAGTCTACGAAGGTTGTTTCTTTGCACTTGAAAGAGCAATTCCACACTATTTCTAATAACATTGCAGTGTAACACAATTCTGTCTATTAAATCTTGCCTTGTTTGCACAGGTGTTGCGTATACCTTACTTTTGAGATAACCCTAGAGAAAGAAATCCATAGGATTAACGTCTCCTGATCGCGGTGGCCATTGAAAAGGGCCTCCACGACCAATCCATCTATTAGGAAGCCTTGTGTGTAAATGCTGCCGTACATCTAAACTGAAATGAGGAGGGGCCCCATCATGCATGAACCATAAATTCCTACGAGTTTTTAGTAGCACATCATCAAACAGGTTCCATAACTCATTTTGCAAAAAACTCCAAATATCTCTGACCGGTCAAAGTACTGTCAATAAAGTATGGCTGTATCAAATTATTGCCAACTATTCCTGCCGAACATTAACCATGAATCTATGCTGGATCCTAGTTTGGATAATGCCATGTGGATTCAAATCATCCCATAAATGCATATTATGAGAATTTATGATTCCATCTCTGGTGAAACCTGGTTCGTTCGTAAAGAGAACGTCACTAAATGTGTTGTCTGCTTGTTGTTGTCGCAGAAACCACTGGCTATACTCAAGTCGAGCAGGATAATCAGCCACTGTCATACGGTGTACTTTTTTCATGTGAAAAGGATATAACAGCTGTTCTTTTAGGACGCGATGAACAACTGATTTCGAGACGTTATGTTCTCTTGATAATTTTCTAAAACTCGATGGTTCATTATCAACTGCATTTAACAAGTCTTGTTCAACCGCCACAGTACGTATGCTTCGTACTGGACCTTCTCCAGCTTTCTCTGGCGAAAATCTTCCTAAAATTTAAAATTTTGTTTTGTATACATGGAAAATTACATTTACTTATTCATACCTGTTTCTCGTAACCTGAGATCAATACGCCCAAACATTCGTCTGTCTGGCAATGCTCTGTTTGCAAAATGTTCTTCATAAAGCCTTTTGGCCTCTAAACAGTTTCGAGAAGCCAGTCCATACATCAGATGTTTATCTGCGTACTCAATAAAAGCGAATTCTGCTATTGTAACTGTTAAATTAAGGACTTATGAATTATTGACAAGTACTGACTACGAACTATTCTACACAACGTTTGACAACTAATCCTATGGTAACTTGATAAACGGTAAAAACACTTATAAAAAGTTTTTACCAACTTTCCAATTAATTAGTCGTTAATGTTTTTCATCTTCTGCTATCGTTAAATTATTTTTTTGTAGTACTCTAGTTAAATTTTGGACATCTATTAAAAGTTAGTTTTACCTCGTTGTGTACTTATAAAAATGGTGAATGCGTGAACTGGTACATAGTGCATTAATAAAACTGCAAATATTAGCCAAACGGCTTATTTTATCGAATTCCAACAAGAGTACCTTTTCGTTAGATTAATGTGTGGGGAAGTGAATTTCGATAATTTCATACAGTGTGTGCCATACCTGCAAATTTTTTGGATCACTAACCATAGCGAGTAGTCCGTCCCTGGCTTCAATGCACTACTGTAAATCTGTTTACCTTACCAAAATAAACATACACATACATTATAGCTTTGCCGTGAATTTTATGAAGATCAAATAACTAGTACAAAAAATACAAATAAAAACCAAATTCAAAATTAAAACTTTGGAGGCCTATAACTCGAAAACGAGGGCCTGCATAGTAAAAGTTTATATGAAGTACTAACATTATTTTAGCTCATATTATACGCTCCTGACTTTTTTCCCATTAGTCCCGGGACACCCCGTATAAAAAATGGGCAACGAAGTACTGCAAAACTGCAAAGAAGCCATCCCAGGTGGACCACTCAACCGTTCAACTTCCTCGCTACCTGCGTAAGTTGAATTTACGAGGGGAGGAATTATATCAACGATTCCCATAGAAACCGATGAGTTGCTGTTCCACGGTATAAGATGAAGACCTCGTAATCAGCATAAATATTATATATATATATATATATATATATATATATATATATATATATATATATATATATATATATATATATATACATATAAAATTACTTGTTGTAAATAAAGTCATTCAGTCACTAGATTTCACATTGTTTATCGTAGTTTGTAGAATTATCATTTTGTAAAATAAACGTTTTTAAAAACAGTATTTCGAGTTAGTAATTTGAAAGTCATGTGATATCTGAAATTCTGATTTTATACTACTCGAATCCTTTTTGGCAGAGAGTGAATTAATATTTTTTTTGCAATGAGGATAAAATTAAACAATATTTATGTTCGACTACCTCTCGATCTGAACTTTGATCTTCATCTAAATATTCTATTTGATCTTGTATTGAATTGTAATTATCGAATGCTTTAGTTTTAGTTTCGATCTAATCTGGTTTTAAAAAATGTTAGTTCACTTTCTGTCATAGAATTTGTATTAAACCAATTCTCGGTTCTAGTAATTTTACTTTTTTCATTGGCTTTATGTTTAATTAAGGCATCATCCATAGTTGTATATATTAGAAATATTCAATCTAAATCAGTAGGAATCTGAATTATTAACTATTCAGTAGGATACACTAAAGGGAGTATTTATTCTGCTTCTGTATACTATTTGAAACCAAAAGAGTTTATTTGCATGTATTAATTTGAATTTGGCAAGAAAACAGAAGATTATCCAAACTAGGAACTGCCTTTCAATTACTTATATGAAGTTATAATTTATTCACCAAAATTAAATGTTTATCTGACCTTATTTCTTGAGAATGGATAGGATGTTTTATGAATTTATTGACCAATGTTCACGCTACTTCCCTTCTCTAACACACACTATTTTTGTGAAACTAGACTAGAACTTTTCTTTTACAACGAAATTGCTGATCTATTCTTCGTAGCTGTACTCTCTTCGAAATATACCACAACGCTACTTTCCCTTTATTAGACACAAACTTTAATTATGACAGGTAGTTACTTTGAAACAATAACAAAACGATTGGAACGGAACGGAACAGGTAAAACTAATCTTTCAAACTATAACATTTTTTTTAAATGTACTTGTCAACGCAAGTAAAATTCTTCCAAGATTTAAATAGGAATTTTATTACTTCCCTTTTTCTGGTTTCTTCTCAGATCTGGCTCGAATTAGGATCAATTGATTGATTATAAACAGTCAGAGAGGTATGTTTGCTTATTTATACCTCAGAGATAATTTCCATGGGTCGAAAAATAAAATCCAATGTAATTTTTAAAATCTTTTTCGAAGGACCAGTGGGTTTTTAATCGACAAATAACAAATTAATACAATAATTGGAATAGTAATATTTTAATGGGCGCACATAATACACAATGGACAATGACATCTCTTTCAACAAACTCAGATAAACAAACTCCACTTTTTTCTTCACTGCTTGATTAATAAAAATAAAATTGTAAGGAATAATTGTCAAAAATATTGAAGAATGTTTGAGCTCATTCCAAACAAAGGCGAAAGTTGGTTTGACTTAAAAATAAAAGTTGAAATTGACTTAGCAAGATTAACCTTTCGTGGGTAACGTGGTTAAATTGGTACATAATTGGTAACGTCGGTCTATGAGACTAATTTTAGATCCGATTTTTTCACGTCTCTGTTTTTTTCATTAAAAAAAGGATATCTTAGTTGTTGGCCCTGTAACAGTTCCAATGCTTTAAAATGTGCTATGATGTATTTCCCGTTATTTTTATAATAAAATCTTAATAATAAATAATCAATTGAATTTTTGGTAACCGTATAATTAAAAATTGAAAATAAATAAAATATACTTCTTAATACAAAAACGAATGCTAAAACTCTTGACTGATGAACAAAATAACATAATTACTTCAATATTTTCCCTTAGGTGTCCATAGGTAAATGAACATTTAAACCAAACTAACACAAACTTATACACCTGTCAACACAAGAACAGAAATAGGAAGTTTATGGGCTTATTTCATTACAAAAAATTAATCTTCGCTATTTTGCTCAAAACAGTCACTACATAGTCCAGTCAAATGTTGAAGGCACATAAATTTCTGGCACTTATTGCTCGGAAACCTAGTTTTCCCATTTTTTTTACTATTGCAGAATGCGCATCTTCCATGAACTGGATTGTCGTTATTCTGTTGGTTTATGTTAAGCCCCAAAATGTCGGCCAATCTCAGTCTTGTAATTTTTGGAATATTCTCCTGCAGTGCACGTCTGCGAATATGAGTATCTAGCAACTAAAATCCTAAATCTTCTAAGAATTTTCTTCTAGGAATAGACTTATTTTTTGTAAGCTTTATAAATAATATACGAATTTATTCCAGCAACATTTAGCCAACTATAAAAAATCACCATAGGCCAGCGACAAGTTGCACGTGCACAGTTGTATGAGGCACACAACTTGTCAACAACATCGACTCCTCCTTTGGTTTTGTTGTAATCTATTATGATGTCTGGCTTACCAAATGCCGAATTAAGACTGTTGTCTTCAAGATGCAGTGTTGATAGTGCTAAGACGTTCTTGTTCTTATTGCTTTGAGGAATATAGGATACTACCGTACATTTCTCCTGAAATGCAAACATTGATATACCTTCTTGTCGTTTTATATTTGTGAAAGTCAATGGTATTTGTGGTTTGTTTTTACGTATCGTGCCAATAACAGTTAGGCGATAATCTTTTAGGAGGAAATTTGCCAAAGGTGTGCTGATAAAAAAATTGTCCATTGTTATATTCCTTCCGGATCCCCATATAGGTTGTGAAAGTCGAGAAACCAACGCGATATTTGAATTATCCACTCTAAAAGACCCTCCAGGCTGCTTGTCAACATAAACTTTCATTTTGGTTGTGTAAAACATTTTTGCGTCACATAATGCATATATCCTTATACCATAACGATTTGGTTTCTGAGGCATATATATTCTAAACGAGCATTTCCCACGAAACGCCTCCAATTTTTCATCTATCGTTGTGTGAGCTGAGAGATTGTAATGTGCTGATAAATTGGCATTAAATTCCTTGAACACAGCGCGAATTGCAGCCATCTTTTCAAATTGTTGTCTTTGTATTCGAGTTTCCTTGTCGTCAATTCGAATATGTCTCAACAGAAATAGAAACCTATTTTGTGACATAGTCAACCTTTAAATTTCCATTAGATCTACCATCTGTTCTGAAAATATCTTCAGTGTTTTTGTGATTGCTTTTATTGGCCCCACTAATATATAGCAAACCAAACAATGCTTTTACTTCAATGACATCGGTGAGTCTGGCTGTGCGGTATTTAGCTACATCATATGATTTCATTGAAATAAATTTATTGGTATATTGAACAATGTTTTCAAGCATAGTATCAGTTAACCCTAGAGTACTAATACTCGTAAAATTTACGACGCCGAATTATTTTTCCCGAAATTTGGCAACAACGGAAAATCTTGCAGATTTGGGTCTCCCAGTAGCTTCCTCTTTAGTACTCTGCTAAACGTTGGTAAGTCCACGTCAGTCGGATTTTTAGCGGAAGTGCAGAAATTACGCATCGCGTCGTAAATATTACGACGCTTTAGTGTTAGTGATAGTATTAGCGATAAGATTATTGTGAATGTTTTTCTTTGTTTTATGCTGAATACTCGATTTATTGTGTAAGTAGACTAATAATATTTCATAATTTGTAGAAACAAAATGCAAATTTCAAAGTATAAAGCTAAGATTTATTTATTTATTAATTTCAGAAACTGAGAAATGGCAAATAAACCACTTACTGCGTCGCAGTTGCAACAAGAAATGGAAAAGATTATGAATGGAGAAGATGATTATAATGAACCGTACGAGGACAGTGGAAGTGACTGGGAGGAAGATTATTTAGAAGAGGATTCGGTACATTCTGACAGCTCAGAAGAATATAACCAACCAACCAACCATGCCATCGAGAAAAAAAATCCAGAATTAGCAGAGGAACGTCCAGAAGAAGCTCTCTTGTCATATGATCAAGAATCATCGGATGACGATGAACCTTTAGCCAGCCTATGTCGAAGCCAGGGTCGAAGGGATCCAAATATAGTTTTTCCTAAACAAATGAATATAAAAGGTAAGAATGGTCATAAGTGGTCATCTAAACAGCCAGTCTTGTCAAAGAGAGTCAGCTCTAGGAATATTGTTCATTTTATATCTGGTTGCAAAGGAGAATCTCGTAACTGTTCTTCAATAAAGGACCACTTTCTGCACTTCTTTCACGACAACATTCTTGACATAGTTATTCTTCACACCAATGAAGAGATTGTTAGGCAGTCTTCTAAATACGCTGCAAATTCTGCTACGGTATCAAAACTTTGCAAAGATGAGTTATTAGCCTTCCTGGGAATACTAGTTTTTTCTGCCGCCAAAAAAGACAATCATCTAAATGCTAGACATATGTTTGAAGGGACCACATCGGAATCTTTCTATCGCGCCTGTATGAGTAGAGAACGTTTTACGTTTTTAGTAAACTGTCTCAGGTTTGACGATAAAACTTCGAGGGAGGAAAGGAGAAAAACCGACTCATTCGCTCCTATTCGTGACATATGGAATATGCTAATAGATGTATGCAGAAGTTCCTATATTCCATCATCTTATCTCACCATCGATGAACAGCTCTTAGGATTTAGAGGAAGGTGTCCATTTCGTATGTACATACCTAACAAACCGTCGAAGTACGGTATAAAGATTATTATGTTATGCGACACATCCTCCAAATATATGATAGATGCTAGTCCATATCTAGGAAAGAGCACTGATACTGGAGGACTACCTCTTGCAAATTTTTATGTGAAAGAGTTAACAAAATCGGTTCATGGTAGTAACCGTAACATTACCATGGACAACTGGTTTACGTCAGTTTCTTTGGCGGATGAACTTTTGGAGTTGCCGTACAAACTAACAATTATAGGAACTCTGAGAAAAAATAAAGAAGAAATACCACCAGAACTATTGAAAAATAGGCAACGAGGCACATCAATGTTTTGCTTTGATAGGAAAAAGACATTAGTTTCATATACACCAAAACCTAATAAAATAGTGTTGTTACTTTCCACTCTGCATGAAGGTGCAAGCATTTCCGAAAATGGAAAACCTGATATAATTATAAATTATAATGAAACCAAGTCAGGTGTAGATACTTTTGATCAACTATGCAGTAATATGACCTGCTCCAGAAAAACCCGGAGATGGCCTATGTGTGTTTTTTATGGAATGATTAACATAGCTACCATCAATTCATTTGTAGTATACTGCCATAATTCTCACAAAGCTAATACGAAGCCTGCTTCCCGCTTCCAGTTCATGTTAAATTTGGGCAAAAGCCTTGCTGAGCCATGGATGCGCCAAAGATTGAACATCCCCAATTTACGTCGCAATATTCGACAGGACATAAACGAAATTCTAAACATACAGCCTGTTCCTGAACCAGATAACTCTATGGCAAAGAAGCGGACATTGTGCTCCTTCTGCCCTAGCCGTCTGAGAAGAATGACAACAAACTTTTGTGTACAGTGTAAACGAGCAATCTGCGGACAGCACAACAGAAATTGTTGCCCAGAATGTCCATTTTCTTCGGCATAATCCATTTTTTTTCAAACCATATCCATTTATTTGATTAGTTTAAGATGAAAAACCTATTATTTCTGTTGGAAAATATATTTTGATTTTTTTAAAATGTGTTTTAATCCAAAGTCGTAAATTTTACGACGTATTAGTATTACGGAATAATCAAATCATATTAGTACTCTAGGGTTAACAAACATTCCCAAATTTCTCTTTTCTCCTACTTCCTTCTGATATCACCTTTTGGCCCTGGCAAAAAAGGAACTATATTTTCTGCCCGTGTTCTGATATTTAATTTTTCTACACAATGCTTTCTCCATCTTGTACCATCTTTTCCAGTGAGATTTGGAATTCTACACGCAGTGGCTTCGGTAGGAAGAGAGTCATCATCAAGATCTGAGAACTCTGAATTCGTATCATAATCCAACACTTGTACATGATCGTCTTCCAAACTTACATTATCATATTCTGGTTCGCCGGCCTCGGAACCCGTTGGAACCTCATCAAATACTTTTTGCAATGCCTCTTGCTCTTTTTCGTTAGACATAGTTGATTAGTAGAAACTAAAATGTAATTTTATGAGCAAAAATAAAATAAAAAAGCATTTTATGCTTACCCCAAAAAAATGCGAGTTTGGTAACGTCGGTGTCTCACACCGCCACTTTGCAAAGCAGAAAAACGATACGCACTACACAGAAAACAATTCTTTACTAAGTGGCCAAGGATAAGGGTAGAAGGTACCTGGCGGCGCAAAGCGAGAAAGAGATGCGTTGCGTTTTAAACCGAGAAACAAATTTTCCTTGGTCTCAAGGACCGCGCGTTACCAGTGAAAGGTTGAAAAAATTGTTTGATAATCGACTACTATCAACACTTTTTTAAAAGAATACGAACTAACCTTTTAGTAGCCATTATACGTGCTGACCCGTCTACACATTATACATCGAAAAACACTTTACTATTGAATCGGTAAAGATAATGAAATATTTAGGTTTATATTTAGACTCTTATCTAATATGGGGCCATCAAGTAAATTATTTGTTAAAAAAACATGAATGTGCCTTGTTCAAAAAAACAAGTAATGGCTCACATCGATAAACCTCAACAAAAAATTCTTTATCAAAGTTTAGTAGAATTCTATTTAAATTATGGGATAATTTCTTGGGGAGGGATGGCAAAAACTTACATTCAAGAACTGAAAGTCTGGTAGAAACTATTTCTCATTATAATACTTCAAAAAACTAGTTTGCATCCTTCCGATTCATTATATGCTGATACGCAAATATCTGATATTGGCAACTGTACAATGTACAAATTCTTTTATAACAATATAAAAACAGAACTGAAATTAAAAAGTTATGCCACAAATACTCAACTAGATAAACACATGTGTTCTAGCTACCATTACAGGAAAAAGCATTAAGTCAAAATAGTTCGTCCTTTAGAGCGCCAAAATTATATAATATTCTACCAGAGACAATAAAAAATTAAACTTGGTAACTTTTATACCAATAATTTTTACCGAAAGGTCGTAAGCTAAGCGGTTTCGCTTATTTTTCCACCCTGTACAAGCATTTTTTCTAAAACGCTGTCATCATCGTATTTGTCTGATGAAAAACTAGAAAATATATTGAAAAATACTTATTATCAAATACTTCTACAACTTACAGGCAAACTATATGAAAAATATACGTACTGGTATATTAAAGAACATCTTGTCGATTTCACTAAATTGTTAGAAAATTGTATAAAAGTAAATTTGTTTTTCAGAAACTTTCAAATTTTCCATCGTTACATAAAACTTGAGCTTCATATTATTCAAAAAACAAAATGGAATGAATTCAAGTAAACAGGAAAACTAACTTGTACAAGCACAACAGAAGTTTTCTACTCTCGCGTTGTTAATAAAGTCTTTTAGTTTGCATTTCCAATCTGAATTATAAATTGTTTTCTAACAAGAGAACTGATCGATTTGGCAGAGGCAGGAAAAATATTTCGTCGAAAAGTTTCTTTGTCTCAATAATCTCCGATCGTGGAATCACAAAATGAATTCCATTCCTAAACAAGTTGAGTTCGTTGATTGAAATTCGTATAGATGAGTTCATGAAAATTCAATTTGAGTGCTGTTGATACAAAGAAGTAATAAATAATATCGTTCGCTGTTCAAAATGGAGAATTATACAGCAATTTTGATTTTATGGCTGTTAGGCAAATCGTTTTTTTCAATATTTCGCTTTAAACTGAATCCAAAAAAAATTGGTGTATATCCCGACATCACATTCATGTCACCCAGATATTGGCAAATATTTGCTTGATCCCCCTTCTGGCACTTATCTATTCCTACAAAATGTTTCGTTGACTCTCCAGCTCACATCTACTCAATATTTTATGTATTAATTTCAAAGTTGAGAGTATTTCCTATCAATAATTGACTATATCTTCGATACGCGCCGTTTGCTCTAATTAGATTAGAGTATACAACACAAACATGGATTGAGGTCATGAACATAATTTACGAAAGGAAGCCTCAAATTAACGATAGCGAAACTACATACAATGAATTCATCAGATCAGTGATGAATAATAAATCCTTCAATAACTTTTTAATCTTTTCTCTCGTTATCTCATATTAACTACTGAATGAGAATATATTGATTTTGTTATTGAAGTCTAATTTATCCTCTTTAAAGATATTTTAGAATTAACAGAATCCTATACTTTCATAAATTGAATTGGATTTTAATTGCCCCCTTCTGTTAACCACTGTAACCATTTTATGGAAGAAGATTCGCTCTCTTCCACCTACTTCACAACAATTTCTAACGTATTTTCGTGAGATTGTCATAGATTGGCAATTATTGCGTTATTGGCTTCATCGGCCATTGCTCTATCGACAATTTCCGACAGTGTAAATAAATTTTCGATTATGGAATTAATGTAACGCCTACCTCAATTCAATTTTGCTATATTTTCAGATTTCAATTTAATAAAACGGTGCTGAATTCTGTTAAGTTCGACAAATGGTTATTGGCCTCTAAATTACACCGTTAAACTAATTTAGGTTATCACGACCCCACGTTCACGAATTTTATAAGTACATTAAACTATTTTCGAAGTTTTTTAACACTTGAATAATTTTTTTATATAACAAAGATGAAATAACAAAAATATCAAGTACATTGTGATCAAGATAGAGTTCATTTGAATTGAATGATAAAATCAGAATTTCTTTCTATGTAAAAAGAGTCTTTAATAAGAATACAATGTATATATGAATATATAAATATACTTTGCAGAAAAAACCAAATAAGACATTGTTTCATAATGAAAATATACAATTTAAAAGCTAATAAAAAAATTATTAAACTTAAAGGTGGGGCTTTGTGTCATCTTGTTCATAGAAGAGAACATATGCTTCTCTACTGACTAAAGATTTCCACAATATTATTAGCAATCTTGAATCATTATATTCGTGCCACTGTCCCGTGTAGGGATGTCGGTAAAATGCTGTGTAGTGACCATTATAAGTGGTTCCACAGTAATTTGATATAGCGTTGAGGTTGTACGTACAAGGTGCCACATTATCAGCCGCGTAATGGCTCATATCAAGCCTTTCTATTGGAAAATCTATTGCAATATTGAGTTTTCCACTAAATCTTTCTGTTTGCGAAAAGCTCTTCAGGTGAATAACCAATATTCTCGGAAATTTATGAATTGAGAATGATTTAGTGCATCGTCTTCGTTCCTTACATTTCGAACATGTTGGTTTCTCATCACCGTCGAGTGTTTCTTCTCTTGTAAACGAATCTAAACATTGTGAAAGTCGTAATTGACCTGTTCTTTGGGGTATCCTAAAGAATAAATCTCAAAAGGGATCGTAGGTAACTGAACAGTGACCACAGTGTGTGCACTTGATTGTTGATTTTAATTGACCTACAAAGTTATCCACAATCTTGGAGTTGTCCATTCTCGGATATCTCAACGAAGATTCTTGTGCTGTCTCAATGTCACAAAGTTTGTCATCAATTTCTGTTAATATTGGCTTTGGTTTTTCATATACCTTGTTGACATCTTCGTAGAGTCCTGCTAATAGGTAACGAAGAAACTCGTGTGCATCATGTTGAGTGTATCCCATGAACCTTGAAGTAAATCGCCGAATTAACCACTCTGTCTAAACCGTTTTCAGACCAAAGCTCTTGAATAACTTCAGCAAATGCTTTAATAAGTGCTCCTTGCATGCTAGATATGTTTATGTTGATATCTCTTATGTCTGCGTCTTTCTTTAGATATCCTGGTAGCCACCTTGTGTTTGATAGGCATTGGATAATACTATTCATGAAACATGTGTTACCAATATTTTTGAGGGCTTTGAAACCCAACGATTCTTGGGGAATGCCCTTTATGGATCTGATTGTGGAGATATTGTCAAGGGCTCTGTCGCCACTACTATCATTGTACGAATAATCTCGGATTCTATTATTGTCTTTCTCACTTGATCGGCGTGATAAGGAATTTGAATTGATGTTGTTTGCTATTGAATTGGATGTAGATATTGCGGTTTTGGAAAGTGGATGTCGATAGATCATTGATCTGGTTCACTTTGTTAATATATTCCTTGTTATCTACATAATTTTTAGACGTGTCCTTTTGTTCTTGTTGAGTCTCATCCCCTTCCTGATAATCTTTAATCGAAAATGGAATGTATGGAGGATTATTTTTAGTAAGGGAATTGATGTTTATTGATTCCTCAGTTACTACGACCCTATCGACTTCTGAACCATTATTTTTTTCTACGTCTTCATTCCCTTCCAATTTTGAATTTGACTGCAACACATCGGGGTTATTTTGACACTTGTTGGATACAATGTAATTTTTTTTTCTCACCGAAAAATTATAACTAGATTTTTTAACTCTGGTTGATATTGATTTTGTACTTATTGGTTTCACTCTATCAAATCGGCTACGGATGTGTGATTTCCGTTATCATCTTCATCATACAAATTGTCTATATTAGTATTGTTAGAGTATGCCAGTTAGTATAGATAACTTTCATTTGGTCGTTTACCTTTTTATTTGATGTCTTTAGGTCTATTGGGGGTGAACCAGTTTTATATTTTGTTTTGGTCAAAGATAATTTATTGTGTATAGGAATCATATCATTCTCTAGCATAGTCATCTTCTTCAGTATTCCTATGAATGGGACATTATCTGGCTGGTGGTTATCTATATTTTTCAATGATGATCTATATTTTCAAAAGTTTTCAAATTATTCTTGATTATAGTAGAGAGAGAGATACTTTTTCAACAGAATTTTCAGAAGGAAGACTTAAAACGTTATATGGAAAAGCAATAGATTTTCCCAGGTAGGAATAGAATTTTGTCTCACACATTCATCAATCAGATTGGATAGCGTTGAGGCACAAAGAGTCCTCGAAGCGTTTGGAACTCTTCTGATTACTGATCTTTGGCCCTTCAATTTTGCCAACTTGATATGAAAATTCGTATCTTTTATATCCTTATTTCCAAAACTTTCTTCTGTAATCGAACTTGTTTTGATGTGTTTTTAGGCTTCGCTCCTTTGAAAATTCACCACAGGTTTCACACTTCACTGTGACTGGCGCTGACATCAGGCTTATATCATATCGAAGTTGAAGTTATGCAGTCCACAAAAATTCTACCATTCGCTTCACGTTGTTAAATGTACATCATATAACAATTTCATTTCACCTGATCAATTTACAAAACAAACACTTGACAGAGGTAATATTCGTTTGCCAAATTTTTGATATAAATCGACGGTATATATTTTTATAGTTTTATTTTCGACTATTTAGAAACGGTAACGGAATCTCCATTTTCGGTAAATCAAAGTTCTTAAGTTCGCGCTTAACACTTTGAAATATTTGAATTTCAAAGTCTTTCAATGGAACATAACACCAATTATCGAGTTCAATCAGTAGGGCACCTTTTAATAATAGAGTATCTTTAGATTTACCACAAATCACTACAACGGTTTCAGATTGTTAAATTTAGCATACATTTAATCATTCGCAATTCACATCCATTTTCCATTTCTGCTTATCTGGTTGCCAAATTTTTGAATAAAATATAAAAAACTATTCTTTTTTCATATACATCATTGTTATACAAAAGCTTATTATAAGAAGTGAAAAACCGCGTCTGAACCCACGAACTTTATAATTCACGAAAATGAAGTAAAAATAATCATGTACTTTGTGTCCTTCTTAATACTGCAAATTCAATCCTATGGGGATAGTAAGGGATTGAAACTCAAAATAAGAGCATCTGTAAATTTGAAGATTCCAAAAATGCAACGGAAAAGTGGAAAAAAATAATGACAAGGATCAAGTCTACAACAAAATGTGGACGTAAGTATTGATGACAATAATAAAAAATTGGTTCTATAATAATGAAGATTGTGTTCCAATTTTAGGTGAAGACATTGATGTATAGAAGCAATCTGATGACATTGTGTATGTAAATGTTTTACCTTGAATATTGCTGAAAATGTGAATATTTGAGATGTAGTAGCTAATCATACAACAAATATTCCGAATCCTGAAATTAGGTTGATAGCAAAATTAGAATTGCATAACATAATCAAATTATAACCTACCTACATACAACTCTTGAAATTTTTCACTTACAATGCTGTGAATATTTCACAAAATAATAATACCTGTGATAATAGTAACGGAATATTTGCCGATTATGCAGTGGATAGAATCACATTAAATATTAGCAAGCAGTTAAAGTGCAGAAATCTATTCATTCTATATAATTAAATACGAATTGGTAGATTTTAATGATATTAGAAACTGTGTCAAAAATTAGAGAGAAACGTAATTATTTAGTCTGCTTAACAAAAGTAAGGGAAGTTTATTTAATATATATATATATATATATATATATATATATATATATATATTTATATATATATTAAATATGATTGTATTTTATATTATAATATGTTTTATTTATTTATGAAATTGTTTGAATACTATAATTTAGTTGCTCCACGTTTGGGAGATAAATTGTATATGAAATTTATATATGAGAATAATTATTTCAGTTGTGAATTTAAATTGAATATTAAATGTATCAATGCTTGTTACTATTGAAATATTACACTCTTGGGCTAGCTAATTTATATATATTTTGCCTTTAATTCCTCTTATTCATTATGCTATTTAATATCATGTGGTTTCATTTAATTCCTAAATTTTATATACACTACTCTTTAACTCAGTAGGGTTCTGGGCAAATCATAATAAAATCAACATTACTCATCAATGTAATTTATTTTATGTTATTGAAGAAAAGATAAAAAAAATTTGAAACACTGAAATATTACTTATATGTATAAAATATATTTGGCGCTTTATTTTATTGTTGGAGTCATATACCTATCATGTATAAAAATAATAAAAATAAATGATTATCCTTTTCTTACTTATTAAAAATTCTTATACTATAAAATAAAATAATGGATTTTTCTATATACATCTAAATTTCCACATCAAACAAACTTTATGTATATTATATAAAAAAAACTATTCATTCTTTTTGAGATGGCTTTTGCAGACTCATTTGCATAAGCGTTTGTAAACATTATATTTCTTCGAAAAGAATGAACCCCTGCGTTTAAAGTTGTTTAACTATTTGTAACTTTTTTCTTCTTGTTCTTATAAATAGGATTATTGAAAATATTCAAACAATGCTTTAGTTTTATTCGGTTCGTGAAATGGAAAGGATATTTGAAATATTTATCTACTTAATTTCGATCTTTTCAAAAATTATTTTAACGTATTATAACAATTGTGCATGTGATAAAAAAACTGAAATTAGTTGTGGTTTGTTGTTTTGTGGAAAGTTTTATATATATGTAACTGGAGAACATTCAACATGACAGAAATTAATACATATATCTACAAATTTGATAATGGTAAGTTTTTTACGTTTCCTGGTTTATTATATTCATTTTAAAACCTTTATTACCAGGTGTTTATGATTTTAAATTTCACTTTACTATTATTTGGTACCAAATATCACTAATTAAAACACACCACAGACCCTGTTCTTTTCGCCAAACGACGCCTTCAGTTGTGACCATCCATGACGCTTTCCCGCTTCAGGTGGCAATCTCCCTTCTTATAATTATCGGGTGATAACTATATTACTTGGCTTGACTTTGTTTTACACAGATTTGTGTTTACACTCATTTTAATTACAATTTACTTTTTATATTTTTTATTCATATGTATTCACACTTATTACTTGATAATTTTATAACAAAGAACTGGATCACATTCAATTTACCTCTTGCTTCTTTCGTTACCAACGCTTAACTGCCCATCGCGGGTCTTTTTATCCGCCAAAACCCTTTCTATCGTTCATAACCGGAAGCTGGCAATGTTCTAGAAAAATCTTTGATTATTGTTCACCTGTCACTTTGTTTATTAATGTTTTTATGGTTTTTCTGATTTAAACTTGTTATAAAATATTGTTTTTATTCACTATAACCTTATCGTCATTGATTTAATTCACTAACATCTTATTATTATTGTTTTTTCATATTATTGATTATTTGAAATCTTCCGATTGGTCAATGCAAATATATAATTTTCATACTTCCTACAACCTATATATTTACATAATATACATGGATTCAGTTCATTTCTTATTTTGTTTTATATTATTACATCGATACATATAAATTAGGTCGGTGATCATTTATTTTTATTCTTATATTTTATATTCAATTACATTTTATGTTGGTATACTTGTCTCAACTGTTATTTTTCGTATTGGTTTTTGACATTTCCTGTAATTACAGTTTTCTACTTATATTATTTTGTTTCCTATTAACTTCTATGATTAAAATATTAACTAACATATCTTATTTATATATATATATATATATATATATATATATATATATATATATATATATATACTAATTCTAAATGTCATTTATTGATCAATTATCGTAGCACTATTGATTTTATTATTACCATCCTATTTATTCTTTAAATATAAGCAGATGCTTTGGGTGTCTAAAATTCCGTGTGGCGTTACGTTATTTTATTGATCTTCGTTTGCTTGTTAAGTTCTGTCTAAGGTTGTTTTTTGAAATACAGAATTATTTTGAAACTGTTTTATGAATAATTGTTTATGAATTCTTTTTATTTTTATTCATTTTCTCTGTGATTATGCCCATTGATTGTAATTGATTATGTTGTTATATAGATATTTTATTAATTTTGGTACTTTATTTACAAATTATTTTTATTGATAAATATTATTGCTTTATCCTTCATTTGATATTTTATGAATGTTATGTGCTCGTTCTATCAACAACAATATAAATGTATATATATATATATATATATATATATATATATATATATATATATATATATATATATATATATAAATTTTTACTTGCTCTTGTGACTAGTTTTTATGTTTCCAAGTTGATACACTTCCAAGTTTATTCACATAAGTTGAACGTTGTACTTTATTCAGTCAACTGTGAATTGAAATTTAGATTATTGTTGTGAATATTGGGACAATTGGTATGATTCAGGCGCGTAGTCTTCCGAGAGAAAATGCGGGCGTGTTCTAAGTCAGTGAAAATGTCATTTCGCTGCTTCTCCGTAGACATAGAGCAACTGGAATGATGAAAGAGAGACCTAGAAGTCAACGACCAAGTTACTATCACAGCACAAGATCGTTTTCATCCAGTGTTGATCAGTAGAGTAGCTTTGAGTACTTGTCTACTGGTCAGATAATGTAACAGAGTCTTTTGAAATTTTCTAGTTTAGAAGAATATCCGTGGTTAACTTATGTTCACGACGACTTTCGAGAAGACTTCCTCCAAAACAAATTCATTAGTGTTGGTTATGGATGGTTTTCAGATAGTTGGCGTGTTTGTGTATAGACTCTTCCTGGAGTTTCCAGAAATCGAAGACCAGTGCTGAATGTTCTTCTGTTCAGAGGTTGTATTTACTATCATTAATAGGAAAAAATTTCAATGTCTTCAAGAAATTGTATAGTTTTAGTTAGTTCAATGGAGGAATTTATTATTTCTTTCAATATAAGCTGTGCGATCCGGTATCATGGATCTCCAGTTCGATAGCTCCTATGAGGAGAGTAAAGAAGTTCAGGACAGTACAATTTACCCCAAAATAATGCTTGATTTCGGGTTTTAATTAAGAAGATGTAAAAATTCAGTTACTTCAAAAAAATTACCGGCAACGAATACAGATTCACTCTAATTAACGAGAGCATGAAGGCGTTCACGATTACAAATGTTTGTGGTTCGGGTTGTCTACCTCGCGGAAAAATAATTAAAATTCAAATCTAATGGAATCCAACATACTCCCCCACTAAAATGCAACTGACAAAGGGGCATTTTTACAAAAAAAACATATAACAAAATAAAAATGAATATGGGACTGTTGAACAAGTTCCATTAATAAATTATGTACAAGAAAAATAATTACATAATCTAGATAGGCAACGGACACAGCTTGACTAGGGGTCGCCGAAGAGGCCCTTTTGGGGTAGTTACATCCGCAACCCTTATAATTCCGTTCTGTACCGGGAATAATTCGATATGAGGCCTAAACGCCACTGCGAGGGAGGGAGATTGTCCTCTCTTATCAAAACCATTGTCCCTACTTCGACGGGTTTCAAATTATCCGGATTATCCGAAGGAATAGGATTCTGTTGCAATGGCTCGAAGACAGCCGAAAGCGGCTAAAGATTCAAAAAATGGCCCGGAGTTAAAACAGACAAATCATTAGGGTCTGAACTCGTGGAAGTCAGCGGTCTAGAATCAAGATAGGATTCGATCTGAATTATAACGGTATCAAGTTCCTCATATGATAAAAGCTGATCAACTATAACCCGAGCTAAATGCGTCATTACAGATTCAATGCCAGCTTCCCACAAATCTCTAATGTGTGGTGCAGAGGCAGCATTGAAATGAAACGAAATATTTTCATTTGACTCAGAATTTTGCATATGCTTAAGGTAGTTAGCCGCACCAATAAAATTACTACCGCAATCTGAGTACAAGTTCTTAACTTTACCACGACGAGCTATAAAACGTTGCAAAGCTAAGAGGAAAGTTTCACTGGATAAATCAGATGCTACCCTCTAAGTGAAGAGCTTTGGTGGCCAAGCAAATAAAGAGGCACAAATACACCTTACAAGATTTAGCCCCTCGGTAGCGCGTCATAACAACAGAAAACAGACCACAAAAATCAACGCCAGAATTAAGGAAGGGTTTATTCTGGGAAATTCTTACTAAAGGTAAATTACCCATAACAAGTTGGTAATGCGGAGGATTTTGCTTCCAGCATGAGATGCATTCAGACAAAACCGAGCGTATAGCTCGCTTAGGAGACAAAATTCAAAAATATTGGGCAAGTAAAAAATGCACGGTATCTTTTATGATAATAGTCGATGAGCAAATAAGTTAATCTACTTGCGCGAGGTAATATACAGGGACCCGTAATACCTTTCGATGATCAATAGAACAAAACAACTTTCGAAAAGGTTTAGAAAATCCGTTTCCCTCTAACTCTTTCTCGAAATATCCATATTGAGTATATTTACCTGAAAGCATCAGTGACTCATAAAGTTCATTGGAACATAATGGACCCGCTTTTTTGCAGGGGAAACTTTGAATTGTGAACAAATCTCAAAATCCAAGCTAGAAGACGTTGAATAAACACAAATTCAGAATTGTTTTGTAGCAACGTTTCAAAAACATTACCATCGGCGTAACAAACCAAGGTTATTTTTCGCGTCTCCTCAAACATTCCGGCATAATCAGAACAAGGAAGGGACGCGTCTGGTAAATGAGTGGAATTATGAAGGAACTTGGGACCCGCGAACCAATGAGACTGCTCCAACATCCACGCCGGTAAAAAACCTCTGGAAGCCGAATCAGCGGGATTATGAGCAGAAGGAACATGGAACCAACTATCAGAAGGCACGCGTTCCTGTATATAAGCTACTCGATTGGAAACGAAGGTCTTCCATCGATGAGGAGAGGATTTTATCCAACCGAGGGCAATCTCAGAGTCGGACCGAGCCACTAACTTCTCAATTGTAAGTTTAACTTCTAGAATTCTGACTACAAAAGGCAAGAGTTTGGCCAGTAACACAGCGGCAGACAACTCCAAACGGGGAATACTCAAAGTGCGAATGGGAGCCACTTTCGACTTCGCACATACAGAAAAGACACGAATCTGACTAACTAGCACAAAACGCAAATAAATGACCGCAGCATAACTCTTCTCACTAATGTCAAAAAATCCATGCAGCTCACAAGTAGCATAGCTTGACACGGACATAAAACGAGGTACTTGAAGATGCACAAGGGATGAAAGCTGTTCCTTATATTAGTTCCTAATATCACAAGTTATTTTTGGAGGAGATTCATCCCAATTCGTTCCAGATAACCACAAACGTTAAATAAGATGCTTAGTGAACAAAGTCATGGGAGCGAGAAAACCTACAGAATCAAATACTCTGGCAAATTCTGACAACATACTTCGCTTAGTACAAGAGTTGGAAGGAAAAACAATCCGTTTGTGGATTCCATACAAGACCAAGGATTTTTAAAGGAGAAGAACAGCTATCATTATCAGAAGAAATGGGTTTTCTACCTATATGAGACTCAGGCAAACCATCTAGTGAGCGTTAATCATTACTGAACCACTTGCGCAATTCAAATTGACCTCGGGCTAATAATGATATTAACTGGTTTCGAAGATCTTGCGCCATTTCTAAAGTATCAGCACCACCAACGATATCATCAACGTAAGTGCTGTTACGTAATACTTCAGTGGCAAGGGGAAACTCCCTTCCTTCATCTTCACACAGCTGCAACAAGGTATTTAAAGCCAGAAAAGGGGCTGACGAAACATCATAGGTTACTGTCAACAACCGGAACTCCTGCAAAACTTCATCAGGAGAAAACCTAAATATGATCCTTTGATAATCAGAATGAGTTTTATCAACTCGTATTTGCCTATACATCTGTTTGATATCAGTAGATAAGACATATCTAGGAAGTCGGAAACCCAACAAAATAGTAAAAATATCCTGCTGCAGCTTTTTCCCAGTAAGCAAACACTGATTCAGAGAATTCTGATTAGCAACCTGCGCAGAAGCGTCAAATAACACTCTTAATTTGGTAGTCAAACTATCAGGACTTACTACAGCATGATGAGGAATATAGTAACAAAACATGAGACGAGAGTTCTCTGACACAGCCTCCATGTGGTTAAGATCCAAATATTCTTTCATGAAGGAATAATATTCCTATACAGAGAGGACCTTCTTAAAAGTATTTTCTCTAGAGAGACAAAACGACTGACAGCGAATTCATCCATCCCTGGAAAAACAGGAGAAGGCTCACGAAAAGATAAAGCGACAGTATAACGACCATTGTCATCTTGACAGACATTATCAACAAAGTTTTTTTCACAAAGAACATCATCAGGAGAAAAACATTCTACTTGAGGAACAGATTCTAAACTGCAGAACTGCTGAACAGACTCCTCCAATGAAACAGGTTGATCATTATGACAAAACAATGATGTGGCCAACGTCATAGGAGCAGAGTTGCAAGTACCCATAAGCACGTATCCAAAAACGGTATTAACAGAGTCCGGCGTCCCAGCAGGAGCCCTAACTTTGCCATCCAACAAAATCTGAGAGAACATGTCAGCTCCAGGCAGCACCTGAATTTTACCAGGTAGATAAAAACGGGGATCGGCCAACTTCAAATTAGCTAAGTGGCAGCAGTGCTCAATATACAAACTAGCAACAGGTAAATCCTCACCAATTTTCGGCAAAACAAACGTCTCATAGTTAAAAACAGGAACAATTGTGGTAACCGAGCATTATTAACTTGTTGGACCGATTGAGGAACGACAAACTTACTCTGCTCGTCTTCATTTTCAAACAATTAGCTTTGATTTGAAAATAATCATTCATAAATTGTCCACGAAGGAATTCCTCACATTCTAATTGGGCTTCAGTACCATCAGCACCCAACAGATAGGAAAAAATGTCACTCACCTGAGGTTTTATTTTCCCACTAACTCTTAGAAAACTTTTCTTCAGAGAGCTCTCTCCAATGCAGCTTCGTTCACCATAACAGAAAACGTCTTTTTGTAAATTTCAGAGTAAAAAAAAATAATTGAGAATTACCGCACACGAATCTTATTGTTCCTCACCACACAATGGTTAGCTGAAGTCTGTGTAGGTTTTCGAAAAATTAAAATGAAGCTCTAATGCATGAAGGCAACCATGATCACAAATGTTTGTGGTTCGGGTTGTCTACCTCGCAGGAAAATAATTAAAATTCAAATCTAATGAAATCCAACATAAGATTCATATTATTTCTCTGCCTGACACCTCTGAAAAGTTATTTGATGTGGTCACTGAATATAAGCAGACTTTTATATTAAAAAATACGCAAGTTTATAATTTACAATTATTTGGTATTTTTAGAAATTAGAAAACCACAATAACTTCTTGAATCTCGTGCATTCTAATTATTATTTCTTGAAAAACTTATCCTGATTAAGAAATTTACGAGATTTCGTGTACAGATTATAAATAAATATTCTTGTGAATATTTTATTTAAATAGTAATACCATTTTGCATTGCGGTTCTGCTCGTTCTGTTGTGCGCTGAAGAGAGGTTATGGTGATATGACACACAGTAAATGAGGAAACTTAGCTGGTTTATTAACCTATTTTATCCTTCTTTCGCGTCAAAGTAATTTTATAAAAACCAACTTAATTTCAAGCAGACATTGTGTCCATTGTTGCAGTTATAAAACATTTCTTAAATTAATTTGAACTACTAACTTATCAGTTGTTTATTATCTGGTGGATGGCGCCATAAAAATAATTTTAACTTCTTCAACGAAGGGTTGTAGGCTGACAAATCTGAAGGTTTTCCTGACCACAATATATGTACATATACCAGTAACTACCGGACTTACTTCCGCAGAAACCGTAATTGCACTGCATGTTAATTTTCAATTTCCTTGTTTCTCATTTTGTTTAATATAATTTCAACACTAGTATTACCGAAAATGATTCAATCAATTCAGCCAATTCTCTGCAACTAACAGATTTTACAACCAGATTTTGACCCTTTGCCAAAGAAAATACTAATGAATACTAAATCTGAGAGCATAATTTGGTAATTGATAAAAACCAGAGCTAATTATAATACTTTTTCACCAGAGTATCTATGAGACAATTTGCAATGCGTGCATAGTATATGAATGTACTTATCGTAGTCCATTACCGAAGCTGGCGCCATTATAATTGTGTAATCCGAGCTCCTTAAGACAACCGATTTCCCATTATCAAAATTCTCCACTTCCCCCCGCTACGCCGCATACTCTATCGTTTCCGTTCCACTTAAAACAGCTTTAATCCCGAGTTTGATCATACCGGATCTCCGTCCTGACACAACCAGCTTTTGTCTCCTCGCATTCAATCGGCTTCATTATGTTTTCAAAAAGAGAATACACCATCCCATTTCATGTCGTATTCTGTTTGCTATAAATACTAATCAAATATGCTTGAATAAGTCCAGGGTCTGACAGTAATGTAATATTATCAGATGTTTATTTTTCGGTTGTTGACAAATTTGATAAAATCGATTACGCAGTAGACTGTGGATTTTGTTGATACACTTTAAACGTATTCTGGATTCATATCCTTGAACCTAACATATCATAATCTATCAAAATTTATTGAATATTTCAGTAATCACAAGAATTATGAGATTTGAGACAAGCGAAGTTCACAGTTGTGTTTTATAGAAACTATTGTGAGGAAAACGTTCAAGTGTACCCACAGTAAAAGTTTAAAAATACTGGCTAGCATCAGTATTTACGATTAAATTTGAACCTAACATATCATAATCTATCAAAATTTATTGAATGTTTCAGTAATCACAAGAAATATGAGATTGAGACAGGCGAAGTTCACAGTTGTGTTTTATAGAAACTATTCTTAGGAAAACGTTCAAGTGTAACCACAGTAAAAGTTTAAAAATACTGGCTAGCATCAGTATAACCGACTAAATTTGAAACAAATAGGGTAGTCGCACAGTGTTGTGTATAAGTAGACTTCTGTTCTTTCAGTTTATTGAATCACTTTGTCGATTTTTCCTCCATTGGAGATGTTTCAGACCATGCTGGCTCCATAACCCAGTAAAATCAAAAGCCCGTTACGAGAAGTTACCTTTTTCATTTTACAAAAGTACTTAATATCAGCTGCATGTAGTTTACCTTTGAGTGATTTTGTAAGAACCCAGTTTTCACATCCTTATGTAGTTCTCTCAGGTTTGCTACTATTGTAGCTTTCATTATTTCTTTTTTGTAGGCACTCGTTTCATTTTTGTTCCTTTATTTTTGCCTGAGTCGGTATTTGCTCAGTCGACCATCTTTTTTTATTTCCTCCTGTGGTAGTCACTCCGCAAACATATTTGCACGTTTGTAGGATTACTGACTTTAATGATTTCCATATTTGTTATAATTCTATATTTGCAAATTCTCCAAATAATTTTTCCGTCAATTCCTTATATATTTTCACTTTTTCGTATAGCCTGTATGGCTACAACAGAATAAAAGAGATATGAGAAATAACCAAATTTGTAATAACTAATAATAAGTGTAAAAAGTTTGATATAGTTTTAAAAATTCAGACCTCATAACCTCAGCCTTCTATGGAGTGGGATGTAGGATCTATTCAAATTGACTTTGGTGTTTAAACAAAAGTTGTTGACTAACAGTTCAATATTAATGTATATCTCCTCAAGAACATCTAATCTATTGAAATATATATTAGTTACCTCAGGTAAAAATTTTGAATGTCTATTAGGACAAAAATTATGATTATTGAGTCTCAAATGATGTCCAAAAGAAGATTCCTTACTTGGGTTCAAATGTTCAGATAGACGAGTTTTCAAAGCTATACAAGTTCTACCCCTATGTAGGCTGCTTCACAGTCACCACATTCAAGTCTATATATACCACTTTTTATAAACTTATCAATTTTGTCCATGGAATTATCAAAATGTCTACCTATAGTATTATAGGTTCTGAAAGAAATACTAATATTTTCCATATACTTGTTAATACAACTAACTATTTTGTTTGGAATATTATTATTCATGAAAAGAATGGATATAAATATATCAGAAGAATTCACTTTTGGAACCGCCAAATTATTCTTCTTCTTCTTAACGTGCCGTCTCCTTTAAGAAGGTTGGCTATCATCATGGCGATTATTATCTTTGAAGCTGCGGATCTGAACAAATCAACAGAGCTACTGTTGTACCACTGCCTTAGGTTGTTCAACCAGTAGATGCGTCTTCTTCCTAAACTTCTTTTACCCTGTATTTTTTCTTGTATAATAGTTTGCAACAGTGTATACCTCTTCCCTCTCATCACGTGGCCCAGATATTGCAATTTTCTGATTTTGATTGTGTTGATTATTTCCTTCACCTTTCCCATTCTTCTCAATACCTCCTTGTTCGTTGTTCTGCTCACCCAGCTTATTCTGAGGATTATTCGATATGCCCACATCTCGAATGCTTCCAGCCAGTCAGTGTCGCACTTCTTAAGCGTCCAGGCTTCCATTCCATGTAATAGTACTGGAAATATGTAGCATTTAAGCATTCTGATTTTAAGATGTAGACTAAGATCTGGTCTGCTTAATGCATTCCTCATTTTATTAAACACTGTTCTAGCCTTTCTAATTCTTGATCTTATTTCTTGTGAGTAATCATTATTGTCATTTACAGTTGTTCCCAAGAACTTGTATTTGCGGACCTTCTCCACTGGCTCCCCTTTGATCCATAATGTTTCTCGCTGTTATTAGTGTTTTGTGATTGTCATGAATTTAGTCTTTTTGGTGTTAAGTGTGAGCCCCCTTTCTCCGCTGATCCGTACTACTAGGTCTATTAGCCTTTGCAGTTCTTCCAGGGTTTCTGCTATTAGTACTGTGTCATCCGCGTATCTGATGTTGTTTATAACCTTCCCATTAACTTTCACTCCCGTTGTTTTTTGATTTTCGAGTGCTTCTTGTACTATATCTTCTGAAAACAAATTGAAGAGTAATGGTAAGAGCACGCATCCCTGTCCTACTCCACGTCTTATTTTTATCTCTTCTGAAAGTTCATTTTGCACCGAAACTTTGGAAGTTTGCTTAAAATAGAGGTATGTTATTAACCTGATATCATTCCTGTCAATATTTTTATCTCTCATGAGTTTTATGAATTGATTATGGCGGACTTTGTCAAAGTTTGTCGAACTTTTGAATAAGACGGTTCTAATAAATGAATAAATCCTATTTTCATTCTTATGATGAAGCAGTGATCAACTCAGCCGATGTTGCTGAACATCCCACCGCTGTCACCACTTTAATAAATGGGTAAATCCTATTTTCATTCTCATGATGAAGCAGTGATCAACTCAGCCGATGTTGCTGAACATCTTACCGCTGTCACTACTCTAATAAATGGGTAATCCCTATTTTCATTCTTATGATGAAGCAGTGATCAACTCAGCCGATGTTGCTGAATATCCCATCGCTGTCACCAGTGTAATGATTTGGGGTCGATTTTATCTCTCTGGTTTTCTTTTTCTCTGGTGGTAGTAACCGGAAGGATCCTACTGTATACTCCTATCCTAGAAAACGTTGCAGCGTGCTGTTACCGGTCCCTTGCGGCACAAAATTTGGAACCAATAATCTCCCGGTGGGTTACCTCGAGGGAAGTTTTTTTTTTCCTGGCACGAGCGATCAAGGTCTTCGTGGGGCCTATTGGGCTTATACAATGTGCCAAGCGTGAGTTAGAAATGCAGGTCGAGTCAGCCCGTTCTATTCGCTGGTACGAGGATAAGGGCTGTGGTTGAAGGAAATAAACTGGAAGGTCATGTATGTACAAGTATATATTATAAAAAGATAGTAGTGAGTCATACATAACAACAAAGTTTTGAAATCGAATAAAATATAATAACTAGGCTATCTCATGAATTTTTGGATGTCCTATATAATACAAGACAACAAAATATCGAGCAGGACATTTGGAATTAAATCAGAATAAAATACGGTATTCTATACACTATAGTAATTCATATAAACAATAGAATTCTTAAGTCGAATAAAATAATTATGATTCCCGTGAAATTGGATATCCTGTAGAATATAGTAAATAATGAAAAAACCTTCGGCGATATGTGGATATCCTGTACAACAATACGGTAATAAAATATCGGACGAGACTTTTCTTTTTTGGAATCAAATCAGAGTGAATATGATACCTTGTACAATATAATATCCTTGCACGAATGCAGAAAACAAATATATAGGGAGATTATCCTCGAACATACGATATCTCCTATAAATTTTAGACTAGAATTGGTGGGTGAGGGGCGCAGATGTAAATAGTACACTCAATATAGCCGAAAATATGGGTTTCCTTACCTTTTGGGACACCCGGTTAAGTCAAATGAAGAATATGATAGAACAGGTCAATACAGTATATAAAAATTATTTATACGATAAAAACTTACGCTTTGGAATATCACAAATCACAACTACACAATATTACTGTTGACGGTAAAGGGGCCGTCCGTACTTAGACTGGCCACTTAGGGAGAGTTACTGTCTCTCTCTCTAGATTCAAAAATTCCTGTTATTTATTCTAACATTACCTCGTCTATGCCCTTGTGTGACGGTTAATTTTATATTTCATTATTTCAATTTGTAACGTATAGTTTAGATTTATTGATAAACAAAGCATGGCAAAACCATCAGCTGTGGTGTTTATTAATCTTGTTAATTATAACAAAATTGTTTGTATCAATTTCTTTCCTGGAGGTCAACATTTATTATTTATTTCGAATTGAGAAAAATTTGTCTATATAGGGCGTTCTTGAAATTTTCTATGTCATATCTCGTGTTTATTACACGGTTAATGACGTGTGGACTGTATAGGTTATTAACTGCTATCTGTTTCAAAATATTTCCTTCTCGATCATAATTCAATTTTCACGAAGGAACATTCAAAAGTCTCTGGATGTAACCATTAGAAGCCGCAATCTTATGTTGGTGTGGATCACTACAGTAACTTGGAAAAACATGATCCGATAGTGTAGTTTTTCTTTATATACTGTACAGGTATATACTGTGAGTAAATTTGATGGAATATTCAAAAATTGTGATGCCGAAGAAATGCAATTTATCGTTGTTCTCAACCTCAAGCGTAAATTTAATCTTAGGGTGCATTTGATTCCTTTTATACAAAAGACTATTTGCTGTATTCAACTTTTGATCCAAAAAGACCAAAGAAAGAATGACAATGAACAGATGATGGTCGACATGGGACAATCTAAACGACGGCACCTTAACTCAAGGGATAATGATACATCAACCCCACTTATTCAAGAACAGAGACAAAAGGTAAAGAGTAACAAATCTGAAGTGTAGGTTTTCTGTATATACTGTATATGTATATAATGTAGGTAAATTCGTTGGTACATTTAAAAATTTTGATGCCGAAAAAATGCAATTTATCGTTTTTCTCAACCTCAAGCGTAAATTCAATCTTAGGGTGCATTTGATTTCTTTTAGACAAAAGACTGTTTCCTGTATTTAACTTTTGATCCAAAAAGACCAAAGAAAGAATGACAATGAACAGATGATGGTCGACATGGGACAATCTAAACGACGGGACCTTAACTCAAGGGATAATGATACATCAACCCCAAGAACAGAGACAAAAGGTAAAGAGTGTAACTCGAACGAGGAGTCAGACTTAAAGACAATATTAAGCCCCGTATAATGGAAATAGAACTCAACCAATAAGTTAAACAACTCGTCAAGAAATAAACCACTAAATGAGGGACAAAACCTTCACTTAGTTTGTTAAAAGATTTAAAAGTATGAACAAAAATGAAGAAAAGTCCAGAAAATTGAAATCACACCAAGCTACAACAGATAAAGAGGAATAAAGTATGCAATTGTAAGTGGCAACTAGTTGACTACGCTTCATTCCTGGCATCTTATGAATGTTAATTCACATTAATCCCTCCATAGGTTGAATTTTAACACAATTTTAATTGAAAATTTTAGTATGTATACCTACCACTGAATTGACCTTGGATGATGATGGATATTTTTTATGGATAAATGTTTGTAATGTTTGACGAGTAAGTAACCACTCTTAATTTTTTTAACCTTTTTAACTTTATACACTCTTTTATTTTGGAATTTATTATTAATCTATTGGTTTACTCACTCACAGGTAATCACTGATGATGACTTAACAAACGAAAGCGCTATGCTACGATTTTTGAAACTAAAATATTTGACAAGAAATACAATTTTTTTTCAATTTGCAAATGAGAGTTCACGGCCATAATGCAGACTCCAGTTACTTTTGGTTGGAATCCGTCATCAGAAAATGATAGTTTAGCATTAAACAGTTTTTCTCCGTTTTAGGCATCCAAATTATGAAATAATAGTAAATTTTTCAAATAAAACTTGAAGATAATCAAATTTTGAATTACTTTTGTTTAAAATATTTTTTTAAAAACTGTATAGTTTATTCTGCTTTGGGCTGGACACATGCAGCGAGAAACTACGTGCGTGGGTCCCGCCCTACAGCCAAAAACATTTTTTTTTAAATATGTAGTGTAGTGAGATTCACTGACCTATTACGGAACAAATCAAAAGTTTCTATTTAGTTTTTGGTATCACTGTCAAAAACTTGACTTGTATCGCCTGTGAGGAAGTCTTGTGCATTTTTTCATTTCATTTTGCAGATACAGACTCAAAATGCCAAAAGATGCCAAAAAAAAATAGTATAATGAGAAACATGATATATGTAAATGGTTTGTTGGCATTGAATCCTAGTTAAGGCAGTAATGATATTCTTGATTACCCCACACGCATTTTTAATGGGGATGAAACGTCTTTTATCTTGTGCCCAAAAGACGAAAAAGTTTTAGCAGTAAAAGGCAGTGGAAATGTTTATCACATCGATCATTTTTTATAAGCTAACCTCACCGTAATTATTACTTGCTCGGCATCTGATGACGTTACCCCAGCTATGATCATTTACCCCTACAAAAGATTGTCGTCTGATATATTCAAATCAGAACCATGAGAATGGGGCGTTGGATGTAGTGAGACTGGGTGGATGAAGAGTGAACGTTTTCACAAATACATAGGCAACGTTTTTCATGAGTACCTTGTTCAGAATAATACGAAATTTCTCATAATTTTATTTGTTGATGGTTATCTAACCCATTTAACCCTTCAAGCTAGCGCATTCTATTTCAAATCAAAGATAATAATAGTGGCCTTATATACGATATGATTGTGTTATTTTATCTTTTGTGTTTATTGATTGACAAAAAGTCAGCTGACAGCGCTTCTGATGTATTCGCATATTTTTGACAGATAAATAAATGGTGTCAGTTATATTTTCTCGTACTTATTTTAATTAAATAGTAGTTTTACAACACAATAGTGGCGACGAGGAAAAGAAATGCCTGAAAAGGGATATCTACAGAAACTTAAGAAGACACGGGCTGTAATTGAAGGCCAATTCAAAAAGGCCAAAAGACATGCAGAAGGAAACCCTACATTGAATGAGTTTAGAGTCAAGCTAAATGATATTGCAGAATAATGGGATCATTATAAACGAATTCAAGATAGTATTGATTCTTCAACTGATGAAAACGAGTTAGACAACGAAATATAATGTAGATGCAATGTTGAAGATGAATACTTACAACTTACAGCTAAATTACAGGACTTAATACAGAATCTGAAACCTGCTAGTTCAATTACTATACCTTACTCATCTTTCGATCAAACTGTTTGTACCTCACATGGTTTTACACCAGGCAGCATCAATTTCACTCCTTATAATCCTGATGAAACGATTACAAATTTTATTAGAAAACTAGAGGTATTTCTACATCTAAAGGGTCAACAAATTGATGATAAAAGTGGGGTTTACACATTACTGCACGCCCGAGTTGCACCAGCAGCTTCATGTTATCTGTTCTCCTGAAAATCCATTGTCAAAAAACTATAATGAGTTAGTACATCTACTACAGGATTTTGTTGATCCACAGTCAAGCCAATTTGCTCTACAACTCAAATTTATTTCTAGAACACAACACGAACATGAATCTGTAAACGATTTTTCAGTAGCTCTCAAGAAAATGACGATTAACTGCGACTTTAATTGTGGATGTGGAAAGTCCGTGGCAGAAATGTTTCTCAAATAACAGTTTATTCGTGGGATTAATGACATAAATATTCGAACGAGATTGCTTCAAGATCGATAGAAACGCACATACCAAGATATAGTTAACATAGCTTCGGCTATAAAGTTGGCCAAGTCAGAAAGTATTAGTATGCATAATAAAACTACAGAACCAGTTGGTTTGAATTAAATCGACACCAGAAATGTCAGTGACAGAAGGAATAACAATACAAGGGACGACACGAATAGACAAACGCCTCTCAGCCCACAATCTCCAAGGTCAGGAATCGATAAAGTTAGAGGCAAATGTTGTAGATGTGGTTCTTCTTCGCACAGGGCTAATCAATGTCGATTTATAGATACAGAATGTCGAAAGTGTAGAAAAGTTGGACACATTACAAGTGTATGGTTACAGAAAAAATCTCAACTATTGGTATCCACAAATGTAAGACAACATCAAACTGAAAATGGATCTGAAAATAGTGAAAACAAATATGAAATAACGTTCTTAGTGACAAGTGTAATGGAAAATTTATGGTTGAGATTAGCATAGAAGGAAAACCTGTACCCATGGAATTAGATACGGGAGCAGCCCTTAGTACAATATCTTACAGTAAGTTTAAAAAACTGAATATACCTCTGAAAATATTTTCAACAAATATTGAACTTCGCACTTATACTGGAGAAGCTATCAAACCAAGTGCGATCACATTTGCTAAATGCATGTACAAGACACAGACATTTATAGGAGAACTGTATCTTATTGATCAAAATGTTGATGTAATATTCGTAAGGGACTGGCTACGAGAGGTCAGCTTAGACTGGGGTGAAATCAAAAGTCTGAAAACAACTCAACCTTCAAATCTGACAAACATTTCAAGTGAATTAAGTGATATCTTTGATAAAAAAATCGGTGAAATACCTGAGTATTTGGGACAGTTTAGGCTTATCGATGATGCTACACCAATTTTAATTAAGCCAAGACAGGTACCATTTTCCCTCAAAACTGAAAAAGAAAACGGACTTTGACGAATGCGACATAATAACAAAAGTTAAACACTCTGACTGGGGTAACCCTATTGTGCCCGTTGTCAAGCCAAATGGCCAAGTGCGGATTTGTGCTGACTATAGAGTTACAGTGAAAAAAGTCATAAAGGATGGAAACTATCCGGTACCTACAATAGAAGAGATTTACTCACAAATGAATGGAGGAAAACTATTTTGCACCTTGGATATTAGCAACGCGTACTTTCACATGAGAATTAATGAAGAAAGTGAACTCATGCAAACATTAAGTACACACAAAGGACTGTACAAAGTGAACCGCCTTATGTTTGGGGTAAAAGTAGCACCTTCTCTTTGGCAACAGTTTATGGGCAAGACCTTACAAGGACTAGAGGGAATACAATGCTTCTTTGACGACATTATAGAACAGGGTGAAACGTCTGACGAATCAATGACAAAATTACGTATCGTCCTACAACGCTTAAGAAACGCCAACGTAAGACTGAACTAGGATAAGTGCAAATTATTTCAAACCAGTATACAGTATATTGGACACGTTATTGACACTCAGAGACTCCACAAAACAGAAGATAGCATCCATCATGAACAGTAAGAAACCAGAGAATATTAATGAACTTCGGAAATTCCTTGGTCTAGCAAACTATTATAATAAATTCATATAAAACTTAGCCACGATCCTCCACCCACTCAAAAATCTACTTCAAAAGAACAAACCGTATATATGGACATCCAAATGTGAAGATTGTTTCCGAAGGGTAGAATCAGAGATAGGAAGTGATAATGTTCCCGTTCACTACAACCCAGATTTGCCCTTAGTACTTGCAACCGACGCATCCCCCTATTGTGGACTAAAAATTTTTTCCCCTACTGCTACGGTTGTAAATTTACCTTGATTACAGACCATAAACCGTTAGTGTCCATATTTAACCCTACAAAAACACTTTCATCGATATCTGCTACCAGACTATTCAACTACGCACACTTTCTGTCTGGTTTTGATTATAACATCGAATACAGAAGAACCTCTGATAATGCTAACGTTGCTTTTTTTTCTCGGTTTCCTACAGAACACACTTCACGTAACCTGGTGAATAGCTGCAGCTGGTTTGAGCTTAGTCAGATTGATTCACTGTAAGTTGATAGTGAAGTGATTTGTAGAACAACTGCTCAGGACAAGAATCTACAACAAGTGCACTCAAAAAGGGAGAATCAATAGAACAGTTTGGTTTTCACGACAACGAACTTACCCTGCAAGATGGATGTATGTCGGGGAGCGAAGACGGGCAGTAAGCTAAGTGGACTGTATTAGTTTTTGGTGAGGTGGTTGTTGACGTTTAAGTGCACTATTCTGTCTCCGCTGACCACGGAAGGTTGAACAATACCAATAAAAAGTCAGTTTAATTTCAAATGATCTTTAATGATACCACTTAGAAAGTAGAAAGACCATATAAGACAAAATAAATAAATATGTGAAAAGTTATCCACAAGAATTGTTCTTGCCAATATTTGGCAACACTGTGATTTTGGCGATTAACATGAAATAGTTATCACACTAAAATAAAAAATATATCATAAACCTGATCAACGTTTTAATACAGAGCAGGGAGAATTAACAACGTGCGAGTGATGCAATTGTGATTGGATGTAGAGCGACTAAAAACTGAACTTAACACTCAATTTGAACAACGGGTTGTCACAGCGTGTAGATACACATACATTCGGTGTGCCTCCGACAAAAGTTACTACTGTTCTGCTTTAAAATGAAATTGGGCGCGCAAAGATTTGTTACTGCTAGACACCCAGCGACATATACACCTGTTCCAATACATATGTACAGGGTGTCTCGAAATATATAATTAGAACAGTTGGAATTAGTGTAAATTCCAACAATGTATTTTTGAACATCCTGCCCGCGCGATAGAGTGAAAGGACTCTCTAAGAGATCAAACCAAACTTTAAGGTCATTACTTAACCTAACAACAACAAGTGTTTATTTATTATCGAAAATCGAAAGAACAAAAAAAATTGAAAAATAATATGAAATAAAACTGTGTGAAAAGTCGGTGAATTCCACCAGTGTGAATTCACGCAGTATTATCTACCTTGGAGTCAGAAGGGAGAGGACATAACTTGGCAATAGATCTAGTCACCTCACCATCATGAGTTTTAAGACGTGCTACCCGCACCTTACCGTCTTTGCCTTTTATTACCTCAACAATACGAGCTAAGGGCCACTTTAAGGGGGGTGTATCTTCAACTTTGATTACTACCACTTGATCAACTTCTAGGTTGGCTGAGGGACGTGACCATTTAGGTATTTGCTGTAATCTGTGGAGATAGTCTACCGTCCACCGTTTCCAAAAACCTTGCTGCATTTTGGAGCTGAGTTTCCAAAATGAGAGTTTGTTATCTGAGGTTTGAGTTAAATCTTTTTCGGGGAATGCAGTTAAAGGGGCTCCTATCAAAAAATAACCTGGAGTAAGCGATTGAAGATCCGATGGGTCGTTAGAAAGAGCACACAAGGGTCTGGAGTTTGAGATTGCCTCCACTTGAGCAAGAATCATGGAGAACTCTTCGTAAGTGACCCGAGTATCACCCAAAATTCGTACGAGGTGATACTTAGTGCTTTTGACCGCAGCCTCCCACAATCCCACCTAATGGGGTGAGCGAGGTGGTATGAAACTCCATTCAGTTTCATTTTAGGACAAAAACTCACGAATCGTGTCGTAATTACTTTGAGACTGAAACAAATCATAAAGCTCTCTCAAACTGTTGCGTGCGCCGAGAAAATTCGTGCCATTATCAGTAAGTGGCAGCACCATCGCTATGTTTGAAACGCTTGTCGTGAAACTTTTTGGAAAATAAAGAATCTAAGCTGTCAATTTGAGGAAAGTAGTTTTGATATAAATCAGTTACATTACTATGGACGAAAAAACCGAGTTGTCTGCTGCACACCCGACGGAGATGCTCGAATGAGTGGATTCTACTATTGAAGGGGGGATTGATGCTGAAGAACCTACTACAGATACAATAAATAATACAGTCCACTTAGCTTACTGTCCGTCTTAGCTCCCCGATATGGTCCATCGAGCCACGGATATGATCCTACGGATGTGAAATTTCATTTTTCTAGTACTTTCTCGAACTTCCCGGTTATCAGATGATCGGTTTCTCTCAAGTGTTCTCGTTTTTTCGCCGTCGACTTGTGCCGTACCGTTAAAACAGTTGAGTGCGCGAAACCAAATTTTTCGTATAAGTATAGTAATAGTGTCGAGAAGAATTTTTGGTTTCCACGAAAAATCAACTCATTCCCCTATATTCAAGAAGTTGCAGCGACGTGGCAACAGCGCAGGAAGTCTAACTCGTCCTAGTTTGTTTAAAAGGAGTAAGCTTTTAGCATCTTTCTCTACAGCACTGGTTCATGCATATAGCCAGCTCCCTCTCATTCAGCATAGCAACTATTTCAAGTTTCATGGATATTCAGTAAGAAGTTTTTTACAAATTCACGTTTTTACTAACATTAAAGCAGGTACATGTGTTCACTATTTTAAATTTAAAAATCATCGATTTTCGTCTGATGTCTTTGCTATTCTGTTTTTACCGATATTAGTAAATATTGTTAGTCTAATTAGGAAATGTTTATTGACATTTTCTTTTTATAATACTTGCGACAATTTATTTAATATTTATTTGGTGATTAAAGTGTTTATCGATTTTTAATTTGAAGAGGTTATTGAACTATCATCGCTCTATAAATTAGTAGTTCAGTGTTGTATTATATACATTTATGATTGTTTCTCTTTAGAGCATCACTAGTATATTTTTATATAATACTTGTATTGTTTTTGTAATAATGGCTGCAAAACAATTTGCTGATTTGAATAAAAAACGTAACTCTTGCGTGGGTCAATTGAACAGATTATCTGATTGGATTACAGGTCATTTTGCCACGGTTAAGCGAGTATCTGAACTCGAAACAAGGGTAGACACCCTTCATGAAAGTTTTGCCAATTATACTAATATACAGGACCAAATTGAAGATTTAATTTCATCTAACTCCACTCTTACTGACACTGAAGACCGAGCAGCGTTTGAAGGAAAGTTTTACGACACTCTTGCAGATTACAAAGACTGTATTCAAAATATCACCGTTACACCTACTTCCTCCAGCGCTGGCAATGGTCCAGGACCCTTTGCTGGTGAAAAATCTAATGTTAGATTGCCAGAAATTAAAATACCCAATTCTGACGTATCTAAGCCGTCCGATTTTGCTCCCTTATTCGATATATTTGAAGCTCTAATATCTAATAGGTTCAAATCCCAAATTAAGGAAAGCTGAAAAATTGTATTATGTGCGCACTTTGCTTAAAGATTCAGCTCTTCAGATAATAGAGAATTTAGGAGTCATTGATTCAAATTATGATGTAGCTATAAGTACCCTAAATAAAAGGTTTGAAAATCGATCTATTATTGTTAATGAGCATTTAGCTAACCTGTTCAGTTGCCCCAATATTGTTAAATCCAACGCAGCGAATTTAAGAGATTTGATTAATACTCTTACTAAGGAGCTAGAGTGTCTAAATAATTTAGGTATCAGTGAAAAAGTGGTTACTCTAGCACTCATAGTTTCTTATGTTTGAAAGAAAATTGGACCCTCTATCTCGTAAAATATTTGAGGAAGAGAGAATTAACAACGATATCCCTACTCTTAAAGATTTTATTACCTTCGCTGAGCGGAGGAGCATTGTTTTGGAAAACTTATCTAGTTTTGATGCGCTGCAGGAACGTAAACCTGCTTATCGGGATAAAAAAAATACTACTTTCCCCCATACTCGAGTCAATTTGCACGCGACTAACGATTCTAACCGACGAGTTTCTCCTCCAGGTTCACCAAATCTGAGGAGTAGTTAGTAGTTGTGCTTATTGTCAGCAATCACATAGAATTTACTCTTGTTCGGCATTCGGTACACTCTCTTCGCAAGAGAGACACAGATTTGTAAAAAGCAAAGCCCTTTGCTTTAATTGTTTAGGAAAAAATCACGCGGTAACCAATTGCCCTTCTGCGCATCGTTGTAGCGCATGTCAAGGTATGCACCATAGTTTATTGCATTTAGATTCGCGTCCTAATAATAATCGGCCGGTTTCGCAAACCAATGCAAATTCTAATAGAGTCGTTACTCAATTCAATAGCGATACTCGTCAACAAAATCGGTATTCGAATTTATCTAGAACTAGGAACGCTCCCAACCCTCACCACGATACGCCGATCCCTAGTACTTCTCGTTCTCACTCCTCAAATGATGATTCTCCCACTGCGCAAGCGCCAAATACACAAACTCAAAGCTTGAACTCCCTTTCACACAATAGGTCGCATACATTGTTAGCAACTGCTCAAGTTGTAATCTACGACTCTGATGGTAACCCTTGTGTAGCTAAAGCCATTATGGATTCTGGTTCTCAGAGCAGCTTTATTTCTCGCGATTGTGTTCAGCGTTCAAATTTGGCTACCAGGAAACAAAACTTGCACATTTCAGGTATCTCAGCGCAAGATTCCGTTGTTTCAAAGGAATATACCAATTTGATTATTCACTCGAAAGTGAACCCGGACAAATGTTTTTTCCTTCCATGCTCTGTGTTGGAAAATATAACAAAAAGGATACCTCAGATTCCTATTAATCCCCGTAAATTGAAGATACCCCAAAAAATCTTGAATCACCTTGCAGATCCGTCTTTTTCCACTCGCTCTCTAATTTTAGTGGGGGCAGATTTGTTTTATGCGTTACTTAGGTAAAGGTCTCCCTGTTCTCTTTAATAGTCATTTAGGATAGGTAATTGCAGGGGAAATACCCTCGTATGCTCAAGATAATGAAAAACAAACTCTTTCGCAATCACAGTGTTTTTGCTCAACAGAGTTCTGTCGCGACTCTGGAAATGGTTTATGACTAGATAAACCACCAACTCTAGAATCGCTTTTAAACAAATTTTGGAATCAGGAGGAAATTTCTGATTCAGAGCACTCTTCATGCTCACCCGAATGCGATTACGTCGAAAATCTCTTTTTATCTACTACTAATATTTTGAAAAACGGTACTTATCAGGTAGACATGCCCCTGCGCACCCCCTTTGAATTTTCAAAGTTAGGCGATTCTTTTATTTATTACTGCTCAACGAAGATTTCTCTCACTGGAAAAAAGGCTCCACAACAACCCTGAATTGTTTATAGAATATAAAAGGTTTATTGATGAATATATTTCTCTAGGTCATGCCCAAGTGACACCCCTAGCTCTTACGCATACCCCCTCTCTTAGTTCTACCCAAGGGACAGTACCTTCACCGTCAAGTAGGCGAGGGTTTAATAAATATTTTGTTCCACATCTCTGCGTTGTCCGGCCTGACAGCGCATCCACCAAAATCAGGGTGGTATTCGATTTCTCGTGTAAGACATCGTCCTCTTTTTCTCTAAATTGTATATCGTACAAAGGATACACAGTACAGCCTGATCTGTATGACATTTTGTGTCGTTTTCGAGTTCCTAAATTTGTTTTAACTGCAAACATCAGACAAATGTTCCGCCATATTAAAACTAACCCTAATCAAAATTTCTTACAAAATATATTGTGGAGAAATTCTCCAAAAGAGTCTCTCCAATGCATCGAACTGCAAACGGTTTCCTTTGGGCAAACCTTTGCCCCTTTTTTAGCTTGTCGGGTCATCAAAGATATTGCCGACAAAAACACTCATCTCTCTTTAGCTTCAGAAGCCTTATTATCTCAAACTTATATTGACGATATTCTTTCGGGTGCACAAACCCTCTCCGACTTGAAAACTCTTCATATGCAGCTTAACACAGTTTTGAATAACTCTGGTTTCAAATTGCATAAATGGCAATCCAAATCTACAGAATTTTTAAAAGATATCGCTAATACTAATGCATCAGAAAAAGATTTGAATTTAGATGAATCCGGCACGAAGGTCCATTTTGGGGAGCGAAGACGGGCAGGAAGCTAAGTGAACTGTATTATTATAAATATCTGAAAAATTATCCACAAGAATTGTTCTTGCCAGTATTTGGCAACACTGTGATTTTGGCGATTAACATGAAATAATTATCACACTAAAATAAAAAATATATCATAAACCTGATCAACGTTTTAATACAGAGCAGGGAGAATTAACAACGTGCGAGTGATGCAATTGTGATTGGATGTAGAGCGACTAAAAACTGAACTAAACACTCAATTTGAACATCGGGTTGTCACAGCGTGTAGATACACATACATTCGGTGTGCTTCCGACGAAAGTTACTACTGTTCTGTTTTAAAATTAAATTGCGCGCGCAGAGATTTGTTACTGCTAGACACCCAGCGACATCTACGCCTATTCCAATACATATGTACAGGGTGTCTCGAAATATATAATTAGAACAGTTGGAATTAGTATAAATTCCAACAATGTATTTTTGAAGGCAGTAGGGTAGTAATTCGAGAAGATCTTCATCAAACTGTGCTTAAGGAATTACATGTCGGACATCTAGGCATAGAGAAAATGAAAGCATTAGCTGGAAGCTATTGTACATTGGAAAATATTGATCGAGATATTGAACATATGGTGAAAACATGGGAACAATGTCGACTAAAACAAAATCAACCCAGCAAAGAAGAAAATCATCCGTGGTTAACTCCTCGATGTCCGTGGGAGAGAATCCATATTGACTTTGCAGGACCAATGCAAAAACAATGGTAGTTTATTGTTGTTGACGCCATTGTTCTTTGCAACGAAGTAGTTTCTGTGTCATGTACTTCATAAACGTTGTCGTTGAATATCAACTTATTATATTTAATGATAGGTTTCTGTACCTCAATTCTTACCTCTTTTAGATACAACAATTTCTTTTTGGTAAACTTCATCAATCCAAACGTTGGTACCTTCTAGTTGTTCTCTTTCTTTGAGTTTGTCAATGTTTTGTCTCCTTTTGTTAGTTTCAGTAATATGTATGTTTGTATAATTTCTTTGGTTTTTGCATTCTGTCAATTTCATCAATATCACGTTGTGTTTCCATTTAAAATATTTTCAAGACAGAACTATATCAGCAGCGACAACACTACAAACTTAACTTAGCTAAATCTCAATTGATCCATAAAGCGGGTTTATAGTATATATGTGGAAGATTTTATAGCAATGTGAGAGCGTGGGGTTTACTGTTTGGCTCCTATAAAGGCGGATGCAATTTCAGTTTCTTGCTTCCCGTTTGCAAACTTGCGCCATTCATTTACTGTTATTCACAAGATTAACCGACTCTGTACCTCGCAGATAAACTGAATTAGAATAAAATGGAAACCTCTAACTATCAGACCCTCGAATGTACTGTCTAATTAGCTAAAGTGGAAATTAACGTTCGTGTGGCGACCTCTGGTAGCGGTAGTGGTGAAATCAATTATCTGTGAGCGGTTTCCAGCTTGAACAATGTTTAACTGTTTTCTGAAAGCTCCAGCGTTTATTCTACGTGAAATTTATGTTATAACTAGTTTTTGAAAACTCATTCTGTCCTGTAGTAACACGTGTCTGTTTTCCTCGCGAGAATTATGCAATGATAATGGATAGAATCGGGAAAGTTGACTTTAAAATGTTGATAATATACACGAATCAACTACAATCATCAATTTGGTCACTGGTAATTCACCATTTAGAAATATATTGGGAATCCTTCCATTATTTGGGGTAAGGTGAGCAAATATCGGTCAGATGGACAATGCCGGTCAGACCTTAAAAATGATTATTACTAGGTTTGGCAAAAATGCAATGTGGCGTCAAATATGCCAGCTGACCTACGATTTCGACAGCCGATTGATATTCAGTTTGTGTTAAAATTTTGGTTAGTGCAGATCACCACGTGTTTTCGGCAATTCTGATGTAAGATTTACGGTAAGTCAAATAAGGTTTGGAGATAAAATCCTTTTCTCTTTTCATAAAAACCTAGTTGAGACATAAAGGTGGACTTTTTTCCTTCAGTGTCCTATGAAGAGATAGAATGAAATTATTTTTTTCTCATAAATAAATTACCCATAAGGAAAATTGTTACAGGCGGGTATTGCCGGTCAACACAGGTGAGTAATACCGGTCAAGTGACCGGCATCACCCACTGTTCATGTTAATGGTTATTTCATTTTTAATTGTCTTTACAGATGTCTCGAAATCAAAAAAAATTAAGTGGTAAAGCAAAATGGACCAGAGATAATTTGAAGCAAGCGATAGAAGACATTCAAAATGGAACGAGTATAAGACAAGCTTCAAAAAAATACGCAATTCTCATATTCAACGCTACAAGAAAGGGTAAAGAATAAAAAAGACTCAGCACCTATAATGGGAAGAAAACCTGTGTTTTCAACTAAACAGGAACTGGAAATTGCTAATCAAAGTAAACACTTGGCGTCCATTTTTTACGGTGTTACCACAAAAGAACTAAGAAGTTTTGTTTTTGAGTTTTCTGAGAGAAACCATATTATACATAATTTCAACGCACCGGAAAGGCTGGCTGGAAAAGATTGGCTGAGAAGTTTCATCAGACGCAATCCCACCATATCGGTGCGAAAAGCTGAGGCTACCAGTCTAAATCGTCTGACTGGTTTCAACAAGAATGAAATAGCTAGATTTTATGAACTGGTGGAAGAAGTGATGTCAAAATATAACTTTTCCCCTAGCAAAATATATAACGCAGATGAAACGGGAATCACAACTGTCCAGGATCCAGGAAAGATACTCGCAACCAAAGGACATAAATGAGTTGGTGTGGTAACTAGCGGCGAAAGAGGCCGAAATATTACCGTCATGTGTGCTATGAATGCTGCAGGGGGATCTATTCCGCCCATGTTTATCTTCCCCAGAAAGAGACTAAGTCCACTCCTAGAAAAAGATCGACCTTCAGAAGCTCTTTATAAATGTTCACTGAATGGCTGGATCGATGAAAATATTTTTTGTCACTGGTTAACGCATTTTAGAAATCACGCTAAACCTACGAAAGACGAGACGGTTTTATTAATTGTAGACAACCACTCCAGCCATATTTCTTTGAAGTCGTACGAGTTTTGCGAAGAAAATCATATTGTTATGGTATCAATTCCAAAACACAGTTCACATAGAATACATCCATTAGATGTGGTCTTCTACGGGCCCCTGAAAGCCGAATACAGAAATCAGTGCAATTTAGTTATGAAGACGCAGTTGATGAAAAGTATCACTCCTTATGATGTAGCGTCTTTATTCAATAAAGCTTATTCAACTGTGGCTACAATTAGCAAAGGATAAGCTGGTTTCAGAAGCGTTGATATCTATTCTCTTAACTGCAACATTTTCAATGAACAAGCCTTTTTGCCTTCCGAGTCATTGAATCAGGACGTCATTGTCATACAAGATAACAAAGCTGATATGTCTTTCAGCAATGATCCCCAAGCTGTAGCAAGCGATGATGCTCTACCAAAGACTTCTACAAATAAGAGCAACACGAAATTCCTTCAACTTCTTCAGGATTCCTTCCTTTTCAACAAATTATTCCCGTTCCTTAACTATCAGAGAGAAAGAAGAGAACAGGCAGGCAAAAACAGCACGCGATAATACTTACAGCTACACCATTGAAGAAAGAGTTGGAAGAAAAGGAAGCCAAGAAGCAGGCACAGGAGAAGAAGAAATTAAAGGTACAACCTTCTAAAATGAATCTTGATGGAAAGAGGAATAATTTAAGAAATAAAAGAGGATCCCATAAAAGAAAATTATTTGATGAAAACTCATCAGATTCTGATGTTGATGCTCAATATGATGATAATGAAAATGCAGATGTCGATGAAGATATATGTTTGATATGCAATGATTATGGAAAGAATAATGAGCAGTGGTACAGATGTACCCTATGCGGAAGATGGGCACATTCTGAATGCAGTGGATGGGAGACACCTGTAGGATACACATGTGATGAATGTCAGCCTTTTACTTAGATAGTTAGATTGTTTTTGTTTTTATTTTTTTCTTATTTCGATGAACTAAATTTTGGTAAAAAATGCTTATTTGAAGTTTACTTAATTATATTTAAAGCATTTTTCTGCTTGACCGGTATTGCCCGCATAAGTGACCGGAATTCCCCTATCTGTATGGCAATGCCAGTCAAATGCACATTTTTTTTGTTATTATAAAAGTATAGAAAACATTTTGAAAGATTTCCAGATCAAAAAAGTTTTTAAGTGCACTAGTGATTGATATCTTAAAATTATTTGAAATTACGACTTATTTTTTTAATTAGAAAAATAATTTTTCTTAAGTGACCGCCATTTGCCCACGTTACACTTTACCCTTGTCCACACTCTGGCGCAGTTTGGGGTATTTAAAATTGTTCATAGTCTACCGAAAATTTTAATGACCTGATGAGTTCTTTAACATGGCAGAGTATATTAGGACATATTTAACCCAGTATCAGTCAGGCCTTTTCATTATCAAATATTTTGACTACGAAAGCTCACATAGTTTCTCAAGAATCCCATAAAAGTCTGGGTATATTTTCTTTGTAGTTGTTTCCAGAAATTAATGCCATGTAGAGAAATATTAGTAGATTTTGGCTTAATTATAGTAAAATTCTTTCAACTAATAGTATATTCTCCACACATAACAGAGCGGAAATGCTCCAGATAAAATGAAAATAAAGCTATCTAATTTGTGACTTGCGAAGCAGCTATTATTTCAAAAATATTTGTTTTGTACATGTCTGAACATAACAAAAATGTATTTGAGCTTCTATTATTTTGATCACTCCTACCCACTCTCTAATTTGTGGTATTACGTTCCTGGACACCCTGTATATGACTACAAATATATCACAAATCATTAAAACTTCCCACGTGTTAATCCATTTACGTCCAGTGATCTATACGGTGTGCTCCAGGACTTGATGCAAAAAATTCGGGAGTGAAAATAATGCTGTGACATAAATAAAAATGTTCTCATACGACCCCTTGTTTCTGATTTATAGGCCTTCAAAGTTGCGAAATGAGAACTTATATTTAAGTATATTTTCTAAATTATAGATTGGCACATTATGAATTTTTAACGAATGATTACGTATGTCCATGTAGTGTGTTTGACGGAATAAATAATTTTACACTACTATCTGAAGGCCAGAGGCGGTTCATGCCCAATGGTTAACAATCCTAAACTTTTACAGGGACAACCTGTACAATCTAAATATAGCAAAAATGAATTTTTCAATCGATTTTTCAACAAAAAGGTACTCTAGTTAACTCGATAAAATTTATGGTTAAGGAGATATGTAGATTTTTATATCGTTGTACATGCCAAGGAAACTGTTCGCCATAAAGAGACATTCTGAAGAAAATTATCATTAATTGTAATTATTTATTGAAAATACTTACATGAGGCATTAAAACACAATCAAATATTTCTACTTGAACTGCATACTGTCGATCATCGTGTTACTTACATAAGGAGAAAATTGAAATGTAGAAAAATTTTGTTGGTTAGCCTACAACTTATAAAATAAAAACCAAAAAACAAATGTAAATGAATGTTCGAAATCGGCACTTTCCACTTCTAGACACTTCGGGAATCTACGGTGGATACTTCTTCGAACTTGAAAGAGCATTCCAAGATTCTGCCTTATATCGTCAAAATGGAAGTTTATTCTATCGATCATTTCGTTCCTTGTGTTTACCGGTATTGCGTGTACCAAGCATTTTAAATTTCCTAAATGATGTAAGAAATAATTGGAACAACCTTTTTCCTAATAGGTGGATTCATCGATGAGGGCGATTTGCATGGCCACCGTGTTCCCAATGGATTAGTTTTTTTGGGGATAACTTGAAAGCCAATGAATGAAATTCCTAAAGCTATTCTGAAGGTATTATAGTCTATTTCTTAATGTCTGACAGCACAGTAGCCTCATCAAATATTCAAATAGAAAATTATCTCTTACAGAGTGATCCTAAGAATTCTACAAGTAAATACTAAAATTCTAATGCAAAACAAGTAGGTGTCTGTATTGGTTATCTGTACATCCCTGTTTCAGCTCAAAATACAATATGGTAATAAAACTGAACAATGCCAGCAAAAGGATAAACAGTGCGGCAGTGGCGGAGATTACGATATTAGTTCATTTTTCTTATTTAATTACGTTCGGTCAACATTACAGTTGAAATAAAATTAATTCGTGTAGGCCTATTAACAAGTTACATTTTCATTTTTATTAAATTAAATTAATTCAAGAGAATATAGTTTAATTCTCATAATTCAAATTTATTGAGAATTAATTAATGTATATTAAGGAAAGTAAACATACCATTTATAGGAAATATAAAATTCAATCTATAGTATAATCCTCTTCGCTGGCCATACAAGAATCATCCGAAAACATGTCGAGAGAGATCACTATCGGTTCTATAGTTTGTTCTATGAGGTTATCTAAAACCCACATTTCCTCTTCCTCTCTAATTACATGATTCACAGCATCTCTCCAGTTCTCTTCAGTTATTGTTGTCAATGAGTACTTCATGAGTTCACGAACATCTTTCATTTTAAATGTTTTATTATGTCTAGCTACATAACCTTTCATTTGGGCCCATATTAACTCTATCGCATTTAATTCAGAATGGTATGGCGGCAAACGAAGCACTGTTATCCCACGATTCCTGGCTATTTCATCAATAACAAACTTTTTAAATTGTAGCTTGTGATCTGCAGCAACCTTTAAAAGTTCTTTTTTCAACATATCATCTCCAAATGGTATATCTTCTACGATTAACCAGTTTCTAATATCAGCTTCTCTCCAAGAGGTAGATGGAAGATTTTCTGTTAATCGCGAATGATAAGTGTCATTGTCCATAACGATTACAGCATTATTTGGAATTAATTCGACCATTTGTGTAAAATACATCTGCAGTCATTTCTTCATGATAGTCTTTGGTTGATGTTGACTAAAAGTCCAGTGAATCGCCTTCAACGAACCCTTGATTGCATCCAATATGCGTTATTATTAGTCGGCGACCTTTACCTATAGGAGTTTTCAGTCCATTAGATGAACCTTCTATGAAAGCCTGACGACTGGTTTGAATACTTTTGTCCTGCCATATTTTTTTCACCGAATGTCCTTCATTGAGCCATGTCTCATCTAGATAATAGATTCGTCTTCCCTCCTGTCTGTATTTTCGGATATCTCGTAAATACTGGCGTGTCCAACAATTATTTCTTCATGAAATTGACTGTCTCGACCCTTACTTCGTTGAATATGCTCATATTAGTGTTTTAAATGGAATTCAAGGTCTCTAGTTAATTCCACAATATAATACAAGTTATTGAAAATTCTAATAAATTGACAATTGTTTCGATAAATCAATATCATCGTCAGAATGACAGAAGTTACATTTCATTTTATGCCTACCTGATGTTTAGTAGTTATATTTGGCTAGACCAAGAAGTAACCTAACTTGTGATTGGCTTAATATATGTTTATAGAAAAAAGAAGATGTGATATTACAAATATTGAAGCTTAGATATTATTAGCCCTATGGTGATATCCTGGATATCATTTTTCCAATTAAGATCAGTATAACTGTGCAATGATATAGAAAACCAGGCAAACTATATCTGCTGATCTTTACAATTATCACTTAAGAAGACAGTTTATTAGTGGAGAATTCCCTAGATTTAACTGTTCATTTACAACTTCATATTGTGGGTTTCTTAAATGTCTTCTAATTTCCAGTTCTTCAAGGAAATCCAGTTCTTGTTTCTTTTCACAAATATGTAGTACTCCTAGTTTTGTGTTAGGTGTCAAAACATCTACTTGACACCAATCATTCATTGACACCTAACACAAAACTAGAAGTACTACATATTTGTGAAAAGAAACAAGAACTGGATTTCCTTGAAGACCTGGAAATTAGAAGACATTTAAGAAAGCCACAATATGAAGTTGTCAATGAACAGTTAAATCTAGGGAATTCTCCACTGATAAACTGTCTTCTTAAGTGATAATTGTAAAGATCAGCAGATATAGTTTTCCTGGTTTTCTATATCATTGCACAGTTATACTGATCTTAATTGGAAAAATGATATCCAGGATATCACCATAGGGCTAATGATATCTAAGCTCCAATATTTGTAATATCTCATCTTCTTTTTTCTATAAACATATATTAAGCCAATCACAAGTTAGGTTACTTCTTGGTCTCGCCAAATATAACTACTAAACATCAGGTAGGCATAAAATGAAATGTAACTTCTGTCATTCTAACGATGATATTGATTTATCGAAACAATTGTCAATTTTTTAGAATTTTAAATAACTTGTATTATAATGTGGAATTAACTAGAGACCTTGAGTTTTATTTAAAAACACTAATAATTATTTCTTCGTTGTCGATTAGCACTGATTTGCGACTCTGGTTCTCCCAAGTAAAATTTAATTTGTGTAATATTTTCCACAAAGTTCTTCGCCCTATGTCAGGCAAATTATCGTCCTCCTTCACCATTCTTAGAATTCTGTCAGGGGCTGGGATCTCTTTTTTGAAATATAATTCATGTAGTTTTCGTCTTATAGTATTTTGCATATGTTCATCAAGGTCAAATGGTTTTTTTCCAGTTGACTTTTTAGGTGGAGACATATTTCCATTTCTCCTCTCTCTTAGAAGCCTGTAAATAGTAGATTCACTAATTTCTGTCATATTGGAACATGTCGAAACTATATTTCTAACAGTAGCAGCCGGCATTTGATGTACAACAGCATCATGCAAATTTGACACTTCAGTCTTCGTTTGTGAGCTAATCACGCTCTTACTCTTTACTGGGGTAAAACTTGAAGACATTTTTCACAACACAGTTAACACTTATGGAACATGAGCGACTCTAAGCAAAACAAATTATACAAATTTGTGCGAGACCAAGTTTCACCGTATATACCTGCAAAATTTCTAAGTAGTCATTGGGACAATCCCTATTAGGATCCTATTGTAATGTTTCTTGAAAATGTTATTATCAACATTTCGAAAATCAGAAAGTTATTATCTGGAGAATGAATTGATAAATGGTTTGTTAATTTGTCTCCCAAGAATTGACCTGCTTCAAATTCTCAAGATAATTAATGAAATATTCAATCAGAATAGTTGCGTTACAAGATTATTTCAAAAGAAAATTATTGTTTTAACTGTATGTACTCTACAAATGTATGAAGGTCAGTTAGTTATTTTAACTAACCGAATTTACATTTATATTACCTTTATATATCAGATCGGGTATAAAATTAAATAGTAAATAAATTCCTTAGATGAACTGTGACGCTTATGCTTTACTACCTGACTAGCATCTGTGATCTTTTTGCGAGCTGTCAGTCAATAAGAAACATACTATAATAATATACTAGCTCTAATTTTTTCTACTGTTCACAATTTTCAAATTGGAAAAAAATAGGTAGATTACATCGCTTCATATTCTTAATCCTTATATATAAATATATAAACCTAACTTGTTCGAGCGATGTTTATCTAGAAATATTGTCTATATACATGAGGTCCGTTACGTTGCTTCTCCACCCCCAATAGGTATTGTCAACAAAAACAAACTTTAATTAATTTTTTTTAATTTGAATTACAGCTGTGTGTACAAAAGATGGATATCTCAAGATTTCTTCAAAAGAAACAAAGTACTGTTGTGCAATTCTCTTTTATTAAAATTTCGCAGAGCATTTCGACATTATGCCATCATCAGTGCGGTCACTGTAAATTTGTGAATTACAATTAGTAAAATTTGATAAAATTCATACATACTTGTCAAAATCCCAAGGCAGGCTTCCACATTTGTACGTCTGTACATTATTTATTTCGTGGCTCACATTGTGGGTTTTTGGACAGTGTTAAAAATATGTTTAAAAGATGAAAATTGTATGAATCACTAAAATCTGTATTATCTTTATGATCGACCATTTTGCCAAGTTGTCATTAGAAAAACTTATTCACAAGAATCTTAAAAAAACCCTAATTGGCATTCCATTCCATCAAGTGGGTTCCGATTCGTCGGAACATAGACAAACATCGTGGTGGTATTGTTAAGTGAAGAGATTTCGTGACCCTCAACAGACAGGCAACTACCATCTATCAAAAATAATAAATTTGGAGGCAGACTTAATGTCCATCTGATGAGGGAGGCACAATATATGAAAACATTGGGATGCGCCAGACACGCGAACGTAATGAAAATAAATTGAGGGCCAAAAAACAGGACTCTAGGAGGAAATATAATTGATAAGAATTCGAATAAATGATAGATGAAGCGTATGAATGGAAGGATGAAGAATAGTGAGAACTGAAACAAACGAAAAAGTGAGAAATTATGTGGAAGATAATAAAAAATGGACAAGTACGATGTGATTGCTGATGTAGTAGCTTCGGGCGAGATGCGGCAGATATAGAGATGGAATAGTTGAGATGATAGTGAAGCGTGTTAATTTACAGGGAGATGTAAAATTTAGATAAAAAGTAATCAAAGGAAAAGGCTATAATAACTTGTTTAGTCGAAATATTTGTGGAATCGAAACGCTAAGGAGTTTACAGATGCTAAAAACTTTTAATGCGAAGGATTTTTTAAACGTTCAAACACGCGTCTAAAACACCCCATTGCACTCTGAAACGTGGACTGTAATGAAAACACAAAGTTACTGCAAAATTTATGTGAAAGTTGATATTATAAGGGGTCGTCGCCGTAACCATAGAACCATCAGCCGTCTATCAAAAATAACAAATTTGGAGACACCTTTGATAGCTCACCGATGAGGGCGCCAGCCTCTAACAATTGCGATCTGGTGAAATAATGGAATAAAACTTATGTCAACCTGTCGTCATCATTGAAGGCCTTGTAGGAGTCTATGCAAAAGTGAAAATTTTCTATTTAAATTGACTTGTGTGTTAAGGCATTAATTGTTTTTGTTTTTCTCAGCTGTTATTTCGATGTCCTCATGAAAATCTAATAGGTTGAAATTTCTGGTGTTAATACTTTTTGATTAATGTTGAATTGGTTTCTGGTTCCAACCTATGGTTACTGTATTTAATATGAAAACCAAACGCTGATTTATCTGAATATTTTATATTCTCGTCTATACGTACCTCCAAAGCTCTACAAGTCCTTCCCATATATGAAGCTTCGCAGTCACCACACCTCAGCGCATTAATGCCACTTTTAGATAATTTGCTTAACTTATCATTAGAATTGACTAAGCCATTATATAAAGAATTTGAATTTTTGTATGAAGTTTTAATGTTGTTAGAAATATTTCTGAAGATGTTAGTTAATTGATGAGAAAGATGAGAATTTATGAAAGGTATAGAAATATATGAAAGATGATTGTCTGTGATAAGCTAATTGTTGATTTCTTTTCCCGATTAATTTGTGTATGAGATTGTCAATTATAGAATAGTGATATCCATTGTTAACTGCAATTTGTTGGAGAGTTGGAACATCAAATCCACACAAAAATGAATAAAGGTACTTAGCTTCTTATTATTCCGCAGGGGGAAATAATATCTAAACCTCAAATGATGTAAATGGATTATTGTTGTTCTCGCAACTCCATCGGAATGTGGGTGAGGTACCAAAAGAACCATATAAACTTCAAAAGCTATGCTGTAGATATACTCAATGATATCCTATCTAAATGTGAGCAAACATCTCACTGATATTAAGCCATATAGGAGGCTCACGAAATCCTTACGAAAGCCTGGCAAAAACCGCTAAAATAAATCAAATAAGAATCATTTTAATTATGAAGGTAATAGCATTATCTTTCTCTGTTGAAATTCGCTACTGACATTTTTTCTCAGATTTTTTATGTAGAATTTACAAAAGTAATGAAAAACATGAATGAACAAATTTCACCAGAGAAATACATATAACAGAAGGGAGGAAAAATAGGAAAAACAATAAGGAAATTCCTCAGAATATATCGGTGTACTATTATCACCGACCTTCAGTTTTGAACATTATAACTAATGGGTGGACACCATTTTGTAAAACTGTCAACCTAATCCACTACTGAAACCCTGAAATCTGAGTCCGTTCCATCAAAATGTCCATAGTAAACAAATGAAGACTCACCTGTAGAAAGATCTGGCCGAGCTTTAAAACTCGATGTTAATGACAATAGTCGAAATTAGTTCGTATTTCAAGCTCGAACGCCTCGACAGCTTCCCTTCGAAAAACCAACTCTCCCGTTCGGATATTGCCGAACAGCGCTGAAGATCCAAACCTCTACTGACAGATAACAGTAGTGACTATTCCACCATCAAACCGGAACTATACTTCGCTGTATAAGAAACTGACTAACTTCCCGACGGATATTAATGAGTGAAACTTGAAACTTAAGGTTTCATACCACCACGATGTTTGTCTCTGTTCCGACGATTCGGAACCCACTTGATGGAATGGAATGCCAATTAGGGTTTTTGCAGTTTCTTGTGAATAAGTTTTTCTAATGACAACTTGGCAAAATGGTCGATAATAAAGATGTATAGTACAGATTTCAGTAATTTATTGAATTTTATTCTTTTAAACATATTTTTAACACTTTTCAAAAATCCACAATGTGAACCACGGAATAAATGAATGTACAGACGTACAAATTTGGAAGCCCCTGTCTTGGGATTTCACCTCCACCAAAACAAAATCTCCCTTTTCTTTACTTAGCTAAACCTCATTATTTAAAATCAAGTTGGCTTCTCCCCAGTGACAATTTAATGAAGAAATATATGGCATACACTTATTATGCACTATTATGCACCCAGTTAATTATATCTCATTATATAAAATTGGGCCCCCTCATGATAATTTCCCAAAAATGGTATGTCAGTGGAGTGCACTCCTAATGCATTCTTATGCACCACAAACAAAAACAGAATATTCTTGGTATATAAAAGAAATATTTATTACCTATTTATAGAAATGAATTCTCAAAAAATAAGTTACAAAAACAAAATTCCCCATCCCCTAGTTAGTGGAAGCTCATTATTTGAAGTGTAAAATTGAATTAGTAAAATATGGCATCTCAGAAGAGAAAAAGAACAAGCTACTTGGAACTAGTTGTAGCGTTTTTATGGACGGACGTTTCGAACAAAGAAGTGCTAGCGGTTTGGTCTAATGCGAAATGGCAACCTAGAAGGCTTCATACGTATAAAAACCAATAGAGGCTATGTTACACTATCCAATACTAGTGGATTTGAATCAGTAGTTCAAATACTCGCCAGCGGTTTCTGCGATAGTCAATATTTTAAAGATTTGTTAATATCATTGCCATAAATCAAAGCGAACTGGCAGCTATTGTATGTACTATTGTGTACGTTTCTCTATATTAGTGGTAACCTGTGTATGAAATATCGATATTAGTGGTATACTGGAATTTTTGGTATACATACACGCGTATACCACAGAAAAACAAAGATTTTCGTATTCTATGCGAGATTCTGAATCGATTTGTACCGACTTTGTATTTTTCGAGTGTATGATACCATAAATACATTCATAGCATATTGGTCTAAACACTCGTTTAGTGGTAACTTTTCACTTGCTGCGTTGAGCCCCCTCTACATTTTAATGAAAAATACGAAAGTTGTATAATTGTTTCAGAATATTTGTGGATACCCAGCAGATGTCTGGCAACTTCTAAGGGTTTTCAGTGTTGTATAATTTTGGTACAGTCTACAAGTAGTCTCCAATTCATAATAATTCTCGTTCCAGAGCTCTTGCGTTCATCTGGTGTGTAAAAGGATTATGCTGCAGGATATTTGTGGTGCCTTTCTATTTGTTCGTATGTTTTTCATTGGTGTATATGATTTTGGTACAGACTACAAATAATCTCCAATTCTTTATAATTCTTGTCTGCGAACTCTCGCGTTCATCTGGCGTCTAAAAGGATTATGCTGCAGAATATTTCTGATGCCTTATTTTATTTATTCTTATGTTTTTCAGTGGTTTATGTTATTTTGGTACAGTCTACAAGGAATATCCAGTTCTTAATACTTCTCGTTTTCGAGCTCTCGTGTTTCTGGTGCGTGAAAGGATTGTGCTGCAGGATATTTGTGGTGCTCTATTTATTTATTCGGATGTTTTTAAACTGTTACCTGTAATGTCTGATATGTTTTCCAAATCATGGGGGATTATTATCTTTTTTTTTCAGTCTTCGGTAGTAGTGGGTGATTTGAAATGTTAAACATATATAGGATGCTCTATTTAAAACAGAAGTTCGGTATCACCTCAAGTACCAGAGGTGGATGGTTATCCAAAATATTCTAGATCGGTAAACGAGCACAAAAAGACCCATCCGAAATTTTCAGATTTCAAATTCGTCTGCTGTTAGGACAGCATATCTTTAGACTGGCATTATCAGTCTCTGATGGGATAAAACCAAAACTTTTTACCTACGACCACCCCTGTAAATAATCAAAAACACACAGTCGGAAATAAATGTAAGACGTCTATTACGCACGGTAAAACAAAACGCACGGCTGTAAAGTAAATCGCACGGCTTCCCTAGCAACCAGTTAACAACGGTCAATAGACGTTGCCATTTTATTGAAAATTTATTATTTAGATATTAGATGTTGAATTTTATTCTATATATAAATGGTAGATATCATTTATTAGATATGAGATTGCATTTAATACTAAGAGTTATTTGGAATTATATGAGAATTGGTTCCGTTTATATTATACACCAAGCGAAACCAAGCGACTAAAATGACTCGCGGGTGGTGTTTGATTCCTGAGGGAAGTAAACCGCCTAATGGATTAATGTCACTCTAGTCGAAAGGTGTATACGCTATTTTTGCGATTCCGGTAATTCTACATACATTTTTATTAAAAATAAATACTACTTAGGATGGACTTCCACGAAATTTGGCTGGGTATCGAGGATGGAATTTTATGAAACTTGGCTGGGAATCGAGGACGGACTTCTAAAATGTTTGGCTAGGCATCGAGGATGTACGTTTTAATTTGTACTTTAAATGCCCTAATAAGATTATCAATACAAGTACAAGTAGGTCGTAGGTAAAGTATAGTACGTAACACGTATTGTAACGCATTTTACGCACTCTCGGAATTACACACTCGCCGCTACGCGAGCGACTTCGTGCGTAACTTTTCCGTTCGTGCGTAAAATGTTTCTTACAACACACGTTACGTAATATACTATTGTATTATTCCATTTTTTTCAAGTCACATGAAGTGAAAGAACAAAAAAATTAGACTACAACTAGAATTGGTGAACTGCAAACAACTTCCGTTGGAATCAGGGGAGGACAAAAAATAGGAATTTTCACCAAAAGTAAAATGCCATTATTTTTGATTGTATCAAAAAAGTTTATTCGGGAGAGTTGTTTAGAATTGAAAATTTCACTCAGATTTCCGGTTTTCCACACAAAAAAAATTAGTTTCTATGTACATACATGAAGGGATAAACATCAAGTTTGCACCAGGAAAAAAAATCATAACACAATATTTATGAACTCGCTTAGCGCTACAATTCTTCAAGGAAATTAGAAAACACCTAAGAAACCCACAATATGAAGTCTTCAATGAACAGATAAATCTGGGAAGTTCTCCAGTATTAAACTGTCTTCTTAAGTGTTATTTGTAAAGATCAGCAGATATAGTTTTCCTGGTTTTCTATATCATTGCACAGTTATACTGATCGTATTGGGGAAAATGATATCCAGGATATCCCCATAAGGCTAATAATATCTAATCTTCAATATTTGCAATATCATATCTTCTTCTCTTTCCTATTAGCATAATATATATCAAGTCAATCGCAAGGTAAGGTCACTTCTTGGTCTAACCAAAAATAACTATTAAACATCAGGTAGGAATCAAATGAAATGTAACTTCTGTCATTCTGACGATAATATTTAATATCGAAAAAATTTTCAATTTTTTAGAATTTTCAACATTTTTTCAATATGTTGTGGAATTAGCTAGAAACGTCACAGTTGTAGGTCTTGTAGATTTTGCCCAAAGCTATACTCGGACATGAAACATTAAGGGAAGTCGAAATAATGAACTAGCACAAACATACAAATATTCTGTTTTTAGTAGCTCATGTCATATTTTTTCAGAACATGGGTTCAAGAAAGATTTGGCCCCCCAGGAGATGGAAGACATTACCAATGATCCATAATTTATTATTGATAACGAAAGTCCAGCTTTGGACATTGTGGTCTTACCTTCAGAACCGGATTATTTGACGGATGAAGACGAAGCTGAAGAAAATGAACTAGGTGTGGTTGATGTAAGAGATGGCCCAGGTGAATTAAAGTACATTAAGGAGGCAATCTTGAAAATATAGGACAAGAAAATAAAATTACTCATGAAGTCAATAGAACTATCGTTAAAAAAATTAACAAGTGACCAAAGCTTACCAATTCGCAGCCTAACTAGAAGAAATGTGATCCAAAATATAACTTTGCTGAACAGGATTTCACTGATCTAGAAAATAGGAAGAAATAAAATATTTTCAATGAATATGGTGCCCTTTTTGAGACATTTTTTTCAAACGATATGCTGGTGTTCGTAAAAGAAGAGACGATGCGTTACGCTCTCGGTGCAAAAATGAGATGTCCTTCACTATGTATAGTAATGACTTAAACGCATATACAGAGATCCGGATATCATTAAGTACCGTCAGACAGGATGTATTGGTCTACCGATACTGATTTAGGAGTGCAAATCGTCCAAGCATCAATGTCTGGGTATAGATTCTCAAAATTAAAATCCATGATACACTTTGATGATAACATCAAATTAAACCAATTTGATAGAGCTCCAAAAATTCACCCTCTTATGAAGAAGTTTAATAACAAAGTTCAGCAATTTGGAATTTTTACGTTTGAACTGTCAATTGACGAAATAATTGTGAAGTACTTTGGTCACCATGGTTTGAAACAGTTCATGAGAGGTGAGTCTGTATAATTTGGTTACAAGCTATGGTCTCTGTGTGCTTCAGATGGACAGTGCTATAAATTTATGTTATCCAATGGCAAATAAACCAATAACTAGGCAGAATTAACCCTAGGTTAAAAAGTAGTCTCCCAATTACTCTTTTGCGTCCCAGCACCAAATGACCATGTTGTTTTGCGCGATGATTTTTTTACTAGTTGGGACTTACTGGTTCACCTAAACAATATTGTATCTCGAGCTACGGCAACTGTAGGCGAGGACAGGACGAATTAATATCTACTAAAATCAGCTAAAGCCTTGGCAAACTAATCTTTTGTTTTTTTGATTACAGATATGATATGCAATCAGAAAATTTAATGGTACGATGTTATGACAATAATTGGATTGTAAAATTGTTGCCAGTGACTACGGCGAAATCCAACCTTTAGCAAAGGCAAAACGCTGGGAGCGTGACATTGGACAGAAGGTTGATGTACCGCGACCACACCTAATTGAAAACTACAGTAAAGGTATGGGTGGAGTGGAGAATACGACTAGCTCGTTAGTAAATAAGGAATTCAAAAATGAGGAATTTAAATACGTGGAAAAAAATGATACTGGCCTTCACTCAAATTTTGGACACGACTCGAACACATGCATGGATTTTATATCGACGTATGCATGGCCGTAAGAGTCTGAAAAGCTGCAGTTTCATATTTGAAGCTAACAGCTTATACTAAGCGGAAAACCAAAGCTGCAGGTGCTCCCTTTGATGGCTTAAATCATTTCATAAAACATATCGCGATGATCAAAGAAAATGTCAGCGGTATGATTGCAAAAGTATACCGATTAATGCTCAAAATGCGAAGTCACACTTTGTGCACAGTGTTTTGTACTTCATCATTAGAACTAAAATAAGCTTTATTACTACAAAGAACTGTCATATATGTTTAGTTGTTTATTATATTCATATGAACTACTGTATTACCCCTTTGCTATTTTGTAATATTAATGAAAAATGCAGTTCGTAGTAAGTACATTATTATTGTTTGTACCCAGTGGTCTATTCACCACTTTTTTTATTATACAGATCAAATAATTTTTTTAAATATTGTCTACAGGTATTTCCAACCAATGATAGTAATGGGATAAGAAGGATAAACAAAACTTTAGACAAATACAGATTAATGAAGAAGTACAAACTTGAGCCGGTTTTGAGGCTAAAACTCTCAATTAATTTCACCAAAACAATTTCAATCGCCTAAATCTTGAAACGTTCTAATTCTGATCAAATTTATCCTGGCGATGAAAAGTTCACCACCTACATTAATTGTTCAAAGACTTATTCCAATCAGCAACCCAGAATTAATTTATTCGCGTATTTGTGACGGGCTCTTCAAATTAAACACAAGAAGATCCAATTAACAAATGTACCAATTGCAGGAAAATTTATCAAAGCATATACTTAATGAAATAATCTACGAATCAGTTTTGAATCGGCGAAATTTCTGTTTTAGTTTGAAGAACGAGACAGGCGTATTCAAGTTTACCTGCGCCCGGAGGTTTTACGCGAAGTTGCATAAGTTGAATTTAAGGTGAAATGAGATTTTTAATGTTCAGTTTCCCATATTTTTACATTTTTCCGCACAAACCTATCGAATATGCGAGAAGAGTATTAGTTAACCTCAAGAAATGTTTGAATTTTGGTTATTTTTTTTGGTTTTTATTTAAAAAAAAACACAAAAAATCCTGTATGTATCTCTTCGGGGTTGTCTTCAGCCATTTTTTGTAACATGTCTTGTTAGCATGACATAGCCTCCGGAGTGTATACAAGTGACCAATTTTATGATTGGATATTGTTCAGGTTGTCTTACAGATGAACCTTTACCTATAGAATTTCAGGTTCCCAGAGTCAGTACAACGGGTTCTACAAATCCAGATATAGTACATATTTCATTATTTTGGAGGAAGTTTGGTTTCTTAACACGATACAGCATCCGGAGTGAATATGAGTGACAAATTTCATTATTGTATTGTGGTGATTAGAAGTAAGCGTTCCACAAGCTGAACCATTAATTAGGGCAACACTTACCTTCAATCGGTGGGAAACGCAATAATACCGTATGTTTTAAAACTCACTGGGTTATGATATATTTAAGTAACTAATAACAATTAACCATGACCATCGTCAACAAAGTCGATGACCCACTCCACTTACGACTAAGAAATATAACTAACAAATAATTAATCATTATTGAATGTTTATTATACAGAATTAAACTATTTACACATGCTTAATCGTTATACTTCGGTCCGTTGGCCCCGTTTACACTTATTGATAATAACCTTGTCGACTCGGTTGATTTACACTTTAGTAACGTTCTAGTCTGAACGTGTTTTTATTAGTTACCTTAATAAACGTATTAGCTATTCATTCTTACTGACTAGACTTACTAAGTTTATTAGTCACTCTCTGTGTCAATAACCGTCACAGTATATTTTTCAGAGTATCTTACACGATTTATTTCCAGCTCTGAGCTGATATTATAACGATTCTATCGCATAAAGTAGGGATGGGTTAAATTCCCGATATTTTCTGTGTGTTGTCTTTTTTTATCACAATAATAGATAGGGAATATATGCGAGTGTGTCTAATATTTAAATTGTGTCTGTTTCTTGATGGGGGGCCACAACTGTCGCGGATGTACTGGTGAATCAATTTATCAGCCGATATAGACTGCCATTTGAGTCCACAGCGGTCAAGGAACAAATTTAGAGAGCCATATATTCCCCGAAACTAAATCTGTGACAAGCTGGAAATGGTGAAGAGCAGGACAGCAGCGTTGCATTTTCAGTCAGACGGAATGGTCGAGATAATAAGCAGGACCATTTGAAAATACCTCTCCAAAGTAGTTTCTAGCCACCAGAAAAACTGGGACCAGTATCTCTCTCTATTTGCATTGTCCTGTCGATCCGCCATAATTAGTCCACAGGTCCTGTTTGGACGTGAAATGAGGCTACCTTGTGACCTGGAATTTGGCTTTAGGCCTGGCGAAGATCTAGCAGGAGAAGATTGAAGATTACATGATCCGATTGAGAAGAAGGATGGAGATTGTACACGAATTGGTTCGAACGATTCTTCAAGTTCCCAGCGACATAAAGAAAAAACGGTACGACACGCCGGCCACAGAAGGCAGTCTCAAAGAAGTGGACAAAGTATGGTTTCACAACCAGACAAGGAGAAAAGAGAGTTTTTCCAAAGTTACATATAACATCGAAAGGTCCGTACTTGATAAAGAAGAGGATCACCGAAGTCATCTGTCGCATAAGCAGGATCCCTAATGGAAAACTGAAGGTAGTCCACCGAAGGAGACAAAGACCTAGAGGAAGAAGTGAACCATATTGCAGAGGAACCTGTCACTGCCTTCGAAGAAAGCATGAACGCATATCGATATATCGGGAAAGCTAGTTATGGAGTCACTAGAGAACAACGACAAGATTTGTTCACGCTAAGAATATTCACCGGAACAACAACACCTGCGCCAGTAACAAATACGAACGAGGGTGGGTAACCGTCTTTAGAAAGAAGTTTGGGCAATTTGAAAAACTTGAAGTTCAACCCCTGGTAAGACACCGAGACTCAAACACCATTCGTGGTACGTCTTGTACCTGGTAACTGGGAACGAATTTCAAGATCGATATACCTACCGTAATGAATGGGAAGCACTACGAAGCCTTCCAGAACATGTGCTGGAATCCCATGTGGAGAAACTAGCAATGCCCACGATAGAGAGTAGCCAGATGAATTGAAAAGGCATCAGGAAAATGATAGAGATGATCTTCCAAGCTACCGGTGTCCACATATTAATTTGCAGCTATACCCCTCGTTATCAGTACCCGATCAAGAAGATGCCCTGTTATTTCAATAAAACTGAAATGTGTAGAGATAGCTCCAGTTGCCGATTTATACATCCAGTACCGGCTACACAGAAGTATCAGAAGGAACTTCTTTTTAAGGAGGGAGTAATGCTACGCAATTACATACTGTAGTAGTTCTTGAAGCCGACAGTGTTGTAGTTCGATATCTAAAGTGGGAATTTTAGCGAGAGAGCACCGTTTTCTGGGAAGGGCTAGGTATTTTTTTTGATTGTCGAGACATTCTAAGAAAGCCTATTGTTTGTCGTGTGCAATCGAGAACTTTCAGGAATCCGAAGGTTCGAGAAGGTAGTTTTAATATATCAGATACTATCTACGAGCGGCGAGTCAGTCTAGAATTTAATATCACATTGAACAGCCGTGAATATATGAATAGTGAATAAACTGTGAATAGTGTACTCAATATAAATCAGAATCAAGTTTATTATTTAGGCAGAACTAGTTAGTAAATTTCTGTCTAAGGTTTGACATTCATATTGTATTATGTATTGTCACGGTCTAAATTGATCATTAAGTTTGCTAAATGCTCATTCGAATAACTTCTCTATATCGATTACGTCGTAATCATAATATTTAAATGATACCTTTATCAAAACTAAGTTACTACTGTGTTTATTATAGTAATTATCATCACCTTCACCATATTAGCAAGGTTGTTTCAATGTTGATGTTTTTTTTAGCAATAAGTTAACTACAATTGTTATTCTATTTTATTTAATTAAAATACCTCAAAATTACCTTTATTTTAGAGTTCAGTTAACGCACTGTTTATATCTAAGTTTCGATTTTTATTTTGCTGCAACTACTTTTTTTTTGACCATATTATTTTTGTCAATAGAATATTGTTGGTAACTAAAAATTATCGATTGTTGAATTTATTAACCTCTTTCATATTATTTAGCAAACTCACCGACGAACTTAATCCATATCTAATGTAAATTTTGTATATAATATTGCTATTTATCTTTGTTATCACATCCATAGTTGTTTTCAGGTGGTAATTCGAAAAAATCTCTTGTGAATAACTGGGATACGTTTATTTATAAACTTTTCTATGTGGTATTTGGCACTAACATTCTCTATTGATATGTATATTAGCCTATTTAGTCTGAAATTGGGAAAATACAAATAATAATAACAAAAATTAAAGTTATTTTGGTTGAGAGTTTGAGTGTATCGACTTTTGATTGTCTCCACTTCTGGTTTTAGGTTACTGACCTGATAATCCCGGTGGGTTTTGTTCTGTTTCACTTCCTTCTCCAGTACTTGAGTTGATATTTGATAATTCTAATTTCTTAATTGAATTCAGAAACATGACGAACACTTTGTTTTAATTTTTTGGTGAACATGTGAATAAACACTTGGTGGAGGAAACTTTTATATCACTTTTCTCCCTGGTTAACAACTCCGATTATTGAATGCTTGTTTTGTCCAAAAGATCACAATATTCGAGTAAACAATCCTAAGTATGTTTATTTATAATTATATAATGTTTATATCGGTTCTATTTGTCGTGATGGTGTGCGCTATGAACACATGTTCTTCCTTCTGCTCATACACTGGCTTAGTACTATTAGGAACACAGTTGCCGATTGTTATAGAACTTATCGAAAGTCCATGCCTTTTATAGTTCATTCCTTAATTTAATTCAATTGAATGTCCATCTGATTTATTCTGGTTGTTAGCCGAAAATTAAGTTTGGCATCGGAGTTTAGTTTTACGCATGTGGTATTTTGGCAAGGATCCTGGTGCAAAATTTGGGAAATTCTTTTTTTCAGGCCATCTTTTACCACAGAAAGCATATTGAAGAGTGGTTAGAGTTTTTAATCTAAAAGTTTATTATCCAGTTTGTATGGGATTTGATTGAAACTCTATATAATTAATCTCCATCTATCAATTCAGTTAGCTTATCTTTTATTTATCTTGGCTGTTCTCTAAATTTTTTTTTGAGAAGATTTTATTGATAATACTACTAAGTAGGATTTTTTGCCGTTCTTGAGGTGAGCTATTCATATTTTATAACTGAAGAGTAATTTTCTCGATTCTGCTTGTTATGCTAAGTTCAGCGTTTTATTTATTTTGCTTTCTTCTTATTAGAATTTTATGGTGGATAAACGAATCACGTTTTTTGGACTTGTCGATTCGATCCCAGACACTCATTGGTTACATCCTGTCTTTGACTTGGATACCGTATTTAGTTATTTCGTTGTTGAATCGTTTGGACAAGCGCAAGCATAATATAAAAAACCTTCCTGGCCAGGGGTGAGTTTTTTTAATGATTATTGTTCACCACCTCTTCTATTTTGCTAATTGATTTGAGTTTAAATTGACTTGATATCTGATTTCTTAATTAATGTTTATTTCTCAGTTGTCAATATTAAATAGTTTTATTGTTGTGCCATAGTTTGTCAACGACTCCATGGGTGGGGGTCAATGTTTTCGTAAACTTTTTTTGTTTTCTTTTTTTTCAAATGGGGATCAAATAATTTGTGTGATATAATAATCAATAGGTATTGGACTTCTTTTAACTGATGTGTTTATAATCACAATGATTTAATTTTCTTATTTTCTGTGATTATTCCATTTAGCTTTTTGAATATAATTAAGTAATTCGATAATTAATTTTGTACAATTATTATGAAAGTATCCTCCGTTTTCCCTGTATCTTGTGTTGAGATATTAGAGATTTTCTATGTTTTCTTCTCTAGGGTTTTTTTTCGGCGAAAAATTGGCCTGGACATTGACTGCAATACCCAGTGCTTCACGCCCTCCAGTTTCACATATTTCAGCGATTCTCAGGGACTAACGGAAATCAGCTAAGTCTACTTTATTATAAATCTTTGTTTGTTTCGTACTTTGTTTATTTTTCCCTTTTTAATTTTCCTAGTAGGCCAGTCAAGGCCATATAGTTATTATTGCGCACTCTTTATTTTACTTTAAGCTAATTATTACAGTTAATTAACTTGTTGAACACATGATCACGTTGCGGTTTACAGCTTTAAATATATTATTATAATAAAAAAACTTATTGTAACTTTAACACCTATATTTTTCTTCATTTCTGTGTTTCTTACCTATTTTCATTAAATTGGTGACATTTGAAGAGACTGTGTTTCACTTGGCAGACTGTCCAGGGGGCATTAATTACCTTCATTCCCCCTCCCCCCCCCCTTTTTTTTGGAGTGGCCTTGTAGTTTAAGGTGGCTTGTAGAGTATAGACCAGTTCGTGATCAACTAATCAACTAGAGACCTCCAGTTTAGTCGGTAAACTGGTGGCGCCGAACCTACTAACAGAATACTCCCTAGCCGGTGTTTCTCGCACCTTTTTAAACCATTGGTCGGTATTATAGCATAACCTATAGATTCTGCTAATTTGCCTTCAGTCTAAATTCAATTTAGTTTCTAAATTTTGTCAAAAATATATATATATATATATATATATATATATATATATTTAATGGATATTTTTGTGGGGATGTGGCAATAAGACTCCAGAGTAAATTCTTTAAGATATTTATTCCCGAGCTTTCGAATGATTTTCATTCATTATCAAGGGCTATAAATAATTGGTCAATGTTATCATTAATAATAATTAAATGAAATAATGAATATTTACATAAAATCTATAGCGAATTTTGGAATAGTTGTAAATTTTTATAATAAACTCTTTTAAACATAATTCAATGAAAAACTCAAAAAACAATATGACAATAAACAAAATATTTGATCTTGAACTACTACAATTTTTATTTTTTAATCATAAAATTAAAGATTGTTATGAATCTTCTGTTCTTTTTTCATAATCTAAAAGATATGCATAGATAACACTAAGGTTATTTAAATCTGTTTTTTTATTTATTACATAATTTTGTTCTGCAATATATGTTGTTTCCAAAAAAAGGCGTTTTCTATAATTACTTTCTATTGCTAAGACTTTGGCAGATTGATAATCCATAGAATGGCCTTCATAAAACACGTGTTCCGCTAAAGCACATCTATCAGGATATAATCTACTGTCACTTTTATGAGAGGCGATTCGATTGGTTAGCGATCTTTTACTGTGACCAATGTATTTCTTATTACAGATATTGCAAGGAATCTCATAAACTATATTAGTTAATTTAGTAGTAGGAGTCTTGTCTTTGATCTTACTGAAAATTGATTTTATTGTAACACATTGTTTATTCGCAATTTTGATATTATGTGGTTTGAATACTCCAGAAATTTTAGGTGTGATAGATTTTATATATGGAAATGAAATATAAGTTGGAGATGTAATATTAGTAGTTAAAATGTCACTGTTTTCTTCGTTTCGTATTATGTCAACAGTAATGTCATTTATATTGTCAGAAGTATTATATAAAACATGTTTCAAAAGATATAAAGGATATGAGTTATTATAGAAAAGTTTGTAGAGTATTTTTAGATTTTTATCGTGAAATATTGGATTGGAAATTTTTAGGACTCTGGTTTTCATCTGTTTAATCAAGTTAATTTTTGTACTACGTCGATGATATGAATGGTAATTTATATATCTCCCAGAATTTATAGGTTTCCTATACCAGTCAATCAAGATTCTATTATCATTATTTCTAATAAATTTGGTATCAAGAAAAGGTAAAGATTGTTCTGTATTTTCCCTTTCCATTGTAAATTGTATATGTGGATCGAAGCTATTGAAGTAAAAGAGTATATTATTTATTTCATCACATGGAAGAGATAATATTATATCATCTACATATTTTTTGATGAAAAACAAATTAAAGGGTAAAACAGAAATAACATAGTCAAAAATATAATTCATGACATAGTCCGCTAATATAGGAGATATTGAAGAGCCCATAGGTGTTCCAAAGGTTTGTTGGTAATTTTTGTTATTGTAAGTGAAAAATGTATTATTAAAAATAAATGTAATTATGTTAAAGACTCCTTTGAAATTAGTAAATCATTCAATAACTTACTATTACCATCAAATTACGTTCTTTTAAGTTTAGAAGTGGTATGACTGTTTAGTAATGTCCATTTGAATATATGTTTAACATCTCTTCAACATAAATGGAATGATATAAGTAAAAATTGCAAATTGGGAAAAGAAACTTTTTTAGAATTAATTACATTTATTTTTAATAATACATTTTTCACTTACAATAACAAAAATTACCAACAAACCTTTGGAACACCTATGGGCTCTTCAATATCTCCTATATTAGCAGACTATGTCATGAATTATATTTTAGACTATGTTATTTCTGTTTTACCCTTTAATTTGTTTTTCATCAAAAAATATGTAGATGATATAATATTATCTCTTCCATGTGATGAAATAAATAATATACTCTTCTACTTCAATAGCTTCGATCCACATATACAATTTACAATGGAAAGGGAAAATACAGAACAATCTTTACCTTTTCTTGATACCAAATTTATTAGAAATAATGATAATAGAATCTTGATTGACTGGTATAGGAAACCTATCAATTCTGGGAGATATATAAATTACCATTCATATCATCGACGTAGTACAAAAATTAACTTGATTAAACAGATGAAAACCAGAGTCCTAAAAATTTCCAATCCAATATTTCACGATAAAAATCTAAAAATACTCTACAAACTTTTCTATAATAACTCATATCCTTCATATCTTTTGAAACATGTTTTATATAATACTTCTGACAATATAAATGACATAACTGTTGACATAATACGAAACGAAGAAAACAGTGACATTTTAACTACTAATATTACATTTCCAACTCATATTTCATTTCCATATATAAAATCTATCACACCTAAAATTTCTGGAGTATTCAAACCACATAATATCAAAATTGCGAATAAACAATGTGTTACAATAAAATCAATTTTCAGTAAGATCAAAGACAAGACTCCTACTACTAAATTAACTAATATAGTTTATGAGATTCCTTGCAATATCTGTAATAAGAAATACATTGGTCACAGTAAAAGATCGCTAACCAATCGAATCGCCTCTCATAAAAGTGACAGTAGATTATATCCTGATAGATGTGCTTTAGCGGAACACGTGTTTTATGAAGGCCATTCTATGGATTATCAATCTGCCAAAGTCTTAGCAATAGAAAGTAATTATAGAAAACGCCTTTTTTTGGAAACAACATATATTGCAGAACAAAATTATGTAATAAATAAAAAAAACAGATTTAAATAACCTTAGTGTTATCTATGCTTATCTTTTAGATTATGAAAAAAGAACAGTAGATTCATAACAATCTTTAATTTTATGATTAAAAAATAAAAATTGTAGTAGTTCAAGATCAAATATTTTGTTTATTGTCATATTGTTATTTGAGTTTTTCATTGAATTATGTTTAAAAGAGTTTATTATAAAAATTTACAACTATTCCAAAATTCGCTATAGATTTTATGTAAGTATTCATTATTTCATTCAATTATTATTAATGATAACATTGACCAATTATTTATAGCCCTTGATAATGAATGAAAATCATTCGAAAGCTCGGGAATAAATATCTTAAAGAATTTACTCTGGAGTCTTATTGCCACATCGCCACAAAAATATCCATTACAAATAAGTTGGCAAATATCTTTTTTCAAATTATATATATATATATATATATATATATATATATATATATATATATATATAAAAAGAACAGTTGGTCTTCATACCACCTGTAGAAATTCAGGAAAAGAAAACTTCTCAATAAAATAGTGCGTTGCAGTATATAAATCAAAAAGAATTTTATCGTCCCGAGTGTAATTATTTGTGGATTAAAACCCACTGGTCCTTCTAAGAAGAGTTTGTTAAATTCAGTTTTTTAAGAAATTACGTTGAATTCATGGAGGTGATTTTTGATATATAGATACGCCAATTTACCTCTCTGACTGTCAATAAACAGATCACAAGTTCTACAAAAGCAATTCATTACTATTTTATTTGTAACCTTTCTGGTGTATATCACGTTCTGTTTGATTGAAAATGACACGAAAAAAATAATCAGTGTAATATGTACTATACAGATTAACGATATAGAAATGAATAAAGCTTCTGAATACTGCTGATTGTATATTTTGGCTGGATACGTTCCTGATCCGTACAAATCGAACCTGGAAGTGAATAAAGAAGACATTCTCGGGCAAAGAGATTCGGAACAGGAAGGAAATCGTCAGCGGGATCCACATTCCGAAATACCAATCAAGTTTATAGTTATTCCTCAATATATACCTATGTATAAATTCAGATGTATTCGAAAAAGATACATCTTTTGATATGGGACAGATACATATATATACAATATTACTTCATACCCAATAGTAGACTGTTATTCAAGCTTTGCCACATGTGTCATGAATATACCGGGATATTTCGTCTCTTTTTGATCTGAAATTCAGTGCAAATATATGCTCAGGGAGAATATCATTTCGGAGTAATTTCATAGGAACAGATGTCTTTTCGACAATGAACTTTCTTAACATAGACTTTTTGGTTCTCATATGAATCGTAAAAATTCATTCGGAGATACAATGTGAGATTTGTATTCGTTTAAATATTCTAGATTCTATCGGTGGCTGCAATCAATATATTTTGTCATTCAACGGAGTCAGCCAACGAGTGAACATCGTTAACTGCTACTCTGACAACTTTTCACGTTATTTACGTGTTTTTCTTTAATATTATCAATAGTTCTTTGTGATAATAATGTGCAAATAATAATCAACATGTGATAATTTACAGTCAATTAGTGTTTTTGTTTTACAAACTACAAATCCTCACTATTAGTCAGTTGGACAATTAAATTCTCCAGTGGCGTAGCATTAGAATCAACAAATAACTGATATATTCCTTTTATATTACCCACAGAGTCCTTCTGGGACGTCTGTCGCATTAATAAAATTAATTGTGAAGTGGTTTTGGTAACCAGGACCGCTCACAAGAATGTGCGCCGTTAACAACCAAAATCAAATGTCGTCATCACAACCTATCACAACTAACCGCAGATAATCTTATGTTGCTGCAACCCTAACTAAACCTCCTCCTCCGACTATTCCAAATAGGGATCAAGCCATCATCTTACATGCAATTTCCAACACCATTCTCTTTGAATATGTAAAAGCTGTAGGGGACATTGTTACCCCTAAAAATATTACCTTTGCGTCACGAATTTCAAATAACCGTATTTGTATTTATCTATCATCGAGTAATATTGTCAATGATCATTTCAGTGCCCAAATATCTCTCCTAATTACTCATGAAAATACTCAATATAGAATATTTGTATCATCTTATAAGCATGAATGTTTCTTATGCAAACAAGCAGGACATACTGCTGATTCCTGCACAAATACTACAACTTCCGAAACACAAGACGACATCCCACCCCCCGCCAACTCTATCTCACAATCTACTGTTAATATTTGTATCGATAGTACTCCTAGACAACTCACATTACCAAATACCTCGAATGAAACTGAGATAACTCAATTACTAACTCCCCTAACTCACGGACAAAAAAGGGCCATATCAACTGATAGCAATGTTCATACCGCTCTCCAACTGACACCGGTAATCACACCTGAACCAACAACAAATCAAATGCTCTCCCCTTCATTTACTAATCCTAATACCTCCTCTAAACATCTGAAGAAAGAATCGAAAACAATAATCTCTGATCATCATAATTCAACACCCTCCACTCAAAAGGCAATACACGCTATTTATGAAAAAAATCCATTGGATCTCACGCTTACAAAAACCCAATTCACAGCTTTCTGAGAAAATACACATGGGAATATAGACCCTCTCAAGGAAGCTCTAATCTGCACCTCAAACACTCAAGGATTACTAAATGACATATCGCTCCTGTATACCGAAACGAAGGAAAGGTCCCTCAAAAACCGCCTTACAAGAATTAGGAAAAAAATTAAACAACAAATAAATCCTTAAAACTCTGATAATATAAGCATTTCCTCCGAATATCAAACTGATGAAGAATGCCTGCAAAAATCCTCACAGCCACCCTCATCACCTCCAAGTCAAGAGCCACTTTCAAATTAATTCAATGGAACTGTGATGGATTCTTTCCTCGATTGGAAAGAATCCAGCAACTAGTTGTTGATTAACAGCCTGAAATAATTTGCCTTCAAGAAAGCAACACCAAATTCCAAACTCCCTAAGCTAAAAAACTTTGAAGGATATAAATATTCAACAAAGTTTAACCAGCAGTTACTGGCGCCTAAACAATGCTGACTGGCCCAGTTACACAACTCATACAGATACCACTTTATCCACCCTATCGTTCTCCAACAATACAGATAATAACATGACGTTAATTACAAACACCTTACTTTCAGCTGCCAATGCAAACATTGGCAAAAATATTATCTCAAACAAACGAAAAACAGTTCCCTGGTGGAATACCTCTTGTCAAATTGCTGTAGATGAACAAAAATTTGCACTCAAAAATTACCGAATAAACAAGAGCCAAGATAATCTCTTAAAACTGAAAAAAGCCAGAGCCAAGACTCGATATACCATAAAACAAAGTAAAAAATCTTCTTGGAGAAACAGTGTGTCCTCAATCAACGAAAATACTAATCCCACTGTTCTATGGAAAAAAATTAGACAAATTCAAGGAAACAATACCAGTCTTAAAGTAGCCAATCTTATCTCTAACAACACTGTAATTAGTGAGAATCAAGAAATTGGTAAAACTCTAGCCAAACAATTTTTTGAGAAATTCAGAAGCAAAACCAACCCCACCCCACATGAAGCATTGACTGCCACACCTCCTATATCTTCTACCATAACAACTCAAGACATCACTCATATAAATTCTTCTTTCTCTCACACAGAACTAACTTCGGCCATTCAATCCTCCAAGAACACTGCCTCTGGTCCTGACGATATCCCCTATATCTTTATAAAGGAATTATCCTTTGAAGGCCAACGTGAACTTCTTGAAATGTACAACTAAATTTGGACTTCCAACACAATCCCCAACCAGTGGCGAACCTCAGTCATAATTCCCAATAAAAAACCAAATCAAGCGGTTATCTCACCCAGTGCTTACAGACCAATATCATTCACATGTACCATGTGCAAGATTTTTGAAAAAATGATTAACAAAAGGCTTTTATGGTACTTTGACAAACATAATATAATTGCTAAAGAGCAGTCAGGCTTCCGACGAAATCGCTCAGTCCATGACAACCTAGTACTTCTTCAAAGCCATATTTCTGAGGCATTCAATAAGCAACAAGAATGTATTGCCGCTGTTTTTACATTGAAGGTGCCTTTGATACCATTAGTAGACACTCTATACTGAAAAAACTCACCCTTCATAACATCAATGGCAAAATATTTCAGTTTATCCAAAATTTTCTATCGTCACGATCGTACAGAGTCTCAGTTAATGGCATTTTCTCATCAGCTTACATCCAATCGGATGGGGTTCCACAGGGCTCGGTTTTAAGTCCGACACTATTCAATTTAGCGATAAACGATTTATGCTCTAATCTATCTTCACCAATTAGACACGTCCTTTATGCAGATGATCTAATAATATACTGCCACGGACATTCTGTCTGTACCACATCGAAACTAATTCAATCTACTGTGGATACCCTTGATAACAGAACTAACCTCCTAGGTGTATCTTTCTCCTACACAAAATCTAAAATCATTAAATTCAGCCGACGCCTTCCCTCCCCAGCCCCTCGTATTATGATCCACAACATTTGTATCCTTCTAATTGGCCACTGCAAAATACTCGGTGTTACTTATGATTCACGACTTACCTGGAAACAACATCTACTAGAATTAAAAGGTGAGTGTAGTAAAAGGCTCAACATAATTAAAACCCTCTCACATTTTCATTGGAGTGCCGACAAAAATTCCCTCCTTAAAGTATATAGATCGCTTATACGGTCCAAACCAGATTATGGTTGCTACATATATATGTCAGCTTCCAAAACATACACTGACCTCTTCAACCCCATACACAATACAGCGCTACGTCTCTGCCTAGGAGCCTTCCGATCTACCTCCGTTGAAAACCTTTATGGTGAAGCCAATGAACCAACCCTTGGGTTGAGAAGACAACAGTTACTTCTCTCTTACGCAGCCTCCGTTTCCGTGAACCCTCATAATCCAGTATACCCCCTTTTTATATCACCGACATCTACCTCACACAACGCACACCCAATATCATCAATTAAACCCATTTCATCAGTGCTAGCACAGCTACTTAATGACATAAATCTACGGCAAACAACTCCTCTCCCACTACCCCAGACTCCTCCTTGGGTCGTTATCAGTCCTCAACTCAACACATCACTTACACGATACGATAAACATATATCTACAAGGGAACTCATTATGAAAGTTTTTAATAACATCATACTAACAAATAAATACGATCTAGTTCTATATACTGATGCCTCAAAAAATGAAACACCTCTGTTACAACGTCCCATTCTCATATTAACTCCTCCCTTATCCCTCTTTTATGCAGCGTCCATACTGGCGAATTATTTAGCATACTTCAAGCCCTCAAACACATCACTTTAACAAATAAGTATATAGATATATGCACATACTCATTAGCCTCTATCCAGACTATCCAAAATATATTTACCAAACATCCAATTGCCCAAAATATCCAAGATACTTACCACCAGCTCATCACTTCCCAAGATATATCAGTTACTATAATTTGGCTACCATCCCACATTGGTATAGCAGGCAATGAACTCGCTGATCATTACTCGAAAATTGCCTCAACATTCACTGACATTACTGTGACAGTATCCAAATATGTGATGACTTGAAGGCACACATCAAAAAACGAACGGAAATTATTATATGGCAACAGCACTGGGATACAAACCGCTCTTTTTTCACGAAATACAGCCGTCAATCAATAGCACTCTCCTTGGTTCTACAGAACTTACAAGGCGAGATCTAGCCATAATAAGGAGACTACGCATCGGACATTCTAAGTTAACGCATGGATACCTAATGACATCCAGCAACCGAACCTATTGTCAAATTTGTCAATCGCATTTGACAATAAAACACATTTTAACTGAATGTCACCAGTTCTCAGCCAGGAGACAACATTACCACCTCTCATGAAGCCTACGATATATGCTAAATAATCCAGAGCAAATTAACAGCCCACTGCAATTCCTCAAAGATGTGCAGCTTTACAGTGAAATTTAACCAAACCTACACATGATATTATTGTCTTATTGTATTTTATATAGCAATGTAATCGTTTTGTGCAAGTGGCCAGAGTCGCCGAGCACGTTAATTTTAAAAACACTAATATGAGCATATTCCACGAAGTAAGGGTCGAGACAGTCAATTTCATATATATATATATATATATATATATATATATATATATATATATATATATATATATAGATTGTGTGTAAGTTATTTATTTGTTCACGTCTATACATCACTAATCTCTATTTATTTATTTCAAATTAAGCTACAAGTTAGAAAACGAGTATATATATATATATATATATATCAGTTTTTTTTTAAAAAAATTGAGTGAAAAATAATGCTGAACAAAAACTAAGCTTTTATTGGCCAAAAACAACGTATTTGTATAGCAACTTTATAATTTGTCATGACCCACATTGACAAAAAGTTACAGGAGAGCAAGAACGTTTAACACCGAATGGGCTTATTATTTTCTAGATATTTTTCTATAAAATAGAAATGATTACATTCCTTACCCTTCAGTGAACGGATTGGGTCTCACGGGCCCAAAGCTTTTTGTTATGTACTATAACGCGCAAACGCGACTTCGGCCGGCTTTACCCACCCGAGTACCTCTTCATCGTGTCAGACGATATAATTCAGTGAGGATATCAGTATTGTGCAATAATTCGTTTAGTTGTTATCGCTTGTTTCGTCCTAATAGACCCAACCCGAACTTTTTGGTAAGTTTTTTGTTGAAAAATGTAGATGAAAAAATGTGAAAATACTATTATTTTGCATTTAAAATAGATTAATTGGTTGCATAAATTGTATGATGAGGTGCCTTCAGACAAGAAGCACGGTATTGAAGAATCTGATGATTCAGATGCAGATGAAAGAACATGTGAGCACAGCGATAATGATACCGATTCGGAACAGGAGATTACATCGTCAGATGAAATCGGAAATCCTTTCATGAGCCTTTCACGTGGTAGAACGGCTCATTTATATTATAAAACCAAAGATGAAGTTTAGTGGAATAAAATCTGTCTGCCAAAAAACTGAGAACTCGACAGCATAATATAATATCCAAACTACCGGGAGTGATTGGCGATGCAAAAAATGCAACTACGGAGAAAGAGTGTTCGGAGTTATTTTTTGACACAGATATTATCACGATCATTGTAGAGTGCACTAACTTATACATCGAAACGATTGCGAACCGTTACCAATATAGCTCTTATGTAAGACCAACTACTATAACTGAGCTGAAGGCCTGGTTTGGTCTACTATATCCGACTGTAGTATACCATGGGGCTAGAACATCTATTTTTGAGTTCTGTGCAACTGATAGGACCAGAGTAGACATTTTTCCTGACACAATGGCCTTAAGAAGATTCCGATTTTTGATTCGATGCCTACGATTCGACAACAAACATACCCGGGAGGAACGTAAACGAGAAGATAATCTCGCTCCCATTAGACAACTTTTTGAATTTATTGTGAGACATTTTCAGAAAAGTTATTCCATCGGACAATATGCCACCATCGACAAAATGTTAGTCGCTTCCCGAGGTCGTTGCAGCTTCAGAATGTACATTCCTAATAAGCCTGTTCGATATGGGTTAAATGTTTTTTCACTAGCCGATGCTAGAAATTTTTACACCATAAACCTAGAAATCTATGCAGGTAAGCAGCCAGAAGGTCCGTACAGAGTAAGCATTACAGCCTATGATGTGATTGAAAGAATTGTTGAGTCAATTGCGCAATCAAACCGCAACGTTACCATTGACATTTGGTTCACTTCAGTGGAATGTGCAGAAAATTTACTAGTGGATCATAAGTTGATGGTAGTCGGTACTATGCGGAAAAATAAGCGGCAAATACCGAATGAATTCATCTCTATGACAAGACCAGAGAAGTAAAGTATGTTTGGGTTTACCGAAAATATGACCATTGGTTCCTATAAACCAAAAAAAAAACTTTTTTTTTGTCTACGATGTATCATGATGACTCTATCTGGTGAAGAAAATAAACTGGAAATTATTACTTTTCTTATTACTACAAAATGTGGTGTTGATGAAGTGGATCAACTTTGTGCCAAATATAATGTTGCCAGAAATACCAGGAGATGGCCGATGGTCATATTGTACAATTTATTGAACGTGTCTGCGATAACGCTCTTATTATAAGAAGGAGTAATGATTCTTCATCTCCATCAGGAAAACAGAGAAGGGTAATTCTAAAGCAGCTTGGAATTCAACTGATAATGGAGCATATGGAAGGAAGAGTTACAATCTGCATTTTTATCTAGATAACTAGAGAAATTCGAAGCCGTGCATTAAGAATTATCGGTGTCCAGGTACCTAAACCAGTGGCTGTCGAGAGTAATAAAAGAGGTCATTGTGGAAAATTATTTGTGAAGAACATTCCACTTATGTATGTCATGTGTGTGCTGAAGAAATTTGAATCATGAATATTCTAAAGGGTATTTAACATTTATCGACCAAAAAAAGTTATTTTTTGTTTTTATGATTATTGATGTGTTCAGAAATTAAAACTAATGTTTCTTTTATTAGAAATAGGAAGTTATGTATTCATTTAGTAATATAGTAATCATATTTTGTTGAATAAAATATTTTAATTAAAAGTTTATATAATTTTTCTTCTGGGTCTGTGAGACCCCACCCATTTTTTAATGGATTCAATTTTCACCCGTCTGCTGAAGGGTACCCAAGAAAAAAAAAGGTTTACAGGGTTATTTGTAATTTAGAATGTTTTATGTGGGATTAGACTTATTTGAATTCTCACATGTGGGATTTGACAAATTAATTGAATCGACTACTTAATAAGGTATCAGTATAGAGAATGTATTAATTGGAAATCGATTTTCATTCATAAAAAGTTATTCAAGGAACAAAATAACAAGTTTACATTCATATTTATTTGAAGAACTGCCTCGAATGGAATAGAATCATAGAAGTAGTGCGTATATTAAGGTAAAACTGTCATCAGCTTTTGTAGGTGCTGTTATTTTTTATCTATTTATTTTTAATTTGGAATTTTGTATCCCATCTGTTAGTATTCGCAGCCGAGGAAAACCAAATCATACACATAACCCATCTAGCTTGGAATTAGTTTGTAAATCCAGTTTAGTTGGTATCTGCGGCAATTCTTTGTATTCATCCTGGACTGTTACCATACGTCTTAATGAGCTAAAATTTAATCAGATAATCAGGGAAACATTAGTTGGAAAAAATTAGATTTCATGTGAATTTCATGTGAATCTGAGTTAGTGGAATAATTTCAAAATACTGTTCCGTACGTTAATAAAACAAAGCATTAGAATAACCCAACTCCATTGAAATTTCACATTTGGACCCCAACAAATCCCACAGTTTGTTATCAGATGGCCACGCATCGTTGGCAGATCGCATATGAAATATAAAAATTTTTATGAGGAAGTGTTGTTAAGCAGACAAGAGATTAAACGCCCTATTGAAGCACGCGAAGTAAGATTGCTATTGAAAATAGAATAATATAGTGAAAATTATAGAAAACTGGAAAAAGGATTAAAACAATAGATAGAATTATTAGACAAAAAGAGCAGGAAAAAAATTATAGTAATGTTGAGACTAATGAAAGGTTATATTCGGTATAAAGCGTATGCAACCAAATGAATTCCAATCTTGATACAGAATTGTCAAAAACTCATACAAGCAACATCTACCCGTTGGGTAAGTCAAGAGATTGCCCAATCAAAATTGAACCTGTGTCAACGTTTACTAAACTTCATATTTGACGAAACTGCAAGAAGTTTTAGAAGTGGGCATTGCGTTTAAAAGCTGCCTCATCTCCATATCCAATTTCATTTGTGTGCTAATTTTTGATGAAATGGCTATTGGTCAGCATGAGAAATGGGATCGAAATCGGGGCAAGTCTTTTGGTTATGCTGATATGGGGACTGGTGTACAAGATAATAACCTTGCAATAATGCTATAGTATCGTTCTTAAATAGACTCAATGGAAATCGGAAGATACCTATTGACTATTAAACTTCTAAACATGAGTAATGTTTATTTGCATTTATTTCTATTTTTTGTTGTATAGACAGTGCTTGTGCTTCATTGTTTTGTTATTGTATTAATTGTTAGGTAAATTCGGCCATTTAAATGTTCATTGAACTGAAATTTCTGTTTATAAGTCGTCATATACGCCACACCGTGGAAATTCCTAGCTCGTTTACTTTTATGGATAACTAGGCTGTAGATCGTGAAATTGTGTACTCATAGTTCCGTTTTATAATAAAGATCACTCATATGAAGGTCAGGGCATAACTTAACTGCCTGTACACTCATGGTAAAAAGATGAATTCCATTTTGCAATGCACTTTTTTATCATTATTGTTACCATATCTCGCCACTTTCTTTTCTAATATATCATGTTCTCGATAAAGATGCTCCAGAACTTGGTCCATGCTGTACCCGCTCCAACACTCGCACTGATCCTTCCTAGGTTTAAAAAAGCTCAGTTCGAGTTTACAATAATAAATTCAAAAGTAATTGTACCAGGTAGGGTGTACCTATACAGGCGGAAGCTACCCAGTACATGGATGGCTCAAAAACGTCGGAAGGCGTAGGAACTGGAGTAGCGGGGCTTAAACAATGGGATAGCATTTCCAGTGTAATAAATACCAAAGTTAGAAATATAGGAAGGATCACCCTGTAAAACAAATCACCTTTTATAATGTAACATTTAAACCAAACAAAGCGATCGTTGACATACAAATGAAGTAAAAAAAACACTTAGCTATGCAGTCTGGATTTGTTGCAAAAAAAGAAAAAAATAATATTTTTACAGGAAATAATAATTGCGTCAAAATAACGAAATTTTGCGGAATCAAATAAAAATTCATTCCTAATCGAGGTAAAAAATTAGGAATTAACATGTACAAAAAAATTAACGAAGCTGACATACGGAAAATGCCGAAGCTACGAAAATGTAACAAGTGACAGTTAGTAAAAAGTAGCGGTCGGAAGCGGTCTACTATAAACATAATGTATTAGTAGCCAAAAACAATTTGAAACCAAGTGCAAACAAAGCGCGCGGAATAAACAGTTTCTTTTGGAAAAAAACATTATTATAAACATTATATATTACTTAATCAAAGACCAAGTGAAACAAAGTGCGCGGCAGACAATACGCAAACGTGGAACCAACGACAACAGACGAGAAGTCGGCAATAGATGGAGCAAAGGGCACATAACGAGAGAGTACTTCGCAACAAGCAAATCGGCTAAATTGTGGTCCTTAGACTACCTCCAATTCGTCCGACAAAAATTTATCAAATTGCAAATCGTCCTCGCCCCAATCCACGGGCACGGTATTAAAACCAATACCGTTTCTCTCCCCATAATTCCGCCAAACTAGTATTGTACCAGTACCTGGGAAGGATATCGAATCCTTCACTGCACGAATTTATGTTCAAATACAAAAACTATCCAGCCTCTTCTGGATACATAAACGAGTACAAATCAGTGATGAAATTAGTATTGTACCACACTTAGCAGAGAAAAAAGCAACATAGTGCAACTAGGGAGTCACAGGTATTGCAACTGTGAACACAAAGATGCAAGCAGTCAACAATCAGTGTCTCAGTGCGGCATACAACGCGTGTAGTGCTCAAGGTGAAATCGCGGTTACATGTAATGCAGTGACACAATTTTGTACTTAGATAAGTTTACCGTAGGGGATGCACGTAGAAGGTATTGGTCAGGTAAGTCCAACACTTTTTCAAAGGGCGTGGCAAAGTAATAAATACCAAAGTAACAAACATAGGGAGGATCACCCTGTATAACAAATTACCTTTTATATTGTCACGTTTAAACCAAACAAAGCGTTCGTTGACATACAAACAAAGTAAAAAAACACTCAGCTAAGCAGTCTGTAAATATTGCAAAAAAAAGAAAAAAATAATATTTCAACAGGAAATAATAATTGCGTCAAAATAACGAAATTTTGCTTAATCAAATTAAAATTCATTCTTATGGGAAGTAAAAACATATTACACAATTACGTCGAACGATAAGTTTCCACCAATCAGGAATCAACATGCACAAAAAAATAAACGAAGCTGACATAGGGAAAATTCCGAAGCTACGAAAATTCAACTGTTGAAGTGGCAGTTGGTAAAAACTCGCGGTCGGAAGCGGTCTAGTTTTTTGGGGATCACGGATAGTAGTTTTTTGAGTAGTCCTCACAGTTTAAGTAACATATAATCAAGACGTAGTGTTTAAGGTTATCAAGTGTAATTTTTATTGGAATGGGGAAAAGAAGATTAAAAGGGAGCGTATATTGTACGCGCTCTGAAGGGTTTTATTTGGTTCGAGACGCGAGTCGTGGCCGTCGGCGCTTTTGTGAACACCCAGTCTGAGAATTAGTAAGTCTAATTCAAAAATTATACTAACTGTGTATTATGACTATTTTTGTAGTTTGGTCAAATTATTAGCATTGCCAGCCCGCATCTATGATACTAGCTGTATAATTTAATTTATGTTATTTCATATCGCATACGAGTATTCAATGGTGAAACCTCTCCGTATGAATCAGGGATAGGAAGCACATTTGAGGTTGAATACTAAATTGTTAATTTCAAAGTTTCATATATAGGGTGTGAGAAAATATTTAGGATTCGGCGATTATTTTCAACCTAACAAATTTCATTTTATTCGGCATTTCATTCTCGTTAATGTAACATGGTATCTCAAGTTTTCTCTCGATCCTATCATTGGCTTTTGTGAACACCCAGTCTGAGAATTAGTAAGTCTAATTCAAAAATTATACTAACTGTGTATTATGACTATTTTTATAGTTTGGTCAAATTATTAGCATTGCCAGCCCGCATCTATGATACTAGCTGTATAATTTAATTTATGTTATTTCATATCGCATACGAGTATTCAATGGTGAAACCTCTCCGTATGAATCAGGGATAGGAAGCACATTTGAGGTTGAATACTAAATTGTTAATTTCAAAGTTTCATATATAGGGTGTGAGAAAATATTTAGGATTCGGCGATTATTTTCAACCTAACAAATTTCATTTTATTCGGCATTTCATTCTCGTTAATGTAACATGGTATCTCAAGTTTTCTCTCGATCCTATCATTGGTTTTAATTATTTACGGTCACAAGACATTACATACAATTGTTCCTGACGATTTTGTCAATTGGTGTCATTTTTGTTTATTTTTTTATAATAATCTCGCTAAAGAAATCATTATCGGCTAGTTTATTTTCTCAACCAGGAGAGCATGATTATATGAATACATAACATATACCCATAATAGCTACACATAAGATTTTTCCTCAACCCACCCCCCTAACTGACGTTACCCTATAGCACAAGACCTCTCATTACCAACGACAACTGGTAGCAGCGGAGGCCGAAGCCAACCCTTTCGGACATTTATTCCAGGAGCCGACGATTCCTGTTTCCCACGAAATAGAGGGTGGTGACAGCCAGCTACGCTGCCTTCTCGTTCCATTAGGGACATTTTGGAGCAGGTTCATTTACACGTAAGCGGGATTTTGTTAGTAGAAATATGACGAAGCAATCAGGGTGTTTTCTGGAGTGATAGAGATTACAACGCACCCAGAAACACAGAATCTTGGACCATTACAGCAGAAACCCAGCGAATAAATACATGGTGACCATAATATTATTATTACAGTGGTGACAGCGTTTTTTAGGATTATGGCAGATTGCATTTAAGAGTGTTACACCTGGCGACAGCGATTTGTTAGATTTGGGTGACAGTAGAGTTTTTTCTTAGTTATTACAGAGTTTTCTTTAGGTTTATTACACTGGTGAATACGTTACTACATGGGCGACCCCAGCGAATAATTACATTGAATGATTTTTTTTTTGTTTTTACATTTGTGACACCGATAATTACTTGACGGAATTCTTCAGATTATTACACCAGTAACCCTAATAAATGACGTCACAATATACCACGGGCAAATGACGACGATACACTACTGTGTGGAAGAAATCCTAAGGCAGGAAAAAACATATCGCTCAACTGCCAAGCCGCGCTAAAGCACTCAATTCTGTAGAAGTCAATTCTACCAGGTATGGAATTGTGTTTGTGCCCTAGATACGCTGGGCGACCGTAGTAAAATGACGGTAGCTTGGGTACTGGTACAAGAGGGACATATGGGCAACGAAAAGGCAGACGAAATTGCTAAGTAAGCTGCGTCATTGCCATTCGTAGGACCGGAACTCTTCTACGGCGTTACAAAATCGGTAACCAAGGCGGCCACAAAAACAGTGGTGGAGTATAATTCTAGGATATGGTGGATGAATTCATCAGGTCAAAGGTAAGCGAAATAATTTATAATAGAACATTCGCCAAAATCCACGGCAGACCTGATAAGCAAACAGGAAAATTGTCAAACCTCTTATAGGTATGTTAACAGCATTGTAAGCTTAATAGGAATCTAAAGTTGATGTGGTTGACAGAGGAATCCTCGTGTACATTCTGTCGATCAGAGAAAGAAACTGCGCAGCACATTCTATGTCACTGCGACAGTTTAGCTTGTGTTTATTGGTACTGGACATGTTAAAGACACTAGAAAGGAACTATATGAAAGGTTCAGACTTTAAGCTGACAGACTTTATAAGAATTATGAGGCTAAGAAATGTAATATTGATTTAGAGGGCCACAATAGATCTGAAAAGGTCGCAGTAGAATAGGCCATAAGCCACCTCAGTGAAATCTCATTGCTAATAGTCAAAAATTAAGTTCTGTTAGTGGGACTTGGTTTCCTTTGAAACAGTATTCCCGATACAGTTTCTAAACGTATGTTTTAGACTTGCCATCATGTTCTAAGTAGAGTTTTATAATAGTATATTATTCAACGAATGAGAAAGTTGGCCATTTCCATGTGGATAAAATTTGCGACACGAGCCGAAGGCGAGTGGAGTGGAGAATATCATTGCGTTGTATTAAAATAATCTTTTTCTACGACTATTGTAGAATTTCTATATTTCGACGTAGTTTTTGATTATGGAATAGCTTCATTCTAGCACTAGTGCAAGAATATTCATTCTCGACCTGGAAAATATACTCATTGCTAAGAACCACTATTAACATAAAACATAACGAAGATTTGTCAAAATATTCCAGGTTACAAGCATTTTTGAAAAGACAATCGAGCGAAAAAATCAAAAACATTGACTGGAGAAGAACTTAACTATTTTATAAACAATGCGCCTAATGATAAATACCTCGCTACAAAGGTAAATACATTATAAGCTTAATTATTTTGTGATTTTTCTTGGAACATTATTTTTGTTAAATATTTCCACCGTCAAACTAATACAATTTCACCTAATATTTGTTTCAAATAATGTTTGTCTGAAGGTATCATCAATAACTCACAAATTAGGGCAATTAGGTATAGGGAATAATAAAGTCCCATACAATACTATTTCATTGCGATACTAAAATACAGGGTGTTCCATTTATGAAAACCCAGTAAATGATCATTCCGATTTATGATCAATCCTGTATATAAAGAACGAATATCGCGCTATGTTAATAATTTTGGACAATAGTAAACTATATCAAAAATCGTTTGAACGTAAATAGATTTCTTGATATCAAATCTATACAATGGTACAGGGTGTTGATGTTACTAGGAAATTACTAAAAAAGTGCTTATATCTTTTAAATTACCACGTATAATATTACAATACCTCATATAGCACAAACAAAAAAAACGAGGGGAGTAAAAAATGTGGAAATATACAGGGTGTTCCGTTTAAAAAAGATAAGTTAGGTTCATCCTGCCAATATGAGTGGTCCTGTATATTTGAAAATATTTTCAAAATATGGTCCTATATATGGCTTAACTTTCATCTGAATAAAGTTTCGTATCTCTCATGACAAGTGAGTAATTGGACTTCCTCGCACTAATGCCGCATCTTGTATATAACGCAGATATTTTCAATTTTTAATTATTGATAAAGTTATATTTGTTCGTTTGTTTTTTATTTGATAGTCGTAGAAAAAATATAGTCTAAAACACGGGTGGAATTCAAAATTCTACACTCGTAGAACCGTTTCCCTCGCCTACGACTCGGGAAACAAATCTTTCTACTCGTGTAGAATTTTGCTTATTCCACCCTTGTTATAGAATATACTATTCTATCTCTTTTCCGGTATCTGAAAATAGTTATTTATGTAACAAGTGTGTAAAGTAGCCTTTTTTCGACGAATATGAATATTGTCGCATGAGCCGCAGGCGAATGCGACAATCACATGAGTCGAAAAAAGGCCTTTACAGACGAATTGCATACACTATTTTCTCTACTACTGAAAATTTTATCATAATACAGAAGTTTAGTAGTAGTTTTCTTGGCACACTAAAGTAGGTTTAATTTTTCTTTAGAAAAAACGATAACGCTTTGATTGATTCCTAATAAAATATATTACATATTGATTGATATTTTGAACATTTTAATCAAAATTATAACAAATTAACAAAACAACAGACGAATTCAATGAATAACAATACTAATATTAAAAGAGCATTTGCGCAGTCGGACATTTTCGGAATATTTTGTTATTACATTTTTCCTACACCATTCTTTAAACAAATTGTATTTTGTTTCCTAAATATTCACAGATTTTTGGGGCAATAAATCATTGGAAGCATTCTGTGCTGCGTGTAATATGTTTGATGGTGTATTTTCAAAATAATCTCCTGATATCTCATCAGAGGAATCCATCTTTATAATTATATGTACCTATCTATACTGTTTTCTAAAAAAAGAATGTAAAATAACATCATAGTTTCCTATCAATCTTCAATACTTAGATATGAATACTTTTGATTACCCTAGGTATAGTCGGAAGATCTCAATTTAAAATTTAAATGTCATATTCAATGCACAAAGAAATGTCAGTCACTCACAGCCAACTTATAGGCACTTACCTATGCACACTATTCTATTATTTTCCAGTACCCAATAATTATTACGTATGTACTTTACTGAATTCTATATGTTTCAATCTCCGATTCAAAGAAAACTCAGATTTAATATCCGTTTATTATACCAACCTATATTTTTATAATACTAGATAAAGCTGAATACAAATTGGAACTTCTTATTCACGCACTAGTGCGTAGAGTTTTTCTTCACGCACTAGTGTGTAAAGTAAAATTTTACACACTCGAAAGTGTGTCTAAAGTACGTACTTTACGCACGGTAGTAGAAAAATGTATTTTTCTTACTACATACCATGAAATAAATACATGAATTTTCAATTCATATAAAAATTAGCATAATTTTTCTCTTACTTGAATTTTTTTTCTTTATTAACTTTATGTAATGATGAACGGAAAAGTTGTGGTAAACCTGGGCATTTTCTTATTTCAGTTAAAATTTTATTCAAAGTTGGTATTTCATTTTTAAAAAAAGGGCTATGGACAATGCTTCGAATTATATTTGTTGTTCTATCGTCGAAGGTTTCAACCATTCTTGACAACCTCCACGATAGTTGGATGAAACAATTATTCAAATGTTTCTTTATTTTTCAATAATTTGAAACAAAGTCGACCTAGCAACTCCTATAAAATAAAATTTGTATACGTTAATTTCGCACAAAAGTGCTATTTTCGATAACTTACTCAACGTTTTGACCATTTTTAACACAATGGCATTCACTTTTGTCTCTGGTTCATCATCTGAGAATTATTTATACAAATTCACAATGTTTTGCTTCCCTGTAAACGATAATTGGCCCAAAATTATGGAGCTCCTTTTTTTGGGAGGCGGGGGGAGAATGATGTCTGCTAGTACTTGGAATATTATCTGAGTCCATTAGTCCTGAAAAGAACTGATTTTATATTCTAATAAAACAAGAAAGCAAGAAAGAACTGAATGGACACTATTTGTTTACAATTTATACAATTATCAATAATAATATATGTCAATAGTGCCGTGTAAAACCGGCTGCGATTTGACCAATCAGGAATCTACATAATTCTCAACTTAAATTGGAATAAGTCCTCCTAGTTTAAAAACAGGTTATAGGGTTAGAATGAAGCTATTCCATAATCAGAAACTACGTCTAAATATATAAATTCTATAAAGAAAAAAATATTTTGACGTTATTCAGTTTGTCAAATAAGACATTTATGCATTATGTAAATAACAATTCTGTCAAACTTTCAGTACCGATAGTTTAACAGCATTATGAAATAATCAGTAACCTAAGTTGGTTTATGTTGTATGCAATAACCTAATTAGGACCACCGAAATGTTTCGAATGAATCATGAATTCTTGATAGGAAATCCTCCAAAATCCAATCCACCAAAAGTTTATTCATAAAATTTTAATAAGTCTTAAAGCGGTAGACAATTTCTAACATTATATTAGTATAAAGGAGAAACTAAATGCGAATTCAATATATGGTATACTGAATTATTTGATCGATACATACAGTTGGTACGTTACTTATTTACCTATGCATAATTAATATTTAATCATCATTGACATACGTGGCACATATTTCTATTAGCAGTGAGAAACATAAAATTTTCGACCAATTTCGTATGAATATTATTGATGACGCATGGATAAAGAAACATCGGACCAACTATAGTATATTCTCAATGACATACAGATGGACAAATTAATTTTGCCAGTCGGAAGTTTGGCAAAGTCCGATACGCCGTAGCAAAGACGTATGCGGATTGCAAAAGCTCAGTTCGCTGGCATAATTAGTAAGCTTCGTGTCGACAGTACAGTTCAGAGAAAAGTGTGATTACCGGGGTTTTGCAATACTAACTTGTTATGGCGACTCCAGAAAGTGAAGTTGATAATAAAAAGTTGAGTGAGCAGTGTCGCGAAATAATTATAAACGCTTTAAATGTCATGACGGAAGAGGCAAACAATTGCAAGTCAACAACTCCATTAACAAAGGTAAGTTTTAATTATTGTTATAAAATTTTTAAACCAAAGTAATTATTTAACAAATTTACACTCGATAGTGAATTAGGTTGAGATTAAGGTGAGACAAAGTATTTTATGCACTCATATGTCAGTTTTATGCACTCATGTGTCAAGTTTATGCACTGTTATGTCATCATGACAAAAAAATTTACGCCATTTTTAGTCCATTTAGAGCAACCTAAATGAGACATTTTTTGGTTTTTGAATGTCTACGGCTCATGCGTCAAATTTTCCATTCGTGAAAAACAGCACCACTTTATGCACTTGTTGCATAAATAACTATTCTGTGTCCGTCTACAGGAGTACATGAAAGGGCGCATATTTATTTTGTGTTAGATACCTATTTGAATGTAATAGGTTTTTTAGCTTATAATTATAATTATTGTTACGAAATAGCACACTAGTGTAGTCTCTGAATCCGACTCTGCCCAAGCTATGTATGAAAGGTGAAATGTTGGCGGGTCCGCAGGTATTAGAATTGTTTACAATTTTTGTGACTATCTTATCTAGACATTTTTTTGTGGCCAGTCTTATATAGAAAATTTCAGGCATCCGATTGTTTTTGTGTAAGCCGCAATCTAGAATTATTCAGTGAAGGAGCCACTAATATATAAAGGACCGATCAGCGGTAGAAGTCAGTTTATAAAGTGATCTCGAGATATAAACAGCGTACAAGTAAATAGTATAAGTAGTCAAGAAGTGTTTATATAAATTGATGTAAGTGAATATACTGTGTATATAATATAAATTACTTGATAGTGTAGTGAATGAATAAATTAAGTTAGTAGACTGATAAATGTATGCACAACCGTAATAAAAACGTTTGAATAAAACAGAAAAATATTACATTAATATACACATTTCATATCTATCTCTATTACGTTTTATTATTTGTTTTGACCCATCTTCCGATTTCAGTTACAACTAATGAACTGAAACGTAATATAGTATTTTTGTTTTTGGTACTTCTTTAAAATGGCCGGTCACTGAAAACAAATTTAATTGCTTCCTCATTTTTTTTCTAGAAAATACACATAAGTAAAACTTTTATTGCAACATTTATATCGACTTATTTTTTTGTTCAGGTCATTGAACGAGTTTCTGCTACTACGAAAGTTAGCCAGAGAACGATTTCCCGTATTAAAAAAGAAGCTCTGGCAGGAAGTAATGCTGATACTGATGTGCCTACTAAAAAACAAAAAAAACGTCCAGTATCCGTATGGATCAATTCGACAAAACTTTGCTTAGAAGGCGCATAATAAATTATCACATATCCGAGAAAAAAGTACCTACGTTAATAAATGTACACCAAACCTTTGCAGATAGTTATGGCATTGGAGGAAGTCTCGCACTCTTTGGGTTTTCATAGGATGAACATGAAAAACACAGAAGTTTGTTAATGGAACGTCACGAAATGAGACATTCACGCCTACTTTAGTAAAGAAACATAAAAAAGTGCAGAGAACAGAACAAACCTATCATTTATTTGGATGAAACATATATTCAGTCATGTCACACGCACCTTAAAGGATGGAGCGACAAGAGTAACGAAGGATTAAGAAAACCCGTTTCAAGAGGTAGTAGGCTCATCATTATGCGTGCAGGAAGTGAAAATGATTTTGTACCTAATCCTGGTATTATGTGGAACTCGCAGTCAAGAACAGGAGATTATCATAATGAAATGAGGAACGAAAATTATGAGAAGTGGGTACAAGAAAACTTATTCCAAACCCACCAAAAAACGCTGTTGTGGTAATTATTAACGCCCCATATCACAATGTTCTAAACGAAAAATTACCTACGACTGCTTGGACTAAACAACAATTAAAAAACTGGCTTTCTGAAAGAAACATATATTACACTGAACAAATAGTGAAACCGGATCTTTATAACGTTGCAAAAATGTACAAACCCCAATTGATGATCTGTTTATTCGACATGGATTGCAAGTTTTAAGGCTACCCCCTCATCACCCGGACGTTAATCCGACCGTGTTTGGGCGGCACCTAACGAACATGTAGCCAAACGAAATGTTATCTACAATTTTACAAAGGTTAAAGGATTCTTTGATGATTTTCTCGACACATTTCTTGCAAATGATTGGAAAGTTAGATGTGACCATATTAAAAACATTGAAGATGAATTTAAGAGCAATGAACCACTTTTAGATACTGGTATAGATAATATTATTATCAATTACGCCGAAGACGAAGGATAATGAAGTTGATATAGAAAGTGATGTTGAAGAATCATTTGTATATGCACATAATGATTTTACTGTTGATGATCCCTGTAGATCTAAAACATATTTTTCATTATAGCGTTTGTTTGTAGGTGGTATGACTGCCTACATTAAACGTATCAAATTAAATAGGTGTTATAAAATTGTATATAATAGAGACGAATTCCACTAGAGTAATATAATATTTGTAGCACATTTGTAGATAGTTGTAAATAAACAATAATTGACGGCACCCAGAACCGATTTTTTGTTTTGCCAGTCCTCACTCTGTAAAAAGTGTGAAGAGATGTTCTAATTTCATAGTAAATATTTGCAAAAAACTCAAGAATTTACATATGAAAGTAGAAATATCTACCACAAAGAAGCTTTAATATTCTATTTACATTATTAGTATACTTCAAAGGTGATTTCCCCAATTTGGTTTTCAAATTTTATGTTTAAACCCGAATTTTTATATTATTATCTACTATATATTATTAAGAATAACAATTCTAGAAAGCTTTACAGGTATGTATGTCTTTAACTATCACTACGAACAGATAGCAAAAATTGTTGTCCTTTGTTAAATTTAGAATGTCCTTTACATATTGTACGCTTCATCTACAAAATTTACCTGACATCAAATTTATATACAAATAAACCTAAATGACGAATATTATGAAGGGACCACGTAAACGAAGTTAATTTGAGGTAAAGGTGAAAGTTTGTTTGTCTTGGGATATATTTATCATTTACATCACATAAAATAATAAAGGGTATTTATAGAATTCTCTGTATGGTTTTTGAAGCAATAAATAATTATGTCTGTACAAAAAACCCCACTTTTCGTAGAAAAATCTATTGGTTTTATTTTCTTATTCATTTAGGCAATGATAAAGAACACATTAATGCTATTTTGTTTTGTATACTCGATTTTATATTTACATGTGACACAATTTATTATTTTTAAATCCAAATTCAAAATATCGTAATACCCTCGTACGTATTAGCAGCCTCACAACCTTTAGAACTTTGCATGCGGGATGTACGTCGCCTGCTCTTCCCGATAACTGCATTTACAACGTTGTCATGTTGTATGGCTTTCTCGCGCATCGTCAACTGCCAAAATTTATTTTCCAACCTGTATATTGAAATGATTAGATTTTGAACGTCAACAACGTCGAATTTTTTCCTCTCCTACCTCATGAAATGTCTGTAAATTTGTTGATTTACCAAAACTATATCAATTAAACATTCATTTCCGTTTCTGCTATCAATACTAATCTAATTTCACATCAGAACATAGATCCATACAAACCCTTATCAAAGGTTATGTTTGTACATAGTTATGAACACCATTTACATAATCCACTTCCGTGTTATCCAGAATCCAATTAAGTCTATCATTGTCTGGGTCCTAACTGGTTATGTGTGTTTCTATTCGTGCCGAAGTGATATAGAGAATAATTAATTTTTCAGCTACACTCACTCTGCTTCTTATTGTTCGTTGATTGATGATTTATTTTTAGTTGCCTTAAAACCGGCGACAAATTCAATTTTCCAATGTTCATCCTTTCAAATGAACCAAATAGAAGTTTTATGCGCTGGACCTTTCTATGAACACGGATGTTCAACTGTAGTTCTAATTACATCATATTATGGTGATAAATTTGACGTAAAAGTGAAATTGAATCATTTATTTTATGCAAGTTTTGGCGAATGAACTGGAGCGTTCGCCATAATATCTAAAACTTTTGCTCTCGTCAATTAAAATGAAGAAAAATGTACCTGAATATAGTTTTTTATTATTTTCACTTTCTATTTTCCGATTGATTCATATTCTTCTTAATTGAAAATTATTGGCGAAACAACACTTTGAATGAATATATAATTTTCAATTTTTTTAAATTTAACTCGTACTCGCGAAACGGAACAGCATAATAGTAGTAATCATTTTTCATAAGTTACAAGGAGAATATGGTTTGAGTCAAAGTTGCACCAACAAATTCATTCTTCATAGTGATTGGCCTATAAATAGGCCCCACATGTTCCCCCCACTTAGATGTACATTCTGTTGTTAGTTAAAAGACATGTTAAAAATTGAGACTCACTAAAATTCCCAAATTTGGTATTTTTATTCAACAATATTACAACAAATATAACAATATTCCTGAAACACTTAAATCTGAGGGATAGTGGTTAACCAATAAATTTTTTCTTAAAATAGAATAGAGTATGTCTACTCCCATGAATTATTCATCCAATAGTTCATGTTTCTTGAATAATCCGATACATTTTAATTTTTTATATCTCTTTTTTTAGAAAGTTTACTATTCAAATTGTATTACTATTTTCGATTTACTTTCATATCAACCCGAGGCAGCTTCATTACTTATAGATCGAAACACTCGGAAAACGGCACACAGTATGGGAAAAAATGACTTTCCGCAGTGAAGTTCATTGAAGAATAATATCATTGAAAATTTCGACCACAAAATGGACGATCATGATAATATCCAATTAATATTTCAGGTTGAATAATAAATCTGCCATAATAAGTTCACTCTGTTGTAAATGAATCACTGAATTTAAAGTTGGTATCAAACGACTCATAATACAAGGTGTACATATTTAAAGATTAATTTCAAAATTGCAATTATATTTTTAGACTTATGAGCTACTAGGGACGAACATTAAGTTTTAAAGCTTAGGTATTAGCAGATTCGGAATCTGCATGATTCAAAATCTCTCCAATGGAAAAAATAAATGTATCTTTGACCTTCATTTATAGAATTGTATTGTTCAAAAAAAAGGTGAGATAACATTTTTAGGATTTTCAATGAATTTTCTCTAGGTAAGTTTTGATTACAATGCAAAATCACTCTGATTTCAGATCCCTAAACTCTACAGTTCATTTTTGCTAAAAATAAAGAATTCCAACTACAGCTGCATGAAGGAATACTTGATGGGCAATAATTCTGTATGGATATCGTTATGATAACATTTATAAAAGAGATAGTGCCATATGCAATACATAGGGATTGTAGCGTTTACCTATGCCTGATGAGACTGACATCTCAGATTTTATTTATTCATTCAATCTAGTGCATGAAATTCCTCTAAACACTGACGGCACAAAAAAGGCTACTAACAAAAAGCTTCTGAAGCTTGAATATCTCATTATGGCCGGATGGCCAAGCAATATGCATGATGAGAGGTTGAAACTGTATTTTGCACATGAAAATGAGTGGTTTATTGATACCAATTGCGTATTGTTAGGTATTAGGGTAGTAATTACACCTCAGTTAAGGCAAGAGGAACTCAACCTATTTCACTAACAACACACACGAATTGTTAGCACGCAAATGTGTGGTGGCTGATGGCCAAATTTGAATAGTGATATAGAGAAATTTATATTAACTTGTGAGATATGTCAACAATATCAGAATTTTTCCAATAACAATCCTCTCTTATCCTGGCCACAAACTCCGCATACAGTCTTTAGGGTTCTTATAGATTCTCGAAAACCATTTGGTTTCACATCATGTTTGATCTGTAATTTTTTTCTTATTTATTTAAAACAGTTTATCCTGACGGGTGGGATGAATTAATACACACGGTAGGTTCACTTACTTAATTTACTTATTCACTGAACTATTCACTAATTACTATTATATACACAGTATATGCACTTGAAAACTAATTTATATAAACACTTTAATATTATTTACATGTTCACTTGTTTATTCCACGAGATCACTTTATAAACTGACTTTACGGCAAGTAGGTAATCTCTTTATATTCTAGACTGCCTTCAGGAATATTCTTTTTTCGGGAAGTTCCTCGAAAGCCGTCTCAATCTTCAAAAGATGTTCGAACAACATGTCTATTAAACGGTCACAAAAAAATCCCAATAGACCTTCCCAGAATTCGGCGGGCTCGCAATTTTTTTAACACCGTTACAGGACCATACTTAGTATCTACTTCGGTGTGCGAGTTTGTAACATTACCCCCTCCTTAAATGGAAGTTCCTGCTGGAACTTTTGTGTAGCCGAGACTGGATGTTCTACACTTCCCGATCTTATGGAAATAACAGAGCACCGTCTTCATCGGATACTGATAACGAGGGTTGTAGCTTCAAATTATTATCTGGACACCGGTATCTTGGAAGATCACCTCTACCATGTTCCTGATGACTCGCCAATCCAACTGGTTACTCGCTATCTTGGACATAGCCAGTTCCTTCACACTACATTCCAACACATGGTCTCAGAGGTTTCGAAGTGCTTCCCATAGATCGAGGTAGGTAGATCGATCTTGAAATTAACTTTTAGTTACCACGAAGAAGACATACCGCGAATTGTGTTTCAGTCTCAGTGTCTTACCAGGGGCTGGAATCTAGTCTTCAAGTTTTTTTAATAGCCCGAACATCTTTCGAAAGACGGTTGCCTACCCTGGTTTGCTCTTGAAATGGGCAGGGATGTTGTATGCCAGTGAATAATCTTCCGGGAAGGTGAACAAATTTTGTCGTTGTTCTGAAGTGACTCAATATCTAGCTTTCCCGGTACCTCCATACGCAACCATGAATTCATCGAAGGTAGGGTCAGACACATCTCGAATATGGTTCTCTCCTTTCTCTAGGTCTGCTTCCAATGGCGCTAGTCGGTTATGATGAACTACTTTGGGTTTTCCGTTGGGGATCTTGATTATGCGATATATAACATCATTGATCTCTTTCTTGGTTAAGTATGGACCTTCCCAGGATTTTTGTAATTTTGGAGAAACTCCTTGTCACCTCGTCGGGTTGTGTAACCATACTTTGTCCCCTGCTTTGAAACCGCCTACTCTAGCCTGCGTGTCATACCGAGTTCTCATTCTGTCTATGGCAACTTGAAGATATGTTCGAACTACTTCATGAATATCGTCCAACCTTCTTCTCAATTGGATCACGTTTTCTTCTCTTGCTAAATCTTCTCCAGGCCAACAGCCAAATTCCAGGTCACAAGGAAGCCTCATTTCACGTCCAAACAGAATTTTCGCAGGTGTTTCACCCGTGGACTCATTGACGGCAGATCGATAAACCAATGCGAATAGGGAAAAATACTGATCCCAATCTCTCGAATGACTGGAAACTACTTTGGACAGGTATTTTCCAATAATCCTATTTTAGTCTTCTTCATTCCCAGCTTGTCGCAAATCTCCTGGAATAGATGGCTTTCGAAATTTTTCCCTCGTCACTGTGGACTCTAAGGGCACTCCATATCGGCTGATAAATTCTTACACCAATACATCCGCGACAGTTGTGGCCTCTTGATTCGGGATCGCGTAAATTTCCACCCACTTTGTGAAATAATCCATTATAACCAGCATGTACTTATCACTATTTTTTGTCATCGGGAATGGTTCAGCGATGTCTGTAGCAATCCTCTCGAAAGGGCTTCCAACATTATACATTTTCATAGGTGCCTTTATCTTGCGATGTGGTCCATTACTCGTAGCATAAGTCGTACATTTCTTACACCAGTCCTTCACATCGTCCGAGCTATTCATCCAATAAAACCTTTCACAGACTCGCTGAAGGGTTTTCTTCACTTCCAGATGACCTCCCGATCGACTGTCGTGTTACTCCTTCAGTACCTCAGTTACTCTCCTTCTAGGGATAACTAGCAGTCTCCTGATCTCGGGACCATAATCGTTTCCAAGGACTCTTTTCAACAGCCCTTCTTCCAGGACAAGGGAGTCAAACTGAGTCCAATATGCCTTGAGTGTCGGTGAAAATCTTGACACTTCTTGCCATGTAAGTCGTCGATTTTCTTCCTTACACTGCCGAATCTTCTTTAAGTGAGGATCATTCTCTTGATCTTCTCTGATCCTGGTGGGTGACGACCATTGTTGGTTGCCTACTGTAGTCCTTGAAACTACAGCTTCCCTAGACGCCCCCCTGTTGCAGTGGGAACAGTCTGTTGGGCACGTCCGTATGGATAGAGAGTCGGCATTTCGGTGACTCACACAAGCTCGATGTTCGATGTTGAAATCGTACTCTTGAAGTCGTTCAATCCATCCAGCGATCTTGCCCTCGGGACTCTTGAACTGCATCAACCACTTGAGTTCTGCATAATCAGTCCGGATTAAGAACTTCCTACCATAGAGGTACTGGTGAAAGTGTTCCACGGACTTCACTACCACCAAAAGTTCTCTTCTTGCGACGCAGTAGTTCCTTTCTGGATTGGAGAGAACTTTACTCAAATATCCCAGCACTCTTTCTTGCCCTCCTTGGATCTGTGAGAGCATTCCTCCAATTCCTACGTTGCTTGCGTCAGTGTGAAAAATAAATGCTACCTCTGGTAATGGATATCCTAATATCGGCGCTATTGTTAAATGCCTCCTCAAGGTTTCAAAAGCTGTTTAACAGTCATCGTCCCATTGGAAAGCTCTTGTTTCTTCTGTGAGTCGAGTTAGGGGCTTGGCAATATCTCCAAACTTCCGGATACATCTTATATAATATGTGCAAAGTCCAAGAACACTCCTAATTTGATCTTTATCGGTTGGTTGTGGCCATTGCTGAATGGGAGCAATTTGATCTGGATCCACCGCCACTTCTTCATTGCTCACTATATGACCTAGGTAATTGACTCGGTTTTGGAACAGCTGACATTTCTTCGGGTTTAACATGAGATGGGCAGCTTGGAGTCGTTTGAATACGTCTTCCAAATTCTTCAGATGTTCGTCAAATGTCTTCCCCAGTACTACGTCGTCAAAATAGACCAGGCATGTCTTCCAAGATAACTCTCTCAAGATATTCTACACGAGTCTTTTAGTTGTCGCGGGCGCATCACAGAGCCTGAATGGCATGCCGTTGAGTTGCCATAATCCAGATCCGGTATTAAAAGAAGTCTTCTCTTTGTCTGATGGGTCCATTTCCACATCTCAATAACCAGACTTCAGGTCCAAGGTGGAAAACAGTTTGCTGCCGGCCAAAGTATCTAGCGTACTCTAAATTCGACGCAGAGGATAGGTGTCTTTTTTCGTCAAGTTGTTTAGCTGGCGATAACCCACGCCGAATCTCGTAGCTGCATCCTTTTTCTTGACAAGCACTTCTCGAGTCACCCATGGACTAGTAGATGGTACTATTACTTTTTCTTCCGTCATCTCTCGAATTATTCTTTCAGCTTCCTCCCTCTTCGCTCGTGAAGTCTTCGACTTCATTGCCTAATTGGCTTGGCATTACCAGTATCGATTTTGTGTTTGACTGCTAATGTTCTACTAGTCTTTCCTGTTATTGGTACGAATAGGTCTCGCTACTGCAATAGAAATTCTCCCATTCTCCTTTTTTCAGTTCGATTCAACGATTGATCAGCTACCGATAACATCTATTCGAATCTGGCATTCGAATTGTCAGTGGTCGTTGTTTGACGAACTATAGACGTCAATGGAACGCACCATCCAATCCTGGTTTCCTTTTTGATGGTAACTGGGTAACAATTAACGTTTATCACAAGTACTGGGATCACTTTCGCCGACGTAACCAATCCTTTTTCAACTAGTACTCCTTTACCAGCCTCTTCGTCATGGTTCCTTGGCTCCATCATAACCGGTGTATCTTCCTCCATTATTCCCTGTAGCCGTGCTACTATCATGGTTCCGCTTCGTGCAGATAGAACGGTATCTTTCTGTACAGCTACCAACACCGCGCTGCCTTCATATGGATGAAGGAATACCTCCTCGGAATCCACTTTAATGGTTCTGTTTCTAAAGTCTAATTGGAAACCATGTATATTCATTTCGTCCATTCCCAGATTACCGTCCTCTTCAATGTCTGCTACGATTACCGTGTGCGTGAACTTTTCTGCGCCAATTCCCAATTGGATTTGTGTCCCACCGTGAAGGTTGGCACTCTCACCTGTGGCGGTCCGCAGTCGCAGTCTCGTTGGTTAAAGCTTCTTCTTGGAGTTTATTATTTCTGGTCGTATAATGGTTCTAGTTGCTCCAGTGTCTACCAGCAGATTATATCTCTTACCATTCACTTCGCCATCTACATATACACAGTCGTTGCGACATTTGAGCAAAGCTATCAGTATAAGTGGGTCTTTGGAACGATCATAGGTCGGTGCTGCCCCATCGTAGCCGTCCCGTTCTAGTTTTTCTGTGACTGGGGTTCTGGATTTGCAGGAGTCCTGGGGCGCTTACACGAACTACATACATGCCCTAGCTCACCACAGTTCCAGCATCTGATTTTTCTAGGCTTCTTGTCTGTCATACTTCTTATTGAACTCACGAACTGGTCAAATCTGTCTTCGTCACCTTCTTCTTGGATTGTCCTAATTTTGTTATATCCCGAAGCCTTCGTTCCTGCTTTATATTCAAGAGCAGTTGTGAATGCGTTGGCTAATGTTTTGGGATGGGCTAAACGAAGCGTCCTCTACATATCGGGGTCACGTAAGCGATCAATAAAGGCCTGGATACCCACACATTCCATCATGTTCTCTGGTGCTGATGGATAAGCAAATCGAGCTAGTCGGGCAATATCCACTTCATACTCTCGAAGGTCTTCGTCACGTTTCTGCCTTCGGTTCTTCAGCTGGGATTGGTACAAATATTCTAGATATTTATGGCCAAATCGCATGTCCAATCTCTTCTTCAGCTTCTCGAAGTCATCCGTTTATTCAACTGGTATAGTCTGAAGTCCATCTAAGGCATCTCCCCGAAGCGCGAGTGTTAAGTTTACTGCCTTCTCCCTATCGGACAAATTATTCACTCTAGCGGCTGCTTCAAATTGTTTCACATAGTTGGGCCACGATGTCTTTCCGTCGAACGCTTGAGCCTTGACTCGGGCAAAACTGCCATTGTCTTCTAACTTAGGGTGTGTTTCTGGCTTGCAAGGATTTGTTTGTTCAATCTCCTTTTCTTCTATTGGCATGTCTTGTGTCCTTTAGTCTGCCATATTTCTCTCTTTGATTTTCTAGTCTATCGTTGTCATCTTATCCTCAATATCCGATTTTAAAGTCGAAATTCTTCCTCATAATAGAAATATCGTTCTTCATAGCAGAAAAATCTTCCTTCATGGTTGAAATCTTTTCGTTCATTTTAGCAGGAATTGACGAGATTAAGGTGGAAGCCTAGTCTATGAATAAAAATGTTTCTGAATCAAATCCGTCACTTTCTAGTGTTACTTTGAGTCTGTCTACTAATTCACTTTTCTTACCGGACGTTTCCAACTCGCGATTTTCCAATTCTGCTTTCAGTTCCGTCACTTTCAGGTCACTTAGTCTCTTGGCCATTATTGCGTAGCTATATATTTATATTATCCCACTTCTGACACCAATTTAATGTTTTTCTTATTTATTTAGAACAGCTTATCCCGACGGGTGGGATAAATTCATACACTAATTTATATGATATACACAGTGTATGCACTTAAACTAATTTATATGAACACTCTGCTACTATTAACTTGTTCACTCGTTCATTTCACGATATCACTTCATAAACTGACTTTACGGCATGTAGGTAATCTCTTTATATACTAGACGGCCTTCTGGAATATTATTTTTTCGGGATGTTTCTCAAATGCCGGCTCAATCCTCAAAAGATCAAAAAAAATCCTAATAGACCTTCTCAGAATTCGGCGCGCTCGGCATTTTTTTCAACGCCGTTAACATAAGATTACAGGACCGTACTCAGAATCTACTTCGGTGTGCGAGTTCGTAACAAATCGAAAGTCATAGTGGTTAGAATTTAAGCTAATAAATAACGGTACAAATTCTTTGGAAAGCATTGCTAAGTTGATATACATATTTTAATTTTTTAGTTTGCCAGAAGAGATCCACCATTTAATTCAGTAGACTTTGTGTTTTTGTCAAGATAATGGCATTACGCCAATTAAATTACCACCAGAACATCCAACTAGCAATGGCTTTGCCGACAGAGCTGTTCAGATTGTAAACGAAGAACTGCAAAAAGTTTTTATTTCTAAGAAAGAAAACATCAAGTGCTTTTGATACTTTCAAGTTTGCTCTTTCTAAATAGGAATACACCTACAACATCTACAGCTATGTCTGTGCCCGTGCCTTCTGAACTGTTATTTAATATGATACCAAAAACCAGATTTGATATTTTAAAATCTTCCAATCATAGTAAACACACCAAATGAAATTCTGTGTAGATGTACTGATTCTTGAAAAGTTATATAGACTTTGTTTAAACCTATTTATTTTTCCTGAAACAGTTTATTTTAACATGACCACACCGCTTTGTCTTTTCTGCCCGAATATTATTAAAAAGTGATTTAGTAGTACCTAAGTAGTACAATCGAGGAACGAACGTAGAAATTCGGTTAGGAATTTACCGGCCAGCGGGGCGATTTTTATCTTGTGACACAAAACTGACCATCCAATATTTTTTACATTTTCTCACCGTGGGACAAATAACTTATTTTTTTTTCTCCTCTTTATTCATTCATCATAAAGAAGCAATTTATTGGTGAGTTAACTTTTATTCCAATCATTGTTTTTATATTCACATTTTACAGTCCACTTTTTTAATATTTTACTGAGAACTGGAACAGACTTAACGAATCAGTATATTATATTAAAAATGATAAAATCAAGCAGTGGCAGATATGAAAACTGGTAAAAATTTTAAGTTTTCGTATTTATTTAATTCAAGTGAGCTCAATTATTACATTTATGCTCAGATTAACAAATAAAATAGATATATTTGTTTTGACTGTAGCAGGAAACATACCAAATATTGAGTCACGTTCTAAGCTCACTTGCGGAAACTTCCACTTCCTTACCATATTTACAAATCCTCTTCAATTGCATGAAGAAATGAATTAGAAGTTCAATTGAAAATTTGTTAAAAAGTTATGTAAATGAAAAAAGTTATACTAATTTCTGCATTTGAGTCGCTGCTTTTAAAATGAACTGATAATACTCAAATTTTATTTGATAAAGCCATATTCATATATACATTTTAAACAAGTGTTTGTTGTATCCTTAGGTACCTTTATGGTTATAACTAAAAGTGGCAACATTGCTCCAAATTTCAGTACATGTTTAATGTGTCAATAGTGATATAATCAATAGTTTTGTCCTTGTTTAATTACCATATAAAGAGTTTGAAAATATTGTCAGAGTTTGACAGACGATGATTTTAAATACGCCGTAGTATTGTAGTAAATAATGGCAAACGTGGTTCGTTTATACGAGCGCCATTACGACTAGAAGGTAAACATTTAGTTCTTTCGTTTTGATGTGTTTTTCAAGACTTTGAGTGTTAAAATAAACTTTTAAGTTAATTAATTTAATGTTTTTGGATTATCATGGTTCGTCGGTGCCAAGTTCGTCAGAAAACCAGGCGAAGTTACCAAGGCCATGTATCTACAATACCATCCCTGCTTTTTGTAATTCATTCATGATTTTACTACTGGTGTTTAGAATTGTTGGCCGCAAAAATAAACTATGTTTATTAGTAATCTAAGGCTGTTACTATTAAAAATAGCTTCCAGTCGACCGTCTTGTTTTCATGGAATGCTTTAATGATAGCTTTTTCTAAATGTTTAGAAAAAACTCTCTATGCTTATTATTACTCTAAGCATTTATATATGGACGACCTTCTATTGCTACATAAGTGATTTTTTTCAAACTATCTCCTATTGTAGACATTTAATTGAAAAATTGTTATATTATCCCTTTCGTGATTCAGTTTAATGACAGCTCTTATAGAACCAACGTTAAACTAGATATAAATTGAAGCTCTTAATGAATAAAAGCGGTGGAATTAAACGATAAAGAATTTTATAGGTTCAATGACACATACCAAGGATAAAGATTTTAATTGCAAATAATTTTTGAGATTATGACATTATATTGTCGCAATATCATTAAAATGAATGTATACTGTTCTTGATACAAAGCGAAGGCTTTTTTCATTATTCCCAACTTTTATTACTGACTCTTGATTAACAATAAAAGCAAAATTGATAAACGATAGTACATATAATAAAAGAGGAGCACACAATACATGGGGTTAAATTGTTGAATTTATCGGTGTTGAATGTTAATAATATTATGTTCAGTAATATACGAAAGTGACTAATTGACTCTTATTAGAAAAGACCAGTGTCAGTTGCAGAATTAAAATATAGCCGAACAGGTACGTACTTTGCTTAGAATTTAGTAATGGCTTTGTAATAAAAATAAGTGAGACGTTAAATATTATTTTATGCCTGTATAAATGTTAAGTTACTGTTACTAAATCGCACACAGGTGTAGTCCTTTAATCCGACTCTATCTAATACTATATTTGAAAGTTGAAATTTTGACGAATGCGCCCCGATTTCTTAGAAAGACTATTCATCATTTTTTCGCAATTGTTTTTATAGATATTTCTAGGAAGGTCGATTGTTTTTTGGGAGCCGAAGTTTCCGGAATAGAAGGCACTAGAAAAACGTTTAATATATAAGGGACTACCCACCACTGACGCAAATTAGTTTACAATTTATTGTTGTAGTGAATACACGTGAAGATAAATATTGGTTAAATGTTTATATAAATTAGTGTTAGTGAATATACAGTGTATTTATTATGAATCAGTGAATAGTTAAGTGTATACATAAATTACGGTAGAATATATACCATGTGTATAAATTTATCTCACCCGTTGTGTATTTAAATAAATGAGAAAAAAATGAGGTTACTAATCAGTTCATTATTACTTCATCTAATGTATAATATATTGTTACGAAACAGCACACTGGTATAGTCCCTGCATTCGACTCTGTCTAAACCATGTACGAAAGTTAGAATTATGGCGAATACGCAGGGATTTCTTATAACTGTTTACGATTGTGACTATCTTATCTAGAGTGACCAGTCTTATCTAGAAAGTGCCTGGGCCAATTTTTTTAATGTGTAAGCCGCAATCCAGAATTTTCTAGTGGAAAGGCACTAATATACGTGAGTATGAAAAAAAATTGTCAATTAATGAAATGTACCAACATGTCCATATTTCAGCCTTGAAAAAGAAAATAAAATTTCTCGAAACGTTGGGAAGTAAATAAGAGTTCAATTCAGCCCTACTTACGACGGAATCCCTGAAATATTGAGAGATTTTTGATTTATATATTATACCTATATATATATATATATATATATATATATATATATATATATATATATATATATATATATATATATATATTATATATATGTGTGTGTGTGTATATAATAATGTTATAATTATTATAGTAATAATTAGAATTCTTATTGGGTTCGCCAAATTACACATATATTTTAATAATGTAATGTTTCCTTTTATTTAGTATGCTATTTATAAACATGTAGTTTATTTAATTCTTATGTTTTCTTACCTCGGCTGCTCTTATTCGTTTACGACTCTTAAAATCAGTAGGGTTCTGGGCATATTATTATAATAAAATCAACCTTACTTATTAATGTCATATATTTATGTGACTGATAAAAAAATTTTTGAAAAACTTTTAAAAACATAAAAAAAATGATTCATATATAAACTATTTGTTACGTCTTATTACACAGTTAGACTGATGAAACTACTTATTAATAAAATAAATGATTAACCTTTTGTTCTACCAATTCTTACGGAATACATAAATAATGAGTTATTTATATATATCTAAATTTCCACTTTGAATATGACTTTCTTTATATTACAAGAAAATTATACCTTTCTTTTTAAAACGACTTTTTCTGGCTCATTTGCATAACTTGGTCGAAATCTTGTGAGCGTTGAAATTCTTAGAAATTTACAAGCACCTGCATTTCTAAATTTACTTCTACTTTAAACAAAAAAACCTTTTAAAATGTTTCTTTCTTACTAGGAGGATTATGAAATGATTTTAAATGCTAATTTTTAGTTTTATTCGGGACGTGAAATTGGAAACACATTTGATATTTTTATCGACTCAAAATTTACGTTTTAAATATTATTTTACCGTATGGTAATAATTGTGTATTGATATAAACTGGAATTAGTTGTGGTCTGTTACTAGTGGAAATTTTTATATATATTTTTGGTGAAGTTCGACATGAAAGAAATTATACATTTATCTACACTTTACAATGGTAAGTTTTAATATTACTTTTCTCTGGTATATTATATTCATGTAAAGATAAAATAACTTTACTACCAGGTATATGAGCTCTTAAATTTTCTTATATCATTCGAAATTATTATTTTAAAATTATTATTCATACGTTCTTATTTGAAAGTTATCATTTATTTTGTACCAAATATATTTAATTAACACACAACCGACCTTTTGTTCCTTTTTCTTGAAATGATGCCACACTGGGGACGCTTCCAATAGATTTTCCCGCCTTCGATGGATGAATATCTTGATCGTAATTATCTGGGTGATAATTCTTTCCTCTGCTATTCGTAGTCTCACAAAACTTTGTTACACTTGATTTATTTATAACTGATTAAATTTATATGGATTTATATACCTTTGCCTTGATTAATCATAAAATTTGTTACATTGAAAAAAATTGGATAACTTTATATTCGTGTTTCTTATATGATCACTGACGCTCAACTCCCAATTTCCCGCATTTTACATCGAACAAAACCCTTTTTATGGTTTGTCACCGGAAGTGGATTTTGTTCTCGAAAGTTCGATTGAAAAATTCACCTGTCACTTTGTTTATTCTTGTTTTTCATTGTTTTCTAACTTAAACTTATTGCAAACTATTGTTTTTTATTCATAATACACTTATTGTCATTGACTTATTCACTCACACCTTATTATTATTGTCTTTTTCCATATTACTGTTTATTTGCGATGTTTTGATTGGTCAATGCAGTTTCATTAATTTTACGTTTTCTACAACCTACATATTTACCTATTATACATGTATACAATTTATTTCTCATTATGTTTGATGTTATTACATCTATACACATAAACTATGTCGGTAATCATTTATTTCATTATTGTATTTTATATTCAAAATTATTTATGTTGGTATAATTTGTCTCAACTGTTTCATTTGGTATAAATTTGACCTTGCCTATATTACAGATTCCTACTTATTATAATATTTCCTATATCTACTTTTATGATTAATTATTAACTAAATATCGTATTCTATATATTTTATTACTTCTAAATGTCTTTTTATTGTTTAATCAATATAGTTTTTGTTGGGAGATTCTATTTATTTTTAAAATATAAACAGATGCTCTGGGTGTCTAAGATTCCATGCAGCGTTATATTATTTCTTGATCTGCGTTTACTTGTGAGGTTCTGTCTAAGGTTGTTTTTATTAAGTTGAAGAATTAATTTTTCAACTGTTTTTCTGATGGTGGTTTATGATTTCTTTTTATATTTATTTACTTTCTTTTTGATTATACCCATTGATCGTACTTGGATATATTGTTATACAAGGTATTCTATTATTTTGATACATTATCTTTTAAAAATTATTTTTATTGACAAATTTTAATTTTATATCCTTTATCAGGATTCTATATAGGTTATGTATATGTTCTATTTACAACAATATATATATATATATATATATATATATATATATATATATATATATATATGTTGTTCCAAAATCGGAATCTTCCAATTGATGGCACAAATGTGCGTTTGGTTGTCCTGTTATTTTCCGTTCTTTGTGTTCTTCCATGTTTCATTCAACATCGTTGCTCCCAAGTTTCACATCCATACTTGGTTATACCGTACTGATGAAGGCTAATGAGCTAGAAACATGCATGTTTACGGTTACCACTCCTCTTCAGTAACCTCTTCATTTTTGCGTGCTTTCCCATGATAACACTTGTTGTTTGCTCTTTGTTTTTGTTAAATTCACGCATGATCCTTTTTTGATCTTGTTTCTTTACCTTGGGTTGGTTTTTTCCAGACAGGAGGGCTTTATGCGCCTCCGTGTTGATATTGGTTGTTGTTCCAAAATCGGAATCTTCCAATTGATGGCACAAATGTGCGTTTGGTTGTCCTGTTATTTTCCGTTCTTTGTGTTCCTCCATGTTTCATTCAACATCGTTGCTCCCAAGTTTCACATCCATACTTGGTTATACCGTACTGATGAAGGCTAATGAGCTAGAAACATGCATGTTTACGGTTACCACTCCTCTTCAGTAACCTCTTTATTTTTGCGTGCTTTCCCATGATAACACTTGTTGTTTGCTCCTTGTTTATATATATATATATATATATATAAAGGACCGACCAGAGAGAGTTTAGTATATAATTTGACATCGTGTGATAAACAGTGAATATGAATTAGTGAACTGTTAATATAATTAGTGAATAGTGTAGTGAATAAATAAATTTAGTAAGTGAACCTACCGTGTGTATGAATTTATCCCACCCGTAATAAAACGTTTTAATAAATAAGAAAAACACTACAATTTGTAATATATATGTAAACATATCAAAGAAGTATTGTAATGGAGCGATTTTGACATTTCAAGATTCGAATGGATTTACTCGTTTCATATGTTTCTGAATCCAAAGAACTTGTTTTTAAATAATGTCAACCTGTCGGTCCGTCAAAAACAATAATAAAGAAGACTAATACATTTCACATAATAATATATTACTAAAATTATAAATTTCATAACAATTTCAGCGAACACAATATAGGGCATTAAAATTCACCACAATTTTTGGCTTAACCAACGTGGAGCCTTCGAATTAGTGACAGGAATAAGTCATATTTGAGGCATCTGGAGAATTTTGGTAAAATTTTACAATGCCTGACATAAAATGGACCTTGACAATTTAACTGTTGAGTAACTAATAGAACAACTAAAATTAAGAAACATTGATACAAAGGGGAACAAACAAACATTAAAGGAAACATTACCAGCGGTTATGCAAGAAGAAGAAGCAACAGAAGAAGAAAAAGGGGATAGTTTAATAGTAGAAGTACATCATTATAAGATGACAATCATGTCTGATATAAAAAGCACAAAAGAAGATATAAGAAGTATAAAAGAAGATATGAAAAGTACAAAAGAGGAGATAAAAAGTGCAAAGGTAGAATTCAATAGAAAATTGGATAAACAAGAAGAAAAATTTGCGGAGCACTTAATGGAAATGAGAAGATAAGTTGAAGAACACAAGAGAGAACAAGAAGAAAAAACGAGTAAACTACGTGAAAGTCTAATTCAAGAAAGTGTGAAAACGAGAGATAGAAGATATGGAAAACAAATTACGAGAAGAAGAAAAGAACAGATAAAAAGAGTAGGAAGGAACATTATGAAAACCAATGAAAGAATACAAGATGTAGAACAAGGCATACAATTGAATTTATCGATAGCAGAGGAGATTAGTTTAGAAACGCAGAAGGAATTAATATAGGAAATGGATACAAAGTTACGAAAGATTGAAGAGATTGGGAACACTCATGACTTTTGAAGATTTAGAGTGGGAAATGAAAGGAAACTTCAAGAGGAAAATGATGGAGTTAGAGAAAGAAATTGAAAACATGAAAAATAGAACACAACAAAGCAATAATAAAATATGCAAGGAGTGAATCAAATTTGTAACCATGGAGAAAGCAATTTGAAATTCGATGCATACATCCGTAGAATGTATTCAAAAAATTTAATTAGATGTATCAAAGTTAAATTAAGGGGTATATCTAATATTGAGAACTTGAAGGAGACAATAAGGTCTCATTTAAATAATCAAGCATAGCTCTGGTTTACATGTAATGATACAAATAATAATAGTTTTGAAGATTTCGAAATATTTTTTTTTAAACAGTATTGAGGAGAAACAGAGCAAGGTTATGTCAGGGAAAAATTAAATTTTGGGAAATTGGATATTAGGTGAAGTAACAATATGAGCAGCTACGCACTATCAATATACTCCCAAGCTCAATATTTGGAACCAATGATTTCAGAACAAGAAATCCTTATATTCTTATCTCGACATTTTAGTACAGATATAACTCAAGGTATAGCCATATAAAATATTAACAATTTCCAATCATTATTAGATTATTTAAATAGAGTACAAAGAACAATTAATAATAATGAGAGACATGACAATACGGACAACCAAAGAAACGATTATAATACAAGAACTAACATAACAGAAATCATGACAATTACTACAGACAAAGACCATACAATACCTGGAATAATAGTAATAACCATCCTAATAATTACAGTAATGACAGAAACAACAATTATGACAGAAACAATAATAACAACAGACGATACGAGAGACACAATGAGAGGAATAACAATAATAGATATGCAAACTACCCTGAAAGAAGACAATAACCTAACAATAATTACCAACGAAGAGAAAGAAGGAATTCAGACGTGACACTAGAGTTAACAGAACTAGCAATTTGGAGAGAAATAATACAACTACCAAAGATGATAATTATATTAGAGTTACCAATAATTAAAACCATAATGATGTAGCTTACACGTCATCTTCTGGTGCGGAACAACAGTTTTTCCACTAGAGGGTGAATATGGTAGGTTAAGTTGGTGCAACTTTAATCACCCACGCGAATTTATCAAGGTACAGGATCAACTAGAACAAAATAATGAAACATTAATTAACATATATGGCACAATAGAAGACATATTGGTGAAAATATTGATCGATACTGGATGAGAGATATCCTTAATTAATGAAATTTATATAAATTATTTGACAACATCAAAGAAAAATTTCATCAAGGTACCTAAAATGAATTTGATTAGCATAAATCAGAAGAAATTGACTTTCACGGATACTACGATAACCGTAGCATTAAAATTGAAGGAGAATTGTACTATCGTACAACTTCTGGTGGTGGAAGACATAGAATGTGAATTATCCTTAGGATCCGATATTTTGTATGGAAAGAAAGCTACTATTAACTACGATGAAAAAAATCTTATTTTTGTTAAAGAGAGAATCGATTTTAATTATGAAGAAAGGAATGACAATTCGAAAAAGGATGAAGAATTTGTAGAAGAAGAAAGTGAAAATATTCAATTTAATGAGAAAATTGAAGATGATATGGGGGAGATGTATTATTATAAGCAGGAAGAAGAAATGAAGAAATAAATTTAAAAATAATGATCAGCCGGAATAGAAAATGAACATAGATGGGAAAATGGAACCAAGAAATGAAGTAGTAGGAATATTGAGAGAACATAGAAGCTTAATTAATGAGGAATCTCGAATTTCGGTAAATTGTGTACACAAAATCGAACTAAAACAAGACAACAAAGGAGTTATCCGATACCTTACAAACATCAAGAAGATGTGATAAGGACGATAAATAAACTGATAGAAAATAGGATAATAGAACACCGTACCACCTCACACATTAATCCAGTTGTTATAGTGAAGAAAAAAGATAGAGATATGGGATATGCCTTGATGCAAGAAATTTGAATAATTGTACAATGCCCGAACACGAATCACCTTTAACTATTGAGTCAATTCTGGGAAAAATCAGTAACGTCAAAGTCTTTTCTAAATTGGACTCTAAGCACAGTTTCTGACTAATAATAATTAAATCAAATTTTAAATAAGTACTATCAATTCACGATACATTATGTGGATGATATACTAATTTTCTCGAATAGTATAGACGAACATTTAGAACATCTTTAGATGATATTGACGGAGCTTGATGAAAACGGATTGAAACTCAATATACGGAAATGTTAATTCTTGAATAAGGAAGTGATATACCTGGGCTATAGAATTACCAAAACAGGAATCGAGATGGATTCAGAATGAGTGAAAATCGTAAGGGAATATGAGGGACCAAAAATCTGAAAACTCTCCGGGGTTTTCTTGGAATGTTAAACCATTTTAAAAGAATGTTGGGAAATTTAACAGACTTAGACTGATGGAACTATTAAGAAAAGGAGTAAGATGGAATTGGACAAGTAGACAAGAAGATGCTTTCAACGTAATTAAGAATGAATAGATTAATAACATTAAATTACATCACCCAAATTATGAGAAAGGATTTATTTTAAAGACGGATACATTAAAAATCGGGCTAGCTGGAGTTTTAATGCAAGAACATGATAACAAGTATGTGCCCATATTATTTGTACCAAGAATTACAAGAAGGGCAGAGAAAAATTATGGAGTAAGCGAATTGGAACTCGCAAGTATCATATTCGGCGTGAACAAACTCAGATATTTTCTATAGGGAGGAAAATTTATAATCGAAACAGATAACCAAGCTCTAGTGACAATATTGACCAACAAAATGAATATTGCAAGAATTCATTGATGGGTATCACTCCTACAGGAATTTTATTTTGAAATAAAAGACATTTCAGGTATACAAAAGGTACGAGTACCAGATTCAAATAGTAGGATGGATGTAGAAAGAAGAAAAGATGCGAGAGAGATTGAAGTATGAATTAACATCATGAAACGTGATAGTAGTATGTTTTCGCTACAACAATCTTTGGATAAAAAAAGTAAACGACGATGTCTAGAAAAAGATGGAGTATTATATAAACCGGTGAAAGATAAGGAGTTATATGTAATTTCGGAAGAACTAACAAAATCAATCATACAAAAATTACACTTAAAATTCAATCATTTAGGAATTAGAAAAACTCATATGATTTTCCGAGAAAACTACATATCGAGTAATGACATTACTATAATAAAATATATCATAAAACACTGTGAACTGTGTCAACTATCGAAGGAGGAGAATTTACATCATGGAAATATACCAAAATCCATAATAGCAGAAAACCCATCAGATATTATAGCAATCGATCCTACATCAAACCTTATACCAAGTTATAATGACAAGAAACATGTTTTGTTGATCATAAGTGTCTTTTCAAAATTCATTAGCTTATATCTATGTAGTGAAACCAATGAAAATACCATCAACGAATCTTTAGGAAACTATTTTACGATACATGGAAAACCGAAGCAATGTACTTTGGATAATGCTACCTACTTCAGAAATAAGGATATTGTGGAATTGTTGAAAGATTTGGGAGTTGAAGAAGTATTCACGAGTACTAGACATCCGAATAGTAATCCTGCAGAACGAGGAACTAGAGAAGTAATTAAACTATCGAGGATACTTACTTACCATGAAAATCGTATGTGGGAAGAGCGATTGAAGGAGACTACGAATTTTATTAATAATATTCCAAGCATTATAACGCAGATACCACCCATTACACTATTTAGAGGAATAGAACCTGACAGGCTATGGTCAAGTAAAATGGATTATGAAAAATTAATCAAAATAGCCAGGGAAAAACAACTGGAGCATGCTGATAAATACATCAAGGAAAAACTTGAAAACCTTGGAAATAAGAAAACATTTACAAAAGGAGATTTAATAGTAATAAAGGCATTAACGTTACCTAATCTTAGAAAATAATTATGTTCAAAATTGCAATTACCTCACTTAGTAGCAAACAGGTATAAATAGTATAAATTGATCCATCCTAATACCAGTGGAGAACGTGGAATCTTCAATATGAAGCAACTGCACCGATTTAACACCAACCAACAATTACTAAGAATAAAATCTTGACCAACATTAGTAATTGTTTCAAAATAGATGTTAAAAAAAGGTTGTAAATTTTTATAATTTGTGGTAAATTTCCATAAAATATTCTCGTTCAGTCAAGAAAAGTTTCATAGAATTTTAGGGAATGTTAAGGTGAAATATTAGTGACAGGCAAATAAACAAATAGAACTGTATGAGTAAATACCGTTGTTTAATCAAAACAAGGAATAGAATATTCATAATCATATGATATTTAAAGACTCATGATGTGAATTTATAGATAAACCAACATATCAACACATAATTGTGTATTGCATACACATGAGTCAATTATGAAATAATATTCTATTTTTTGATTTCATTAACTTTTGACGAACCCTGTATGTGATAAAGCATTTTTGTACGATTATTAAAAAAATAATGACATGAATGATATTCTATATAAATTGACATGTTTATTGATTAAGGTTAAATGTGAAAAAGGGGTGAAATTAGTGTAATCGCGATAAGTTTTTTTAACGCAGTGAATGAGTGGAAAGACCACGACACATATAGGTAGATTTCTTAAAAGAAATGATGGTTTCAAGAAAAAGGGGAGAAGAAAAAAAACTTGAAAATGTTGTTGATAGATGGAACGTGAGGGAATTTTTGAAAAGAAAGAAAAATATTTTTGAAAAGAAATGTTTGTGGTGTATGAAATCGACGACACGGAAATTGATTCCAAAGTGGAAGATTGAAATCAAAGAAAAAAGATTATCATTCTTGAGAGCTGAATTTAATAGATTATTGCGACAGATTATTGATAGCAGATATAACACCAAAACGTCAAATTATAAAAGCACGAGAATAAAATCGGCTGACAACATCTACTAGAATCTGGTAAGATTATTTAATTAACCTTTTTTGATCCAGAATAATAACACTCTTGCTGGGAGTAGAGATCATCTGTATGAAATAATTAGAAATCAACATTTCATTTTCCGCATCGGAAAAAGAGATTGACCTATTTTGATTATTACGAATCTCTTGTTCTATTTGTGAGTTGAAACAAATCAACACAAGACAATCATTATTTTTAGATATATATATATACAATTCGTGCATGTGTACAAATGTTCAATTTAGTTTAAGTTGTTAGGTTAAATACGATATTAGGATTTTTATTTTGAATGTTTACATAGTTCTTTAGATATAATAGATCCCCACTGATTTACTATTACATCAATATTTATAAATAAACAATTACTTACCAATTCATTATATAAAAAAACCAATAATACACCATCAATTTTATACCGTCACTTTTAAATTCCACCATCTTGAAATACTTTCAGAATACGTTAAACTTATCCTTAGTTGAGATTGGAGTTAGGATCGATGGCAATAACGGTGATATCACAGTTACATGGTGATAATAATGATTTTTCAATTTATTTATAACGAAAACTTTTCAAACATTTTGGTTATGAGAATTATATTTTTTTTAATACCACGAAGAGACTTATATAGTTAATTTTGAACTTTAATTTCGTTGGTTATAGAGGAGAAGAAATTAATAATTCTAAAGAATTTCTTTCTAATTAATTAAATAATTGCATCCAACCTCATTGTTTTTCTTCAAGTGTCCTCAATCCTATTGGCTTACCGTTATCGTCGAACGCTTGCGCCGAACACACCCTGAGACCTAAAGTGGCAGGAATAAAACTATGGACATGACATTTAATTGAACCCGTATTAGATATAAAGTCATATTGTCTATAATAAGCGAAACATACGAGTACTGGCGCCCATTACAAAAAAAGAAAAATATAATAATGAAAACAACAACAAATAAGACATAATGAAACCACTATTCATTGAATTGGAACAATAATAATAGAAGACTAATACATTTCACATAATAATATATCACTAAAATTATAACAACAACAAATAAAATCATGGGTAATTCACGCAAAATGAAGGGCTACTGAAACAGAGTGGTAACAGCGGACATGCATGTTTCTGGCTCATTTGACACTTCAATACGGTATAACCAAATAAGGATGTGAAATTTGGGAGCAATGATGTTAATCGAAACATGGGAAAACACGAAACTACGGATTTCAGCAGGGAAACCAAACGCTGATTTGTGTCTTCAATTGGAAGATCCCGAGTTTTCAGGACAACAACCAAGATCGACACGGAGGCGCAATTAGCTCCCCCGCCATGAACCTTCCGACCCATAGTAATAACAAAGAAATGTAGAAATATCACGTGATATGTTAATAACAACAACAAAGAAATTCATGGTTAATTCACGCAAAATAAAGGGCTACTGAAACAGAGTGGTAACCGCGTACATGCATGTTTCTGGCTCATTCGCCTCTTCAGCACGGTATAACCAAATAAGGATGTGAAATTTGGTAGCAATGAGGTTATTACTATGGGTCGGAAGGTTCATGGCGGGGGGGCTATATGCGCCTCCGTGTCGATCTTGGTTGTTGTCCTGAAAACTCGGGATCTTCCAATTGAAGGCACAAATGAGCATTTGGTTTCCCTACTGAAATCCGTTGTTTTGTGTTTTCCCATGTTTCGATTAACATCATTGCTCCCAAATTCCACATCCTGATTTGGTTATACCGTGCTGAAGAGGCAAATGAGCCAGAAACATGCATGTCTGCGGTTACCACTCTGTTTCAGTAGCCCTTTATTTTGCGTGAATTACCAATGAATTTCTTTGTTGTTGTTGTTAACATATCACGCGATATTCCTACATTTATTTGTTATTACTATGGGTCGGAAGGTTCATGGTGGGGGGGCTATATGCGCCTCCGTGTCGATCTTGGTTGTTGTCCAAAAAACTCGGGATCTTCCAATCGAAGGCACAAATGAGCGTTTGGTTTCCCTGCTGAGATCCGTTGTTTTGTGATTTCCCATGTTCCGATTAATATCATTGCTCCCAAATTTCACATCCTTATTTGGTTATACCGTGCTGAAGAGGCAAATGAGCCAGAAACATGCATGTCCGCGGTTACCACTCTGTTTCAGTAGCCCTTTATTTTGCGTGAATTACCCATGAATTTCTTTGTTGTTGTTGTTAACATATCACGCGATATTACTACATTTCTTTGTTTATATATATATATATATATATATATATATATATATATATATATATATATATATAAAAGTATTATTTTTCTTAAACCATCTTAAATAATTTATTTTTCCAATTTCTTGGGTGTCAGGTTGTGTAATTAATTAAATCATTTTATTGTTACTGACGTTTCGTTCCTGGGTTAGGTTGAGAAAGTTCCTAACCCAGGAACGAAACGTCAGTAACAATTTAATGATTTAATTAATTACACATCCTGACACCCAAGAAATTTAAAAAATAAATATATATATATATATATATATATATATATATATATATATACATATATATATATATATATATATATATATATATATATATATATATATATATATATATATAGTTGATTTACGATTATAGGATTAAGAAGCATTGTCCCTTTTTTACATTAGTTGATGTATCTCGCTCAATTATTGGTGCGGATTTTCATTATCATTACCGAATTTAAATTGGTATAATGAATAAATGTCTTATTGACATTGAAACGTCAGTTTTATCAGAAGATCGTCTTTCAGAAATTGTAGATATATCACCAAATTCCTTCTTCTCCTGATTATTCAGAACGCGTTGTTTATAGTGTTAAACATTAAATTGTTACAAAAGGTCATCTTTCTCACGTCGTTTAAATTTTAATTGACTAAAAATTGCAAAGGAGAAATTTGAAACTATGGTTGAGTTAGGAATTTGTCGACCCTCTTTATCTCCAGTTACATCAAGATTACATATATATGATTCCTAAAAAGGATTTTGACGATTGGAGGCGATGTGTAGTTCATCGACAACTTCATTCAGTTAATGTTCCCGATAGATATCCTTTAACGCCTATTTCAGTTGGTATTGGCAGAATGCAGAATTGTAATATTTTTTCCAAAGTTGATCGAGCTAGGGCTTATTATCAAATTCCTATCGCTGACGAGGATGTTTAAAATTGCGGTTACTACGGCTTTTGGTCGTTTTGAGTTTACCTTTCTGTTTAATGAACGTTGGTCAGACCTTTGAAAAATTTATCAATGAAGTTAGTGAAGGGCTATATTTAATTTTTTTATGTCATTTAGAAAAATTGTTCGAGAGGTTCAACACTTTTGGCGTGGAACCATCTAAATGCATTTTCGGAGTTGATAATTTAGTTTTTCTCGGATAAACTATTTTTTCAGATGAAATTTTACCGTTTGAAGGAAAAGTCAAAAGACATTAATTATTTTTTCAAAGCGAACACAATAAAGGAATTACGAAGGTTTATCGGCATAATCAATGTTAACCGCAAATTTATACGTAATGTAATGTTTTTCTTATTTATTGAAACAGTAAACGGGTGGGATAAACTTTAAACACACGGTATGGCTACTCACGAATTTATTTATACACTTAACTATTCACTTAAATTCAATTTATATTCATACAACCTTGATTATCAATTTATATCAACACTTTACTGTTCGCTTATTTACTGTTTATCTCACGATGTCGAATGATAAACTAAACTAACTCGCTGGTCGGTTCTTTACATATTAGTGCCTTTTTTACTAGACAATTCTAGATTGCGGCTTACATGAAAACAATTAGCTCTGGCAATTTCTAGATAAGACTGGTTACAAAAACAATGTCTAGATACGATAGTCACAATCGTAAACAGTTCTAAGAAATCCCTGCGCATCCGTTATAACTTTTACTTTCGTACATCGCTTAAACAGAGTCGGATTCAGGGGCTATACCAGTGTGATGTTTCGTAACACTACCCCCTCCTTAAATGAGTTCCTCCTGGAATTTTTGTGTAGCCGAAACTGGATGATTGAATCGGCAACTGGCTTTATTTCAACACAATTCGATTTTATGGAAATAGCAGGGCACCGTCTTCATCGGATACTGATAACGGGGGTTGTTGCTGCGAATAAATATCTGGACACCGGTATCTTGGAAGATAATCTCTACCATGTTCCTGATATTTCGCCAATCCGACTGGTTACTCGCTATCTTAGGCATAGCCAGTATGTTCCCGCTGGATTCTAACACATGGTCTCGGAGGTTTCGAAGTGCTTCCCACACTCGCGATAGGTAGATCGATATTGGAATGCATTTTTAGTTACTACGTAGAAGAGGTACCGCAAATTATGTTTCAGTTTCAGTGTCTTGCCAGGGGCTGGAATCTGGTCTTCAAGATTTTCTTATTGCCCGAACTTCTTCCGAAAGACGGATGCCAACCCTCGTGCGTTCTTGAGATCAGCGGGGATGTTGTATGCCAGTGAACAAATCTTGTCGTTGTTCTGAAGTGACTCCATATCTAGCTTTCCCGCCATACATCCATACACGCCAATAAATTCATCGAAGGTAGGGTCAGACACATCTCGAATATGGTTTACTCCTTTCTATAGGTCATGGTCTCCTTCGAATGGCGCTAGTCGTTTTTGGTGAACTACTTTTGTTTTCCCGTTGGGATCTGCGATATATAACATCAATGATCTTTCTCTTGATTAAGTATGGACCTTCCCACAATTTTTATAATGTTGGAGAGAATCCTTTTCTCCTCGTCGGGTTGTGTAACCATATTTTGTCTCCTTCTTTAAAACCGCCTACTCTGACCTGCGGGTCGTAGCGACTTTTCATTCTGTCGCTGGCAACTTGAAGGTTTGTTCGAACTAATTCATGAATATCGTCCAGCCTTCTTCTCAATTGGATCACGTAGTCTTCGCCCACTAGATCTTCCCCAGACCGACAGCCAAATTCCAGGTCACAAGGAAGCCTCACTTCACGTCCAAACTGGATTTTCGCAGATGTTTTACCCATGGACTCATTGACAGCAGATGGATAAGCCAATGCGAATAGGGAAAGATACTGGTCCCAATCTCTCTGATGGCTGGAAACAACTTTGGACAGGTATTTTACAATAGTACTGTTCATTCTCTCGACCATTCCATCTGACTGTGGATGTAATGCTGTTGTCCTGGTATTCTTTATTCCCAGCTTCTCACAAATTTCCTGGAATAGATGGCTTCCGAAATTTCTTCCCAGGTTACTATGGACTTCCAATGGCACTCCATATTGGCTGATAAATTCTTTCACCAATACATCCTTGACAGTTGTGGCCTCTTGATTCGGGATCGCGTAAATTTCCACCCACTTTGTGAAATAATCTATTATAACCAGGATGTATTTATCACCATTTTCTGTCATCGGAAATGTTCCAGCGATGTCTGAAGCAATCGTTTCGAAAGGGCTCCCAACATTATACTGTTTCATAGGTGCCTTTCTCTTGAGATGTGGTCGATTACTCGTAGCACAAGTCGTACAGTTCTTACACCAGTCCTTCACATCATCGGAGCTGTTCATCCAATAAAACTTTTCACGGACTCGCTGAATGGTTTTCTTCACTCCCAGATGACCTCCCGATGGACCCATCATCGTTTTCAAGGACTCTTTTCAGTAACCCTTCTTCCAGGACAAGGGAGTCTCACTGAGCCCAATCCGCATAAAGTTTCGGTTAAAATATTGACACTTCTTGCCAGGTAGGTCGCCGATTTTCTTCCTTCCATTGCCGGATCATCTTCAGGTGAGAATCATTCTTCTGACTTCTCTGATCCTGGTGGGTGACCATTCCTCGTTGACTACAGTAGTTCTTGAAATTGCAGCTTCCCTAAATACCGCGTTGTTGCAGTGGGAGCCTTCTGTTGGGCACGGCCGTCTGGACAGGGAGTCAACATTTCGGTGACTCACACCAGCTCGATACTCGATGCTGAAATCATACTCTTGAAGTCGTTCAATCCATCTAGCAATCTGGCTCTCAGGCTTCTTGAGCTGCATCAACCACTTGAGTGCTGCATGATCAGTCCGGATTAAAAACTTCTTACCAAAGAGGTACTGATAAAAGTGTTTCGCGGACTTCACTACCGCCATAAGCTCTCTCCTTGTGTCGCAGTAGTTTCGGTCTGGTTTGGAGAGGACTTCATTGGAATATCCCAGCACACTTTCTTGCCCTCCTTAGATCTGTGAGAACACTCCACCAATTCCTACGTTGCTTGCGTCAGTGTCAAGAATAAAGTCTCCCTCTGGTAAAGGCTATCCTAATATCGGCTTCTATAATATGTGCAAAGTCCAAGGAAACTCCTTATTTGATGTTTGTCGGTTGGTTGCGGCCATTGCTGAATGGAAGTAATTTTATCTGGATCCACCCTACACCTGACACCAATGTAATGTTTTTCTTATTTATTCAAACAGTAAACGGGTGGGATAAACTTTAGGAACACGGTATGGCTACTTACGAATTTATTTAAACAATAAACTACTCACTAACACGTAATTTATATACACGTAACTATTCACTTAAATTTGATTTATATACACACAACCTTAATTATTAATGTATATCAACACTTTTCTGTTCACTTATTTACTGTTTGTCTCACGATGTCAAATTATAAACTAAACTTACTCGCTGGTAGGTCCCTTATATATTTGTGTCTTTTTTTTTCTAGACAATTCTAGATTGCGGCTTACACAAAAACAAATGGCTCTGCCAATTTCTAGATAAGACTGGTATCAAACACAATCTCTAGATAAGATAGTCACAATCGTAAACAGTTCTAAGAAATCCCTGCGCATCCGCCATAATTTTAACTTTCATACATGACTTAAACAAAGTCGGATTCAGGGACTCTACCAGTGTGCTGTTTCGCAACAGTAATTTTGCAGAAACATTAAGTCCTCTACGTGATTTTGTAGCATATTTGAATAAGAATGAGCTGCAATCTTTTGATTCATGGACGGAAGCTTATGAAAAAAGTGTCAATGACTTGAAAAAACTTTTAATTGGAGCATCTTTACTTTCACATCCTATTCAAAGAGCAATAATAAGTTAACCAACTTATGCTTCAAAATGTGCTATTGGATGCATTTTAGAGTAAACATCTGACGAATTAATGGAACCAAAAGCTTTTTAGTAAAAAAACTAATGTAAATCACAGTTGAAATATTTACTTTTTGATAAACAATTATTTGCAATATATGTATCTATACGTCATTTTACACATTATGTCGAGCATAACCCAGATTTCGCAGTTATCACCCATTGATCATCGACCGATTGGAAAAGCAATTTTCTCAAAATCAGGAAAAAGTCCTAGACAATTTAGATATATAGAATACATTTTACAATTCACCAGCAATGTTAAATATGTTGGTTGCAAAAATGTTGTCGTGGCAGATTTTTTAAGTCTACTGGAAGATATTAATGTTAGTTGAAATATTAATAAAACTGAAACATGTTCGATATTAATTCACGGTTGGTTGTAGATTCAAAAGGCTCAAGAATCGGACGATGAACTGAGAAATTTGATTATTTTTGAAATGACACGGAAAATAGTCATAGGGCAATAGTTTTAGATAAGTAGCTCACAAATATTTGAAATTAGAGTATTTTTCCAAAAAAGAAAATACACCTCCTATATCAAAGCAGTTAGGCTATGACATTTTTAAAAATAAGCATCCAGGCAATAAAGGAATTCACAAATTAATTATTTATCGTATTTATTGGCCGAGAATAAACAAAAATATCAATTTTTGAACCAAGTGGTGTTTTAATTGTCAAAAAAGTAAAATTTCAAGAATCACTAGGTCAGAAATTGGAAATTTTAAGATCCCTAAAGGTAGATTGCTAAATATTCACATAGACATAGTAGGTCCGTTGAAAACTACGGGAAATTGTAGTTACATTTTAACTGTTATTGATCGTTGTACGAGATCGGTGCAATTATTAAAGCATATTACAAGAGATGATGTTATTAGATTTGATTGAATCAGTATATTGTCAGATCTAAGGTGCCTCTTTAAATTACACATGATCCATGAGGACAGTTCGAAACACATATTTTTAAAGTCGTTAGTAACAAAGTGGGAATTGGAAGTGTTAGAACCATTGCATATTATCCAGAGGCTAACGGTTGTAACATGTCGCTTAGACATGTTACTATTTTCATCAATTATTTTGAAGCGTTGCTTATTCGTCGGCACTCCTTTTCGAACGCCCAAAAAAGTTAGCGGAATAACCTCCACTTAGAATGAGAAATGCTAAACGCTTTATGAAATTATTCAAGAAAAAATTAGAGGTAGCCTCTAATAAAATATGGAATGCTAACATCTCAACGATATGACAAGAGAATAACTATATTCTTGGTCTACAAAAAAATAATCTCTTAATGTGATATAGGGTGGTGAAGATCTCAGGTACATCAACTTCAAAAGAAAAAACTAAAACAACCAAAAAGAAATAAGGAAGAAGTATTAGGAGAGCAAGACCAACTCAGAGTCATAGATGAATGACAGCATCGATCATGCAGGAAAAACCTCGAGAGAGATGTTAATCGCGTCGTGGCTATTTATTCCCCTCAATCAACTCCGCATCGCTACAACTACCAAAGTGTAGATATGACCGTCCAACAACTACATTCCTTGCAACTAGAACCAAGAGAATTAACAAAATCAAAAGAGAAAAGAGAATAAAAAACGAAGAAATTTTTGAGCAACCTCGGGAAATTAACAAACCCAGCGTTATGTAGAAACGCCATAACTCAAATGGAAATTTCCAAAGAAAATTCCTAAGAAAAATATTGACTGGATCTCTAGATTTATAACACCGTGATGCCATGCCCATGTGACACATCCTTCCAGTGCGATAACATGACAAATCATCAAACCACCCTTTCGGAAAAACGGCGTCCCGTAGGTACGATACGTTATGGGATGATGGCACACCATGACACACCTATGAAATTCAGTTTCCCACTTAAAGACGTCACAAGAGTAGCATCACGCCTGTCACAGAACTAGTCCTTAACAAAAAAAAATCACGGAAATCTTTTTTTAACAGGAAAGCGAAAACCTACAAAAATTTCGTTATGGGAATGATATTGCGAGATATTGTTTGAAAAAAATATATAGGAGAACTTTTATTACAAATTGGAAACACTTTCGCTATGAAAGGGAATAAAGCTATTAGTGCTTTTGCACAACGGTAAAGATAAACACAAAAGATAGTGTACTATGACATATACGATAGTAGAAAAGCAAATTCTACTAAATAAAGATACAAAATGCCTTTTTGAACTAACACAATTGTTGGAAACAACAAGTACAAAATACTTAAGAAATATTCTGATATTAAATGAGAATTAAGATAAAAAGAATAGTCGCGTCAAGAAATTTTAATCCAAAAAAAACTTAATATACAAATACGGGATAAATAACCAAACTAGTCAGAATCACTTTCTGATCTGATTCTCAAATTATAATAATGGCCAGATAAATTCGTATCAACAGAATGTTGATCAGAAAACTCACTATCAGGAAGGTTTTTATCTGCGTCAATAAATTGATTTTTTACATCTGTACATGTCAATTGTCGAAATCATTACCGGAAAGGTCTTTTAAATTATACACTAACTTCGAGATAGCTTTATTGACATTACAAGGTATGTACTTTGGAACAAATTCACCTGCGAAATTGTTAGATTTTAATGAAAGAACACAATTCTTTTTCCACAACCTGTCACCAACATGAAATTGCATATCTCTTTTTCGTAAATTGTAATGTTTTGCATTTTCCTCATATGCATTTCTCAACTTTTTACGAACCTCAACAAAAACTTTATGAAGTGTTTGAACATCATGAATTAATTGTAATTTTTCACCAGTGTTAATAATGCTATTCGCGTTTTCAGAAATTGCACCGTAAAAATCTCCACTTAACGGAACGTTTCGAGCAAAATTCAGAAAAGCTGGGGAATAAGCCGTAACGTCATGTTTCGCGGCTCTAATTGCTTGTGCAACCTTATGTAATGAAGTGTCCCAGTTATTGTGAGACGAATTTTCATGAATATAACACCTTAGAGCTGTCACAATTATTGTCTTATTTGTTCGTTCTGTGTGATTTGCTTGGGGATGATAACGAGCGTTATACAAAATGTTCTGCACTTTGTACTGTGATATTAGATTTTAAAAAAAAAAAGAAGAAGTGAAAATAGTACCATTGTCAACAGAAAAGATTTGTGGAACACCGAAAAGAAGAAAAACTTGATTTTCTATCAACTTCACAATGCCCTTAGCAATTGCGTGTGGCATTGGATGAACAAGACATAATTTTGTAAACCAATCGGTAATCACTGAAACAAATCTGCTTTCAGATTTTGACTATGAATATGGACCTATAAAATCCATTGCCAAGGCAAATTAATATAATTGTATTGACCCATAACACCAGCTTTAGGTAGATTTTGGGTTTTACAAGAACTACAAGCAGAACATTTATTAACGTAGCGGGATACAGAACTTCTGAGTTTTGGTCGATAACAAATTTCAGAGATACGAGAAATGGTTTTAGATATGCCTAAATGAGCACTTAATTCATTGTCATGAAATAACCTTAATATGTTAATTCGGTTGGCAGTAGGAACAACAATTTTCCAATTAGATAGATTACTGGATATTGGTGTTTTTAAACTCACGGTCTCTAGTTAATTCCACAATATAATAAAAGTTATTGAAAATTCTAAAAAATTGACAATTGTTTCGATAAATCAATATCATCGTCATTCTGAAACAGTTATCAATTTTTTAGAATTTTCAATAACTTTTATCGTATTGTGGAATTAACTAGAGACCGTGAGTTTCATCTAAAAACACCACACTAATATGAGCATATTCCACGAAGTAAGGGTCGAGACAGTTAATTTAATTTTTTACTGGATATTGGATTAGATTAGACGAAAACATATGTTTAGACAAAACATTATTGTCAACCCTAGATGTGGGATATAAATCGGGATTATTCGAAACTTTCTCAATCATAGAAGTATACTAAGCATCTGACTTGAAGGTACTTACGTCAATAACAGAAATTTCAGATATAGAACGAGATAAAGCATCACTGACCACCAAAGTGGTTCCTTTTCTGTGTTTGATTTCAAAATCAAACTGGGAGAGCCTAAGAAAAAGAAGTGCTAAGCGACTTGAGGGATTCAAAAGTTTAGAAAGATACTACAAAGAAGATTGATCTGTCTCAAGAGAAAATGAATGCCTTCAACATAGCCTCGGAATTTTTCAACACCAAAAATAACTTCTAAATGTTCTTTTTCTGTTGTACTGTACATTCTCTCAGCTTTATTCAAAGGACGACTTGCATAAGCAATAGGGTGTTCGAGACCGTCGCATTCCTGGTACAGGATTGCACCAAGACCAGTTTCGCTAGCATCAGTTTAAATGATAAAAGGTTTAGAAAAATCAGGGAATTGGACTAGAAGTAAGACGTTTGTTTACTTCAGTAAAAGCATTTTCAGATTGCGGAGTTCAAGAAATGGATTGGCCTTTCTTTCTGCCATGACGAATATCAGTGATTGGAGAACAAATAGTGGAAAAATCTTTAATAAATCGACGATACCAACCAATAAGACCTATGAGACGTTTTATCTCAGTAGTATCTTTTGGAGCTGGCTAATTCCAAATCATTCCATTTCGAATATTAGGAACGTATTGGTGGGAGTTGCCGACGAATAAGTAACGGTCCAAAATAATTGATGAGAATATTAACATGTCTCAGTGACATGTTACACGGTATTATAGAAATATTTTATCGTACTCTTACGTGGTGAATTATGACTATAGGAATAATAATTTTGCAAGGTATTAGAGCAATCATTGAATGTCAATTCCGATGTGATGGAGATATTCCAAGAAAAAGAAAGTTTGATGTTTTCGGGCATTGATCATAGAGCAACGAAGGCGAAGTCAAAAGAAGCACATTTGTGGTTCTCATCAATATTTCGATTATTTACCTGGTGGGCTCCCAGATATGGTTTTCATGTTTATTTATGTTTTATTTACATTTTTATATATAAAAAAGATTGTATATTGGAAAATAATCATCACCTCTTTTCAGTCCGAATCATTAATATTTGAATAATATTATTTTGTTTATAAAATGTGGAACTTGTTCAGATTTGAGTAACTACCCACAAATTTAATATTGAAATTACGTCTTCCGGATTGGCAGTTTAATAGTTTCTTAAGTACGCACCTATTCTTACCAGCAAATATTCAATCATTTGATTATTGTTTTTGGCCACACTTGGATAAACCCATTTAAAGTGCAGTTAGTTGTTTCTTATATCTTTGAATGAATTTTACACTAACATTATTTTGTCCCATACTATACGCTACCAGCTTTTTCTCGTTGGTCTCAGGTCACCCTGTATTTATCATGGATTGCCGTTGTATATTCAATCAACACATTGCTTTTTTGTTTCGTAATAGATAATGTATGCATTAAAAACTGGAAGAATATGACAGAATAATATGGACACAAAGAATTGAATCAATTAAATTATAAATTCAAAACGTAAAAAAAGTACAAGATATTGTTGGTGGACGTATTGCATAAAGTAAAAAAGATTGTAACCAGGAGAATATCAAACGAGAATTTCCATAGATATGGCCGGTCTGTATACTTATAAATATGCAAATTTCATATGAAATTGTGTCCTCCCCATCATATCCACACGTTTTTCTCTCAACTTGAACGACTACTTGTGCCAAGCCTTGTTTCTGTATTCTCAAGACTTGTTACATATATTTTTCAAGAAATTCGGATACTGATACATATTAGCAAAATAATAAATAACGATTAATTTGTTGTTGAGAAAGCAATCTTGCAATTTATTGAAGAAAATAGGGATTTAATGGAAAATTATAATAAATTTTATTTACAGAGAGTAAGAACAAAGTGGATGTTCGTGGATCTGCGGAAGGCGTATGATACAAACCCGGAAAAATGCTACAAGAAACCAACATTAGTCACACCCTTATAAAAGCACTTAAGACTCTTCATGATGGATCGACATCAAAAATCAAAATTGGTAATAGTATATCAAAGAAATTTCTGGTAAATAAAGGTCTGCGCCAAGGATGTTGTATCTCGCCCACACTTTTTAAAATCTATATAGCAAGAGCGTTAAATCAACGAAAGAAAAAATGCAGCGGAATGGGTATCGATCTTTGAGAAAAGTGTTTATATACACTACAGTTTGCCGATGACCAGGTAATCATAGCGAATGACAAGATAGATCTTAAATATATGATCAGAAAACTAAATAAAGAGTATAGGAAATGGGGTCTGGAAATAAATACTCAGAAAACAAAACTCGTTCCAATAGGAGCTGAACCAGGAAATATCAACCTAGAAACGGAAGAAATAGAACCATCTAGCGAATACTTAGGAGTTGATTTTAATACAACAGGAAAAGACGACATAGGAATCAAAAATCGAATAGCACAAGCCAGACGAACAAAAGGCTGCTTAAATGGATATGGTGTCAAAAGTGATCTAACCTATGACGCAGAGACATTGAGAATTACAGAAAACAATAGAAGAAAAATTGAGGCGACCAAGATGATTGTGTTTAGACGATCTCTTAGAATATCCAGAAGAGACAGAATCCGAAACGATGACGTCGGACAACGTATGGGAGTTGTCGGCTCCTTAACAACAGATACTGAGAAGAAGCAACTTATACGGTACGGACATGTACAGTGAATGAACGAAAACAGACTGCCAAAGCTGGTAATGCAGTGGGTGCCACCAAACTGTAGGAAGAGAGGAGGACCTAGGAAATCATGTGAAGAAGAACTAACTAAAGCTATGAGTGGTAGAAACCTACGAGAGGGCCAACGGAACAATAGAAACGAGTGAAAGTTAGGTATCGGACAACGTCGCCGGACGTTTTAAAACCGATCTTATTATTATAAGAACAAAGTTTTTGGATGGGCTATTCAGAAAAAGAATGACAACAGCAGAGGTGATACTAGTGACATTTTTTAAAGCAATTAATGCGTTTTGGTTAGCACCAGACTTCCTGACACACGACACATGATTGGCAGTCATGTCATACACTAAGTGAAGACTATTGATCTGTTTGAAATAGTTTTCAAACAAAGGTGATTGATTGATTTCAACATTTATTTGAGAAAGTTTCAATTATGTTATAAGTTGGATGCCTAAAATTAAGAAAAACTGTTTAACGCTTCAAGTAAACTTCCACTTCCCGTTGACAGATTTCAACTTATTGTAACTGGGGTCTGCAATATGTCCATATACTCTTAAATTAAAAATTTGAAAATAATATCTCAAGTCCTTGAGGTATATGCGACAAAAAATTGATAACATACGGACGCACCGACACCATGCTCAATTTTGGTCAGTCGTCTTAAATAGTCATTAAATGGATATTTCAGGAAAAATCCCGACTTCTTTGTCGTGCCATTATAATACTTCCTTTTCTGACATTGGATTTTCGGAAATAAAAATGGAGATTTGAGACTGAGAAAATTATAGATTAATAATTTAACACATTGCATAAAATTGCGATTTTCTCTTTCATCCGTTACGGTACACATTTGACTCGCATTAGTTTAGCCAGACGAGAATTTTGGGTCAAGTGTATCCCGTAGACGTCAATAAGTTTTTATTTTGAAATAATGTTTTATACACAAATAATTCAAAATATCATTTAAAAAAGTGCATTTGATGATCAAGTACGCCAGGATAAACCTAACTTACAAATTACTATTTTTATTTGTAACAAAATGTTTATGTTACTTCTGTATATTTTATATCAAAACATCAAAAAGCTAACTTGTAGATGTCGCAGATTCACGACTATTGATTATTCTTCTTAGAAATTTGTAGCATCCGACACATAATTTATTATTCTCTTCATTTCTTGGTTCTCCTATCATAAGGCTGTTATACCTTTTTGGAGTACTTCGCCTTTCTAATTCTATTTTTTCGCTGCCGCATTTTCTCTCTTAATTCAAATATTTTTTAGAGTCAATTATTTTCATTTTCGTTATTAAACATGACACAGACATTCACCATAACTGCAATGAAAGTTATTTCAACAGAAGTTTTTTGTATCATTTTAAACTCATTCGTAGAGGGTTCGGCTAAGATCCAATTAGTTAGCTGAAATCCACACCTTTTGCACTATTGTAGTTAATTATACACTGAGACTTTGTAACAATTTTCCGTCTTTTTTCATTTCCCGCATCAATTCGTAAATCATAATGATTTTCACAGATCGTTAGTATTAGCTCAGGTAAAATTCACTGTTTCGACCATTAGTGAAAAATCATAGAATCTCTAAAAAATTGGCAATTATTTCGATATTACGGAATATCAGCGTCAGAATAACAGAAGTTGCAATTCATCTGATGCCTACCTGATGTTTAATATTTATTTTTGGCTAGACCAACAAGTGATTGACTTAATATATGAGGGCCCTGGTATTGAAGGCGGCAATCTCTACCATGTTTACTTTTGAATAAAGCGCAAAAAGTGCTACATCCCTATTAGTGTATATTTCAATGCGCGCGTAGTTTCTAATGAAAGAAAATGCTAAACTACATCGGATTTTAAGGTCAATATACCTAATTTTTTTATCTTTTTTAAAAAAATTAGAAAAAACTGAATGGAGAATGCCGTATTTGATACTGAATGTTGGATTTTGCCGGATTTAATACCAAAGGTTCGATTAAAATCAGTGTGAACTGAATATGAAGTGTTTGGAATAGATTTACGGGTGAAAGAATAATGATATCGAAGTTAATACGAGAAAACGTACAATCAAAAATATTTTTATGAGCATAACAATATTCAATATACAAGTACAGATGGTATTTCTTTAATAAATTCGCAGGTTGCTTCTTCTGTTGCTGTTTCTTCCACGTCTGGCAATGCGTTTTCTTCTTCCTGGCCAGATTGCTCTGGCTCAAGAGTTTCATTAGAAAAAGTAGTTAAAGAAAAACGGAGTTCTTCCATTGACCTCCAAGTAGCCCTATAGTGTTTTGTAAGAAGTTTGTCAACATCTGTAAGCTTCAACATATTCACTTGTCGTAGACCACTTTTCATGATGACAGGGTTAATCATGTGAAAGCTTTTACCCTCTCTAAGAACCCTTTTGATGATTTGCAAATCATTCTGGTAATACAACTGACCTCTAATCAAAATATTACCAGTTTAACATTTCTGTAACAAAAATCGTTTTGTATTCTTGAAAGAATAATGCCATGTTCCTGATGGTCTCACCACATTTGAGACGGTTTCTTTCCAATCAAAAACGTTGCAGTTTTCTCCCAAATGGACAGCCGTCCCATTTTTTGATAATAGCTTTATATAGATTTCTGGCTGCGTTATAACCTCCAACTTTCTGATCTTCTATCTCTTTAAAAATAAAAACGCCATTTTTATGTTATGGTCTTTCAAACTCGTAAAATTCACGACAGTATAGTAATTACGTATAGTGAGACCACTATAGTTCTCCAGGATTAATTTAATTTTTTATATAACTTCGCCAAAGCAGGAACCAAGCATTATTTATTTACGGGATCATGCCAAAACTGGAACAAAATATTCCAATTTTCCTCCTTTTTGGAAGATGGAAACCCCTACCTTCTGTATTAGAAAAAAAATCTACTTGACACCTCCGACACTTTTCTTTTTTAGCGCAAATGAAATTAAAATGTTGTTTTTCCCTTGTCGAAACATTGTTATTGAACATCAAAAATAATGAGAAAATTCAAATTAAGGGGTTTCACTATTTGAGCATTCTCCCGTACACTACTTAAAGTTCATTATCTGTCTCTCTACTTTTCTTTTCATTTTTCAGCTTGCATCTTCACTCTTCCGATATTTGGTTCCCCAAGTCTTTTCACTCTAGTTTTACTTAGTTTATAGATTGTAGTCTTTATAACAAACATATTATGAAATTTATTGATCACATGATTTGATGAGTCATTTATTTTCATGAAATTTTTCCTTTTAGGGGATTCTCATGAGCACCCCACATGAATGGTGTTTAATTTTTTCAAAAAATTGAAAGTTACTATTACCTATTTCTATCTATTAAGAAACAAATTGAACAATTTTGACAAGCCCTGTAAAATGAAGAGTAATCGCTATAATTGATTTACAAACAGTTAATTGGTAAGTAAAACTGATCTCCTTCATCACAACATGTATTATTTTAATGTTTATCGTGATACATTTTTCATTACAACATTATGTCAATCACAAGTTACGTCACTTCTTCGTCTAACCAAAAATAATTAGTGAAAATCAGTCAGGCATCACATGAAATGTAATTTCTGTCATTGTGACGATGACATTTCGAAACATCGAACAAATTTTCAATTTTTTTGACTTATTACCATTTCTCCAATATATTGTGGAATTATTTAGAAACTTTTACTTTCATTTGAAAAAGTAATATTAGAACAGGTCTTTTATTTACTCACTTTACAACTTCCAAATACTCGAACACTTTGCCAGCTATTTCATCCCTTTCAAGCTTCTGAGAAATAACGTTCTTGGGAATAGTTTCACGATTTGTTCTTAAAGTTTGCTTTTCAAATATTTTGGATGTGCATAAGGAATATAAAGATTATAAATACGACCACATTCATACAAATCTTACAATAATCTATAAACTCTGCACGACTAACTTTTCGACCTGTATTATCTTTGCCAAAATAAACTATGAAATTAATAACGTAACCATCCACATTATAGAGTTTACAAAGTTTGACACTATATTTGTGTGTGCCGCAAGCGAGTTGAAATTAATAACTTGCATGCGTTTTGGGGCTCATTTAAGTCGTATTGTTTACTGCCAATTACGCAGCTAAAAAAAACTTTTTGTTATCTCAAAAAATAGAAGTTTGGCGAGCTTCGCAATACAGATATTTTTCAGGCAACATTCACCGCACATAACCAAAGTTCTTTACTGGATATATTAGAAGCGTAACGCAGTCAACTTCTTATGATGATGAAGAGATGACATGTATACACATCGAATAAATAAATGAATTAACATTATGTAATTAACATGATTTGCTTAATACCTCATACAACATTAACTTGAATTTAACACAAGAAATATTTTCCTTATATTGACGAACCTGATTATAGATCTTAAATAATAAGCAATATTATCTCAATCACCGAATCATAAACACCCACTTCATTTCTAATGAATTTAACAATAATTCGATGAAACCAAGTGCATAAATTATTATAATTATATTTGTGGTAATCAGTATTCACAATGCCAGTTCAAATAACGCCCTCATGCTTGTGCCATTGGTGCATTCTGGAAATTAACGCATTATAGAACAAGTCATAGCTATAGGAATCATGCGGTCGCCAGTAGAATTTAATATCATCAACGTTCAATATGGCAGTTGCTTTCGATCAACCCTGCACTAGTAGATATGACCTAATTGCGACATTTAAGGTCGACAAACATTGATTTGATCATTATTGTGTGTATTGAGGAAAATTGAAAATTATGAAGTGATATATTTTCATTGGATATATAAACAGAAACAGAAAGTAAAAACAAAAGTATGTATAATAATCAGCTAGCGGATAATGATGGTTCATATGTAATTCGAATAGCATTGTCCATCTCAAAGGGTATGTTACGAAATAGCACTTTGTTGTAGTCCCTGAATCGGACCCTATCTAAGTCATGTATGAAAGTTAAAAATTTGACGGATGCGCAGGGATTTCTTAGAACTGTTTACGATTTTTTGTGACTATTCTTATCTAAACATTATTTTTGTAACCAGACTTATCTAGAAAACTCCAGGGAGGCGATTATTTTTGTGTAAGTCGCAATCTAGAATTCTCTAGTAAAAAAGGCACTTATATAAAGAATAACGACCAGCGGGTAGAGTCAGTTTATAAAGTGATCTCGTGAGATAAACAAGTGAACAAGTAAATAGTCCAAAAAAATAAATAGTAGTGACGTGTTTATATAATAGTAGATTATATCATTAGGAGTAGAAGTGAGTTTTTTTGTGGTGAGCCCAGAGATTGAAGGCCGAAACGGAGTTGAGGCCGGCAACTGGAAGAAGCACAAAAAGACATTCTACTGCGAATGATATATACTATTGTATCTTCAAGCGGAAAGCATACAAAAATGAAACGAACTAATTAATAACTTTTTTGTATTTACAATAAAATTACAATTTTCAAATTTTAAGGCCCCAGTGATTGCTGCTTCTTCTGTTGCAATGTTATTAATATTTGAAGTCGTGAAAAAATAATAGTACCGGCAGTTTCTTCAATAATATTACTAAAATTTATGTTCTCTAAGTTATATGATGTGCTAAATTGGTTATTATTAATATTATTCATAGGTGCTAGGATTTTCATAGTTGTTAGCCTCCATGAATTCTTCTATATAACTTTCTGCGACAGCCGTGAATCGCTAACCCCCATGTTTTTTTAAGGCTGAAACGGTCCACCAACAAAGTGGATGAGGTACGTCAAAGACCATGACCTGTTTATTCACTAGGGTTAGATAGATTCAAGAAGGTAGCCGATCCTATTTTATGTTTTTCCATAACCATTTTTCACATTTGCCGTTCTGGTATTTAAGCATGAATCTTTTTATTTCTATATCTTTTCGAAGAGACAAATATATTTTGCAAATGTCCAAATAAAACTCTCCCAGGATGGTGAATAAACGTGGTTTGTAATTCTTAGCATTCTTAAATTTCACTAATATAGCGGTGCCCAAATCATCTACATCTGCAATTGTCCAATTGGTGATTTCATCACACCGACAGGCCCCAGGTACGCCTAGTATCAATATATCCTACAATAACATTTAAGTATAATTCTTCCAATAAAAAAACTAAGAATTTTACCTTTGTCGCCGAATATTTTTCATTAGGATCATTACGTAAAAAAATATCCTCATATTCTTTTGATAGAATTTGTGTTTTTTTTTTGGTTTATATCCATCATTTTTTCTCTATAAAAAAGCAAGCAGTTTGGTATAGTTTTGTAGTTGAATATTATGGTTAATATTTAATTCTGATTTGAACATTGATTATTGGCTCCATAGTGTTGAACTCTTCATATTTTGATTGTTTGACAAATTTTCAACGTATGCTAGCCATACGTTTTCAGAGTAATATGTGGCTTTATGTTGTTCGGCCCACTTCAAGAAGAGGCGTGCACTGCATTGTCTGAATTTCATCGACCATATCGCTAATAATTAATTATGATTATGAAAAAAATTCAAAAACAATTAAAATTTTGATCAGAAACTTACCTTATTTTCATCTTTGACGCACCACCCATCTCGTTATTTTGCAATTTTGACATTTGACAACCAAGAAACGTCATTCATTGACTTCATACCCATAGGCGGCTCGCGTTAGATCATCGAATGAAATGTGAAATTTTTTACATCAGGATAATTATTATATCCAGTGAATCGAATGAATTTAATAGCTTTTATTATTATATTACGTATGTATTAATAGGTAAACCGTGATTTTAACACGAAAGACTATCCTAAATTTAGCTTACACGAACCGTCTATGTATGATTTCAAGTCTAAGGAATTGAAGTACAGATTGGTTAATTAATTTTGGCAGTCGGAAGTTTGGCAACTTCCGATGTGACGTAGCGAAGACGTATGCGGATTGCAATAGCTCACTTCGCTGACAGAGTTCGTAAGCTTTGCTTCGACAGTACAGTTCAGAGAATAGTGTGATTACCGGGATTTTGCAATACTAACTTGTTATGGCGACTACAGAAAGTAAAGTTGTTCATAAAAAGTTAAATGAGCAGTGTTGTGAAATATTTATGATCGTTTTAAATTTCATGACCGAAGAAGCGAATAATGGCATGTCGACAATTCAATTAACAATGGTAAGTTTTAATTATTGCAATGAAATTTTTAAACCAACGTAATTATTTAACAAATTTACCCTCGATAGCAAATTTTTTAAATCGATTTCCGTTCATAGAATATTTATTTGTTAAACGATTTAAAAAAATGACATTGGGGTGAGACAAATTATTTTATGCACTCATGTGTCAATTTTATGCACCGTTATGTCATCATTACAAACGAATCGACGCACTTTTTAGTCCATTTAGAGCATCCTAAATGAGATATTTTTTGGTTTTTGCATGCCTGCGGCTCATGCTTCAGTTTTTCCATTCGTGGAAAAAAGCACCACTTTATGCACTTGTGCATAAATAACTATTCCGTTTCTGTCTACAGGAGTAGACAGAGTATAAAAGGGCACATGTTTATTTTGTGTGAGATACCTATTTTAATGTAATATGTTTCTTAGCTTATAATTATAATTATTATACTCATTTCATACCTATCTCTATGACGTTTCGGTTTTATTATTTGTTTTGAACCATCTTCAGATTTCAGTTACAATTGCAGTTTGGCCATGTTATAATATGTTTGAACTAAAACCTAAAGTTCGTTTAAAACAACTAATGAAATGAAACGTAATACAGTATTTTTGAATTTAATACTCCTTTTAAATGGCCGAAAACCACGACAAAAATCTTTATTCCAAAGAACAGTCACTAAAAACAAATTTAATTTATTTGTATAAAAATACAGGAGTAAAACTTTTAATACAACATTCATATCGACTTATTTTATTGTCATGTCGTTGAACGAGTTTCTGCTACTACGAAAGTTAGCCAAAAACGCTTTCTCGTATTGAAAAAGAAGCTCTGGCAGGAAGTAATGCTGACACTGATGTGCCTACTAAAAAACAAATAACGTCCAGTATCCATATGGATCAATTTGACAAAACTGTGCTTAGAATGTGCATAATTAATTATCACATATCCGAGAATAAATTACACACGTTAAGAAATGTACACCGAACCTTTGCAGATAGTTATGGCTTCACAGGAAGTCGCGAATCTCTGCGAAAACAAATACAGTCTTTGAGTTTTCGTTAGACCAACGTAAAAAAGAACAGACGTTTGTTAATGGAACGTTACGAAATCAGACATTTTCGCCTACTATATTTAAGAAACATGAGAAAGTGCTGAGAACAGAACAAACCTATCATTCATATGGATAAAACATGCATTCATTCATGTCACACGCACCTTAAAGGATGGAGCGACAAGAGTAACGAAGGATTAGGTGGAACCGTTTCAAAAGGCATGCAGGCATTGTGCATGCAGTAAGTGAAAATGCTTTTTTACCTAATGCTGGTATTATGTGGAACTCAGTCAAAAACAGGAGATTATCATAATGAAATGGCGTACGAAAATTACGAGAAGTGGGTACAAGAAAAACGTATTCCAAACCTACCAAAAAACGCTGTTGTGATAATTGATAACGCCCCATATCACAATGTTCTAAATGAAAAATTACACACGGCTGCTTGGGCTAAACAACAATTAAAAAACTGGCTTACTGAAAGGAACATATATTACAGTGAACAAATGTTAAAACCGCATCTTTATAACGATGCAAAAATGTACAAACCGCAACATAAAACTTATAAAATTGATGAATTGTCTATTCGACATTGATTGCAAGTATAACGGCTACCTCCTTATCACCCATACTTGAATCCGGTCGAAAGTGTTTGGGCGGCACCTTAAGAATATGTGGCCAAACGAAATGGTACCTTCAATTTCACAAAGGTTAAAGAATTCTGTAATGAAGATTTCTACAGATTTTCTGTAAATGATTGGAAAGTTAGATGTGACCATGTTAAAAAAATTGAAGACGAAATTATGAACAATGAACCACTTTCAGTTACTGTTGTAGATAATATTATTATTAATTTGGCCGAAGACGAAGATAGCGAGGCTGATGAAGTTGATATAGAAAGTGATTTTGAAGAATAATTTGTAGATGCACCTCATTATTTTACTGTTAATTATTCCTGTACATCTAAAACATATTTTTCATTATAGTGTTTGTGGTATAACTGAATACATTAAACGCAACAAATGTAAAAATGTAAATAGGTGTTATAAAATTGTAGATATTAGAGAAGAATTCCACTAGAGTAATATAATATTTGTAGCATAGCTGTACATAATTGTAAATAAATAATAATTGACGGCTCCCAGAACCAAGATTTTTTTGTTTTGCCAGTCCTAATTCTGTAAAAAGTGGGAAGGGATGCTCTAATTTAATGGTAAATATTTGCAAAAAACCCAAAAATTTACATTTGACAGTAGAAATATCTACCACAAAAATGCTTCAATATTTTATTTATATCATTAGTATACTTATTAGACCATCTCTAAAGCCGATTTCCCCAAATTGTTTTTCCAATTTTATGTACAAACCCGAATTTTCTACATTATTATGTACTATATACTATTAAGAATAACAATTTTAGCCTAAGCTTTAGCTTAACAAATAGGTATGTCAATAATTATTACTACGAACAGATAGGAAAAATTGTTGGCCATTGTTAAATTTAGGAAGTCGTTTAACAATCCTTATCATATTGTACGCTTTATTCACAAAATCTACCTGACTTCCAATTTATATAAAAATAAACCTCAATGACGAATATTATGAAAGGACCACTTAAAAGACATTAATTTGGAGTAAAGGTGAAATTTTATGTCTCCTGGGATCTATTTATTATTTACATCACGTAAAATAATAAGGGGTAATTATAAAATTCCCCGTATGGTTCTTATAGCAATAAATAATTATGTCTGTACAAAAACACCCCAACTTTCGGAGAAAAATTTGATGGTTTTTATTTCCTAATTCATTTAATTAATAATTAGGAACACATTGATGTTATTTTGTTTTGTAAACTCGATTTTATATAGCATTATACGTGTGTCACAATTTATTATTTTTAAATCCAAATTCAAAATATTGTGTTACCCTCGTTCGTATTAGCAGTCTCACAACCTTTGAAATTTTGCATGCGGAATGTACGTCGCCAGCTCTTTCCGGCAACTGCGATTACAACGTTGTCAAGTTGTATGACTTTCTCGGGCACCGTCAATTGCCAAAAATAATTTGCCAAGCTCCGATTGAAAAAACGTAACTTCAACCGTTTCTATAGAGATACACAAGGGCGCGATTTCCGACCGCTTGAAGATAAATGATTTCAAGTGCATATACTCTGTTTATAATATAAATTAGTTGAGTGAATAAATAAATTAAGTGAGTAAACCTACCGTGTGTATGAATTTATCCCGTCGTATAAAGACTTTTAAATAAATAAGAAAAATATTACAGGTACATGGTATTAATCTATAATTATCGAATTATAGAATTATGTATGAGATGGTATTTTGTATTCTATATAGTATACATCATCGTTATATAACATTCGCCATTTTGCTTCATGGTTATTTCCAATGTCTGTTAAAGAAAACGAATACAGTCTCATTCATCCCTAATCCAAGGATCAAAATTTCGTTAGGAAAATAACAAACTGCATTAAAACGACTTGATAATATATAATTCTGCTATATATATATATATATATATATATATATATATATATATATATATATATATATATAAAGTTTGAGTTAAGTTATAGTTTCAGATATGTTAGAGAGTGACCCGTACCTTCGGATTTATCCCAACTCGGCCGAATTCTAAAGATGATTAAGGTGATATATCCCTAATGATTGAGTGTATGGAACCCTTCAAACGGATAAGACCCACCCTTTGTTTGCTCCGCTTTACTGTATTATCTAATTTAGAGTGAGTTCAATGTTCCTATCTATGGAGAAATTTGAAACCATTTTTAGAACGATTGAAAGAAATATGAGACAACTTATGACAACAGTAATGTTAGAAATAACCGTGACATTTTAGATTGATAATAAAAAATGCAATATGTGATTATCAATATAGATTTAAGAAAAGGGAAGTTGACTATGGACCCAATTCAAATTATAACATAAATTTTTGAAAAAAGTTGAGAGTACAAAATTGAATAGGCTTTGATAGTACAAACGAGGATAAGAGAAGAATAATGAATGTTGGATCCGAAAACCTTCCAGAAATCAAGATCGAGGAAATCAATAGAGTACTGCGACAAACCAAAAACGGAAAAATAGTAGGAGATGATGGTATACTGCCAGAGATGCTGAAGGAAGGAGCAACATTTTAATGGAACAATTAAAATCTCTCTTTAACAAATGCCTGAGTGAAAGAACCGTTCCAACAGACTGGGATACCTCCATAGTTATCCTTGTTTATAAAAAGGGACATCCGGCCAGTCTTAAAAATTACCGACCCATAAGTCTTCTCTCACAGATCTATAAGCTATTCATGAAAATAATTACCAATAGATTAGAAAATAAATTTGAGGCATATTTATCGAAAGAACAGACTGGCTTTAGGAAAAATATGAGTACAATAGAACACATTCACACAATCAGAGTATTAATAGAGAAAGCCACGGAGTACAACATCACAACATGGATGGCATTTGTTGACTTTAGGAAGGCCTTCGACACGGTGGAATCCTGGGCGGTAATCCGAGCAATGAGAAAAGCCAGAATCGATCAAAGATACATCGACATCATAAGCCACATCTACGTAAACTCTAAAATGAAGATCAGGATGCAAACAGATACAAATGAGATAAAGACTGGAAGAAGAGTGAGACAAGGGGACGTTATATCACCAAAATTATTCACGCTAGTTCTCGAAGATGTATTTCGAAATTTACACTGGGAAAACAGAGGAATAAACATAGCAGGCAAAAAACTGAACAACTTGAAATTTGCAGATGATATCGTCATGTTCGCTCAAACCGAGGCATAACTGATAGGCATGATTCAGGAACTATACTATGAAGCAAACAAGGTTGGACTAGAGATAAACATAAATTAAACCAAATTCATGACAAACGAAGATACAATTACCAATACACTAAGCATTGAGAACCAGTTAATCGAAAAAGTAGCGTCGTACATTTATCTAGGCCAAGAAATAACAATTTGTAAGGAATGCCAGAATACAGAGCTCAATAGGAGAATACGGTTAGGATCGGCAGCATATAGCAAACTAAAACAGGTGTTTCAGTCAAATCTACCAATGAAACTAAAAGCAAAAGTATACAATGCATGTGTCCTGCCAGTGTCTACATATGCATCGGAAACTTGGGACTTGACAAAAAAAAACTTGAACAAGCTCAAAACACATCAAAGAGCAATAGAGAGAAAGATAGTTGGAGTAACACTGAAAGACCGAAAAACTAACGAATGGATCAGGAGAACGTCGGAAATCGAAGACATCGAAAGGAGAATAGCCTGACTCAAATGGAACTGGTCTGGGCATATTGCTAGAAACAACAACAACTGGAGCAGCAAAGTGACTAGATGGAGACCTTGGGGCGAGAGGAGAAGCGTTGACAGACCTCAACAGCGTTGGTACGACGATATAAAACGCACAGCAGTTTTAAATTGGTATCAGGGTGCACAACACAGGGACACCGAGAGAACATTGAGAGAGGCCTATATCCAACGGATAGAAAACGGCTAGAAGGAAGGAAGTGCTTAGATTAGCGAAAAAGTATATAATGTGTGGGCGGAAGAGAAAGTAAAATATCAGGTTGCAGGTATCAGAAGCCAAACAATGTGAAAATGCTCATCACATAATAGTTCTTAGCAGCTTCGAGTAAAAACGAAGGACCACCTGCATCGCGCTGCAGGAGCTTCTTACCCGTACCAGAGGCAGAGGTATAACTTATAGATATATACATGAAAATAAATACAAATCAAATGTTACAACAGATTCTTCACTTTACTATGTAAGGGATGAGATTATTTGCAGGAGAAAAAATAAAAGTGAAAAATCCAGAGGTTGGATAGAAAAAACACTCTGCTAGTTGTCAGGAAACATGTTGCTAGTTATGAGTAAATACTCAGCTAAATCTGGACACGCTGATATTTAAGAAAACACGCAGCTAGTTATAATAATAATAATAACTTCATTCAAAAATATGGTTTTACAAGAACATTACATGAAGTGAATAAAGTAGGTTGGCGATAAGTGTTACAACAATTGTTTCGCAAAAAATACAATTTAATCATATACAATGGTCACATACAACAATACTAGTTATGAACTATTTGAATTCAATATAAATAAAAACACTATAAATTATATGTATGAAACTGAATCAACGACAAAAGGAATTTTAAATTATGATTAAGCCTAAATATAGTAGAACTATGCATATAATCCATTGGAGTGAAGTCAATACAATAATGTTATAAACTACAAACAACATGAACGAACTACAGTACTAAGTGTCACAAAATAAAATGTTATAAAAATAATATTTTAGGACATATAATACTACAGATGAATTGGAATGTTAGTCGCTTACAACAACAATTTTGATATGGGTAAAAGTGTGAAATATGAAATATATATATAAAATGTGAAAATGTAATAAAATAACAATATTACTTGAGGCGTATTGATATTTAACACACAGAGGACATATAATACTACAGATAAATTGGAATGTTAGTCGGTTACAACAACAATTTTGATATGGGTAAAAGTGCGAATGATAATATATATATATATATATATATATATATATATATATATATATATATATATATATATATATATATATATATATATATATATATATATATATATATATATATATATAAAATGTAAAAATGTGATAAAATAACAATATTTCCTAAGGCGTATTCATATTTAACACACACGGAAATGGGATAGAAATGAAAAATGTATACGAAATATAACGAGGAAGCTTCTTGGTCAATATTGATTGGTTAAAATAATCATTCTCAAAAGACTCGAACTGTAGATCTCTTCATAAACATTTTCAGCTGTTTTTTGAATTTTTGAATTGGAATGAGTTGGGTATAGCGCGAATTGTTTCAGGTAAAGAAATGAACATTTTTGGAGCGTTGTAAGAAAAGCTAGTTCTCAGCAGTGATTTTGTTATTTGTGGTATTACATAGTTATTTCTTTGTCTAGTGTTATAGGTATGTTTTGTCAAGTTTGACGAGTGTTTTGTTGTATATTACTTCATGATGACATTGTAGTAATAGAGTTGTTTGAGATCGCGTACCTCTAATTCTAGAAATAGTAGATCACTTGAATATCTTGAGTTTTTACTTAGAATAATTTTCAGGAATCGTCGTTGTAGAACTTCAAGGGGTCGGATGTGGGATTTTAGTGCACCTCCTCATGCTAATGAACCGTATCGAAAGTGACTTTCAACGAGTGCATGATATAGTGTGAGTAAATGATGAACAGGAAGGATTCTTTTCATGTATTTTAATTTATAAGGGATATATTGTAGTTTTTTGGCTACGTAGTTGATGTGTATGTCCCATTTCATGTGCCAGTCTATTATGACTCCTAAGTACTTCAAGTTACTCTCGGCTGTAATTGCAAGATTGTTTTTACCATCGAGGATGTTGAGCTGAGTAAAGTGAGGGAGATTTGTTTTATTACAACTAAAAGGTAGGAAGTTGGTTTTTTGAAAGTTTATAGTTAGCAACCTACTTGCAAGACATTTTTTAATTATAATAAAGTCTGTTTCTACTATTTCTTTTAGTTCTGTCCAGGTATCCGCCTCGTAGAAAATCGCGGTATCGTCTGCGAAACCGATAATGTCACCTCTGCTTTTCACAGTTATGCAACATTAACACACTAATTATGCAACATTAAAGTACAAAATAACGTTTCTTTATTAAGATCATAGTCAAGATGAATATACACAATAGCCGGTTGGAAAGTCTGAAAATTATACACTAGTCTATACAAATTTGCAATATTCACAGTTAAAGCCAAACTTATATACTTAGCTTTAATCAATCACGTAATAGTTTCAGGTCAATATAAGTTCAAAAATTTACGTAAAATAGTTACGTAATAAAGCGATTAACGTTTATAAATCAGTGGTAAACAATATGGTATCAAAAGAGGATATCTTGAAATTAGCTACCAAAGTTCTCCGGGATTCTTAAACGCCCGGCAACAATGCTAGGTGAATGATTTTTGACTTGGAGACATTCGGCGGATATTATAGAATATTTTGTCCTTTTAATAATGATAAAGGTACTTACAATCAGTTCCAATAATAGATTATACCATACTTATTAATTATTAGTGATTATATGTGGTACAATCCCCATTTTATAGAGGAAAAACACTACATTTTGCAGAGCACACAAGGAGTAGACGTCACTTCTATGACAATGGCAATGAACAAGTAAGTTTTTAGTGGGAAAGCGAACTATACCAGCAAGCGTTTAACGTTTACATTCAAATATTATACCAGGGGCGGACCGACTATTATACGAATTCAATGAAAAATTCGTACAGATGTATAGGAAACTAGCTGTGGCCAAAATAGTAGATTTGTTCGTGCTCTGCTTTACTATGAATGACTATTGACTTACTTTCTTTCTGATTTAAATTTACTGCTGGAATTTATCACTGATTTACACTGTTTAATTACATCATTCGCATGAGCTAAACCACAGCAATTCTGTTTAGAAATAATACTATAAATTATGGTTCCTAGGAGCTAGGAACACAAAAAATTAGTTGGTTTGACTCTATTGCTCTTATAGTTCGGGAGCTTACACCCGAACTTTCACTTTGCTCTGATAACCATATATCTCATAGTTATTAATTGTTTCGCGATTTGTTCTCCAACGCCCTTACAGTTCGGAGGCTTAGGCACTCATTTGTTAGTTTAACTCTATTGCTCTTATAGTTCGGGAGCTTACACCGGAACTTACACTTTGCTCTGATAACCTTATATCTAGGGGTTATTAATAACTTGTGATTTGTTCTCTGACGCCCTTATAGTTCGGATTAGATAGAAAATCACAAAGATTACAAAAACAAAGCTGAAAATAGGGAACATTTTGAAAGTCGCTGTCTAAATGTAATTAGTTAATTTAAACGAATGATAGAATTCGTTACTGTAGTGACTGCTAAAGTCAATCCTTCTCCTTCTCATGATTGTAACATGGAGTAACCTAACATACACTTAACAACATTTTCTGGCAATTGCGTGGAATATCTGTCATTCATAGATCTTTTTAATGCATTAGTAGGAGATAGTTCTAAATTAGCTTCTAGATCTGAGAAATTCTACTATCTTAAATCGTACCTACGACATGAAGCGTTTCAAATAGTGGAAAAAATACAGGTAGGTGATGATAATTACGCGATAGCTTTGAAGCTCCTCAAAGAGCGGTATAAAAACAAAAAACAAATCGTCATAAATCATTATCAGCAGTTGATGGCTCCTTCCACTAAACAAAAGTGTAATTCTCAAAATATGCGACAGTTATGCTATACTAGATGCTTTGGATTCCGTTGAACCTAATAAGCAAACACTGTTTGACTCTTTAATAGTGCATGTCGGGAAGCGAAGACGGGCAGTAACCTAAGTGGAGTGTATTATTTTTTAGTGAGGGGGTGGTTGACATCTAAGTGCACTATCCTGTCTCCGCTGACCACGAAAGGTTAAACAATAACAATAAATAGTCAGTTTAATTTCAACTGATCTTTAATGATACCACTTCGAAAGATCATATAAAACAAAATAAATAAATATGTGAAAGTATTATTCACAAGATTTGTTCTTACCAATATTTGGCAACACTGTGATCTTGGTGATTACCATGAAATAATTATAACACGAAAATAAAAACTATAAATCATGAACTTGATAAACGTTTTAATATAGAGAACGGAGAATTAACAACGTGCGACTGATGCAATTGTGATTTGATGTAGAGAGACTAAACTAAACACACAATTTGAACATCGGGTTGTCTACAGCTCGTAGATACACATACCGTCGATGTGCTTCCGACGAAAGTTACTACTGTCCTCTTTAAAATGAATTTGCGCGCGCAGAGATGTGTTACTGTTAGACACCTAGCGACATCTACGCCTGCTCCAATACATATGTACAGGGTGTCTCGAAATATATAATTAGAACAGTTGGAATTACTTAGTGTAAATTCCAACAGTGCACTTACTGGAACTGAAGCTCGATTTCAACACTCGTCGCGTTTTTAAAGAACTAGCCGAGGTAAATAAATTATCAACCTCTGAAGAATTTTTCGATTTTTTGCAAAAACGTTGTGTAGTCTTGTAGAACACAAATCCAAATTTATATTCAGATACCAAAAATGTTAACAAAAAATCTCACTATACTTCAAAAGGTAATGCTCCTAAAATTCACACTCCTCAGGTATTTCTTAAGTCTAGTTCTACATTTTCGTACTCTGAGCCAGTCTCCATTTCTCACTCTTCTCAATCACAACAAAGCTATAATTTCTCTGTTAACAAAAACTGTGATTATTGCAAAACCAGTGGTAATCGTATTTGTAGCTGCAATGGTTTTCGAAATATCTCTGTTCCTGATAGAATCAATTTCGTCAAAATCAACAAAAGATGTTACAACTGTTTAGGTTTGCAGCACTCTATTCTAAATTGTACCTTCAGAGGTTCACGTACTACTCGCAATAGCAAGCATCACACTCTTCTTCACATCGCTAATGCTCATTCAAGACATAGTCTCCAAAATTCAATCCCCTCTAATCACCATCTGACGCGAAAGCCAGCTTCAACTTCCCAAGAATACTTGAACGCTCAATCTCAGCGGGCTACAGCCTTGTCTGCGATGAACACTGCTGGTTCTAACATACTATTAGCTACCGCTAAAGTACACTTATATCCTAAAAACGGAAGGCCAATAGTAGCGAGAACACTATCGGATTCTGGAAGCCAAACTTCGTTCATAGTTTCCTCTTCAGGTTCAAAAGTGAAAGGAACCTTAAAAACATCTCATCTGCAAGTGGCAGGTATTCTCAATGAACATAGTGCCATTAGGGAAGTGATAGATGTAGATGTATACTGTCATCGCTCTTTATCTCAAAAGTTCACTGTTGCATGCGCCGTAGTGCCAAGAATCACATCTCATCTTCCTCAAGTGCCCATAAATTCTTCCATATTACTTATACCTACTCATATCAAGACCAGATTATCAAACGAAGTATTTGATTCTACAGGAGAAATATTTCTTATTTTAGTAGCTGATGTTTATTATGATCTATTACTACCTGCTATCGTATCATTGGGAAAGGTTACCCTACTCTAGTTCAAAGCCGATTGGGTGGATACTTTCGATAGCCGTGCCTCCCCAGTGTCTATCTGCTCTGTTTTGCTTTGCTCACCCGGCTAGTATTTCCACGCTTCATTCAAGAAGAGAGGCTAAAGGAAATTTCAGAAAAATTTGTAAACCAAGAAAATGGTTTTTACCCCTCAAAAAATTCCGAATAGGGCGATATACCGGAACTAATATTTCAATACAACACTCAATTCTCTCTACTGGAATATACAAGGTAGACTTGCCCTTAAATCACCCCCTTGCTTGAAAAGACTTGGGGGAATCATTCACTCAAGCTCAGAACAGATTTTTTTCATTATAAAAACGATCAACAAAAAACCCACAACTCAAACTAGAGTACTGTTTTGCATTCTCCTGTTTTCTAATGAAAAAGCAGAAATGCGGAGAGTCGTATTCACTTTTATGTTTATAACCTCTGAAGGACCAATCGTGATGTTACGATAATAACTGCTTCCATATGTGTGAATTGTTTGTTATGTTGAATGAAATCGATGTGTATATGAACTTTTCATATATTTCTATTACTTTACACTTTCTTCATTTTGCGTCATTATTTAGGCTTTCACAAATGCTTATGATACATTGTAATTGAAAAGTTTTCACTTCTTAATGATAAATTTTTTGACAATGTGACTTTTTATTGAGTGTTAACTCAAATTCGTACAAGTACAAAGCAGTACTTGATGAGTACTTACTCTTGGATCGTGCTCGACTTATACCTCTTTCTCTGCACAACGCTGCTATGGAAACTGAATACTTCGCCTCACACTTATGTGTTGTGAGGGAACAAAGTTCTAGCACAAAAACTAGAATAGTGTTTGACTTTTCTTCAACCACTACATTTTTCAAGAAATATTGGTTTGTTCGCACGATACAGCCTCCGGAGTGTCTACAAGTGATTGGATATTATTCATAGCGTCTTATAGGCGAATCCTATCGATTTTCAGCTCACCAGAGCCAATACAACAGGTGCTATGGTCCTTTAATGTCGACAATTTTGTCATTTTTGGAGACATTTCAGTTTGTTAACACGATACAGCCTCCGAAGTATATACAAGTGACCAATTTAATGATTGGATATTATTCAAGGAGTCTGAAAGATGAACCCTACTGATATACAGCTCACTAAAGCTTTTCCAACGGGTTTTTGTCGTTTTCAGTTATTTAGCATGATACAGCCTCCAGACTATATACGAGTGACCAATTTTATGATTGAATATCGTTCAGGGCGTCTTATAGATAAACCGTATTAATTTAGTACAACGGGTGCTATGGTACCTGAAGTGCCACATTTTTGGTCTTTTTTGGAGAAATTTCGGGTTGTTATCATGATACAACCTTGGGATGTCTTACAGATGTACCCTATTGATTTTCAGCTGACTAGAGCGAGTACAGCGGGTCCTATAAATCCAGATATACTACATTTCTGAAGAAGTTTCGGTTCGTTAGCACGATACATCCCCCAAAGTGTATACAAGTAACCACTTTATGATAGAATATTGTTCAGAGTATCTCACAGATGCGGAAAAGTTTGTTTTAATTCTTAAAACCGTTTACTTTTCATAGCAACCATCCATAATTTTATTAGTTTCCTCCTAGATGAACATTTTAATTAATTTAGAAATAAAGTAAAGGATTTCGCACACTACACTTGATATATTCTTCATAAATTTCCATATCTAATGACTTTTTTACAAATTAAATTTAACATTATCATTATTAATTACTGGATTGATAATAGTTATCCCAGTAAAATTTATTTCTTCATGTGCATGTAGACTCCTCCCTTTGGGTTTTGGACGCTTATAAATAAATGTATTTTAACCTTGATTAGTTAATTATAAAATTTCTTTAGTTTGCTATATATAGAAATTGATATTTTATTAATATACACCTTTCACTTTAAAGATTCGGAATATTGTTCCACATAATGAATGAAGTGAGCAATTTAGATACATTTATTATGACTGTTTGATGAAAATACAAAACACTTCACAGAAAATAATGTAATAAAAAAATTATCGATCAAATTTAAAAGTATTATAACACCAAAATTTTCTGAAGCCACTACTGTATTCTATACAGTCATGCGCACTGAATGTTATCAAGCATAAACACTATTGTGACGGCGCACATGAGAAACTTACACTCTCTTCAAGTCCAAAGCGACACTAACTGTGGCATTCACAGTCTATGATACATGTATTAAATGTTTATACGATTTTAACGTGCATATATTCATTGAAATTACTGATGTCCTATTCAAAACTGAACATACAATTGCATATAAATACAGAAGGAAGTATGAGTGATGGGAAATTAGAATAGTGATAGATAGAAAATGATTACGCATGCATTATGGAAAGAAATGGAAGATAAATGACAATTTACATACAGTGTGAACAATGACTGAACGAATTAATTATTACAAGTAAGTACACTTTTATATCTACAGATTGAAATCCATGGATATCCATGTATGCAATATGATTTTTAGCATCTTAAAATGCTTAGGCCTTCTTATTAATAATTTTATTCATATGTTCTGCTGCTGGCGTCTTCTCAATTCTTTAAGATTTCTTAGCCTAAGAAATGCTCCTTCTGGTCACCTCCCGTTCTTACACAGTTTTAACGATTCCTAATATTATTATTTATTAATTTTTGACTTTTAAATTTATTTTCATTTCATTTTATAAAAAAAATTTGTTGAGGACTTTTTCTACGATTCTAACCATTTCACTACCCAAGCACTACCTTCCACTGTTTTTCAAATCGACAAACTTCTTTCGTCGTAAAATGCAAAGCCTTCTTTTTACCATATGTTACAAAATAATTGCTGATTTGAGTGTTTTAAATTCAAAATGTAAAAAGAGTTCTTTTAACAGATGATATCAACACTTCTTTATATATATATATATATATATATATATATATATATATATATATATATATTCCATAAAATGTCTTTTTCACTTATAACAATATTTTTTTTTGTTTATTTTCCCTTTTTAAGGTATCCTTATTCACAATGAATTATAAAAATTCTACAACCTAAAATATCTATTAATATATATGCAACTGTCTAGTTTTCAATTTTCTAATTTCTCCTAATTTAATCATATATAAACTATGAGTTATTTCCAAATTTGTCTTTAATGTTCAATATTCTCATAGTAACCAACAAATTTAAGTTGGCAATAAAGTCACTAATTTTTATTACTTCCTGTTTATTGAACTCGTTGATTGCAACACTTCCTTGACAGATAGCTTGGCTCTGTTCCGTATGTCAATCTACTATGAAGTATTTCAAACTCTTTGACAAATTTAACCCTTTTCTATCTTTGTTTGTAAATATTGATAACCAATTATTGACTCGAGTTCTAATTTATTTTATTCCAGATTTCAAGTGATACTACATCATAACTTCCCGGATATTCACATGGCAGTGTTCAGAATATTTTTATATATGTTGACATTGACTTAATCTTGAATCATTTGTTAAGTTAAAATTTGTACTTATTTAAACAATGCTATTATTAGAATTTTTATTCATCATCCTTTTAATTCCCTTTGGTAACTGTTTTTCTTAATAAGTGATAATAAATTTGTTGATTTCATTCGATTCTTTCATATAATATATATAGTTTTTTATCTTGGATGTGTCTACTGGTACACCCTACGTATTAATACATCAGCTTTATATTTGGTCACTTTTGTTAATTATTTTAATATATTAGAGGACTAGTTCTCATATATATATATATATATATATATATATATATATATATATATATATATATCGCACCATATGGAATTTTTTTATTAAGATGTATAAAAAAACGAAATTGCTGCAATAGAGTCTGCATTAAATTCTTCTAATTTCACTATTACCTACTCAAGTTCGCGATCTACTTGATAAAGCGTCTTGGCTGGAGAATCTATCGTGTTGAATTATTCGAGTATCAAACAAACGGAATTAAATGGCGATAATTCACTACTGGCAAGACACCCAAAATTCCTAAACTGTTATTCTCCATTATCAGTTGAATTAAAGGCAACACCGTTCATCGCAAAACTATGCTAAAACGGGGCAAAGAACAACATTCACTCTCAAGTTAATTAAAACACTTCATCACAATAAACTTTAATCTAATTCAATACAGATGGTGAATGCAATGGAGTTCGTATGCCATGCTAATTTCTCCTATTAGCTCCAGTATCAGACTTGGCTATTCGAGAGATTTGTTGTTCTATATACGCAGAGTAAAATTTAAGGACTGTTTGGAATTACTTTATTTATTTCAGGATGTTACGTTGAAGGGATTCCTGTTTACGAGTTTACCTATGATAATAAAATCAAGATGGATTTCGAATTTGTCGTTCAATTTAAGTTTATTTGGGTTACTTACATTTTATGTCAGTCACAATGTTTGCTTAGTTTAGTATCATTAATCTTTATTTTCTCATTAGTTTTCTACCGGATGTTCCAATAAGAATGGCTCTCGGCCATATATCTGACACCGTTTATAGTACAGCGGAAGGAAACTTGGGGATTTCTTTTCACAGAAATTTCGACTATATATATTTTGCCTTCTCGATGGATCTGATAAAGGTGGCTCTGACTACATCCCTTTTGGCTTGTATGTAATATTTTCATATCTTTGCCAGTTCGCCTATTTTAGCTTCGGAGACACCAGATAGCTTTGTAGCCTTAATTTTTCAGTCTGTCAGGCGGTTTACCTCTTCTCCTGTTGTGACCCTGACAGCTTCTGTAGTTCCAGGCCTTTCAGCTTGAGAGATACATTTTTATTCTACTAGCCTGCGGATTTCCTCTAGATTTTTCCCTACTCCAAGGCTTTAGGGACATGTTCCCTATTTTCCTAGTTGATATATGGCCGAGACTTATTTTTATTGGTACTTTAATTATTTGGTAGAGTCATCTTCTCCTGCAGCTTTTGTAGCTTCACTGTTGAATAACTTCAATTTGATTATAAACTCGTTTCATTTTCGGTTGTTGAATAAATTTCAATTGAATCCGTCGTTTCCATGAACTTCTTTTGTTAATATTATCATAACTTTGTTCGGAAATACCGCGCTCCTCATAAAAAAACCTGAACATTTATTATTCTGGCAGTTGTCCGCAAGTTATAAAAGTTTGAAACGATTTTTCATCATTTTTCTTATGCCAGCTCCAGAATCTGAAATTGAGAGATATGATAATGTACTCAGCGTCTGTCGATTATATTATATCAGACAATTTTTCCTACCTTTCTTCTGAAAATTAAACTCTATTTTTATTTGTAATTATAAGGATGTCAAAACTAGGAAAAATCATCTGATTATTGTGTATATATTCTACGTTCACCTTTTCAAACAATTATCAGCCAACATTCTGAATTATTTCTCCAATGTTCTTTATCAGTATAATACAATTCATAGATCGCCATCGATCAGATAACGCTGGTTGTTTACCCATTAGGGGTTTCCAATGAAGCGTTTCTATTCAGAAGTAACAGACATCCCTCTGTTTCCGGTCCATTTACCCGGCCACAAGAAATTACGATGGAATTAACACTGAGGAAAATTATGTTTACCCTAAGACTTGTGTTCAGGTAAAATAGTCGTTACGAAAGGTGAAGCTAATTCAGAGTGTTCAAGAGAGAAACGTATCATTTATCAGAAGGCGTTCAGGAAAAGTTGATGAGTTTGAATATATATTGTAAGGTATTTTTGTTGTAAATTCTCCTGGCTGTGTGCTGCTATCACTTGCTGTATACTACGTCTGTTGTTCTGGATTGTTTGGTGGCCTATATTATTATTTCATTCATAAATATTATAAAAAGTAATAGTCACAGCACTTTACCTTGTATAACTCCTTGCGTTGATTCGCAGTTGTGGGTTCTCACAATTGTAGTGCTATTACTGTGTAATGATGCAATTCCAGTAAACTTAATCTCACTTCAAGATTTATAAGTGTGCTTAAGATTTGGTGTCTGAAATGCTCTTTAGAGATTTATAAAACAGGTATATTGCTTTATTGTGAGTCAGCAACTTTTCTGGTGGATGAAGACATTGTCTTGAGTACTGTACCCTGGTCTAAATCCGCTTCGTGTTTCATGTAGTTGTCTCCCTATTTTGTCTGTTAATCTTGTCTCAGATATTTTTTCATATATACTACGGGTAAACGTTATTGCTCTGTAATTTCCGCATTCGTTCCTGTCACCTTTTTTTGTATATGTGTTGCTCATTCCACTGGTACTTTTACTTTTCCGCCCAACCTATCTATATGCGAGAAAAGTATTGGTTTACCCCAAAAAAAGTTGGAATTTTGAAATTTTTTTTTGAGTTCTTTTTACGTTTTCTTTCAACAACAACACGAAAGAACGGTTTTTGAAAAAAAAACCTGTGTGTATGTCGTCGTCCTCGTCGTCGTCGTCGTCGTCGTTGTCGTCGGCCACTTTTCCTTACATGTCTTGTTAGCACGATACAGCCTCCGGAGTGCAATAAGTCACCAATTTTATGATTGAATATTGTTGAGGACATGTCACGCATGGACCCTATCGATTTTCATTTCACCAGAGCCGGTACAATGGGTCCTATTGTACTTGAAGTACGACATTTTGTAATTTTTTGAGAAATTTCAGTTTGTTAGCACGATACAGCCTGCGGAGTTCAACAAGTCACCAATTTTATAATTGAATATTATTAAGGACCTCTCACTGATGAACCCTCCAGAGTGTCTACAGGTGATCAATGTTATGATTGGATATTATTCAGAGCGTCTTATAGATGAACCCTATTGATTTTCAGCTCACCAGAGCCAATACAACAGGTGCTGCAATACTCTAAGTACGATATTTTTGTCATTGTTGGAGAAGTTTCAGTTTGTTAGCACGATACAGCCTACGGTGTATATCCAAGTGACCAATTTTATGATTGGATATTATTCAAAGTGTCTCAAAGATGCACCCTATTGATATTCACCTCACTGAAGCCAGTACAACGGGTGCTATGGTACTTGGAGTTCCAAATTTTTGTCATTTTTGGAGAATTTTCAGTTTGTTAGCACGATACAGCCTCCAGAGAGTATAGTATTGATCAATTGTATGATTGAATATTGTTCAATATGTCTCACATATGTACCCTATTGATTTTGAGTTGACTAGAGCGAGTACAGCGGGTCCTATAAATCCAGATATACTAAATTTTTGGTTATCTTTGGAGAAATTTTGTTTTGTTAGCATGATACATCCCTCGAAGTGTATACAAGTAACAATTCTATGATAGATCATTGTTCAGGGCCACAGATGCGGAAAAGTTAGTTTTTTATATATATATATATATATATATATATATATATATATATATATATATATATATATATATATATATATATATATATATATATATTATGTTTACTTTCTTTGACCTTTTTAGTATATTTACATATATCTGAAGTTTTTCTTGGTTTTAGGTCATTTTTCAAATTAAAAATATAAAAAGACGGTTTATGTTGTTGAGATTACCATCATTTATTTACGTTTCGGCTTATTCAGCCTTTTTCAAAATAATACTACATCTAAAATAAAATTATTTTCTCACTAAGAGATACAATACTACAAACAATCCTTTTTACTTACCCCAAACTATTATTCTACGTTTGGGGTAAGTAGAAAGGATTGTTTGTAGTATTGTATCTCTTAGTGAGAAAATAATTTTATTTTAGATGTAGTATTATTTTGAAAAAGGCTGAATAAGCCGAAACGTAAATAAATGATGGTAATCTCAACAACATAAACCGTCTTTTTATATTTTTAATTTGAAAAATGACCTAAAACCAAGAAAAACTTCAGATATATGTATATATATATATATATATATATATATATATATATATATATATATATTATCGGAAACCCAATTACCATAGTATATGGTGTACGGTATACTTTTACAATTATACTTATTTCAATTACATCGCATTATGCTTAAGACATATATCCATTTTTTCATCGATGCTTTGGTCCAGATAGAATTTTAATCATGTACAAATTTAGCCCATTATTGTTTATCTCTTGCCATTGTTTTTGCCTCTGTCCATGTTTTTCCTTTTTCTTTCATTATGCCTACCATAACACCATTCCATGTTTGTTTTGGTCTTTTCTTTTTCGTTCTTATTTGTATGTTTGATTGCCATACTTTTTTAACTGGTCTCGTATCGTTCATTCTTTGTAAATGTCCCCACCAGCTTAATTGTCTCTTTTCAATAAATTTAACTGTTGATTCAATTTCAAGGTCTTCTCTTATTTCCGTATTTCTTAGTATGTCCTTCTTTGTGACTCCTTTAACTCGCCTAAGATATTTCATCTCAACTGCTTGTATTCGGCTCTTTTGTCTCTTCGTTAATTACCAAAGTTTCACATCCGAATATATTTAACTTCGTTTTCTTGGAAATTTCTTTTTTATTTATGAATGTCGAGTTCATCCTGTGATAAAGTTTCATCGTTTTTTGTACTCTATTGTTAATTTCGACTTCCTGTGTTCCATTTCATTTTATTTATACTCCCAAGTATTTATATCTTCTAACTTGCTCAATTTTTATTCCATCTGAATGAATATTTAGATGTTTTTGTTTCGGTCCTATAACCATAACTTTCGTTTCACTTTGATTCACTGTTATTCCAAATTCTTCCGATACCGTGCTCCATATTTCCATATTCTTTTGTAGATCCTCCTCTTTCCCTGCCATACTCATTAAATCATCTGCAAAAGCTGCTTCTGATATATCCACTCTTCCTAAATGTCTGTATCCAATGTGTAGGTTTGCCATTTTGGTTGACGATTTTTTAATTATTTCATCAACAAAACTTGTGAATAATAATGGACTTATTCCCCCTCCTTGCCTTAATCCTTCTTGTGTTGAAAATGGTTCTGATGTTTTATTCCTGAATATTACACAATTTCTATTATTTCTGTAAATGTTTTTGATTATATCTATTATTTTGTAATTTACTCCCATTCCTTCTAGTACTTTCCAAAACTTATCCCTTGATACTTTGTCAAAAGCTTTTGCCATGTCTATAAATCCCATATATACCTCTTTTTCTTGTGAGAACTTCTCAATTATCTGTTTCACTGTGAATATGTGGTCTTGGATGCTTTGCCCTCTTCTATATCCTCTTTGCGATTCTTCGAGAGTATTTTCTATCCCTGGTCTTATCTTACCGTCTATAATCTTCTCGTAGACTTTCATAGCTGTACTAAGTTGATTCATTCCTCTATAATTATTGCAGTCTCATCTATACCCCGTTTTATATATTGGAACTATTAAGGCTGTCTTCCAATCTTCTGGAATCTGTTCTTCACTCCATGCCGTGTTGTATATTTTCAATAATATTTTTGTTCCCGTTTCCCCTAAATTCTTGAACATTGCTGCTATTAATTTATCAATTTCTGGAGATTCTCCATTTTTCAATTCATCTATTATTTCCTGTAATTCTTTTAGAGTTACAATGTCTTTATTTTCTATTATTGCATCCTTTTTTTGTTAATGTCCTGAATTCTGTTGTCTGCTCCTAGTAATTCCTCAAAATACTCTTCCCATCTATCAATTGCTTCGTTTTATTTTCTTATTATATCTTCGTTTTTATTTTTTATCCATATTATTTCTTGTGGTTTTTCCTTTCTTAATGACTTCAATGTTTTGTAAAACAGTTTTTGATTTGATTCACTATTGCTCTCCATTTTTTCGCCAAACTCTTTCCACTGATTTCTTTTAGCTACTGTTACCATCTCTTTCACCTTTTTCCTCTTCTCTTTGTACACTTCATATATTTCCGTTGTTTTGTTATATATATATATATATATATATATATATATATATATATATATATATATATATATATATATTCCACGCTTCTCTTTTTAATTTCGTCCGTCCACCAAGAGGTTTGTTTTTTCTTATTAGTTTTCTTGCTACAACCACATATTTCTTTAGCGGTTTCTAATACGGTTTTTTTGAAATAATTCCACATTTCTTCTAAATTACCATTTTTCATTATATCACAATTATTTAAGAACTTTCCTGATAATGCTATTTTGTATTTCTCTGCCATATCTTTGTTTTGGAGTTTGTATGATTTGACCGATTCATATTCCATTATTTTTTCTACTTTTTGTCTATTATGATTTGTAATTTCTACTTGTTCCCTTATTTTTGTCACAAGTAAATAGTGGTCACTTCCCATTTCTGGTCCTCTTCTAACTTTGGTATCCAATACTTCCTTTCTATTTCTCTTTTCCACTGATATGTAATCTATTATTGACCTTGCATTTCTGCTTTACATCACACGTGTATATTTATGTATGTCTTCATGTTGGAGAAATGTATTAGTTACAATAAAATTGTGTAATATGCAAAAATACCCCAGCCGTTCTCCATTATTATTCCTAAATGCTTCACCATGTTTTCCTATTACTGTTCTGTAAATGTCATCTTTTGTTCCCACTCTGCTATTCAAATCTCCAAGTATAATTATTTTTCCTCTTGCATTTTCTGTAGCGATAGTTAGATCTTCCCAAAACCTATCTTTATTTCCTACTGTATCGTCTTCATTTGGTCCAGATACAATTATTATAGTGTTTGTATCCATATTTTAATTTTTCATTTCCATCACCAGTAATCTTTCCGACCATCCCATCCATCCAGTAATTTGTTCTTCTAAGTTCCTATGTATTATGCATGCAATTAGCATGATACATCCCCAGAAGTGTGTACAAGTAACAATTTTATGATAGATTATTATTCAGGGCCACAGATGCGGAAAAGTTAGTTTTAATCTTTAAAACAATTAATTTTAGTTTTAGTGTTTTTAAATGGAACTCAAGGTCTCTAGTTGATTCCACAATATAATACAAGTTATTGAAAATTCTAAAAAATTGACAATTGTTTCGATAAATCAATATCATCGTCAACTTTTTAGAATTTTCAATAACTTGTATTATATTGTGGAATTAACTAGAGACCTTGAGTTTCATTTAAAAACACTAATATGAGCATATTCCACGAAGTAAGGGTCGAGACAGTCAATTTATTTCAGTTTTCTATGCTGTATCTATAATTTGGTGTGATATTTCAAGTCCTCTATCTCCCATGTACTTTACATTTCTGATTTCATGTTGTCAACTCCTGGTCCCTCTCCGCTCATGAGCGTTTTGACTCATGTTCAAATTCTGTCGTCTATTTCGCTATTTAGGTTCACTATTTGTGCTTCTTTCTCTTCATTTGCTTCAATTGATCCTAATAACTGAACCATTTCTCACTTAAAATATTATCAACTTGCCCAGTAAAATTCAAACAAATAACATTTCAATTCCCAAAATTGACACTAATAATTCAAAATAAAAAATAATGTCTTTATTTGATCTCTAATTGGTGATGACTTTTTTTATTTCAGTACATACATTTCAGGAAAATTGAAAACAGCACAAAGGGCTATTGTAACTAATTCAAATTTTATCAGTTGATTTGGTTATCTTTCGAATGAAAATAATAGCAGCTCCACACTCATTCCGAACCCTTCCACTTATATAATAGCCCCATTCTTAAGTGAGGATAGGACTAAAAGGCACAATGATCCGTTGATCTGGAATATTTAATGATGCTGATAAGCACTGATTACTCAACTTCAGCAATCCCGAAAATCGAGCAGTTTGACCCCTCGACTATATTTCCGTATCTTCGCTAATTGAGGATCCAAAGTTTGTGATTGGAAATGTACACTTGGACTAAAACTAATAAAGGGATACATAAAACGATGTGAGTCTTTTAAAAATGCTGAAGTATCTCTATTATCAGAATCTAAGCGAAAATCACGATCATATATTATAAAGGGTGTTCTCAAATGACACTTACAACGTTTGCATGTAGATACCTCTCGTAAAATTGGACAAGATGACATAAGGATTGAGGGATCCAACCCATTTACTTTTCGAATGTTATGGAAAATATAATGTTTCAATTTGATAACTTTTAAATTGACGAATATATTGATCTGACATTTGGCAAGTTGTTTTTAAATGTAAAAGGGCATATTTTTATGAAAAACATGTTTCAATTCTCGTTCCATTGGTGTACATTTGGAAGAATATGTCATCTCTTCCATCCCATTTTTTAGGCCACTGGCATTTGAAGCTATTTTCATTTGACTTTGTATTCCTCAATAGTTTTCACGTGAAAAACGCATAAACTTTACATATAAAAAAATTTGTAGTTTTCAAGATATTTAATGTTTTCATGAAGTCGACAAGATCACTTTTCAATAAAAAAAATGAAAAAAAAATATTTTACTTGAATGTTTTTAATAACTAACAAACTACTAATGGTTAGAAGATGTAACAGGAACTAATTTGTGAAACAGCGATGCATATAAAACATTGGAAGAGGATTGTTGAAAATACTTTTCCAAACTTGTAATTTTATTAACGAAAGAATTAATGACAATAAAAAATGAGATAATTACAAAGTTAAATGATATCCCATTGAAACATAATTTTTAATTAAGCGCCAACACATTACAATAGATGATCAAAATTTTGATTGATTGATTTACATTTACATATAATCTGCAACGTTTTTTCATTGAAAATCGCATACCTTGGAAATACTGGCGATTGCCGGAAATAATATCTGTAGCTGCATGGATTCTTGCTATCAGTTCCTCCTCCGTTTCAACTATTGTATCGTAGACTAGGAACTTCATGTAACCCCACAGAAAGAAATCGATTGGATTTTAATCCGGTGACTTCGCAGGCCACATATTGGGTCCACCTCGCCCTATCCAGTTGTTTCCGTATTGTTGGGTTAAAAATTGTCTGGCCGCTAGAGAATAATGTACAGATGCCCCATCGTCCTAAAATCATACATTATCCATATTCGCTCTTATATTTAATGGTACAACGTCGTTTGATAAATCAGGCAGGGTTGCTCTCAAAAAATTACAATAAATATTACCATTGAGTTTATCAGGTAATAAATATGTACCCACTATACAATCTCCAAGAATGCCTGTTAAGCGAGAATTTTTCCTGAAATCCACGTTGTCGAATAACATATGTATTTTCGTCATCACACACGTGGCGATTCCTTGAATTAAATATTCCTCCACGTGTGAATTTAGCTTCATCAGTAAATAGAACAAATTCGGTGAAATTCCTATTTTCTAAACATTTTTGGGTGTACCAATTGGCAAACCCCACTCTTTGAGGACAATCTGTTGGTTTTAGGGCCTGAACTTTGGTATACTTATAAGGATACAACTGCTGTTCATTTAAAATATTCCACACAGTTGAGTTACTGACATTTAAAGATTTGCCAATGGTGCGAGTGCTTAAATCGGGTCTATTTTCAATACGGTCTAGAACAGCATCCTCTAATTGCACAGTTCATACAATTAGTTGTCTACCGCTACCTTGTAAATCTGAATTGAATTGTCCAAATACTCGCAATCTCCTGTCAATTTGAAAAAATGTTGTGTGACATAGAAATCTAGGTCAATTTGGATATCCTTCTCTATACAAACGCTCGGAACTCTACCATCCTTTCTAGATTCCCCGTATATTAGATGCATATCAGCCAATTCTTCAAAAGTATAATCCATCATAACAAAAAGTGTGAAAGTTGCACAAACCAATTTGATTACAAATAATTCATTTTCGTTTTGACATTATACAAAATGAGATTTACCATTTCATTATTGACATCCATAGCCTACTATACGGAGGCGGCACTGATAGCAAGAATCCATGCAGTTACAGAAATTATTTGCGGCAGTCGCCAGTCTTTCCAAGGTATGCGATTTTCAATGAGAAAACGATGCAGATTATGTGTAAATGTAAATGGACCAAATTTGTTGGCTGCTAAATTAAAAATAGTGTTTGATTGGAATATTATTTAACTTTTTAATTATCTTATTATTTATTGTCATTAATTCTTTTGTTAATAAAATCACAAGTTTGGAAAAGTATTTTCAACAAACCTCTCTCAACGTTTTATATGCATTGCTGTTTCACAAATTAGTTCCCGTTACAAATTCTAGCCATTAGTAGTTTGGTAGTTATTAAAAAACATTCAGGAAAACTATTTTTTATTTTTTTATTAAAAAGTGATCTTGCAGACTTCATAAAAACATTAAAAATCTTCAAAACTACAAATTTTTCGATATGTAAAGGTTATGCGTTTTTCACGTGAAAACTATCGAGGAATACTAAATCAAATGAAAATAGCTTCAAAAATCAAATGAAAATAGCTTCAAATATCACTGGCCTAAACAATTGGAGGGGAAAGGTGACATATTCTTCCATATGTACACCACTGGTTCAAGAATTGAAATATGTTTTTTCATCAAAATATGCTCTTTTACATTTAAAAACAACATGCCAAATGTCAGATCAACATATTCATCAATTTTAAAGTTATCAAATTAAAGTATTATATTTTTCATAACTGTATTTTGAAAAGAAAATGGGTTGGACCCCTCAATCCCTATATCATCTTGTCCAATTTGATGAGAGATATCTACATGCAAACGTTGTAAGTGTCATTTGAAGACACCCTGTATATAGTGAGCACGTAAATGTTGGAACAAATCCGTTAACAAAATGATTTAGTCATTGAGAAAAAACCTCAAACACATTGATTTTATTTTTCAGTTGCGCATTTTTTGCTGTACTTATATTTGTGAAGACGTGATCACTGTCCGAGTTATGACGTCATCCTCATTACTGAAATGAGAATACCATATTTTAATAGTACCTTCAAAAATAACGCATTTTTCTGTTACATAGCCGTTAGGGAAATAAAATTTGTTTCATTCGCAATAATGTCATTTATAATAATGCGAACAGGACGAAATAAACCTTGTTAAATATTAAATTAAATGCTCAAAAGGCAACACATTTGCCTCTTGGCCGAAAGGCTGAAACTGTTGCTAAATATTATTGATGGTTTCAGCCTTAATTAAATTAATTTCTCTCCTAATTCTCTCATTTATTGAATCAATATTATAAGATCTGTCATCTTTTCACTCAAGGTATCCCCAAAAAAAATCTAATGAGGATAGATCAGGAAATCTATCTGGCTTCTCTAAAAAGCCTCGTCTGCCAATCTCTTTATTGGGAATAGTATATTGTTTTACCAGTGATGGAAGTAACATTTGGTGAAGCGAGAGAACTATTTATTGTAATCAAGGCAATATTCACGAGCTTCACAAAATGTTTTCGTCGAGTGAAACACTACACTCTTTCTACAATCATGTTTATATTATATTTCATAATAATAAAAGAATAATGAACAAATATTTTATTTTAAATTAAAAATAACAGAATTCCTTTAAACATCACTTATTATTTGAATATTGGTTAATTGTTACATTCGAATAATTATTCAATATTATAGGAGTGATACAATCACGATTTTTAAGTATTTCAATGCAAACTGACACTGATAAGTCTAAACAATTAACATATAACGTCAAGCTAATGAAACTAGGCAACTAGATATGAATTGTCTCTAAATCTCACGGTATTTTTACCATTCTATTTTGACTTTCAATTAAACAAATGTAATAAATGCATTTTTATTTTTTGGAAATTTTTGTTGCCTTTGTTTACAAATAATTTAAAGTCGTCAAAATATTATATAAGTACGAGTGCGGGATATGACTGAATTAATAAATTTACGATTAATAAAGACAGTGCTTTTGCACAACGGAAAAGATAAACACAAAATATGTTGTATACAGGTTCTATGACATATACGATAGTAGAAAAACAAATTCTACTAGATAAAGATAAAATGCATTTGTGACCTAACACAATAGTTGACAACAAAACGTACAAATTACTTAAGATATATTTTGATACTAAATCTGAATTAAGATATAAAGAATAATGACGTCAAGAAATTTTAATCCAGATACACTTTATATGGAAACACGGGATAAATTAACAAACTAATCAGAATCACCATCAGATATGATTCGCAAATTATAATTATGCCCAGATAAATTTGTATCAACAGAATGTTGATCAGGAAACTAATCAATAGGAAGATTATCATCTACGTCAATGAATTTATTTATCAAATCTGTAAAATGCCAGTTACCTAAATCATTACCGGAATGATCTTTTGAATTATAAACTAATTTAGAGATCACTTTGTTGACAATACAAGGTGTTTACTTAGGAGCAAATTTAGCTGAAAAATTGTGAGATTTTGATGAAAGAACATTATCATTTTCCCATAACCTGCCACCAACATGAAATTGAAAATATCTCTTTCGTAAATTGTATTGTTTCGCATTTTTCTCGTATGCGTTCTTTAACTTTTTACGAACTTCAACAAACTGTTTAAGAAGTGTTTAAACATCATTAATTAATTATAATGTTTCAACAGTGTTAATAATGTTATTCGCATTTTCAGAAATTGTACCGTAAAAATTTCCACTTAACGGAACGTTTCGAGAAAAATTAAGAATTGCTGGGAAATAACCCGAAACGTCATGTTTCGCGGTTCTAATTACTTGTGCAACCTTACATAACGAAGTGTCCCAGTTATTATGAAACTAATTCTCATGAATATAACACCTTAGAGCTGTAACAGTTGTCTCATTTGGTAGTTCAGTGTAATTTGCAGGCGGATGATAACGAGCGTTATAAAAACATTCTTGCACTTTGTAATGTGATATTAGATTCTTAAAAAGAGAAGAAGTGAAAGCGGTACTATTGTCAGCAGAAAAGGTTTGTGGAACACCAAGAAGAAGAAAAACTTGACTTCACAATGCCCTTAGCAGTTGCGTGTGGGATTGGATGGACAAGACAACATTTTGTAAACCAATCGGTAACTACTAAAACAAATCTGTTAGCAGTTTTTGACTTTGGATGTGGACCTATAAGATCAGCAGAAATCCATTGCCAAGGAAATTTAATATCTTTGTATTGACCCATAACACCAGCTTTAGGTAGATTTTGGGTTTTACAGGAACTACATACAGAACATTTACTAACGTAGCGTGATACAGAACTTCTATGTTTTGGCCAATAATAAATTGCGGAGATAGCAAAAATAGTTTTAGATATGCCAAATGAGCACCTAGTTCATTGTCATGAAATAATCTCAATATGTCAATTCGATTAGCAGTAGGAACAACAATTTTTCAAAGAGAAAGGTAATAGATATTGGATTAGACCAGTAAATATGTTTGTACAAAACATTATTGCCAACTTTAAATGTGAGATATAAATCGGGATTATTCGAAACCTTCTGATTAATACAAGTGTACCAAGCATTTGGTTTGAAAGTACGTAAGTCAATACCAGAAATTTCAGAGAAATAAGGAGATAATGCATCACTGACCACCATAGTGGTTCTTATTCTGTGTTTGATTTACAAATCAAACTGGGAAGCCTAAGAGAAAGACGTGCTAAGCGACCTAAGGGATTCGAAAGTTTATAAAGATACTGTAAAGATGAATGATCTGTCTCACGAGTAAAATTAGTGCTTTCAACGTACCTTCGGATTTTTTCAACGTCTCCTAAGAGTTCTTTTTCTGTTGTACTGTACTTTCTCTCAGTTTTATTCAAAGTACGACTTGTATAAGCAATAGGGTGTTCGAGACCGTCACATTCCTGACACAGAGTTGCATCAAGACCAGTTTCACTAGCATCAGTTTAAATGATAAAAATTAGGACATGCAAGGATAGAACTAGTAAAACGTTTCTTAACTTCAGTAAGAGCGTTTCCAGCTTCAGGAGTCCAAGAAATAGATTGGCCTTTCTTTCTGTCTTGAAGAAGATCAGTGATTGTAGAACAAATAGTAGAAAACTCTTTAATAAATCGATGAGACCAACCAATAAGACCTATGAGACGTTTTATCTCAGTAGTATTTTTTGGAATGGAACATTTTAAAATAGCAGAAATTTTGTCGTCATCTATGCGAAGACCATTTTTGTCAACAACAAAACCTAAAAACTTAAGAAAGAGATTCAGGACAGAATTCACATTTTTCAAGATTGACAGTAAGATTGGCTGTATTTAGCCGAAGATACAATTTATTGAGAGTTTGTATATGAAGCTCAAAGGTTGGGGTAGCGATAATAATGTCATCTAAGTAACAAAACCAATAAGGCCTAAAAGAAGGATCTATAACTATGTCCATTAGACGAGCCATAGATTTAGGAGCATTAACTAAACCATAGAGATTTATAACAAACTCAAAAAGTCCTAAACCGTATACAGCGAAACTTTTTCTCCGAGGGGTCGATTCAGAAAGGGGTATTTGTAGAAAAGCCTTTTTTGAATCAATAGACGTCAGAAATTTTGCGTCTCGTAGTTTACTAAGAGTAATATCGACTTGTGCCATAGAATATGAATAAAAAACGGTGATCTTGTTCAATTTTCGACCATCAAAACAAATACGATATTCTCCTGACTTCTTAGTACAAGTCAATTAGCATATGTATCTGGGATCAATCGAAATAGCATTCAAACCATGAAGAACAAATTCCATCCGTATAAAATACATTTAGTACAGGAACTCAATGACGATGATTATGACCGCCGTTTGCAATTTTGCGAAGTAATGAGTGAGCGAGCAGCGTACGATCCACAGTTTCTTTTTAATATCTGTTTCTTCGATGAATGCAGCTTTTTAATTCCGAACACCCAATGTCAGAAAAGTAAATATTGTAATGGCGCGAAGAAAAACGTCAGGATTTTTTCGGAAATATCCATCTCATGACTATTTAAGACGTCTGACCAAGTTTGAGCATGATGTCGTTGCGTCCGTATGTCATCAATGTTTGATGACAGTACATCTACCTCAAGGAATTGAGCTATCATCTTTAAAGTTTGAATTCAAGAGTTTATGCAGACCCCAGTTACTTTTGGTTGAAATCCGTCAACAAGAAGTGGTAGTTTACTTGAAGCGTTAAACAGTGTTTTTTAATTTTATGCATGCAAATTATAAAATAATGGAAACATTTTCAAATAAAACTCAAAAATAATTAAATTGTGAACAGCTTTTACTTGAAACATGTTTTCAAAAAATTTACCTATAATTCGAGAAAACAAATGTCTTAAATATGGTCGAATTTATTAAAACTAATATATGTGTGCTTTAAAAAAGCAATGTCTAATAATGGATCCATTCCCTCCGGAGATTGTTGAAGGGGAAACTTGACGTTATTTTGCGGTATGCCATCTATCGGCGAAATAATAAGTTGAAAAATTCGTAGAATGAAAATAAAGTATGCGTACACGTAAATAATGAAATTTGTAATTACTTTGCGTTACTTCTCATCACTTTAGAATGTATTAAATATTTTTATAATTAAGAGGTGATTACAGATATTTTTTTGTAAGACAAATAAAAATTATCGAAAATTATAATTTAACTATCCTGACCTGTACTAATTTCTAGTTTTGTCTATTTTACATACATAATGAGAACAAAAAAGACATCAGCTAAACAAACAGCACGAAAAAAAACAGAGAATGAAACAAATAAAAAAACCAAAAAAAAGGAAGGAATCCGCAGACAAAAGAAATTGCAAAACAGAAAATTAAAACAAAAACAAAGATTAGATACGGAGTTCTCAAAAAAAGGAAAAAGGAAACAGCAGGGAAAGAATTGAATTATATAGAAATAATCCAGAAATTACAGAAAAATAAGAAAAACTGAAAGAATTGGATCATATAGAAATAATTCAGAGTTTGCCGAAAAAAAAAAGTTGAAACAATACAAATTTCAGCATGATATCGGTTAGAACCTAAGTATAGTTGCCGTGAATCATATTGTGCAGTAATGTAATCGTATATCCCCTTTAAGTTATGTTGCTGAGCTAAACTCTGAAATGTATTAATATTTTGTTTACTTTTAGCAATACCTAGATTGTATTTGATGTTTCGTAATTGTTACAAGGGCGGGATACCAGACGTAAACTGAGCAATTTTTTTATCCCCATTCGATTTTTTATGGACAAAACAAAATTGTATGAAAAAATAACAAGAAAAATAAATTTTATATCACTGAATAAAACAATTCTTAAAAAATAAATATTATGTCTAACTCCTGTCTCTCACTTCTATGTAAGTAATATGAAAAATATATTATACTCAATTAATTTTCTTCTCCCAAAAATTCTATTAATCCTTCTCCCATATCATCTGCTTCACTGTCACTATCGTCTTGTAAATCAATAACAAATTAATTTCCTCCATTAATATGGATTTGCCAAATATTCTTATACTCAACTGCAATTTTGATTACTTTTTTTATCTCTGTTTTAATTGTGCCTAAATTAAATCGATGTGATTATTAATACAAAAATAAGGAGAAATTCTCACTATAGAGTGTCCATATTTTTCAGCCATACTCTGTTTCTGTTTTAATTGTGCCCAAATTGGATCGATGTGATTAAAAATACAAAAATAAGGAAGAACTCTCACTATAAAATGTCCATGTTTTTCAGCAATACTCTCTAGGGCGTATCATTTCTCTTTCTCTGTAAAACTTCAATCAGTTGTTTTCTATTAGAATCTTCAGAGCACTAATTATTATCCATTAAAAAAATATCTTGTTGCTTCTATTTGGTATTTCATTGAGCTGTCGTGAATGATAGAAAGCGTTGTCAAGAACTACAACACTATTTGGTCCTACGTTTGCGATCAATGTGAATTCAAGCCATGTTCTTATGATAGTCAACGTTGCAATCTTCCATTTTTTCCCCACATATTTGTAATGAACTTGGAACCCATCCCTTATTTACACCGCAATGCACAATAATAAGACTGGATCGTTTGTTTGCACGCATTCTTGCAAACAAATTTTTGACCCGTCAGTCCATCCTTTCTTAACTGTGTCGTATGTATCATACCAAGGTTAGCCCAAATAGACAATCGGCCGGTTTTATCCTCTTCACTTAGTTACCTGTTCCAAGTATTTATACCGTATATCCACTATTCTTCTGCTTTCCATAACTTTTTAAAGTTTATTAATCGTTTTGAATTTGAATTTCAACTTTTTAATCAAATTTTCAATAGTTTTCGTACAACCATTTACATTACGGTCGGCTTTTGTCAATTTATTTCTTATTATTTCAATCGTAAGTAACAGTCTATAGTGGTTCTTAATAATTTTATTACAGACACATCTAAAGGTTTAACCAATCCCGTATCACATATATTCTACATTTTAATCAAACAAACTTGAAAAAATGTATTTTAATTACAGAAATGATTTTATTCTTTGTTAACTAATAATTTAAAGTCAACAAAACATTATATACGAGAGCGGGATATGATTGAAAATATAAATTTAAATTTCGTCACAAGAGACGAAAGTTAACGTTATGAGAATTTCTTTCACTTGCGACGAAAATCACATTTTTGCTGAAGGTATTCTATTTTTCAATGACCTCTTTTTGTAAAAGGTTGTGGAAAAAAATATTTTTTGATACTCACGTATATGACTTGCGTAACGCGGTGGCGCTCCATTTGCTGATACCATAGTGAATTGTCCGGTAGCATAGATCTATTAGAAGACGAGGATTTTCAGAGTTGTCAGCGTCATGTCCTGATAAATTCCATTACATTTTTTGTGGGAATTTCTTAAATGAAAATCCTACATTAACAGACCTAATAATATTGATGAACTAGAAGAAAGAATTTGGATCGAAACTAATTTCTTAAAGGCTGACACCCTTCAATATTGTTTTGCAAGAGTTTCAATATCACCTTACATATCGTCAAGAGGCAATTGGTTTACCATTTGCGCATCTAATTTATAACTTACCAAGGTTCATTAACCGCTGTTTACATTGTTATAAATTACATAATTATGAATGAAATATCATTTAGTTTTCTAACATACGGTGATGTAACATGGAAAATAAGACACCCGTAGACAGAAAAATACGTTCTTTTTTATGATACTACCAAAATAGGGTATTTTCATAACTCGATCAGTGATGACGTCATGAAAAAGATGCGTACACCAAAAAATGCCCATCTGAAAAATAAAATCGACATTTTTCCCCAATGGCCAAATCATTGATGCAAGAGCCTCGTATAGTTTTTCTCGTATAATTGCGTCAAGGGTCTGTTTAAAATCTATGGAGAGCGAGTGCAACAGAGATAAACCAAAATAATAAGGGATTGAACAAATTTGTTATTTTCTCTTCAATCGAAGTTAATTCTATACATAATCTCCATAATTTCGATTTAATCTGTATAAAATTACTTAATTTATGTAAATAAAATCAATTTTATACACAAACCTCAAATTTTACTTTAATTGATAATCAAATTTGCAATTAAGATACTAACGTAGGAATAAATTGATAGATTTCGATGCATAAAAAACTACAATCATTTATAGCAAAGGTTCTTTCGCTTAAAAAGGATTCAAACTGAAATAGAAGCCGCTACAAGAATATAAAACTTTCATAAAGTAATCTGCGAGTGGTTATATGGGATTTCCTTGGAAATAAGTCACGTCACTCCTACTAACTTTCCTTCTATTCTTCCACTTTTCCGTGTGATGTCGACCACCACTTGCCACGTAATTTGGTCCTCAGCGAGATCTCTTCTCCGTACAGAATCCTGAGAGCGCGAGCTTTTCTTTGATTCCAGATTTCTCTTTTATGATTTTTAGACTTTTTTATACTTTTTCACACTTTATTTTATCTAGTTACCTCCACACTCAGAGAGACGGTCATTAAAATGGAATTTTATTGTGGATGATTTAATTACGCCAAGGCAGTAGAAGCGAAAATGGCGTTCGCTCAGTTTTTGTGTATTGTGTGAAGATTCCTTTTATTATACGTTGTTAATTGAATTAATTATTGTAAGGGGAGATGCTTCCTGATCTTTATTTTACTCAATAATTAATTGCTATCAAAGGTTATTAAATACGTAACAAATTTGATATTTGAATTTATTATTTATTTAATGCGAAGAAAAAATTGCCAAACCAAAAAAATTATGGCAAACAAATTATTATTCTCAAGGAAGTGCAGTAAATTGTAATTCAGTGAATTAAAGTGAATCAAACTTTCAAGCTTGAACTGAACATTACAAAAATTTTAGGAAGATGACTCCTTCAGACTTTGAGTATTTATTGAACAAAATAGCTAAAAACATTTAAAAACAGGACACTGTGTACTATAAAAAGCGATATCAAATCAAGAAAGGTTAACAGAATCCCTCCGTTTCTTAGTATCAGGAGATTTCAATACATATTCCGAATACTGTATCCAACCTCGCAGGTGGAGTATTCCATTGATTTCATTGTTTGTTGGGTTGTCTAATCAATTTTGGTACTAAGTTGTGTATTTTATGTTGGTATCTACTTAATTTCAACGCAGTCGGTGATCTGATAACGATTTATATAGAGAGGACTCCATTCAACAATGAAGAATTACTATTTTTGTGATTCAAAAAGTTAATTTATCAAGTAAATTCAACGTTTGTGAACAGCCAGAAAGATTATTATATATGTCATTTAGTTGATGTTTTAGTAAATTATAAGTTTATAAATTTCTGAAATTGACTGTCTCGACCTTTTGTGGAGGTTATTTACCCCGAAGGACAGAAAATCTTCTTACGAACTTAATTAGACCTTGGACGGAGTATTACGATTGAAATAATGTTTGAATTATATGAAATCAACCCATAAACATTAAAAATTTTTGTTATGAATAAAATCAAATATGTGTAGAGCGTATCACAACATACGCTTGATTATTTACTATAAATTAGAAGTATTCTAAACACATTCTGTTTAGTTTTTTTAAATGAAACTCAAGGTCTCTAGTTAATTCCACAATATAATACAAGTTATGGAAAATTCTAAAAAATTGACAATTGTTTCGATAAATCAATATCATCGTCAGAATGACAGAAGTTACATTTCATTTTATGCCTACCTGATGTTTAGTAGTTATATTTGGCTAGACCAAGAAGTAACCTAACTTGTGATTGGCTTGATATATGTTTATAGAAAAAAGAAGATGTGATATTACGAATATTGAAGCTTAGATATTATTAGCCCTATGGTGATATCCTGGATATCATTTTTCCAATTAAGATCAGTATAACTGTGCAATGATATAGAAAACCAGGAAAACTATATCTGCTGATCTTTACAATTATCACTTAAGAAGACAGTTTATTAGTGGAGAATTCCCTAGATTCAACTGTTCATTGACAACTTCATATTGTGGGTTTCTTAAACATCTAACGGTTATCCATTAGATATGAAAAATAAGCTAATAAGTAAAAAAGAGGAAAAAGTGGCATTACAACTAATATATCCTAAACAAGCTGATGAAATTAAAACTTATAAAACCATCACATATGCAGGAAATATTTCTAATAATATTTCAAAGATAATATCTTCAGCAACGAATACAACAATTTCTTTTAAAACAGAAAGTAACGTTAGTACAAAATTGTTAAATGTGAAAACAAAAATACCACTATTGGAGAAGTCAGGTATATATAAACTCAAATGTCCAGAATGTAATGCTGTCTATTTGGGTCAGACCCTCAGGAATTTTGAAATACGATACAGTGAGCACTTACGAGCATACAGATTAAAACAACCAGATAAATCCCACTACGCAAAACATCTACTTGACACCAATCATTCATTGACACCTAACACAAAACTAGAAGAACTGCATATTTGTGAAAAGAAACAAGAACTGGATTTCCTTGAAGAACTGGAAATTAGAAGACATTTAAGAAACCCACAATATGAAGTTGTCAATGAACAGTTAAATCTAGGGAATTCTCCACTAATAAACTGTCTTCTTAAGTGATAATTGTAAATATCAGCAGATATAGTTTTCCTGGTTTTCTATATCATTGCACAGTTATACTGATCTTAATTGGGACAATGATATCCAGGATATCACCATAGGGCTAATAATATCTAAGCTTCAATATTTGTAATATCACATCTTCTTCTTTTTTCTATAAACATATATTAAGCCAATCACAAGTTAGGTTACTTCTTGGTCTAGCCAAATATAACTACTAAACATCAGGTAGGCATAAAATTAAATGTAACTTCTGTCATTCTGACGATGATATTGATTTATCGAAACAATTGTCAATTTTTTAGAATTTTCAATACCTTGTATTATATTGTGGAATTAACTAGAGACCTTGAGTTTCATTTAAGAACACTAATATGAGCATATTCCACGAAGTAAGGGTCGAGACAGTCAATTACATTCTGTTTATTTTAAACGTATCGATACCATGTATTTTGTGTGGACGTTCGAACTTGACCGTTCATCGTATTATACAGGTCATGTATTTATTTCAATTTAAGTAAGTGATCATAAAAACCCAGTGATAGTTTGATGACATGGTTTATTTCCACCCGCTATTCCCAATTGGGGCAAGTGCACGTTTACCCACATCAATTCATGGACACATCGTACAAAGTATGACCGTCATGTTGAGTTATCCGTTAGTAATATACATACACCACATAGCGATCCTGCAAACTAAGAGTAGTTACCACCGTAAACAAGCGCGATTTTAGTAGTATATGTCATATATCAGTGTTGTTCGTTGGTTGACTAAAAAATGGTTGGTAAATCAACAAAACAGGCACTCGCGGAGAATGGAACAGTGAACAATAACTTAGTAGTGCAAGAAGAGGCAGTTAACATACAATATACAGCTCTACTATAGATAAAAGCAATCGTTGCAGTACTAGAGGGAGATTACGAGAAACAATGGAACCCAACAAGCGACAGGAACCTTAAGAGTTTAGAAATTGTAATCTGATTTTATGAACAAATTTCTTTTTCTTTCTGAAATGTACCTAAGTATGAAAATAGTCTAGTCCTCTCATATCATTGATATCCATAACTGGGGATCAATTTAAGGATAGGTTGAATATAACAATTCATCATATTATTAAGCAAAGTAAGAGGATTTTGAAAAATGACATACCTAAAAATCCAAATATCCATTTAGACTTAATTCATAATTTAGTGTTTTATTATAATAATTGTATTAAGCTATGTAGTAAAAACAGAAATAATATGAATAAAACACAACAAAGTGTTTGTCAGAAATATTTTGAGAAAATCAGAGTTCCAAGCGTTAAACTGTTATATTGAATTACCTATCATATATAAGAGAAAAAAATTAGATATCACGATGGGGATCCCACAAGGCTCCATCCTATGCCCACTGCTTTGGAATATCTTCTACGGCCACATAATAATGGAGCTGAAACTTTCAGAAGGAGTAGAAATAATAGGATACGCTGACGACTCTGCAGTCTTAGTTGAAGCAAAAAATGCAACGGCTCTCATCTCCATAGCAACTGTTGCACTTGCAAGAATTGCTTAAGAGATTGAAGAAATAGGCCTGAAGATAGCTATTGATAAAATAGAGGTTGTAATACTAGAAGGAAAACGTTAGCTCACAAATGTTATAATTGAAATAGATAACTCGGTAATTCGTAGTAGTGAAAATATAAAATATCTAGTTGTAATTTTTTGTCGCAACAATAGCATGAGGAATCACATTTATAAAATAACCGTAAAGGTTGAAAAAACTCTTGCCTCCTTAAACAGATTGATGCCAAAGATAGGGTGCCCACAAGTAGACGAAGGATTCTTGTATCCGTAGTCTACCCCATAATATTGTATGCTGTACCAATATGGGCAAATCCAGTAAAAAAGTCACACATCAAGGGTTTGGAAAGATTGCAAAGACATATATCAATGAGAGTCTGCGGAGCATATCGTACGATTTCAACTGATGCGGTCCTGGTAATAGCAGGCATTATGCCGATAGATCTTATTATAGAATACGACACCCAACAAAAGTGGGTAAATAAATAGAATATCCAAAATGGAAAAGCGGCATGAACAAAACACCTTATTGAAGATTGGAAAAAATGGCTAAATAGAAATCCCGGAGAGGTCGATTTCTATCTAACGCAATTTCTGAACGGTCATGGATGTTTTGGAGAATACCTTCCCTGTCATTATTGTACAAAACAGTACGAAAGTACTAACAATATTCATACTTAGTCCATTAAAATCATTTTGTTGATCAAGCTTCTCATTCGGCTGAGGCGCCAGCTACAGCCGCTACCCGCTTTTAGCACAATTTTCACCTCCAAATTAAAATTATAAATATTGTGTCTACAGAGTCGAACTTTTGGTCAGCAAAAGTTTCTGCTCTTTCAGGACCTCTCTCAAATTTTCATCATCTCGGATAGTTTACAGAATATATAAAAAAAACCAAACGATTTTATTTTGTCTTACGTAATTGCCTATACTTTTTATAATTTTGTCGGCCCTGATTGTCCATTTGATCGTTTATTCTACATGCCATTTCGAATCGGATGAAACCAAATTCATAAGTTTCGGTGGTCCAGTTCAAGTTTATCACGAATTAGTACTTGTGAACTAGACTAGATGATAGAAATATCGACACAATTGTCTATTTTTTTATTTAAATTTCTCGTCGCCTCTCTTACCTTTCTTATCTACGATGTTTTTGCCTTCGACAATGATAAACGAAACAAACTCTTAGTCAATGATTGAAAAATATGTAAGGAAGTAGAAGCTTGTATGATTATAATTTATCTCATATCATAGAACTTAATCTTGGAAATAATGCAGTAAACTCTCACACAAAATTATAATTTTATCAGAGAATTCAACAAATATATCCAAAACCATTATCTGAAATGTTCTAGGTCGGCTCTAGAAAATGTGGAAAGGATTTTAACGAAAAAGCACAAAGAAATATGGGAAAAGGAAAATAAAAACAACATATTTATCCTGCACCTACTACGATGCGAATGTACAGGACGTAATCTGGAAATCCCGTAACGGATATAGCTTGTAATTTCAGATCAGCGAACTGGACAGGCTGTCCTGATTGAAACCATAATTCACCTCAGCGGATTATTCCCAAGTAAAATACTTTTAATTTGTCTCTTTAACGTTAGAGGGATTGTATAACGTATATGTTTGTTCAATGACGCTTATATCATTCTCTGACTTCAGAAATTTATATAAATCACGAATGAATATACAGGATTCATATTATTTTCTTTAATTAACTATATAGTACTTTGTGAAAGTTTGGAAGAGGATCTGTTTTTCTCTAAAAAAATTATCTACTAAGCAGATATTGAACATAAAAATGTGCAAACACTCAGAAAACAATAGACGATAGCTGCAAACACGAAACGACTGAATGACAAGATATTTTTAATAAAATAAATAAAATATTTCTTTGAAAAAAGTTTGGAATCTTTCCATAAGAAACAAATTCCAAATCTGTATTACAATCAACGAGCCACAGTTGAAATTGGACACTAAAAATCTGGAGAGTTAAAAATAATGAGAGGAGTAAGGTAATGAGGTTTTGATTGACAGCATCAAATATGCTGACAAATAGCTAGTAGTTTGAGGGATTTAGAACGAGTTATGAACAAAATATTAAGATGAATAGGGACTTACTCCCTCTCCCTCAATGTATAAAAGCAAAGTTCATGAAAATTTGTATGGACAGAACAGCAAAAATGAATCCATAATATTTGTAGGTCAACAAATTGAGAAAGTAAATAGATGCAAGTTAAGAAACGGCAATGGTTGATTTATATAAAATATTTTGCTTAGGTAGTAATTTTGATAAAAATTATAAAAAGATTAATCATTGTATAATCAGAGAGATTGTTTTTTCACTGTTGTGAAGTACAAGAGTGGCTATCAATTGCAAGAATTGAAGAAACAATTACTACAATTTGAAATATCATAACAAATCCAGTTAAATTGAGTTTTTCAGAACCACTTTCTCTAAAAAAAATGGATAACAATGCTTTTAAGAATTACGAATTAAATCACCTAGGAGACACTTCTACACAAACTTCAGATTTAAATAATATTAGAACAGATCACTTGAACGATGAGGAAAAATCCAAAATACTTAAACTTTGTTCCGAATATTCTGACATATTCCATAACGAAAACACACCACTTACTTTTACGACCAAATTAAACATGAAATACGAACCACCGACGAGATTTCTATTTACGCTAAAACCTATCGATATCCTTTTGTGCACAAAAAAGAAGTAGATGAACAAATTCAGAAATTTCTTGAACATAAAATTATCCAACCAATCTCAAGTGCTTGGAATGTGCCAATTTGGAGGGTACCCAAGAAACAAGACGATACTGGGAAAGCCATATTTCGAGTAGTAATAGACTATAGATGTCACGAGAAAACTATTGGGGACAAATACCCACTTCCAAATATAACAGACTTATTAGACAAGTTAGATAGATGCCAATATTTTACTTTGGATCTAGCCTCAGGGTTTCATCAGCTAGAAATGGCTGTAAAAGATAAAGAGAAAACAGCTTCCAGCACCAAACCCGGACACTGGGAGTTTCTCCGCATGTCATTCGGTTTGAAAAATGCCCCAGCTACCTTCCAGCGGGCCATGGACAATACACTACGAGGCGTACAAAATGAAAAATGCCTTGTACACCTTGACGATATAAACGTTTTTTACACTTCATTACAGGAGCATATAGAGAGACTAAAATGTGTATTTACTCGACTTAGGGAATCTAATTTCAAAATTCAATTAGATAAATTGGAATTCCTGAGAAAAGAAGTAGCTAATATCGGACATCTAGTCACCGCTTCTGGAGTGAAATGCAACCGAGATAAAATTAAAGCCATCGAAGATTACCCTATGCCCAAAACTACTAAACAAATCAAAGGATTTTTGGGACTGATGGGATATGGTAGACGTTTTATAAAAAACTTCGCCCACTTGACGAAACCAATGATAAAATGCCTAAAAAAGGGCGCGACAATCGAACATAATGACGAATTCTTATCATGCTTCGAAACATGCAAAAACAATCTGACCAATGACCCCATTCTTCAGTATCACGACTTCACTAAACCTTTCAATTTGACCACATACGCCAGTAATGTAGCACTCGGTGCAGTGCTTTCCCAAAGTCATATCGGAAAAGATCTTCAAATCGCTTTCGCATCTCGAACCCTTAACGATTCTGAACGCAAATACGATACCACAGGAAAATAACTTTTGGCCATTGTATGGTTCACCAAATACTTTCTACCTTATTTATATGGTGAAAAATTTACCATTGTTTGTGGCCATAAACCACTCCAATGGCTTTTTTCTCTAAAAGACCCATATTCTAAACTCATTAGATGGAATGAACGATATTTTGAGCCGCGATTTAAATTTTAGCAATGAACCAATTCCGTCTCACTCACAACGAAGTATTAATACACCTTCGCCATTTACAGTTGACAATCATCTAAACAGAAGTAACCCTGACCTAGACACTATATCCATGATATTAAGTCCCGACACTGCCCTAGACAACGAAAATTTGTCGACAGCAAACTCCACTCTCAACAATCCTCACTCTGCATTACAGCAGATAACACATGACCGTCAAAATGAATCCAACGCCGATATAATCAACGTAGACGAAAACGGGTCTTCTACGAATCATTCTAATGCTGGAGGAATTCCGGTAATAGGTATCCCTATCGCGAAATGCGCAGTTAACGTCTGACAAAATAAAATTATAATTAGCTCCTTTTTACATTCTCCAGCAAAACCTGAAGTTAGAATAATATGTGGGAAAAAGAAGCCAATAACTGTACACATATCAAAAAATAACCGGGAACAAAACGTTATCAACTTTATTAAAGAATTTATTTCACCAATTATTCAATATCACGTTTATTTCGAAAGCTCCGAATTGTACTAACCATTTTCGACAATATTACAAAAATATTTCAGATCAAATTCAATTTAATTGAAATATTGTACCACAAAATTAATAGATGTAACAGATCAAGAAGAGATCAAAACTATCATACAAATTTATCACGAAGAAAAAACAAATCAACGAGGAATAGATGGAACTTATTTAGGATTAGAAAATAAATATTATTGGCCTAATCTAAAAGAATCCATACAAACATTTATAAACGAATGTCAAATTTACCATTAAAGCAAATAAGAACGAAATCCAGTGCATACGCAATTAAATATCACCCCAACCGCCTCGAATCCTTTCGAAATTATTCATTTAGATACTTTCACGATGGAGCAAACAAAATTTTTGTAACTATCATTGATAGCTTTTCTAAATATGCTCAAGCATATCAAATAAATTCTGCCTCTTGTACAGAAGTGGTAGACAATCTTATTAAATTCTTCTCTCATCACGGCATTCCAAAACAAATCGTAGTTGACAATGGCACAGAATTCAAAAATTACATGTTAACAGAACTACTGAGCCTTCATAAAATTCAAGTTCATTTTACCTCTGCCATCCTCAATCCAACGGGCAAATAGAAAGACTCCATTCAACTTTAATAGAACACATTCGACTCCTAAATACTCAAGGTTTTTCAAAAACCAGAATTATAATAAAAATGTTATATGCTATACTTGCTTACAATCATTCGATTCATTCCAGTACAAAAATGAAACCGATAGATATAGCCAACGGACATATTAATAATAATGATGTTTATGGCATTGACATAAATAAAATAATCTTAAATGATTACATCAACAATCACAAAGAAAAAACAAAAATATTGTAGTCAAAAAGTAATGCCGACATAATTAATCGAAAAGAAAAAATTACTTCTAAACTAAATAAAAATCGAGACAAACCGGAAATTAAGAGTATATAGAAGAAAACACATACGACAAAAACACGCTAATTAATACACTTTACCAATCAAAGTAAAAACCGTCAACCTTGCACACAAAACAGCTTCAAATGAAAATAGAGATAAGGTACATATATGAACAACTTGAAACGTCCCCGGAAAAAACCTAAAAAATAGAAACTTATGTACGATACTTTTACAAAACTTTCACACGTAATATTAAGACAATAATTTAGAATGTAGAATCTTGCTTCATTTCAGATTTTGTGGAACTGTGGAACTCCAGGATAAAATAACAATTAGAAATCTAGTAAAAAATCCCGGGTTGCTAACCTTCAGGTTAGGAACCGTAAAAATTGAAATATATAGTTATGGACTATATTATGATTTGAACACAATTATTTTATAAATAAATAAATTACAGATTCGAGCCGCAAAAATTAGGGCCTTTGCTGATCAAAACATCCAATACGCTATTGATCTCTTGAATTATTATAAATTGCTTGACTCCACAGAAACCAATATTAACGATAAGCTAGCAGAAATGTTACCCCATCCTTCAAGAACAAAAAGAGGCGTTATAAACGGCATAGGATCAATTTTTAAATCTATCACTGGAAATTTAGATTCTAACAATGGAGAAGGATTAGAAACGCTCATCAAAGAATTACAAAATAACTAAAATAATTAAGCTAGTAGTATAAGAAATCAAAATTCATTATCAGTCTCACTCATTGATAACTTTAATTGAACCATTGAACAAATAACCAATAACGAACAAATTTTGGAAACAAAAATTAAATTTATCCACATTTTAATCAACAGACAAGCAGATCGATCATTAATATTATGTAAATATTAAGATGGCTATTAGCTTAACCATAGATCTGTATGAATTTTTTAATTCGATTTTGAACAATATCGAAAGTTCCATTACATTTGTTAAAATTCAAGTGATGCATCCAAGCATAATTGAAACTTTTAATTTATTCAAACAATCAAAGAATTTGGAAAAAATATCTACAAAAAACGAATTGCTCTTAGAAATTCAATTCAATAAAATTTTACTCTATGAAAAATGAATAAAAATTGATTGCTACTTATATAACAATAAAGTTACATATATTTCAAATATTCCTATAACATATCCTGAAGTTTTTGATTACTACCATTTATTTGTGGCTCCAATACTGGAAGGAAGTCATTTCCAGGTGATAATACTTCAGAATAAATATTTAATTACGAATGGAGTCAACTTCGCTTATTCAAGCAAACCATGCAAAGATATTCACAGTCATAAATAACCAACAACTCTATATTAGCTTCAGCCAGCAGATACTACTATTAAATCTAGACAACAGTACCTTTCGCCCAACCACATCAAACTTGGACTTCCCTTTGGAGGAAGCAGAACCAGACGATCTTCAACCTAAAAATTAAATTTGTAGAAAATAAACCTCAATTAACATTCGGACAAGTTTCAAAAACCCTCAGCTTATGGACCTTATTAATTTATTTATTGTTAATTTTTAGTTTTGTACTCCGTATATATAAAAAATGGGCATCGAAGTTCTGCAAAGAAACCATCCCAGGTGGACCACTCAACCGTTCAACTTCCTCGCTAGCTGCGTAAATTGAATTTACGATGGGAGGAATTATATCAACGATTCCCATGGAAACCGATGATTTGCTGTTCCACGGTGTGAGACGAAGATCCCGTAATCAGCATAAATATTCTATATAAAATTACTTGTTTGTAAATTAAAAGTTAGTCAGTTACTATATTTCACATTGTTCTGTCGTATTTGTAAACGTATCATTTTTGTAAAATAAACATTTTTTTTCGCCCTATCTTTAAAGTACCTTGTATTTTATCGGTCTGTAGCGCTTAAAGTGGTTGTTTATGAGTAGAGTGAAAAAAAGTAAAAACGCGTTAAAAAAAGTGCCATAACGTTAACTTTATTTCACCCTTTCCATAAGATAACACAATGAAACTTGGCTGGGCATCGAGGATGTACTTCTAAGATACTTGGCTGGACATCGAGGATGAACTTTTATGAAACTTGGAATACATATAATTGTAATTTACCAAAGGAGCTTAATTAAAATATCCCAAATTTCTATTTGCATTTTATTTTTTTATATAGGGCTGTAGAAAAAATAATGTATGCAACATGTGCATAAAGTGTCTTTTTTTCACTCATGGAATTGCCGGTCAACTTTTTCCATTCGTGAAAAAAAGTACCACTTTATGCACTTGTTGCATAAATTACTATTAAAAGCTGTATTTCAAGTTAATAAATGAAACGTACTGTCTTTTAATCTCAATATTTGCATATAAAAATTGTTTTCTGCTTAATATGTTATTTTTTTCTACATTCATGCAAAAAACAACACTTTTGTGAAACACATTTAATGGAAAAAGTGGTTCTTTTTTGCAATAGTGCAACGAAATGTTTGTTGCACTCATCTGTCATTCTTGTCAGTTTTGTGATGATTTATGACAAACATAAACATTTAAATAAAATAAAAATCCAGAGCAATTGTCTGATCCTGCTCTACTACAGCAATAATATATGTATATCTTACTACTTAGTCTCAACGAGTTACAATTATTGCAAAAAATCTTTGATTATTTAAAATTTAAATGGTCAAAGCGAAAACCAGCTATGATTAAGTACTGACAAGGTGGAGGCCATAAAGATACAAAAAAAAAGAACGGCTAAGTTTGATTTCCTAACATATTATATTCTAATTTTCCAGTTTTTGCATGAATGTAGAAAAAAAATTGTATGCAACTCGTGCAAAACGTGTTTTTTGCACTCGACGTGTTGTCCAATTTCACGTCGCGTGCAAAAAACTCACTTTTTGCACTTGTTGCATAAATAATTATTCAAAGCAAATATATCTGAAAACTTGGCGTACAAATTTAGTAAATATTTCTTCACCCAATCTGGCATATTCTTGTCTAATGGTTAAAATAATTATTTTTTCCTATTATCTTTCTCTTCGTGAATACTATAAACATGAAACTGATGTAAACCTATTGTCTTTATTTTGGTAACTGAAAGTTCTACGAGTTCACTTGTTGTGTTCAGTATTCTGACAAAGTGGTTTTCTTTAGAAACTCTGCTTCTCACAATAAATATTCCTGACGTTAATTGTTGTTGTTCTACTACTGAATCTTGTCTTATGTTTTTTAAGTGACTGCGTTTTCTTATCAATTCACATCTAAGAGGTATAAAACCACGTCGTCCTCCGAACTATTAAAACCATTATACATAGAAATTAACCAATGAGAATAATCTGAGTTGCATTTAATATTTGAAATGAAGTCTCTGCCTAAAATCGCATTAGCAGGAATTGGAAAATTATGTGGAAATACATAAAATTTATGTTGTAACGAATGTTCGTTTATGAAAAAAGGAGCATTGAGTGTCCCTAATGATTGAATACAACCGTTGGGTATATCTTTAATTTTTATAGTGTTGGAATTATTTATTTTTGCTAAGAGAAAATTATCTGCGGCGTTCGAATATTGAGATATCGGCTCCTGTATCAATGATAAAAGTACATATAGAATCGGATTGCAAACAAAGCACAGTTTTTGCATGACAATGGTGTAAGAAAAATTATGTCAGTGAAATATGAATAAAACAATCGGCTAGATAAATATTTACCTAACCACGGTACACTACACTGGTTCTCGATGCTCTCATGTCCTTGAAGAATTGTCTTTTAAGCTGACTCCTAAGCTTTTTCCATGAAGATATAAGTTTAAGTCTTATTACCACTGCTAAGATGTATAGGATAATTCTGACATTACCGTTGATTTGGCTTGCACTGTCTTGGACTGATAAGCTTGAATTTATCACTACATTTCCTATTCTTTCTGATTTGTTGACTCTTTTTGCTACATTGCTGTCCTAATTCTGCCTTACTGAATTTTGAAGATGACTGCTTCTTAGTAGCACTTTTTTTTGTTATGTACTCAAAAGACAAAGTTATTTGTTTTATTATAAAAATAACATATGGACAATACCGAATGTGATTTGAAGTTTATTGAACAGTAATAAGTATAATAATAATAATGATATACAGTTCGGTTTGAACATTGAAACGGATAAGGTGTCTGTGAGTGCGAGAACCGGTGTAATTAGCAATGATGAGTGCGAGCGAGTTGAGACGTTCGCATGAACCTCCTGATCCGGGAATCCAAAATAACTATGATTCAAGTTTCATAGAGATGGGTCATATATATGAAAATGGAAATAATAGTTCAATAAAGTCACAGCAGAAAAAAACAATAAACAAATATTCATCAACTGATCAAGGTCCCTTTTTTGTATTTATTTAAAATAAAACTGGAAATATTGGTAATCTACATGAAATTGCTACGGCTAGAGTAATTTTAAATGCAGATCCAGATATACGAGAAAATATTCTAAATATATCAGTTGAATAAAGTGAAGGTTGAATTAAATTCTTATTTAAGTGCAAATAAATTAGTAGAATCGAAGTCAGTGTTTTTAAATGAAACTCAAGGTCTCTAGTTAATTCCACAATATAATACAAGTTATTGAAAATTCTAAAAAATTGACAATTGTTTCGATAAATCAATCATTGATTTATCGAAACAATTGTCAATTTTTTAGAATTTTCAATAACTTGTATTATATTGTGGAATTAACTAGAGACCTTGAGTTTCATTTAAAAACACTAATATGAGCATATTCCACGAAGTAAGGGTCGAGACAGTCAGAATCGAAGTCGTTATCAGATGAACAATACGAAGCATATATTCCGGTTTTATTTACATTAAAAAAGGTGTAATTAAGAGTATTGATAAATATATCAGTAAATCAGAATTAAAGGAGATAATTAGGCCAAGACTTGGAAATAAATTCAAAATAAATTTTGTCAAAAGAATGATGCGTAAAATAAACGATGAATTAATTCCTACAACTACAATAATTGTAACCTTTAGGGGACAAATGAAACCCAAGTAGGTAATAATAGAAAAAAATGGTGTATGACGTAGGAATGTATATTCCAAGGGTGATTCAGTACAAAAAATGTTTAAGGTACGGTCATATAATTATTCAATGTAGGGCTAGTTTAAGATGCGCAATATGTGGGGATGAACACGAAAAAACCGAATGTAAGGCTATAAGAGGAGTATGTATTTTGAGTAATGGGGATATTTAGCAACAGAAAGAGAATATTGTTTAGAATTTCAGAAACAAAAAACAATAAAATATTGCATGGTAAATGAAAATATTTCATATATTGAAGCCAAAAGTAAATATGATAATAGTTACACTACAGTGACAAGAAGTCTTAATAAAAGTTCACATCATACAATTATTGCTAAACGTAGGCGAAATAATGAAACTCATTTCTCAAACAGATCAGGGTAATCAGATGAACATAGTAATATAAAATCCACACCAAATATAAGCAATAGTCATCCAGTGTATCAAAATTGCAAAAATTAAATCAATTATTACCAACAAATTCCAACCAACCATCACCAAATAAATACAGTTTGTGAGAATATATTTAAATCTTCTGCTGCAATTTTGGAAAATAATTCTGTTTGGATTCCAAATCAAAATGTCTTTGACGATCTTAAAATAAAGTTAATGTTGTACCGCTTTGAGAAATATATTTTTGAAAATCATATTCATATAGCACTTTTAAGTAAGACTTGGTCAAAAGGCGACAATAATGTAATTCACTTTACAGATTTCGACATATTTTGGAAAGACAGAGATGATGGCTACGGTGGTGTAGCCATTTTGATAAAACAAAATATTCAAATTATTGACGTTCCCAAATTCTATAAAATACGTTCTGTAGAGTGCATCGCAGTCTCAATAAAATTTAAAAATAGGAAAAATCTGAACAAATATTCAATATATGCCAAACCTAATCTGAATATTTCAGAAAATGACGTCTAAAAAAACCCTTTCTAGTGGGAGGAGATTTTAATTGCCACCACAGTGCGTGGGGTTGTAACCAGAACTATAGAGCTGGCGATAGCTTGTTGGAAGCTATAGAAGAATCACGATTCCGTTTTCTAAATGATGGAACAGAAACTTTAATAACTGGACCTTACAACAAAAATAAATCCGCGATAGATTTAACAATCTGTTCCAATGATATATCGTCGACATTTGACTGGCAAGCAAAACAAATATCTTTAGGAACTGATCATTTCCTAATTCAAATATCTTTTTTGAGTTAGAGCCAATAGTTAGTAATAAGGGAAGAGTAAGATGGAACTCATGCTAACTGGGATACTGTTTCTTCTTCATTTGATAACGAAAATTAAGAATTAAATTTTGTGAAAAATGCCTACATTACTTTTGTTGAAAAACTAATTAATGTTTGTGATATATCAATTCCGAAGAAGGAAAGGTTAACCAACAGTAAATTTAACAAAAAATGGTCGAATTCAGAGTGTGATCTTGCAATGAAGAACCAGAAAGATGGCTTTCTACTTTACAAATGGAATTCAAATTATGAAAATTATTCAAATTATCAGAAAGCAGAAGCGCATAAAAAGAAAGTAATTATAAATAGTAAAAGAGCCTCTTGGAAAGAATATTGTAATTAGTTAAACAGAAATAAACCTATCACTGAGATATGGCAAGTTAAAAAAATTAAGAATGTATATAATTCTCCAAAAAATATAGTTGTTAACGACGTATGCTCTGAAAGATTTCTTGATATGTTAGCTCCACCCTGAGTTTCACCAAATCTATTTGATTACAGTGGTATTGTAAATGATGTAAGTTATCTATCAAAAAATTTAGAAATATGGGATTTAGACGTTTTTTCTAAAAATTCACAAAAACACAGCCCCAGGGATAGATGACATACATTATATTAGGTTATATTATTTACCTACACAACAGAAATGTATCTGTTAAACTTATTTAATTAAATTTGGATTACTGGTAAGTATCCGGATGATTGGAAATAATATATTAATATCCCGATATTAAAACCGAACAAAGATTCGGAATCCCCGATTCCTATAGAGGTATATCATTGGGCTCTTGTATTCTTAAAACTTTCGATAGAATGATTATAAATAATTTGAGCTCAGAAACTCAGTATGGAATCAGAAAATCAAGATCCACGTTAGAAAATATCGCAAATTTAGTTTTGGACATTAATTTATCATTTTCAATACAAAAATCGTTAATATCGATGTTCCTAGATATATAAAGTGCCTATGATAATGTAAAATTAAATATTCTTTACGAACAAATGGGAAAAATTGGACTTCCAGGTGAATTCAATGAAAAATTAATATCAATTCACACAAGCCGAAAAATATTTCTATAGGTAAATAACGGAATAGTAGGAAATATAATTTCTAATATAGGGTTACCACAAGGAAATTTTACAAGGTATAACTGCCATGAATACATTATATCAACAAATAGGAAGATATTGTTTTAATAAAGAGTTAACTATCTCAGTGAAAAAAACGGAAACGTGTATATTCTCCAAAAAACATAATATACAGAGTCAAATATTATTAAATAATACTATGTTTGACGTACAGTCGACAGTAAAATATTTAGAGGTAGTATTAGATAGAAATATGTTATGGAAAGAACATATTGTAACAAAAGCAGATACGGGATTCAATATATTAAGATCCGTGTTCCATACCAACCGGGGTTCTGAATCAAATATCTCACTTATGTTTATGAATCTTTCATCAGATCAATTGTAGATTATGGATTCATTTTCTATTCTCAAGCTGCCGTAACACATTTGAAAAAGCTGGACAAAATAATTAATAAATCACTCCGTCTGTGTTTAGTAGCTATGAAATGCACTCCGATATCAAACTAAGCTGTAGAATGTACAGAACCACCATTAAATCTCAGAAGACAGTACCTTATAGACAAATTTCTGCTAAAACTCATCTCAAAAAATAGTAACATGTTGATGAAAAATCACGAATTATCTCATGATTTGATTGCAAATTATTGGAAAAAGAGAAATACGATACCGTTAGTATCCTCATACACAGATGAAAAAAAATCACAGGAAGACATTTACATCACAAATAAATTGCCATACTACTCTGTTAATTGGGAAGATATTAAACCTGCGAATGTGTATTATCTAAGAGATTAGTCTAATTTCCCATTTGCAATAAGAAATGGTATGTTCCTATATGATGTTGAAGAGTTTTTCCCTGAACATTATTTTATTTTTACAGACGCATCAAAAACTCAAATAAATGTTTCAGCAGCACTGTATGATCCGAAGAAAGGGAAATCTTTAGAAATAAGGATAAATAACAAACTATCAATATTTTTTGCTGAACTAATTGCGATACTAGAAGCACTTAAATATATCAATTCCTTAGAGGAAATAACCGACAGATATATTATATTTTCGGACTTCAAAAGTGCAAGTGTTTCGATCCAAAACATCACAAAAAAATTTAAAGGAAGTCACAGTTACATAGTAGTAGAAATTATACAACTTATCACCAAATTGTCATCCAGAGAAATAAGTATTTCATTATGTTGGAATAAGGCACATTCTGGAATAAACTATAATGAAATAGTCAATGAAGTCGCAAAAAACTATAGAGAATATATGTAAAATGGGGGATATAAATGTCCGGTGGAAGATCTTAATCCATTGATCAAGAAAAGTGTAATGCAGAAATGGCAACAATTATTTAATACATCCCAGAAAGATCTTTACTATGAAACTATTCAACCAAATATACAACACGAACCTAGGTTCAAGAGAATAAATTTCCATGAAAGAACTATATCAACAATTTGCAGAGTTCGATTTAATCATTGCTTAACACCTGTTTATAAACAAAAAATGAAACTGTCAGATTGTTATCTGTGTGAATGTGGAGAAGAAGGATCTCTGGAACACCTGATATGGAACTTGTAACCTAAATGATGATAAAAATTCAAAATTCTTAGATGTTCTGTATAATTATATTTACTCTTCAAGAATTAAATTGTTAAGACCATTTAACTTACAGCAATTAGTACAATTATCGGATATATTTATGTATAATTTATTGTATAAACACGTTGTGAATTGTAACATATCATTGTAAGTAATCCTATGTTTTACCCCAACTGTAACCCTTTCTATCCGAGGCCCTTTCTGTGATGTATTAAAAACGCTTTGATAGGCCCCTAAGCGTGGCATGTGTCCTTGTCTACTCCTTAAATAAGAAAAAACTGAAAAAGAAAAAATATATAAATGGGAAAAAAAGAATTATGAGTAATATTACTATATATGTATTATATAGTACAATAGATCATGTATCGATAAAAAAATTGGTTGGGATTCCTAAAAAAAATTATAATTTAACTAAAACCTATTCGGCTAATGGATTCGTTCCCTGGTCATAAACAAACAAAAATGAATAATGATATAGATGATTTCAACTATTTTTGTTATTGCTTTGCAGCTATACTTTATGTAACAATTATTAGTTTTCGTTCTGAGGCCAAGTGGATGACAATATATTTTATTAATGATTTGCAATATCATTAAATGATTTATTTTGTGATTTTTGTTATTACAGTTTCACAGATTGAACAAATCCTTAACGAAGTTAATTTATTCAGAAATTAGTACAATTACTGATGCGTCTAATTCTAATTTCAACACTGCCACATCAGTTAATATCCCTAAAAATATTTATATGAGTAATTATCAGTATTCATTAGTAATGTACCTATTCATAAGTATAGTTGTTATATTCAATTGGTTATATGAAGTTCATACATCATTCATCCATCGATACACTTTTTCACATAAAAATGGCTTCCGAAAAAATATTGTATTTAACATGTTCCAAAAGTAATTTTACAGGACTTCAAAAATATCTTTTTCAGAACTTGTTACGTACGTAAATAACTATTGTGGCAATATTCTGCCGTTAAACTTCAAAGTACTATTATCAAAATCAAGAGAGAGAGAGAGAGAGAGAGACAGAGAGAAAGAGAGAAAGAAGTTCAAAGATTTTTAAGTTAGGGTTTATAATGTTTTATTTTGGGGTAGTTTGTGTTGGAATTAGGCCCTGATATAGGATAAATTTCCTCTACAGGGCTGGTTGGGGGTGTTTTGTTGGTGGACTGTGAGCGCGAGTTGACTCTGGCTTGAATCAAAAGAGCGACTGAAAATTCAGTTTTGGAGAGGTGTATGGAAAATTTGGAGAAAAAGGTGTCTAGAAATTTCGAAGTTTTCTTTGTTTGTGGGCGATTGGTGGTTTTTTTTTGCTAGAAAGCATCCGAAAAGAGAGAGGCAGGAACAATCAGCTGCGAAATTGGATAGACAAAATTTTATTTACAGAGTGTGCTTTTCTATGGGGTATATTCAGACAATACCTACTAAATGCAGATGCAATAAGGTGATTTAACCCTCACGGAATGTGAATCTAAAGAAAAATTTCAAGAATTCCTTGGGAAGATAGAATCACAAACATCGAAGGAAAATGAACTTAACTAACAATAAGGCAGTATCTGGACAGAAATGAAATATCTTTTTACTAACAAAGCAGAAAGTAGGATGAGCATAGGAAGGAGACGAATTTTTAGAACAACCACCTCAAATGATAGCGATGATGATTGCCAACCTTCACTTGGGAGTAGCATTTAAAAATTAGAGAAAATAAATGTTGTGAGGAAAAACTGCATATTTAGCAATAATAAATAACTTTTAGTCTAATATTTCCCCCGTTTTAATGACACAGTAATTCGAAGCGGTTTTCCGAACTCATATAATTTAATAATGAAGCCGGTTGCATACAACAAGCCATTTATTTTAGTTGAAAGCCTTAACTCTCAAGAGGTTCACACCCATGCCGTGTCCTTTTGTAGTGAAATACCGTTGACCTACTTTTATGCAATTTTCTTTTTTAACAAAGGGCAGACGAATATATCTAGATACAGTCAGATTATTATCGGGGACGCAGGATTCCCGAATATCCTCATTTTCTGCACTGAGAATAAGGAAAAGAAGTCGATAGGGATACAGGAAAAATGAGTGAGTAGGATAAGTTTTGTCGCGAATTGAAAATAATAAATGTTAGAGTACTTGTGAGAATTGATAAAACTGTAAGGGTGTGTACATGTAGCATGAGAGAAAAATTATATGATAAATCAGAATAACGAAAAAGATAACCGAGAAAAAATAGAATGGAATATATTACACGGATTTATCGGAGGCATGTTTGATGTTAAATATGAAATTAATGCAATTAAATTTTTCTCTATTTTGTGGTAGATGTAACAAACTTTCCAATATTTCAGTTCATGCGTATTGAGCATATATAACATCTTAAATACATATAAGCAATTCTCGTTCAAACTCCATGGTCTAGGATTCGAGGCGAGTATTATAATATGCCGCGGTTACTCAACATCAAGTTTGAAATTTCAAGGGACGCCGACGGCAACGCTAATCCCTATTATAAATACTTTTCATGTCTAGGTTCTTCGACCTGATAATAACGTTGACTTTGGCTTCTTGCTATCAGATACTGACCAACTAGATAATAATATGTTTCAATAGGAGTTCAATTTTGGTTAGTCGTTAATATTTGTCTTGTTCGCAGTGAATTGCATATTTCATTCCAAAAGGTACGAAAGTTAATCAGGTCGTTCAAATTGCTGAAAAAATAGCCTCAAATTTGAGATAAAGATACCCTCGGTATATATATATATATATATATATATATATATATATATATATATATATATATATATATATATATATATATATATATGTATTTTTCCTCGGAACCACGCTCAAAAGTTTCGTTTTGATGCCAAAATAGGCCTCTGAAAATATGAGCTCTTAATATTTATATTTAGGTTGTCCGCATCGGACTTTTAGATTTCCCATAAGAATATAACAGGAAAATTTTTTTTTCTTCTGATTTTTATAATTAATGAACGATATATCGTATTTCACTAGCCATTCAATATTTTTGTAGAGAATTTAACGCTCTACAAAAAAGGTCTGGAGTCAATTTTTGATAAATCAACTCAGTCAAAAGTTATTCAAGATCAAAGTTTAACTTACCCTAAATTCAGCTGTTTTTTTTATAATACTCTCAAATTTATAAGTTTACGGGTTTCAAAACAAATGAAAAGTGTATGTCTAAGTTCTCAGAGTTGAAAAAAAATGACAACTATTATCTTTCGTTCTCGAATATTGCTGTAATTTTATTGAAAAAATATTTTTATATAATTTGCGCTTGAAAATAGCTGTAATTTTATGTATGTTTTGAAAAGTTATCAGTGCTTTTAAGTTTTTTTGCTTATAACAATTTAGAAATATATTACTTTTAATAAATTTGAAGTTTTTTCATCTAAAAACAGTTTCTATACATTTGCACTAAATTGATCTTGCTGTAGAGATCTGTTATTATAATTAGGATATCTCAGCCGATGTTCGCGAACTACTTGCAATAAGTATTGCAGTTGTTCTTCATCTTTTGTGAGGCAGTTGTTGTATTCCTCAATCAAAGCGACCCCCCGTTCAGCTACGTCATTTGTCACTTTTAAGGTATTAAAATGTTCTAAACATTCCTTATATGAATCATTACTGCACCATGTTGAAACAACATCTTCCAAAAAATCGCATGTCAAATCGAAATTGCTAAACAACTCTTCGGAATTTTTGGAGACAAAGTCATTCAAATCTTTTTGGAATAAAGATTCTAGATTTTCTTCAGTAACTTCATACCGTTGACGCATTGGTAAAGAACTTTCTCGATTTTTAATTGCCATAACAATTGTTTTCTTCACATCAACTGATACGTTACTGTCAAATAATGAGAGTATGACCAATTCTTCATTTAAGTACCCTAAAAGCTCTATCATTTTCTGACAAGCTCGTTGTAACACCAGTGGATCTATGTTTTTAGAGATAATCGTATTCTTCATGAACTCTAAGTCATTGTTCGGCGCTTGGATAGCAGAAGTTGAATTATACCATACTCTAATATAAAATAAAATCACAAAAATACAAATTTGGCGTAAATTTTTCTCTTCTTGAGCTAAAAGATTGAACTGATGGCGAAACAAAAATATTTTCAAGCTATAGATGGCCATTGACATCCATCTCGCATGGTGCATGGCACCAGGTCGTTTAAAGGAAATGTTTTCTTCAGAAGAACTATCAAGGAATGCTAAGCATGAGAGTGAAAGCTTTCGATAATCATCTCAAGGCTGTGACTTCTGAAAAAAAGAAATAGTAAATAATCAACTGAAAGTTAGGGATTAAAAAGTCTCAATAAGAGCAATGAAAAATTTGTACCTGTAAGCAATTGTTAATGAAAGTAACAATTTCAGCTTTTTTCCTGTCAAAGTATTTGCGATAATTTCATCTTCCATTCCGCCCTTATAATTGTATTGGTCAATTTTATTCCAGTAACTTTTGAACCTAACGAATAGTGGAACATTAGCACCGGATGTCGTTTTCCATAAAACTTCAAAAACCCCCCTCAAAATAATCTCCATTATATGATGGCGACATGGAAGCCAAACTAATTTTCTGCCAAGTGCTTTTTCGATCATAACACAAGCTCCTTTGTGAATGCCTGAATCAAAAACAGATATAAAGATAAAATCAAACATCCAAGCTTCTTAAAAATTATAAACATTAAATGAATTTTACCAGTATTTACAGGGGGCATATCAAAACATATTGCTTTTACATACGGAGCAACTGGTTCAAAGTGTCAGTAACAGCCAAAGCTTGTTTAAGAGCAATTCCATCGTCAGCTTTTGGAATTCCGAGAAGTTGGTCAACCCCAGAAACTGATAAGAGATCTGCAATATGGTCTACAGTTTCTGTACCTGTACCTGTAATATCACTGAGAATTTTTCCATCCCAATGCACTACATAACGATCGTCTTTGTGAAATACTGATTTAAGATCCTTAGCAATATTTTATCTATATTTATTTCGCGCTCGGTAAATTGTACTGTTACTCAGATTTAGAGTTGACAAATCAATTCCAACACTTTTGTACGCAGCAGCTAAAATGAAAATGGCATTCCAATGAGTGACTTTTGATCGATCGAGTGCAGCACAGAGTTCAGGTGTCATTGCATCAATTTTTTTAATTTGTTTTGGTTGGCTGAGTTGACTTTCAAAATAAGAAACATGAGTAGATACATGACTTGTTGTTGTAGCTGATAACTTCGATTGAAATATTGCAGATATTTGGGTTGCTAGAGCGACGTTAGGCTCAGGTTCATTTGTATCTGAAGACATTAGTTCAAAGTATATGATAATATTAATAAATTGCTAATCAAAGTAGCAGTTGGTTCAGAACTTACCAACAGGCTCTACGACCATAGCATCGTCATGATTTTCCTTTGGATTTATTCCAACACTATTATTAATCAAACCAAATCTATTTTTTGAACGTTGACCGGATAAAAACAATTTTTTATCATCAGTGAGATATTTTCCGACATTTACTTTGGCAATATCGAATAACTTTGTCAATTTTTGATAGAAAACTGCTTCATATTTTTTCTGTGTAGCAGACCTATTTCTTCTGTGTAGCAGACTGTCTTCGTTGAGAACATTTTTGTATTTTTTTGTCTTCCTCTAATATTTTTTCAAATTTTTTTAAGGCATATTTTTCCCCACGCGTTGGGATGCCAGCTTCAGACCATATAAGATCAAGTTTATCAATCGATATTCGTATACTTTTTTTATAATCTAGTTTAAGAATATTTTTTTTTATAAAAAAATATCGCTGTAACCTCTTTTATTGTAGGAAGTGTATGTCCAATAAAATGCGCAATTGGATCACCAATAACAGTGATCAATTTAATCATTTTTCACGTAATAATGTAATTCACAGTAGAAATGTATATTTCAAAATTATTAATACTCACTAGTTACTCACGAATGCCCACAACTTTTGTGAACAATACGTTCAATAAATAAAATAAACATCAAAACAATGAACTAAACTAATGAAATGATGACATTTACCCTCAGCGCCATCTAGTTACGGATTGTACTACCAATATACTTGACAAATTTGAATCACATTTGAATAAATTTTTCATCCATTGATTATCAAAGGAAAAACTTTTGATAATTGGTATTACATCGGACACGTGCCGTGAATTATTTTATTATGAAAAGTCTAAGTAGAATTTTTTAAACTGTTGTTTAGTTGAAATGATTTTCGAACTAATGTTAAAGAAAACTTCAAACTAATGTTAACAAATGTTAAAAAAATTATCTCAATTTGACGATTGATGTTCATTTTCAACAACCAGAATTTTGAAATGTCGGTTTAACTGTCATTGATAAGTCGTTTTAAGTACCCTGTCCACATTTACTATGAAGCAGGAAATAAAGATTAACAGTTTTAAGAAGTATAATTTATATTTTGTAAAATGTTTTGGTTTCATTTTTTCTAAAAACATAATATTTTGCCAAATCAGTCAATAAAACAGCTGAATTGAGGGTAAGTTAAACTTTGATATTGAATAACTTTTGACTGAGTTGATTTATCGGAAATTGACTTCAGACCTTTGTTGGAGAGCGTTAAATTCTTTACAAAAATAATTAATGGGTATTGCAATACGATATATCGTTCAATAGTTATAAAAATGAGAAGAAAGGAAACTTTTTCCCTGTGTTATTCTTATGGGAAATCGAAAAGTGTGATGCGGACAACCTAAATATTAATATTAAGAGCTCATAGTTTCAGAGGCCTATTTTGGCATTAAAACGAAACTTTTGAGCGTGGTTCCGAGGAAAAATATTTTTTTTTTGAAACGCCCTAATATATCATCATCATCATCATCATCATATGCAGCTTATTCAACCATTTTGTTATGGTGTAGCCTCCCTTTACATATTTATATATTCCACTTCCATGTGGGCCCATTGTTGTCTATTGCTAGCTATGCGGCCCCAAGTTGATCCTGCGAGTTTCTTTATGTCGTAGTCCCATCTTAAGTTGGGGCGCCGTCTTGGTCTTTTCACGCCTCGGGGATACCATTGCGTTATCTTTGTGGTCCATCTATCGTCTGTCCTTCTAGCGAGATGACCCGCCCATTGCCACTTAAGGGATCTGATTCTATTTATGACATCTATCACTTCGGTATTTTGTCTAATCCAATCAAGCCTTTTTCTATCTCTCCTTGTTATTCCAAGCATGCATCGTTCCATAGACCTCTGCGTTACCTGGAGTTTTCTAATGATATCAGTTTTCAGGGTCCAGGTTTCACAGGCGTATGTTAATACTGGTAGTACGCACTGATCAAACGCTTTCTTTTTCAAACGGAGTGACATTCTAGACTTGAAGATGATTGAGTTCTGTCCAAATGTTCTCCATGCTAGTTTGATTCTTCTGTTTATTTCTGGAAGTAGAGACCCTGATATGTGTATTAGTTGACCCAGGTATATGTATTCCTCTACTATTTCCAGGGCAGTGTCATTAATTTTTATTTCTTGTGCGTTTATCAGTTCGTCATACATTATCTTGGTCTTACACAGATTTATTTTAAGGCCTACTCCGTTGCTTGCTGCATTCAATTCATTTATTTGTTGTTGCATTTCGCCAGGGTTACTCACTATCAGCATGATGTCATCAGCGAATCTTAGATGGTTCAAGTATTCTCCATCTATATTCAGACCTGTGTTGTTCCAGCCCAGTTTTCTGAAGATGCTTTCTAGTGTTGCTGTAAATAACTTTGGTGATATTGCGTCTCCTTGTCTAACTCCTCTGCTGGTGGGGAATTCTGGTGTGCCCTCATATATCCTAACTCTCGCTTTGGCTTCTTTATATATATATATATATATATATGTATATATATATATATATATATATATATATATATATATATATATATATATTCGCTGGGGTCTCAATATATGGCTTGTCGACCTCTTGTTCTGTTAGGGCATTTAAAACTGCTCTGGGATATATAGAGTCGAATGCCTTCTCAAAGTCGATGAAGGCTAGTGCTAGTGGTGGGTCGTATTCTTTGGTTCGACTGATAACCTCTTTGAGGGTATGGATGTGATCTATTGTTCTGAAGCCTTCGCGGAATCCAGCCTGTTCTCGTGGTTGGGCCGAGTCTAGTGTATTTAATATTCTGTTGTGAATCATCTTTGTGAATACCTTGTACGTCACTGGTAGTAGACTTATTGGTCTGTAGTTCTTAATGTCTTCTTTGCTGCCTTTCTTGTGGATCAACACTATAAGGGCGCTGTTCCACTCTTTAGGTATGCTCCTGGACATCAGACAGTTCGTGTATAGTTGGTAAGGTACTTCCATGTTTCAGCTCCTGCATATTTGAGTATTCGGGTCGTGAGGCTGTCATTTCCCGCTGCTTTGCCATTTTTCATGCTTTTCAATGCCATTTCTACTTCCTCCACCAATACTTCTGGTATGGCATCTTCTGAGTGTTCTATTATTTCTTCCAAATTTTCAGGGGCCTTGTATAGGTCTCCATAGAATTTGGCTACTAGATCTATTATTTCATTCCTGTCTGTGGTTCTTGTGTTTCCATCAGTGAATGCAACTATCTGTCTTTTCCCTATTATTAGTGCACTTTTTGCATGTTTGTAGCTTTTACGGTTATCTATTGTTGTTTGTACCAGTTTCTCGTTGTAATTCCTGATATCTCCTGCGATTTTCTTTCGTATCGTCATGTACAGTTCGGTGTATTCAATTCTTTGAATGTTTATTCTCTTTTTCATTTCTCTTCGTTTTTGTAATAGTGCTTTTGTTCCCGGAGTTAGTTCACCTCGTTGTTGCTGACCTGCCACTTCTACGGCGCAGTTTCGAATTGTGTCTATCAGTTCAGGGTTTTCATATTCCACTTTTTGTAGTCTTTCTTCTAGTAGTGCTTCATATTGGTGAGAGTTATCCTTCAGTCTTCCGTTGTGTTGGTTTTGATTAGTCTTGACCTTTCTAGTTTTATATCTAAGACCAGTCGAGCTCTAATTAGTCGATGGTCGCTTCCTGTAGTGAACTTGTTGAGCGTGCTTAGATCTTTTACTGTGTTAATTTTATTGGTGAGGATAAAGTCTATTTCGTTTCTGATAGTTGCACCGGGGCGTTACCACGTCCATTTCCTGTTAGGTTTCTTCTTGAAGAAGGAGTTTGCCACATACATGTTCTGAAAGTGTGCGAACTGTATTAATCTCTCTCCTCTTCCATTTCTTTCTACAAATCCATATTTTCCCATTCCTTTTTCTTGGTCTTTCATGTGTCCTACTTTGGCATTAGAGTCTCCCATTATGTATTTGGAGTGACTATTGTCGTTGCTGAGCGTTGGGTTATTTCATTATAGAATTTTTCTATTTCGTCGTCACTATGGCTGATTGTTGGGGCGTTTACCTGAATAATCTGGATAGTATATCTTTTGGAGAGTCTTAGTGTTTGCTGGCTACTCTGTCTTCTGAGGTGCTTGTTATCCCTATGATTCTATTTTTCCAGGTTTTCTTAATTAGGAATCCTACTCCGCTTGTTCTTCCTGTTGGTGTTCCTTGGTGGTATAGAAGATTCCCTGATTCAAGTTCTATGAGTTCATCATTTTTTCGTCTTACTTCGCTAATGCCCATCATATCCCACTTTATGCCTCTGTTTCCAGTTCCATAATCCTAGCTTGATTAGAGAGTGTACGGCAGTTATAAGTTGCTAGGTGTAATGTAGTTAATGGGTAGTGGTTTAGACTCCGCAGATTCTTAGCACCCTCTGCCCTCGTGGCTGGTTCCCAGGATCTACCCCTCCTAGGGCCCTTCGGGCTTACGGAGAATGAGGGCCGTAACTAGTCCTTGTCTGTCATGGTGGGGTTGTGAGGCGTACCTTACCACGCTGCCTCAATGCGGGTTGGCAAGGGGCGAGGGATGTCGTCCGCCAGTTTTCGCCATTTACTGACGGACCCTGTACCCCAAGATTTTTAGCCCTAAATATATATATATATATATATATATATATATATATATATATATATATATATATATATATATATATATTAATACATATCCTCTATGTAAAGTCTAAAGAAAATATTGAAATAGAGAAAAATTTGCTTATTTGGCTGTAATACTAGTGATACACACTGTATAATCAATAATTTGAAAAGTTCAATATACCAATAAAATTTGACATTTCAATTTCGTATGACATTAATGCAGAATGGACTTAATGATAGATAGATTTTAAAACGATTTGAAAACAAGAATACAGATGTCTCTCTTAGCAAAATGGCATTTATACTAAAATAATGAAAATCTCTCTTTGTATATGAAAACGTAAATTCGTATTTTTTTAAAAAAAAAAGAATTTTTGGTAACCAAAGGAGAGGAGAATTGTTTATTGAAACAGTTTAGTGAGTTGATTTTGATATTCCCAAGAGACAACATCAAATAAGAGTTGTCTCAAATTTAGTTAAAAAGAGTTGATTTTTAAATTCTCTCGAGACAACATCGAATAAGAGTTGTCTCAAATTCAATTCAGTATATCAGAGTAATTTGTATGATTATTATCAGTTCATTATATTTTGCCTTTGTAAAGCCAGTGCGTGTATTATTCGCAAAGAATTACAGCGTTAAAGTGCGAGTGGTTTTTCCGGTTTCTAAATTATTGATTTAGAAAAGGTGTTCCTGAAATTCTAACAAAACGTTTTTAGCATTTTAGAATACGAACGAGTCTACCAGTATCTAGTTAGAGTCCAGTCCATATTATCTATATTATTTCTGGAGAATTGATATGCCTTTATTATAAATATTTCGAAAATAGGTGCATCTTATGATTAAATACTTACATTGAAATTATAGTAACGTTACTTATATACAAATCTACGTCAAGTGAAGACAATTTTGGAACAGACAATTTACAAGGAAATTTGCGCATTTTACATTGACATTTATCAATTATAAATTTAGACATTTTGAACTTTTGGATAAATTATTTAGATAGGAAATTTCTAATTATAGGTTGTTTTAATATTAAGGTTTGATAAAAAATGTTATCTTTGGTTTACGCGTTTATGATATTTTTTGAAAAGTTTTAATTTTGTAATTGTTTATCTAATATTATATTATATAAATTTGAACTCCTAATCTGTTTGGTTCTTTTTCATATTCATTCTCATTATATTTGATAATTTTTATGCTAGAGATAATTTAGTATAATAACTGACATTTGGTTAATTTCCTGACAGTAAATTTCATATATGTCATAAGATAATTTAATTGTCTTATAGTGTATTGGACAAACAGTTACTATAGATTTGGAATAGTGCTATACGTAATTTGGAAAATTATTTGGAAATTTATAAATTTGAAATCTTATTTGAAATCTTTGATTCCACCCTGAGATAAGAGTGAGTTAATTGATTGTGTATTGATTTATCTTTCATAATATAAAATTTAATATTTATCTGAGCTGGGCATATTAATTTGACAACTGCTGTCATAAAATTTAACAGTTTATATTTAGCGGTACAGGTGTTTTCACATTAGTGTATCTATCACAAATTGTGACGACAGCAACAAATAAATTCACATCATATCAATTCATATTCATATATAAAATATAATATTATAATTAAAACATAGTAGAATATATAATAATTTGTCACCCAAAAGTGGGGCAAATAAAAATATAAAAAAGAATATTGGATATAATATAAATTGGCGCCCAACGTGGGGCAAATATAAAATAGAACATTAAGAATATAATAATTTGACGCCGCAAAATGGAGCAAAAATAGATTGGTCACTATCATCATAAACATAGAAAAATATTATAATTTGACGCAGCAAATTCATTGAATATATAAAAAAATTGAGTATCGATCATGGAAAGAAAAATGACATTAAGGGATGGTAAACAGGTAGGAGTTGAAAGTGGATCTGAGGAACAAAGGGAAGAAAGAAGACATAGTATGGGTGATTTTCAGGTGCAATACTTGGAGCAGGGAGGACAGCAATCAGAAGAAGATGCACCATTGTCAGAAGAAACAGGACAAGAGGACAAACAAGAATCAAAAGAAAAAGAGGAAATTGACATAAAGAGTATGTTTAAAATGATGATAGAGAATATGAAGAATATGAGGGGAGATATGATTAATATGGAAAAGAATATGAGGGGAGACTTGTTTAGAAATTTGAAGAAAATAGAGGAGATATGAATAAAATGAGTGGATATTTGGATGACAAGATTGATACAATGAAGGAAGAGATTAAGGGAGATATTAACCATATCGCCGGAAACATGGACAGATTGCAAAAGAAAATAGAAGAAGTAAACATGGAAACCTTAAATGAAATAAAGAAAATTAGAGATGAGAACGAGCAATTGAGTGAACAAATGGCCGATATGAGAGTAGATATGGTAGAACAAAATAAGAATTTGAAAACAGACCAAGAAATTGGAGTTAGAATGAAACAAGAATTCGAAAAACAGGTAATAGATGAAGTACAAGAATTAGATAGATGCATGCAAGAAAATTTATCTGGAGCAATTCAGGTGAAACTAAACAAACAAAATAAAAATATATCTGAGGAAATACGACTTATAAAAATACAAAGTTTAATACAGATTCAAGAAGTTGAGATGGAAATTGAAGAGATACAGGCTATTAAAGTAGAAAAACAAACAGAAGATGATATGTTAGACATTGATTTACAGAACCTAGGAAGTGAAGAAGTTATGCAAATTTATGAGAAAAATATGTATTGGAAAATAAAAGACTTAGATGGTAATACAGAAAAACAAATCGTGATATATGATGAAAGAAATAATAATTATATTAGGAGGATACAACTTAATTGGGAATTAAAAGAAATGAACAGAAGATTACAAGAAACTAAGGGAGAAATAGATGAAACCATAAGAAAAATTGAAGAACCAATAATTCACACAGAAAATGGCGAAATCAGAGTGAAACTTAAGAGAAATACAAAAATAATTGATCCAAGAATATTTATTAAGAGAATTGGAAATGAAAGAAATCCAATTGAGATTATGGTGGATATGAAAATAATAAAAAGCAACTTCAATGAGATGGAAGAATTTGAGATGCAAATTTCAATGGATTTATGGGAAGAGATTGATGAGATATGGGACTTCAAAATTAAAAAAAATATGGTGGCGAACAGAAAGAAGATACAGAGACCCATAGAGAATCAAACAATAAGAGAAGAAAATAAGACGAAGTTTGGGAAAAGAAAATAAAATTGAATTATATGACAGGATTATAGAAATGAAATCTAGAAAACGAAAAGGAATTGTACATGGTAAAGAATGAATATAAAACGATGTGTAAATAAAAGGTTTATGATTAACAACTAATATTTAAGAACATATTAAAATAGAATTTATATAAACATAGAAGAAATGATAGACATGTTGATATGAATTATGGAAATGAAAATAGAAGTTACAGAAATGAAAAACGAATATATGGTAATGGAGATAAAATTTATGACAACAAGTATTGTGAGAATAGAAGAGATTTTATAAACTTTGATAGAAGAAATGATAATGAAAATAGAAATGAAATTAAGCAACTAAATAGATGAACAGGATGAAATAAATACATTTATAGGAACAAACGGACGGAAGTTATATGAACTAAGCAAATATATGATACAAAAGATTGAAATAAAGGCTGAAAAAGAAGTTGATATGTAAGCATAGTCGATGAAGAAGTTAGAAACAGACATAGTTATTGATGAATTGATGAAATATAAGGAAATAATTGATTTTGAATAGATAGATAGAATTAAATGGTAAAATAATTGAATTTGAGGAGGTAAATATGAAAGTATTGGCAATTGAAGAGGATAATAGGAAGTTATGGAATATAAAGAGGAATGGAATTATGGTAGAATTGGAGTTAATAAGTGGAAATAAGGAATATGAAGAGAAAGTGAAGAGTTTGATGATGAAATATGAAGGATTAATTGAAAAATAAATTAGACTGGCTAACTATTATGAGTGTGAGATAGAATAAATAGAAGATGTAAAAAGTAATGGTAATTGGACAGATTGTAATGAAGAATATTATGAAGTTATAAATGAATTATTAAAGACGCATGAGAAAAGAATTTCAAAGGAACCTAGGGGTGCCTAATGAAAATATGGATAATCAAAGTGAATGAATACTGAGAAATTTTGAAACAAAATCATATCATGACACATATAAGTTGTTTAGGCAAAGCAGAACAGAGTTGGAAACATTTGAGACCATAAAAAAATTGATCAACATGTATATAGGAAATTACAGCGTTAAAGTGCGAGTGGTTTTTCCGGTTTCTGAATTGGTAATTTAGAAAAGTTGTTCCTGAAATTCTAAAAAACGTTTTAGAATACGAACGAGTCTACCAGTACCTAGTTGGTGAGTCCTGTCCATATTATCTATATTATTTATCGAGAATTAATAGGCCTTTATTAAAAATATTTCGAAAATAGATGCATCTAATGATTAAATACTTACATTGAAATTATAGTAACGTTACTTATATAAAATTCTCCGTCAAGTGAAGACAATTGTGGAACAGACAATTTACAAGGAAATTTGCGCATTTTACATTGACATATATCAATTATAAAATTAGACATTTTGAACTTTTGGATAAATTATTCAGATAGGAAATTTCTAATTATAGGTTGTTTTAATATTAAGGTTTGATAGAAAGATTCTATCTTTGTTTTATGCGTTTATGATATTTTTTGAAAAGTTTTAATTTTGTAATATTTATCTGAGCTGGGCATATTAATTTGACAACTGCTGTCATAAAATTTAACAGTTTATATTTAGCGGTACAGGTGTTTTCACATTAGTGTATCTATCACAAATTGTGACGACAGCAACAAATAAATTCACATCATATCAATTCATATTCATATATAAAATATAATATTATAATTAAAACATAGTAGAATATATAATAATTTGTCACCCAAAAGTGGGGCAAATAAAAATATAAAAAAGAATATTGGATATATTATAAATTGGCGCCCAACGTGGGGCAAATATAAAATAGAACATTAAGAATATAATAATTTGACGCCGCAAAATGGAGCAAAAATAGATTGGTCACTATCATCATAAACATAGAAAAATATTATAATTTGACGCAGCAAATTCATTGAATATATAAAAAAATTAAGTATCGATCATGGAAAGAAAAATGACATTAAGGGATGGTAAACAGGTAGGAGTTGAAAGTGGATCTGAGGAACAAAGGGAAGAAAGAAGACATAGTATGGGTGATTTTCAGGTGCAATACTTGGAGCAGGGAGGACAGCAATCAGAAGAAGATGCACCATTGTCAGAAGAAACAGGACAAGAGGACAAACAAGAATCAAAAGAAAAAGAGGAAATTGACATAAAGAGTATGTTTAAAATGATGATAGAGAATATGAAGAATATGAGGGGAGATATGATTAATATGGAAAAGAATATGAGGGGAGACTTGTTTAGAAATTTGAAGAAAATAGAGGAGATATGAATAAAATGAGTGGATATTTGGATGACAAGATTGATACAATGAAGGAAGAGATTAAGGGAGATATTAACCATATCGCCGGAAACATGGACAGATTGCAAAAGAAAATAGAAGAAGTAAACATGGAAACCTTAAATGAAATAAAGAAAATTAGAGATGAGAACGAGCAATTGAGTGAACAAATGGCCGATATGAGAGTAGATATGGTAGAACAAAATAAGAATTTGAAAACAGACCAAGAAATTGGAGTTAGAATGAAACAAGAATTCGAAAAACAGGTAATAGATGAAGTACAAGAATTAGATAGATGCATGCAAGAAAATTTATCTGGAGCAATTCAGGTGAAACTAAACAAACAAAATAAAAATATATCTGAGGAAAGACGACTTATAAAAATACAAAGTTTAATACAGATTCAAGAAGTTGAGATGGAAATTGAAGAGATACAGGCTATTAAAGTAGAAAAACAAACAGAAGATGATATGTTAGACATTGATTTACAGAACCTAGGAAGTGAAGAAGTTATGCAAATTTATGAGAAAAATATGTATTGGAAAATGAAAGACTTAGATGGTAATACAGAAAAACAAATCGTGATATATGATGAAAGAAATAATAATTATATTAGGAGGATACAACTTAATTGGGAATTAAAAGAAATGAACAGAAGATTACAAGAAACTAAGGGAGAAATAGATGAAACCATAAGAAAAATTGAAGAACCAATAATTTACACAGAAAATGGCGAAATCAGAGTGAAACTTAAGAGAAATACAAAAATAATTGATCCAAGAATATTTATTAAGAGAATTGGAAATGAAAGAAATCCAATTGAGAATATGGTGGATATGAAAATAATAAAAAGCAACTTCAATGAGATGGAAGAATTTGAGATGCAAATTTCAATGCATTTATGGGAAGAGATTGATGAGATATGGGACTTCAAAATTAAAAAAAATATGGTGGCGAACAGAAAGAAGATACAGAGACCCATAGAGAATCAAACAATAAGAGAAGAAAATAAGACGAAGTTTGGGAAAAGAAAATAAAATTGAATTATATGACAGGATTATAGAAATGAAATCTAGAAAACGAAAAGGAATTGTACATGGTAAAGAATGAATATAAAACGATGTGTAAATAAAAGGTTTATGATTAACAACTAATATTTAAGAACATATTAAAATAGAATTTATATAAACATAGATTGATAATAGAAGAAATGATAGACATGTTGATATGAATTATGGAAATGAAAATAGAAGTTACAGAAATGAAAAACGAATATATGGAAATGGAGATAAAATTTATGACAACAAGTATTGTGAGAATAGAAGAGATTTTATAAACTTTGATAGAAGAAATGATAATGAAAATAGAAATGAAATTAAGCAACTAAATAGATGAACAGGATGAAATAAATACATTTATAGGAACAAACGGACGGAAGTTATATGAACTAAGCAAATATATGATACAAAAGATTGAAATAAAGGCTGAAAAAGAAGTTGATATGTAAGCATAGTCGATGAAGAAGTTAGAAACAGACATAGTTATTGATGAATTGATGAAATATAAGGAAATAATTGATTTTGAATAGATAGATAGAATTAAATGGTAAAATAATTGAATTTGAGGAGGTAAATATGAAAGTATTGGCAATTGAAGAGGATAATAGGAAGTTATGGAATATAAAGAGGAATGGAATTATGGTAGAATTGGAGTTAATAAGTGGAAATAAGGAATATGAAGAGAAAGTGAAGAGTTTGATGATGAAATATGAAGGATTAATTGAAAAATAAATTAGACTGGCTAACTATTATGAGTGTGAGATAGAATAAATAGAAGATGTAAAAAGTAATGGTAATTGGACAGATTGTAATGAAGAATATTATGAAGTTATAAATGAATTATTAAAGACGCATGAGAAAAGAATTTCAAAGGAACCTAGGGGTGCCTAATGAAAATATGGATAATCAAAGTGAATGAATACTGAGAAATTTTGAAACAAAATCATATCATGACACATATAAGTTGTTTAGGCAAAGCAGAACAGAGTTGGAAACATTTGAGACCATAAAAAAATTGATCAACATGTATATAGGAAATTACAGCGTTAAAGTGCGAGTGGTTTTTCCGGTTTCTGAATTGGTAATTTAGAAAAGTTGTTCCTGAAATTCTAAAAAACGTTTTAGAATACGAACGAGTCTACCAGTACCTAGTTGGTGAGTCCTGTCCATATTATCTATATTATTTATCGAGAATTAATAGGCCTTTATTAAAAATATTTCGAAAATAGATGCATCTAATGATTAAATACTTACATTGAAATTATAGTAACGTTACTTATATAAAATTCTCCGTCAAGTGAAGACAATTGTGGAACAGACAATTTACAAGGAAATTTGCGCATTTTACATTGACATATATCAATTATAAAATTAGACATTTTGAACTTTTGGATAAATTATTCAGATAGGAAATTTCTAATTATAGGTTGTTTTAATATTAAGGTTTGATAGAAAGATTCTATCTTTGGTTTATGCGTTTATGATATTTTTTGAAAAGTTTTAATTTTGTAATATTTATCTGATAATATATTATATAAATTTGAATTCCAAATTTCTCTGGTTCCTTTTTTTTATATTCATTCTCATTAGATTTGATAATTTTTATGCTAGAGAAAATTTAGTATAAGTGACATTTAGTTAATTTTCAGACAGTAAATTTCATATATGTCATAAGATAATTTAATTGTCTTATAGTGTATTGGACAAACAGTTACTTTAGATTTGAAGTAATTTGGAGAATTATTTGGAACTTCAAAAACTTGAATTATTATTTGAAATCTTTGATCCCTCCCTGAGAGTGAGTTAATTGATTGTGTATTGATTTATCTTTCATAATATAAAATTTGATATTTATCTGAGCCGGGCATATTAATTTGACAACTGCTGTCAAAAAAATTTTATAGGTTATATTTAGCGGTAAAGGTGTTTTCAGATTAGTGTAGTTACTATCACAAATTGTGAGCAACAAATAAATTCACATCATATAAATTCATATTCATATATAAAATATTATAATTAAAACATAGTATATAATATATATATACATATATATGTATATATATATATATATATATATATATATATATATATATATTAATTATTGTGGTTCAATTTTATTTCATATTTGCCCCACGTTGCGGTGACAAATTATTGTGGTTTGCTATTCTATGAATAGAATTTTTGATTCGCCCGGTATATTAAATTTTTTTTAAATTATGTCCTGGAATAATTACACTCACCTTTTTTCATACTTTGAAATTCTAGTTTTAGTTATTTGCATGAGAAATCATTAACCTCAGGCTCTTGGGTTTGTAGAATAAGATAAAATATTTTTAATTTATATTATAAGCGCCAAAAACAAATTTTTTTATTAATTAAAAAGTTTTAAATAAAAATGAAATTTTTGCTTTTCCTTTTTCTATAAAATTGTACAGAACGGTCCCGTACAGTTTGTTTCTTGACCCCTCTACGGTTGTGATCCGTCTGATCAATGATGCCATCCGCCCAAAATTATAAAAGAAACAATCGTATATAAATGAAATTCCCCAACAATGTAGTTGAATCTTTCAAATGAAAAACGTTATTTAATACGAAATCAAAGAAAACAAATACATCATTCCAATACAAAATTTTTATAAAAAGAATAACTTATCTATGATCATCATTCATTCAAAACACATTCACTCAAATGGATTATTATTAAATTTAAGTACAACTATGCAATATTATATACATTAACTTTCTTATGATGTCAAAAAACTCTAGGATAGAAAATGGCGGATATGGCGATAAACAAAGTCTGAAATTTCGAAGTTTTACTATATACACACAACACAAGTGAGTTTATTTAACTTTTTAAAATGAAATAGTTTCTAAATACCTGTTCACTTTGTGTCCAATTCACCTCTTTGATTCTTTTTTGTAGATTTCTTCCTGGGATATTGTACAATTTCTCGTGTTTGGGTAGGAACCAAATATGATGTTATACTCCATTTACATAAAAATATTTTAGATGGGTTGGTTTCCATAGTCCAATTCTTTCTTAGATTTATCGTGGGAATATCAATAATTAAGGTTAGTATACAGATATATTACCAATCTCTTATTATTTGTCTATTTATCAGATTCATTTATATATTCTATTGAATTATGTTGAAATTGATGTATTTCTTTCTATATTTACCATTCAGTAATGTCGTTTTCCTAGTTATTCAAAATTCTTTTCCAAAGATTTTAACTTTCACCCTCATTGGTTGTTCAAAAAAAATTCTCTACAGTTAATACTGTACATTCTCAACAAACTTCCCGATTCATTTTTTTTATTTTCAATCCGCATGCCGCTGATCAAAACATTTCAATTTTAATTCAACAATCAAATCGGTTATAAAAATTTTTGTTGGTAAATCTCATTTCAGGTTTCAAATTGTTTATTTATCCTTTCAGGACATTCTGTTTCATATTTCTAAATAATCAAATTTGATATATCGCTTCCTTTTATATGGTTTCCAGAATATTTTAAAACTGTCAGTTATTTTTATTTTCATTTGATCTATTCAAAATGACAATTAATTTCACAAATGTCAGACATAATAACTCTAATGTTTTTATTATTTTGATTTTATCCCTTGACATATTCTAAAATAATTTTCTAGTGTTTCCAAAATGTTTCTTACAATATCTAAATAGGATATTTTAAAACAAATCATAATCTTTTGTTTTTTTAAATTTTGTATTTACATATAGTGTGTAGCATGTTCATTTCATATTATCGTATATATATATATATATATATATATATATATATATATATATATATATATATATATATAAACAACAAGATGTACGAATAGTGCGTGACATATAAACAATAAGTAACTAATAGATTAGTGCGTATTGCGTGCAATACCCACTAATCTATTCGTTACTTATTATATATATATATATATATATATATATATATATATATATATATATTATAGTGCTTAGATAAAATTAATTTATAGGTTGTATTATTTAGGATAGGAATTTCATACTTACAGAAGAATTTGATATCAAATTTTTACGAATATTCGCAAGATATTGTTCGCAAATCATTGTTTTTATTCAGGTTATAAGACGCATTCTTGTTCTATAGGTTTAGGTAACAGCTGATTCTTTATTTCGAACGGAAGCTGCGTTCCGTATTTTTCTTCTATGATTTGCGAATATTGGTAGTAAGAATATTTCATAGTTGTATTGTTGTCGAAAAGTGGAAAGTAGTCTTCTGCCGACTAGTTAGAAACAAAATCGAAAAACCAATTCATTTGGCAGAAGCAGCAAAATGAACGTGTACTCTCATAACGTTATATTTCCAATATTTCGACAATAAATATTGTCAGTGATAATGTTAGCGAGGTTGTACGTAATGATGGAAAATATCCAAAACTTCAACCATAACAGCACAAAAATATGCAAATGTATACCACAAACATATAATTAAAATCATTTAAAAACTTGAAAATTCAAATGCCTACAAATTGAAGGTTGGGCACGTGCGTCTTAGCAACACCACATACTGAGTATTGGTCTGCTTTTTCATATAGATAATTTATAATTTATTGGTATTACTGTTATTATTATCTTACTTTTATTATTAATATATATATAAAAAAAAATTATATTGCCAGGACTATTTGTTTAAGAAACCCAACGACGACAATGAAGAATTCATGGTTATGTTGAGGACAATAATGTCTGATATAAAAAGCACAAAAGAAGACATAAGAACAACAAGGACGAAATAAGAAGCACAAAGCGTGTGCGTATGATATGAAATTGTGTGTGTTGTGTGTGATTAACAAAGCTGCTTTGGAAATACTCTCCCAACTGTTCTGCGACTTCTGGGGTGTTGTTTTAGATTTGACCGTTATTCGTGATTTTTTTGATTTCACGCTGTTTCTTCCTGAAATGTCGAGCAATTTCCCATAACGAATTGTCAATCGGTTTCAAAGTTTTTAAAAAAATTTCCCATTCGTAATTTTTATGTTCTTTAACTGAATTGTTTATTGATTGCTGGTATTGATTTAAAGTTCGGTGATAACTTATATCTCAGGTAATTTGCCATTTTTTCCTGATTTTATTTTTTTCTTGTACTATTTGCATTATATGATCGGATAGAGTGTTTCTAATGTGTTTTTATTTTGTATAATAGCAGTTGAATATTCTGTGGCAGTAATTATTATATTTTGAAATTTTTTATTATTTTTAGTAATTTATTAACGTTTTATATTTTATCCGCGATTATCAAATTATCATTTATATATTTCCTTCATTTGGTCCAGTTTGATTTTCTATAATTAAATGTTTTTGAAATGTTGGGATTGATGATATTGTGGGATAATTTTAGGTGGATAAGAATAGGATCGTGGTCTGAATTAAGGGCAGGAAGGGTTTGTATTTTTGAAATATTATTAATATTTTTACCTATAGCTATGTCTAGAATACTGGGGAAGTGATTTGCTGCAAGTGGATGGTGTGTTGGCTCAATTGTATGAAATACGTTGCAGTCCGTATTGTCGCAGAAGGGTGGGTGGTGTATTGAGTCATAGGGAAAATGGTTTCATAGGCCTGTGTGCATCGCATCCAGATCTTAACCCTCCGGAGGATACGCAGCGGCACTCCTTGCCGCATTTTTAGATTTTATTAAATTTTCGTAATATTTTCTCGTACACGCCACTGTTCATCTGGGTATGCGCGAGTGACTATCTTAGGAATGCTAATTGCGGTAGTAGCAGTTTTCTAAGCGTAGTATTAGTTACTCGTACATATTAGACGTTGAAGTGAGTGTTGTCATTTTGTGCCGCAGTGTGTCCGTTCGTGTAAGTAAAATTTGTGGCTATGGTTTTTTTATCAACTGCATTAGTTGACATATATTTTTTTTTATTTCAGGGCTACGAAAAGATCAAGAAACTATTTAAACAATAAAGAGTTGCAAGAGATTGCGGAAAATTTGTCTGATTTTGAAGATGATGTTGTTGACTTTAGCGATTCAAGTGGAGAAGAGGAATTTATTGAAATTAATAATTACAATAGCGAATCGGAACAATCTGAGAGCGATGAGGTTGATAATATAGAACCGTTACAAAGGCAAGACGATGGTGATTACCGGTTTTATATAAGCAATGATGAAGAAACGATTTGGAAAAGTACTCCAGTGTCTTATTGTAATACTACCAGAGCCAAAAATATTATCAAAGTATTTCCTGGACCAAAAGGTAATGCAAAAAATGTGTTGAATCCATCAGATTCGTTCTATTTGTTTATAACACCAGCTATGATTGACAATATTGTTACTTGTACTTATATATATTAGCAATAGAAGAGCAAATAATGTTTCTTGCCAAAGAGACAGGAATAGCAAATTTACTTCTCGTAATGAAATTCAAGCTTTGTTCGGGGTCCTATTTATTCTTTCAGTAAAAAAAGGGAATCATGTGAACGTTGAAGAAGTGTGGGCAAAAGAATAGGATGGAACAGGAATGATAAGACTGAGAGCTGCATTTTGTTACAAAAGATTCCTCTTTCTTCTTCGTGCTCTACGTTTTGACGATATTGGAACGAGACAAGACCGTGAGCAAATTGACAAGTTAGCTGCTATTAGAAGTATTTATACTGACTTTTTAAATAATTGTATAAGTAATTACTGCTTAGGGGAATTTGTTACTATAGACGAAATGCTCCATCCGTTTAGAGGTCGATGTGGCTTTGTACAATACATGCCACAGAAACCAGCCAAATACGAGATAAAACTTTATGCACTTTGTGACAGTAAGACTTTCTATACCTGGAATTTTGAGATATACTGTGGAATACAACGAGATGGACCTTACAAGAATTCAAATAACCCATTCGATATAGTACAGTGTTTAGTTGATCCAATGAAAAACTCGAAAAAAAATGTAACAGCGGATAATTATTATACTAGTTATCCTTTAGCCGAATATCTTTCGCAGAATGGACGGACACTTATTGGCACCTTGAAGAAAAACAAAAAAGGAATCCCTCCCGAATTTCTTCCTAATAAATTACGAACTCTTGGATCTTCTTTATTCGGATTTCAAGATGATATGTCTTTAGTCTCGTATGTACCTAAACGAAATAGGGTTGTGCTGTTGCTCTCTACCATGGACGATACAGACGAAATTGATGAAGTAACAGGGAAACCACATATGATATTAGAATATAACAGGACAAAAAGTGGCGTCGATACTGTTGACCAAAAATGTGCTTCCCACACGACACAAAGAATTACCAGGAGATGGCAATTAGCAATTTTTTTCCGCATACTAGATTTAGCTGGAATTAATTCCGAAGTTATATATAATAACACTAAGAGACAAGAATCACCACTGAGAAGGAGAAAATTCTTAACTAATTTAGGTTTCGCCATAATGGAGGATCATTTGAAAGAGCGAGCGAAGATAAAAACACTCCCCAAAGATATTACACAATTTCTTCTTCAGTGTCGGATTGCCGAAGAACCCAACGGTAAACCGAAATAGAACTGGAGGATGTCACATATGCAGTGCGCATAAGAATGATATAACAACCGTTACCTATGATTCCTGTCAACGGTTTGTTTGCTAAGAACACAGTAAAAAAAATGTAGAGTGCAATATATGTCTGTATCCCACAATGGAGGAAGACTGATTTAGATATTTAAGATATTTTTGTTGTTTCAAAGTTTTGTGAGAAAATCATTTTATTTTAGACGTTTCATTCAAGTTCACATTATTTTTAAATACTTAATACACATTTATTTTTTTATTTTACTTTTAAGTCCATTCCTCCAAGATTATAGTATTACAATGAATTGTTAAAATGGCTACCTATTTATTTCATTCGCCGTATCTACATTATCTCGTAAACGATGCAACTCCGCAAATAATTGACCATTCAATAACTCGATTTTATGGAAGGAATGTAAAATTTTAGCGGTGTTGCATTGTTCACGAACTAACTCACGACTACTACTCAATTTTTATAAAATATGTTTGCTTTTCATAACTTCTAATACCGTTTTTCTATAAGCGGCATAAAGTGCCGCAGTGTGTCCGCTCATGTAAGTTATGATGCATGTCCTCCGGAGGGTTAATGAAAAGCTGAGAAAAATTATTCGCAATTAAAGAGAGAAGCTCTCTCGATAATTTTAATTGTAAATAAATTCCATGAATATATCTTTTGTACACCATTTATTTTAGTACCAGATCGTCGACCATTAAAAATTATTTTTAAACCTGATAAAAATATTTTTACTGAATCTAGGATGAACCCCTTGGATTGTTATCGTAAAATCATCATATTGAATATAGAAAGGGATCGCAGTTGCTTTAAGTGATTCGACTGATATAAATGGTTCAATGTATGCTTTCAACTCTACTGATGTGCTTCCTATTTGTTGTGTGGACATTGGTGAAGTATCAAGTAAACGTGTTGGGGAAAGTAATACATTTTGTAAAAACTGGCTTGATGAAGTAGATTCAAATCAAAAGCCTTATTTTTCAAAACACAATGAATTATCTAGAAAACTGTTTAACAAAAGACATAAAAGTTTTTGTGCCAGAAGCCCTGTAAAAATATATTATGGATTTTTTACATGAAGATCACATAGGAACAGAAAGATCGAAATTGTTAGCTAGTTCTGTAGTATGGTGGCTGAATTTAAAGCTAGTTATTGAGTTGTTAGTCAATAGTTGCCACATTTGTCAGTTAAATCAAGGAAATCATGAAAAATACCCAATATCTTGGCCAAAAACCAAAAATGCTTTTTCACGTGTACATATAGACTTTTTTATGAAACATGATACATATTTTCATTGATTGTTGACAGTAAATATAGATGGCTTGATCTTCATGTTACGACTAAAGGTGAAAATGCCACAGAAGGAATAGAAAACCTAAAATTCACTTTTTCTATAATGGGGTTGCGTGATATGATAGTGAGTGATAATGGACCTCCTTTTAATTTAGCGCTGAGCATCATGTTGATACTGTAAATACAGTATTTGATAAATATTTGTTGCAAAAATCCACCTTACCTGTTCAAGAAATGGTGGTAATTTTTTTTAGCTATAGAACTACTCCTACTAGCTCTGGTTGGAGTTCCAATGAAATGGTTTTCAAAATTAAACAAAAAACTAAATTGGATTTGTCAATACCTAATAAAGGAGGAAACATATATTTGAAAAATGTTTTCAGTTTTGTTGAAGCTCCTCTATTTTAATTGGGAGAAAAAGTGCTAGTAAGGAAACTAGGTCCTTATTGTGATGATAAGTGGAAACCTGGTGAAATTGTGAAATGTGTAAGTGGACTGAAATATCTGGTAAAAGTTTATGATAAAATTATGTGAAAGCATGGTAATGGTATCTGAAAATGTTCGAGTTTAGAACAGCCTCTCAAATAAGCAATGAATAGTTTGATCCCAGAGTCACAAAATGTAGAATCATGTTGAACTAGTATTTTACCACATAAGTCTCCATCACCAGTCAAAATTAATTCACCAACAATTAATTATCCAGTGAGTGTTCAAGCGAATGCTTCAGAAATGTTAAAATGGTCCAGTTGATATGCCTAAAAATAATATGTGCGTTCCCAGCTAGATTCGAGTCAAATTGCCTGAAGCACATGTGCTACCACGTAGCGCTAGAGCTCGGCAAGCACCACTAAAACTGGATCTTCAGTTGTAACAGTTGTTATTCTCTTCGATGAATGAGAGAAAATGTTATGTGTTTGGCCACCCTGCCGGAGTGTCAGTATTCTCTAACTAATGTGATAACACTGAAGAGAAGTCAGTCAGGCAGCTAGCAGTAGGTATTCTGTATCATAATAAGTTCCAGTTCATATATTCCTCAAATTAAAATTATTCTTCATTTTAGAACCTACGGTGTTTCAATTAGTACGTAGAAACACAAAAGGTATTTGTATGTGTCTCCAGGTTACATGTTCTCGAGGATTTCGTAGTTTATTGTTTCGGTGTTTTCTTCCATTCTAAATTTTCCTGTTTTCATGTTTAACATTTTGAATTTGCTGATTTCGAATGCCATTGCTGTATTATTGGTGAATTCCTCTATTATGTTTTGAGGTGCTGGCATCTGTGTTTTGTTCGCGAGGAATATTTTGATAATATCCATATAGTGTAAGTGGTTTATTGTACACTCTGTATTTAATTGATGCTTGACCTTGAATACACAATATATGATGTACTGTTTAAATTTTTTGAAAGTGTATTAAGGCACAAGCAAAACCAGATGGCGCTCAGAGTCTCCTTGGAAGATTCTTGTGTTTATTGATATTTCATTCGTTTTAATTTTTTTATGTTCGTTGATCATTATCATAATTATAAAATATTATTAATGGATAGAATCTAATCTAATGAGAATGGCATTTATCATATCAGATCAGAAATCATTGAATTGCTCTTTGAAATCAACTCCTTTAATCTTATATCAATCGATTTTCTAGAAATAGAAGTTTGAAAACTATATTTTTAAAATAAATATAAATCCAGTATTTGCATGAATTTATTTTTCCTATTACAGGATTGAATTGTACAAATTCATATCAGTCCCACTTGTTCGTTTCGACAAAATACGCAGTACGATTCTTAGAAGTGTTGGAATCGATATTATCACATTTGTAGCGTCTTATTTCCGGGTAAATGGAGTATTTTAATGCATCGCATCTGCTGGAGAACATTTATGTGAAATGTGTTTTGTTCAATTTTCGGGAGGATTCTCCGAACATTCTGAGAACGTTCGTTAACAGAAGCAACCGTGCATAATTCCTGCCTCCTTTGCAATTGTGTCACACAGTCTTATCGTATCTTGTAAACTTCGATTAATGCCGCACTCTATTTTCGTATCTTACAATCGAAGTAGGCGAATTAAGACCGCGAAATTGAATTGTGAGATGTGGCGTGATTTGTTTGTTGTATGTTTGTTCGTTTGGTCTGGTAGTAGTTGTGTGTAGTGGTGTAGAGAAAGAAAAGAGAGAGAGAATGAGATTACGACTGTGATAAAAGTCTAGAGGTAGATTTGGGATTACCCCAGTTTCCGTATCTTTGTCTAACTGTTTCCTTTACAAAAGAAGTCATTTATTCGGTCCTTAACTGCCGAATCGCTGTATACCAGGATAAATGTTGTTTATTGAGCTGTTGGTTCGTTCTTGATTGAATTTTTATGTCAATGTATGATGCGATTTTATTGTGTTGCAAAGGAGGTTGATTGTGAATATACTGACACAAGAATTACAGTAGTACGAATTTTATTTATGACTAGCGACTTGCCCTAGCTTTGCACAAGTGTAATTTATAAAAATTTAGGAGAAATTGTTAAGTTACAATCTTACTTTATAAAAATTATGTATAAACAATATTTGCAGCTGAACTTTCGTTACACAATATCAAAATTTGTTGTTGGAAATACGTCCACGAAAAAAACAATCATTTCTTAGACCTAAGTTCGCAATGTTACATAACCTTGTGAATCTCTAAACAAGTAACCAACTACTCATTTAGCAACTGCCAGTATTTACAATACAATAACCTAAACGTTCCTCACGAATCAATCTATCTATTGCTAAGCTCATGAAAACCCGTTCTGATACACTTTGTAATTCCTTAACATCTACTTTAGCAGGAAACCCATGTTGCAATAGTGCCGAGCTTGTCTAATAAGATTTGTACTAGTTAACATTTTGGCGGAAGCGCACTAATTCCTGGGACGGACAATTTTTGTGACTGTTTCTATACAAGCATATATAAGAAGGTCGATTGTTTACTGGAAACACCAATCTATCAATTTCAGCAACTCAAATGTTCCAGTAAAACGTTTTAATCCATAAGCGACTACCTACGAATTGCAGTTCAGTGAACAGTTTGATTTCATAGCAAAGACATAGTACTTAAATGTAATTCAGACGAGACCCCTTTAAGAAACGGATGTCTTCGAGCAGCATGAAAAGAGGTTGACCATGTGATATGGTTACGAACATCTATAATACTTGTACCGATTCCACTTCAAGAACCGAAGGTGGAAACGTGACGAAACCCTTCAAGGGTATGAACTGGATATTGCCCGACTAGTGTGATTCGGTTATCCATCAGCATCAGAGAACACGGTTAACTATTTGGTCATCCAGGTCTTTATTATCGGTTATATAACCACGATAAAGATAGGACGCTTCGATTAGCCAATCTTCAACGCATGATAGATGTATTGACCTCTCCTCTTGAATATGAAGCAGCCACGGAGGCTTCAGGATACAACAAAGTTAGGACCATGCAAGAAGAAGGTGACGATGACAGTCTGGACCAGATAGACCAGATATATATCGAAAAACCAATAATTTTGGGAGAAGCAGCAAAAGAAACGTGTAGTCTTATAACATTATATTTCCAATGTTTCGACAATAAATATTTTCATCATCAATTAAATATACTTTAAAGTTTCGAAAGTGAAAAAGCCTAACCTTACTTACAATGTTAGCGAGGTTGTACGTAATGATCGAAATATCCAAAACTTGAAGCACATTAATCAACCATAACAGCACAAAATATGCCAATGAATACCACAAACATATTATTAAAATTATTTAAAAACTTGAAAATGTAAAAGCCGACAAGTTTAAAGTCATAGCATGTGCGTCTTAGCTACATCACATACTAATGAGAATGGAAGTTAAATGAACTGTCATGTCAAAATGTTCGATCATGACTACCATCTGAAAAGATGAGAGAAACGTTTGTATTTCTACCACTCCAACATATAACATTGTTTGCTCATCATACAGGGTGAGCAAATATATTAAAAAAGTTGAAAGAGGAAAATTATTTTAATTATTCTAACATTGATATTATTATCATTTTTATTATTCAGAAATCAACAATAATCACATCTATATTGATGATAAAGAAAATTATCGGATCATCAGGCTGATGACTTACAACCTCACTCATCCCGAATGAGCTAATCCGTTATTTAACAACAGCTTTTTTAAAGAAAAGATATTCACACTAACGTGATCTAAACACAATCCAATGAACATTCTTGCACAGCTGTGTAGTTCTTATCTAGCATCAACAAATATGAATGGATTTCACCGAGATCAGTTTTTTTATTTATACAATTATCAGATTGAAATATGAATGCCATCTCCAAGAATGTACGCTTAGATGACTTTCTTTCTTTAGCCAATACTCTAATTGCCGTGTAGTCCATATTGTGACCTTTCCTCAAAACATGTTCACCCAGTGTACATCTCTCTGGATGCAATCTACTGTCACTGTTATGTGAGAAGACACGGTCCTTAAGCAGCCTATAGTTTGGTGAATTTGATTGTGTTTTATTTAGCCGAAAGTAACTGCATCGGTAATGGTCAGCATTACGAGTGCTGTAGTCGTGGATATCTGAATTTCTAGACAACATTGACTGTTTCCCATGCATTCCAATTAGAGTATGAAATAAAAACAATGACGGTAATGGCATAATTTTATATTTTATGAGAAACTGTTGACAATGATCCCTGAAACCAAGATCAGCAAGCACCCTTATCGCCTTTTTGTATTCTAAATACTGTTAAAGCATGGGAGGAATTACCCCAGAGAGCGATGCCATAGCTAATATGCGAATGAAAGAGTGAGAAATACGTAGTTTTGAGTGTACTTGAATTAGTAATATTTTTCAACTGCCGTAAAATCAATAACGAACTTGAAAGTTTTTTGACTAAATGCTCAATATGTGCCTGCCAACTTAGCCTGTGATCTAGGACTAATCCAAGTAATTTCACATTTTTTGTTTTTTGGTGAAATGACAATTGATTACTTGCAGATATATGCATGATTTCAGTTTTAATATTATTTAATTTTAGTTTGTTCGATGAAAACCATTCATTTGCCCTGTTACTAACGCAATCTAGAGAGGCGGCTAAATTCGTATTATCTTTCTCCGAAATAATAAATGTTGAATCGTCTGCAAATAGAACCGACACATAGGGTAACATGAAACGGCTCAGATCATTAATATAAATGATAAACAAGAGGGGGCCTAGAACCGACCCCTGAGGGACTCCATGACTTATCTCCAGAAAATCTGATGTTACACCATTCACTGTAACACATTGTTTTCTGTTTGACAAGTAAGAACCAATAAGCTTCAACGGAATTCCCGTAACTCCATAATAATTTAATTTTTCTAAGAGAATGTCGTGATAATCGCAGTCAAATGCCTTTGAAAGATCGCACAGCATTATGGCCGTACGGTTACCGTGTTCGAGTTCTTCCACTACGCCACTCACAACATTAAGAACTGCCTGGGTGGTTAAGCGGGAATTTCTAAAGCCAAATTGGGAGCTACTAAAGAATTCGTTTGAATCAAAATAGTCATACAACTGTTTTTTTGTTAATTTTTCAATGACTTTACTGAATATTGAAATAATACTGATACGGCGATAATTATCGATTACGGAAGCATCGCCTTTTTTAAAAAGAGGAAGCACTTTGGATAGTTTGGAAATATCGGGATAAAGTTACTCTCACTAATCCTGCAGAAATTACTAATATTGTACCAATTATTATGGAGAGCTCTAATACAAGCATTAACATGAACGTTACTGAAAAGTGACACTACATCGAGACTGGCCAATATATAGTCTTCAGGTAGTTGAAAATTATTATACTTAAGACAGAGGTCAAGAGGGTCTTTAATATATTATTGATTCTCACAATCAAAGGCCCTCGTCAGTATGTCAGTCAAGTAAGCAGCTAAAAACTCTGGAGGATTGTCATTAGAAGCAATTATCGGTCTCATTGATAAAACAGGTTTGTGGATTTTCGGTGATGAATAGAATTTTGTATACCCCTGTATATGATGTATGTTTTTTCTTTGTAACTGCATCGATTTGTCTATAATTGTGAAGTTTCTTTATTAATGAATTACATTTAGTTTGAATTTGGAGAGAAGGATCTCTCTAAACCAGTTCGTATGACGAAGAAGTATTAATGAGATCAGAAGAGAGCTCAAAATATGGATAATCACAGTGACATTACCCTTGTCGGACCAAGTGACGAGCAGGTTAGGATTATGTTTAAGAAATTGTCTAGTTTTAGAGTGCCACTGCTGACAAAAAGATGTATAAAACCTTGACGACTGAACATAGTTAGTGATGACATTCGTAGAACGTGGAATAATAGCGTTCTTCATGGTAGAATCAGCAATTCTTGATGTTACAAAATCTACATCAGCTAATGAATTTTTAATAGTGAGATGCTTACCAATTGTAGGTTCAATACTGAACTGAACCTGAAGAAAGGAACTTGAGAATATCATACTCAACTGGCAGCCCTCGAATACCCTGCCGTGGACCAACTTTACTTGTCCCAGGCTAAGTGATTGCACACAGGGTTACGATGCCGGGTGAAATTTCGAGTTTACTTCGAAATCACCTGTTATACCAATGTCTTCTGGCTGTCTGTGGTCAAGTCTTACGGGCCAGTGACATAGAGGGGATTTGGCTTCACTGCCCGGACCAAGAGGAGACAACCTCATTAAAAACCTAAAGTCAAGGTGGGAAACCAGGCCGAAGAATGCGTGGTTATATAGGAGAATAGTCCTTACTGGTTTCGACCTTAGAGCACCGGGGGGAACTCCATTGTATTAAACCCTTCACCTCTGCATGCGGGGCTCTGCAGCGGTGGACCGTAATGACCCTAGCTTCTTGTGGGTCTACTTATGGATAGAGAAAGCAAAACTTCCATCAGAAAAGAAGTGGAGAAAACCTCCACCTCTTTATCCGGGCACCTCACAGAGGAAAAAAAGTCAAACGACACAAAGGTCATATGCCGTTCAACCTCCCAAAACTGGGATAACCGGGCGGCATAGACGACCCACTAAGAAAAGGCCTCAGTGGAGCAGGGGTGCGGAAATACCTGCGACACCTCAATCAGGAAATATCCCTTGAAGAGGTGAGGAAGCAAGTTATTCAGCATTCGATACCCCCAAAAGAACCACCAACGGGGAAGGTAAAGCTGGAAAGAGGCCCGGAGCATATCACTCCTCCGCAGCGACCTGTCAGTAAAAAACCAAAAACAGCTGCAACGGTGACCGGGCAAGCCAATGGTTATGCAGCAGCTTTTAAAACAGAGAAGGCTTCCAGTGTGGGACTAATGCCCGAGGATTATCCTGCGGTCATTCTAAAATCAGAGCAGCTCTCCACCCCTGAATACACTCTGGTGGAAGAGCTGTGCCAGAGCAAGGAGAAAGGGACCCACTTCTGAAGTACTCATTTCCGTTGTAGAATGATACTGGTGGATTGTGGGTCCCAAGAATCGGCAGACTGGCTCATGAGGTCAACGCCGAAATTAAACCCTTGGGAAGGACCCGAATTGGTGGCTTGACGTGGAGACGACATCCCAAAGTCGATCACCATAACGGTGTACTTCCCAAGAAGTCATGACATGAAATTGGAGAAGATCCTCCAACTTGTCGAGGTTCAGAACTCCAACCTCACTAACGGGCCTTGGAAGATCCTGAACTCTAAAAAAGAGAGACGCGGAACTATCCTCACGATTGGGATCGATCACCAATCTGGGGGCTCCGAAGGCAGGAGGTTTCGCGCTAAACTTCCGTTTTGGGCGTATCCCTGTCTCGGGGATGGGAAAGAAAGAACCCCGCGGAATATCCAAAGAACATGGAGATACCCTCCACATCCGGAACTTCTGGAAAAGGCGAAAGCATGACCTTGGATCAGCCCGAGATCTCCTCCTGTTCTGCTGGGGTGACTAGGATGCGGAGATCGCCTCTGCATCCCGGGTCACTGGGCGGAGGAGCCTGGATGTCGAGGGTCTGACTCGAGATCAAGAAACCTGCTCGAACTCCGGGGAAGATATTGCCATGGTGGTTGAGGACGGTCAGGGAGAGATAAAGAAGGGGGATGAATAGAAGCTGAGTAACTCGGCCTCTCTCATCTATGATAACTCACCTTCACGTTCACGAATGTAGCTCAGATTAACCAGCATCACCCGAATGGAGCTTCAAACGTGATTGTGAAGTTGTTTACTAAACTACAACTGGATATTGTACTGATCCAAGGATCAACAAATAAGGCCAAATCAACGGTTTGGCATGCAAGGATTCTAAATTGATTTAATATCAAAGGCAAGTATCTCCGCGTGCCTGTGTAATCATGAGAAATAACATAAAATATATATGTGTTTCAGAATACGTGTCACGGGACCTTGTTCCAATCATGGTTCACCTCAACATTGGGGGTATCGACCTGAACATCGTCATTGTCTCTGCCTACTTCGCTGGACACGAGCCGATGACACCGCCAGAAGAGTTACAAGAGTTAGTGAGACACTGCAATAGTAGACGGCTGCCAATCATAATTCTGATGCCAACGCACACAATACCGTGTGGGGAATCACTACTAACAACGCCTAAGGTGAGTGTTTATTAGAATATCTCTCAGTAAATAACCTTGACACCTTAAACATGAAGATAACCCCCACTTTTGTCACGAAAACAAGAGGAGATGTCCTGGGCGTAACAATGGCTGATATTGCTGCTAAAAAAAATGTGAAAGATTGGAGCGTGATGGGCGAGCCATCACTTTCCGACCATGGGACCATCGAATTTATGATAGAGGGAGATACTACCTCGATTCTTACAATTCTAAATCCTAGAAATACTGATTGGTCTTTCTACAAGACCAATCTGAAGGACAATTTCGAATACGTCGAACTGAATGGAGTAAATCACCCGCACTACGACCTGGAACAAAAAGTCGTACGGATCAGAGAGGCAATAATGGAAGCTTTTCATTCCAGTTGCCCACTGTTGAAAGCTCGTTCAGAAAAAGATGCCCATTGTTGGAATGAGTACCTGTCAAACCTAAGAAAAGAGGTCTGTTGGCTCTTTATAAGAGCCAAACGTGACGGTAATTGGCAGGGGTACAATGAGAAGCTTACTGTTATTGTCTCCGTTTTTGCTGTAGTTCTAGCGTCGAACAGCTCTCAAAAACGCACCGACAAATTTGACACTCAAACATCTCGACTGATAATTGCTTGTCAGATATTTGTCATCTACGTCCCTTGCCATTTGAAAATGTCCGCGGGATTGATACAAACGAACGCAACTAATATGTCAGTCTCAATGATGTTAGGTTAAAAGACCGGGAAGTCAAAAATGTTTTTCTTATAATGTGTGTGGTCGCCACACAAGGTTCCATAGGAAATTTTATAATATAGCCTGGCCTTTGTGTAAAATTTCAACTTTTAAGTAGCATCAGTTTAAAGTCTCAGTAACATAATTTTGTGTTCTACCAGAAAAAGTTGCTCAAATATTCATCACAGCCACGATAAATTTATAATGATACAAAAAGGTATAAAAAAATTATCGTAAAACTTCAAACCGCTTCTCAGTCTACCAGCAACTTTAAAAGAGAACGTTTTAATACCTCTCATGATATCTTACATTATTACTGCTGTAAGGGTGAGAGCGTTGCCCAAAAATTGTATTATTCATGAAACTCCTTTTCGCTGCTAATCAAGTCTATACGCTTAGGCCGCGTAAACATCGTTTCGGTCCTCTCCATTTTCCACCCATTCGGGTCGTTGAAAGCAAAAGCAACAGTATGTACATTTTAAATTACAGACGGGAAAAAATTCATTCGACTGTTATAAGAGCCTATTACGAAATAACAGGAATATGAAAAGAACTAATTTATATTTATACCCGAGGGCGTTTTGTTCTCGAGTTATTTATCTATAGAAAAAAATATTTAGTTACCAAATACTATATTTGGAACAAAATTGATTCTTCACTTTACTTATAAACTGACTCAAATAAGTGTTTTTAGATTTCCGTTTGATGTATAATTTCTTGAACTGAAAAAATAGAAGAATATGAAAATCAATATCGACACAAAAGATTAAAAACAGAGAAGGAACAGTCGTCACAAAACCAGAAGACATACTAACAAGATGGAAAGAATACTTCCAAACAATACTAGAAACAACAAATGAGAGAGATGCAGGAGATGAAACACAAACAATAAACCCAAATAACGACATAGACGACGGAATCACGATGGAGGAGGTAGAACAGGCAATCAAAACATAAAAAAACGGAAAGGCACTAGGAGAGGACAGCATCAAAGCAGAAATGTACAAGTGTATCGGTAATGAAGGACTTGAAATACTACACCAAATTATAGATACAGCCTGGTAAACTAAGAAATACCAGAGGAATGAGCAACACAAGTAACTATACCCATATACAAAAATAGTGATAAAACTGGTTGTGGGAATTACAGAGGTATAACGCTTACCTGTAGTACAGGTGAAATATATGGAAGAATATGGGAGATAAAATTAAGGGACAAAACAGAAGGACACCTACATAAAACACAGAGCGGATTTAGACCTGGGTACAGTACTCAAGATCATGTTTTAACCATTATAAATCTAACAGAAAAAGTATTAACACACAATAAAGAAATATACCTACGTTTTATAGATCTCGAGAAAGCTTTTGATTCAGTCCTGTGTCACCACATCTGGAGCGCTCTCAAAAATCTTGAAGTGGGAAAAAATGTAATAGAGGAAAGTAAATAACTGTATAAAAACAGCACTACAACTGTAAGAACGCACAACTGCGAAACAACAAAATTTAAAAGGATTTATACAAGGTGGAGTGCTCAGTCCTTTACTTTTCTTAGTATTTAGGAATGAAATATTAATACAGGCCAGGAAAATAGACGTAGGATACCACAAATTGCACAATATCACAATGAGCGAATGTATATTTGCTGATGACATAGTAATAGCAGCAAACAGCCAGGAAAATTTACAAAACAACATAGAAGTATGGTCAAAATGCCTTCAAGAAAAAGATATGAGAATCAATGTGAGAAAAACAAAAGTAATACTAATATCAAACAAAACAAGAAACACCAACACGAAAATGGATGGACTAAACATAGAACAAGTGGACAACATAAAATAATTAGGAACACTTATAGGCAGTACAGGACGTTATGATGCGGAAATAAACAGTAGAATATCATCTGCAACAAAACTATACCATTCACTAAGGATGGGATTCCTAAATACAAAAGAAATTAGTACTAAAACAAAACTTACAATATACAAAACAGTATACCTACCAACTTTATTATATGGAAGCGAAACATGGATTCTTACAGAAAAACAAAAAAAACAGTCTGCATGTTATGGAAATGAAATACTTAAGAAGAGTAGCAGATGTGACAATATTGGATAAAATAAGAAACGATGCAATACGAGAAAGCCTAGGAGTTGAGAGTATTCGGAAACATATAGCAAAATCACAACTAAGGTGGCGGAGGCATTTAAACCGTTTAAAGGAAGCTGAATTAGTATCTAAAGACAGGAAAAGATGGAGGACATTGATAAAGAAAATAAAACGGAACACCAATTTTACCCTCTACACTTGAAGTATATATATTTGTGTACAGTTTCTTGGGATTCGGTCCTTAGTAATATTTAAAATAGACTCTCAGACATCGTGTATACTTGATTTATTTCTGTTTATTTTAACGTTTCGTCTGCAGTCCAAGCCTTTATCAAAAACTACAAAAAGTGTATGATAGAATAAAATTTTCATGTCTATGCTTAGTTTCCATCATAGGATTGTGTATGAATTTCCATGTAAGGATTGTAATAAGGTGTATATAAGACAAACGAGTCAATATTGAAAAACAGACTAAATAGTAGCGTATGACAAAAAAAAAAAACAGCATTAACTAATCATATGATGGAAACTAAGCATAATTTCAATTACGAACAAACAAAAACTCTAAAAACTGAAACTAACAACAAAAAACGAGAACTCCTCGAAATGATCTGTATACAAAAAAGCAATAACACTGTCAATTCCAAAACTGATACAAATAATTTGAGTGAGATATATTACAATTTAGTACAATAATACTAATAGAACAAGTGAACAAAATTTGAATAACAGTAGATAACACACACTCTGTCCACACCTAGCACGATATAAACAATGTTTAGAAACGCCCGCGTGAAATGAAGATAAAAATAATAAAAATGGGATGCGAAAAAGTTAGCAACGAACTAGTAATCACAGTTGATGTATTGTACGTATCTGACTGTATTGTTTGATGATTGTTCGGCTATAATTAGAAGGTTTTTAAATGTAATGTGGGAATGGCTGTGTATAAATGTTTTTAACCATTGTGACTTTCAAATGGGGAAAATTCCTGTTCTAAATATGGTGAGTATTGTACACAATTGATTGTTTTGTTATTGTGAGTGAGGCATAGACTACTATACACTTTTTGTAGTTTTTGATAAAGGCTTGGATTGCAGCCGAAACGTTGAAATAGAATCAAATAAATTAAGTATACACGATGTCTCAGAGTCTATTTTAAATATTACTTAGGACCAAATCCCAAGAAACTGTACACAAATACATATTAAACTGTGGTTCAAGAGAATCGAAAACAATTTATTGTATATATATATATATATATATATATATATAAATTTTAATACAATTCTATTATTCCAAATTTTTAAAGAATTTAATTTATGCAATACTTCCGGAAAACCCTATATTGTCTATAAAATGAATATAGTTGAAAAACCCTGTATTTGTAAGATTTGGCAGATCATTTCTAATGACATTTATTTATATAGATCATATAGGAATAGAAATTTTATTTAAACATTGAAAATGGAGTTAAAATGAAATAATTTGAAAAAAAGATAGTAGAAGTTCAAGAATTAGATAGATGCCTAAAAGAAAATTTATCTAGAGGAATTCAAACAGAACTAGACAAACAAAATGAGGAAATGATAGATATTAATTTACAGAATCTAGGAAGTGAACAAGTTTGTAAATTTATAAAAAAAATATGTATTGGAAAATAAAAGACTTAGATGGTGATACAGAAAAACAAATCGTGACATATGGTAAAATAAATAATAATCATAATAGGGAATTAAATAAAATGAACCAATTATTGAAAGAAACTATGGAAGAAATTGAAGAAACCCCAAAACAAAATGCCGGACGAATAATTTACATGGAAAATGTCGAAATAGGAGTGAAATATGAAAATAATTGATCCAAGAGTTTTAATTAATATAATTGGAAATGAAATAATAGGAGTTGAGATTATGGTGGATAAGAAAATAATAAAAAATAATTTCAATGATACGGAAGAATTTGAGATGCAAATTGTAATGCATTTATGGGAAGAAAGTATAGAAACAAGAATATATGATGAAGATAATGAGACATGGCACAATGATTTTAAACAGAACATTTTGGAAAATTTGAACAAATTTAGGGAACCGAAAGAAAACCAAACAATAAGAGAAGAAAATAAGACGAAGTTTAGGAAAAGTAAATAAAATTGAATTATATGACAGGATTATAGGAACGGAATCTAGAAAACGAATAAGGAATTGTACATGTAAAGGAAGGGATATAAAAACGATATGATTAACAAATAATATTTAAAAACATATGTAAACAGAAATTATATAAATAGGGTTTGATAATAGAAGAAATGATAGACATGTTGATATGAATTATGGAAATGAAAATAGAAGTTACAGAAATGAAAAACGGATATAAGGAAATGGAGATAAAATTTATGACCACAAGTATTTTAAGAATCGAAGGGATTTTAGAAACTTGGATAGAAGAAAAAATGATAATGAAAATAGAAATGAGATTAGGCAACAAAATAGATGGACAGGATGAAATAATTACATTTATAGGAGCACATGGAAAGAAGTTATATGAACTAAGTGAATCTATGATACTAAAGATTGAATTAAAGGATGAGAAAGAAGTTGATATGTAAGCATAGTTGATAAAGAAGTTATGAACAGACATAGTTATTGATGAATTGATGATATATAAGGAAAATATATATTTTGAACAGATAGATAGAATTAAATGGTAAAAGAGGTGAATTTGAGGAGGTAAATATGGGAGTATTGGCAATTGAAGAGGATAGTAAGAAGTTGTGGACTATAAAAAGGAATGGAATTAGGGAATAATTGGAATTAGTGAGTGGAAATAAAAAATATGAAGAAAAGTGAAGAATTTGATAACGAAATATTAGGGATTGATTGAAAAAGAAATGAAAATGGTGATTATGATGTGTATAAGATAGAAGAAATAGGAGATATGAAAATGAATGGTAATTGAACAGATGGTAATGAAGAATATTATGAATTTATAAATGAATTATTAAAGACGTATGAGAGAATAATGTTGAAGGAACCGAGGGTTGCTTAATAAAAATATGGATATAATGGGAAAGTGAAGAATATTGAGAAATGTTAAAGCAAAATCATATCCAGATCCATATCAATTGAAAGACAGATTAAGAACAGAGTTGGAAATATTACAGATCATAGAAGAAATTATCAACATGTATATAGAAAATTTTAGAATAACAAATAATAGTATGTTGCGTGAAATTTTAAATTTAGATATAGTAGAGTTAATAAGTTTTATAGGAATTCGGGACAATTGTTAATTTAATTGGAGACAAGATATTAGAAATAGATTTGTAATCATTTGGAAATAATGATATATTTTACTAAGATACTGAGTTAATATTTGATAATGTTGAAAGATGAATTTATGATATGGAGAATCGATTTGTCATACTTTAATTAGGAGGATTTAATACAGTTCTATTATTCCAAATTTTCAAAGAATTCAATTTATGCAATACTTCCGGAAAACCCTATAATGTCTACAAAATCAATATAGTTGAAAAACCCTGTATTTGTGAGATTTGGCAGATCATTTAATTTCTGATGACATTTATTTGTCACAATTGAACAATGATTCAAGGTCAAAGAAATTAGAAATCATTACAAGGTGTACAAGTGATAATAAAAGTATTTGAAATCTTTGATATAAAAAAATAGCAAATTTGGTTTTTTTTTCAGAAAAAAAGAAAGTTAGTAACCACAGTAGAATGTGGTTGTCTATTTTAATAAAATCAGTAGTTGAATGCGAGAATCCGAACGGGAGATCTCTCCAAAATTTTTGTAAAATTAGTATTTGAACATTGTAATCAATTAATATAAGGTATTGTTCGGCAAATTAAAAATTGAATTCAATGCGTGTAATTTCGAAAATTAGTGTTGCAGTTGAACGAGCTTAGCAGTTTTTTCTCTACATCCAGATTTCTGGTGAGCTCGCTCCAGAATTATTCTTACATCATTGAACACCAGGCCTTGATACAAAATTAAATTAAAAGTAGATGCATATAAATAATGAGATTATATATTGAATTCAATTAACTACGAAAAATAAGTATACTTATCGACCAATTTAATAGTGGAAGAAATACGCAGAAAATATCGTGTATTTGACATTCACCAAGGAACGGAGTGACAATTCAAAATTCGAAATTCGAAAGAAAGTTGAGTTTGGTATTCGCTTATTTGAGTAAATTTACATAATTGTTAAAACGTATTTTGATTTGAAATTATATAGATCATATAGGAATAGGAATTTTATTTGAACATTGAAACTTAGTGAATCATTGGTGACAGACAAGTCATTTATTGATAATAAGTGTCAGAAACCAATTGAGTGATATTACCAATCTTAAATACACATTCACAGGAGAGAATATTGAACCAAATTAATCTTATAAATATTTAATTCAGGAAATAATTTAAAATTTGAGCATTGTTTCGGTGCTGTCTTAACTGCTGTTTCGTAAGATGTTAGAACTGAATTGTTGAGTGACATTTTGGAAAAATGCCCCGCTCTTGTACTAAAAAGCAGTATATAATGTTTATTGTGGGTTTATGTGAACTCGTTGGATAATATATTATCCATAACGAAAAATCTGCTCACCTACGCCTCTGTTTTATGAGAAGGCTTGAACCAGGTAATTGACAATGTAAATAAATTGTTCATTGAAAAATAGCTTGATAAGAAACTAGATCAAAAAGTCTACTATTGATAATACATACACATGTAATTAATAGCACCAAAGCACAAAATAAATTCACTTATTTATCACGAGAATAGAAGAACAAAATACAGACTATGTTACTCGTTCAAGCACTCGTACGCGAATGGTTACATTTTTTTGACGTCTGTTCTTTGCTATATTGATTTCTCTGTCTTAAACAGGATATTAATTTCCTCCTTCCAGATTGGTAAAGTAGTCTAGAAATGCCTACCATATCATCTTAGGTAGCCATATTGTCGTTATATTTTTCTATATCGCTTGTCCAGACGTAAATTAACTTCATCAACAACTTATGGGCGCATATCTTGTTGTTTTTGTTAATTGTTATTTGTCTTTAAATTATTTGAAATATTGTCTCTGAAGGCTGAACGAATAATTTATATTTATGTCTTTATCCACACAAATTTTACAATCTTGACATACATATGACATTACTTTAATTGATATTTTTGACATTGCCAACATTTTTAATTTATGTCTCTAGATGTTCTACTTCTTCTTGGCCATATCAAGATCCACTTTATCATTGTTCTGATGGTTTTCTATTCATTATATTCGCAGCCAAGTTCAGTAATTGTATCTCTATCCTGTATTACACCAGTCCTTTCTCTATTTCATAGTTTTCTCCTCTCATTTCTCCATAATTTTGAGTTTTGCTATAGTTTCCTTCAAATTTCTCAAGACTGCTTCCATTACATTACCTTTTTTGTCGACCTGTATTGTTCCAGTGCGTGTGTGACTCAATAAAAGCTTTATCTTCCTTCAATATCCTTTGTAGATTTTGTAGATATTTAACATGAACATTAGAAATAGTCAATGTAATAAGTATGATACGTAGTTGAGTCATTACACTTTGAAAGAGAATGGTTTTAAGCTTTGAAAATTGTTCAATATATAACTGAAATCACCACAAGTCATTATAAATCTTTTTCTAAAATAGAATAGAATATCTACTCATGTATTGGCCTTAAATTAATATCTTTTCAATGAAACAACAAAGTTAAAATGGATATACCCCGTATATAGTGATAGCAAAATTATCTCCCACATCTAATGTCTCTTTCCTTCATTCTCCACACCTTCGGGTAGCTGCAAGCGACTATTCGCACAAAACCACCAAGTAAAAGGGATGTAATCAATGGACACTGCTTGAACTTGTTCATTTCCCTTTCTAATCAAAAGCGCACCTCCCTCTATTTCCTTTTTTGACCTGTTGCAATTTGCGGGAAACCGGATGAACTATGAAGTAACTCGACGAGATAACAGAGCAAGAAGGGTTATAATTTCTCCGACAACGAAGTTAGTCAGGGTTTTGGAATCCTATATATAGTGACATTGTGTATCTTTTTTATAATGTTTGTCTCCCATTGACGTGATCTAGTTCATGTTGGTGAAATATTTCTCTAACCTTAAACGTTTATATTTGTATGTTTCTTTTTTGGATATATGATAAATATCAAACTAGTTCAAACTGCATTATCATACTTTAACTTCCAGACATTGGTTCTTTGTTAAACGGACTAGAACTTGTACGTAAGTACTTACACCAATTTATATCCGGTCGCTGTTCTACTTTATATCTTGCAGTAAAATAAATTTTTCCAAGTAAGAAAAGTGCGATTTGTGCACTTTGCAGCCGTCTGCAATGTAAAAGAATTTTCTGGAATAAATTTCGCTGCAAATATATTGAATGAGGAAACGTTTAAAGGGCACTTAAAACATTTTTTGAACAATTTCTACTTTTTCTGGAATGAAAAGCCACCATGAGTTAAATGCCATCATTCCAATGAACATTGTCTAGATATAAACATGTCTTAGGTCATTTACGAAAACTTTAAAAAATATCTTTATCTCCAACCGCTTCAAAAGTATGACATTTTTAAACTGTCAGGAGTCTCTTTACTGAACAAAAAATCTCAGGTATCTTAGCAACAACAATATTCACTTTTAATCCTAGGAGCAAAAGTTACACTTCTAAACCTAGGAGCCAAAATCTGTCATTTAAGTGTTGATTTCAATCAAAACTTGGTACTTTAAATTTGAAACAATTTATTCAAGGCTATTCATAATTATTATTTAGCCACATTGATATTAAATATATAGTTTGAACAAGTATCAAAGTTAAATAATCCACTAGAATTGCCCGCATACTCATACTTGGATCAATTCTCAAAACAATCCAACACGTTTTCATCAATATTTTCAGATGTTGTGATATCAGAAATAACAATGGTGCTTGGTTTAACATTATCACTATCAACTTGCAGTATTCTTTTCGCAATACTTTCTTTATTTGGAAGTGAGTCTTCAATATAGCCTCCCGCCAAAGTGTTCTATCTCAATCCACCGTGTCTTTTAAGACAAGTGAGGTCACCCCCACCATCAACTAAAATAATAGCAGACGTTCATCGTAATGTGTGTCCAGTGTACCCTTTCCAGTTGTCCAACTTCAAAATCAACCACCATTAAATGACACTTTCCATTAAGATATCTGACTAATAATCGAAATTCTTTCAATCCGGTTGGACGACATATTTTCGATGGAAATTCAAATAATTGTCACCCAGCACAGTAAAAGAACGTGATCTCTTAGTTTTAGTAATAGGAATTTTTATAATTAAGGCGGTTTCCATATCTTCAACATTATCAATTGCTAAATTAACTAATACATCAGAACGGCATGCGCCTGCAACCCTCAATATTAGGAGGACCTATGAAGGAACTTTTAGAAAATCTTGTTCGTTTATTTTAAAAACATTTACCTTTATCATCAAATATAGATTATCAAGTGCACTATTCGAAAATCGATCATGTTCCTCCTTTGGAAATACTCGCGCTTTTTTCAGTAAATGTCACTCACTTTCTCTCTTGAGAAAAGCACGTAACTTTGAATATTTCCTGATATCAATCCCGTTCTTTATATCCAACGTTGACCGCAACATTGAATACTGTGACCAAAGCGTCGACCAACCACTTCATTTCATTTGCTAAATTTGAGAAATACACCATTAGTACATCTTTTGAATATAACTCAATATTTTTTTCTTCATAGCAATCCATAAAACGTTGGTACGCATATTCACAAATTTCTCGAGATTTTGGTGGGAGAAGATTTAATGCAATTTTTTTCGCACCCTTCTGTATCTCTCTAAGTACACCACAATCTTCATTAGATTCCATTTTTACAGAGTTTTTAACAAATTGGAACACTAACAATCACAAATGAACACAACACAATGACTACGTCGACGTATCCTACTTACCTACTTTGTTTTATCATTTCAATGTGGTTTAAATAATTTCAAAGCACAAATTAATAGGTAGTTAAATGCAAAATGCGTGATTGCGGTTGGAGAAAAAATAGCATGTCTCATTCAGATTGAAAATAACTTCACTTATTGACTCAGGGAAGAACGTTGGATCTTGTTATGGGGCCTAAATGTAACCAAAATACTTGCGGGGTAAGTAGGAATCTATTTCCGTTTGTTATAGAAGATACATATCATCCAGCTATAAATTTTGACGTAAATATATATATATATATATATATATATATATATATATATATATATATATATATATATATATATAAAGACTAATAAAAACGTAGTACACGAATCATGGTATAATTTTAAAACTGGGAATTTTCTAGATCTGTGAACAAAAGTTTGGGATGCTAATAAGGAATCAGTACTAATTGAAAATAATATAAATAGAGCAGTAGATCATTTTTATTCCGTTTGGAATTAAGTAATTCCTACATGGCCATATATTATTGCCTAAATTGGGCTTTATACAAGTAATCTTCCATATCAATGTCATCCTTTCGGATTCTCAGTCAGCTTTAACAGCCATCAGAAACTCTGCAAGTAGTACATATTACAATAGTATAATCGTAAAAATAATATGCATTTTAGTTGAATTGAGAGAACTTAAGTGTGTAACTTTTATGTGGGTCAAAGGCCACATTCAAATCTCTGGAAACCGAAAAGTCGATCAACTATCAAAAGCTGCAATGCTTTCCGGATCAGAAGAGGAGAGTATGAAACCCAATTGGGAAATAGAATGGTCGCAATTCTGCAGCAGTTGTAATTACTCGTACGGCAAAATACACCCACCTCTTCCATTTACAAGACTTGAGGAGCATAGTGATCCTATAAGATTTACGCTATATACGATATGTACGCTTTGTACGCTATGTACTTCAGATGATTCGTAAGCCACGCAACAGTACGCGCATTCAGTTTATAAAATTAAAACGAGGACCTCCGAAGTATGTGATTGTAATAAATATTTAGATTATATTAATCATTGGATGTTTAGCTTTTAACACAGTAGTCAAGGTACAAGATATCTGATGGTAACTTCGTCTAAAGAAAATATTCCTCTCCCAAAAGTCAAGTTTTTTTGTTACTACTACAGTTCGTACTATATTATGGGAATTTATGAAAGGTACTAAAAGAAAAATATAGAAATCAGTATAGATGTATTTTAGATGTAGAATCGTTTATTCATAGTACACCCTCCTTTATAACATTTATATACTCTCTTACCACTAATATCAACTCACTCTCCTGATTCCAGGACCACAAATACGGCAGCCTGGGAGGATGAGGAGAATCACTACCCGACGGACGATGACTGGCGTATATCACGACAGATCGTCGACGCGGATAGACTGAGGTGGGCCATCTCAGGCTTCTCCCCATTTAAATTCTCAGGAACGGACGGCATTTATCCAGCCCTACTTCAGTGGGGCCTGGATAACATAATGCGGCACCTGGTAGGAATCCTCAGATCCTCACTGGCACTGGGGTATATTACAAAAGGTTGGAAAGAAGCTTAACTAGTGTTCATACCAAAACCAGGAAGAATGAACCATTTCATCCCAAAAGCATATCGACCCATTAGCCTCACATCGTTTCCAATGAAGACCTTGGAGAGGCTGTGCGAACGATACATAAGAAATGTGGTGATAACACAGAATCCACTGCATCCAAATCAACATGCATACACTCCAGGGAAATCAACTGATTCGGCTCTTCATCTCGTAGCGGGCCGCATCGAGAGATCGTTGGAAAAAGAGGAGTCCACCCTGGGTGTATTCATAGACATAGAAGGCGCATTCTATAGAACCACCTTTCCCAAACTAACAAATGCACTTTCCAACAATAATATCCCCCAAACCATAAATGGCTGGATATATAACATGCTCCCAAAAAGAGCAATAAAAATCAATGTAGATGATGTAACCATCAGAGGCTTGGTTGTAAAAGGTTGTCCACAGGAAAGGGTACCCTCGACACTACTGTGGAACATGGTCGTAGACTCCTTGGTCTGCCTCCTTAACGATAGCAACTTCTACACAATAGCATATGTAGATGACCTAGTGATTCTGCTAACAGGAAGATTCGAGGAGACACTCTGCGTTTTAATACAGGAGGCCCTCAATATCATAGACCGATGGTGCAGAGACCATTCACTATCAATAAATCCAAAAGATACGGAGATGGTTCTTTTCACGAAAAAAAGGAAGCTTGCAAAACATCAAGCCCCAAAGTTCCTAGATACCAAACTTAATTTCTCTTCAGAGGTGAAATATTTAGGGGTCACCTTTGACAGTAAGTTAACGTAGAACCCTCATTTATGAAGTAGAGTTAGAAAAGCATATATTTCTTATGAGCAGTGTCGTAGAACCATCGGCCACACCTAGGGAATGTCACCCAGGGTCGCTGCCTGGATCTACACTGCCATCATCAGACCTATGCTGACACACGGCAGGTTTAGGCAACATACCTCCCTATATTTTAAAAGGTTGTCATGAATGGTTAGAAATAACTTTACTGCATATTTTCAATTTAATAGGCACTTGTAACGAATTTCCAGAATTTTGAAAAACTTGAAGTGGAGAACTATGAGGGGATATATTGATTATGTGCGCTCCTGTTATAATATTAGAACAAATTATATAATGCTGTAATTTTCTCCATAATATCACAGCAACATGGCTTTATGGAACAGAAGTCTATTACAAATTTATTACTTTATAGTGATTTTGCATTCAAAACCGTACATAAGAAATCTCAACTAGATGTTGCATATATAGATTTCCAGAGAGCCTTTGATCAAGTAAATCACGATATTCTATACAAACTTAACAAATTTGGTGTATCTGGTAATTTGTTAGAGTTGATTAAAAGTTATTTAATGGATAGACAACTTATTGTTAACCTAGGACCTCTTCTAGTTCTACTGTTTATAAATGACCTACCTGCGGTATTGAAATATTCAGACTATTTACTTTTTGCAGATGATTAAAAAAAATTGGAAACCATCCAAACAGCAAGAGCTTTACTTCAAAAAGGGATGAATAGTGTAATTGAATGGAGGTATTATTATACTCGTATTATCATATAACTATTATACATGGATGATCTTTCTAAATATGTTAGCACTAAGCATTTTATACTATATGGAGATAATATCACATTTACACATTCGCTGCGTAAGACGCGCATATGCGCTTTAGTATTGCCCCACTCTGTGCGTTGGACGCGCTTGTGCGGCTTTTTTGTTGCAGTACATTTATTCAAGTCAATGTGAGCTCAGCAGTAGGCAGAAGTGTTTATATTTCTTCGCGCACATAGTCAAAGGTGTATATTCGCGAAAAATTTTATCCATTCCCGATTTTTTCTTACTTTTATTTGTTTAAAACGGACTATAAGAATAGTAACAAAGCCTGCCCTTCCGCCATAAAGCGTCGTAAAATAGACGACCAAGACCCGAAAAATTTGTTGATGAGATGCTAGAGTTCCTGTATGTTTCTGGATCAGAAAGCGAAGATGGAGGGCAGGATTCTGATGAATGTGCACCAAGTGATAGTGACGAGGATGATCCTTGTATGTATTAGTTTTATTATATTCAAAGCATTTTTGTAATGAGTGTGCTTTTAGTCGAATTTTCAGTATTTGAAGATGCCGCAGAAATTGAGACTACAGTTGCAACTTGGAAGGACGAAGCATGTGGAATGAAAACATTGTCCTTCACCAAAAAAAATTAAATGTTGGTAGACCTACCAGAATCTGGTGAACCATATGATTATTTTCAGCTACTACTAGACGACAAATTTTTAGAAGATATTATAACAAAAACCAGTAGCTATGCCCAAGAAATACTTTGTTCCTCAGGTATTTCCGTGCGATCTAGAATATCAGAATGGAAAGACTTAACAAAATATGAATTGCTACGTTTTATTGGATTGACGTTCCATATGGGCACTATAAAATTAAATAAAATGCAAGACTACTGGAAAAAACACAGACTGTTCGATATGACATGTTTCTCAAATTATATGAATCGCAATCGTTGCCTTCATTTTTCTAAACATCCAGAAGAAGGAGAACCATTACCCCAAGATCGGCTGTATAAGATCAGGCCTGTTTTAAAATAATTTAATGATAAAATGCTTGAATTATATTATCCAGGGAACAATTTATCATAAGACGAGTCAATGCTGCTATGGAGGGGTAGACTTGTCTTCAAACAATAATATATTAATAATAAACGGCACAAATATGGACTGAAACTGTTTATGCTTACACAGCCAAATGGTTTGGCGTTAAATTTTGCTGTATATGCAGGCCAGCTGACGAAATGAGGGGTAGAGGTCATTCTCAAAAGGTAGTGCTTCATTCGGCTCGTAAAAATCTAAATAGTGGTTATTCCCTCTACATGAACAACTATTACAACAGCTACGACTTGGCTAAAACTTTATTAGAGAAAAAAGCATACTGCACGAGTACATTGCACAGGAACAGAAAAGAGGTTCCGAAAGATGTATTAGATGCTAAATTGAAGAAAGGTAAGGTTGATTACTTTCACAGTCATTTATTCAACGTATTATTCTTTTACTGTTTTTATGTGAATCTATGGCTAAATATTGGAACGGGGTAATGATTGACAAATTGAAGGAATAGAGGGACGTGACGTATATTTCAACTGAATTTGAAAATGAAATGGTGAACAGTCTCCGCAGTTTAACAAGTCACCAATTTCATGTTTGAATATTATTCAGAGTATCTCAGAGATAACCCCTCTTGGTATTCAGCTCACTAAGACCAGTACAACGGGTGCTATAGTACTTGAAGTACCAAATATTTTTCATTTTTGGAGAATTTTTAGTTTGTTAGCACGATACAGCCTCCGGAGTATATACAAGTGACCAATTTTATGATTGAATATTATTCAGAGCGTCTCAGAGATAACCCCCTTGGTATTCAGCTCACTAAAACCAGTACAACAGGTGCTATGGTACTTGAAGTACCAAATATTTGTCATTTTTGGAAAATTTTCAGTTTGTTAGCACGATACAGCCTCCGGAGTATATACAAGTGACCAATTTTATGATTGGATATTATTCAGAGCGTCTCAGAGATGACCCCTCTTGGTATTCAGCTCACTAAAGCCAGTACAACGGGTGCTATGGTACTTGAAGTACCAAATTTTTGTCATTTTTGCAGAATTTTTAGTTTGTTAGCACGATACAGCTGCCAGAGAGTATACGATTGATCAAATTTATGATTGAATCATGTTCAAGGTGTCTCACAGCTGTACCCCATTGATTTTCAGTTGACTAGAGAGAGTACAGCTGGTCCTATAAATGCAGATATACTAAATTTAGGGTTATTTTTGGAGAAATTTCGGTTTGTTAGCACGATTCATACCCCGAAGTGTATACAAGTAACAATTTTATGATATAATATTGTTCAGGGTCACAGATGCGGAAAAGTTAGTTTTAATCTTTAAAACCGTTTATTTTTAACTTTTATTTTCGTCTTTTTTGGTTAATTTAAGAAAATTAATAAGTTTAAAACTTACATGATTTTGTATTGTCGGTACTTAGACTAAAAACTAATTCCTTACTACTTTTAAGTTACTCTTATCAATTTCGTGTTCTTTGTTAAGAAAATCAATCATTCTAAAACTTAAATGTTTTTGTATGATTTGTATTATTGTACTTAGACTGAAACGTTCCTTATTATTTTTAACTTACTTTTATTTTCGGTTACTTTGAGAAAATTGTATATATTGTAAAGTTATTTTTCAATGACTTAAAAAATACATATGTTAATTTTTTACAAGTTTAAAATGAATGTTTTTTATAAATTTGCTTTTTTCAACCTATTGCTGAGTTTTCGCAAATATGGAAAACTAACGATGGAAAGAATATGAATATGTATTCCAAATCTGTTAATTTATAATTATATTTTATAAAATACATTTGACATACCTGGTATATAAAATTTCAACTTTGGATTCGTTTTCAGTACCGGGTGCCCACTTAAATTTTCCCCTAATAAATTTCAAATGCTTATAAATTCTAAACGGTGCAGAATAGAAATATGAGGTTTTCACTGAAATGTTTCATTTTAGTGAGTACAAGTTTTGGTCGAATATATTGAATTTCTTTCATCGCTTCCGATTACGTCAAAACAAAAATGGCGGATTTTCATAATTTCCGTCAGTTGCCATTTCTGTTGTTTCGTAAACAAAAACGATAGAAAAAAATCAATCTATTCAAACGAAACTTGTAGCTACTAAAATGAAACAATTCCGTGAAAGCCGCATATTTCCCTCATGAACTGTTTATAGGCAGTTAAAATAGGAGAAATATAAGTGGACACCCTGTATAAGCCTAAATGACAAGATTAAGGTTAATAAATAAATCGATTACTGTAAATAAACTTTCCAATTAGTCCTCATAACCTGTATTACTGAGGTAAATATACATTTTATCTATTATAGGTTATAAAGTTATTAGAGATAAATAAATAAATCACAAAGGATAGGTATACAATATGTCAGATTTAATGAACGATATTATAATAAATAGCTAGTAGCAAGTTATCTAGGTCGATAACTGTAAGCGACTAAATAATTTACGGTAAATAAAATAGACTACTTGAAATATATCTGTGATAAGTGATCTCTATATTAACTGTAAATGTTCAATTTTAGCAATAAGTTTTTTTCTGCTGTAAATGAATAAGTCATTTGTCCTCTATTTAATCAATTTTTTTTGCTACTGCATGTGAGTATTCTCTGTGTAAGCACTTGGCTTGAATGGCAACTAAGAAAATATATGTTTGACTTAGTAATTAGAAACGCTGTGTTTCGACACGAATTGCACTTAGAACTTGAGTTTCGACTTTGTTGCACAACTTAAGAAACCGGTTCACTATTCAACCAACTAACTCGTTATTAGAGTAACTGATAACTTACTGATGACTGCTATGTGATAACTACTCAACTTAGTGTGACTGCTTCGTATTTGAGTAATGACTGACTGATTACTTAGTGACGACTGACTGCTAACTTAGTGACGACTGATTTCTTCAAATTGTAAGGTGCATTAAATATAAAAACTTCAAGAAGTTGTGTTCACACGTAGGTTGGTGGGACTGAAGAAAATAAACCTTTCCTATTGGTGCGTATCATTTACCCGGCCGGAACCATTGACAAGAATCAACAATGGGCACATCCAATAAATGTTTCAATTGCTATTGAAAGAAGTTCAAATATGAGACCGTCTTATTGAAACCGATTACTATTAAATGTTCGAAATATTTTATTACAGGCCTTCCGACACCGATCCATTATACAAAGATCCCGTTTATTTCAACCATAGAAATTCAAATATAATATGATAATAAATCTTACAAACTTTACAATAGGTTATTTCGTTTGGTTTAAATAATCCCACTTTAAGGCGCCACAATTTTATTAACACAAATGAAATGATATTGTAAAACGTGATATTTTTCTAAATTTTCAACCATGCTACAGACATAAAAATAATCTTACGATTTGAATCTACAAACAACAGCGAACGGATACAAAGAGAATTTCATATCTTCGAAAACTTTACATATTTCTTAAAATATCGTAATATATACAAATGAAGAATTTCCAATCTTGAAGAAGCAGTTACTTTGCAATATTGCTGTTAAAACATTTTTATGCAATAGTATACTCCCATATTTCGTATAATGTAATTCTCTAGGAAGGTGCGGTCAATACCTCAAAAGACTTTATTTCTCAAAAAAGGATTATCCGTCTAATCTTTAATCTAGATTATAAGAGGAACATGCAGAAATCATTTTAAACATTTCGGTATTCATAAATTTTATTCTATTCACATCAAGAAGTGCATATTGTATACGAAAAGTAATTTCCATGATTTTAACCTCAATTCTGATTTCCACGATTACCCAACCAGGTCCTTTAAGCTTATTCGGCCACTAAAATATGACTTCATTATTAGAAAAAAGACCTCTTTATAAAGGAATTCAATTCGCGAATTATTTTAACTGTCTAATATGTAAGTAATATTTAATGTAAAATCTTCTTTTCTGTTTGACCTGTCTTATATCATGTGCTATGATCAAAAAGGATGAATACAGTATTATGGTTATTTTTGTTTTCCATAGACATATCTGGATATGCCTCTTTCTTTTCTTCGGCATATGCTGCAATAAGACAAGTAAGTATGATTTTAACATTGTTCTATGTTTGTTGTTGTTTCTATTTGTTGTTCTTGGTATGTAAGCGTTTTAAGGGTCGTTTAGCTTGTAAATCCACTGGTTTCTATCAAAATAACTTTTTGAAACTGGTCGTAAATCTGTTTTTGTATGCCTAATAATTTTAGATTCTCGGTGAGCGTATGTGGTATTTCTCTAGTGGCACTTATAATGATTGGTACTATGGCCACTAATTCTTGGTTCCACATGAATTTTATTTCATTAGTAATAGGTAAAACTTACTAATTTTTCCTACAGATAGAATGTATGTAATTTTTTGCAATTCCGAGTGGTCACTATAGTCTCACTAAAGAATCACTTTTAGATCCAAAGGATATGAAGTGACAAATAAAATGGATTTAAAATACAAATAAAAACGTACATCCTCGATGCCCGGCCAAGCATTTTAGAAGTCTCCGTCCTCGATGCCCAGCCAAGTTTCACAAAATTCCCCCCCCTCGATGCCTAGCCAAGCATCTTAGAGGTCCATCCTCGATGCCCAGCCAAGTTTCGTAAAAGTTCATCCAAAGTAGTATTTATTTTCAATAAAAATGTATGTAGAATTACCGGAATGGTAAAAAATAGCATATACACCTCTCGACTAAAGTGACATTAATCCCTTAGGTGGATTGCTTCCCTTGGGCCCCGCTGCGCTCCGCCGTCAAACACCACCCGCGGAATTAAATCGGTCACTTTAGTTGCTTGGTGTATAATATACTAATTCCAGTACATTGTATTATTATAGGTTTCGCACACACTTTATGGATTATATTTGTAGTAGTTCGCAGTTCTTGGTGAATAACCTTGCCAACGTTGTCATGCTTTTTAGTATATTCTTTTGGAGCTAGTACTTCACATCCGCTTATTTTGTGGTCCAGTGATTTAGTTTGCTCCTTGCACATTCTACATTTATCTGATGAGATATATTTTTCATTATATATTTTTTATAATGTCTTGTTGCATTGACCTGGTCTTGTAAAGCTAATAAAGAAAGATGAACTATCTTCAAGTTCATCTTTTTCTTTTTTCATCGTTGTTACTTTGTGCTAAGTTTAGTGGTGTTATGAATTTTCTCTCAAGTTTTGTGTAGCTGATTGTTTGTGCTATCATCAATAAAGTGTCGTCTAAGTGTTGCAATTTATTTTTGACTATGTGACAGTATCTGGAGTATTTCCTGTCCCCCTTTTTCTCGTGCTATATTTCCCCTCTCTATTCGGCTGCGCGGGTGATGTTTGCAGTATTTGGAGATCATGGTGCAAATTTCGAGATAAGTTCTTCAAGCTCTTTTTCTGTCCAATTTATTACTCCAAAGCTGTATGTAAGGATAGATATGACATAACTGTTTATGGCTTTTGTTGTGTTTTTTAGTTTAGTTTCGTTTTTAGTATTCCCCGTAATCTCAGTTTAATTTTTTTTTAGTGTTTTCTGCTGCGTTTTCGGTTCGTTTCTCTGGCTTATTAGTATTTTAACTCAGTAACAGTAAATTGAATAGTTATAAACATCGAAGGAGAATTTTGAATTCTTTTAATAATTTCTGGTTCCTGTCCTGGATTCAAAGGCACGTATATTGTTAAAAAAGGGTAACATTCTATTACGAGAAAGGTTGTTTCATAATTTACCTTTGGCGAGGCGCAAATAAATGATATACGGTCCTTTCTCGACGCGTCTCTGACAAATATACGCTCGGTTTGTCAAAATAAAATATATATTCGAAGAATGGAATACGACCGAAATCCTTTTAGTTGAAAGAACAACACATCCAAAGATAAAATGCAAAATTTTTATTGACTCAGGCGTACGACAAGTTGACAGTTTTTATTGTAAAAATACATCAAGCGATAAATCCTTAGAAAAAGCGAGTCCATTATGGACTCGTTTCTATACATATGTTGATGGAGCTAGCAAATTTTGAATGAAATAAAAATAACTTTGAAAACCATTTTAGGAACAGGATATTTTTACACCTATTTTATAAATTGTTCAAAACTGATGAGGTCCGTGAAATAAGAACTAAGTATTTCTACAGGGTCTTTCTATGTTCGACCGACAACGCTCTACCACAGAGAGATCTCTCAATAAACGATTCATTTTGATAATAGTAATACGAACCCTTACGGGGCGTAGTTGCTGAGATATAGGGTGTTCAAAGTTTTAAATTAAAATAAAAAAATTGCCATAAATCAAGAACGCCTTCAAATTTGGTGACCAATATGCTCCTCAATGAAGTAATATTTTCACATGAACAGACTGATTATTTTTAGTTAAAAAAAATAACCTTTTATGTAGCTAAAATGAGCGGTGTTGTAGAAATTTGCCTGTAAACAAAAGTCTGCAAACACGTTAGTAATTTACAAGTTAATTAATTATTCATCAAATTTTAAATAAAGATTGAGCGTTGTTCAAAACAAATACAAGTTATCCATAATCTCAATTTCAAACAAAAATGTATTACTATGAGAAAATTGGCAATGAAAACCAAAATAATAATGGCACAAATTAAATTTAAACAACACTGTCTTACAACAATAACAAAATTCACAAAGTTACAGTAGTTGTTCAAACTGTTGGCCGCTTACTTGAACACACTTCTTACACCGTTTTGTCAATGAAAAACGTGTCTTTGAGAATTAATCTGGATGGGATTGAATGATTTCTGCCGCAGCTTGAATTCTAGCTATTAGATCTTGTTCAGATTCGACGATTGTTTCGTACACTAAGGACTTCATATAGCCCCATATAGAAAAATCGATAGGATTTAAGTCAGCTGATCTTGGAGGCAAACAATTGGGTCCAACCCAACCAATCAATTTTTCTCTGTAACGTCTGTTTAAGTAATTTCTTGCCGCTGCAGCAAAACGCCCACCTAACCTGACCACATGTGTTGTCTAATATTTAACGGTACATACTTGCAAATGTAGAACGATGTGGAATTCGACGATCGCGAAATCTTTGTTGGTATAAACGAGCTGTCATTCTACCGTTTTTTCGAGCTTCCCCGTAAATCATTAACATATCGGTCAGCTCTTCAAATGAAAAATTCATTAAATAACAATAAAGTTAATGTAAAAACTAATTTGAGTAGTATTTTATTACCTGCACACTTTTGTTTAGAGGCAAATTTCTACAACACCGTTCATTTTAGCTCTATGGAAGGTAATTAGTTTTTTAACTAAAAATAATCAGGCAATTTAAAACAAAATTAAAAAAAGAATTTGCTTCAGTGGCGTACAAAATAGGGGAATAAAAGTGACAACTAACCCTGACAGCGCACCACTGGGTAAATTTTTCCAAAGTTTGTTTATGTCAAAATAATACTTTATTCAGGAGCAAATTGGTCACCAAATTTTTGAAAAAAATTAAAAGGCGCTCTTGATTTATGGCAAATTTTTGATTTTGATTTAAAATTTTGAACACCCTATATCTCAGCAACTATGCACAGTAGGGGTTCATATTTCTATATCAAAATAAATCCTTTATTGAGATCTGTTTGTAGTAGAGCGTGGTTGGTCGAATATAGAAACACCCTGTATATAATTTATCGTTTTATTAATGGACAGTCAATGCGATAGTTGTAACTTTCTTTGAGTTCACACGAGCGGTGTGAATAAAAACGAGTAGGACAAGTAAATACTTGAACATATCAAAATAACAAGTAAACGCCAAAATTGGAGTGAATAAAACAAGTATTTACTCCGACTCGCGAGTAAATACTTGAGAGGCTAGTTAAACCCGGAAAAATGCCAATTTTGGTGTGAATAAATGCAAGTAAATACTTGTGTAGCAAGTAAATACTCGTCTATTCGCAAGTCAACCTGACCCCAAACTTGCAGTCGTACTTGTACACGAAAGATGGCTGCATTTATGAACCTGCGTGGTGTGAAACGTTATAGAGACCGGCGTGATATAAGTCCCGATCTATCTAAGGGACTATTACGGTTTGAGAGCGAAAACGTAGATTTTCTCACTTCGCACTTTCTTGATGAAAACACTGATGCAAGGGGTGGAGGATTAACTGCACGGAAAAAGATGGAAATTTTTCTGAGATACGTTAGTGATCCATGATTCCAAAGTCGTGTTGCCAACGACATGGGGGTTGAAAGAAGTACCGTCAGCAGAACATTTTCAAGTGTATCAGATAAAATAGTGTCGAAGTCTGAAGATTGGATTAAATTTTCACGCACTATTGAAGATATGGATCAGGCCAAGGCAGATTGGGCTTCAAAATTTCTCATTCCGACTGTCATTGGTGCTATAGATTGCACTCACGTGCATATTATAAAACCTTCGGAATTCGGCGACGAGTATGTGGACAGAAAAGGAAAAACAACAATAAACATTCAGATGACTTGTGACGCTAATGGAAAAATTACAAGTGTGGACGCTCAATGGCCAGGGAGTGTACATGATGGCAAGATTTGGCGAGTGAGTGGAATTCAGGACGTGGTGCGCCGATATGATGGTGATGTTTGTCTCCTTGGTGATAGCAGATATGGAATTACTCCTTGGTTATTGACTCCTTTTGACGAACCAAGAAATGCTCGTGAGCGGAATTACAATTCGACCCATGCTCAGGAAAAAGTAATAATTGAACGAGTTTTTGGCCAGATGAAACGTCGTTTTCCCATACTCTCGAGCCAAGTTAGAATAGCAGTCAAAAATGTTCCCAATTTAGTAATAAGTTGTGCAGTGCTTCACAATGTAGCAAAACATTTGAATGATCCTTGGGAAGTGGAAGACGGAATCGAAAATGGTGTGGCTGAAGAAAATGTACTCTATATAATTTAGATCGGAATGAAGTTATAAATAGACGACGTGGTCAGCAAAAACGATTAGAAATTAGTAATAATCTGATGATGTAAATACACATTTTTGACATGGAAATAAATTTAATCCTATTTCCTTTACTCCAATTGCAATCGTGTGAAAAAATAAAATAAAAAAGTAATAAAAAATATATAAATAAACAAAAATATATCTTTTTAAATAAGTATGTCACATGTGCGCATGTGTGCGCATAGGCCTACAGTATGTCTGGTTTAACATGGCCTGCTGGAAAAGTAAATGGGCATATACCACCAGCCTATGAGCCCTCCACCGGTCATGCCATACCCGACAAACTGTGTACAGCTGTGTACGTGACGTACGTCACGTGACTGTGTACGTGACGTATCTTATATACTTATTTCATTTTTTATTTTTGTTTTTTATTTATTTTATTATTATTTTTATTTTCTCTTATATTTTTTGCAGAGAAAAGGAATATTTCAGGAAAGGAAGCAGGATACAATTTATCTCAATAACAAAAATTTTTTTAAGACATCGTCTTCTTCAACCACAACGCGTTGTTCAACGGACTCCGTTCGTCTGTGTTGTGCAGCTCTTAGGTTTAACTCCGTTATCATCAGTTGTTCACGTTCAGCCTGAAGTCTTGTTAGCTTAATTTATTCAAGTAATAATAAACGCTGCAGCTCACCAGTTGTCAACTTTGACGTCTCTTCAGTTTCTGCTGAGAGTTTCAATTTGTTATCTTTTTTCAAATTCGTCGCATCGCTCTTACGTATGCAAGTCACTGGTGTGATGGTCTGGTTTGATGCTAACATGTCAACGGGGTCATCTTCGTCTTCCCTATTCTCATTCTTCTCATTGAGTTCAGACGTAGAACTTGCTCCCAATCCAGCGCATGAAGCCCCAGGTATTTTGCAATATACTGTATTCTCGTTTGAATCGCAAATTTTTAGGAAATCTGCCTCCCATGACAACAACGTTATTGGTTTATTTCCAGTTGCGTTGACATCAGTTTTTTTCTTGACTGCGGTTTTTATATTGTTCATTAGCTTCTTTAACTGTCCAACACTAGTTTGCTTCCCAACGTTTTTCGGAAACTGGTCGGCTAAACATCCCCATGCATTCTATTTAGCAGATGCAACATTAGGCAACATGGACTTATTTAGCAAAACACTAAAGTCTTTCAATAACGCTACAAAAATAGCTCTATTGTCACAACCGGAAGTCACACTACTTTCATCCATAGCTGTAAGAGGACAAAAACAAACGGGAACGACAACTGACTTGTGAGTAATGACGGGGAGTCAAGATAGTTTAGCGGCGAAAACAGAACAAGTCACAACAGGAAATTATGCGTAGTCTGTGTGGCGCTACAAGTATTTACTTGCCTTTTTTGTGAATTCAGTTGTCTCGCGAGTGAATACTTGCTAGTATACCCTCGGGTTGACGAGTACACGGTCACAAGTAAACTCGACGCTTTATTCACATCGGTTTACTTGGAGTTTGAATACTCGTTACACTTTACTTGTAAGTGAATACTCGTCGTACTCGTTTTTATTCACACCGCTCAAGACAATGAGTTTATAAAGGAAGAGTAGAAAATGTAACAGACAAAAATAACTAAACTAAAAATGTGTTCACGATGCTAACACCCTCTCTCAAACCAATTTCACAAAATACCCAAAAATGTATTCAATCCATTCCAACCAAGAAATGCTTTTGCTTAACCAATGCTTCGTTAAACAATCGGGGATCATTCCTTCTGTGAACAAATTATCAATTGCAATATTTCCATTTAGTCGAGGCAATGAAGCATTATGATAGGAAATATTTTAGGATAGTATGTATCGGAATGCGGTTTTTTTGCATTCACTTGCAAAAATTATTTATATCATTCGTACCTACTTTGTACCTATTACAAACCGGAAGTTGCATTGCTGCCGCCAAAGATGCATGCAAAAAATGCATTGTTTGAGAGGCCTTTTGGCAAATTTAATAATTTCGTAAATAAGAGTCAGAATTGGCTCAAGTCGGGTACTCGGGGGTTCTCGAGGTCGCTGATCATGATTATCATGTTCAAATTGACCCCCCGAACACCTGGAGCTCAGGAACACCGACGAACGTCATCTCCGGGGACTATCTCGAACTTTATGCGAGAGATGAGAGAAACTGGTTACCCGGGGGTTTTATGGATCGCTGAATTCGAATATACCATCGGCCAATACTCCACGGACACCTGGTGGGCCCCAACCTGGACGCGGTCATCATCTTCGGGATTTTTTTTGGATATATCGACAATAACGAACCGAAAATCGTTATGGGCACTTTTTGTATGCGCTGAATCCGAATTTTTTGTTATAAAAACCACCAGAACACCTGGTGCGCCCTGATCTGGCCCTGAACGTCATCTCAAGGGTTTTCCAGACATAATTGAAAAAAAACATCCAAAAATCGTTACTGGAGTTTTTTTGAGTCGCTCAATTCAAATTTAGAGCCGATGAAAACCCCACAGACACCTGATGCGCCCTACCCTGGTTCTGAACGTCTTCCCCGAGGGTTTTCCAGACACATTTGAATGTAATAACTACATGGAATTGTTGTTTCTAGTGAAAATATGTATGGAGGAAAAGAAGAGGATGAATAGAAATTCAATGTTTATGTAATTACCATCTAAAAACTTTTCATTGAACTAAAATGAAATATAATCCACCCGTTCCTCCACGTAAACTTATGAATCAATAACCTTGATTTTCAAATACGTGACTAAATGTCAAATTCTCCATCAAGTGAGACATCGTTAGTCTCTTCATTTTCTTCATCACCCACTGACGTTTTCATCAGTATACTTGTATACTTACACTGAAGCGTTTTGAGCGTTGGAAGAAAAGTGAAAGGCCGTTTGGCAAAGTTCGGAGATCCAGCCGGAGATTATTCTCGTCGTTTTCACAGGACTGAATCACATTCTAAGAGGGCCCCGGGGGAGATTTACCCATGAATGAATGTATGAAATTATGGGGCGATTTTTGTTTGGTCTTTTTCAATTGTGTCTGGAAACCCCTCGGGGATGACGTTCAGAGCCAGGGTAGGGCGCACCAGGTGTCCGTGGAGTGTTCGTCGTAACCATATTTGATTTCAGCGAGCCAAAAAACCCCCGTAACGATTTTCGGGTGGTTTCTTTCAATTTTGTCTGGAGAAACCTCGGGGATGACGTTCAGGGCCAGGTTAGGGCGCACCAGGTATTCGGGTGGTCGTTTTTAACATAAAATTTAGATTCAGCGCACACGAAAAGCCCCCATAACGATTTTCGGTTCGTTATTGTCGATATTTGCAGAAAAATTCTGGAAGATGACGACCGCGTCCTCGTTGGGGCCACCAGGTATCCGTGGGGTATTCGCCGATGGTATATTCGAAATAAGCGACCCAAAAAACCCCCGGGTGCCCAGTATCTCTCGTCTCTCGCATAAAGTTCGGGATAGTCCCCAGAGATGACGTTCGTCGGCGTTCCTGACCTCCAGGTGTTCGGGGGGTCAGTTTGAACATCATAATCGTGACCAGCGGTTTATAATAGATACAAAGTAGGTACGAATGATATAAATAGTTTTTGCAAGCGAATGCAAAAAACCGCATTCCGATACGTCCGATCCTAAAAGATTTCCTATCTTTGGCTTTTTTGTGCTTCATTGCCTCGACTAATTCCCAATATATTCTCTTAAGAAATGATATCTAATATGGATATGTCTAGTTCTCCGTCGACATCCATTGTTTCGAGTCAAATCTGTTCCACCTTTGTTATCGCCATAAATTACAGTAGACCTAAACAAAATCTCAGAATCGATTTCATTTGATAGCTGACGCAACCATAAGACTTTTGACATGTAGATTACAATGCTTCTGTTGTCAAGAAAGTGACGGTGCGCTGTTTTTTACAAGGCCATGAAGTTGCGCCTGTCTGCAATGTTAAAACGTTACTCCGATCATAAATTTCGGTTCTCCAATCAGCATTACTGCATGCTTTTATCGCGTCGTGCCCATTTCTCCTATAGAATATTTTCGCATTCAAAGTTCCCTTCAAAGAGTGCATAATTCTTTTTACGGCCATCCATTCGGCCTTTCCATAATTGTTACAGTAGCGAATGACTATACCCGTGGCACATGCAATATCTGGCCTTGTACCTTGACATAAATACAAAAGGCTTCCTATGGCTTCTTTATAAGAAACATTGATCATTTCTTAGTCTTCTCCGGTGGGTGCTTTGTCTAATTTCAGATTCGGGTTAGCAGGTGTAGTAACCGTTTTGCAGTTCCTCGTTCCAAATCTTCTCAATATGTTTTCGGTGTATTCAATTTGATTCATTGCTATTACGCCCTTTTTCAAATTCTGATTAATTATAATTCCTAAGACTTTGTTCGCTTGCCCCAATTCTTTCATATTAAAACTTTCCCATTAACTTGCATTTTGAATGTTTCAATAATGCATTGTCATTTGCTCCTATGAGCAGTTCTTCAACATATGTGTAATAATCAATTTATCAGTGTGTCTTTTGAGGTAAACCCATTTATCGGTTCTTGATTGTTCAAAATTCACCAGCTTTAGCGTGCTGCTAAGCTCTGAACCTTGAACCTTGCCGTTTGCCACCGCATAGACGCTTTTGAAATGTGGACCTGGAGAAGAATGCTAATAGTTCCTTATACAGCCCATCAAACTAACGTCTCTGTATTAAGTGAATTTGGCAATCCAAAGCGACTATCTTCCATTGTTCGACGCGCATCATGACGTTCTTGAGTCATATTCATAGAGGTGATAATATGAAAAAACTTGTTATCCAGGGCAATGCTCCGAACGAAGGCGTCGTGGGCACTGTCCTACCGTTGGGCGCATGCGACGAAACAATTGCTAGATTAGTATCACAGGAGCAACCGAATTGACGGAGAATCGCGAAAGATGGAGAAATTCCCTTCTCAAAGCAATTGATAATCTTCGTGCCCACAATCCTCCAATCGTCACCTATTACATTTTATGAGTTCACAACATTTCTGACTTGATGCTGCGACTATGTTGGTGAAGCTTCATATTCCAAGCTTTCCAGCTTTGCTTTCAACCATATATTGCTTTCTTCAATCGTACGCTTTGTTCTTTTTTTGAGGAGAAATTTCTGGCTCTCTCATATAAATTACATCATAATGTTCAGCTGGTAAATATGCTACCGTGACATCTATATGATGCACCTCCATCTTATATTTGGCTGCAGTGGCTAATAACCATCGAATAGGAATATATCTTACCACTGGTTCATATGTCTCAATCCAATAAACTTGAACTCAAGAATATCATTGAACAACAAGCCGAGCCTTAAAGCGACACATGAGGTATATAAAACTTCTTTTCTGTTAGTATGATTTTCAATAAGAGAATTCATCTCCTCACACGTTGCCTGAAACCATTTTTCATTTTTTAGACTAGTGTTTTAAATCAAACTTACTGTTTCTAGTTAACTTCACAGTTTCTTGAAAAATATTGAAAATTCTGAAAAATTAACAATTGTTTTGATATTACCTAAATATCATCGTCAGAATGACAGAAGTTACATTTCATTTGATGCCTACCTGATATTTAATTATTTTGGCTAGTCCAAGAAGTGACCCACCTTGTGATTGACTCAATATATGTAAATAGAAAAAAGAAGATATCATATTACAAATATTAAAGCTCAGATAATATTAGCCCTATGGGGATATCCTGGATATAATTTTTCCTAATTAAGATCAGTACAACTGTGAAATGATATAGAAAACCAGGAAAACTATATCTGCTGATATTCACAATTATTGCTTAAGAAAACAGTTTAAAAGTGGAGAAAAAAACTATATCTGCTGAGCTTTACAATTATCACTTTAGAACACAGTTTAAAAATGGGGAATTCCCTGGATTTATCTATTCATCGACGACTTCATATTGTGTGTTTCTTGAGTGTCTTCTAATTTCCAATTCTTCAAGGAAATCTAGTTCTTATTTGTTACCACAAATACGTAGTACTTCTAGTTCTGTGCTAGGTGTCAATGAATGATTGGTGTCAAGTAGATGTCTGGCGTACTTGAACACACATCATAGAATTCAATACTATAAACATCATGAAACTGTAAGTAATTACCTTTCAGACACTAATTTTACGGAAAGTGAAATAGAATTTTTAAATGAAGGTTTAAAGTACAGCTTACCACCTTAATTAACGAATAATATTGAACAGATAATGGCTACAGAGTCAGAAATAGCTTTAAAATCTAATTCAAATAATTTTCTTTATGAGAAACATAAAATTGCCAATTTTATCAAAAATATTGAACCATCAAAAGTTAAACGTAAAACAAAAAATTACATTACAGTTTTAAATTCAATAAAAAAGAAAGTAGAAGATAATAACCTAACAGTTACAAAATCTGACAAGGGGAACGCCCCTGTCATGTTGACATCCAATGATTATAATTCAAAGATATATAACTTTATAGAATCTAGCGATGTAGAGATATTGTTAATAATTCAAATTATCTTTTCAGTGATTACGAAAAGAGGTCCATCATGAATAAGAATCCTGATTCTCCACAATTATATGGGACCGTTGAATTACATGAAACCACGAAACCAATTAGATCTGTAGCAAAGAAACTTAACAATATACTTAATAGTTACGGATATACATCTAAAAATTCAATTAGAAATTCAATGGAACTGATCCAAAAATTAAAAGCATTCAACTTGTGAGACAACTCTAAGCTTATTTCATTTGATCTTACCCATATGTCACTAAAATGCCTCCTAAAGAATACAATACTTGTAAGAAAGTTACTAGAAGATGAAAATATTAATCCAGAAATAATAATAATTATACTTAATATATTTGATGTATGTATTAATCAGAATGGTTTCACTTTTGACAATAAGATATATAAAATTGACTGTCTCGACCCTTACTTCGGGGAATATGCTCATATTAGTGTTTTTAAATGAAACTCAAGGTCTCTAGTTAATTCCACAATATAATACAAGTTATTGAAAATTCTTAAAAATTGACAATTGTTTCGATAAATCAATATCATCGTCAGAATGACAGAAGTTACATTTCATTTTATGCCTACCTGATGTTTAGTAGTTATATTTGGCTAGACCAAGAAGTAACCTAACTTGTGATTGGCTTAATATATGTTCATAGAAAAAAGAAGAAGATGTGATATTACAAATATTGGAGCTTAGATATTATTAGCCCTATGGTGATATCCTGGATATCATTTTTCCAATTAAGATCAGTATAACTGTGCAATGATATAGAAAACCAGGAAAACTATATCTGCTGATCTTTACAATTATCACTTAAGAAGACAGTTTATTAGTGGAGAATTCCCTAGATTCAACTGTTCATTGACAACTTCATATTGTGGGTTTCTTGAATGTCTTCTAATTTCCAGTTCTTCAAGGGAATCCAGTTCTTGTTTCTTTTCACAAATATGTAGTACTTCTAGTTTTGTGTTAGGTGTCAATGAATGATTGGTGTCAAGTAGATGTTTTGCGTAGTGGGATTTATCTGGTTGTGTTAATCTGTATGCTCGTAAGTGCTCACTGTATCGTATTTCAAAATTCCTAAGGGTCTGACCCAAATAGACAACATTACATTCTGGACATTTGAGTTCATATATACCTGACTTCTTTAATAGTGGTATTTTTGTTTTTACATTTAACAATTTTGTACTAACGTTACTTTCTGTTTTAAAAGAAATTGTTGTATTCGTTGCTGAAGATATTATCTTTGAAATATTATTAGAAATATTTCCTGCATATGTGATGGTTTTATAAGTTTTTATTTCATCAGCTTGTTTAGGATGTAACTGATGTAACAATTCCATTCAATTCTAACCACCCTGTGTCACACAGACTAGCAGCATATAATTCAATGATACATAGAGCTTTTTCAGTTCCTATGAACAAATGTGATTTTGATAGAGAGAATAATACAATTAGACAAATAGCAACATCTAACGGTTATCCATTAGATATGATAAATAAGCTAATTAGTAAAAAAGAGGAAAGAGTGGCATTACAACTAATATATCCTAAACAAGCTGATGACATTAAAACTTATAAAACCATCACATATGCAGGAAATATTTCTAATAATATTTTAAAGATAATATTTTCAGCAACGAATACAACAATTTCTTTTAAAATAGAAAGTAACGTTAATACAAAATTGTTAAATGTAAAAAAAATACCACTATTAAAGAAGTCCGGTATATATAAACTCAAATGTCCAAAATGTAATGCTGTCTATTTGGGTCAAACCCTTAGGAATTTTGAAATACGATACAGTGAGCACTTACGAGCATACAGATTAAAACAACCAGATGAATCCCACTACGCAAAACATCTACTTGACACCAATCATTCATTGACACCTAACACAAAACTAGAAGTACTACATATTTGCGAAAAGAAACAAGAACTGGATTTCCTTGAAGAACTGGAAATTAGAAGACATTTAAGAAACCCACAATATGAAGTTGTCAATGAACAGTTAAATCTAGAGAATTCTCCACTAATAAACTGTCTTCTAAAGTGATAATTGTAAAGATCAGCAGATATAGTTTTCCTGGTTTTCTATATCATTGCACAGTTATACTGATCTTAATTGGAAAATTGATATCCAGGATATCACCATAGGGCTAATAATATCTAAGCTTCAATATTTGTGATATCACATCTTCTTCTTTTTTCTATAAACATATATTAAGCCGATCACAAGTTAGGTTACTTCTTGGTCTAGTCAAATATAACTACTAAACATCAGGTAGGCATAAAATGAAATGTAACTTCTGTCATTCTGACGATGATATTGATTTATCGAAACAATTGTCAATTTTTTAGAATTTTCAATAACTTGTATTATATTGTGGAATTAACTAGAGACCTTGAGTTTTATTTGAAAACACTAATAAGATATATATTCAAAATAAAGCTTTACCAATGGGAAGCCCTATATCGCCAATTTTGGCAAACATTCTTATGAACAGTTTAGAAAGAAAAATCTTTGAAAGTAATATTCCAAAAAATGTTTTATTTTGATTGATTTTCCATCAGGGATTTGTTATCAGTAAATTTTGCAGGGACTTGTTTTTTTATTTCTAAAAAATGAACAGAATCATTATATTATAGTCATCAATTAGTATAAACATATAACTTGACCCACCAATCGAATTTGACTCCATTGGTCAACGCAGGTCGAAATGGATGAGTTTCAAGATCTGTGAGGATCTTGTTTTACTTTCTTTGAACGGCTGTCTGCTTTGTTTGCGCTTGAGACACGTGATACAAGTCTTGTCGTCATCTTGATCAAAAGCACGCCAGTATCCCAAACTCAACCTTGACATACCACGTCTATTAGGATGTTTAAATCACATTTTAACAGATGTGATGGCCCCGCCAAAGTTTAAACAAAAATCCAATGCTTTTTTTTGATATATCCAAACCGAATATGTACTCGTATGCTCCGCAAAATTTTAATATGTGCAACTCAATTTGATTCTAATGATCAAAACAATTGTTTAGTGAATAATGTATTTGTGAATATATGGTAAGATCCAATCTAAATCAACTTCAATAGTTTTGTTCATAATCACAAAAAATGGAAATGCTACCGGCAAATTGTAATTTATAAAAAACAAAACTATATATCACCTTCTGAACCGCGGTGTTGTCAAATTCTATCATGTGCTCGGGATAACAGTATAGCTAACTCTGAAATTTTAATTATTTATATATTTAGTTATGTATATGAATCTACATATAAAGATTCTAGTGTTGTTTTCATAATATTTGTTTTATATGGTAACTGAGCTGAGCTCAGTGAAGTTGCCCCCCCTCAATCGAAATTTTCAACAAAAACATATATTTTCCGCCCATTTCTCATTATTAAATTAACTCTTGCAACTGCTAATAATATCTGAGTATGCCCTATATTTGCTATTGCAATATGAAGCACTTCATCTCTATTGACATAAATCCCACATCTCTTCCATGAGATATACCTGAATATATTTCATTAGAAATACTCAATGAAGTACCCTAATGGGAATCTCCGTTGCTATTATTTTCTCGAGCATCCTGTTTATACATATTCCCACATACGATATTGTTGCCAATTTTCCCTGAACTTAAGATTTGTTTTCAATGAAGCACCTGTTCTGCGTAATATCATTTACCTTATTATTATTATCAAGTAACAATGTATGATGCTTTCTTTCACATTTATCGCATACCTTTAATTTACATTGAGCAGCACCATGCCCTTTTCTCATACAACTAAAACAAAATCTATTATTTTGTGTGAATTGCCTTTTGTCATTTATATGCAAATTCGAAAACAAGAAACATATGCTTAATATTTACAAAAACCACAATTCACTTTATATTCTTATTTTGGTTGCTCATTCACCAAAAATGTTCTATTGGATTTTTTTCTCCCATAAACGCTATCCCTTTAAACCGTCAATTCCAATTTTTTTTAAAACCACACACCAATTTTCTAAAAATTGAAGAAACTTATCGAATGCTGGCAACAGCGTCTCATCAATAGATATCACATTGTTTTCGAGCTCATTTGCCTTGTGTATTTGAAAATCTGATTTTTGTGAAAAAAAATACCGGCAGAACATTCCACCTTACTACCGACAATTTTAAGGATTTCAGATAATTTATGTGCTATCTAATATGAGTAATAAATGATCTCATTTGTTTTCCTAGCCCATTAGTGCAGCTGTACACTAGCAGACCCTTCAAATGCTAATTTATAACCACTAACTTATTATCATACCTATTTTTTAACATGTCAATAGCACTTGTGTAATTAACATTAGTCAAAGGTAAGTTGATAATTAAACTCAAAGCTTCCGCTGACAAGGTTCCTTTTAAATAGAGAAGCTCTTTCCAAACCTCGACCTTGATGGTGTACTCAAATTTGGCAACCGTTCATTACTTTGATAATTATTTACCCCAGAAGAATGTTGTGAATCGTCTGACCCTGCAGTTAAATCAATATTCAATTTGATGCGTGATTTTATTTTTGTCCAAGTATTATGATATTTTATTTCTATTTCCTCTCTATCTGATTCGCTTTCTTCAAATTCTTCTATTTGTATTCAAATTTTATAATAATATTCATATTTTTGTTGCAGAAATATTTCCCTAATCTCAAATTCACTCACATCTATTGTTACAGAATCCGCATTACCGCTAATAAAAATTTTTAATCCGTGAAATAGCACTTTTTATAACACTCCTTTGTTTTTTAAGTTCTTCCATTTTTACTAATCCGTAGTGAATAAAGTTCGCCACTTAAACCAATTGTTGGTACCTAAATACAATGTATACCAGAGGATCAAATAGAATTAACATAACTTGATTAAATAATATTAATTATCGTCAGACCAGACTAAGGCAATTAAATACATAACATTATTTTCAAACAAACCAATGAACGGACTTAGTTTAAAATACAATAATTTACTCTCTTAACACTCAAAAGCAATACAATGTTTTAAAATAATAATCATTAGATTCTAAATCATATTAAATTTGATATTTAATGTATTTGAATAATAAAATTGTTCCACACAAATTTACATCATAACCCTTGTTTTATCTAGCCAACCAACTACTTCTCTCAGTGAAAAGTTTTCTTCGTAGCTAACTCCAAAATAATACAAAGAAATAAAGAAAGACCTGATCTTTGACTCTCCTTGTCTCTATGTGCACCAGCATTGCACATCCAAATGCCCATATTCAGTAGAATCCGGTACAAGCTACTCCAATCCGGTACTAACCACTCCAATCTGGTATAAAGCACTCCAATAAGGCTCTGTGAGACCAATACTGTATTTGCTTAGAAACAGTTATAACAGGTTCTTTCATTTTTAACTCTATTCGAATGACCACATTCGAACTTTTTGATAAAACAATTCGAAATAATTATTGTGGCATATAATATCGGATATTAAACCGAATTACCAAAAATTACAAATGAAAATATCAAATATTTTACAAAATGTGAGAACAAGCTAAGTAAGGATACAATTAAAATGATATAAGAAACGATTATGTATACGGGGGCTTCCCTATTCAGCTTAAGAGAATGCAACAATAATAACATTTCCTATAATACCAGCTCCAGCATTAACTTCTTGTGTTGGTCCTTCTCGAAAAATATGCCGATTATCACTCTGGTAGCAACGAATTTATCTATTAACATTGTCATTCACAAAAAATAAACATTTATCGCTGAAACAAATCTTTAAAAAAATATTAGTGATGGCATTGACTCGATGAAACATGGTTTCCCAATTCTTCTAGCATAATCATCCTCATAGAGCTCGTGAAGGATCTGCATTTCATATGGATGAAATTTATGCATTTTTATTGTTTTTTTTACAGTCGCCTGTATCATATATCTCACATTATTTCTTTCTGTCTAAGTCCCCTGCTTTAATTATTCATGATGGAATTTTGTCGTAGCCTGCAACTTTTTATTTTCTAATTTGTTTTGAGAATGTTTATTAATTCTTGTTGTTTTTCGAAATAATCTTAGAAAATTCACTAAAAACTCGATTTTTTAATTGGTTTTATAATGAATTCATTGGTTCCGCGAAGCTAACTTTACACATCAATATTACATGTGGTCTTGGAAAATATGCTTGTTTAACCAAAATTTAATTGCGCTTGTATTGCATCATACCGACATTCTAATAATGGAATATTAAATGCGAAATTAGAATCAATTTGATTGGAGCAATGTTCCGTATTTACAATTTCACAAATCGACCGCATATTGTAAAATAAATCGAATCGTTGATTTGGAGAGCATCGTTCAATGCACAGATCATTTAAATTTTAGATAATTCGACAAACACTTAGTACGGTTCATTTGAATGGAACTAACTTTAGAATGAATTATCGCACCAATTATGTTAAATGGAAATCAGAAATCGATTTGCTTCAGATACGTTATGTATACAATTATTAATAAACTGATGCGTTGCTGTAAGACAAAACAATCCTCTTTTTTCACACGCCGTCAATATTATGAACACTTAAGTAAGATATTTGGAAGAAAGATTCTAGATAATTTATATCGCAAATAGATTTACTCTTGATAGCAACAATCGGAAAGCACCGGATGTCTGATTAAGAGATGTAACCAGCTATATCTCAGAAACTATTTATCGTACACCTTAGAGAACAAAAAATCAATTGCATACTTGCTAGAGAGCTTAGTTCACAATAATAACACAAAAACATATTTTTTCCATAATAAATGTACCGGTATAGTACCACAAAATTTGAGTATTCGTAATCATTAGATCATTATTAGTAAGTTTGCTCCAGTACTTTTTTCTCCTATCTTGTAAAATAATTGGTAGGGGTGAGTGGGAAAACTATTATAACTTTTGTTGCGCTTTATGGATTTTGACAAACTTAGTAACATTTGGAAGTGAATTCAATGCCTAAAAAAATATCATATCACCGTTTCCTTCCATTGGTTATAACGGTCGCTAGGTGGTAGTGATTTAACAATTGTTTTGTTTTCAAGTTTTTTTGAGAAGGTTCTAATGCGATGCTAATATTTTCGATCATTTCGTATCGTCAATCGGGTAACGAAACAACACAAAATTCGGTTATTTTTAGTTATCCCTGTGAACCGAAACTGTCTTTCGAACTCTACAGTTCTCGAGTAGAGCGACTTTTTTAACTCTCCTACTTCTCAGTATGGCGGTAGTATCGTTATTGGACATGGGAGAAGGGCATAGCTATGCTAGTCGAATAGTGGAGCAACTTAAAATAGATCACTGTGTTTTGAATGTTTGATGAGTGCAGCTGTCGAAGAGTACCAAAGTTAGTAAATTTGAGAAAGACAATTTGTCAAATAACGAGTTATTTGGAGTTGTCCCAGTATATTAGGAAACAACTAATCAGATTTAAATAAGACGTTGGTTATAGAGTGAGACTTTTGTCTCTGTATTCAACAAGTGAGGTAAGTAAATATTTGGAATTGTCTCAATTTTTTTCAATTGTCTCGTTGTTAGACAGAAATGGTAATCACATTTACACTTGTCACGATGAGTAAATTATTACGATTTTTATCAACTGTACCTATAAACCTTGTTTATTTACATTCAATGTAGATAATAAGAGCATAACAAGAAATCTTAACCTTTAAAACATACATTTATTTTAATTATCTCTTATTCTTTAATATTTGTGTATCATAATTTCTTCATCAAAATAGTTTTAAGAATTAATATCCAATAATAAATAACTATTTTTTTCAATCGCATCAACTACTAGGGTTATTAGCGCTTCAACGATACTGTTATTCATAGAAATGTTTGCAATTTAAATTAGATTGTAAAGATTGATCTTTAAGAAGTCGATTACATTCAACAAGGTTATTTAATATACTTTTTGAATCGGTCGGTAGTCCGTGTGCTTGACGATTTTGTTTGTACTTTGGGCATTCTACAAGACAGTGTTCAACAGTTACATTAACTCTTCATAATTCACACACTGGCGGATCAGATTTTGTGATTAAATGTTGGTGAGTAAACCGAGTGTGACCAATTCTGAGGCGTGTTAACCCAGTTTGACATTTTCTATTCATCAAGTTGTTAATTTTAGGTTTGATGGTTGGTTTAATTGGCCTCAGTTTATCTTTAGATTGATCCCACTCGGCCTGCCTCCTGTTATAAATTAATGATTTTATGTGACATTTGTAGTCTGACGCAAGCACTCTGTTTTGGCGCACTGCACTATCCCTTGTAATTGCTTCTTGTTCTGCCTTGTCTACTTCTTCGTTTCCGAGAATTCTTATGTGCGAGGGTACCCATATGAATACAACCTCTTTTCCGCCATGCCCAATTGAGTGGAATTGTTGCTTGATCATCTTTGAGAGGACGCAATGGCTGTATATATGTTTGAGAGTATTCAGCGAGGTTAGAGTGTCGGAAGTACTCTTGTTCTGGCCTCTCTTGAATAAGTATGAGGGCTTGAAGTATTGAAAATAACTCTGCAGAGGATACAGATGATAGTTTGGGTAATTGGTACATTCGAGTATCGTTTTGGACTTTCACTGTTATTCCTACTCCTTCCGATGTTTTTGATGCATATGTATAGATTCGCACGTGGGAGGGGTAAATATTAAGAATGTTTTGAAATAAGGGCTAAATGTGTGTTTCGTCTATTGAAGCTGTAAAGATCAAAGAGGCATTTCGGACTAGCAATAGTCCAGGGTGGAGTGCTGGGTTTGTTGTTAGTTAAGAATATAACTGGTATGGTGATAGCTAAATCGTTATAATAATTGGCAACCCTTTCATAAAATGCTGGAGCTGCTCTTTTTTTGTTTTGATACAGATTTCTATAAGGATTTTTAAACGTGTTGGCATATGTTGGATGTTGCGGGTTTGCTGCAACATTAGTAGTATAAGACATTCTGAGTAGTTGTCATCTATGGTGTAAAGGTAGTTCACCTGCTTCACATAGTACACTTGAAGTAGAAATTTGGCGTAGAGATAATCTGTTCTATGCGTCTTCTACTTCCACTATGCGCGGTATTTATGTCGATTGGGGCTAGTTGTGGTGCAGGTATTGGTGGAGGTTTTGCAGCTTGAATCTTTTCTAATTGATCTGTATTTTCTGAGAGATTGTGTTTCAATGTCAGTATTTGTATTTTGAATATTTTATTCTGGGTTTTGATTTGTCATTTTACTTTCAGTAACAGCTGGTAAAAAATCGGGGCACTGGGAGGCGATATGACCATATTTTTGCTTTTGTAAAAGAAAATACCGTCTTGTAACATGTACATACGATAAAGTGTGCCGTCAGAAGATGAAGTAATGTGGGAAGGTATATCTATAGGAGTTGAGATAGGTTTTATGTACACTTGTCGGCGAAAACTGACTATACTCAGGGTTCGACACATTCACTTTTAAAAAGGTTATAGGCGACAGTAGGATGAGACCTAACTGTGTCAGTTCATCTACCAAGACATCATGGGGTATATATGGACATACATTTGATAAGACCAATCGTTGAGATGGAGTAATGAGTCTACGACCGTCAAGTATAGAGTTACCGATATTAATAGATTTATGTTTATTCATAAAAGTGTCCACTGCTTGTTTGTTTATTAGGTATATACATATTTTACCATTGCAGATTCTTGAGCAAAATATAATAGATTTTGGACCAATCAGAGACCCTAGTAAGTATATGTAATCCTGGAGCAACAATCCATCAATTGTTGGAAGTGAGTGAGAGAGGATGCATAAGATGTATTTTGACACTGTGGGTGATTTGTAACTGTACTTTGAGAGGGGCCCCTGTAGTCAGAAATCCTGTCATTGGTTGTATTCATGTTTCAATTAATACATTTTCTGTGGGAGATTTCATACGTTCTGAGGACGGATCTGCCTGCTTTAATATTTTGTATATATAAATCAGTAAAAAACTGATTTTGTCTATTAGACTAAGCTAATTATGTTTATTTATTCTGTTTTAATTTGCGAAAAGGAAAAAGTTCATGCAACTTACAGTTGGTCACCTCTATGTATGCACTAATAATGTTTTCACTGTTATCTCACTACTTTTTCACGATACACATACTCGTACTATTAAAGCACCGATAAGTAATGTGAACTCGTCGGCAACCAGAATAGGAATCCTCACTAAATTCTTTGCGAAAATCGTTTTAATGTTTTATTGTGAAAAAGCATCAATATGCTTGTAATGCTAGTAATTTCTAAAAATTAATAAAGTGTTCAATGATCATTATAGTCAGCTAATCTTTTTCAGCTTTCACTGCCATCAACAAGTACTAGATGAACTAAACTGGTAGCTATGTGCCTAGTACCAAGCCCTGTTAAAACCCCGCAGATGTTAAATCCCGACAAAGAAAAAACTCTATCCATTCAAAAGCAGTACACTTACAATCTAGGAGACGGATGCGTTTGGACTCAATATGAGCATGAATATGGACAACTACTTCCAGTACTCGATGATGAACTTTGGAGAAGATTGCTAGAGTATGTCAGCTCAATTACTCCCAAAAACTGTGATAATTCTGAGTGACATCAACCTAATAATTTACTTAATAACCTGATCCAAGACCAGCTTGATGATTTTAATGCTGAAAACGCTCAAAGATTACATTTGGAAGAAAATATCAATCCACTATTCACGAACAATCATTCCCATTCTAATTACTCACCTGGGTCAGTCATTCAGGTAGATCAATTTGACAGTGATGACGATCTAATAGATCCTGACTTCGATTATACAGAACATCTTAATTCGTCTGATGAAAGCGAGAATAACGAGAACAATACAAAAACTACAGGGGTGAAGAGGAAATCCAAGTTGCAAATATCAAATAAGAAAACAAAACAAGGCAGAACAACTTCGACAGTTTTTAAAAGCGTTATGAACTTAGAATTAAATAGCGAGCCCCATGAGCAACCAACTCGTAGAAAAGGAAGAAAAAGATCTGCTTGTCCTACGGAGTGGAAAGAAAATAAAGCCAAACTCCTCCCACTAAACAAGAAACATGACAAGTCTATTTTGTGATGTTATTTTTAGAGACTTTTCGTGATGTTTATTTAAAACGTTAATATGATATCTACTAGATGTCTTAATTTTATTACCAACTCTATTAACATCCATGTCATGTAAATAAAACATATTTTTGATGTACACAATAATACTTGACTTCGCAGTTACATACACATCCTATGAACTTCTTTTTAGCAACTTCCTATAGGAAACATTCATACGATGTTAATTTGTATACTTCTCACTAATATCACATACAGAACGTTACTGTAATATTACATTTAACATGTTTCTAAGATGATCACATGTTGCAGTTACTTTCACATCTTTCGAAATAATTTTTAGTAAGTTCGTGTGATTACTTCTTCACGATGTTAGTTCATAAAACTTTCAGTAATGTCTCATATTAAACATCACAGTAACATAAAAAACAAGAAAACAGAAGAGGAACTGATGAACGAACATTATCTGTGGAAACAAATGACAAGCATTAAATGACGGATGGTTTTCAGTTTTGTGTTATATTTTATTTGCTGGCAGCACATTTTTTGCAAGTACTTGAATAAACTGGTCTTCGTTTTCGTTAGTTCCTACTTAGCTTCAGTTTCTATGCTTATTTATAATTCTTGTTATAATGGACGAACAACAGCTGTTATCGGTAAGTACGTATTCCAAAATCATAATTATTAAAACTTAATACTCATTCAAGACTTTAATTGGCTATTGTACATTGAAATTCCAGGTGGCGGAATTGTTATATAATAGAGTTTACAAAATAACGGTTTTTTCAATTTTTAAAATATTTTAGTTAGTAAGTATATTTTAAAGACGATTCACATTATTTTAAATCATAGATATGCATTAAACCATACAAAAAACTCAATATTGCAATAGGGTAGATATTATTATTAATAATAAAACATGCTCATATGTTGGCAGAGAGTTGAATCTAGAAGAAAATATTTTCAATGTTCAAGATGTTTCAGAAGCTACTTACGTAAATAAAATGAAAAACAAATAGTTGGTAATTATGTAAAGAAAGGGGGATAACTATTTCAGATAGTCTGATACAGATATTGTATTAAACAGATCAAAAAATATTGAATCGAGTATCTCTAGTTCTAGTTTTTGTAGTAGCAGTCATAGCCATCAATATAGTATTGCAGGTTTAGAAAGTTTCAACATTAATACTAACAATTCTTGTGAACAATTAGAGACTGTTTAAGACTTTAAAAACAGAAATTTTTGTTGGAAAGCTCATTTTCATTTGAAAATACACTGAATGCTCCAGTCAACAAACAGAATAAAATTATTTATTATTGTAGAAACACTGCTATTGGATACTCAAATATAAACTCATTTAACTTGATAATGTGTTCATATCTCTTCTTCATAAGTAGATTTTTTGTATACAGTGTATTATTAATGCTTAGTTTTCATTAAGATACAATTCCACGATGTTAATATACAATATGTTCCAGGATGAAAATAACAGGATGAGAATAGTATATTATTTTATACAGGAAAGAAGTATGAATTTTCATGGCATATCTGAATTTACCTGCGAAACGGAGTGAGGCATGTAATAGAAGGTAAATCATGAAAAGTTACTTCTCGAAATAAAATATGTTGTTATTTCTTTGAAGAGCACCGCATGTACCTTGTGGAAAATGGGTCCCAGTCAATTGGCTGAAAATCGAGTTTGATGTAGTTTATGATGATCGATCAAAGGTCTCCATGGGCACAATTCGATCTAAAGTAATTGTTTTATTACCTGCTGTTCAGAACACCTTTAAATGTTTCACAGATAATTATTTTGGAGTGTACGTTATGGAATGGTTGAGGTACTTGAAACAGCGACTCTTACGTAAGAAAAAGTAATCGTAAGTAAACGATAGAATTTTCTTTAATCAGATTGGATTTCTGTTGATTTAACGTAATGTTTCATAAAATCTTTATGGTGTGAAATTTTTATTAGTTTTAATATCATTGAAAAACTATTCTAATAAATTTTCTGTAAACTAGCTGTAATGTATGTGTATCCGTTAAACTTTATTAATTCAGTTTCAAAGTATGTTGCATTATGACAACTACAGAATATACCCTTTTTTGTTCTTTGCTTTCACTGAATGCGTTAAATAGTTTCCACTTCGCACACTTGTTATGTAATATGCTTACACAATTTTATTTTTTTTTAGGTTGGATTCCTGGACAAGATATTTTTTTTTAATTTTGTACCTGTTTTTTCAAATTTACTGTACTGTTCATCAAAAGTGAATGAACGTTTTAAATCCTTAATTGCTTTTTTTGCTATTTTATTTTAAATGTACAGGGTGAACAACTAAGAACGACTGTAGGTCACATCTCAGAAAAGAATCATGGTACAACTTTCAAAAAAAATACCTTTAGGTAAGTGATACTGAAAAATTGCTGGAAAATATTTTGCAGTCTCTAAAATATCCGCTAGGGGTGGAATGAACACTCGAAAACATAATACTTCAAAAAAACATATTAAAGGTGTCCTAAAAATACAATTTTTGAAATCTTGATGAGATTATTAATAAATATAATTAAGGAGATTTTTTGCCATTATTCTTCAAATAATGGGTGGGGAAGGTTCAAACTTATGAACAAATGTATAACTTTTTCGTTTTATAACCGATATTAATGATTTTAGCTGCATCTAAAACAGTTTTTTTTGTTTAATAAGATGGATAACAAAATAAGATAATTTTGTATTCACTCGGAAATTTCAAATGTAAATTGAAGCATTTTTTTAATTTTTCACTTATAATGTAAATCCCTTTTCATCAGAATTTAAAAAATGTCTCATTACATTTGAAATTACCGAGAAAATGGGAAAAATGTCGACTTTTTCACATAGCGTTGACAAAATTGTTCAATTTTGTTATTTTTGTTAAGCACATATCTTATTAAAGAGTAAAAACTCTCAAATGATGCCAAAAACATTGATACCGATTTAAAAACATAAAAGTGTTACATTTGTTTTTAGGTTGAACCTTCCCCCACCCCTTATTTGAAGAATAAGGACGAAAAGTCCCTGTCTACATTTTTTCATAATCTCATCAATATATCAAAAATTGTATTTCAAGGATACCTTCAGTATGTCTTTTTTGGAGATAATCACAGTATTATGTTTTTAAGTGTTCATTCCACCCCATAGCAGATATTTTAGGAACTCAAAAATATTTTCCAGCGATTTTTGAGGGTCATTTTCCTGAAGGTATTTTTTCAAAGTTGTACCATGATTATTTTTTGAAATATGGCAGACAGCTGGCGTTCTTAGTTGTTCACCCTGTATTTGCTGATTAGGCGCAGAAACATCTATAGGATGTCATCTAGAATGTTTGATTTATGTTATTTAGAGGTTTAAGTAATGTCCATACAACATCAAAGATAATACACTGTATTGTTTTTGATATGTCTCATTTAGATCATTGATAAGTTGTTATTTTTTAGACATTGCATTAACATTGTCGAGAAGTTAAAAGGCGTTTCAGAATGTAACAGAATTGTTGTTTTTAGTTCGTTATAAAGACTTCCTTTTGAGGAAGTTCTAGTAACATCACAGCAATCTAAAAAGGCAGCGCTTTAACATTGCTGAGAAGTTAAGTTGAAACATCACAAAAGTTAACAGCCACAAGCTGGGCATAAGCGGTTGTATAGATGTGCATGTGATGAAAACAAGAGGAAAAAAAGGGAGAACATCATCACAATGTGATGTTGAATTAACATAACTGTAATATTTATTTACATAGTGGGCTTCGTAACTCAGGCCAAGAATACACAAGTGTAACAACGAAAAAAGTTATTGGAGCTAGAAAGATCAAGCCTCCTTGTGGAGAACAATGTAGATAGACTTCGCTGTTAGAATAAATTCAGTGCACAAGAGAGAAGTATCATGTTTACCAACTACTGAGGAATGCGTGATCTACATAAACAGCGGGAATTTTTACTACGACACATGACTGAGATTAAGCCTAATTACCGTTACCCAAAAGAAAATTCCCGCAAATTGAATCATGCGTTTTATTTTGAAAAAGATGGAAACCGAATAAGAGTTTGTAAATCATTTTTTTTTTATCCACTTTGGATATAACTCGACGATGCATATCCACCTGTATACATGAGGTTTAGGATTGCTTCCGCCAAAAAGACTTACGGGGATCGCACTAGCATAGAAAATCTGTGGATGGTTATGTGGAGGAAGACATACGTGCTCACATCAATTCGATTCCAAGGATCGAGAGCCACTATTTCAGAGCTCAGACCTTACGAGAGTATATTGAAGGAGGTAAGACTATAGCGGTAATTCATAGAGGTTATATATAAATGTACAGAAGAAAACAAAAGATATTCAACCTTGTCTATGTTTTCAAATATTTTCAATAGAGAATTTCATCTCCCATTTCATATTCCCAAGAAAGATCAATGCGACTTTTGCGTTGCATATCAAAATTTGGATGAAGCAAATCAAGATATGAGATCCGAGCAGATGAAATAACATGTTGAAGAAAAAGACCGAACAAGAAATGAAAAAAAGAAGATGAAGAGAACTCAAACGATTTTTCAATAACTACAGTATATGATTTAGAAGCTTCACTACCAACACCAAAGGGTGAAGTATCAGTATTTTATTATAAATCGAATCTCCAGTGCCTTAACCTGACGATTTATGAGTTAAAGAGTCACGAAGCGATCAGCAACGTATGGCTTGAAAGAGATGACAAAAGGAGGTCTAATGAGATAGCAACCTGTCTCTTGAATTTTATCAAAAGAAAAGCGACGGCCAAGGAACATGATATTGAACTTATATTTTACACAGATAATTGTGGAGGACAACAAAAAAAAACAAATTCCCATTTGTCATGTATATGTATGCTGTCCATAAATTCAAAAATATCAAAAGCATTACCCACAAATTTCTTATTAAAGGACATACCGAGAATGAAGGGGACTCTGTTCATTCAAAAATAGAGAAGGAAATCACAAGGGCTTTAAAATCAGGACCAATATACATACCAGCTCAGTATTTTCAGCTAATGAGAACTGCAGAGAAAACTTCGGCGTATTATCAGGTCAAGTTTAGCTGAGAAGTTCGGCAACAATTTCAATGTCAATATTAATAGGGAAAAATTTTTGTTTCCAAACATTGAAGTGTTTAAAGTTCTTTAAAACTTTAAAAAAGTTGACGTATTCATGGATACCAAAGTGGAAACGAAAAAACTACAAGAAGACCAAAGGAACTTACGTAAGAAAACAAGAAAAGTGAAACAAAGTGCCATCTTACAAATGAAGATAAAATAAAATTATGAGTAGATGTGAATTAGGAAAGTTGTATCCTAGCCCAAGTGGTATAACTAAGAAGAAAAAGAACGATCTCAAGTCGCTTGTCAAGGGAAATTTCATACCAACATGTTACCACGAGTTCTACAGAAACGTACAGGTTTCAGATGAATACATAACTGTTTATTGCATTTTTATGATGGAAACTTTAGGTGTTTTCCTTACAAATAATAAATAAATCAAATAAATTTAATTTTTCCACGAATGTTGTGTATATTTTATATATATTTTACAGATAATGGTTTTTACCTATTTCTTTAAGACATCTGTAACTAACATTGCTGATCGTTGCCCATCAAAGACAACTTTAATTACCATTCTATGGTTTCAAAGTCGCCGAAGTAGTGTGACAACTTACAATGGTTGATAAGGGTTATCAGAGTTATCATCCAATAGTGAGACAACTCCATTTTTTTATTATTTTGACATTTTTTGTGACATACATAATGAAAGATAATATATTGCAGTTTCATGTATTGAACTACCAGAATGGAACCTTATCATTCATAACCAAATCCGAATCCAAGAACCTAATGAGAAACCGTAATTTAGTTGTCAAAATACTTGAAACTTTAAACACTGTTTTCCAGGAAGATCATTTTATGAGTTGTTCCTCTAATTGATTGGTAGTACGATTTGCTTGAAAGAGGATGGAAAAATTTGTATACATCAAAATAGGATCTTAACAAACTCAGTATCATTCTAGCAATACGTAACGGAAACAGCAAAAATGAACTATATTGACTTAGTAAAGTTACCTAAAGATATTGCTCGAATTGCTTTCCATTTTTTTCGATGCAGGTATTTCATCTCTGCGTAGTAGAAAAGACAGCAGTTCCCATTTCAACCCTGGGCATACTATCAATTGCGTTTTACATTCGATGAATAAGATCTGCTCTATTTGCATCTCTTGTCTGAAATACTAAATCTTTAATTCGACCCCATACATAAGAATCTAATACAATAAGGTCGGGAGACCGTTGTAGTTCTATCCACCTAGACTCATATTGTTGGTTTAAAAAATGTATCACTTCATTTGTAAAGTGGACTGAGTAGACGTCTTGTTATATCCACATATTTTGCCGTATTGCAGAAGGAACATATTCTAATAATATAGGCAATTCGTCTCTTACGAATCTTAAGTAACGCTCACCATTCAAATGACAATCAAAAACAAAAGGGTCTGTAATTTTACCATCTAAAATTCCACATCATACGTCAACTGACCAGCGACCCTAGTTAAAATCTTGTTGCATCCAGTGTGTATTTTGGTCAGACCAATAGTGTGTATTATGTGTATTCACATATCCAGTACTGGAAAATGTTGCTTCACCAGGCCACATTATATTTGATTAAAAATTTCGATTTTCATTCAGCATATCCTTAAGTAAATTACAATGATCCAGTCTTTTAGCGTAATATGTAGCTTTTAATCCTTAATGGATAGATACACGATACGGATGAAACCGATTTGTTTTAAAATAGAGTGATCACAATACCTAGAAATCCATGCAAGCTATTTTTCTTACAATAGCTTGTGGATATGTAGCAATGTATCCTGTATTGCTTCTACGCTGTCGTGTAGAATTTCATTTAAGATGAACAGATCAAGTCTGGTTTAGACGCTTATTCAAGTTTTGAAATGCTTATCTGCAAAAAATATGTCACTAGGGATATCTTAATGTATATTCCCTTGCTGCAATCGGAGCATTTTCAAAACATTCAAAATACATTTTAAACATTTCATATGCTTCGCCATTTGTTCAAGGCATTTCGTATTAGTAAATTACTAACCGTTACAGGTTCATAGATTCACTCTACAATAATTTCATATTTAAGTGGTCAACGATTTATGACATCTGGATGCCTACTACATTTTGTAAAATTTCAATTTACATAAGTATAAAACTCGATCTCCTAGTATACCTATTACTTTACCGCCCAACCTATCTATGCGAGAAAACTATAGGTTAACCACAAAAAAAGTTGGAAATTTGGAATAGATTTTTGAGTTATTTTTACGTTTTTCATAAAGAAATATACGAAACAACGTTTTTAAGAAAAATAAACGGTTTTAAAGATTAAAACTAACTTTTCCGCATCTATGAGATGTCCTGATTAACGTTCTATCATAAAATTGTCACTGTATACATTCCGGGGGATGTATCGTGTTAACAAACCGAAATTTCTCCAAAAGTAATCAAAAATGCAGTCTATCTGGATTTATATGACCCAATGTACTCGCTATAGTCAGCTGAAAATCAATAGGGTACATCTTTGAGACACCTTGAACAATATTCAATCATAAAATTGATCAATCGTATACTCTATGGAGGCTGTATCGTGTTAACAAACTGAGAATTCTCCTAAAATTACAAAAATTTGGTACTTCAAGTACCATAGCACCCGTTGTACTGGCTATATTGAGGTGAATATCAATAGGGTTCATGATTGGGACGCTCTGAATAGTATCCAATCATAAAATTGGTCACTTCTATATACTCTGTAGGCTGTATCGTGCTAACAAACTGAAACATCTCAAAAAATTACAAAAATATCGTACTTAAAGTACTGTAGCACTTGTTGTATTGGCTCAAGTGATCTGAAAATTAATAGGGTTTATCTGTGAGAAGTCCTTAATAATATTCAATCATGAAATTTGTGACTTGTGAAACTCCGGAGGTTGTATCGTGCTAATAAACTGAAACTTGTCAAAGAATTACAAAATGTCGTACTTCAAGTACCCATTGTACTGACTCTGGTGAGCTGAAAATCAATAGGGTTGATTTGTGACATGTCCTAAATAATATTCAATGATAAAATTGGTGACTCATTGCATTTCGGAGGCTGTATCGTGCTAACAAGACATGTAAGAAAAAGTGGCCGACGACAACGACGACATACACACAGGATTTTTACTTTTCCGCCCAACCTATCTATATGCGAGAAAAGTATTGGTTTACCCCAAAAAAAGTTGGAAATTTGAAATTTTTTTTGAGTTATTTTTACGTTTTCTATCAACTACAACACGAAAAAAAGGTTTTTAGAAAAAATATCCTGTGTGTATGTAGTCGTCGTCGCCGTCGTCGTTGTCGTCGGCAACTTTTCCTTACATGTCTTGTTAGCACGATACAGCCTCCGGAGTGCAAAAAGTCACCAATTTTATGATTGAATGTTGTTAAGGACATATCATTCCTTGAGAAATTTCAGTTTGTTAGCACGATAAAGCCTCCGGAGTTCAACAAGTCACCAATTTTATGATTGAATATTATTCAGGACATCTCACTGATGACTCCTATTGATATTTAGTTCACCAGAGCCAGTAAAACAGGTGCTATAGTACTTTAAGTACGATATTTTTGTCATTTTTGGGGAAATTTCAGTTTGTTAGGACGATACAGCCTCCGGAGTATATACAAGTGACCAATTTTATGATTGGATATAATTCAGAGCTTCTCAAAGATAAACCCTATTGATATTCAGCTCACTAACGGCTGTACAACGGGTGCTATGGTACTAGAAGTACCAAATTTCTGTCATTTTTGGAGAATTTTCAGTTTGTTAGCACGATGCAGCCTCCAGAGTGTACAAAAGTGACAAATTTTATGATTGAATATTGTTCAACGTGTCTTACAGATGTACCCTATGTATTTCAGTTGACGAGCGAGTACAGTCCTATAAATCCAGATATACTAAATTTTTGGTTATTTTTGAAAAAATTTCGGTTTGTTAGCACTAGACATCCCCCGAAGTGTATACTAGTAACAATTTTATGATAGAATATTGTTCAGGGCCACAGATGCGGAAAAGTTAGTTTTAATCTTTAAAACCGTTTTTTCGTGTTGCTGTTGATGGAAAACGTGAAAATAACTCAAAAAATTATTATTATCAATACTTTTCTCGCATATAGATAGGTTGGGCTGAAAAGTAAAATCATGTGTGTATGTCGTTGTTGTCGTCGGCCACTATTCGTTACATGTCTTGTTAGCATGATACAGCCTCCGGAGTGCAACAATTCACCAATTCCTTGATTGAATATTGTTTAAGACATCTCACAGATCAACCTCATTGATTTTCAGCTCACTAGAGCCAGTACAACGGGTGCTATGGTACTTGAAGTACGACATCTTTCAAATTTTTTGAGAAGTTTAAGTTTGTTAGCACGATACAGCCTCCAAAGTGCAACAAGTCACCAATTTCATGATTCAATATTATGCATATATTCTTACAGATAAACACTATTGATTTTCAGCTCACCAGAGCCCGTACAGCAGGTGCTATAATACTTTAAGTACAACATTCTTATAATTTTTGGAGAAATTTCAATTTCTTAGCACGATACAGCCTCCAGAGTATATACAAGTGACCAATTTTATGATTGGATATTAGTAAGGGCGTGTCAAAAATTATTCCTGTTCATATTCAGCTCACTGAAGCCAGTATAACGAAGGCTATGGTACTAGAAGTACCAAATTTTTGTCATTTTTGGAGTATTTTCAGTTTGTTAGCACGATACAGCCTCCAAAGTGTATACAAGTGACCCATTTTATAAATAAGTATTATTCAGGGAGTCTTATAGATTAACCTCATTGATTTTTAGATCACCAAAGCTAGTACAACGGGTCCTATGGTACCTGAAGTGTCACATTTTTGGTCCTTTTTGGAGAAATTTTGGGTTGTTAGCACGATGCAGCCTCCGGAGTGTATAAAAGTCACCAATTTTATAATTGGATATTTTTCAGGGTGTTTCACAGATGTACCCTATTGATTTTCAGCTGACTAGAGCGAGTACAGCGGGTCCTATAAATCCAGAAATACTACATTTTTGGTAATTTTAGGTGAAACTTCGGTTTGTTAGCACGATACATCCCCTGAAGTTCACAAAAGTGACAATTTTATAATATAATTTTGCTCAAGGCATCTCACAGATGCGGAAAAGTTAGTTTTAATCATTTAAGCCGTTCAATGTTTATCGTATCTTCGCTTAGAATATAGATGCGGTTTTTACCATATTTTTGGAATTCCTGCTTCAAAGTCTGCTAATTGGCCTACAATATAAACTGTTTGTATCAAATTTCTAGACAATGCCTCCGACAATAACATTTCTCTGCCTATCATATACTTCTCTTGCAAATCATACTTTTGTATTTGAAGCCTAATTCCTTGTAAACTGTATAAGAGAAGTGTTTTTAAATGAAACTCAAGGTCTCTATTTAATTCCACAATATATTGTGGAATTAACTAGAGACCTCGAGTTTCATTTAAAAACACTAATATGAGCATATTCCACGAAGTAAGGGTCGAGACAGTCAATTTGTATAAGAGAAGTCCACCTTTTTCTCATTATCCAGTCCATCTTGTTACAAGCTCGTTATATATCCTCCAAAGGTTAGGAATTAGGTTACTATACCAAGAACACCAGTATTATTTACAGTAAATTGTTTGTTAAATATACTAAAATCATTTCAAGAACCTTGTAAGAAACAAAACAAGATACAATCTTACCAGGTATATGGCTTCAACCAGAAGTATCTATAACTTACTAAAACTAAAATCCCACTACCAAACATAAAAATAAAATTATTTTCTAACTGAAATAAATGCAAATTCTCAAACTAAAATACATATAAAATTCAATGTTTATTTTGATAGCAAGTTACAATTAATCATGTATCTATCAATTGTCAATATTGTCACTATCAAACTTCAAAAATCAGTATTTTACAAATGTCCCTAAATCCCATAAACATAAGTGACTGCTAAACCAATATTCGAAATCAGTTTGATCAACAATTCTAAAAATGTAATAGATTTAGGTGGAAATTTTCGGTTTACAAAAAATTACCTTTCTTTTTTTGCTATCCATGTGTATGGAGTGATAAGATTACCGTATTTTACGGATTTTTTAAGAATTTTCCCAAGTAAATTCAAGGAGTATTTGGTGATAGAAACACTTTTAAGTGCCCTTAAGGGGATAATAACTTAATTGCTTGCGGAAATTCAACTAAAACTTGAAATTCAATCCACCTTGAGGTCACCCGACACCGAAGGTATGTACCCAAAGTAATACAATATCTGCACCTAGACATAAAATTAAGCATTTTAACTTGGCTTATACTCTATAAACCAAAGATTCAAACAATTCTAACATTCATATCAAACATCTGATCTTGCAAATATAATCCGTTTAGCTTCTCAACAATATATTCAATAAAATCAGATCCTGAAGTAACACTTGATCATCCCATTAGAGTAAAGAAATTTCAAGAACGATTCAACCTATTAAATAATTCTACAAAGCAAAAGTCATACTTTTCAGCAGATTTCAATAAGTTAACTTTATTAATTTGTGAACAATCTTTAGACTATTGTATGTAATTCAGGTCAATTAGGTATTAGAATGTCCTTAGTATGCCATCAAAATGTTGGTGTCAGAGTTTCACGATGAAATCATAATGTATAATTAGATATTTAAAATTTATCTAGATAAAAGTTTATAAATCAATAGAAGATATCTTGAGACATTGATTAATTGACTTACTTATTTGAGTTGAAAATATATATTTTTGTTATTACCTAAATCATGTCAGCGACGAATAATACCGAATTATTCTTTTTAGACCTCTTTCTCATACCGGTCATAATTAGAACTTCCGTTCTTATTTATTTCTGGAAGTACCTTAGACCCAAGATTCAAAGATACTGGCATACCTCAGGGGCTCGCTTTGGATTGTCGGAAAACGACTTTTCCATCTTCATAGAAGTTCCGGAAGATACAGTAATAGCTTGCAGCAGTGCTGAAGGAATCATCCACTGTGACTTAATAGCTAAGCCTTAGTTTTAAGTTGTGTTTGTCTTATTGTTTTTGTGTGTGAACTAAACCACACTTTCAACACATAGGTTAACAGACACATAGGGAGAAACAATCACAACATTTAAAATTAAACTCTGAACTCACAGTTTATATTAATTTTTTTTTACTTTGAAGAACTCTTTGGTATATAGGCTTCTTATTATAGGGACTTCGTACCTCACCCTGAAAACGATTATTCATTGTTGCATGGTAAACTGTGGTTGTAAAGGCAAAGTATACTCTGCGGTAGATATTCTGCATATAGAATAGTAATTGGGGCAATTCTGCCACGCCACTTTGTTATAGTCTTACACCTGCATACCTGTTCTTCATTCTATATAAAAAATACTGTTCTAAAAACTAAAAACAATTCGAATTTGCAACCTCATAGATCTATCACGACGCCTCTTCTTAGCGGTTTGATTAAACTGTACTGCCTGTTCCAGAACACGCTATTCAGCCACTAGTGGCCTAAAACAAAGTTAAGCGCTCTTTCTTGTATTGCGCGCGAGTGGTGCTAATAATTAATAATTACAAAGGGAGAAATTAAAATGTAACCAAACTATTACGGAGTTTCATTTGTAACCTTAAATAAGCGATCCGTACCCTTACCCTGAGAGAAAAATTTAGGCAATTAAAGTCACACCCTCTTACCTAACTTTACCTTACTTATTCTTTTTTTCGTATGTAACAATCTTTTGCACCACTTGCTTTTAGATATAGCCATCCATCGTTTAAACTTTTCTGCTACGTTCCTATCTATATTTAAAAGAGTAGGTTGCTGTAACATGTCCATGTTAACCTCAATTGTTATCACTTTTCATATTTAATTCTTTCAATCCTCCCTCTCTCCATACAAAGCAAATTCGGGTCGTTATATGGATGATCAATCACTCTTGATAATATGATCCTTTAACCCTTAATTAGGGGCGCCTCAAAAGTGTTCATAATTGGGCGCGCGGTGTATATTATACACCATACGTTTTGCGACTGTATGCATGCATCATATAAAAAGTAATATATTTTGTGCAAAAAAACAAAGCTTGGTATATTAAATACTGAAAACTATTAATTGACGGTTGAATTCTCAATATTGGTGAAACATTCATTACATTTTAACTGTTTTTGACTGTGTTCTTTACAAACAAACATTTCACAAGTTCACATCGCATTGTTGTCACTCGATTCTTTCGTCTACCACAGATGTAACACCTACTTCTTATTTTAGTATGTGGTTCTTCTGCACTATTTATTTCCGGTTCTATATCAACATGCTTATTATAATTATTTTAATGTCTGAACTTTGGCATTGAAGGCATAATTTGGCTAATTCCAGAGATATCAATAAGCTGGAAAAATATACATAAAGGCCATCTCTTCGTTCTTCAAGATGCTGAATAATTTTCACAAAGTTGATCTACTGTATCAACGCCACCCTTAGTCATATTATGATCATGTATTAGTTCAGGTTTTCCTGTTTCATCATTTATTAAACCACCACCATGCATTGTAAAAATAAGAAGTGCATATTCATTTCTCTTCGGCACATATGATGCTATCAATACATCATTTTGAAACCCAAATACTGAAGAACCAACTTCCCTGTTTTTATTTGGAAGGAAATCTGATGGAATTTTATTTTAATTTTTTCGTAGAGTGCTCATGAATGTGATTTTATTTTCAAGAAGCAACTTCGCTAATGGATAACTACTGTACCAATTATCGCACGTTGAATTTCTATTCTTTCCTCACACATGATTAACAAGCCTAGTTACAATTTTGGAAGGTTCATTATTCAAAACATATGTTTTCCGCAGTATGTTTCAATATTACTGGTATAAAATGGGTTTGCATCACAAAGGGCAAAAATTTTGATGCCGTACTTGGCAGGTTTATTTGGAATGAACTGTATAAAACTGTATCTGCCGCGAATGGAACCAACATTTCATCGATCGTCATGTATTCACTGACACAGTATTCCTTCTTACAGTTACTATTAAAATCTTCTAACAAAGACCTTATGGGTGCTAGCTTATCTACTTTGCGCCATACTGTTGATGGCAACTATCGAATAGTACAAGGAATTATAGGGAAAGCGGGAGAGTTTAGACCTACTCAAATAACATGATAATAAATAAAATAATACCTACTTAATGTACAAAAGTAAGAAGGATATAGAATGTGGCCTCATAAGATCAATATATCATAATATGCTGACGACGCTCTCCACATTGCTAACAATGAAGACAATCTGCAGAGACAACTCCATATTCTTAACAACAAGATTAAAAAGTACAACACTGTAATATTCGCGGAAGAAAATGAATGGTCATCAGTAAAGCACTTCGCAGGTGCAATCTGGAAGTGGAAGGAAAAATCATCGAACAAGTGATGACATTAAAATACCTGGGTTTTGACATTAGAAGCAATAAAAGACAGATGACAAAAGCAGTGAAGTTTATTCAGATTGTCAAAATCTCCCATTGAATATAATTTCCAATTTATTGTACTACTGTCAAAAAGTCCATTATTAGTTACATCTTGAAACCATTTTCTTATCTATCTATCATAAAAAAATGCAGTAACGGTGCGAGATTCAATTGAGAAAAACTCTCGGTAGTCAGATTTTTTCACAAGGAGCACAGCACAGTCTACAGCATTTCTTAGAACAATAAAAGGTTTTAATGATTAAAACTAACTTTTCCGCATCTGTGAGACGCCCTAAATAATATACTGTCATGTCACTTCTATACACTCCGGAGGCTGTATCGTGCAAAGAAACCGAAATTTCTCTAAAAGTGTGGAACTTTAGATACCATGGCACCCGTTGTACTAGCTGAAAATCAGTAAGCTTCATGTATAAGACACCCTGAACAATATCCAATCAGTAAATTGGTCACTTGTATATCGTGCTGACATACTTAAAATTCTCCTAGAATGACAAAAATTTGGTACTTTAAATACCATAGCACCCGTTCTACTGGTTCTAGTGAGCTGAAAATCTAGAGGGTTCATCTGTGAGACGCCTTGAACAATATCGAATCGTAAAATTGGCCACTCCGGAGGCTGTATCGTGTTAACAATCTGAAATGTGTCCAAAACTTACAAAAAATTTCGTACTTCAAGTACCCATGGACCCGTCGTACCTGCTCTGGTGAGATGATCTGAACAATATTCTGTCATGAAATTTGTGACTTGTTGAACTGCGGAGGCTGTATCGTTCTAACTAACAACCTGATATTTCTCCAAAAATGACAAAAATGTCGTAGTTCAAGTCCCCTAGCATCCGTTGTACTGTATCTGGTTAGCTGAGAATCAATAGGATTCATCTATGAGATGTCCTGAACATTAATCAATCATAAAATTGGTGGCTTGTTGTATTGTATTGTTGTATCCTGCTAACTAGACATTTTACGAAAAGTGGCCGACGACATACACACAGGATATTATTCCTAAGAACCGTTTTTTCGTCTTGTTCTTGATTGAAAACATAAAAATTACTTATTCTTTTTTCCAAAATTCTAACTTTTTTTGGGGTAAACCAATACTTTTCTTGCATATAATATGGGTTGGGCGGAAAAGTAAAAAGTGATTTCCAGTACAATTTTCAGTTTTCGCCGGCAATTTTGTAATCGTTGCTCTAGCGTCGATTTGCAAATCTCCTGCTCGGGCGTCCATTCGAAGATGCCGTGGGTAGTCAGGGGTAGAACATATAAGAGGGCTGAATGGTTAGATGTGTTTATATAATAGAGTAATACGTATACTATCTGTTAAACTAAAAGTTCAATGAAATATTTACAACTTAAAATTAATTTTTTATATAGTTATTATACAGTGCCCACCATAATGTTCGTTAGATAAGGGAGAATTTTTTAGTTGTAGTATATAGGAAAATTTAATATATGCGATCGATCTTGCATGGTCGATAACCTAAATTAACATTTTGATATCAGTCACGTAAACACTGTCAAGGCTGCAAATTAGAAAAATTCGATGTGAAAATGCGAAAAGTGGGGTTAGATGTCAAAATATTAAAAAAAGTTGTTTGGAAAAAGTGATTAAAATGATATTATAGGAATAAATACGAAATTCGAAGCAAAAACAACAAAAAATAAGAAATTTCGTATTTTTCCCCATTGCGTCTTCTGAAATAATATTGCGCCAATTTCAATGTTGAAAGAGTTCAAGCAACACCATATGTAATGTATAAACGTAAAACTAATCAAAATTATTCTTTGGAATTATTCCTAGAGATTTAAATTAGTTGAACATTCGTAACTTTTCTGTAGCAATACCGTATATGTTGTCAATTTGTGAAGTTTAAAATAATTTAGTACTGTTACCACAATTGGAAAGAACCGTTTTTATATTGTGAATGAATATTTCTTTAAATTATTAAAACTCGTAATAATAATAAAAATAATAATAATAGAAATAATAAATTGAATTTGTTGACCAACTTATTACTATTTTTTGAAACAATATTTAATAGATTACCCACTAACTTAATACTAATAAATAACTTATTATTTCAAAATTCTACATGTCCTCCATCTCGTTCCATACATTTCACCGTCCTGACATTCAGTCCTCCTTGTACATTTCGGAGCGTACCTTGGTTAATAGCATAAACGCAATCCCTTATGCATTGTTCTGAATGTGCGAGGCCTCTGAAGGCTCTCTCGATAAACCTTGTGTTTTAAATAGCCCCCTAATAAAAAGTCCAGAGGACTTAGCTCTAGGGACCTAGGGGGCCAATAATTTACTGAATAGTGACCTATCCAATGATCATCAATTTTGTTATCTAACCATCTTCCTTCCTCTCGAGTTGAATGAATTGATGCCCCCAAAAATTGTGTAAATTCATTTTCCAGAAAAGTTAAATAACGTCTGACATTAAGATTTTCTCTGAAGAAAAATGGACAAATAATTTGACAATTCCAAATTCCGCACGATACATTAACCTTGAATCTGTATTTGTATTTATTTGCTATAAAAAAATGGGGGTTTGTGTCTGCTCACCAACGACAGTGAAAGTAGATTCGTCGCGGAATAAAACATTTTCTGTGAAATTTGGAATATCTTCTATCATTCCTTGATACCAAGCGCAAAAATCAAACCGGGCGTCATAATCACTATCCTTCAGAACATGAATAAATTTAGGCGTGTACAGGTGATACTTATTGCTTTTAAAAATACGGCCAATTGAAGTTGAAGAAATATTAGCGTTTTGATAAACTTGCGCTATGGATACTTGAGGATTTTGTGCAACGGTCAAAAGCACTTCCTAACTATTTTCTTCATTAACCACAGTTTTTCCATGAGGCAATTCAAACTTGTTTTCTACTGAACCAGTTTCCTTAAACGTTTCCAATAATCTTGCTACAGTTGTAAAATGGACGTTTTTGGCAGGATGCCTCCGCAAATTAAAACCAACTCCATATTTTCCTCACGTGACAGTATAGAAGGCATTTTCAGTGAAAATATATTTGCGGAATGTGTGAATAGAAGTTAGTAAACTTAACGAAAACAGAAAATTACGGATCGAATGTCACAATGATGTTACACGAGTATTCACTTATGATTTCAAATCACGCTTTGTTCATTTGAAATTCTGTATTGCGGCAAAATAGCCAGAGAAAAATGGGTTCTAGAATGGTGAAATGTATGGATCTAGGAATCGGTATGAAATATATGCAGACATTTTAAAGATTGTAAATTATCTTGTATTAATATTAGCGCATTGGGTTTCTTGTCAATATTGTTTCAAAAAGAAATCATTGCGCTTATTAAATGATAATAATTTAATATTTATTATTATTGTTGGTAATGAATGTTTTGAAACTTTGATGGAATATTACATATTAGAGTTAATAAGGACTCTTTTCAATTGTAACTTCACAATTAAATTATTTGAAACCGCACAAAATGACAAGATACAAGGCATTGCTACAGAAAAGTTTCATGCGCTCAACGAATATTTTCATTTTATTCTCTAGGAATTACCTAAATTAATATTTCTAATTTGTTTTACCCTTACACATTAAACACTGCATTACCCTAACTACTTCAACAACGAAAACGGTGCAATAACATTTACGAAGAGGGCCATGGCGAAAAACACGAATTATTTTATTGTTGTTTTTTTTCGCTCCAAATTTCATACTTGGTCCTCAAATATAATTCTGATCACTTTTTTTTTCAATATTTTGTCATCTAACCCCACTTTTCGCATTTTCACATCAAATTTTCCAAATTTGCCTCTATGATAGTGGCCACGTGACTGATGTCAAAATCTATTTTCAGGTTATCGACCATACAGAATCGATCGCATTTAGGGGAAAGAAGGGTAAGACCGGGTAGTGGGGTGAGATCGGGTACCTTGACTGTGCTGCTACTACTAATGCCACCTGGAGCACAGAACGTGAAATACATTCCGTAAGTTGAGACGACTTAGCGGCAGTAGTATCAAGTCGATGCTGGAGAACGTACGTTGTCAGTTGAGGTAAGTTTGTTTTTGCATGTCGCTTCTCTAATGTTGCTTGCAATTTGAACGATCATTACTTATTGGCATTTATAGTTATGAGAACTTGCTTCAGTATCACCTATTATATGATAAATAAGGTTCAATATATGCATAAGAATGAAGGAATAATTTAAATATCAGAGTGGTTTTAGAACATTTTCTTAAATTCTGTACTTGGGGCAAGACCGGGTAGTCCGATTTTAATCCATTATTCTATTTTTACAGAGACCATATGCCTAGAACTTACGAGAGAAAGACAAATCGGCAATGTTCCGCAGTCTACTTTAGAAGATCGAGTAAAAAAGGCTAGAACAAATCAACTAACTTCTAGCCAAGCCGCTAGAAAAGGTAGCTTGGGACCTTGTACGACGATATTTTCTGAAGAGCAAGAAAAAGAATTACTAGAGCACATATTGCTGTTAGAGAGTAGATTGTTTGGTTTAACTTTGAGTGATGTCAGAAGATTAGCGTTTGATTTTGCAACTAAAAATAATTTGAAACACAAATTCTATGAAGAAACTAAGATGGCCGGAAAAGACAGGTTATATGGTTTTTTAAAGAGGCATAAGAACAATATTTCTCTTCGATTTCCAGAAAACACTTCAATAGCAAGGGCCATGGGATTCAATAAACAAGCTGTTTATGAATTTTTCGATCTGTTGGAGGGTTTGTATAAAAAACATAATTTTTCTCCTAGTGATATTTATAACGTCGATGAGACGGGAATAACCACAGTTCCCAACAAACCATCCAAAATCCTAGCTTCACGAGGAAAAAAACAGGTTGGAGCATTGGTATCAGCCGAACGAGGCGTTTTGGTTACTGCTGAAACTTGCCTGAATGCGGCCGGAAATTTTATGCCAACAATGTTTGTTTTTCCTCGAAAGAGAGAGAATCCCGCGCTGCTTGACGATGCACCACCGGGAAGTTTCGCCCAATATCACCCTTCTGGATGGATGCAAACAGACATTTTCGTGTATTGGTTTCGAAGATTTATTGAGTTTTCTAAACCAACGTCTGAAAAACCAGTCCTTCTGATTTTGGACGGTCATACTACCCACATAAAGAGTCTCGAACTTATTAATATGGCCAGAGAAAACAATGTTGTGTTGTTGTGCTTGCCACCACATTGTTCTCATCGACTCCAGCCGCTAGACGTGACCTTCATGGCTCCATTGAGCACCTATTATCAACAGGAGGTGCGCCAGTGGCTTGCAACACATCCTGGTAGAGCTGTTACAATTCAACAAGTAGCTAAACTGTATAGTGCAGCTCTCCTTAAGGCAGCAGGAATGCGGACGGAAGAAAATGGATTCAAGCAAACAGGAATATATCCTTTAAACCGAAATATTTTTCCTGATCACCTGTTTGCTCCCTCAACAACCACAGATAGACCTGTTTCGGTAGAGACAAATGCAGTTCAAGAAGGAGACCCACCCCCACAGGCAGAAGCAGATGTTGTTCTACAAGTGGACTCAGCAACAGAAGAAAAACCTGCACAAACAACGTGTGAAACGGTAGTTGAGATTAACGAACCAATACAAACCAATATTGACGAACCATTTCCAAATGAACCCTGCTGTTCTAAAAGTTTAGAACAACAAATTTTAACGGATGCAAAGCCAGCTGCATCAACAGCTTTTGATATATCACCCAAACATCTGATGCCACCACCTTCTGCTGAAAGAAAGAAAACAGAAAGAACAGATAAACGAAAAACGAAATGTGCAATATTAACTTCTTCACCATACAAAACAGAACTCGAATCTCAGTTAGAGAAAAAGAAAAAAGGAAATGAAAGAAAAATAACGTCACAGAAAAGAAAATTGGTTATTGATGACTCAAATAAACCAAATAAGCAGACAACATCGAAACCCAACAATCAAAAACACAAGCGTACCAAGGCTCAGAAAAAGGAAAAAGTTTCCTCAAAAATTCTTGTAACCTCTACCTCGATCTCGTCTGATGATTCTTCCGATGGGGAGGATAACAAGTCCGACGATCATTGTTTATACTGCAACGAATCTTTTTCTAACTTAAAACAAGGAGAAGGATGTATCCAATGTGGAAAGTGTTTTGACTGGGCTCACGAAGGCTGCAGTGGAGCGGGCGAAGAAGATACCTTCTTTCAATGTGATTTTTGTTCGTAAGATTAATATTTTTTGTTAAAATTAAAGTTTTCTGAATTAAAATAGAGTTTTTATAGTTTTCCATGAAGTTAATATGTGCACCCGATCTTACCCCACTAGTGGGGTAAGATCGGGTGATTTGACATTTTGAGAAAAACATATTTTTCTGGAAAAAGTAATGAATCTACGACTTTTCTGAAACATTATATTGTGCTACGATAAACAATACGTCAGGTCGTTCTATCAAGCAAGCTCTAGTTGAAGTAATTTGGCTTCAACATGCCGAAAAGTGTTAGCTACCCGGTCTTACCCTTCTTTCCCCTATTAAATTTTCCTATTTACTACAACTAGAAAATTTTCCCATATGTAGCGAACATTATGGTGGACACGATATACACAATTGTTGGTCCTTAATTCTGAGGCGTCTCCGGGGCGGTCGGGTTGTCTACGGATCTCACCTTATCATACGGCTTCCCGTAGCAAATAGTATAGATCGGTTGTACTTTGTCTTCTGTTTTTATGGCGAAGATTTATCGATGAATCAATATTATTATATAACCTTACTCAGTTCTGTCAAACTGTGACGTTCGTTTCACCCCCTCGTTCAAGTTATCTAAATTGTACGGGGTGTATTCGGAATCAGATCTCGGGTTCAACACACAGCGTGACCTCGGTGGGGTAGGAATTCGCTTCTGTCTGGGGTTCAACACGCTCCGGGATTGCAGCTAGACGGGAAGGCTTCTGTCCTGCGCTCAACACGCTCCAGGACTTGGCTCATGATGGTTAGCTTCCATTCTAGGCTCAACGCGCTCAAAAGCATCGGCCGAAAAACGGAGTTTGCTAGTGTCTAGCCTTGGGCACAACACACACCAAGGGGTCGACGACAAGCCGGTTGTTAATCACAATCCTAGGCTCAACACGTTCCAGGATATGGTGTATTAACTCGGTTATTCACCGCTGAAGCTTGCTTTCGTTGCCAGACGTAAGGATTGAGCTTGCAGGTGTATTGAAGTATATCTGTGTTGGTAGTATCGGTCGATCTGTTAGCGGAATGGCGAAAGTGCTGCCCTCTATGTACTGGGTGCCCAACTTCGTCTACTTTGATAATTTGGTTTGGGTAGTGTTCTGTATCCCAGTTCCACAATGTTTTGATTTTATTTCATATCGGGGGTGTTAACTTATATTTTTGACGACACTGTCGTTACATTTCCCCCCCCCCCCAGGTCGTAAAAAATAATTTTTGTGATTATCCTCGGATGTACGGGAGGACCTTTTGATCGTCTGACTTAGTACTGTATGTTAATACTCTCTCCATTCGCTAGCCGGTATCGTTATCTCCTTCTCTTGGTCTTTGGTCTGGCACGAGGTAAATTTTATGCGGTGTAATTTATGTGTGTTAATTTGTTTTAAACTTCTTGTTCTTCTATGGTTAGGCGGTCACTTCATTAAACAGGTCTCCTCAGGCGTATTTTCCTTTCTGTAATATCTGTTACTCCTAAAATGGCTTCGGCTTCTAAGTTCAGTATATAAAATAATGTTGTCCCATCGACTTGTTCAGCTATTGTACACGGAATGACAATGATTTTAGTAATTTTCATTTTATATCAATTTGCCAATAATACCAATATGTTTACTGAGCTAGTCTTACATACGGAATGTTTAATTTTGTTAAGGCCTTTTTCTCCAATATATGATTTTTGTGATCCTCTGTCGCTGGATGTGTTTAATCCCTGCTGTTTATGAGTATGTATTGTGTGGTCTTTTATCATCTGATATACTGTAACTGTTCGTAGCTGAGGACTTCATTATGGGCTCATCTTTCCTCTAGAAGAATCGGCTCTTCCTATAGTTTTGCGACTTCCGGCGCCGGATTGACGTTGGTCCTATGGTTCCGCAATGACTACAGAATAATATTTGTCTCCGATCTGATTCAATTATACTGTGTAGGTTTGCAGCAGTTAGAAAAGAGCGACGCTGTTCCACAATATGAAAAACGATTTAGCTGGTATAATTAACATACCCGATATGTTGCTACATACATATTGTACAAAACCGACATGCTATCAATGATTATTAGTTGCAGCCTTTTTGAAAATGCACATAAATTCAGTATAATAATAATTCCAGTCGAGCTGTTCAACAAATAGTAAAATTTATAACTGTCACTTTCGAAACGAAATTGCTGCTATAATTCAAACAAGTACATAGTCGGCGTTGACAATATAAACCATTTTGGGTAATTTGAAATAATAATAAGTGTAATTGCGTGTTCCATTTCGACATGAACTTATTTTTAAATATACAAGGGCGCAAATACAATATAAACAGAAAATTCATTGATACGATCAGCTACGAATAAAAAGATTAATGCGTTTTAAATATTCATTAGCTGGACTCTGCAATTAATAACGATCGTTGAATTTTCTTATTTAATTATCAATGAAATCAAAAGTTGTTTTGTTTATTGTGAATGTAGGCTTCTACTTTTGTGTTAAGACTACTGATACAAGCCAACAACAGGTTGTTTTCACAGGCAAGGTATAAATAGATAATGCAAAAATGTTACTTGAAATAAGCATGTCCAATTAGTCTCGTGCCATTGGGATTTATTTTTCATCTTTACTCTTTTTGATTCCTTTTGAATATTTTCAGAATTGTAGGTTCACCGCTAGAGGTCGCATTTGACGGTCAGAATTTTAAAATGCAAATTTTTTCAAAATTTACTCAATTAAGGAGCATAATAAATATTATAATTAGATTCTTCGACAAATTCTGCATATTTTTAATATGACAAGTTTACGCCTATCTCTTCAAATACGGAGTGGGGGAGAGTGGGAACCTTGCTACGAAAAAATGCCTGTAATTCCGGTTCTGTCTGACCGATTTCAATAAACTTTAGATTGTCTGAAAGAGTTTCTGTTGAAAAATCGAAAATTTGTAAATATGAAGCAATATGATTAATAACATAAATGCTAGAGGGCGCTGTTTTATTTTTTTTATATATTGTGTTTTCTCGTAACAATTGGAAACGAAAGCATAGAAATTAAAATAGGTCTTTAAAAAGTTGACTAAATTAGTAATAAAACAGTAAAAACCGCAAGACTATACCTCTTTTCTATCCTGAGATATCGTAAGAAACAGGTAAATGGCGGGAATTCATCTTCCGTCTAGAAGGCTGGTGAAGTAAGTTGTGTTACATTTTTTCAATTATATAAGAATGCTATATTTGTTTTCAAGCGATGTGTTTGTAAATGAGAAGCAACAATAAAAATCGATATTTGCCCAATAACAACAAATACAGTTTAAAATATGAATTACGATTTAGGTTGCATTGTATCAAACACCTAAACTCGGTTTAATGATAACTGATTTTTAGACGGATGTAATTGATTGAAAATAAATACATCAATCTGTCACAGTCTAAACATGAGTTATTATTAAACCTAGTTTCGGTGTTTGATACAACGCGCCTTTACTGATGACAACAAAATTTGTTAAGATGGCTATGAAAGATACAAAATAGATTTCCATTTGAAAACAAGCAAGCTATGATTTTGACGTATATGTCAAAAATTATTAATCGTGTTGCAGTTAATAGACTTTCTTTATCCTTTCGCAATAAAATGATTCTTACAAATGAAGAAGCATTTGATATGTTTATTTTGAATGTATGAGAAATGCAACCGTTGCTGCTCGAGTGTATACACTGCAGTACCCAAACAGACGGCATCACAACAGAAGAGTTTTTCTTCGACTCGCACACCGAGTGCGTACTACTGGAAATGTGAATCTTCCTGTGTACCAAAGGCAACGCAGAGGTAGAACAGAAGATAATGTCATTCATGTTGTAGCTTATGTCAATGTTAACCCTCATTCAAGCACCAGAGCCATAGCTAAATACGTAGGTATATGTCGAACCACGGTTCAAAATATTTTAGGATAACATGGGTGACTAATTATTTATTAATGCATGTCTTATTCGGTGTTAGAATGATTTAATATTTTTCGTTTGTCCAGTTGGTAACTACTTATATGTCTCTCACTCTTATCATACCGAAAATATCATTGAATCTAAGTTAACTTGTGAAAACATGACTAATGTATTTTCCGCCATTTTATGTCCAGTTTCAATAAAACACCACATTATTTAATGAGATTATCTTATGCTTTGTGAATATATTTTTAACTAACAACATGATCATTAAGTGAGGCAAACTTAAGTAAAAATGTACCAATAATAAAAATAATGAGAGGCCTGGCGAAAGAAATTCGTAATAACATTACAACTGTTAATGCATTTAAAGTCATTTTTCGTTTACTAACAACGGAGGCATTCAATGTGCCTTATGGATATGATTATACACCAAAGTTTGAATGCTCAAAATTTTGAAACCAGGTTGGACTTTTGTAACTGGCTCTCACATATGATACACGATGATCCTGAAATACTTTCACGAATTATGTGGACAGATGAGGCTACGTTACATAATAATGGTAGTGTAAATCGACATAATATGCACTACTGGTCTGATACGAATCCCCACTGGATGCAGGAGGTCCAACATCAGGGTCGTTGGCCTGTAAATGTTTGGTGCGGGATTCTAGGTGGAGAAATAATGGGGCATTTTTTTAATGAGACTGTTAATGGAGAAAGATATTTAGATTTTTCAAGCAACGAATTGCCACTTCTTTTAGAAGACATACCTTTAGCAATTTGTCGTGACATGATCTTGAAAGATTATAGGTGCCCGGCACATTATTCTAGATATGTTCGGAATTTCTTAGATCAAGCATACCCTGGAAGGTGGATAGGACGTGGAAGCTCATTTATTTGGCCACCGAGGTCTCCAGATCTAACTTGTTTAGATTTTTATTTGTGGGGGCAAGTAAAAGATCTCATTTATTCCGATAGACCCGCAACAAGAGCTGACATGGTTGAAAGGATACGACAGACAATACGGAGTATTTCAAGGGCAGAAATTGAAGCTGCTGTTTTCTCTACCGGTCAGCGATTGATTTCATGCATTGAAAATGATGGACAACATTTCGAACAAGTAGGGTGGCACTTATTACGTAGTTATTCATTGAAAGTTTCAATGGTTCGATTTATCACATTATTTTAAAATTCGTTCTCATTGTTAGTAGCGACAGCTTTACATTTAGGTAATCCAGTGGCAACCATAACATTAATATGATAACAGTTTAAATTACTGCAGACCAATGTAAGATCTTTCCATTCAGGCTAAATTTAATAATTTCTGTTGGAAGAACAATTCCCGCCATTTACCTGTTTCTTACGATATTTCAGGATAGGCAATGTTTGATTACTTATGTAGTCTACTTTTAAAAGACCCATTTCAATTTGTATGCTTCCATTTTAAATTGTTACCAAAAATCCTATATTTAAAAAATAAAACAGCGCTCTCTAGCATTTATGTTATTAATCATGTAACTACATATTTACAAGTTTTTCGATTGCTCAACAAAAGTTCTTCCAAACAACATCAAGTTTATTAGAATCAGTCAAGCAGAACCGGAATGACAGGCGATTTTTTGTAACAAGGTTCCCACTCTCCATCACCCCTTATTTGAAGAGATCGACTAAAACTTTTCATATTAAAAATATGCAGAATTCGTCGAGGAATCTGATTATAATATTTAATATGCTCCTTAATTGAGTAAATTTTAGAAAATTTTGCTATTTGAAATTTCAACTGTCAAATGCGCCCTCTAGCGGTGGACCTACAATTCTGAAAATAATTTCCAGGCATTTCTCGAGGGCAATTTTGTTATTAATTTTTTTTCCCGAACCTGTGCTATAATCCACTCCTGAGATATGGCCGTCGGCCTTTCTTAGTTGGCCACCTGGTACTAATAGTTGCTAATAATATACGACACAGAGTTTTAAAAACCAAAACTGACTAGGTCCACTTTTGGCCTGACCAGAGTGTGTGAAAAAGCTTTCCCTCATACAAGATAAGGGATAATTTGACGATTAGCTTTCGGATTTGAAGCCTGCCTGTATTTACCTGCTAATCTTTTATAATAGGGAAAACCGATGTTCTAGAAAAGAGATCATATACTAATAAAACTTGCAGTCAAACGAGTTAAAGTGAGCAAGTTACCAGAATTTTTTTCGAACGTTCCTAGGTTCAAGTGCAAGGAATATATAAATCAGCCGTAGGAAGTGTGCCGTGACAGAATATTTTCACACCGTGGATCTGTTGGTAAGAACTCCTCTCTTCAACGTATTGCAGGTTTTTTCTGAATTTTGATAATAAAACGTTACACAGGCTTTTCTACATTTTAGTGGAACAATTGTCCACGGAGTAGCTTTATACGGTATGTACCCATGAGTTTGTAACAATATATTCAGCTGAACGTTGATTCTAATGTAGATATTATAATTTTGATTTTTTTTCTGAGATTCGTTGTGCCAATTTTTATGGTTCGTATTTATTGAACTTCGCAAATGCGACACTCATTAGTATTTTTTATCTATAGTTTTTTTATAGGGAAATAGTTAAGAACTTTTAGCAAATTAATAGTGTCTCGATTCTCAAATTTTTGATCTTTGAAATCTCGCTATTTGGATAGTGTTTTTTTTATTTTTTGCATTTGACTGATAGTTAACCCTTGACTGGTATCGTCACTTTTACATACGTATTTGGTATCGTCGGGTCAATTCTGACCCGATGCTTTTTTTTAATGATTGTTTTAAATTCAAAAATACCATTGCTAATCCATTACTAGCAATATAAACAATAAGTTCACAGACCCAAAAGTAATTAAAATGAAAACACTTTATTATAGGTAGAAAAATACAAATACAGTGTCTGAAAACGAGTGACGCAATACAATTTTGAAAATTTTAACATAAAGATGAAAATACAAGAAAACTAACATAATAGGCTCTTATATAACATATTTATTCTCTATATTCGATAAAAAAAACACAAATAATTTATCATACAAAAAAACGTGCAATAACGTTTGCATAGCCTAATATTCACATTTTGCATTTGTCGCATAACAATGTAGCTTTGCTATGTGCTTTACATACGTGCTTGTTACACTTATTACACGTTGTAGAATTTTTGCTGTCATTGTTTGATGGACACATGTAACATCTACGTCTTTTTTTTCCCCTAGTATCTGCATCCGGAACTCTGGGTTCAGAAGTTGATGGCTGATTTTGATTCGCTGTAGTATCGTCGCATTTTAGAATTGTTTGCATGACTGAACGAAGTTCCCTAGGAAGTCTTGTTTCCAATAAACGTCGTCTCATGCAAGGTTCAATTAGAGTTTGACCTAATTGAATAATAAAATTCCGTCGCTTCATAGAACTCTGAGTACCAGTCTGGAACAATATAAATGAATTTACAGACGCTATATTCATTACAGCATACCAAATAGCACACGGCCACCTTCTGGTTCTACGACCCGTATTGTAATTTGCACACTTCTGTCGGGTCGGGTCGGGTTTCCTTGATTCTGGATCTACTTTGTTGTCATGGTGCATAGATGATAATAAGAGAACGTATTTATTTTGTTTTGGTACATACGACACTAGAGTTGTATTGCTGGTGAACACGAACCTAGAAGTACCTGGCTCAGTTTTTTTATTTGAAACTACATATTGAGGTATTTCTCTTTTATTTTTACGCACAGTGCCGACATAAGTAAGTTGGTTCTTGCGCAATTCTTCAACCAATTCTATTGACGTGAACCAGTTGTCTGCCGTGATATTCCTGTTAGTATTTTTGACATTATCAATTAGCGATAAAACTGTTAGGGTTGGCACTGATAGTTTTCGTGGATTAGGCTGCAGATTTTGTGATTTGCCTGTATAGACGAAAGTATTGAGCAAGTAGTGAGTTTTTGCATCACAAAGGCATAATATCTTCAATCCGTACTTGTTAGGTTTACTTTTCATGTATACACGAGAAGAACATCGGCCCCTAAACCCTACAAGCATCTCATCTATTGTGAGGGATTCACCAGGACTATAGCAATTCTTACAATTCTGTATGAATGACTCAAAAATTTCACGTATGTGGCAAAATTTATCTGACATTCTCGCGTGTCTGGTGGAAACACTATCAAAACGCAATGCGATTAACAAAAACAGGAACCTCTTTAGGGACATAGTTGCTCTGAAAATGTCTCTGCCTGTGCCATCTGAACTAAATAAACCTTCGACGTCTTCATTGTTAGATTTGGAAACCGATGTCAAATAGAGTAATCCCAAAAATGCTTTCACCTCAACTAAATCGGTGTAATTCACAAATGTGGCTGTTTCTCCATATCTACTGGACATATCCGTAATTGTGCTAATCATTTCATTAGTTATAAGAAGAGACCAGTAACCAACAGGGTTCTTATCTTGCAAGTTTCTTGCCACTGCTTTTAGTCCGGGTAAATGCATAATAATATTATGGCTTCTGGTCCGACCGGGTGTGGGAGCTTGTTTTGACCATTTGTATCGGTTTTTTCCATAAACATAACCTGTAGATGGTGAAGGCAAAACCGAAGAGTTATCTAAATCCGCACTGCTTGTGGCACTGGCACCAAGAGCGAACTCACTTACAGGAACTGGTTCAGCTTCATCAGCCACATCGTCGTCTATAGCATATTCTTCATCTGAATCGTGATCACTATTTATAGTAACCGCGTCACTAATATCGCCATCTTCTTCGTCGTTCAAAAACACCTCACGTACTTCTTGTGCGGTATATCGCTCGCCGTCAATAACTATATAATCCATTATGCACTAAACTCAAAACACACACGTAACTGGTATCGTCGGGTCAAATCTGACCCGAATGCATATATAACGACACTTGCAAAGCTTGAATTGAACTGTCGCTTGAGGCGTTTAATTGTATGCCTATTTTATGAGAAGTCACGGAACCCCCACTCCGTAACTGCAATAGCGCCCAATCTGCGAAAAATTTAAAATGCGCCGGGTCAATTTTGACCCGACGATACCAGTTAAGGGTTAAACAAATTTAGTGGGACTTGCTGACCAATGTTGTTTAAACTGTTAATATCGATAATTGTTGCAACTTGTAGTTCGATTCGTGTTAACATTTGTAATGTAAATTTGATTATGGTTCGGACTTTGCCACTGGGCTTGAACGAGTAAAGTTCGAATAATATTAGTGCGTAGTTTTTCTCGAAGTTTATCAGGTAAACAATTGGCAATTACTCAAAGGTTTTGAACTAGTTGTAGATCTCTTTATCGTACACTCATCCTGCAAATTATAACGGGATTCGTGTTATTTTGATTTAATTTGTAAACAATAATAATAAATTTTTGTGTGATTATTGATAAGAAGACAAGCAAACAAGTTATTCTATACTCGCTGGTTCAGTTTTTCGATAGCCAACCAATTTAACACTATGGTGTATTTTGGTTTGGCTGACAAATGGAACACAAAATTTATACCATTAGCGTAACACAATAAGCTGCATTTGACTACAAGGGCAGCAACAATAACAACTTGCACATCGGAAATAAACACACAATGACCGAAAATAATTCTAACGTTCCTCAAATTTCCACTTCATATGTAGCTGACGCAAAATCTACTCCAAAACCAACGTTTCCCAAGAAAGAACAAGCCATACTTTCCCACCCGCTGCTAATTTGAAATTATTCGAATACGTTACAGCAGTTGGTGATATGATAGGCACAAGAAATATATACTTCTGATCAAGAATTTCCAATAACAGAATCTGCATGTATCTACACAAAATTGAACTAGTTGACCAATTGATTTGCAACCATTCGACAATTAGAGTTGGCGACCTGGAATTGAATGTAAGAAGATTAGTTACTCCCGCAAAACGCCTTGTTCCTTTAAATGTGTGCCCATCCATTTCTCACCAACTAATTGAAACACCATTAATATATCTTGAACGACAATTAGTATCACCAATATCTTTTCTGAAAGCTGGCATTCCCGGAGATGAATACAATCATATATTATCCTTCCGCAGACAAGTTTATAATCTACCATCTTCCGAAAATTTTGAGCTCTAGACTTCCTTATTAATTTCTTTTGAAAATAATGCTTATAGAATCTCTCTTTCAACCAATAAAATGGAAGCAAACCGGCCATATTGCAACCAACTGCCCCAATACCCAAATTGATCCACAGCCATCAGCATTAATCATGCAAGCGTCAAACACGATCAGTCTTAATATTCCATCTGATCTTCCACCATCAGCTTGCCAGAAATCAGATATACAGCTCCCCCAATCCACAAACAACACACCCATCACTTCAGACATAATTATTAAAGTTCCTCTGTCTACTACAGATCACCTAAATATACAGGTACCACCTAAACAAAAAGACACTTGCCAAGTTTCACAGACACAGAATCTGTTTCTCCAAGTACTATCAACAAAGCCCCCACTTTCGATATTCCTTCCATAGATATTCCAAAATCTGTCAAGAAAAAAGCTCAAAAAGAATCAACACTTGATAATAAGATACCTGAAAGTTCCAGGACAATAAACTCCGACATGTATAATAAATCTCCTGACTCATTCACACTGCCTTCTTCTCTTATATCTTATATGGCACCGATAATCTGCTATCATGGCTAATAAATTGTTTTCGAGGTGCCCAAAATAAGCTTTTGTGGAAATCCTCTGGAGAGAATTATCGATTTCCATAAAGGCTGCGCTCCATACTGACATAATGGTTTCTTGTTTATGTGAAACCACATTGGCGAGTAGACTTTCATTATAAAATTGTCAGTGAAACCAAGGTTTAGGAAGGTTCACTTGTTGACATATATAGACGCAATACTCTGTTAGCCATTGTCTTAATTTTCCTGGATTTTTTTGCTTACCTCGTCAGAACAAGTTCCGTTTCTGATAACACAGCTTATTTGGTACTGTTGATCTGTACTTAGATCTTTTTCATCAATTTCTGGTAATTCAGTTTCAATTGCTTGAAATTGTTTTATGTGTCTCCCGTCGCATGTTGTTAATAGACATCTAATAGGTCCTGAAAATAAATGCGGTTCCTTACTTTTTCCGTCCAAATCTTGAAGGAGATGTCGAAGAGGTAACTCGTTGGCATGAAGTTAACATATCAGCCACTGAACGGGTTTTCCAATCTGAACTTCCATTAACCGAATCACTCCACCTTTCCAGCCCGTGTTTACACACTTGCTTTCCGGCTCCTCTATAAGGGCTACATATTGTTCTTGTCTAATAATGCACCTTCCTTCGCTGAGTACCATAGTCTGATCTTTCCTTCCGTCAAAATAAAGTCCTTATAATTCACTTTGTGTGTCACAAGTTATTTGTATTACTTTTCTTTTTTTCTGGACTTCCTTACTAATCTTATCTAATCTTTATCAATTACATTAACTGGATTGTCTGAAGAAACTAAGCCAAAATCTTTAAGGGTAACAGTGGTAATTTTAGCTACTATTCTATGCGAGGCACCAGTTATATCTACCATTTTTGCATCATTGGATAAGGAAATTCGCGTTTGGGGTTTATTTTGTTTTTTTTCCGATTGATGCTGAATGTTTTTTCGGAGAGTAAGACCACTTAAAATCTTTATCTTTGGATACGTTGTCTTCTTCGCTGGAAGAGATGTCTTTTAAATAATCTCTCAAAGTTGAGTCATGCGAACTACAGATTTCTTGAAGACCAGAAGGGCGTGGTTCTGGAGATGGTTATCTTTGCCGTTCTTGTATTTTTTGAATACTTTTTGTAATAATTTCATCTGCACCGCCAATTTTCATCTTTCGAGGGTCCCACTGATCTTCAAGAAATGGTTGCTTTAGCTTAGGTACTTTTTCATTGTTTTCCTACTTGCATGACTCAAAATCAAGACATTTACATGAAGAAATATCAAAGTTGTTGTGCTTCTAATTTGAAGTTTTCCAGCTTTTCTTGAAGCGATACCATTTTTCTACTTTTTATTGGCTTTATCAAATTCCTATACTTTTTATGATACGCTGAGAACATAGCTAATATTCGTTTGTTTCCGACAGTAGGCAGAGAAGCATGTTGCCAAACTCGTTGAATTTTTTTCCCGAGAATATTCATAACTGACCACTTTGCTGGTTGCTTGCTAGAAGTATCTTTAACATCCGTCCGAACAGAAAATAACACCTCATTACATCTTCATAAGTTGGAAGTACAGTCATTCCAATATCCTGAGCGGTACCAAATATTGGATGTTGTTTCTTATCCCATGTTTTAACTTTTTCCTCCATTTTAATTGAGTACACTGAATATTGAACACTGGATATTGAACTAAACGTTTGACGCGCCTCTTTCACGCTACATAAAGTTTATGGCACAAAATATACAATCATTGTTTATTCAAGTAATCTACCGCTGTCACAAAATAAGAACAATTCACAATATATAGTTATACACCCACGTCCCTCGTTAATAACGTAAAACTAAATAAACACGCTACACACACTTGCTATTGTACCACATATAGATACGTCGGAGTCGTTTACGTGTCAACGCACACAACTACAACGCAACAGATCAGGACCGGACTTAGTGTGGAATTGCAAATGAAGCGTAACAAATGTTTTTAGGCTGGGCGCGGCTGAATATTAAAATTAAATTATGAGATTTTAATGGGGGTTTAGACCAATTATTTGAAAAGTTTTTTGAGCTATACCAGATCCAGAATATTATTTTCACAAAAATATAATTTCAAGGTCACTGGGGCGCGGTCAAATTTCATGTCATATCCTTCATTAAAATACAGGACATTTTTGAAAGTATTTTACAATTTTTTTTGCTATGCCAAATCCAACGTCAAAAAAAATGTTTTTGGGTCGTTTTCGGCCCGCCCTATTACCTATATAGTTTGCACAGTTGTTAAGTGAATTTTCGTTTCTCTAATATCGACAGTTTAATAATTTATGTTGTACATTTAGGTTTGAATTACACCAAGTTCTATATATCGGTGAATTTTCTAAATTAAATAGATAGGAGTGTGTTACTTTAGTGTGGCCTAGCCTTAGGCTATTGATTTTTATTTGATCCGCACATCTTTTGAAACTGCTTTTCCATGGTTTAACGCAGGGTTTGCTAGTTTTAAATATTGGCTGCGATCTGGCCCTAGCGTTGAACTTTTGTTCTGCTTATTTCGCTTTATAGTCATTGGCTATCACTTCGCGCAAAATTGCTGCTCTATTGTTATCTCCTACTACTTTGGCACATAGGTCCGCATTTTAATTTCCTGGGTTGTTGGTGTGCGATGGGACCCACATTATTTGGAAGTCTGTCTTGGGTTGGTGAAGGAGATGTAGCTGAATTTCAATAAAGATACTTAGTAGATGATTGGGAAAAAGTTGTTGAATGGCGGGGATGGAGCTTATATCTTATTATATTGATACCTTCTGGCGATGATTAGTGCTTGTTATATGGCAATAGGCCATCAGGTGTTTCGTTTGCGTCGGTGTACACCAGATAATATTCTTTAAAGCTTACTCTCATAAGGGTACGAAAGGATTGATTTTTTATAGAATGGTTTATTTCTCCTTTTCCAAAACATCTCATTTTTACGTTAATGGTAGGAATAGGGAAAGGACTACTGGTTTTTATATTAATTGGAAAGATATCTGGTAATGCAATTGCTAGGTTGATCGTATATCGGCGAATTCTTTCGTAGGATGGAATAGTTGTCTGTTTGTTTTTGAATACGTTTATAATGCGATCTGTTTTAATGTTGCGATTAACGGGATTATTCTTATTTGACAAAATTGATTTTGCATAGGTCATACCCTTTCGAATTCTTGAAAGTAGGCGGGGTGGTTCTTCAGAAAGACAGTGAAAGCTTTCTATCGGTGATGTTGGAAATCCACCATTGGCGATTCTCAGTGCAGAGTTATGCAATACGTCAAGTTGTTTAAAATATGTTCTCTCACTTGATGCGTGAACAATGGAACTACAGTCAATCCTTGACCTTCTAAAATTTATCAGACAAGTAGAATCATTGCCTTGTTCATGACTGGTAATTGTTTTGATAGATCTAGACCAATTTGGCAGAATTTCTTGAGATAATTAATATTTTGTTCCCAGGTAAGTTTTGTTTTCAAAAGTTATGCCCAAAATTTTCATACTTCTTACAAATTCTAAATTTTGAACGTTTATGATAAGTACGGGTCTCCCTTGAATGTATTTTCTGGAAAAAAGAATACATTTTGTTTTAGTTTCCGAGAGTTTCAATCCGTTGGTGTTAAACAAGTTGCTTAGATTGTCAAGTGCGGTTTGTATATGCGTTTCAGTATTAGTCATAACTTTTCCTTTTGCGAATAGTACCAAATCAACGGCGTACAATCTTTGTTCGAGATTGGTAAATCTTGAATTATATTGTTTGGGATGCTTTTAAAAATATGTAAGATATTTGTATGTTACTACTTTTCGTCATTGTATATATTTAAAGCGTAAATTCATTTCAGTTGCTAGCGCTGTAAAAATGTGTTAAAGAATTGATATAGACCTTTTGTATTGTTATGAATTCAAAGGGTAGTTACACTTTATTCGCAGCTTTGTTAAATACCTTTAAAATATCACGTTTTGCAATAATAATTGTAAATAGTTTTGTTGGAGCATTGAAATAACGTATTTTGAAAGTCGTCAGAGACATATTGTCGCATTGTGTTTGAAATCCTATAGTTAAAATTAAGGAAAATGTCACGTTTCACACTATTATCTATTGTATTGTAAAAACCCTAAAGTAAGACTATAATTGTAACTTATTGTCCCTTTGTGCGTGAATTTTTATGGTCATGTTTGGAAGATTGTAAGAAACGTTTGAATAACCTTTCCGAGTAAAAAAATTACAACTTCTATTGGAGTAATGAACCCGACCAGTCAAATTATACTGGCCAGTAGGAAATGTTTATTTCCGTTTGGACAACCCAATACACGTAAAAACACGCACCTTGCAGATTTCTATTTAACACGTCTTACAACGTGAAGAAATCAGTTTTCGTACTCATCCAAGAGAAATCAACACTCAATAACGAAATCAGTTCAATACTCAAGTTAGTTCATAACTTCACTCAAAGTCAAACAGTCAGAGATACTAAGTCTACCACATCGTTACTTAGTTTCTATACAAGCCAAGTGAATATTCATCAAATCGAAACATACAGTGCCTTCCGATCTGAAACCACCGAAGTTCAACATTCATAACTTTGTACCATTCTTGCAAATTTTTACATAATAAATCATTAATTTCGACAATAATTTTATCAAATTAAAATTATTGATCTAGTTGAATGTGTACGCCAGTCGACGAAGTTCAGCTAGAAATATAATCAAATATATTGGTCCTTCGAGCCGCATACAATAAGTATTGTTTATAACATTGTAAAGTGCCAGTACCAAGAGAGCAGTTCTAATCGAAGTACAAGTATGGCAGTTCAATTGGCAGTCCAATTAGCAGTTCAATTAGCAGTCCAATTGGCAGTTCAATTAGCAGTCAAATTCGCAGTTCAATTAGTAGTTCAATTAGCAGTCCAATAAGCAGTTCAATTAGCAGCTGAAATCGTAGTTCCAAGGATCCATCACAGCAGCAGCCAGGATAATCAAGGTAAGTTGGTCAGTTAGCTATTTAAATGTGACAATTATTTATCCTGTTTTCGTATTAGTATCGTATAAACATTGTTGAAATTCCTTACCATACTAACGCATGAACTAAATTTGAGATGGCTGAATTTAAGAAATTAAGATGACAACGCGATTATATATTAACAACCATCACGACATTGAGAGCGCCAATGAATATTTTATTCAAGCGAGATTGAATAGGACAACCGAATCATTTAAAAAATTTGATTCACTTCAAGATAGGATAGAATAGTTAGATCAAGAGGAAATTGATCAACGTAGCTACTACGGAGAGAGCCTTATGTGGGAAATGTCGCGTGCTAAAAGGTTTCTCGATAAATTAGCAGCTATCCCAAGCAGTAGATACCGTGCAGTACAACCAGTAGATACCGTGCAAACGGCCCACAAAGCACGTTTGAACGCTGATAAAAAGACATCCACCGTTGTGAACGTACCAGTAATCTCTCACGTTATGTCATATGAATCGATCCAACGTGAGCAGATAAAGTTACCTGCTAACATCAAATTAGCAGAACCAGAGTTGCATCGACCTACACCGGTCGACATATCAGTAGGAGTAGGCACTACACTGCCTGTAGAACGAATCAAACTAGCAGAACCAGAGTTTCATCAAACTGAATCGGTTGACAACTTAGTAGGAACAGGCACAACACTGCCTGTAGAACAAATCATATTACTGGAAACAGAGGTTCATCGACCTGAACCGGTTGACATCTTAGTAGGAACAGGTACTACACTACCTGTAGAACCAATTAAATTGGTAGAAACAGGCACTACACTGTCTGTAGAGCAAATCAAAGTAGCAGAACCAGAGTTTCATCGACCTGCACCGGTCGACATATCAGTAACAATAGGTACGCAACTACCTGTAGAACAAGACATCCTAATAGGAACAAGCACTTCACTGCCTATAGAACGAGGCAAATTATTAGAAGCAGAGACTACTATGTTTGTGGAAAAAAGCAAATTAGCAGCTCATGATAATCAATAATCGAACAAACTTCACATATCCTCGGTTGTGGATAATACGTTGATATCAGATGGTTATTATTTATCTCATCGCGCAAACAGTAAGGAAACGAGTCCAACTACCAAATTAAGTATGGTATACGACGGTTCTTTAGAGACTTCTACAGGCGTACCGTCGAATGACGCCCTGTGTACTGGTCATAATAGTCAACCTGGTTTATCAACTACTTCTAGTTGAGTTCGCGAAAACAATATCGTGATTGCAGGTGATTTATAGCGAATGTTTCAACAATTTTCAGTTAGAAACGAATGCCGTAAATTTCAATGTTTCATTTGGAGAGATCAAATGAAAAACTTACGAATTTTGGAATTGAATATCGTCATATTCGATATTACATGTGCTTCGTATCTAGCAATTCAATGTTTACATCAATTGAGTAAAGATAAATGCGAAATATATACCGTGCGAAACGACACGAATATGTATATACTGGAACCTATTCAGATTATTGTTTCCAAACGGATAACACTATTCGTAGTTTTCAAACTATTCGAACCGTTAGGATTATTGGCTTCCGTGATTGTACTCGGGAAAATAATCTTACAATTCTTGTGGAATTATAAGCTCGATTGGAACGAATCTTTACTTATTAAATTGTATATTGAATGGCAAACATATTCGCCAGCCATTTCCGTCAAATGATCTGTTATTACTTCAACGTACCGTAATTAGCGCCGATGTTAAAGGTGTTCAATTACATGGATTTTCCGATGCAACTGAAACGTCACCCGGCGCACGCGTTTACTTACGCACACTATATCTTTTAAGAAAAATTAAATTCTAATTATGATTTGTTAAATCTTGTGTTGTACCTATCGAGAAGATAACAATACTGAAATTAGAGCTCTTAGGGTCACACTTCTTGTTTACATTAATGGAAATTGTAAATACGGGCCTCCGAAAGGAAGTTCAAACTTTTTGTTGGTCCGATTATGAAATTGTATTACGTTGGCCTCAAGCTTTTCCTCTGCGATTGATAAATCCTTTTCGGGACAAAGAAGGGATAATGAGGGCAGGCGGCCGTTTGATTGTGTCTTATTTAACATTTGACGCTAAACACTTCGTTATCTTGTTTAAAATTAGACATGTGATCGTTTCAGTTATGATGTATTTTCAGAAAAAATATTTGCAAGCTGTAATTCAGCAAAATGTGGTTGTTGACGGACGTAGTCGAATGTATATACATATAAGACTGTGTTGTACCTGCTTCAAGGCTAAGTTTCCTCAACAACCACGTGTTGGGAAATTAGATGAAGCAACATTAAAATGATTTAAAAGGCATTTGTACCAAGTCGCCGGTCGCGACCAGTTATTTACGTATGGAAGATTTCATGTGTTAATTATCGAAAACGAAACTAATATTTCTTCTGACCCTACCGATCCTATCTCCCTTATTCCTGGTCATTTATTAATAGGTAATTTATTTACCAGCTTGCAAAGTCGTGATTACCCCCCGACTACCAGTAAACAAATGTCTCACGAGAAGCACATTCTTGAGGTTAAACCGCATTTCTGGACGCGGTGGAGAAAGGAATAACAGAACGAGTTGACTGTTCGCACTAAATGGGAAAACGCCAGTCCTGAAATCCACGAAGGGGCTGTGGTCTTACTACGAGAAGACAACATGCCACCCTCACATTGGTCTCTGGGAAGAATCATGAAGCGATATCCCGGTAGTGACGGTGTAGTACGTACTGTTTCAGTGAAAACCGCGAAATCTTCAGTTGTCCGAAATGTGAAGAAGGTAGCGTTACATCCGATTCTACCGGCTAATGCTGAAGTTGAACAATCATACACTTTATAATTGATCGTATTCTCTTAACGGGGGGAGTATGTTCAAGATTAGGAAATCTTGAATTATATTCTTTAGGATGCTTTTAAAAATATGTAAGATATTTGTATGTTACTTATTTTCGTCATTGTATATATTCAGAGCGTAAATTCATTTCAGTTGCCAGCGATGTGAAAATTGATAAGCCTTTTGTATTGTTATGAATTCAAATGGTAGTTACAATTTATTCGCAGCTTTTGTTAAGTACCTTTAAAATATCACGTTTTGCAATAATAATTGTAAATAGTTTTGTTGGAGCATTGAAATAACGTATTTGAAAGTCGTCAGAGACATATTGTCGCATTGTGTTTGAAATCCTATAGTTGAAAATTTAGGAAAATGTCACGTTTCACACTATTATCTATTGAATTATAAAATCCCTGAAGTAAGACTATAATTGTAACTGATTGTCATTGTGTGCATGCATTTTTATGGTCGATGTTCGGAAGCTTGTAAGAAACATTTGAATAACTTTTCTAAGTAAAAAGGTTACAATTGCTATTGGAGTATTCAAAAGAAATTGAAATATCTATTCGAGGCGTCCATTGTTGATTCTTGTCGATGAACTCGACGAGTCAAATGATACTGGCCAAGGGGAAATGCTTATTTCAGTTTGGTGAACCCAATCTACGTGCGAACACGCCCCTTGCAGATTTCTATTAAACACGTCTTACAACGTGAAGAAATCAGTATTTGTACTTATCGAAGAGAGTTCAACACTCAATAACGAAATCAGTTCAATACCCAAGTTAGTTCAAAACGAAATTAGTTCAATACTCAAGTTATTTCACAACGAAATCAGTTAAATACTCAAGTTAGTTCACAACTCAGCTCAACACTAAATCGAGTTCATCGAGTCGTCATTACATATCGAAGTAACTTCACTCAAAGTGGAGCAGTCAGAGATACTAAGTCTAACACATCGTTACTTAGTTTCTATACAAGTCAAGTGAATATTCATCAAATCGAAACATACAGTGCCTTCCGATCCGAAACCACCGAAGTTCAACATTCATAACTTTGTACCATTCTTGTAAATTTGTACATAATAAATCATTAATTTCGACAATAATTTTTTCAAATTAAAATTATTTATCTAGTTGAATGTGTACGCCAGTCGACGAAGTTCAGCTAGAAATATAATCAAATACATTGGTCCTTCGAGCCGCATACAATAAGTATTGTTTATAACATTGTAAAGTGCCAGTACCAAGAGAGCAGTTCTAATCGTAGTACAAGTATGGCAGTTCAATTGGCAGTCCAATTAGCAGTTCAATTAGCAGTCCAATGGGCAGTTCAATTAGCAGTCAAATTCGCAGTTCAATTAGTAGTTCAATTAGCAGTCCAATTAACAGTTCAACATTCATAACTTTGTACCATTCTAGTGAATTTGTACATAATAAATCATTAATTTCGACATTAATTTTATCAATTTAAGATAGTTTATCTAGTTGAATGTCTACGCCAGTCGACGAAGTTCAGCTAGAAATATAATCAAAAACAATCTTCTTTTGAACAACGGAGATCATTGGTCGAGGATATCGCAGATATCAATCAGTAATAAGGTGGTCCTTATTGTAGACCCCTGTGGAATTCCATTCTTCTGTAATTTTTTAACTGATAACCTTTTATCTATTTTTACTGGGAAATATCTGTCTGTATGGAAATTGTGCATGAAGTGTAGAATATTTCCTCTTAGGCCTCAACTGAAAAAAAATTGGTTCGTACTATTTATGAACATTGTTAGTAAACTGTTTTTTCGTTAAATATTTTTTGTCAACTCACTTAGTTGTTCGTTAGTAAGACACATAAACTATTCATTAATTTCGAATGTATTATTCACCCTGATTAATGAATGCGTTCATTGTAAACACGTCTTTTTTTCGTCAAATAACGAATTATTTCGTAAGGTTTCTTATACTGAATACGTTGATTTTTAAATTCCAATCTAACGAAGAATATACATTCAGACAACGAACAGTACGATAGTAAGTACATACGAATAAATATATTTCATTAGTTAACAATTTTATTTTATAATACGACGTATATCAAATATCTTCAGTTAGTTACAAAAATATAACGAGCTTTTTTTTGTATTGATGTATTGTACGTAGCTTTTCGAACCGCCTTCGTTATTTTTACATTTTAGCTACCAGATTCGTCGGAATAAAATATGTATATTCTTTTATGAATAATTGGGCGAGGAAAATTTTGTCGAAAAGGGTTAACTTTGGTGAGTATTTAAATTTGTTTTTTAAATTCTGATTTAGAGTAAGTAATGTTGATTACATGCTATATCTAATTAGAAGGAGTATTTTCTGTTTATGTTTAATATTATATTAAATATAGGTAACTGTGAGAAGCTTATGCTTCATTAGTAAAAACAAACATTTAATTCGTTAATAATTCTTACTGTACATTTTAGGAGAACTCATGATTTACCCACTAAGTCATTATTTCCATGTTGTGAACAGAATAATTGTGGACACACTTTTCAGTAAATTATTAGTTTGAAAACTTGTGAATAGAAAGCATATATTATGCATATCAGAGGGTTTACAGTTTGGGCCAAAAATTAGTAATCTGCTATTTTAGGAATATTATAGGACCCAAAAACGGGGGTATCTTTACAATAAATATTTCATAAAAAATTCGAGGCTATCACTCCGAAGACTACAAAAACCCCAAAAACCTCTCGTCCAAAACTTTTTTTCCGTTTTTTGGCTTTTGGAGATGGATCCCATTCAGCCTTGAATAAATAAGTAATATGACATAAAAAGAGAAGCAAAGGACATGTCGCAGCAAACATATTTTCTCATATCCAAGTCACACTTCATTCATTGCCCTATAGAACATAATTCTTAGAAAACGAAGAAGAAAGGATAATAGACATGGACACTCGTTTTACGTTAAGGTGCCCACCATAGCGACTTTATTTACAACAAACAATAAAGGCAGCGGTAAGGGGGTATATCATTGTTACAAAGGAAAGGCAATGGGTATACTACAACTAACCTCTGCCATTCTACATCTAAAATACAGTTGTACTGATTTCTTTATTTTTCTTTTGGTACGTTTGAGAAATTCCCATAATAGAGTGCGAACCATAGTATGTAGCCGACTGAGAAATAACAGAGAAACTTGACTTTGTGGGAAAGGAACATTTTATTTAGGCAGAGTTGCCATCAAATATTTTGTAGCTTGACTATTATGTTGACAGCTAAACATCCAATGATTAATATCATCATAACTTTTATTACAATCACACAATTTAGAGTCGCTCATTTCATTTTAAGTCTTGTGGATGGAAGAGTGGGGTGTATTTTGCAGTCCGAGTTATTGCTTCTGTTGCAGAATTGCGACCATTCTATTTCCCAATTGTGTCTCATACTCTCTTCTCTTGAGCAAATGACGTCACTCCATGGTAAACAAAAATCTTCCGATCCGGAAAGAATTGCGGCTTTCGCTAGTTGATCCACTTCTTCATTTCCAGAGATTTGAAAGTGGCCTTTGACCCACATAAACGTTACAGACTTATTTAGTTGTCTTAACCCTTCAACGGCGAGAATGATTTTTTTTTGATAAAACTTATAAAAAGTCAATATATTTATCAAAAATGGTTTATTATTAAAGAATTTACAATTTTTTGTTATAAAAAAATAAAAGTTTTTTCAAAAACAAATGTTACATATAAGTAACGCTAGCCGTTTATGGCATACAAAAAATACGAGGGCAACATTACTAGTTTTTGTGAAAAATTATGTTACATTGTTAACATAATCCCACATCACATTTACTGCACATGGTGCGGGTACTAGTAATGCATCCTTCTCCAGCACAACGACGTCTTTTATTATTTGGAATATCGGTTAGCAAGTGGTCCAGTCGATCATATCTTAGATTGTCCGAAACCCTGTTGAGTGTGGCACTTGATTTGGTAGTCCTTTGCTTCCCAGTTCCTTTTGGTGCAACAGCGAATTTTGCGAGATATGATTGAGCAATTTCTCTTCGAAATTCTAATTGCGTGAGAGGTGACAAATGCTTGCATCTTTTGGAAATGCACCACGCATTTGTTATGGCAGCATCCAGAAGCCAAGTGAAAATGGCCCACCACCACTTTTTCCGTCTGATAGAAATTCTATATCTCGATATTTGCTGATCCATCAAGTCTGTGCCACTCATGCAGCGATTGTACTCGAAAATTAGTCGAGGCTGCGGCACATGAACAATTTTCTTTTCAGCCTTACAGTAACGTTTTACAGGAATGGTTGGATTAATACCATGAATTGTAGACGCCACCGTCACCACGTTATTGTCCATCCATTTAACTGAAATTATTCCATCCTCTTTATCAATATGTGGAACCACATCTCCCCGTTTCTTGGTTTTAGCAATCTGACTCTTCTGCAACAATTGACAACTTTTTGGTATCCTATTTTCTCTCATCGTTCCAGTACCGTAGTAACCCTTTTGTTTTAGGTTGAAAAGTAAATTAAAATTAGTGAAAAGATTGTCAAAGTAAAATTTAATAGGTAGCGTCTTCATGTCTTCAGGAAACTCATCTATCATGTACATGAATGGAGCAGCACACTTTCCAAAATGGTCTTCATAAACAGTGTTTGCTTTTGGATTTTTTCCCTAGTACATATCGAAGTTTACCAAGTAACCGGAGGCAGAATTGAGGCACCACATTTTGTAACCGAATCTTATCGGCTTGCCTCGTATAAATTGTTTGCGCGAATACTTTCCAAAATATTTAATCATGGATTCGTCGTAGTCCAATTCGTGTTCTGGAATCCAATTTTTGATAAATTTTGATTTCAGCAAATCCACTAGCGGCCGTAACTTCCACATTTTGTCCTGAAGGTTAGGCTGCAAGTTATCAGCACAGTACAAATTTCTTATGATTTGGCGAAATCTGTCCCTTCTCATAGACTCACAGACCATGGAGTTTTTCATATCCAGTTTAGAATCCCAGTAGAAATCTCGCCCTAGCAACTCATTATAGCCTGTAACAATTAAAATCCCGATTGCACATTTCATTTCCTCTTTGGATATATTTGGATTTGGTTGGTTACAGAAAAGAGCATATTTATTGGACTCTTCGACAAGCAATTCAATTACTTCGTCATCTAAAAATTCCTCAAATATTTCCAAATAACTTTTGTTTTCATATTTGCTATAATCTGGTTTAGAAAATGATCTTGTTCTTTCCACAAAGTCCCCCTGGATCCATGTTATCTTTTCCAGTCCTGGGCGCAAAATAACATCGTTTTGATTAGTACCATTATTTGGACGCTCTAACATTTCTTCCGGTTCGTCTTCATCAACAGCAACTTTGCTTCGAAGCACTAACTCAGCTTTTGGTAATAATTGCCGCCCACTAAGATTATCCAGTAATCCGCCACCATCCTCCTCGCCGGAATCTTCGTTCGTCAGTATGTTTGCATCAGGAGGCTCAATATATATTTCATGCACATCAATATCATCATCGTATGCTATTTGAATTGCTTCTTTCAAAGTAAATCCACGTCTAAAAAGAAAACATCGATTTAAAAATTCACAATATTTTGTATACCATAGCCAGCTAGCGTTACCAAAAGGTAACACCCATTTTTACAGCCTTACGTAAAGAAATTGACGTTAGATTTTATAAAAAATATAACATGGCATGCAAGACTGACTATTTTACTAGTATAATTTATTAATAAATTAAATCATAACCTAAAATCAAAAGGTAGACAAAACTTACTCTAGTCGGAAGTCCATTTTTCACCGCCTTAAAAAATAAGGTTAAGTTTAGAACCTAATTTCTATAATTTGGTTGCACCAACTGGTAAACTCTCTTCACTATGTTGTTTCGTCGGCTTTCAACGACAAACTAACCACTATTCACGTCATTCACAATAACAATGATGCGGTGTTGTCATGTTTTGTAGTACTTCTTTAGCGTTACGTATAAGTAACGCTAGCCGTTTAAGGGTTAATTCAACTAATATGCGTAATATTTTGACGATTATACTATTGCGATATATACTTCTTGCAGAGTCTCTAATGGCTGTTAAAGCTGACTGGGAATCCGAAAGGATGACAAAGTTTTCATATCGGAGATTACTGTATAAAGCCCAATATAGTGCATAATGTATGGCAAATAGCTATGCAGTGAAGATTGAGCAATGACAGTTTAATTTATATTGTAGTGTCGTTTCCTCGTTGGATATGTATATAGCATATCCCACACCTAGAGAAGATTTGGACCCGACTGTGAATATTTTGCAGAGATTACCCAGCTATCCAAAGTATTCTTCCATAGTTGTGCAATAGCTACTTCGTAAAAAAGATATGTCATAAGGCGGAGAAAAAGTACTTTGTTCGTCTCTATTAATTGACAGTGGTGATGTATTGGGATATGCAGTAGCTAAGATTGGAGAATTTTTATTTAGCCACCATTTTTCTGTTAGGTTGCTGACTGATAATTGACCTATCTTCTGTAGAAGTACTTTTTGGTTATTGGATGTACATTTAAGAGTAAAATATTCTGCAAGAAATAAGCGCCTTAGATGTGAAGGAGGTTCACCACATTCAGCCAACAATGTGTTAGTAGGTGTGGATTTGAGACCACCTAAAACCAATTGTGAATCCTTGAATTGTATTCTAAAAAAAAGATATAGGTACAGATATATTTTATAATTCCATATGTGACTTATTTTTGTGTAAGATTATTTTTCTCCTTATTAACAATTTTTTATTCAGTTGCAGAAAGTTGCCTTCCGAGTTTAAATCTTGACAATTCAACTGCGAAACAATTCGGTAGTTACTGGAAAGCCTGTAGTGAATATAGGTTACTAGAGAGGTAAGTTGGCATTTAAAAATGGCCAACAGGATTTCAATTGGTACATTTTTAACACTTTATGTAGATATATCTGTTACTATTCCATAGATTGATATTGATTTCAATAAGGGCTTTGAGAGAGGAAGAATAGCATACTGGAAAATTGGAAGCCAAGTACTCCTAAAATTGTATCGTTCATAAAATCTAATAACGACATTAAAGGAAAAAGAATGAAGGGCCTCCCCACCAATTTTGAACGACAGTTATGCAGAAAGTGACTAAAAATAACCTACTTATTGAAGCATTTGATATTTTGATCTATATATGTTTCCACATAAACATTTTATCAGTGATTAAAGGGGGTCTATAAATTAAAATTTATATTGCATTTGAATTTTTTAGATGGTCGAAACGAAACAATAATGTTTTGTTTTCACCGGTACTGCTAACTTGCTGACAAAATGTATAAAATGGACAAATCTGGCAAAAAAAACTTGGTTATATTCACATCAAAAGATTCCCAGGAGTCCTTTATATTTTAAGGTAATGCTCAGGAAGTGGAGAACTATTTCTATTTTTTACAACGAAAAGAAGAAAGCATCCAACCCTTTGTAATCTGCATATTAGAAAGCCTTCCAGAATTAAAAGAAATGTATTTATATTTTGACAGAATAAAATACAAATTAATAAACTTATTGAAACCAGTGGTTATATGTTTAGAAACTGTTTCTGTTATCAATTTAAAATTCCATTTCAATGCAATATGTTTTGGAATTTCATTGAATCATACATCTTTAGAAGGGCTGATGAAGAAAAGTCCTATTTTGAAGTCTAAATTTTTAGATTAGTTTTCAAGTACATATTGATTTGTACACTCATTTGTACTCAGCGAAATGTACTTAATTAAAATGGGATAGTCAGCTAAAACAGGAAACCATATGTTTTATGAGAAACGATTCTCTTATCCATCAGCACCAGTGAACATGATGTAATATCTGGGGATCCAGGTCTTTATTGATGTGTTACATGATCCCGATATGCAGAGGGCGTTTTGTTGAGCCCATCCCAAAACATTAGCTGATACTTTGACAGCTGCTCTGGAATATGAAGCAGCAACGTAGGCTTCTGGTAATAACAAAGTTAGGACCATCCGAGAAAAATGCGACGAGGACGGGTTTTACCAGATCGCTTGATAAAAATATGATGGACAAGAAGCCGAGAAAGATCGGATGCTGGAACTGTGACGGGCTAGGACATGTACGCAGTTCGAGTAAGCGCCCCAGATTCCCTGCAAACCAAGAACCCCAGTCACAGGAGAAGTAGAACGAGTCGGCTAGGAGGGGACAGCACCGAACTATGATCGATCCAAAGATCATCTTATACTGATAGCTACTGTCGCAACTATAGTGTGTATGTAGATGGCAAAGTGAATGGCAAGATACATACTCTGCTGGTAGACACTGGAGCAACTAGAACCGTTATACCATACGAGATAATAAACTCCACAGGTGAGAGTGCTAACGTTCACAGGGAGATGCAAATCCAATTGGGAATTGGCGCAGAAAAGTTCACGCATACGGTAATCGTAGCTGACATTGAAGAAAACGTAACTCTGGAAATGGACGTAATTAATCTACATGGTTTCCAATTGGACTTTAGGAACAGAACAATTAAAGTAGGTTCCGAGGAGGTGTTAATTCATCCATATCAAGGCAGCATGGTGTTGGCAGTTGTACAGGAACATACTGTTCTACCTGCAGGAAGCGAAACCATGATAGTAGCGCGGCTACAGGGAATCATGGAGGAAGGTACACCGGTTATGATGGAGCTAAGGAACCACGACAAAGAGGTTGGCAAGGGACTACTAATTGGAAAAGGATTGATTACGTCGGCGAATGAGATCCCACTACGAGTGATAAAGGTGAACGATTACCCAATTATCATCAAGAAAGAAATCAGGATTGAATCCTGCGTACCAGTGATGTGTATAGTTCGCCAAACAACAGTAACTAACAATTCCAATGCCAGATTCGTAAAAATGTTATCAGTAGCTGGTCAATCCTTAAATCAAGATGAGAAAAGGAAAATGAAAGGATTTCTCTTGCAGTATCGAAACCTTTTTGTACCAAAAGAAGGTAAGACTGGTAGAAAATCAGCCGTCAAACACAAAATCGATACTGGTAATGCCAAGCAACGACAACCAAGAGCGGAGAGAGAGGAAGCTGTAACAATAATTCGAGAGATGGCAGAAGGAAAAGTAATAGAACCATCCACCAATCCATGGATGTCTCCAGTAGTGCTCGTCAAGAAAAAGGATGGGACTACGAGATTCTGCGTAGATTATCGCCAGATACACAACGTGACGAAGAAATACAGCTCCCCTCTGCGTCGAATCGACGAAACGCTAGACATTTTGACCGGCAGCAAACTGTTTTCCAACTTGGACCTGAAGTCTGGTTATTGGCAAGTAGAAATGGACTAAGAAAACAAATAGAAAACTGCTTTTACTACCGGATCTGGATCATGGCAATTCAACGTCATGCCCTTCGGGCTCTGTAATGCGCCCGCCACATTTGAAAGACTCTTGGACAATGTCTTAAGAGGGTTGTCTTGGTAGACATGCCTGGTCTATTTGGACGACATCGTTGTACTGGGGAAGACATTTGACGAACATTTGAAGAATTTGGAAGACGTATTGAAACGACTCCAAGCTGTCCAACTCATGATATACCCGAAGAAATGTCAGCTATTCCAAAACCGAGTCAACTATGTAGGTCATATAGTGAGCAATGAAGGAGTTGCAGTGGATCCAGAGAAAGTTGCTTTCTTTCAGCAATGGCCGCAATCAACAGGGTCTCCTTCCAGTCTATAACTTGGCCCTTCATCCAGCTCATAAGAAGGATCTTCATTCACTGTATGTCCAAAATATATAATTTCGTGATCAACAGGAAAAAAGAAAATGTTACTGTGTGCTTTCAAGTCCATATAAATTGTATTTAAAACAAGCAAAAAAAGGAAAAAGAAGGAAATAAAATGAGACCGACTTTGAAGATGCAAGCGAAGAAAGAGAAACAAGAAAAATAGAGTTTTTGTCCAAAAGAAAAAACACACACAGTACCAAACAAAGCAGAAGAGAAATATAGAAAAGGAGCTGTAACATCAACCACAATTTGCATATTTAGATGTGAGTGTCGTCTCTAATGCTGTGAATTGTCCAGTTCAAATGATTGTAAAGGATGGGTGAGGTACTCTGGATGCCACCGCTGGGCACACAAAGCTTTCGTGGGATGTGAGGAGGAGGACGACGGCTTCTTGTATGAGCAGTAAGAAGACAATCAACTAAACCAAGTTATTTAGGCTTATTTCATTTTTAATTTAACAAATAATATCATTTTTACACAATTTATATATTAGTTCGTCTAAAAATTATTTGAAATAAATTTATAATATTGATATGAATCTGTTTGATCTTTATTTAAACACGCGTGGCCACTTTGCCTTACCCATCTGGGCAAAGTGGTCATTTTGTAGAATATTAAAAAAAAATCTTTAATAAATATAAGGTGATACTTAGTACCATTCAGTTATACCATTAGATAAGTAACTGAATATGTAAAATATACACGTAATATTGATTTCAATAAATAACTTTGGAATAAAAAAAATTATATTTCCTTAGTAGTGGCCTCTTTGCCCGAGTCTCCCCTATCACCAGGATAGAACAAAAAAGCTTGATTTTTCAGTTAATATGACATTATCTAACAACTATTCATGTACATCCTTAACATGATGTATGAGCAGTAAGAAGACAATCAACTAAACCAAGTTATTTAGGCTTATTTCATTTTTGATTTAACAAATATTGTCATTTTTACACAATTTATATATTGGTTCGTCTAAAAATTATTTGAAATAAATTCATAATATTGATATAAATCTGTTTGATCTTTATTTAAACACGCGTGGCCACTTTGCCTTACCCAGCTGGGCAAAGTGGTCAATTTGTAGAATATTAAAAAAATATTTTTAATAAATATAAGGTGATACTTAGTACCATTCAGTTATACCATTAGATAGGTAACTGAATATGTAAAATATACACGTAATATTGATTTCAATAAATAACTTTGGAATAAAAAAAATAATTTTCCTTAGTAGTGGCCTCTTCGCCCGGGTCTCCCCTATCATCAGGATAGAACAAAAAAGCTCGATTTTTCAGTTAATATGACATTATCTAACAACTATTCATGTACATCCTTAACATGATGTATGAGCAGTAAGAAGACAATCAACTAAACCAAGTTATTTAGGCTTATTTCATTTTAATTTAACAAATATTGTAATCTTTACACAATTTATATATTAGTTCGTCTAAAAATTATTTGAAATAAATTCATAATATTGATATAAATCTGTTTGATCTTTATTTAAACACGCATGGCCACTTTGCCTTACCCATCTGGGCAGAGTGGTCATTTTGTAGAATATTAAAAAAATATCTTTAATAAATATAAGGTGATACTTAGTACCATTCAGTTATACCATTAGATAGGTAACTGAATATGTAAAATATACACGTAATATTGATTTCAATAAATAACTTTGGAATGAAAAAAATTATATTTCCTTAGTAGTGGCCTCTTTGCCCGAGTCTCCCCTATCATCAGGATAGAACAAAAAAGCTCGATTTTTCAGTTAATATGACATTATCTAACAACTATTCATGTACATCCTTAACATGATTTAGTACCGAAAAAATCCCCTCTTTTGGATTCAAAATAATAAAACATTCATGAAAATATTAATCGATTATAAAATTCTCGGTGTACTCACCTAAAACTAGCATACTTTTAGTTTCTATATCTTCGCTCTGAAGGGTCGACACGGAACACGTGTAGTCTCCGGAGAGATCAGGTCCGGCTTTCAAAATATGTAACGCCCTATGAATACTGTTGGCATCTACACTGGCAGCGTACTCAAGATTCAATCGATCTTTCAGTATTCCCAAGCCTTGTGGTCGTTTCTTTGTACCTGTAAAACCGCACGCTGTTGTTTTACTGGGACCTCTCTAACTGATTCATGCAACTTTGCTGCGCACGGAAGATGTTGCTAATATATTATGGATATGTTTGTTGGTCTGGATGAAATAGTTAAATCATGCGAGGTATGAGATGAACTTGGATAAGTTGTTCGATCATTCGTGAGAGGAGACTTTGGGTGAATGATAATGTTTGTAAAGGCAACTAACAGTAATCACAACGGTAATAATTACAATTAAATCGTTAAGTTTTTATATGCATATGAATATTCACTTGGTATCCAATATATTCATTGTATTTTCACTGTTTTTAGCATTTAACTGAAGTAATGTGGGACATGTTTTGGGAATTTATCTCTACTAGGATCCTTTTTACGTTCTACAATCAGAGCGATGGAATTATAGGAAGGGAAAAGTATATTGCGCACTTTTACAGAGTTCTCAAGTAGCAGCTAATAATAAATAGGTTGGAAAATCATATGAGCAAGCTAGCAATTAGTTATCAGAATCACGAAATGCTCAAAATTTAATGCGAGAAACCAATCTATCATCTAAGAATAGGATTCAAGACTGGAGATGTTAGTAAATCATCTTTATCTAGATTCATCACCTCTATATTTGAAAGTTTGGTTATGACATGAAGTATACCAGTTTTTGCCCTATTCCATCTTAATTAATACTAAAAATGGCTACGAAATATTTGGAAAAAAGCCAAATTTTATAATGTGGGTAGAAATTTCGCAGAATTATTAGTGCTATTTGAATAGTGAAGACTCGGATCAAAACTACAATGGAAGAGGAACGTACTGACTGAAATTAATGAAAAATATTGGAATTTTTTCAAGAAAAATTATTAATGTATTTAAACAATTATTATTGGATCAAATGTGAGATATGTTAGAGAACTATCCTGGCGTTAACTTCGAAAAACTTTTTTCTTTTGTCAAAATATTTTTTTCATTACGTAAAAATGATATAAACTCATTGTTGGAATATTTAGGAGAAATGAGATCCTTTTTATTCATATACAATCAGTAGTGGAAGCAAATCCTGGTAACCTAAGGACATACAATTAAGAACTACGAAAGGATTAATAGGGAGGCTGATACACATTGATTAAGGACACTATCAGAAAGGGGATTTGGTATTGTGATTTTTAAAATTCAATGTGAACTGAGATTTTTGTTAAGATCTACTTATACGTTCATAAAAATAAATCCTAATCATCACTAGATGAATTTTGAATCATTATGTTAGTAGTGTCTTCAACAAAGCTGTATCATATTTAATACTAAATTGAAAAATAAGAAGATATTTTCAACATTTCATGACCCACCTGGAATCCACTGGTACACTAAGGTCTTGTTGAAGAACCATTTCACTACTAAGTCCTGGTCATTGGCTTCTAACGAAAAATCACAGTCTAATATTACCGGACTACCATGTCTAGTAACTTCCGGCACTTCTAGTCGATTTATTCTAACACCGATGCCAAAATTCACCGAAACTGAAACAAAAGTACATACATATTAGACATTATTTTTTCAGCAGACGTCTGGAAAATGAAATGCTTAGTATGATTTATCAAATGATGTTTTGTCAGCAGTATACAGCCACCGGAGTATACACAAGTGACTAATTTTATGATTGGGTATTATTGTTCGGGGCATCTCACCGATGAACCCTATTGATTTTCAGCTCACCAGAGGCGGTACATTACTGGTTACATTTACTGTTTCAACCCTTACTTTATGGAATCTATGCATGTTATGTTATAAATAAAACTACTGTTCCATTCAGAACATACATTTTTGGTCAATTTTGGAGAAATTTCGGTTCGTTAGCACGATACAGCCTCCGGAGTGTATACAAGGGATCAATTTTATGATTGAATATTGTTCAGCACGTAAATAAAGGTCGAAGCGGTAAATTGCTGTGAACAAGACTAGTAACAATACGACGTTTCCTATTTTGAGGAAAATAGTGAAAAACAAAATTTGTCATGACATTAGTACCGCCAAAAAAGACGGCAGAAAATGGAAGAGAATGAAAAATTAGCTGATTATTTGAAGAAATATTTAAAATCGTCAGAAATAAGTGTTCTTCCTGAACTTGAAAATATCAACGATGCTCGACTAGCTGTTCCTCGGCCCCAAGTTTATCATTTATTTCAGACTGTAATAATACAAATAGTAGCCAGGAATATCATACTGTTAGGAAAGAGCACACTGGTATAGTCCCTAAATTCGACTCTGTGTAAGCCAGGTATGAAAGTTAAATAGGGATTTCTTATAATTGTTAACGATTGTGACTATCTTATCTAGACATTGTTTTTGTCACCAGTCTTATCTATAAAATGCCAGAAAGCCAATTGTTTTTGTGTGAGCCGCAATCTACAATTATCTAGTGAAAAAGGCACTAATATATAAGGAACTGACCAGGAAGAGTTAGTTTTAGTTGATAAAGTGATCTCGAGAAATAAACAAGAATACACCGAAATAGCGAACAGTAAAGTGTTGATATAAAATAATAATTAAGTTTGTGTGCATGTAAATTAAATTTGAGTGATTTGTTTAGTATATATAAATTAAGTGCTAGTGAGTAGTTTAGTGTTCAAAAAAGTTAGTAAGTAGCCATTCCATGTGTTCAAAATTTTTCCCACCCGTGGACCAATTATGTGAAACAGTTTGAAGCACCCGCTAGAGTGAATAATTGGTCCGATAAGGAGAAAGCAGTGAACCTAACTATAGCGCTTCGGGGAGATGCCTTAGATGTACTTCAGACGATACGTCTAGAAGAAATGGATAATTCCGAGCTGCTAAAGAAGAAGTTAGACATGCGATATGGTCACGAACATCTAGAACATCTATACCAATCCCAGCTGAAGAACCTAAGGCAGAAACATGACGAAGCAATTCAGGAATGAGTTACTTCAGAACAACGACAAGATTTGTTCACTTTCCCGGAAGATTATTCACTGGCATACAATATCCTCGCCGTCTCAAGAACGCACGAGGGTTGGCAACCGTCTTTCGAAAGAAGTTCGGGCAATTAGAAAAAACTTGAAGACCAGATTCCAGCCCCTGGCAAGACACTGAAACTGAAACATAATAAACGTCTTCTACGTGGTAATTAAAAATGAATTTCAAGATCGATCTACCTACCGCGATGTGTGGCAAGCACTTCAAAACCTACGAGACCATGTGTTGGAATCCAGCGTGAAGAAACTGGCTATGCCTAAGTTAGCGATTAACCAGTTGGATTGGCGAATCATCAGGACCATGGTAGAGATTATCTTTCAAGATACCGGTGTCCAGATATTAATTTGCAGCTCCAACCCCCGTTATCAGTATCCGATGAAAACGGTGCACTGCTATTTCCATAATATCGGAAAGTGTAGAAATGGGGCCAGTTGCCGTTTCAAACATCCAGTCTCGGCTACACAGAAGATCCAGGAGGAACTTCCATTTAAGGAGGGGGTAATGTTACGAAACATCACACTGGTATAGTCCCTAAATCCGACTCTGTCTAAGCCAGGTATGAAAGTTAAAAATATGGCAGATGCGTAGGTACTTCTTAAAATTGTTTACGATTGTGACTATCCTATCTAGAGATTGTTTTTGTGACCAGTCTTATCTAGAAAATGACAGAAAGCCAATTGTTTTTGTGTAAGCCGCAATGTAGAATTATGTAGTGAGAAAGGCACTAATATAAACGGGACCGACCAGGAAGAGTTAGTTTTAGTGGATAAACTGACGTGGAGAAATAAACAAGAATACACCGAAATAGCGAAGAGTAAAGTTTGGATAAATTATTTAATAAGTTTGTGTGCATATAAATTAAATTTTTCAGTGAGTAGTTTAGTGTTTAAATAAATTAGTAAGTAGCCATATACCGTGTGATAAAAATGTATCCCATCCGTTTACTGTTTAAATAAATAAGAAAAACATTACAATACTGAAACTCCAGCAGCGGCAAAATAACTATTTTCTACATCCACCGTAATATTTGATGACCCTGAAGAGTGGCCCGATATAATTGCATACGCAGATGCAATATTTTTTACGGAAATATAACCCCATCAAATGACAAACTGGATATATCCAGTAATCTCACAAGGCCGAAAGTTTTCTGCCAGGTGTTTTAATCTTAACGTCATAAATCATATATGATTTGAGAGGAAAAGTATATGAGAATGCAGAAAGCATGCGTGCAATACACACTGGATTAATTGCACTCAGTTTCCTACTAATAGGCAACCTGGAATTCGAGTCGAGGTTATTAGATACTACTTATAGGTAATCCCGAATACGAATCCAGGATATTAGGTAGACAACCCTACACAAGTTTGTGTCTAACTCGAGATTGGTCGCCCGAATAGTGTAAATTTGAGTATAATATGTTGGTAATTCTATGCGTAGTTAGGCGTTCTGGAACTCATTTCCAATAATTTTTCTTCTCAATTTTGGAAGGAGAAGGTAGTTCGACAAATTTTAATCCTGTATTAGTGCTTAGTTACATTTTGGAATTTTTGTAGCCGCATTTTGGAAGGGAGAAATTCAGGAACGACTTATTCGATTTCATATATGTTCGTTGATGTCGTTTGTGTATGATTTTGAGAGAAATCGATTCGAAGAAACGGATCTAGTAGGACTACTTATTAGGCCATTTTGGAAACCGGCCCTCTAAATATTACTTCACATTAATCCAATTTCTCGACGAATTTTCCGATATAGTTCATGCGCTCAAGACCAAAAATTGTTTCTAGTGTTGCTATTGAAACCTTTTTCATTATAGGGATCTTCACTGGGTAATTTCTTTACCAGGAGACAATTTTTTATGGTGCGACTTTCTCTTCCTGAGTGACAATTTGCCGGTTGTCGTTTTTATTGATGCGCTTCTTGTACTAGCTGAAGTCTCTTGTTAGGAGGCTCCATGTACAAGATGACGCCCTTTCTATTGGGTAGTAATATTTTTTTTTGGCTGAAGACGTTTGAGGAAAAAAATACTATGAACAGGTTTCATTTTTTTAATCAGAAAAAAACGTTATGAAGGTTTTACTTTTCACTGCATATATTAATTATTTTCGTTTTATGGAACATATATTTCATTTCAAAATTAGTTAAGTTATAGCGATTATATCAATTTTATTTATGTATACCCACCCATGTATAAAATTGAATTGAAAATTGGGTTAGTGGTGTTAAATTATATTTTGCATACAGGCGGTTGCCTGACTTAGCGCGCCTCTGTATGGGATAGTGTGAGTAGTGGCCTAAAGAATTGAGAATGAAATGTGCCCAGTGCCTTAAGAGACCACAGTGGATTCATACAGCTATTTTAAAATAAAAATTAAATTATTAATACTTAATTATTTCTCTTTATGGCGAATTATCATCTTTTTCTTGGAATATCAATGATTATAGGCAAAATATGAATTCACATTTGTACATTTTTAGTCAGTTCTACACCATCAACTGCTTTAACCTAACTTAACCTTCAATTGATCTCATTTTCCAGCTCTTCTTCTCTGTTGTTTCATTGTATACATTATTAGCGTTTGATAAAGTAGACCACGACATAATGTTAAAAAAACTTAGTAACTACTGATTGCCTCCTAATTTATTACGATTACTTAAAAGTTATGTACAAGATAGGTACTTTATTGTGAAACATCTAGGGAATACTTCTGGAAAATATCACGTTAATTCGGGAGTTCCTCACGGTTCTAACTTAGGACCATTACTGTTTGTTTTGTTTTTGAATGACTTGTCACAATGTGTTAGTTTTTCTGACTTTTTATTTTTTGCTGATGATTTTAAAACGTTTAGAAAAATTCAAACAGTTCGAGACTGCGTTTTATTACAGATAGATATAAATAATATTCATAAATGGAGTATTGATAACCAAATAAAGTTCAATAATAATAAATGTTCTGTTATGTCCGTGTCTCGTAAAAAAGAGTGTATTATTTTTGATTACCAAATTGAAAAACATACTTTATGTAGATTACAAGAAATTAAAGATTTGGGTGTAACATATGATAATAAACTAACATATGCTCCACATATTAGCAAATCTGTTGCTAGAGAAAATCGTATGTTAGGCTATATTTGGAGGAAAAACGTACTTTTTCTCAGATATTAATACAATATCTGTCTTGTATAACACTTTGGTTAGACTTAAGTTAGAATTTGTATCTCTCATTTGGGGCGAGCAAGCAAAAGTACATTTGGAAGCTGTTGAGAGAGTACAAAATAGATTCCTGAAATATCTTCATTTCAAGAAATACCGAAAATGGCCGGACTATGTAACAGTGAGATCAACAAGATTACGCATAGAATTTAATGTTATTTCTCCACAGTCTAGACGTAAGTTATTAGCAATAACCTTCTTGTATTAATTGGTAAACAGTATCACAAATTCTAGTGCTATACTCTTTTTAATACCCTTTAAAGTACCCCAAAATGTGACAAGATGCAAAATTCCTTTTGCAATACTGGAATCTTCCATCTCCTCCTCACCTCAGAATTCTCTGTTGAAACTAGCGAACAATGTATATGATTTGTCGGAAATAAATTTTTCAATCCCGTTGTCGCAATTTAGGCATGAAATATATAAATATTCAAAAATTACCGGAGTATGAGATATTCGGTTTGGTTCTGTCAGTTTTGTATTTTCTATTTCATATTTTGGATTCGGTATTTAGTATTAAATAGCTAATGTCTTTATAATTAGGTTGTAAAACCTGTTAGGACTTCAATAAATAAATAAATTTTTGTTTCCTTATTAATATAATTCACTTTTCGATAAGGTTATATTTCTGTCATACTCCTGAGTTCCTTTCACAATTCTTTCATGTTGTCCTTTCAGCCCACTGTAAAGCATGAGTTGTATCAGTGTAAGCCTTTACAATTTTGAGTGATTTGATGAACGTACATTTGATATATCCATCAACATATTGTTCATTTGTTATTACTAGAAATACTGTAAGTAATTGTCATAATTCTATAAATAATATTAACAAGTAATGTTTTTATGAGAATTGTTGTTGTATGTAATTGTCTATATAAATTCCATCCATATCCTGTTTTTTAGATGAAACTGCTTCTGAATAACTCCTCAATATAATGGAATAAATGTAAAAAGTTGACAATTGTTTCTAGAGTACTAAATATCATCGTCAGAATGACAGAAGCTACATTTCATGTAATGCCTACCTGATGTCAATAATTATTTTTGGCTGACCAAGAAGTGACCTACCTTGGTGATTGACTCAATATATATATATATATATATATATATATATATATATATATATATATATATATTATATATATATATATATATATACATATAATTATTATATGAATTGAAAAAATAAGATGTGATATTGAAAATATTAAAACATAGAAATTATTAGCCCTATGGGGTTATTATTAAGTTGAGTATAACTGTGTAATTATATACGCTAGCTGAGTATCTTTGGCGCGCAGCGCTCGCGCCGCCTACCTAATTTTTTTTTAAAATTCAGGGATTGTACGAGTAGGGACCTGTATGCAAACAAATGAAAAACATGACTTTTCTAATCGTTTTTTTCAACGAGTCGGGAGGGTTGTTTCTGATGAAAAATGGTTGTTACAATAAAAGTTGGGTTCCAATCAGTCGATACAAGCATTTTTCGGTCAAAAAGCCTATCGGAAGCAAAAAACTTTTAGAAAGCTTCCACGTAAGTGAGGTACATGAAAATATTAGGGAGAAGAATTCTCGCGAAATTATTGGTGAAGTTTTACGAGAAACACCTAGTGCTACGAGTACTAAAAATGCTGAGAATGTTTATAAAGTTAAAATACAGATTATTATATGGTGATCTTATGTTATATATTATGAAAATAGAAAAAAGTATAAGCAAACATTTGAATTCTTCAGTCTATTTCTTCGATTATTTTTCATCAGTGAGTTTTGTATTTTATTTGTAATATATTTATATTAATTACAATATTTTTATTTTAGTTAAAACAAACCAGAATTCCCAAATCTTATTTTCATTTTTCTCACTAAACACACACATATACGCTGAATTAAAGGAGTTCTATTCAAGGTTGGAATAATAATATGTAGAATCACTTAAGGATGAATTTTCGGACACAAAGATAACCTATAATTACTTGACACTCAAAAATTTAATTTTCATATTTATACTTGATAACATACTTTATCATTTTAATCTGTACAATTATTTTATAAGTATATATACAAATGCATGTTAACTTACTGTACACGACGAACAGCAATGATCCATTTCTTTCTTCGTTATTTTTCATATGGCCGAGAAGGAAATTTATAAAACTGCAGCTCCGGATTTGCACGCTCTGATTGTGAACACCCAACAATACAGCAATAACGATTCTCACGTCTACTATTTTTGATAAACAACTCACTATTTGGTCAATCCATTTTGCCCGTACAGCATACGGCGAGACAGCTGATACAATCCTGAAACCTAAATACTTCGCCACTAGGCGGCGCTCGCCGCGGTACTAAACTAGCGTATAGGAAACAAGTAAAACTATATCTGCTGATATTTACAATGATTACTTAAGAACACAGTTTAATAACTGAGAGCTCCCTAGATGCATCTGTTCCATGACGACTTCATATTCTGGGTCTCTTAAGTGTCTTCTAATTTCTAATCACTAGTATGAAGTACTTCTATTCTTGTGGTAGATGATAATGAATGTTTGGTGTCAAGTAGATGCTCTGCGTAATGGGGTTTCTCTGGTTGTCTTAATCTGTATGCTCGTAAGTGTTACTCGTGCCTAATTTCAAAATTTCTAAGAGATTGACTCAAACCGACAACATTACATTCTCGACATTCAAGTTTATACAGGGGGTCATACGAGTTCATAGATAGACTAAAAATAATGATGGTATTTCACATAAAATTTTTCTTTTTGCCCTATGAATTTGGGAATTAAAATGGGTTTTTATTTATAGTTATTATATGGCTTATTGGAAATTAGAAAAATTTTAACAGTTTGTAAACACCATAATTGCACCCATTTTGGCTTGATGAAGAAGTCTGATGTGTGGTCGTTCTTAACTAAACAACTCAGAAGTAGCGATCTCTATGGTCTTCTGAAAGCATTTGGTGTTCGACTATTTTAACTAGAGACTCCATCGCTGCAGGCTCCAATCTGATAAGAGATTGGTGGTCCTCCCGATCCAATTTTAATCTGAGACTAAACCTCTCTGCTGCTGGCTCAGCTACCTTGAAAAGGAATGCTGCGGAATTAACCATCTCGTCTTCTTTCAAGATTAGTAGTAGTGGATCCTCGCTATTGACGATTTTACAAGCCATCCCCAAACCCAAACGATAATGCATGCATTCCAAGCTTAGTAGGTCACGACCCCCTTTGTGCCGTGGGAGGTAAATACGGGAAACTGACGATCGGGGATGGATGCTGCGCTTAAGTGATACGTTTCAATTTCGTTGTTGTGCGAATTCAGTTACATAAACTTTTAAATATTATTCTTCATTCAATTTAACATCATTTTGACTTACAATGTATATTAGGAAATCCATTGTCATCTATTTGTGGAAATCATTTGTAACATCGTATAAACAATAAGCGGATGGGTCATAATTTATTGTGTACTAATGCAGGAATTCTTATCACCGTGAGTTATTATGTTTTCATTTGTGACAGATCTGATGTATAAGTCAGTTTCATTCATTACAAACTTGCGTTCGTTGAGACGATTCTGAGCTCGGACCAAATAATCGTTGTTGACAATTGATGTACGGTTTTTCGTTCACCGAATTATTTGGCAGAAAGAGTTATGATTCCTCCATGTAGTTGCTAACTCGAAATTGCATGAGGGAAGAGTTGGAAATTCCGCGAAAGATTGTCTGTTGTCGACAGTCAACACGTTGGAGTTAGTGGTGGGCGATTCAGGTGGTAAAGTTGGGTTTATTGTCTCAATTAGTTAATATTGAAAGTATGCGAGCAATTATTAATAACTTTCTTAATTAACTATACGTCAATGTGTTTATTTTGTTATTGTGAAGCACGGCCCCCTGGTGTTACTTCGAACGCACTACCCCTGATACACATCTTTGTAACGCGATTCTCTGTGAAGTGTCTGTTGATCTGTGGTGTATATTTGTTAGAGTGTCGCAACGCTATTGGTTAACCATTCAGTGCACGGGTGAAATTTTTATACATAAAGGAACGGCTCGGGTCTTACAGACCCAGAAGAAAAACTGTATATATTTTCAATTGAACATTTTTATTATGCAAAATAACATTACACATTATCTAAATAAACATTTTACTTCATATTTTTGACAGAAAAAAATGTTTCAATTTTTGAAAAGCTATATATATATATATATATATATATATATATATATATATATATATATATATATTGTTCCATAAATGTTAAATACCCTGTAGAAAATTAACGTTTCCAATTTCGTCAGCACACATATGACATACATATCTGGAATAATCTAAACAAATATTTTTTTTACAAATTTTGCATTGAAAACGTGTTTTGCGATCTTTACAAAAGCTACAACGACCTCTTTCATTACCCTCGACAGCTACCGGTTCAGGTACCTGGACACCGCTAATTTTTGCAACATGGTATCGTATTTCTCTCGTCAAATGCGAAGATGTAACTCTTTATTTCATATGCTCCATTACCAATTGAATTCCAAGCTATTTCAGGAGTATCGTTCTCTGTTTTCCTGATGGTGATGAAGGATCATTACTTCTTTTTATAATGAAAGCAATAATCGCAGACACGTTCAATAAATTGTAGAAAATGATCATCGGCCACCTCCTGGTGTTTCTGGCAACATTATATTTGGCACAAAGATCCACTACATCAACACCACATTTTGTCATATTATAGAAAGTGACTATTTCCGGTTTATCATCTTCACCAGTGCTTTCATCGATGGAGTGGTCATGGTGCATCGTAGACAGAAGAAAACCATGTTGGTTTTTTTTGGTTCATAGGAAACAACGGTGATATTTGTAATAAAACCTCCTTCAATAGCGCTGTCACCAGTGTAACAATAACACTATACTATACTGCTGATCTATACCTCCTTCACTTAACTGGTTATTAATGAAAGAAACGCTGTCACCACTCCAACAGTTGCTGTCAGCACTTGTAATACATTCTAGACCTTATTTTTCGGCATATTGATCCCGACCATTCGAGTCACCAATTTCTTTCTCCAATATGCGGCTGAGAGTGTAAGGCAAATCCAGTCCGATTTGAGCTGGGTACGCCTGGTCTTAAAACGGTTTGATACTCCTTTGCCAGGACAGGATTGCTCTCCCGGTTCTGTCTCACATCCAAGGTTGTTACGCTCTCTCGGGGAAATTTCGGGGTAGGAATGATAAATAAAATATGGTGGAACCACAACGTTGTATAAAAAAAATATGATAAAAATTTCTCTGAGTATATAAATATATGTAAATATAAGACAAAATCCCGATATTACCCAAATAAATAAAGTCCCTGGGTATAAGTCTACCTGTACATCTATCTATAAATTGTACATCCTAACCTACCCCTGTATAATATATAACTATTCCACAAAAACAAAGTTATGACAGAGCCCTCGATTTGCGTTAGAACAACTAAACTACCCCCTTATCGTTCTGGTATTTCCAAAGTGCATGAGAGGCGTATGGTTCCTTTTTTCCTAAATTTGCTATTCACCGGTGTCGAGACGATAAATAAAATATTATATGTGTTTACCTTTCAACCGAAATATTATTTCAGCTTACGTTGGTTTTTCACCGGTGTCGAGACGATAAATAAAATATTATATGTGTTTACCTTTCAACCGAAATATTATTTCAGCTTACGTTGGTTTTTTCGCCATTGACCTTGAGAAAATAATGAACTAGAAAGGAATTCTTACAGAATACTGCTGAGCTGAGGACAGTAAAATATTTATCGACACTGGCATTTCGAGTTGCGAAATTCCAAGTCGTGGAATCACCTACAATATTTATATGTTTTATTAATAAGTGAGCAATTTCGGATCACGTCTGAACTAAGAAATTTTTTTTCTATATTATACTAGTTATCCGAACAAGTTCGCTGAAACCTAAGGAAGAGGGAAAAACATACGCTCCGGCCTTTTTTTTATATACCACGTACAAATTAACCTCGCGTAAACTTCTATCTCCGTCCTACCTACGAGGTGGAAGCGAATTATGTGGCACAACAAAATAATAACTAATAATTAAAAAAAACCTAACTCTTGTCAGGTTGGCGAAACTCTACAAAATTTGATTATATCAGCACACACGGTAAATTATATATATTACAGAACGAGCTGTGCCCCCTAAATTTGTAAGCCTGGTAATGCAATATCAACTTTTTGTGTTTTGAAGCGTGCTAATTTTCGTTATAGAAACAATTGCTTCGACCCAGTAAAATGTTCTAATCTGTTCTACTCTGTTTTGACTTATTATTTTTCTAAACAAAATGTGGGTCGCATTCCAGTTTTTTTTTATTTTGATTTAAAATAAAATAATAAGTTTTACCGCGTGTTCTGAAATTTTCTACAATCAATTTATCTCTTTGTTATTCGCATTTATTACATATTTTTGGTAAACCCAAACATACTTGACTTCTCTGGTCTTGCAAAAGATATGAATTCTTTTGGTATTTGTCGCTTTATTTTTCCGCATAGTACTGACACCCGTCAACTTATGGATCACTTGTAAATTTTCAGCACATTCCACCGAAGTGAACCAATTGTCCATAGTAATGTTTTGGTTTGATTGCGCAATCGGTTGAACAATTCTTTCAACTACATCATAGGCTGCGTTGCTCACTCTGTACGGACCCTCTGGCTGCTTACCTGTATACATTTCTAGGTTCAGGTTGTAAAACGTTCGAGCATCGACTAATGAAAAAACTTTCAACCCTAATCGGGCAGGCTTGTTGGGAATGTACATCCTGAAGCTGCAGCGACCTCGGAAAGCTACCAACATTTCATCGATGGTCGCAAATTATATTTCGTCACTTCGAAAAATACTTTTTAAAAACAAAAAAAATTACTATTTAAGACAATTATTCTATGAAAGTTACAAACAATCTCTCTTTTATTACATCATTATTCATTTATATAAGTTTTTGAAGAAATACAACGTAAGCTAATATTATATACGAGTCAGCCAGTGTCGTATCTTAACTCCTCCGGCCAAAGAGAAAACTATGGGGTTTCTCCAGAGTTTGAGATGCCAGGAAAGTTTTTGAAATCCCTTTTTTCTTGTTTCTTCTCATTTTTCTTCTTAATCTTCTTCTGTTTTCTTTTGTAAATTTTGAAGGCTACTAGGATTATGCTTAAAAAGACAATAATATATAATAATATTGTGTAAAAACTAATCTTTTTGAAATGAACAGGAGCCAAGTCCAATCTTGCTAATTTCGATTTGTCTTCTTCGAGTATGTTCTGAATGTTACTTAATTCATCTAAATTCATTGAGTCTATTTGCAGTTTATTTAAATGAAAAGAGTCTGTTTTAAAGTCTTCGTTCGAAAATTGCAATTTAGGAAGTTCTACACTTTTATATTTTGGTATATCACTTGAAAAATTTTTTAATGTGAAATTGTTTATTGAGACTACGCACTGGTTATTTAATTCAATTATAATTATAAAACTACCGTTTAGTGGAATGTTATTCATGTTTTTACCACATTTTTGGATGGCCACTGTGTTAAATGGAGATATTACGATCCACTGGTTGTCTTCTATCTTCTGAATTTTTACATTATTGATAATCACTGGAATTTGTTTACATAATAAATCTCTTGACTGAGAGTACTTAAGTAGTTGTACTTCGCAAGGAGTGTGTTGAGTAATTGGTAACTTTTGGAGATCACGACACATGAAATCTTCTTGAGATATTTCTTTGCAGCTTTCTTCTGAGAAGGTGTAATGTTGATCGTTTGAAAGGATAAATTTGGATTGTGGTATAATCGTTTTAAAGGATTGTTTTGATGGTGTAGGTAAAGAATAGAGATGATAGTAATTATATTCTGAATTTTCGACAATTGGTATTTCTAGTATGAAAATTATATTGTTACCTTTACTATAGCTTTTGATTTCAATTATTTTCTCAAGCAATAAAATGTTTTTCAAAGACAAATTGATTGGAAATTCGTTATTTTTCTCTATGTTTTTACTGACTTCTAATATTTCAGAAAACAGATCGTTAGGATCAACTATTGAATTGTGAAAAGTATTAAGTTTGGCAAAACTGATTGCCGTTTCAATTTTTTCAAGTATATCATATGTTATTTGAAAACTTATAGAAAATTGTGAAACAAGTTGTTCAATTGCAAAATAGTGATAAGTTTCTACTTTATCTATATTCAAGTGTGTAACTATTTTTTGTAAATCATTGATACGTGAATTTAATATTAATTGGTTATGAGCTAATATTTTGGTATTATTTTCAAAGTTGTTGATAGACGATTGGAGTAAAGTTATTTGATCGTGAATAAGAGATTTCAACTTGTTTTGACTGTTAGATAAATATGTAATGGCTTCGTCATAACGCTTTGCATCATTTTGATCTAAATTTCTGGTTATAAATTTTATTGCAGATCCTAATCCGTCAAATAATGATCTCTTTGATTTTGTGTTCCAAAATGGATTTAACTGGTTCAATTGAAGAGTTATCTTTTGTTCAATTAACTTGATCAGGTGATGAGAATTTTGAAAATGTTTATTAAAATTATAAATTTCAGGTGATTTAAATAAAGAGTTATAGAGATTATTATATTGTTCCTTTAAAGCAAGTAATTCTTTGTTATTGTTTGTAATATCAAATATATGTATAAACGTCCAATAGTTTATTTTAATTTGTGCTGTTCCTAAATGAAGAGGAAAAAGACCGGGATTATCATTTAGGTTATGGTACTGGGGTGTGTCTGGTTCTGCGTTGGCGATCCAGAGGAAGAATCTGTAATAGGAGGTTTCCTTAATTCTTTAATATGAACTATTTGTTTGTCTATTATTTGTTTCTTATGTTTAAATGATTTTCTGGAAATTTCTATCTAATATTTTTGTTATATTATAAGGTCCTAAAAATCTTTTACTTTTTTTATTTCGATTTTTGGGGTTTCGTTTGAATACAGTTTGACCTATTTTAAATTGTATGTTTGTGTCACCTTGTATATTTGTTTTCTCTATAATTTTTTGTTTATTCTTATTCATATTTTCTCGAACATCTTCATGAATATGTTCTAATTTTTCTTTATAGTTATTAACGTAATCTGTATAAAATGAATGAGTCATAAAAATTTCGTTAGGGTTTCTAGAATGTGTATGTTCAAAGGTAAGTTCAGAAGGTGTGAAATTCGTGGCACTGTGTATTGAATTATTGTAGGCAATAATAGCATAGTCCATTAAGTCATTTTCATTGGGATAAACTTCTCTTAAAATTCTTAAATGTTCTATTAAGGTGGAATGTAATCTTTCAAATATTGAATTTGACTCGCGATGACCAGGAGTTGTGAAGTGAACTTTTATTTTATGTAATGCCAGGAGATTTTTGACTGTTTCATTGTTAAATTCTGTACCTTTATCGACTGTTATTGATTGGGGAATTCCAAAAGAAACAAAATATTTCATAAGTGCTTTGCTTATAACAACTGCAGATTTGCCTGGAATGAATATTGCTTGTGCAAATTTTGTGAATGCGTCAATTAATGTTAAATAACTTTTTCCGTCAAAAACGAAAACATCTATGTGAACAATTTGGAATGGTCTAGAAGCTGTTTCTGTCAACATGAGAGGAACATAAGGATTATGTCTTGAATATCTATTTTTTTGACAAATGGTACAATTATTAATGTAGTCTGTGACTGTATTTTTCATATTTTTCCAATAATAAAGTTTACGTAGTTGTTCTAAAGTTTAATGGATTCCTCGATGGTTATTTTTACCTTCATGGTAGTTTTTTAACAAAAGAATTTGTTCTTCCTGATCTTTTACAGTATTAAGTAATTTAGTACATTTAATTAATTTCGGTCCGTTCGCAGAAAATGTTTTAGATAAACATTATTAAAATCACGATATAAATTATCATTATGAAAGAACATATAAAATGTATTATTTAAATCCGTATATTCAGCTATACAACAGAAAATGAATTTTTTGTTATCTATCTCGGGAATTTTATTTTTCATTATTTTTTGATTTTCATATGTTGCATGAGAAACATCTGTTTTTGAATATATATTTGGATAAACAAGAATTTGATGTACTTTATTATTTATCATTTCGTCTAAAATGGGTATACCGTTACTGTTGTTATCTTTTGCTGAATGATTTGTTATATTGTCAGAGTCGTCTGAGTGAGGTTTTGTCCAGAACGGTTCAGGAGTGTTTAAATCATTACGATCATTATTTTCTTGTAGTGTTGGGGGTTGTATTTGTACGTCAGATATAATGTTAACTTTTGATTGATTAGTGTGACTTGTAGAAGGTTGTGGATCTATGGGAATATTTCCAGCAAACTGCTGTAAGAAATCTAGAATATCGTCTTGGGAATCTCCGGGGTTATTGATTATTGATTCTGTTTCTAATGCATTGATGGGAATTCGAGATAAGCAATCGGCATTGGAATTTAATTTTCTCTTTTTACAGAAGATTTTATAATCATATTCTTCCAACTTTAAACGCCATCGGACTAATTTGGAATTTGGTTCTTTAAGACTAAATAACCAAGAAAGAGGTTTGTGATCTGTGTAAATATGAAATTGTCTGCCGTATAAATAAGGCCTGAAATGTTTACATGCCCACACAATGACAAGCAATTCTTTTTCTATAACCGAATAGTTAATTTCAGATTGATTTAGAGTTCTAGAAGCATATGCTATGGGTTTGTCATTGGGTACGTCTCCTTGGGATAAAACTGCACCTATTGCATATTTACTAGCATCGGTTGTGAGAATGAGAGTTTTTGAAAAATCAGGATATTGCAAAATGGGGTCATTGGTTAATATCTCCTTACAAGTTTGGAATGAATTGAGAAATTCTTCGTTATGAATAATTTTTGAACTTTTTTTCAAACATTTGGTCATGGGTTTTGTTATTTTAGCAAAGTCTGCTATGAAACGTCGGTAGTAACCTAAGAGACCTAAGAAGCTTTTAATTTCTGTTTGACTTTTGGGGATTGGATAATTTTTAATGATTGAAATTTTGCCTGGGTTAGGCTTTACGTCATTGGGTGTGATTATATGTCCTAAATACATCATTGTTTTCTTAAAAAATTCAGATTTATCAAGTTGAACTTTTAGATTGTGTTGTCTAAGTCTTTCAAAAACAGATTTTAATTTTTCCAAGTGTTCCTTAAGGGATGTACTATATATTAAGATATCGTCTAAATAAACTATGCACGTTTCGTCAGTCAAACCACGCAATACATTGTCCATTACGTTTTGGAAAGTTGATGGACCATTTTTAAGTCCGAAACTCATACGTTTGAAATGAAAATGTCCCTGGGGAGTACTGAAAGCTGTCTTGTCAATGTCTTGAGGGTCTATTTCAATTTGGTGAAAACCACTTGCGAGATCAAGTGTTGTCAAGTAATTTGCTCTACCTAGTCTGTCTAGTATTTCGTGTATTCTAGGAATTGGGTATCGATTTTGAACTGTTTTCTCATTTAATTTTCTATAATCAATAACTAAACGCCATTTCTTTTTGCCTGATGCATCTGATTTCTTGGGAATAATCCAGATTGGCGAGAAAAATGCAGACGTAGATGGTTCAATAATACCTTCGTCTAACATTTTTGTAATTTGTCTATTAACTTCTTCCCTATGTATTTCGGGAAGCCTGTAAGATTTTGTATAAATAGGGCTATCATCAGCCAAAGTGATTTTATGTTTTATTTGATTGGTAAAACTTAATGGTATTCCGTCACAATAAAATATGTCTCTATAATTAAAACACAAATTTCTAATGGCTTGTTTTTCTTCTTTATTGCAGTGATCAAGTCTGAGATTTTTCAAGTTTTCTTTCAGTTTATTTTGTTGAATAGTTGTTAATTCTGAATCAGATTCACATTCCATGTTTTCAAGAAAATTTACTTCTAGTAAGTTGAAAATTTCAATTTCGAAAGGTTCTTTTATATCTAATTTTACTGGATTTTCGTTACTATTTATGATGGTTGTAATTGCAAAATTATTATGAATATTGACTAATGCATTAGGCATTTCTAAACCTTTTCCTAAGTTTTCGTATTCGAGTATACCTATGCCATTTGTTTCAGTTACAGGGATTTTAACAACTTGTTGGCAACGGCCAGGAATGATAATCGAATAAATATTTTTTTGTACCTTACTATCATTATTTACATTTGAATCAAAAATTAAAGGAATAATTGCTGTGGGCGCTTCAATTTGTTTTTGGTGAACATTTATATTTGCGTTTAATTGTTTTAATGAATCGATGCCAGTGATACCATCAAATTTGTCGCTAAATTTGAATAAATAAAATTTATGAGATTCATTTAAGTTAAAAGTTTTAAATAACGGAATATGAGCTATTTCATTATGATACGAAATTCCGTGTGCTGTTTGTATATCAAATGGCTCTTCAAAAATGCAGTGTTTATAAAATTTGTAACCTAAATCGGGATTTATCAGAGACTTAGAACTGCCGGTGTCGACTAGGAAGTTTGAATTTATTTCTTGAATTTTGATATAAGGTAAATTTGCTTTTAAAGCGTTTACTAATATTACGTCTGGTTGTGTGGATATGGGATGTGAGTAGAATTCTGAGTTGCATTTTGAGGATTGTTACATAAGAAAATATCCTGGTTGTCTGTTACATGTGTAGAGAGATAATTATTATAATCGTAAGAATATTGAGTTTCAAGTTCAGATAAATATGGGTCAATGTTTTCTAGAGATTCTGTTGGGAACTCATTTTGATATTCAAATAAATTTTCAGTTTGATTATTATTCAATTGTTGATTTTGATTTGGATCACTAATGGTCTGATTATAAAGTTCGTTAGAAATATATTTTTGTTGTTTAGGCTGGAATCTTGTATTGCCAGAAGATGTGTCCATGGGTTCTGGTTTATAGTTTTGGGAATTATTAGGTGAATTAAATTGTCTCGAATTATTTTCAGAAACTGGTTGATGATTTTGATTCTGGAATATTGTTTGACGATTTTGGTTTTGAAAAATGGGGTGATGATTTTGGTTTTGAAAAGTTGGGCGATTGTTTTGGTTTTGAAAAATTTGAGAACGCTGGGCTGAAAAATTGTTATTGGGACGCCAATTATAAGAATTGTTATTTGGTTGGAAATTTGCTCTGAACTGTGATGAATTCATAAGAGGTGTTGAGTTTTGTCGAAAAATTGTGAGAAATGATTGATTATTTCCGAAATTTGATGAAAAGTTAGGTATTGGTTGTCTATAATTAGGATTTTTAGCTGGTGTAATTCTTAAACTAGGTCTAAAAGTAGTGTTTGATTTTAATTGATTACTTCTTCGAGTAGAATACATAAAGTTTTCTTCCTCAATAACTAAGCTCATTGCCTTTTCTAAACTATCAGGTACTCTTAATCTAACATTTGTTTGAATAGGTAAAGGTAAACCTCGTATATAGGTTTTTAAAGCTGAATTATTATTATTTCAAGTTGAAGTCTCCGTTCAATATCACTAATATTACTAAACGAATTTAATTTTGAAATAATTAAACTACGAGCGTCTTGACAACGCATGCCAAAGTTATAGGGTGATTCATTTTTAAATGGTTTTAAATTAATTAAATCTTGAATAAGACAATCAATATTATGTTGATCGCCAAAACTTAAATTTAAAGCATCTTTAACATCCTTCCATGTTTTTAACTCTATTCTAGAACCAATTAATATTTGTGCACGTCCTGCGAGGTTGCCCAAGATAGCTTTTAATAGAAATGTATTTAAAGCTATGTCAGTTTCACTAGCAAATACTGATATTAAACTTTCACAATTTCCAATAAATATTGTTAAAGTATGAGGGTTTCCATCATAATAAGAAATAGAATCTAAATATAATTTTAGTAATTGATAATTTACTGAAGGAGTAGACATTTCTAAGTTTAGAGTATTATTTAAACTGTTTTCTATAGGACTATCTGGTTCGCTTAGTGTTAAACTTTTTTCTAATAATATTTCTAAAGTACAAATATCTATATCACTCATAAATTACTATCAAAAGGAAATTAAGGAAAGAAAAGTACTTACAAACGGAAAACTTTGATCATCTCCTTATTTCTAGCTTAATTCTAGTTCTTCTAGGTTCAGTCGATGCGGTACCAAGCCCAGGATCTTCTTACTTCTAACTTATTTCTAATTCTTATAGATTCGATCGATGTTAGACCAAACCCAAGATGTAATCTTCGTTTTTCTTTTCTTCTTCGAAGTTGACGATTGATCGGTTCAGAACTATCGGATTGTATTCGATATTCGCTCGAACAAGTCAAATAGTTCAAAGTTCGATATTCACTCGAAAGAAACCGGTCACTAAATTTCGAAATTTTCGGTAAATCGTTGATACGAAAGCTCACGTACTATACGTTAAAAAACTCCGAAAATCCTACTACGACTGTGCTATATTTCGTCACTTCGAAAAATACTTTTTAAAAACCAAAAAAAAATACTATTTAAGACATTTATTCTATGAAAGTTACAAACAATCTCTCTTTTATTACATAATTATTCATTTATATCAGTTTTTGAAGAAAAGCAACGTAAGCTAATATTATATATGAGTCAGCTTTTGTCGTATCTTAGCTCGCATATTGCCCGATGGTATAACATTTCTGAAAATTTCTAACAATGGCTTCAAAAAATTGTCTAAAGGGAGCGAGATTTTCTTCTCGTTTACGTTCCTCTCTGGTATGTTTGTTGTCGAATCGTAGGCATCGTATCAAAAATCGACATCTTCTTAAAGCCATTGTAGCAGGAAAAATGTCTACGCCAGTTCCATCAGATGCCCAGAACTCTAAAATAGACGTTCGGCCGCTATGGTATACTCCGTTCAGATATAGTAGACCAAATAAGGCTTTCGGCTCAGTTATTGTAATTGGTCTTACATAAGAGCTGTCTTGGTAACGGTTGGCAATAGTTTCGATATAAATGTTAGTGCACTCTACAATGTTCATGGTTATATCCGCGTCAAAAAATAAGTACCAACACTGTTTCTCCGTAGAAGCATTTTTTGCATCACCAATCACTCCTGGCAGTTTGGATATAATATTGTGCTGTCTAGTTCTCACGTTTTTTGGAGGACACTTTTTATTCCATTTAAACCCATCTTTGGCTTCATAATATAAGTGACCCCTTTTATCACGTGAAATGCTCTGCGTAGGATATTCAAGTTCGTCTAAAGGAGTAATCTCCTGCTCTGAATCGGTATCGTGATCGCTGTGCTCACATGTTCTGTCGTCTGCATCGGAAACGTCAGATTCTTCAATAGTGTCTTCCTCATCCGTAGGCACCTCATCATACAATTACTGCAGCCAATTGATATTTTTTTCGTATGGATCTGACATTTTTCAATCTCAAATTATACAATATCGCCTTTTCACTTTTATATTTTTCAAAATAAAAACTTACCAGAAGGAACGGTCAGGACGAAACAAGCGATGACACCTAAACAAATTACTGAATAGACCTGATGTATATACTAATTCATATCGTCCGACACGAGGAAGAGGTACCAAGTCGGGTAAAGTCGGCCGAAGTCGCACCTGGAAAATAGCTTTGGGTCCGTAAGACCCGACCCGTGCACTAAAGGGTTAATGATCGCTTTGACATCTTAAGAGCATTCTGATTGGCTGGCTGGAGTGAACATGAGGCTTCTAGTTTTGTCTGTGGATATTCAATATACATTGGGTATTGAGTGTGAGAAATAGTTGAATTTTATGTCACATTTTCGGATAGAATATATGAGTAATTCACCTTATATTAAGGGATGACCGACTTCTGACACATATTTCCCGGGTATCGTTGGAGATTTTTGGAGTTGTTTGGAGATTATAGACCCGTCGAAATACCAATTTTTTGAAATTAGTTAATTCAACAGGTGATTTTTTTATGTTGTAATTCTAGTTGGGTGTTAAATTTGCATAGAAAAACTTGTCAGATGGGAATTATCTTTTGAATAAGGCCTTACTTACCACATATACGGTGATAACAGCCCTATATTAGGAGTCAATCTGGCCAATTGCGCTTTTCGTTCGTTCTTCTTCTTTTCTTGTATGGGTCAACGTTAAGTCACATTAACCTGTATGGGGGAAAATTTGTATTTTTACCGTGGACTTGAAGAGTACGATATGGGTTCATACAGCTCTCTACAGAAGTAGGAGTTGACAGCCACCACTAGCAGTCATCGAACATTTGGTGGATTTCACGCAAGTTTTAAACATTGATTTGTTTATGTAAAGTAGATTTTGGTTATAATAATTGTTTATAATATCAGTCGGCGAATGTTGTAGATCATTGATTTGTGCGTTACTGTAAGCAGCTAGTGGTAATCAGTTTATGACCATACTTATTATAATCAAGTATTAATCACTCTGATTAACATACGATATCAAATTGTATCTGTCATACCATTTACAATTTGCGAATGTGGATTGGTGATAACTACACTTATTATAAGATTATGTAATCGTTACTGTCAGTATTTAATTTCAATATTTCGAGTTATTCGAGTTGGTGGTAGTAAGCGTATGAGCTCATATGATTTTATTGCGCCATATTTTATTTTAATATCTCCAAACTTCATATTTAATTGCGTAAACGTTATTCTGTGCCATAGATACGTATGGTATACTTTATTGATTTAACCCTATAGTGTATTCGAGACTCAAGTATATGATTGTTTTTGATTATATTTCTAGTTGAACTTCGTCAACTGGCGTGGACATTGAACTAAATAAATAATCTTAATTTGACAAAATTAATGTCGAAATTAATAATTTATTATATACAAATTTACAAAATGGTACAAAGTTGTGAATACTGAACTTCGGTGGTTTCAGATCGAAAGACACTTTATGTTTCAATTTGATAGATATTGAACTAACTTTGTTATTGAGCGTTGAGCTCGATTCGATGAGTGTGTAAAACTCGCGTCGATGAATGTAAAACTTTGCTATCGAGAGTATTGAACTCGCTTCGATGAGTGTAAAACTCGCGTCGATAAGTGTAGAACTGACGAGTTAAAAACTAACTTTGATGAGTGAGAGAACTTTGATATTGAGCGTTGAGCTCGATTCGATGAGTTAAAAACTAACTTTGTTGTTGAACGTTGAGCTCGATTCGATGAGTGAGAAACTGACTTTGTTGTTGAGCGTTACGCTCGATTCGATGAGTGAGAAATTAACTTTGATGTTGAGCGTTGCGCTCGATTCGATGAGTTAAAAACTATTTTTGTTGTTGAGCATTGCGCTCGATTCGATGAGTTAAAAACTGATTTCTTCACGTTGTGAGACGTGTCAAATAGAAATCTGCGAGGGGCGTGTTTACACGTGGATTGGGTTGACCAAACGAAAATAAATATTTCCTATTGGCCGGTATCATTTGACTTGACAATATTCAACTATGGGTGCCGCCAATAAATAGCACAATCTGTATTGAATACTCCAATAGCAATTGTAACCTTCTTACCCAGAAAGCTTATTAAAAAATTCCTTTCATATCTTCCGACCATCGACCATAAAATTCATGCAGAATTGACACTAAATTTAGGGTTTTTACAATACAATATATAATAGAGTGAAACGTGACCTTTTCCTAACTTCTTAACTATAGGACAATGCGTCAAGATGTCGACTTTCAAAAAATGTGCTATTTATATGCCCATACAAAACAATTTACAATTATTGTTGCAAAACGTATTTTGGAAATAAAATGGAACTATCCTTTGAATTTACAACAATACAAAGATCTTATCAATTCTGCAACATATTTTTACAACGCTATTAACTAAAATGAATTTACGCCTTAAATATATACAATAAAAAAGGGAAGCAAACAAATATCTCACATATTTTAAAGGTATCGTGAGCAAATAAATTTCAAGATTTTACAATCTTGAACAATGGTCTTCTCATTTTTATCGAGTAATTGAGTACTCGTTTTGAGAAGTTTAATTTGTATTTAAATACTGGTTTAAACATATTTATACCCAATGAACAATCCAGGCTGTTGCTCAGGAATTCAATTGGGGAAATTATTGGATTTCAGTTGGGGGGTTTTATAGGATTTTACTTGGGGGGAATTAAAGGATTTTACTATGGGGGTTATAGAGGATTTCACTTGTAGGGATATATGGGATTTTAATAGATGAACTTATAGGATTTTAAAGTACAGTTGGGTACTTGAGGGTACAGCATGTCAAGACTCTTTAGTACAAATTGTGGTACTATATTTTTTTTATTTGTAGATCATTCAATCAAGGAGGGATTTCACTTATCTATGACCGATTGTTGTTACGATTTTTGGGTCTTTTTCGACATTTGGGGATTTACTGTAATTTTTGATACACTTGTACGTACTAGGTGTGCTAGCAGAAACTTTGTAAGATTGTCTAAGTGATATGTAAGATTGGGTAAGTGACATGTGACTTTTATTTCTCCAACTATTTGGTAGCCTTAGGGTGAGAAAACTTGTGTTGTCGGGAGGCAAGATTGCCTGGCGCCCTTTTAAATGTTATTTAGTCTTGGAACGACTGCACCGAGTTTTAGGTTGGCGCATCTTAGAGTGGATAGCGGTAGGTGGAATAAGATCCATCAATTTGCCTGTGCTGAAGTTCAGCTCTCGTCTCCATCTATGCACCTGGAATGAAAAAAAGAACACAAGAACTGCAAGCATATTAGTGGCAGCCACCTGTGTACGATGTTGGTCGACCTAGGTACCTGTAAGTTTCGTCGCGTTCTAGATGACCAAGAATCGCGTCGTTTGCAAGTTGCTCGTTTGCTGTGTCATTATTATTATTGTCCCTCAGTTCTCGCTTTATATCCGGGTTTTCAAGGGCCATCGGCGGGCAGCAAGATGGCTCCCACTATTGCAAACTTAGAACCCTCCTTACTATATTGCAGGTAGACAAGATGACAAATTTCTGCATTGTAGTTATAATGTTTGAGTGCACTCCAAGTGATTTGAGGTGGACCGGTAGCATTTTAGGTACAACCCCCGTGGATGAAATTACAAGCAAGTGGGACTATAATAACATTTTCTTGACGCCATGCCTGTTTTATTTCATAGGCCAGATCTGCATACTTTGTGAGTTTATTCGTCATTGTGTTTTGTAAGTTGTCACTGTTAGGAATGGTGATATCAATCAGCCAAGTTTTCTTTTTCAGCTTGTCTCTCCAAACAATGTCCGGTCTATTCGCGGGTATTGTTCTGTCCGTAATAATGCTTCTATCCCAATAAAGACGGTGGTTTTCATTTTCCAGCACAGCCTCTGGGTTGTATTGATAATACAGTGTGACAGTGTCAATTAGGTTAAGATTATGAGCCAGCCCCTGGTGGATGATCTTAGCCCCACAGTTATGGCGATGAAGCTATTCGGTGTGGGCAAGTGTCCGGCATCCTGCAGTGATATGTTGGATTGTCTCCGGGCTAGACAGACATTTGCGGCATTTGTCATCCATCACGGTTCGATCTTTTACTATATATTTCAGATAATTTTTGGTAGGGATTACCTGGTCCTGGATAGCACACATAAATCCTTCTGTTTCTGGGAATAGATCCCCATGAGTCAGCCAATAGTTCGACGCCAGTGTATCGACATTTTCAGAACTAAGCTCATGTGGGTGTCTTCCATGAAGAGTTTTTTAATTCCAGATGACCATTTTTTGTTCCAAATATTCTGACTTCGTTTTTCCTAGTCTGTTCGGAGGACTACTCAGATTTAAGGGCGTATATCCTTTGTCAGCAACAGTGACCGCTTCATGAAGTGGGGAAACGTCGGCTTTCTCGAGAAAGTACTTCCGTGAATTGAGGATTTGTTTTTCAAGCAAAAGGTTCAAATCTGTAATTCCTCTGCCACCATGCGTTATTGGCAAAGTCATCCTTTCGATTGCTGACTTGGGATGATGAGTTCTAAACTTTGTCATGGACGTCCTGGTGCTTCTCCCTATCCGCTCAATATCTGTCTTCGTCCACTTCACAATTCCAAATGTATAGGAGAGAGCTGGTATGGCATATTTGTTAAGAGCACTGATCATGTTCTTACCGCACAGCTGGGTTTTGAGGATAGATGTTAGTCGGCTGATGTATTTCTTGATAGCTTGGTCTTTAATCTCGCTGTGTTCAGTGCGGATGAATTTTTGTAGGCCAAGGTACTAATATGTCTAGCCATCTTCCATAGGGTCAATTGATTCACCGTTGTCTAGCTCGAAAAGACCAGCCACCGTATGTATTCCACGTACTACAGTCTGAGTTTTACATTTTTCAAGGCCGAATTGCATTCCTATATCCCTCGTATCCCTCGGGAAAACTTCTGTGGTCTTTAGCAAAGCCTTGATTTGCGACGGTGTGCTAGCGTACAGTTTTATATCGTTCAGATACAGGAGGTGAGCTATCTCGTCTCGTCATCGGTCTTCAGGAGATATCCATGTTGACTACTGTTTATTATTATTATTATTAGTATTATTATTATTATTATTATTATTTTCCTTTTTGTGTCACCGGATTTACACCCGGCGTGTTTCAACGACAGTCGGCCTCAACAGCAAGACTTTCGTTGGGTGTCACTATTCTAGAAATGACCTAACAATGTTTGTCGCATCCAGGATTACAGATTTTTGTATTAATCGGTAGGTTGACTCAGGAATATCAATGTCTTTGAGGGAAGTACTTAGTTTCTTGGGAATTAGCCCCATACAGGATAAAGCAACTGGAATGATCTTGACTTCTCAAAGATTCCACAATTCTTTTATTTCGGTCCTTAGCTCGGCGTATTTGCTCAGTTTTTCATTGTATTTGCTTTCTGTGTTAGAATTATTTGGGATCGATATGTCAATAAGCAGAGCTTGCTTGGTTTGTTTATTAATAACTGTGATGTCCGGCCTGTTGTGTCGTACTGTTACGTCCGTCATGATAGTTTTATCCCAGTAGATCTTAACATACTGATTTTCTATAACTGGAGGGGGCTTATATTTGTAATATGGCTCGTGGTTTTGTGGATCAAGTTTAAGTTTTGTCAGTACTTCTAGGTATACTACTGTGGCAACTTTGTTGTGTCGTTCTAGATATTTAGTTTCAGCTATGCTTTGGCAACTAGAAAGAATGTGTTCAATCGTTTCTTGACTTCTGTTGCACTTTCTGCACCTATCTGTTGGTATTTCTTCCTTCAAGATATACTTTTGGTAATTCCTCGTTTTTATAACCTGATCTTGTATACCAACCATAAAACCTTCAGTTTCTGGGAACAGCGTTCCAGTTTTAAGCCATTCAACCGATTTAGCTTGATCTATCGTGTCTTTCTGTAAATCATTAATGAATCTTCCGTGCAATTCTTTTGAACGCCAATTTCTAGTTTTATCTTCCTCATTTCGTGTATTAAAGGGCGTAAAGTTTTCCATGCTTAGGTTTAAAGGTGTATAACCCTTATCTGTTTTCACTATGGCTTTATGAAGTTGACTATTTTGGTGGCGGAAAAAACTCCTCCAGCCTGCAATTTGCTGAGTGCAAGCTTCCACAACATCTTTTATTCCTCTACCTCCTTTTTCTCTAGGTAAATTTACCCTTTCGACGGACGCTTTTGGATGGTGTTTTCTATGTTTTGTTAGCTCGGTTCTAATCTTTCTGTTTACTGCTTCCAGGTCCGTTTGAGTCCATTTAATCATTCCGAAGGAGTACTGAAGAGCGGATATGGCGTAGTTATTTATGGCCGTGGTAAGGTTTCTTGAATTTAGCTTACTTTTTAAGAGGTTGTAAAGGCGTTTTTCGAATTCGGTGGTTAATATGGCTTTTATTTCTTTATGTTCTATCTTGTGTGTCTGAAGGATTCCTAAGTACTTGTAGGGTTTGTCTGTCATTGCTTCAATATATTTGCCTGGCTCTAGTTCTATAGGTTCTCCTTATTTCAGCTTTCCCTTTTCAACCGATACAGTTTGGCATTTTTCCATACCAAACGACATTCCGACATCTGTGCTCCACTGGTGCATGAGTTTTGAGTTGGATTCTAGGTGTTTTTTGCACGCGGCATATAGTTTCAGATCATCCATAAAGAATAGATGACTTATGGTTGTTGAGTTTCGATCCGTTCTAATAGTTGCTCCATATCCTGTGTGGTTTAGGCCACGTGATAATGGGTTTAAACACAAGCAGAACCATAGAGCGGAAAGTGTATCTCCTTGAAAGATTCCTCTTTTAATACTGATAGATTCAGTTTCTAGTTCTGTGTGATTTAGGTGAATTTTGAGTTTTGTTTTCCAATTACTCATAGTACTTTTTAGAAACCTAACCACCACAGGGTGTATATTGTAAATTTCCAAAGTTTTTATTAACCAACTGTGGGGCACTGAGTCGAAAGCTTTCCGATAGTCTATATAAGCCATGTATAGATTTCTGTTCTTCTTTTTGATTTGTTCCAATATCACATTATCGATTGTTATTTGTTCCTTGCAGCCCATATATTTTCTTTTGCACCCTTTCTGCTCCTCAGTTAGAATATCATTAGTTTCTAGGTATGCGTACAGTTTATCACATAGTGCTGCAGTGAAGATTTTGTACATTGTAGGAAGGCACGTGATGGGTCTATATTGAGAAGGATCTTGGGTTTGATCAGATTTTGGAAGAAGATAAGTTACACCATTTGTAAGGAAGTCTGGTAGTTGGTCAGGGTTTCTTAGAGCGATATTAAATTGGTTGGTCAGGTGATGATGGGTAGCCGTAAGTTTTTTGTACTAGAAATTTTGGATACCGGAGTATAAATGAGTTTTGGTAGCGCCGGCCTGCTGGCAGGGTCGGATCCTCTGAATTATTATTATTATTATCATTATTATTAATATTATTATTATTATTATTATTATTATTATTATTATTATTATTATTATTATTATTATTATTATTATTTTTTTTTTTTTATTATATCACACTTGTTAGTGGAGGATTGGCATGTCCAGGCTGGGATTCTCAAGGTTTCAGCAGCCTAGTCATGTGTGAGCACTCGTCGGACGGTTCGGCATGTTCCCAATATAGCTGCTTGTTGGGCGGTAATTATGTTCTTATCAACATTTTCCAATTTCAGTTTCTTTAACTCGTTTTGTAAATGTACTTCAACGAGGCCAGTGGTTGAGATAACCAGCGGATGTATGGTTACGTGTTCTAATTGATAAGCATCCTTTAGTTCGTGCGCTAAGTCAATATATTTGTGTATTTTTTGGGTCCTAGCTTCTTTAATGTTGTGATCGTTAGGTATAGTGATGTCTATTATTTTAGCTGTCCTTCCTTGTTTTTCTAGTACAAGTATATCTGGTTTATTGTGTGCTATTTCCTTATCTGTAATTATCTTTTTGTCCCAGTATACTTTTACATTTTGGTTTTCAAGTTGTTCTTTCGGGGTGTACTTGTAATAGGGCACTTGTTCTGTCAGCAGACCATATTTTATGCAGATTGCCTGGTGGAATACTTTGGCTACATCATCATGTCTTTTCTTGTGGTCCCGAGATACCAAGTAGGAGCATCCTGCCAAGAGGTGTTGAATGGTCTCTGGTTTTTCCTGGCATAATCTGCAACTATCGGATGGGATTTCCTGTCGGATGATGAATCGTCTGTAGTTTCGTGTGCTTATTATTTGATCTTGTATGGCCAGTAGAAAACCCTCCGTTTCGGCCATAAGTGTTCCACTCAACAGGTACAGATTTGATAAGCGTTTATCAACCTCTTGCCCTGCTAAAGCTGCAGCATATCTTCCATGCAGTTCTTTACCTTTCCAGATTTGTTCCAGTTCAGCGAAGTAGTTCTTATTTTCTTTTTCAGGTGGATTTTCATTCGCTAACTTTAAGGGTGAGAGAGAGGAGTCAATAGCTGTTATTGCTCTATATGCGGGGTGTGTTACGGACTTCAGATAAGTAAACAGCTTTTCACATTCTTTATTGTGCATTTCTTTCAGATTTATAAGTCCTCTTCCGCCTTTGCTCCTTGGGAGATATAACCTGACTGTAGATGCATTGGGATGATGTAACCTCCTCCTTGTAAGCGATGTTCGAATCAATCTGTCTAGACTTTCCAGATCAGTAGGACTCCATTTGACAATGCCAAAGCTGTATGTTACTACTGGTACCACCCAAGAGTTGATAGCTGAGAATTTTGATCTAGAATAGAGGTGTGATTTGAGGATTGATTGTAATCTCTTTTTCAGTGTGTTTTCAATCTGTTCCTTTGAGTGTTTTTGATCTATGTTAACTGTTTGTTGGATTCCCAAGTATTTGTACATTTCTTCTGGAGGAAGTGGTTCAAATTGGCTTTGATCTATAAGTGTAATATTTTCGGAGTCTTGTACTTTTCCTTTTTTGACGTGGACAAATGCACACTTCTCAAGCCCAAATTCCATCCTTATGGATCCGCTGAAACTAGATACCAGTTCTAGCAGTGAGGTGAGCTGGTCTGAGTTCGACGCATATAGTTTCAGATCGTCCATGTAGAGAAGATGATTGATTTTCACGGATGGCTCCCTGGATATTGTGTAGCCACAGTAGCTGTCTTCAAGTAGACTACTAAGTGGATTTAGAGCCAAGCAGAACCATAGCGGGCTGAGGCTGTCCCCTTGGAAAATGCCTCTCTCTATTCTCACTCCTGCGGTGGTGTAATGAGTTGCTCCCACGTTCACGTTCAGGGAGGTTTCCCACGTCTCCATAACTTTTTCAAGGAACTCAATCAAGTGGTTGTTGATTTTGTAGATGTTTAGTACTCTGAGTAACCACGAGTGCGGGACAGAATCAAATGCCTTTCGATAGTCTATCCAAGCAACCGAAATGTTCCTTTTCCTTTGTTTGGCATGGTTAGTGATCACTGTATCAATAATCAGCCACTCTTTGCTTCCGCGTGCCCTTGCCTTACAGCCGTTCTGTTGCCAAGCTAGCAGTTGGTTTCTTTTTAGGTGGGAACTAATTTTCTGCTCTATGATTGAGGTGAGTATTTTATATGCGATGGGCAAGCAGGTAATCGGTCGGTAATTTTGGGGGTTTTCGACTTTCTCGTTTTTGGGCAGGAGGTAAGTTATACCTTTTGTGAAGAAGGGTGGTATCTTTTGTGGATCTTCCATGGATTCATTTAGTTGGTTGGCGAAGATTTATTATTATTATTATTATTATTATTATTAATATTATTAATATTATTATTTTTTTGTTTCTGCAGCATCGATTGCTAAGACCATTAGCTGCTTGTATTGTTCTTAATTTTCAAATTTTTTGTTGTAATTCCATATCCCTAACATAAGTTAGCACGTTCACAGAATGTTCTTTTTTCCCCAGTATATGTAATTTGATAGGTTCAATCATATGAATAATTCTTTTTATAAAGAGATATGGACAAATGAAAAGATGTTCCACGCTAAGTAGTTCTCTACAATATGAGCATCTTGGTTCAGGAAATTCAGTCAATATATGTGAGTGCGTCAGGTTAGTGTGGCCTATTCTTAAACGACATAAAATAACTTGTTCCCGTCTAGAGAGGAATTTAGGGTATACAAATTTTGAAATATCTGGCTTTATTGACTGCATGTGTCCATTATATTGGGACCATCGCTGCTTCCACTTTTTTCTCATAATACTTTCAATGTAACATATTACGTCGTTTGAGGGTGTAGGAATTCCATCATCAATGGGTGAGTTTGCTGCTAATTTTGCAGCTATATCTGCCATTTAATTTCCAGGAATTCCGCAATGTCCTGGGACCCACATTAGTATACATTCCCTATCTAAAGTTGATAGATATGTTATCAATTCAAGATTTTGTTGACAGTATGGATCTTTCGAAAATTTATTATTTAACGCTGTTATCGCACTCAGAGAATCAGAACATAACATACAGCTTTGGTATCTTGACATACGAAAGTAAAGAAGTGCTAGTCATATGGCATACATTTCTGCAGTGAAAATTGAGCAGCAGCCATTTAACTACCATCGAAATTTGTTATTGTCTATTACTATTGCTGAGGCTACACCATTCTCAGTTTTAGATCCATCCGTATAGATTATTAACTTGTCATTATAAAGTGTCATTTCATTCAAGAAAGCTGTTTCATAAATTGATGGAGGAGTGTCTTCTTTTTTCCAACATGTCAATTTTAAGTTTGTATTTGGTGGTATGTATGTATAGCGTGGAATTATGGGTACATATTGATAGAATATTGCGTTTTGATCTACTGAATATTTTTTACACATTTCAGTATTTCTAATACGTAATGGATAAAGGGAGGATAGTCTAGGATTAGTTTCATTATTTGATTTGAGAAATGGATGGTTATTATGATTGGGATTGGATACGATTTTCGAGGTATCGATCATTATTTGAGTGTCTGTTCTTGGGTCTGAAGGCAAAATTCCTGCATCGCACTGGATAGCTGCTACAGGACTAGTTCTAAATGCCCCTGTTGCACATATCAGAGCAGCCGATTTAACTCTTTCTAATCTTAGCAGAGAAGACTTTTTACATGAATTATAGATTAGTGCCCCATAATCAATTCGGCCTTGGATAAGAGATTGGAAAATCTTTAACAATACTTCCTTATCTGCTCCCCATGCTTGACATACATCTGATGATATTAAGTACCTTTTGACATTTAGTTTCAAGTTCATTAATTTGTTCTTTCCATTTTAATTTACGAATATCAATCCTAAATACTTAAGGGATTTTTTGACTTCAATTTGAGAGCCATTGCTAAGTTAAGTTTGGATCCTCGTGTAATCGTCTAAGTCGGCAGAAATGACATTTCGTTTTTTCTTGAGAAAAAGTAAATCCTCGTGACTTAGCAGCGTTATGAATAGAGTTGATTTCGTTGTTTAGAGATTGATTGAGAGTAGTCATTGACTGATGTTTCTGTAGAATAATAAGGTCATCGACATAAAGTACTCTCTTGGCATCATTTTGGTTTTTTTCTACAAGGACATTTAAAGTAACGGCCAATAATGTTACACTGAGAACAGATCCTTGTGGAACTCCATTTTCAAGTGTTTTTGATAATCATTCTTGATTATTATTATTATTATTATAATTATTATGTGTAAATATCCGACATGGCGTAACACGTGGATCAGACCCCACACGGCGCCATGCCAAAGGCCAATTATAACGAAGACTACACCTTGCATACGCTCGGTTAGTGATCTTCGTGATTTTCTTCACTTCGGTCAAAATTGTATCGTTAATGCATTCCAAAACACCGATTATCAAAACTACAAATTGCACATTGTACTATGGTTAGAACCTGCGAAGGGCTTCAATGAGATCTATTTATTTGGCACGCTTTTCCCTTTCTTTAATATCGATGTTCATTTCAGCTGTGGAAAACTTTATAACGTATATATTAATAGTTCTCTTATCAAGAAAAACAATGTCAGGCTTATTAGCTTGAGTCCAGTGTGTTGTAGGAGAAGCATAATTCCAATATATGCGACAGTTTTTATTCTCCATTACTGTTTCAATATCAGCAGGAGCAAAAGGCAGAATTGGTGTTTCATCTATATCGTAGCAGTGCCTGAGATGGTAATAGAGTACGCTCAGGATATTCCTCTGGATGTTTTCTTCTGTTTGCGGATTAAAAACCAAGTATCCAGGAGAGAATCGGTTTTGTGTTCATGTGCTTCTTCGTCCTTTTATATATCCATGTTCAGGAACTTTCGTACTAGGTGACAGGTCTGCAAAAATGGAAGGATTGTGTTTTCCCTTCATTCCATATTTGTTCTAATTGTATTGCCAGTGGTGATTATTTGTCGATTTATCATCTCTTCATCATCTGTATGTTGTCATCATCGGGTATGGAAATGTCTATTATGTAGGTTGTTTGGCCTTTTTTGTTGATCAGTGTGGTATCCGGTCTATTGTGTACTACTATTCTATTTGTGTAGTCCCAGTATAATCTTGTTTCTTAGTTTTCTAGTATTGTTTCGGGATGGTATTTCTTATAAGTAATAGGAAGTATGGTCGGTGATAAGTTTGAATTTTATGGCTATCTCTTGATGAATTATTTTTGCTGCTGCGTTGTGCCTGTCTGTGTAGTCCGTATCAGCGAGAAGTTTACATCCACTTATGATATATGGGATATTGTCTCTGCGTATTGGTTGCATCGTCAACATCTAACGTCCTGTATTATTGGGTCATTTATCATGTGTTTATTGTAGGTTTATGTTGTTATGACCTGGTCCTGTACTGGTAGGGTGAATACCTCGGTCTGCGGTTGCAGTTTCCTTTCAACGAGCCTCTAGTATGAGTTCTCTTTGTTGATGTGTGTCTGTTGCACTATGTTGTAGTGTTTCCCATGTAGTGTTTTCTGTGACAATCTTCTTAATTTTTCTGCTACAAGTGTGTTAGTATTTGTGTTGTCCTCGTCTAGGGCGTGTACTTGCAGATTTTGGCTTGAATTATGAGTTGTTAGCTGCGTATCTGATATTATAATTGCTTTGTGTAGTTTACTCTCCTGCTTACTATCGAAATATTCTCTAAGCTTATTTATTTCATGGTTGTATATTTCAGTGATATCGACCACGGTCTCGCATATATCGTGGTGGGTCACTCGATCAATGCATGTTTTCGGGTATTGCATGCGCTATTTTGTAACTTTTTTCAGTTATTAATGCAACAATTGACTGTCTTAAACATTTTTAGAAATAACAAGTCTTCTTGTGCCATTTAGATGAAAATAACTGTTAAAGAGGGCAATATTATGTCGCACTGTTAGGTTTTTAGCTAATGTATTATTAGGAGTATTTGTACGAGAAGGGAAATTCGCCTTAGCGATATTTGGCTGGTTCCTCAAAGTTTTGATTTGTTGATCCTTTCCTTCCCGACATGTTTTTGAGTATTTTAAAACAAGAACACTCGCCAACCTTTTGTTGACGGGAATGCTGAAATTGTCGTTGAGAATAAAGGAGTAATAAAAATACGGCTCACTCACAATCCCTCTATTTGAATTCTTACAAGAACGAAGTACCAAACTGTAGTATCGGATACGGCAACAGCGCTAAACTACCGTTGAACCGGTCTAGGCGACCATGCGGATTCAAACAATAATTTTTAATAATAATAGTACTTACAATACAGAAATTCACCGACCAATGTCGGAAAAGCACTTCACATCATATTCCCACTCTCATTTGTTGCAGTTACATTAAATTGATTAACGAAATTAGGTATGTACTTAAACCAATGAATCAACACTTGATCATATCGTCACTAGAGTTGAGCCAAGACTACTAACTGCCTTTCGTTGGTGGTAATTTTTCGGCTAGTGGCGCAGAAGGTACCAATTGGATCCGTGATCATAAATAAAGGGCGCGGAGATTTAAACTTCGAACCTTTGTCTTAATGTTAAATTAAGATCCATTGTAGGAATTTATGGGAAATTCCTACATACTGGGGGCCGGGGCAAAAATGAGAGGAACAGTTTAGGAGCAAAATCCAAATTTTAAGCAAGAAGGAAGGAGAAAAGAAAAAGAAAAGAGAAAAAAATACGTTCTACTCCAAATGTAGATAGAACTCAGTCCATACATGGTAGAGGAGCTAACTTAGTAATAGGACGAATATAAACTCCATCCACAGTTCTTACACGTGCGGCACGAACATTGCCGTCTTTGCCAGTTAGTAGTTCCACTACCCTGGCAAGGGGCCAATTCAAAGGAGGACGGTCCTCCGATTGCACTAGTACAAGCTGATTAAGCTGAAGATTGTTTGAGGCTTTACACCACTTAGGTCGATGCTGCAGTCGATGCAGATAATCGGTGCTCCACCTCTTCCAGAATTCTTGGTTCATCTTAGTACATTGTTCCCAAAAAGTTAATCTGTTTACAGGGATGGTAGATAGATCGCGATCGGGATAAGCGGTTAAAGGTGCTCCGATCAAAAAATGACCTGGTGTCAAAGGAGATAGATCGGTAGGATCATTTGACATCGGGTATAATGGTCTGCTGTTCAAGATAGCTTCGATCTGACTCAGAACCGTGGAGAGTTCCTCGATGGTAAGGCACGAATTGCCAATTATTTTGGTGAGGTGGGATTTGGCGCTTTCCACAGCCGCTTCCCATAAGCCACCCCAGTGCGGTGACCGCGGAGGAATAAACTTCCAACTAATTTCTGTAGTTGAAAGAAAAGACTGTATCTTATTGATACTTTCGGAAGATTTGAGAAAAATGGAGAGTTCTCGTAATTGATTCCTTGCTCCAACAAAGTTGGAACCATTATCAGTATAGATAGTCTGAGGATTCCCTCTACGACTGAGAAATCTTTTAAGAGTGGCGATAAATGCATCGGTAGAGAGATCACTTACTAATTCGATATGGATCGCCTTTGTCACCATGCATATGAATATGGCAATGTAGGCCTTTTGTATTGGGGCTTTTCTTAAGCGCGAAGATTTAATTTGTACAGGTCCAGCAAAATCGATGCCAGTTTTGGAAAAGGGGCGAGATTTTTGCACTCGGTCAAGGGGTAACGGGGACATTATTTGAGAGGCGAACTGGGCATTAAATCTAAAACAGGTGATGCAGCTTTTTATCAATTTTTTGACAAGACGAGTGCCATTCAAGGGCCAGTACTGTAGCCTTAAATTTCCTAACACATTTTGGGCTCCACCATGGCCAAGACGGCGATGTTCCCGTATTATTAGCAAATCAACAACATGATCATTTTGTGGTAACAGCAAGGGAAATTTTTGATTGAAAGGTAAAGTAGAAAATTGTAATCGGCCACCCACTCTTAGAAGGCCGTCATTATCCAAGAAAATGTTCAATGGAATTAAGTCTTTATTTCCAATCGGAACGTTAGTTTTTAAACAACGAATTTCGTTGAAGAAGTGTTTATGTTGAATTTGTTTGATTATAAAATCATGGGCAATGCGGAGATCGTCAACAGATAACGAACCAACGTCTCTGAATTTTCTCCTCGATAGGTTTATAAATTTGAATATATGGGCTATAACCCTATTTAAGGTTATAAATTTTGAGAATCGGAAAAATATAGGTTCCCAAAAGTTTAAGTCGCTGTTGACTATAGCAAGGTTGACCTTTTTGACTTCAGGCAAGTCGTCAATAGGTTCGAAAGAATCCATAGAATCAAAATCTTTAGATTCAAGTAGAAATCGAGGACCCTCGAACCAAAAAATCCAGACATCAGATGAGAATTTACCACGAGAAAGTAAATCGGCTGGGTTTAAATCGGATTTGACATGTCGCCATATAAACTCTTTACTATTGTTTTGAATGGTTAGGACACGCCGAGCTACAAAGGGAGAAAAATCATTAGAAGACCGTTTCACCCAACTGAGAGCGACTTGAGAGTCGGACCATAAATTTATGGAAGAGATGTGAAGAGAAATGCATAGAATCTGAACTATTCTGCGAGCTAAAGTGGACAACAGCTCCATTGCACACAGCTCTAACTTGGGAATAGTTAAAGTAATTTCCAAAGGATTCACACGAGATTTAGCAGAAATTAGGCGAGAGGATCTAGAATTATCAGCGTAGATCGCTACTAAATAGAGACACCCTCCGTATGCCTTTTGACTGGCATCGCAAAACCCGTGGAGAGAACACGAAATAATAATTTTTTGGTTAAATAGGTATCTGGGTACTCGGAGGTGAGCAGCTTCAGTTAATAAAGAAAGGAATTTATTAAACTGAGTAATTATGGATGTGTCGGAAATGGGAACATCCCACCCTATCTGGGATCTCCAGACCGATTGCATCAACAGTTTGCCAAACACGGTCAGATTGTTTACTAACCCAAGAGGGTCAAATGTACTGGCGACGGCACTTAATATCCTTCGTTTCGTTATATGAGAACAATCAGCCAACTTGGCAGTTTGGATATGTAAAATATCAGACGCAGGATTCCATTTTAGTCCTAGAAATTTGAGAATTAAATGTGATATCTACCACTTCTCTACTATAGGTGTAGTTATTGCTACCTAATCCGGAAATATTAAGAGTTTGTTTCCTACAGTATTAACATAAGAAACTACAAGGTTTTGATACTATATGTACTTTAATGTGAATATTGAGGACTTTTATTTATATTGCATTTCTTTTTAGTAGATTCCACACACTATGTGTCGAAACAGAGAATGTGATCGATATTCTTTTAAACATACAGGAGTCCACAGAAAAATATTGTAGGGACGTAACATTATACAAAAGTGATTTTAAAGGATTCACGGGTTTCGAGGGCGAGCCGTATGTTAAGTAAATTACTATTGAATGAAGTAATGTCAAAATCTGTCGACGTAGCTTTCTTCCGAACAAGGACAATACAGTTTACTAAACGGTCATTCCAACGTCCAACCCTTCATCAACTCGGCTTAGTTTTCACGGATGCTATAATTCAGTTATAACTCGGTATAGGACAGGATTAACACCGATGACAACGGACATTGAAAACGGACTTTTGTTAATCTGTTTCCATTCTCTTGGTTTAGAACAGCGAAAAAGACAGCCATTTTATAGTTAGAGATCACAGAGTGAAAAATGTTCGGATTTTATCAGTTTTGGTATGTAATTTCAATATTTTTACCAATGTTTTGATTTGAAAATGAATATTTCGACGATTTCCTGAATAAAGATCGAGTAAAAAGGATAATGTTGCACACTTATATATACAAAACCATATCCCTACCAAAACCATTTGCGTTTAACAGGAAGCTTCTAAAAAATATTCACAACCAGGGATATTAATGGAAGATATCTAAAATCCATTTTCCATATTTTTTTTCAGTAGAACAAATATTTTATGATGCTTTTATAAAATGTCGACTCAATTTCGATAACTAAACTCTACACTCTATCTTTTACGTTGTATAAGAAGTTTTATTTATAATGCCGCTTTTATGGCGCATCAAGAAGCTGTAAATTTCAATAACCCGTCCCTAATACAACATTATAAAGCCTTTTAACCTCATAAATATAAATAAGTATTAAATTTTTACCGATTACATTGATAATTATCGCCTCGAGAGACTGCTGTTGGAAAACTTAGCAATTTTTAGACTCTAGGCAAGAAAATCAATTATTGAGTGGCTGTTAATTGTATTCTAGCTCAAATACTCAATTTCTAATCGTTATCTACAAGTTTTTGAACGAGGTACTTGTAACTATATACCAAAATATAACGGTATGAACATTTTGCTCTTATACAACAACATTGTAATATTTCAAAGCGAAATTTTTTAGATATTGTCAAATACTTATATAATAACACTCATTTTTCAATTAATAACAATTTTTATCAACAAAAAATGGGACTTCCGATGGGTGTAGCAACCTCCCCAGTAATAGCTGACCTAGCTATGAACAAACTTTTGTACTATGTAATAGTACCTTTTATCTATCAATAGGTCGATGACTTACAGCTGTTCCAGCAGAACAAGTACAGTCTGTACTAAATACTTTCATTTCATGTAATTCTAACCTTACGTTTACGGTGGAAGAGGAGTCGCACTCATCTGTCCCCTTTTGAGACACATTGGTAGTTAGGAATACAGATAACATTGTTTGTCTGCATTGGTATAGAAAAATAACTAACTCAGGTAGATACATACCTTTTTTACATACTATCCCAAAAACCAAATAATTAATTCAGTTTTAGCTATGAAAAATAAAATAAATAGAATTAGTCACGAGAAATTTGTACAAAAAAACCTTGCAATTCTGAAGGACTTGCTCATAAAAAATCGATATCCTGTGAAACTTGTTAATAAGTTGTTGTTTTGTAACAATTATAGTATTACTGGACGTAACCCAATTACCACTAATGAAGCAGAACCCTTAAGACATGCTAAATTATAATATATACATAATTTGCCTCCTTATTTGATACTTTTGTTCTCTAGTTATGACATAGCGGTGGCGAACTACAATTGTAAGAAACTTAATCTATTCTACTCTAACTTAAAAGATGAAACACCAACATTACAGAAGTCTGGCGTAGTATATGGCATCCCTTGTGAATGTGGGTTGGTATACATAGAGCACACTGGCCAAAAGTTGTAAGAAAAAATATCTTCACGTAAAATCGATCGTAAAAACAAACCACAGGCTACTAGCCTCAGTATACACGTTAACCAGAGTGATCACAGGTGGCAGTACGAGAATGCTGTTATTCTTAACTCAGAAAATAATCTATTTCAGCGGAAGATATTGGAGATGTGTTCCATTAGTGAATGCAAAAATACTCTCAACCACAAGAAAGACGTAGATGGCGTAAGTTTATTGTATACATACTTACTAAAGCAGCAACTTACTAAGCAAAATAAGTGGCCAGAAATACTTAACCATTGATTTCATTGTAAGTATATATAGAGTAGAGGAAAGACTAAGAATTCGCAGACTTACAACAGAACTATTATAATTACAAAAGTGACATCAGTCAGTTTTTGACATTTGTCGTTCGGTTTTCTCCAGTTCCCTGTCTGATAGTAGTCACAGAGAAATAGTTGAATGCAAATATTTATCCATCCTCTTTGATGAGGCAGATTTTTAATAATATCGACAACTAGTTACTTCTGTTTTTGATTTTAAACATGTCTATTTACATATTCTTAGTATTTTCATATAAGTTTTTAAATTCAGTTTTCAATACCTCTAAATGTGAGGTTATGTCTATATAGGGGACGGTGGGGTAGAATGGGGTACTTAACGTATGTGGGCAAAAAATCAAGTCTTTCTAAAAGTTAATACCTGTACTTTTATAGAATATATATATATTGATTAACTTAGGAGTTATATACTAGGTACGATATTTTAAAAACTTAAATGTAAATTTTCTATATTTTCACACTTTTATAAAAAAGAACGTTTCACCCCGTTCCGCCCCACACATGTAGTGGAATGGGGTACATGAAAATATGAGTCAATGATGCTGGTATTTATGACAATTATTATGTAAATATACTTATTTTCAAACTCTTAAAACGAAATATTAGAAAATAAGAATAAAACAACGTTATGGTGATACAAACTAAGAAAAACATAATATTTAAATATTTTACATTCATTTGCAAAAATCACATTCAAACATAATTTCATCATCATTTCGGCAAATGTATTTATGACAAAGAATGCATGGAATCCAACCCTCTCTTGAATTTGGATCACAGTATTTATCGGTACAATACAGGCAGGGTGTATCAGATCTTCCTCGACATCTGATTATTCGGATTCTGCCGACTCAACAACTCTTTCTTTGTTATCTAATTTTTTACTTTGCTTTGATTGCTGATTAATTTTTTTGTTTTTGAATTTTTTATTTTTGGGGACTTTCCATTTTTCGTTTAACTACATTTCTCTTTTGTTCTTTCAGATTTCTTTGTTCGATGGCATCCTCAAGTTCATTTTTATATGGGGTGGACGTCAAAATGGTAGCCTTTCCATGTTTCTTACTGGCTCTTTTCGAAGATATTCCAACTTTTGGTATGGGTAGAATATCAGAAGGAGAGTAGTGAGCGAAGTGCTTGGAAATATTTTTTGTCGAGTTATTTGAGTTTCCACAAATTTGAGAAACATGCTGCAAACCAACGAAAGTTTTAGTCTGCCTCGGAGGAGTTAGATGTCTAAAACAATGCCGTTGTTCTTCAAAGTTGTTTATCGTTTCCACTTGCACTGTGAGTGTCACAGTTTGCTCCGAAGTTGCTGGTACAGCTATTTCATTGTTTGTTACACTTTCAGTTTCTCTTGGAATATTTGTCGTATCAGACGGCAGATAATCTGCTTCACCAAAAACATTTAAAGGCCAAATACCAGTTTTATGAAACGCATTTACAGCTGTTTTCATTGTGGCTGCATTTATAAACGCCGTTTCAAAGAGACTAGATATTTTAAATAACGTAACAACTTTCCCAGGATTACCTCTTAACCAGGTTCTCGTTTCGTGCTCATAATAGATACTCAGAAGTTTCATGAATCCTACGTCAAGCGGTTGTAATCGATGAGAGCAAAGGGGCGGAAAACAAAGTAAGACTACCCCGTTGTTTCTTGCGTAAAGTATCAAATCAACGCTCTTAGTATGACTTGTATGACCATTCAAAAGTAAAAGCGCTGGATTCTCGTGAGTTGCTCCAGAAAATTTTACAAGCTGCCTAAACCAGTCCAAAAATATCTCCCCATTCATCCAGACTGAATCGCCTAGTTTCACTACAGATCCCAATGGCAAACCAAGTTCAAATTTCTTTTTGAATCCTTTTTCTCGGAAACACGAGTAGAGGTGGCATATAAGCTCCTAAAGCGGAAAAGCATACTTCTACCGTTACTGTCTGTCCCCGTTCTGCAGATTTAAGTATTCCTACCTGACGTTTTCCTTTGGATGCTATTATTTTAGAATGACCTTATGGGTTACCAGTAATATCCGTGTCATCGCAATTATAAATTCTATCACCTGTAAATTTATATTTGTCGACAGTTTCTTCGAGCAATTTAAAAAACTGGGATACGGCAACTTTATTGAAACCTATTGCTCGAGCTCCAGATGTTGCTTCTGGTTTTCGTAATGATAATTTAGGGTGTGTTTTTTAGGACCCTTGAACCCAATCTTTCCCAGTGAGATGGTTCTCGGCCTTGAATTTTTCACTATTGTTATTGTTGTGAGATGACAAGCTGTATATATATATATATATATATATATATATATATATATCACGATGACAAATCAATCGTAAGAAATTTCACTTTACTGTGAAATCAAGGACAAGTTTGAATGAATATTGTAACGTCAAACCCTTATTATTCACTTTAATGGTCTTAAACGCCCATTAGTAGAATAATGTTTTGCTTTAAGTACCTGTTCAACAAAAGTCTTTTTAGAAAATAGAGATTATGGAACTTCCCAAAACTATAAAAATGTTACTACAAATAACTTCAATTAGCACCGTGAACTATATTTCAAACCCTTTCATAAATGAATAGGAAATCAAGTATTCGAAATGAATTTTTTATGGATTGTCATAAATTAACTAACAGGACACTATTTATCGCTTCAAGGTAAAGAGGGTAATTACCTTTATGTTAAAAAAGATCACAATTCAACTAACAGAGTTACAGTCTGAAAGACAAAGTCCTACCCCCAAAAAACTTATATCTACAGAAATTAACCAATTTAAAAAGTAGTCAGTTTCTCAATCTCAAAGAGTACAGATCTAAAAACCACTGTCGAACGGTCGACATAAGAAAGTATTCGAAAACATACAGTGCGCGTTAAAACTGTATCTAAATCAACGAATCATATCCATTTTAAACTTTAAAACTGGAAAAGTTACGATTTACCTGAAGTATTAAAATATCCCTCGCGTTACGACGCAATATAAAAACGTGCAATTTTCTGTCACGTCGTTAGAGAATTATCGGGACAATATACATAATTACCTCACGAGCATTTAGTAGCTTTAAGAAAACAGTAACCAACTATCAATTCTCTGTGGATATTCTTGTTGCTCTATATTGTTACTTTTTTGTTGTAAAATGATTAACGTGTTTAAATTGTCGTATTTAAGTGTTTATTAAACGTTACATATAATTACGACTGGTCCTTCCTTCCGTAACCTTATCGAAGCTAACAAACAACATATCTGCTTAGGTGCAGTAGTGCACGACAAACTCAACAGTCCACTTCACCAATCTAGTTCATTACAAACACTGAGAGTTATTTTGAACAGCGAGTTGGTAGGCCAATTTTCTTTACCCTGATGAAGTTTGTAATCACAAACGAAAGCTTGAACTTGGAAGAATTAAGGCATTTAGTTAAGAAGCTAACTCAGAACTTTCATTGCTTCCTCCTTGGTTCTATTGGCGGTTTCTACCGTTACATATATATATATATATATATATATATATATATATATATATATATATATATATATATATATATATATTTGTGTACAGTTTCTTGGGATTCGGTTCTTAGTAATATTTAAAAAAGACTCTGAGACATCGTGTATACTTAATTCATTTTACTTTATTTTAACGTTTCAGCTGCATTCCAAGCCTTTATCAAAAACTACAAAAGTGTATAATAGAATGAAATTTTCAAGTCTATGCCTCACTCACATTAACAAAACAAACGATTGTGTACAATACTCACCATATTTAGAACAGGAATTTTCTCCATTGGAACGTCACAATGGTTAAAAACATTTAAAAACAGCCATTCCCACATTACATTCAAAAACTTTCTATATAACCGAACAATCATCAAACAATGCATTTATATACGTACAATACATCGACTGTGTTTGTTTACTTGTTCTATTAGTATTATTGTATTAAATTATTATATATCTTACTCAAATTATTTGTATCAGTTTTGGAATTGACAGTGTTATTGTTTTTTTTTGTATATAGATCATCCCGAGGAGTTCTCGTTTTTTGTTGTTAGTTTCAGTTTTAAGAATTTTTGTTTGTTCGTATTTAAAATTATGCTTAGTTTCCATCATATTATTAGTTGATGATGTTTTATTTTTTTGTCATACTTATGGCTATTTAGTCTGTTTTTCAAATATTGATTCGTTTGTCCTATATACACCTTATGCAAAATGTACGAATCTTGTAACAAACTATAAAAACAATTTAAACCCTAATAAATGCAATCAGTACAATGATGTATTACTCAAAAAAATGAAAAACACCAAAACATTTCTTAAACAGCATCCGGAATTGAAAATTCTAAAACCTGACAAAACAAACAAAACCGTCATCATGTACACAAATGATTATGAAAATAAAATGAACGACTTGCTCTCAGATACTACCACATACAAAAAAATTAAAAATTACCCAACTAACATACACCAAAAAATAAACAATGATCTAATTAATAGATAAGAGAAGGAATCATGCATACCATCAAAAATAGCTAAAAATCTGAAAATACATAATGCAATTCCACCTAGAATATATGGATTACCTAAGTTGCACAAACCATATATACCACTTAGATCAATTGTATCATGTATACAATCACCATTTGAAAAATTATCTACGTTTATAAAACATAAAATCAGCAATGCAACCTATAAATATGAACACTACATCAAAGACGTTTGGCAATTTAAAGAAAAAATAAAAAACGTTACACTGCCTAAAGATTATATTATCATTTCTTTGGACGCAGTCTCACTATATACAAATGTCACTACAGAACTGGTACTGAAAGTGATTGGAAAACAATGGATTGAAGTTAAAAAGAATACTGATATACCATATACTGAATTTTTAGATGCAGTAAAACTACTATTGAATTCAACTTACTTTGTGTACCAAGACACATTTTATGAGCAGATTGAGGGCTGTGCAATTGGGGTATTCCTTTCTAGTGTGATTGCACAGTTGGTTATGGAAGACGTAGAAACAACCATAATTAAAGAATTGAAGTTTATCGTACCCTTTTTCTACAGGTACGTCGATGACCGTTTACTCGCAATTCCAAAGGATAAATGTGATTATGTACCTACTACAATAATTCAACAAATATCATCCTAAATTGCAATTCACTATGGAAATACAAAATAACCACCAAATTAACTTCTTAGATGTTAACTTACACAATAAAAATGGATATATAAAAACAGCCTAGTTCACAAAACCAACATGGTCAGGTAGATATCTTAACCCTCCGGTAGTCGCGCCGCTGTCTGTGAGACCGGGTCGTCACTTTTTGCGTCGTAATAAATCGGCTTTTAGTCATTTCCGATTGAGCTCTTCAGTACCTTCATCTATCGTTACAGTTGATCTTCAGTCGTGTTTTAGTCGTTACTGGGTGAATGTGTGTACAGAAATAATCATTTCGGGAGTCTGAGACCGGCGCGACCTGCTGTGATACAAAATTGTAAAAAGGTATTTTTTTGTTTTTTATGTTATTTGATCACTGTATTTAGAAAAAAATGTTAAATTATAGCCATGGCTTGCTATGAAAAGGACCAAGAATATTAGCAAAATCTTCGCTTACGAGGGCCTACACAGGCAACCAAAAATTTGAAGACTGCTGAGGAAATTTGGAATTATTTCTTCGACGATACGATAATTCGAATTATTGTTGACAGTACAAACAAGTACATATTGTCCATCCAAGAAAATTTCTCAAGAGACCGAGATGCTAGTCTAACGGACAACATTGAAATCCGGGCTTTTATAGGACTACTATATTTATCTGGTCTTGGTCACTCCAACCGCTCAAATGCTGAGGATCTTTGGAGGAGAGATGGGTATGGCATAGAAATGTTTCTCCTTAAAATGAGCCTAAAAAAGTTCCGATTCCTTTTACGTTGCTTACGTTTTGATGATAAAGCAACGAGGATAAATCGAATACAATTTGATAAACTAGCTCCCATTCGTGTAATATTTTATCAATTCGTAAGAAATTGTATGAATAGTTATAATCATTTGGCGTTTGTTACCATTGATGAGATGCTTCCGGGGTTTAGAGATAAATGCCAATTCCGTCAATACATACCCTCGAAATTATAGCAGTTTGTGACGCGAAAGTCTTTTATACTTCCAATTTGGAAGTCTATGTGGGATCCCAACCCGAAGGCTCATATAAACTTTCTAACAAAACCTGTGACCTGGTTTTAAGAATGTGCAGACATCTTTCTGGTTCACGCATTAACTTGACCATGGACAATTGGTTCACGTCTATTCTTTTGGTGGAAAAATTACCAAAGGATCACAAAATAACTGTAATTGGAACAGTGAGAAAAAATAAAACAGAACTTCCAATTGAATTTTCAAGACCAACTAAACGCCCCATCTATACAAGTATGTTGGCTTCACCGAAGATCTAACAATAGTTTCATATATTCCTAAAAAAGGGGCAAATGTTATATTAACATCCAGTATGCACCACCATGACGATATTGACCCTGATAGTGGTGAGAAATGTAAGCCGGTAATTGTTACTACATATAATGAGACAAAAGTGGGTGTCGACGTCGTCGATCAGTTGTGTGCTTCATATGATTGCTCCCGTAATAATAGAAGATGGCCCATGGTGATATTTTACACCATGTTGAATGTTGCAGGAATCAATAGTCAGGTTATATACAAGGCTAACAATCCCAATAAAAAAATTTACGTCGGCGAAATTTTTTGAGAGAAATAGCAAACGTATTGATCCAGCCTCAGTTGTAACGGAGAGCAGCTCTTACCAATCTTCCAAGGACACTAAAGTGCAGACTTTTGGAAGTTACTAACACAGAAGAACGAGACCTTCAAGATAGACAGTTACCACCTGGAAGATGTGCCCCCTGTGGATGGAGGAAAAATAGAAAAACAAGATTTTATTGTTATAAGTGCAGTACCTATATGTGTTTAGAGCATATTATATGTGTTTGTCAGAACTGCAGGGCAGCACAGTAATAATAGTTGGCTCTAGGTATTTTGTTATAATATGTTCACTATACATTTAGTTACCATTTTTAAATTTTGCTGATCTCAATAGAATGTGCCATTTTTTTTAGTTGGGTTTTTTTTCAAACCAATGTTAAGCATTTGTTAAATGAGTTTCAATAAAAAATTCACTAAAACTGTGTATTTTTCATTATATTACCGTATTCTTACAAAATAAAAAATTTAAAAAATCATTTAATATTTTTTTCCCACCTGGTCTCAGACACCGGCGCGACTAAACTTGAAAGAAAAATTCGCGCGACTACCAGAGGGTTAATTTTCTTTCTCAACATCCTATGTCTCAAAAAAAATCGGTGATTATTGGTTTAGCTGACAGAGCGATCGCTTTGTCTGATCCGGAATACTGACAAGAAGCTATACAAAAGGCTAAACAGGCATTGCGTGAAAACAGTTATTCCGAACAATTGATAAACTCTATTTTTAAAAAGGAATTCATAAATTCCACAACTCAAAAGCTAACCAATCGGTATCTAAACAACAACACGTTAATTTCTTAACAGTACCATATATACCTAATTTAACAGAGAAAATTAAAAATGTTTTTAAACAAGAAAAAATTCAAATTAGTTATAAAGGCCACAACTTAATCAACAAGAGTTACAGTACTTTAAAAACAAAAACACCTAAAGATAAAAAAGTCATGTTGTGTATGAAATTCCGTGTAAGGATTGTAATAAGGTGTATATAGGACAAACGAGTCAATATTTTGAAAACCGACTAAATAGCCATAAGTATGACAAAAAATATATAACAGCATTAACTAATCATATGATGGAAACTAATCATAATTTGAATTACGAACAAACAAAAATTCTAAAAACTGAAACTAACAACAAAAAACGAGAACTCCTCGAAATGATCTATATACAAAAAAACTATAACACTGTCAATTCCAAATAATTTGAGTAAGATATATTACAATTTAATACAATGATACTAATAGAACAAGTAAACATAATTTAAATAACAGTAGACAACAAACCATACTCTGTCCACTCCTAGCACGATATAAACAATGTTTAGAAACGCCCTCGAAAATGAAAATAAAAATAATAAATATAGAATAAAAAAAATTTTTGCAACGAACTTGTAATCACAGTTGATATATTGTACGTATCTGAATGTATCGTTTGATGATTGTTCCGCCAAAATTAGAAAGTTTTTAAATGTAATGTGGGAATAGCTGTTTTTAAATGTTTTCAACCATTGTGACGTTTCAATGGAGAAAATTCTTGTTCTAAATATGGTGAGTATTGTACACAATTGATTGTTTTGCTCATGTGAGTGAGGCATAGACCTGAAAATTTTATTCTATTATACACTTTTTGTACTTTTTGATAAAGGCTTGGATTGCAGCCGAAACGTTGAAATGAATTAAGTATACACGATATGTCTTAGAGTCTATTTTTAATATTACTAAAGACCGAATCATAAGAAACTGTACACAAATACATATTAAACTGTGGTCCCAGAAAATCGAACACAATTTATATATATATATATATATATATATATATATATATATATATATATATATATATATATATATATATGTGTGTGTGTGTTAACAACAACAATAAAGAGATTCTTGGGTAATTCACGCAAAAAGAAAAAGGGCTACAGGAACAGAGTGGTAACCGCGGACATGCTGAAGAAGGCAAATGAGCTAGAAACATGCATGCTCGCGGTTACCACTCTGTTTCAGTAGCCCTTTTTCTTCTTGCGTGAATTACCCAAAAATCTCTTTATTGTTATATATAGTTATATATATATATATATTATATATATATATATATATATATATATATATATATATATATATATATATATATATATAACAATAAAGAGATTTTTGGGTAATTCACGCAAAAAGAAAAAGGGCTACTGAAACAGAGTGGTAACCGCGAACATGCATGTTTCTAGCTCATTTGCCTTCTTCAGCATGTCCGCGGTTACCACTCTGTTCCTGTAGCCCTTTTTCTTTTTGCGTGAATTACCCAAGAATCTCTTTATTGTTGTTGTTAACACATATATATATATATATATATATATATATATATATATATATTTAGTAAATTGTGTTCGATTTTCTGGGACCACAGTTTAATATGTATTTGTGTACAGTTTCTTAGGATTCGGTCTTTAGTAATATTAAAAATAGACTCTAAGACATATCGTGTATACTTAATTCATTTCAACGTTTCGGCTGCAATCCAAGCCTTTATCAAAAAGTACAAAAAGTGTATAATAGAATAAAATTTTCAGGTCTATGCCTCACTCACATTAGCAAAACAATCAATTGTGTACAATACTCACCATATTTAGAACAAGAATTTTCTCCATTGAAACGTCACAATGGTTGAAAACATTTAAAAACAGCTATTCCAACATTACATTTAAAAACTTTCTAATTTTGGCGGAACAATCATCAAACGATACATTCAGATACGTACAATACATCAACTGTGATTACAAGTTCGTTGCAAAAATTTTTTTTATTCTATATTCATTATTTTTATTTTCATTTTCGAGGGCGTTTCTAAACATTGTTTATATCGTGCTAGGAGTGGACAGAGTATGGTTTGTTGTCTACTGTTATTTAAATTATGTTTACTTGTTCTATTAGTATCATTGTATTAAATTGTAATATATCTTACTCAAATTATTTGGAATTGACAGTGTTATAGTTTTTTTGTATATAGATCATTTCGAGGAGTTCTCGTTTTTTGTTGTTAGTTTCAGTTTTTAGAATTTTTGTTTGTTCGTAATTCAAATTATGCTTAGTTTCCATCATATGATTAGTTAATGCTGTTATATATTTTTTGTCATACTTATGGCTATTTAGTCTGTTTTCAAAATATTGACTCGTTTGTCCTATATACACCTTATTACAATCCTTACACGGAATTTCATACACAACATGACTTTTTTATCTTTAGGTGTTTTTGTTTTTAAAGTACTGTAACTCTTGTTGATTAAGTTGTGACCTTTATAACTAATTTGAATTTTTTCTTGTTTAAAAACATTTTTAATTTTCTCTGTTAAATTAGGTATATATGGTACTGTTAAGAAATTAACGTGTTGTTGTTTAGATACCGATTGGTTAGCTTTTGAGTTGTGGAATTTATGAATTCCTTTTTAAAAATAGAGTACATGTCCACGGATGGGGTATCACATAGGTGAAAAATGTTTGAATATTAATTTTAGTGAAAAATGTCATTCTTGATAAAATGTTTTGCTTGTCCTGAGAGCCCGTAAAATTAAATAAGATTCAAGTTTTTCAAAACTGGTCTCATTTTATAGCCAGTTCGAAAATAATGTATTAATCTAGTGTGTGACGTTCACGATGCACCAAGTAACTGTCAACTTTTATAAACAATTTTAAAATTTTCATTCTTTAAGAAATATTTGACAACATTAACTATTCAAGAATTAAAATCACTATCAAAAATAATAATACAGAGTAATAATGTAAGAAACACTAAGTAAACAAAGAACATCTATTCAATATATGCTTTCCAGCTTCAAAACATCTCTCAATTCTATTTCTAAATTCTTGATAAGTATTTCGCAGCATTTCTGGGGTAATTTTGTTAACAACATCAATGATAGATCTTTTTAAGTCTTCAATATTATGGTTTTAATTATTTGCGTATTTTTTTTTGTTTTAAGTTGCCCATAGAAAACATGTAAAACAGTTAAATCGGGGCGGAAAAAATATTGGTCCATAACGTCCCATCCATCGCCCAGGAAAATATTCATCCAGCCATCCTCTAATTAGCAATGTCCAATGTGACGATCATCCAACATGTTAAAAATACATTTTACGCCTTTGCTCCAAGAAGTTGTCCAGCAAATACAAATGTACCTCCTGGTTTAACATATCTTCCAGAAAATACTGTCCGATTATTCGATCCGGTAAAACCGCACACCAAACAATACCTTTTTTAGAAAAATTGACAATTACAGTTAATCCTGTAGCTCGAGTTTCCACTAGCCCAATATCGACAATTTTGGAAAGAAATGACTCCGTTTTTTGTAAACGTTGCTTCATCAGAAACAAAATATTATTGTGGTCATGCCTATGTTTTTCACCGATTATCGCACAAAAGTCTAACCTTGTGTCATAATCATAATCTTCTAAGGTTTGAATAAATTTCGGTTTGAATGGATGAAGTTGGTTTTGCTTAAATATTTTCTGTAAGTGAGTCTTACAGAAACCAACCTCCACTGCTCTTCTTCGTAGACTCAACTTGGGTTTTTCCCTTAACGGCTGCATAGTTAGTGCACTAGCTGCATCATCCTCCTCATCGTACGCCACTTTCAATTTCTTTTTGTTTTGAACAGATCCTGCCTCATCAAACTTCTTTATTAATTTTTTAAATCCACTCCGCGTAATGGGTACATCTGGATATTTTTCGTGAAATTTTGCAATTTCAAACTGGTACGAAACTTCCCCAATACCATAACACTTAGAAAGATATACTCTTTGTTGAATAGTTAACATTGTTGTTAAATATTTATTAAAGAATGACAATTTGAAAATTATTTATAAAAGTTGACAGTTACTTGGTACATCGTAATCGTCACACACTAGACACTAGATTAATATATTATTTTCGAACTTAGTGCAACAATTCATACGGTTTTCATAAAACAGGTTAAATAAAATGAGACTGGTTTTGAAAACTTGAATTTAATTTTATTTTATGGAGTTTCATAATCATCAATATTCATACACTTTTTACTTATATGATACCCTATCCGGGGACATGTTTTATATATCCATTATTAAAATTGCTGTTTTCTGTGAGGAATTCGAAGTATTCGATTCTATATTGAGAATGTTGTTTGATTTGCATTCAGTTGGTTCTTTTTTCCGATTCGTGAGCTAATAATAGATTTATTTTTCTGAGAAAGATTGTATTTTCATGGTCTTTCGAGTACATATATTTTTCAATCATGTCAACTACTTCATTGGAAGTAATTTCTTAATTTTCCGCATCAAAAAAATTTCTTCCGCTGATTTTTTAAAAAACTTCACCGATTAATTTATCATACAATTTTGTATCATTATTCGGAAAATTAGAAAAATAAATGATATATAAACCCCGTTAAAAACTCGGCCACTGAATTAACTCACAGTTTTTCCAGTGAAAAATTGTTTCCTGTCGCGTTGAATTCTGTTTTCATATAAGGTAAAACTTTTGTTGGAACGATCAAGTAGAAGTTACAGAAGTTTGCGTTTGATAGTTCTTTTGCGCTTCCTCAATTGAAAAATCTAACATTGAACAAACTGTTCACATTTCATTGACGTAACAAGCAAACAGTATCACCTGAGGTTCCATTGTTCAATGGAAAATAACATTTGTGACAAAAGCTCGTAATATTGAGATAAAAACATGAATGGCTATCATATCAAAAGTATTTCTAAAGAAAATTCAAAATGTTTTGGATCTCAATATAATGTATTGGTGAGAACTCAATATTACAATCCAAACAAAACCTTTTCAAAATCAACCAGAATACACATGGTGTGAAATTTACACTATTTAGATGTTTGTTGCAGTTGATAGGTGAATAGATAATATTCTTCTACTTTCAACTTATAAGTCAATTTTGTCTGAATAACATTTTAAAAGCACGATATTCACGAAAAAGCCTTTGCAGGGATTTTTTTCCAGTTGTTCTTTTATAAAATATTCAAATGTCTCCCCTTCCCGTCTTCCTATGTTTGGAACGCTTATAAATAAACTAGTGACATTTGGAAACTAGATATTAGCGGTTGTATTCTGGCCTTCTAGTGATGATAGCTGACGTAATCGTTACAAATGACGTCGTAGGGTATTTTAAGGTTGAGAATAGTTATTGCATTAGTTATATAATGTAAAATACTTTCACAGTCAACATTTTGATCATTGTCAATAGTGAAGGTATATCAATATATCCTAGTATGTTATTTTGTAAATATTACTTGTGAATATAGTTGATGGATTCTTGCGGCATTCTCATAATTCATTTAGGTTTGGTTTATTAAAAAATGGAAACAGTTTGTTTTTGTAAATTTCTACTATTCTACTATCAATATGTTCTCGTATAAAAACAATGAGGTTAGACCAAACTGTTAGTTCCAAATACTGTTTGTCAATCTGTCTGTTATTCTTCTGTTCTCACATTCCGACCAAGTAGTCATCTATGACAATAAATTTCTTTGGAAATAAACTTCATTGACCATTCCATAATAAAAATAAAAATAATATTATTAATAATAATAATAATAATAATAATAATAATAATAATAATAATAGTAATAATAATAATAAAGTATTATAAACCTCAGATGTCGGGAGGACAACTGGTTTATATACATTAGACCCAGCAAATGAGCTGTGTTATACTGGATAATAATAATAATAATTATAGACGTACCAGACGAAGATACAAGGGAACCTAACACCCAAGTCTAAACAGAACACACTCAGGGAGCGACGTACGTTACACACCCTCTTGACAACATGGAGCAACTTCAAACTGATAGAGGACAATATTTTATGATAGAGACTGAATTTCAACGGGCACGAACCCTAATAGCAGACCTCATATGCCTAAGCAGCATAACTCAAAAAAGCTAGTTATCATCACCAAGATAATGGATGAGACTATCAATCCCATCTATCTACAAAGCGCCACAAGTTTTACCGCAGTGCACACGATAATATACGCTGCTGCTGTGGCAGTGGTTCGAACCAACGGAGGAAAAGTCGAGAACAAGGGTAAGTGACCTAGCAGGCAAAATACAAAACAAGGATGGAAGGTTCGCTTGAAAAAGTCAATCTCCAAACTTAGGGCAGATATTGCCAGAATACATCAGTATGTAGGTAATCGAAGTAAAAAGATCAAAGAGGCTGTAACTAGAATAAACAGTACAACACAGAAGCATGCATCACGAAACCCTCACAAAAACTAAAGGCTAAAGCAAGCAGGCTCAGAAAATATCGTGAAGCGGCTTTAAGAAGAAGACAAAACACGATGTTTAACAATAACCAGAAGGCATACTACAGACGCCTAAGAACAAAAAATCAGAATAAGACTGAAAGCCCACCTACCCAGAATGCCGTGGAAATTTTCTGGTCATCCATCTGGTCCCAACATATCTCCCACAAAGGGGATGCCGCCTGGATTGAAAACGAGGAACAGAGAATGAATAAGAAGCCCGAAATTGATCCAATTCATATAACGACTGACATGGTTTCCGAAGTCCTCAAAATGACCCAGAATTGGAAAGCACCAGGGCCGGACCAAACTCATAACTACTGGCTTAAACGGTTTAAATGTAGCCACTCCTATATTGCTCTACATTTCAGACATTTCTTAGATGACCCCACGACAATACCATCATTCTTGGCACAGGGGAATACGTATCTTTTGCCAAAAGGAGAAGAAATAGACAACCCAGCAAAATACAGACCAATTACATGATTATGTACTTTGTACAAGATTTCAACAAAATGTCTATCGAAAAGCACTTACGGATACTTAGATTCAAATAATATACTGGCGGAAGAACCAAAGGGATGTATCAAAAAATTGCAGGGTTGTAAGGAACAACTAATTGTAGATTCGGTAGTAATAGAACAAGCGGCAGATAAGCGACGAAACATCTACACAGCCTTTATAGAAACCATTTGATTCAGTGCCCCATACTTGGCTTTTGGGTGTGCTGGCGTTGTACACGGTGGATCAGAAAATTATAGCTATGCTGCAATACCTAATGTCATCATGGAATACAGTATTGCAAATTCACCATAAAGCTGAAATTTTTCAATGATATAGCTTGAGTCCCTCGTGGTTTTGTTTTGCACTCAAACCCCTTTCAACTTCTTTTAACAGTACAGGGTATGGATTTAAATTGAAGCAAGGAAATACTGTAAAATATAACATCAGCCACCTGATGTATATGGATGACATCATCAAGTGATATGCGGGAAACGAGGGACAACTCAATTACGTACTCCAGGCTACAGAGACCTTCTCAAATAACATTAATGTCATTTGGCCTCGAAAAGTGTAAAACATTAAACATCAGTCAAGGCAAAATAACAGCAATAGATTTTCAGTTAAGTGATGGAGACATTATTGACACCATGAGAAAAAACGACACATACAAGCACCGTGGACTGGTCCAATCCCAACGCCTCAAGCATAAGGATATTAAAGAAAGGGTCACTGAAGAGTATCTATATAGAGTGACCAGTATTCTCAAATCTAAACTCAATGGCATGAACACGTTTAATATTAACACATTCGCTATACCAGTCCTCACTTATACCTTTGGTACTGTGAAGTGGACACGAACAGAGCTTTAGGCTATTCAAAGAAAAACCCGAACAAATTTAACAAAATTTAGAAGCCATGATCCAAAAGCAGCTACTGAGAGACTGATACGTCCCCGTAAAAATGGAGGCCGAGGTCTTGTGGATATAATTCGGTTGCAACAGAAACAAATAAATAGTCTCCATCGTTATCTTCTTCAAAAACGAACACCTTTGCATGATGCTATCTCGCAGGTTGATCACTGCTACACCCCGTTGGATCTTCTGCATGCAAGAGACAATCGACTTCCCACTGAAATCGCCCATGAACAGGAGGTGACTATAGACAGGTCCAGTAAAGCACTTCACGGTAGGCAACCGAATGATCTCAGCCAACCTTATGTAGACAAAGAAGCGTCGAACAAATGGCTAACACAAGCGGAAGTATTTGTCGAAACCTAGAGCTTCATGATATCAATCCAGGATCAAGTTACTCTAACCAGGAACTATCGGAAATTTATTTTAAAGGAGTCGTATGTCATCTATCAATGCAGAATATGTAAATAAAATGGAGAGACAATATAACACATCACCGCCGGTTGTAAAGTACTCGCTCCGACTGGCTATATTCAATAACACGACCAAGTTGCGAAGATAGTACATCAAAAATTGGCCCAACTGTACCAACTCCACGAGGATGCATCAGCTTACTACAAATACCAACCCTAAAACATCATTGGAAATGCGCACTATCGCCTCTATTGGAATCGTAGCATACTAACCGATGAGTTCATTCCATGTAATAGATCTGATATTACCCTTACCAACAAGACTGCAGCTATAACTTATCTTATAGATGTCGGCATCTCAAATTCTCACAATCTGCAATCCACGTGGAATGAAAAATTGGTGAAATATACTCTTGATCAGGAAGTAAAGACAATTTGGAAAAAAAGTGAGGTTGACGTGGTTCCTTTCATTATTTCCACAACTGGAATAATCTCGAAAAGCCTCCACACCAGCCTACAAATACTTAACCAACCATCGCTCATATACATACAGCTTCAGAAAGCTGTTCTTCTGGAAACAGCAGCAATAGTGAGAAGATACCTCAATTAAAAATAGTTATGAAGGAACTTGTACTCGTACCGTTCCTCTCTAAAACAACGTTATAAGACTAGCATATATAACATAATAATAATAATAATAATAATAATAATAATAATAATAATAATAATAATAATAATAATAATAATAATAATAATAACTTATAATATTATAATAATAACTTATCCACACTATTTCTGATTAGGGGTGTACTGATGATGGAAACAGAGGGATTTCTACTAGCCATACAGGACCAAGTTATTTGTACAAGAAACTACCGACGGTTTATACTGCATCAGGATACATCGGATGACAGATGCAGACTATGTCGAAATAAAACAGAAACCATTCAGCACCTAACAGCAGGGTGCTCATATCTAGCACCGCGTGACCATAAGGCAAGGCATGACAACGTGTCAAAGGTATTTCATCAAGCGCTATGTAAAAAATTCGAGCTAATAAAAGATATAACACAGTACTACAAATATACACCAAGGGATCATATGGAAGACGAGAAAACAAAAATCTATTGAGATAAGCCTATCATTAGTGATCGGGAAATGGCACACAATAGACCCGACATATTGGTGATAGAAAAAGATAAAAAGGTAGCAAGAATAATCGACATTACAGTACCTAATGATCACAATCTCCGAGAAGCGAGAAACCAAAAGATCACAAAATATATAGATCTTTCTCACGAAATAAAAACTATCTATCAGCTCGATCAGGTCACAATACATCCATTAGTTATATCTGCGACCGGCCTTGTTGAAATAAATTTGAAACAGGAACTAAAAAGATTGGAATTAGAAGACCCTACGAAACTGATACTCACCGCCCAAAAAGTAGCAATTCTGGGCACTTATCGAGCAGTCCGGCGGGCGCTCACACATGACTAATCCATTGATATGGCATCCCGGATTAGCCAAGCAAACCCAGGAAAACCCTGTGAAAAAAAAAGAAAAAAAAAAAAATAATAATAATAATAACAACTCCTTTTCAAAAAATCAGAAGGGCTTCTATAGATCGTTTAACGAACAACCTGGTTCGAAAGGACAACCGCCAAAGAAGGAGGATTTACAGACATTTTGGGAAGGAATGTGGTCGAAGGAAATCGAACACCAGGAAAATACACCTTGGATCAAAACAGAAATTCAGAACAACAACCATCTACATATGGAAAACATAATATTTACATTACAAGATCTAAAAAAGGTAATAGAAAACTTGGCCAACTGGAAAGCACCAGGAAACGACGGTATCCAAAATTTCAGGTACAAAAAACTTACGGCTACCCATCATCACCTGACCAACCAATTTAATATCGCTCTAAGAAACCCTGACCAACTACCAGACTTCCTTACAAATGGTGTAACTTATCTTTTTCCAAAATCTGATCAAACCCAAGATCCTTCTCAATATAGACCCATCACGTGCCTTCCTACAATGTACAAAATCTTCACTGCAGCACTATGTGATAAACTGTACGCATACCTAGAAACTAATGATATTCTAACTGAGGAGCAGAAAGGGTGCAAAAGAAAATATATGGGCTGCAAGGAACAAATAACAATCGATAATGTGATATTGGAACAAATCAGAAAGAAGAACAGAAATCTATACATGGCTTATATAGACTATCGGAAAGCTTTCGACTCAGTGCCCCACAGTTGGTTAATAAAACCTTTGGAAATTTACAATATACACCCTGTGGTAGTTAGGTTTCTAAAAAGTACTATGAGTAATTGGAAAACAAAACTCAAAATTTACCTAAATCACACAGAACTAGAAACTGAATCTATCAGTATTAAAAGAGGAATCTTTCAAGGAGATACACTTTCCGCTCTATGGTTCTGCTTGTGTTTAAACCCATTATCACGTGGCCTAAACCACACAGGATATGGAGCAACTATTAGAGCGGATCGAAACTCAACAACCATAAGTCATCTATTCTTTATGGATGATCTGAAACTATATGCATCGTGCAAAAAACACCTAGAATCCAACTTAAAACTCATGCACCAGTGGAGCACAGATGTCGGAATGTCGTTTGGTATGGAAAAATGCCAAACTGTATCGGTTGAAAAGGGAAAGCTGAAAGAAGGAGAACCTATAGAACTAGAGCCAGGCAAATATATTGAAGCCATGACAGACAAACCCTACAAGTACTTAGGAATCCTTCAGACACACAAGATAGAACATAAAGAAATAAAAGCCATATTAACCACCGAATTCGAAAAACGCCTTTACAACCTCTTAAAAAGTAAGCTAAATTCAAGAAACCTTACCACGGCCATAAATAGCTACGCCATATCCGCTCTTCAGTACTCCTTCGGAATAATTAAATGGACTCAAACGGACCTGTAAGCAGTAAACAGAAAGATTAGAACCGAGCTAACAAAACATAGAAAACACCATCCAAAAGCGTCTGTCGAAAGGGTAAATTTACCTAGAGAAAAAGGAGGTAGAGGAATAAAAGATGTTGTGGAAGCTTGCACTCAGCAAATTGCAGGCTTGAGGAGTTTTTTCCGCCACCAAAATAGTCAACTTCATAAAGCCATAGTGAAAACAGATACGGGTTATACACCTTTAAACCTAAGCATGGAAAACTTTACGCCCTTTAATACACGAAATGAGGAAGATAAAATTAGAAATTGGCGTTCAAAAGAATTGCACGGAAGATTCATTAATGATTTACAGAAAGACACGATAGATCAAGCTAAATCGGTTGAATGGCTTAAAACTGGAACGCTGTTCCCAGAAACTGAAGGTTTTATGATTGGTATACAAGATCAGGTTATAAAAACGAGGAATTACCAAAAGTATATCTTGAAGGAAGAAATACCAACAGATAGGTGCAGAAAGTGCAACAGAAGTCAAGAAACGATTGAACACATTCTTTCTAGTTGCCAAAGCATGGCTGAAACTAAATATCTAGAACGACACAACAAAGTTGCCACAGTAGTATACCTAGAAGTACTGAAAAAACTTAACCTTGATCCACAAAAAAACGAGCCATATTACAAATATAAGCCCCCTCCAGTTATCGAAAATCAGTATGTTAAGATCTACTGGGATAAAACTATCATGACGGACGTAACAGTACGACACAACAGGCCGGACATCACAGTCATTAATAAACAATCCAAGCAAGCTCTGCTTATTGACATATCGATCCCAAATAATTCTAACACAGAAAGCAAATACAATGAAAAACTAAGCAAATACGCCGAGCTAAGGACCGAAATAAAAGAATTGTGGAATCTTAAAGAAGTCAAGATCATTCCAGTTGTTTTATCCTGTATGGGGCTAATTCCCAAGAAACTAAGTACTTCCCTCAAAGACATTGATATTCCTGAGTCAACCTACCGATTAATGCAAAAATCTGTAATCCTGGATGCGACAAACATTGTTAGGTCATTTCTAGAATAGTGACACCCAACGAAAGTCTTGCTGTTGAGGCCGACTGTCGTTGAAACACGCCGGGTGTAAATCCGGTGACACAAAAAGGAAAATAAATATAATAATAATAATAATAATAATAATAATGATAATAAAAGTAATAATAATAGTAGAAAATGAGCACTATAAAGTCAATTAGGATACTCTGCTAAGAACAGACTGAGAAGTTCAACATTACAAACCGGATATGATCGTGCTGGATAAAAACAGCAAATCTGCGATCATTACTGATTTTTCTGTACCACTGGACGACAATCTGAGAAAATCTTACAAAGACAAACAAAATAATGCGATCTCGTCCGCTAGCAGATGAGGTAAGAGTTTTGTGGAACTTAAGAAAGGTGGAGATCAAGCCATTCATAATATCTCTAAATGGCTTAGTGCGCGCTAAAGTTACCAAACACCTAGAAGAGCTAATACCTCAACATATCTGTGGTTTGATACAATAAGCAAAGTTGCCGCGAAGGGAGCACCAAATTATCAACCAGAAGATATCCCAATAAAATCAGAAGACTACAAAAATTACATGAAACTAAAAATGATGTCAATATGGCAAGAACAATGGAGTCAACATGTGTCAAAACTGAGAAGGTTAAAAATTAATGTCAAACCCGGTTCTGCGAATTTGCAACTATAGAGACAAGAACAAGTGAAATTGACAAGAATGAGAATTGGACTTACACATCTTACATCTTCCTACATGTTACTAGGACAAAATAATAATAAGTAACTCTAACCAGAAACTACTGGAGGTTCATTTTAAGGGAGCCAGATGTCATCGACCAATGCAGAAGATCTGAAGGTAATGGAGAGACAATACAACATGTCACCGCTGGTTGTAAAGTAGTTGCTCCGACTAGCTACTTGAAAGACACAACCAAGCTGCAAAGATAGTACATCGAAAATTGGCCTTACTGCACCAACTCCATGAGGATGCACCACCTTATTATAGATATCGACCCAAAAACATCATTGAAAATGCGCACTTTCGTCACTATTGGAACGGCATCATACTCATCGATAAGACCATTTGGTGTCATAGATCAGATATTATCCTTGCTGACAAGACTGCAGCTATAACTTACCTTATTGATGTCAGCATCCCAAATTCCCACAATCTCCAATCCACGTGAAATGAAAAATTGCTGGAATATACACGTCTTGGTGAGGAAGTAAAAACAATTTGGAAGCAAAGTGAGGTTGACGTTGTTTCTCTTACTATTACCGCAACTCGACTAATCCCGAAATGTCTCCACACCAGCCTACAGGGGTTTAACCTTCCGTCGCTCATGTATATACAGCTTCACATAGAATCACGCTTCCATTTCTCTATTGGCCTCCTTTGGCCACATTTTCAATTTCCCTATTTTCCCTATCCCCTGGAAGAAAGTTTAAAATGCAAGAAAAAATTATGATGTATAATTTACGGAGTAAACGGGAGAATGGGCAATGTTCTACCATAACCTGTTGTCCCGATCAGGATTTAGATCGAAGAATCAGCCGCGTAATTCCTCGGTTAGTGGCGATCACAGCGTGACGCCAAGTAGGGCTACTGCGATAATCAACACAATGGAGGAACTTATACCAATCTCCCTTCAACCGGCTCTTGCTGTTTCTACGGCGACGCAAGTCAATATGCCTATGACCACAATAGCCGGATTGCCTACGAAGCGCATGAGGTGGACGAATGAGTTAAATTGTTTTAACATACGCTCCTACTTTAGAGCAAACAATATGGAGACCGACATGACCACATACCGATACGCCAGTCACCGTTAATTTCTTGAGAGGTACCCATAACTGGCCAAGTCTCCTTCTAGGTCTTCAAAGAACGGATGATCATCTCGCATCGTAAGAAGCAAACCTACACTGGCGAAGAAATAGTAATTGCCGAGAATCACACCATTCCCGATTTTGAGAACAACACCCAACCAATAAGCGTCGATGAGGTGTCATTCGAAATGCGTATGGCATTAGCGGAATTTGAGGGTAGAAACCCAATATAACGACCAAAATTATCCAATTTGAGGACCAATAAAATTTCTAATAATATCATTGCAGAAGTAAACTTACCAATAGAAAGTCTGTGCAACGACTACAATTCTCTCGAGCGGCTCCATTCATGTCTTCATTCTGGAGCTGTGGCAGTAGTACTCCGTCTACACAACCAGCAAATATACGTGACGAATACCCGTACCATTAAAACCACTAAAATCCCTGGTGTTAACGGCGCATAGAAAGTTCCGTCGATAGTAAGCAATAGTATAGATATATAGTTGTCGAATAGTCATAAAACCACTTCTCATAAATAATTGAATTGTAGAATTCAGGTATGGTTTATCAAAAGTTATCTCCAGAAAAATGCAATACGTTTATGTTATTGAAGGGAGTTAGGAGAATCTCCCACCCCCAGACAATGTGTATGGTCAAGGAGTGTAATAAGTGTACTCGGTAAGTTTTATTAAAAAAAATTGAGCTATTTTTCTCACTAAATAATAACTATTTTCTTTATTTTCATAAAATACAGAATTTTTACTCATTTAATCGACAACTTTAGAGATCAGTTGGCTTACTGACTTCTGTCATTCTGACGATGATATTTAATATCGAAACAATTGTCAATTTCACAGAATTCTTAACATTTTTTCAATATATTGTGAAATTATCTAGAAACAGAAGGTTTCATTTAAAAGAGTAATATGAGTAGATTCCACGGAGTAAGGGTCGAGACAATTAATTTCATTCAATAAAGCATGCTATGATTTTGGACATTTTAAAATGTACCCATCGAAAACATAATAATCTGGGTTTTATTTTATGTTATAGCTATTCCCTCCACCAGTAAAGGTGTTCAGACATTTTCACCCTCACCACACGTTGAAGATATTCCCTCCACCAGCTATGGGATGAAAGGTATTGAGTCCTTGCCACATTCACTAAATGTGTTGCGAAGCGAAAAAACCGTTAATCGGCATAAAGTCCTTTCATTTTCCAAACGTAGGTAAATAGTTTTAAGAAATAAATTGATAAATATGTAAATATTCATAATCGTATATATGTAAAATTGACAATCTTGTTTATTATATTTTTTTCGTGAGAAATAGTTTTTCGGCCAAGTCAATGTGTGTAAGTACAGGTTATGGGATTATGGTCAATAAAACAACGAAAACCTATAATTTTTTCAGCCAACGTTTCGACCTTTATTGGGTCATTTTCAGGGCGTCTACAAGAAACATGCATAGAATGCATTTTTTTGTGTGATACACTAAACAAAAAAGTCATAAAATTTGTTAAAATCAAATGGAATTTGTAGAATAGTATATGTAAGAAACGACAAAAATCATAGTTAAAATATATTAAAAGTTAATTTTTTAAATAACAGTTATGAAAACCACAGTAAAACAGGTGAGATCCTTTTATGTCATTAATTGATATTAATTGATATTACGATACAATTTATGATCATGAAGATGTTAAAAAAAATATTCTTTGATTAAATGTGAATCTATTGTTGCTAATATTAAGGAACAATTTTTGTGATACTTAAATAACTCACAAAATAACGAAAACCAGATGAAAAAACCTAATTAAAACTATGTTAAACAAACAAAGACTTACCAAAAATGATTTTCTTCTTGAAAAAATTTCCCTATCATATCAGGCCTTCCAAAAACAATTTCCATAAAAAAAGGAAATAACATTTCAATTTGTTGTTTGTGTTCATGTTTGGATACAGTAGGAACTGAATATAAAATAAATATTATAGATATCATGTGAGAAACGAGTTGAAAAACCAGTTTTAGTTGTTTTTCAACGACAACTCATTGGTTCTATTTATTGATGAAATATAGGATGTGTTTACATTTTCGACGTTTTTTTTGAAGTTTACTGAAGGGTTATTGACAATGTTATTCATTTCAGAAAACCTTTTTTTATAAAAGTTGGTTTGTTGTTCTAGAATTCTGACGTCCTCAAAATTAAGAGTGTGGTTTTCTGAGAAATAATGTTGAGCCAAAGATGAAACTAATGATTTCTTCCTTTCCCCTACGTAGCATTTGTCGCAGTTACTGCACGGTATCTTATAAACAACAACTGAATTTGTGTTTTAGTTTTTACTTTAGAACAAAACATTTTTTTAACAGTGTTTCCGCTTTTTAAAGCTATTTGCTTTTCCTCGTTGTTTAAAATTTTACACAATTTCTCTGAGAGGCCTCTTACGTATGTCATTTTATGGTAAATTACAGGGTGGTCTTTATTAGTACTAGAGGTATGGTTTGAATGAAATATTATTTTATTTAATAATTTGTTGGGAAAGTTATTTTTTATGAGGTACGTCTTGAGTTTTTCCAAATTTTGGTTGATGCATTCATCACTACAATATTTTCTATTCTAAATTTAAGATTTTTGACAATGTTTATTTTTTGACTCATGGGGTGTTGAGAGTGAAAATTTAGGAGTCTCTCTGGAAAGGTGGGTTTATGGTACCAGTCAATGATAAGTTTGTTTTCAATTTTTCTTGTCACTAAAGTATCTAAAAATGCTAGTCTACTGGAGACTTCCTTTTCTAATGTAAACTGAAGTTTGGGGTGGTAAGAGTTAAAATTCAAAATTATCTCCTTCTTCTGTACCCTCAGGAGCAATTACAAAAATTTCATCAATATAACGTTTGTATCTAAAAACTTCAAAAGATAGTTTCCCAAGACATATATCCTGTAATTCTGACGTTATAATATCTGCAAAGATAGGTGATAGACAGTTGCCCATCCCCAAATACGAAATTTGTTCAAAAAATTGTTCGTTGAAATTAAAATAACTATTTTTAATACATAGTTTGAAAGGAGTCTCAAAATGGTCAAAGGTGATAGTAGAATAACTGTGAAATTTACTCCAGTTTCTTTCAATAATATTTAATGTTTCAATTACTGGAATATTAGTGAAGAGAGGAATGACAACTAAAGAAAGCGAAACATGATTTGAAGGAATTGTTAAGTTCTTCATTTCATTAGAGAACTCAACAGAATTCTTAACGTATCTTTCATCTTTGATGGAGGAAGGTGATAAAAGTTCAGCTATAAATTTAGATAAGAAATAAAGGGGTGAACCCACATAACTGACTATTGGTCTTAAGGGCAAATCCTGCTTATGGATCTCTGGTAATTTTAATTGATCAATAAGTAGTGAAAATTGATAATTCCATTTAATGCCAAAATTTATTCCAATACATTCCATTAAAGGCATTTACAAAGTGAAAATTAATGTTTTACAATTAGCAAAGCACTATTTTTCCTCTAAGTACTTATATCTTGAATTTACTCCTTAAGAAACGATTTTCATATATGGTATGGCAATTTATGGGAAAGTCAGTATCTACTTTTGTTGAGCCATTACGCCCAAGTATGTGGTCTAGCGGTAACCAAAATATCCAATAAAAACAAAAAATAAAAAACCTATAAGTGAAGAAATAATTCAGGAATAAAAAAAAATTTTATTAAAAAAAATTAAAAACTCCAAAATTAAAACATTCAAACATTTTTTTATTATTATTTCAATGGGAAGCACATTTTATTTTCTTTCACAGAAAGTTGCCAAAAATAGTAGTTAACTACTCATTGTTAACACTTTTTTTGATTAAGTAGTTAGCAGTTGTACTCCACTAGTTTGTCCAGCTCAATGTGTTTTTAGGAGTATAATAATAAATAAATAAATTAATATAAACTTATCATAAATAATTTTCTACTTTTATCTTGATTTAACATGATTTGAAAATATAATGATACTCCAATCTTGAATGTATGTTACTCAAATTATCTTTAATTATTGCATTGTCTTTACATTGTAAATTCTGTTTGTTAAGAAAAGTACTTTTTGAAAGAAATTATTTGTTGTGTATTTTGATACCAAAATAAATAAACTATTCAAATGAATATCGTTTTATTTTTTCCATTTCAAGCATTTATGGTCCATCATTTGATATTTCAATTAATTTAACTCAACATTTAATCATTATGGAGTTAAATTGATTGAAGTGTCAAATGATGGACTATAAATTGCTATTTTGAAATAAAAAAATTATAATACAGTAAAATTGAATATACCGCCAAAGCCTCAAATTACAGTAATCTTCTCATTATCACTCAATTGTTTAGTCCACAGGCCCATTAGATGGCGCCACAATTAGTGTCTCATCTATCTGTGGGTTATATGTGATATTATCTTCAAATTCATTTTGAAGCCATAAGTATGCGAAGTACTAACTACAAAATACCTCAGCGTCTGGTATTTGAAATACCAATTACAAATAACATTTTTAAGAAGTAATTGAATTACAAATATCGAATATAGATTTAAGTTACGTATTCTAATTACAAATACTCCACCCTGATTATGTCTAATACTTTATATATGGAAAAATACTTCATCTTTGTATTTATCCTTGAACAAACTTCAATATTTTGATTGTATAAATCGATTTTCAACGGTTCGGTTGATCAGTTGCGTGAGGAAATCAGTTTTTAATTTTTATTAACACGAATCCAAATTCCCAACAACATTAAATGGAATTACAATGCGGCAACGGCCCTTATTTCCACTCTACTGTTAATACCAAGTATATAACATGTATTCGCCACGTGTTCCCTCGGTTAAATGTTCAATAAACCTGGAAATAATGGCGGTAATATTTCGAACCCGGGAAGTAGCCCGAAACCATTTATAAATTTCCTTAATCCATTTGCAGAATATATTGAAAGGCTTTAGTACTTGGCACTGTAACAAAATGATCTTCCAAACATTTCTACCGATTCACTTTTGTTAGAAAATTCGAAGATGAAAAATATTTAGAGAAGGCAATATTAACTTTTAGTCCGTGTTCTTAAGAAAATCTGCTTCGTCTTTACTGGAAAATTTATCGTCGGGAAAATTCACATTCATTTAGAAAAAGAATTATTACTGCGAAAAATAATAATTTCGTAAATTTTCCAATTCATTTACCGAAATGAAAATATTAAACTAGTCTCTTGACTATAAAAAGCTTTTGGTAAATTCATACAGCATAAAACTCCTCAACTCTTTATATACCATAAATTCCACAAATCCGCCCGCAAAACAAATTAAGATATTAAGCACTTTTCACAACAAACTGCACTTAGAGGAACAAAACAAAACGACTTTACTGCATTTAAGTAATAAAAGAGAATGTCAGAATAGCATATAAAACCTAAATTAAATAAAACTTAATTGCCCTCTACACACAGGGTAGTGTTTTGTGAATTGTGATGAAACAGGAAGCAAAATAGATGAAAAAAAATTCTATAATTTTTTTTATTCACAATCTGATCAATCAAGAATTTCGTTTTGACATAATCTTACCAATATTGATTCCTTACACACTATTCCAAATAATATGCACACATCGCTCCTCGCTGATTTATTCTGATACTACACATGGATTCAAAAGTTTTGCATCACCTTTGTATGTAATTTTTTCTTCGTGAATAATGGACTGGATACTAATTAAATGATTAGTTTCAAGTGGAAGAAAACATAAAAGGTTTTTATACAAATTTTTATTTTGCAATAAATACATGTTTACTAAATTTTTTTGTCAGAGAGTACATTTTTGGTACGATAAATTTTCTAGCAAAGGAAGTTGAATTTCATGATTTGGACTACCAACATGAATCGTCAAGTGATAGGTGAGATTGACCATGCCAGAATAATAGGTCTAATTGAAGAAGGCCTTTTTTAATTCATTCATTCATTTCATTCGTTTGATTTGTGCTCAACAGCCCGGGCACTTGACCTAAGTCATTGTACCTTCCCCAATATTTTCTTCTTCTACTCCAAAAGTTTCGTGTCCTCGATTTAGGCCACTAGTTTATGTGGGGTGATTTTGAATTTTTCTGATGATTGGATTGTTTCCTTTCCAAAATGCGTCTGCCCGAGTTCTTGTAAGTTGTTGCATGAGCAGAGTATATAAATAGGTGTTTCATCCCGTAGTTAGCATTTCCTACAGTGTCCAGTAACCAAATCGGTAACTGCCTTCAGATGTCTCTTGCTCAGTTTCAGTTAATTGATTGAGAATTCTTTGTTTACATTTCCCAGTAAGCTTTTTGTCGGAATATGACCTTCTGTCAACCTCCATTTGATTTGTTGTTCCTTGTCTAGCTAATTTCGGATTTACCCTCTTATGTAATCCTTTTTGATTCCACAGAACGGTTGCGGACCTATGAAGTCTCCTTTAGGGCTTTGTTTAGATAGCTAGTCCGCCAGTTCATTACCTGCAATACCTTAATGTCCCAGCACCACCCATACTAGAGACACTGTATTGTCTCTTGCCAGCTTGTTAAGGGACTCTTCGCAGTTTTTAACCAGTTTAGGTTTCGTAGTAGGATTACTAATAGCTTTCAGCAGTGCCTGGCTGTCAGTATATATTTTTATTCTTTGTCCGGTATAACATCTCTTGATGTTTTCATCAATGTAGGCTATAGCAGCAGGCTGTATCTGGCTAAAATACTGACGTATATCTGCCAAGGCTGAAGAAGATTTTCTTTCTAGATCCATTTATACCAGCCCCAGTGCCGTGGTGTGTTTTAGATCCATCAGTGAACCAGATGATGTCTGCAGGATTTCCCCAGTGCGTCACTTGTTGCCTAGATGGAATAATGATATTCACTCGCTCAGTGAATAAATTCTCTGGTATCATACTATTCAGACCCATTTCATATGTTAGGTTCACGTAGTATTGTCCCAGTTGTATCGGTATGTCCCCCACGAACCTTGTTTGGGCTCTACATGCCTCCAGATTTCAGTCGGAGGATCGCCATCATTGCCTCTGCCCTAAAAAAAAGTTCCAGAGGAGGAAGGTCTATGAGAGTTTCTATTGATGACGTCCCCGTGATGTTCATTGCCCCGATAATACCGAGGAGAACTTGTCTTTGGATTGTAGTAAATTTATTCTCTACAGAGGACACTTCTCTCCTTCTCAACGAGGCTATGTTTCCATGGGTTATCGTTAGCTTTATCACTGTTGTGTAAAGCCAGTGTACCAGCTCATGTCGTATTCCCCAGGTTTTGCCCATAACTCTTCTACATTGCCAGAACAGTCTGGTTGCCCCGGTAGTAGTTTTCTCCAGGTGTGTCCCCCAATTCAATTTAGAATCAAGTGTAGTGTCACTCCCAGATATTTCACCTCTTTGAACAATTCTTGTTTTTCTCCGGTCAGTTGTACTCTGCCCCCCGGAAGAGCCGTTGTAATCTGCCCCCCGGAAGAGCCCTTCTACTCGTAAAAGCAACTAGTTTAGTTTTCTTTGGGTTGACTGTGAGGTCTTCTTTGAGTCACCAGTCTTCCATAATTCGTATTCGTATTCCCCTTCGTAACAATCACTAGGTCGTCCGTGAAGCCATGCGCTCATATGCCTTGATCACTTAGTCTGCAAATCAAGTCATCCACAATTAAATTCCACAATAGTGGTGAAAGTACTCCAACTTGAGGAAACCCTTTAGTTGTTCTGACGGTGTACATTGTATCATTAGTTTTTGTCACCTGTTGTTCGGTTTAATTTTTTTGTAGCGGCTACTCAGTTATAGAGCATCTCAGGTGGAGTTCTTTGCCAGCTAAATAATAATCTAGGAGTAGATCTTACCTGTTCGCGGGTAATACTACTTTGTTTTCTGATAAATGACAAATATTTATTTATAAAGGGATGAGATAATTTGTAGAAAGAAAAAAGTAAATTAAATGAAGTCAAATTAAGATAAGATGAGCGATGAGATATTTGTAGAGAAAGGAAATATAAGTTAAATTAAGATACGATAAGCGGGCGCCACCTAGAACATTATCAGCTTTGTAGTTGGTACACATCCACATCAATAAACCTTGTGAAAAGGGTTGGAATGTATATAAATATGAGCCAAGTTATGAAATTTACAAATGTGATTTAATAAATGAAAAATAAATTATATGTTTAACAAACGACAAGTATCAATTAATAAAAAATGAATTTATAAAAAAAAATATCTAAGTTGAAATGAAAGATTTACAATATTGAAATAGATTTTACAAACAAATGATCAACGTAGAATGAAATATAAAAATTAGTCAAAGTTGATATAAAAAAAATTTTAAATCGTGGAAATTAAATTTACAAAAGTTGAAGCTACACATATAATTTAATTGAAAATTGAACTGCGATAAAAAAAGGAGAGAACAGGAAAAGCTATTTAACTATACTATAGTGGACAACTATTACTTCCTCCAATTTTTTCCGATGCTCACAGCTGCTTGAGAAGTTAAAGTTAATTATCTGCTATATAGGTGGGTACTTCATATATAAAGGAAACGGCGAATTTGCCTATTCCCAAAGTGCTTAAAATTACAAATGTGTGAGGAATTGAATAAATTATAATTCAGGATTTCTCAAATGTAATTCAGAAACACAAGTGAAGAAAAGTATTCTTTCAATAACGTTGCTAATACATTTAGAATCATCCTATATTTTACTATATGAACGATAAATGTAGAATAAATTATATAGAATTCCATTCAAGCATTTTTATGCAGATAAGGTATGTAGATATTGTTTTTGATTATATTTCTAGTTGAACTTCGTCAACTGGCGTGGACATTCAACTAAATAAATAATCTTAATTTGACAAAGTTAATGTCGAAATTAATAATTTATTATGTACAAATTTACAAAATGTTACAAAGTTGAGTTGTGAACGCTGAATTTCTGTGGTTTCAGATCGGAAGACACTTTATGTTTCGATTTGATGAATTTTAAACTAACTTTGTTATTGAGCGTTGAGCTCGATTCGATGAGTGTGTAAAACTCGCGTCGATGAATGTAAAACTCGCGTCTAGAAGTGTAGAACTGACGAGTGAAAAACTAACTTGGTTGTTGAGCCTTGTGCTCGTTTCGATGAGTTAAAAACTAACTTCGTTGCTGAGCATTGCGCTCGATTCGATGAGTGTAAAAAAACTGATTTCTTCACGTTGTGAGACGTGTTAAGTAGAAATCTGCGAGGGGCGTGTTTACACGTGGATTGGGTTGACCAACCGAAAATAAATATTTCCTATTGGCCAGCATCACTTGACTTGTCGGGTTCCCAGACAAGAATCAACTATGGGTGCCGCCAATAGTAAGTTAAGTTTCTATGGAATACTACAATAGCAATTGTAACCTTCTTACTTAGAAAGGTAATTCAAAAATGTCTTTCATGTCTTCCGAACCTCTACCATAAAATTCATGCAGAATTGACAATAAATTTAGGGTTTTCACAATACAATATATAATAGGGTGAAACGTGCTTTTTTCTCACTTCTCAACTATAGGACAATGTCGACTTTCAAAAAAGGTGTCATTCATATGCCCATACAAGAGAATTTACAATTATTGTTGGAAAACGTGATATTTACAAAGTATTTTGAAAATAAAATTAAAATATCCTTTGAATTTACTACAATAGAAAGATCTTATCAATTGTGCAACATATTTCTACAAAGCTATTAACTAAAATGAATCTACGCCTTTAATATATACAATAAAAAAGAGGGCAAATACAAATATCTCATATATTCTAAAGGTATCATAAACGAATAAATTTCAAGATTTTACAATCTTGAACAGATATTAAAAGGGAAATATCAACTGTTATATAAAAACGAATAAATAATGAAATACTTATTTCAAATCTCTAATTACAAAATTAGATTCATAAAACTTTTTTAATTGGAAAAAAAGTGAGTTATTCTGGCACTATAACATAAAAAACATAAAGAAAGTAAAAAAACGTGCTTCTTATCGGAATCAATATTAGTAAAGAAAAACAATAGAAAGATAAACAAGCGAGCTACTGAAGGGAAATAATTATTAAAACAATTTTAACTATGTATAAACTTACCATTCACTTGAATGCACTTTTTGAATTGAAGACAAAATTGATTGAGAAATATATATAACTATATTTATTTATTTAGATAATTCGATAATGAGACAATCTTTTTAGATTTCGTGCGGGATTGAATACATTCAAAATTCAAAACAGATGTATCAAAATTGAAAATACGTCTCCTAATTTCTCAATATTTGGAACAAACACTCTCTCTAGCGAGAGAAGTTATACACACAACTGACCGTGAATTCTCAGTTCAAAAATCAAAATTAAATCCGTTATACAAAATCTATCTAAGTGAATGTTTAATTCCTGTAACCTCTGATCTAAGTGAATATTTAATTCCTGTAACCTCTGAATTGAAGGGAAGTTCAATGTACGAAACAGAACTTCTTGAGTTAAAATACCACGCAATAACTTCCCCTTTTCTGTTGAAAGTATTTCTAAGCCACGATAATAAAGTTCATAATCTAATTCATAAGTTAAGCGGTATTCGACATCAAGTTTGGAATTATGTGCCATTTTGAAAATTTTGAATCAACAAATTTGAACCAAAATTGTATCAAAAAGTTATAAATATCGAGTACTGTATCTTTTACGAAATAACTCCTAGTATTTATAGTGTTTCTAACTAATACATAATATACGTATTTAAAAGAAATGAGATATATAGATAGATAAATTACCACGATACCAAAGATAAAGATATAAATAAAGATAAATATATGGTTAATCAATCAAAAGGTTGAAAATATGAAGATATAGATATATAATGGAAAGGATAAATTAGAAATATATTAACATATTTTTAAAACCAAAACAATATTTATTATAAAACTATGTACATTACAAATAGAAATTAATCAAAAAGTGGAAAATTTGAAAACATGATATTTTCATCTCCTATTTTTCGGAGAACAAAATCATTTTAGTTACATGGTTTCTAATTTCACTTTTCTACTTAACAATAAAGTTTATTCTGATTTTTAGGTATTTTGTGCATATGGCTATTGAGTAAACAGTAAATGTAATTAATATCATTTTCCAACACATGCTTATTAGAACCATCAGAGATTTGTTCAAAACTGCGTTAGTTAACAATTCAAAAGACTTTTTGCAATGCAGATTTTATTAAAGAATTCGTAAAGCAATTCCAGTAATTTTACAAATGCTTATAACATCATTTGAAGGATGTTAATCCTTCTTTACTTTTATGCACAATCAAAGAGTTAAGCAAATTTGCTTTAAGTATAGTTTATGCCTCAACACATGCTTCACATTTTAAGATGTTTCTCAATTTTATAACAACGATTCAAACTACTGGGTGTCTCATTATATTATGACTGTTTTTAAGAGCTTATATCTTCGAAACGGTTCTAAATAATATGATGCGGTTTTCACAGTTAGATTTAAAAGTTTTGTTGTGGCACATTTATATAAATGACCTACTTCCGGTTTACCCGCTAGAAAAGTGGCGTATTTTCAGAATACAGTAGATGTAATTTTTTAAATGGGACGCCCTGTATATTTAGTAATTTCTTAAAAGACGCTAATTTTTACTTGATAACGGTACCTTAAAGTTTAAAATCGGTGCACAGGAAGCGAAGTTAGATAACTTTAACTGGGATACTGTAATGATTCAGGTATCTTATTAATAAATAATAATCAAGGAGGCGTTGATATGTCACATCACAAAGATATTGCGATCATTGACAGAACGTCACGTTGTGTTTTATATTCAATAAAATTGAAGTGTTCAATCTTTCGAAATACAGTATACAGCACAAGAAAAATCTCAAACAATATTTTTATATGCCCAAACTCAATCTTATGTTCAGACTAGAAGACGATTCAAAGGACAGTTCAATAAAAATCCTCCTGCTACAAATACCACTAAAACATGGTTAATCAAATTTAGGAATACTGCTTCCATATCTAGAGTAAGGAGAACTGTAAATTAAAATTTAGAAGAAATGTTATCTGTTTATGAGCTTGTACAGAGAAATCCGAAAATTTCAATTAGAAAAATAGCATCAAATTTGGAAATGGACAAAACTAAAGTTTTTAGAATTCTAAAAGTTCTCAAATTTAAACCTTACAAAATTCAAGTTCTACAAAAAATTAACGATCGGGACTATGCTAAAAGAATGTTTCTGTGTGAAACTTTAACAGATTTGTACAGAACGTATCCAAATTTTAGAATTATCATGTCTGATGAGGCTGCGTTCCATATAAATGAACGAGTTAATAAACATATCTGTAGAATTTGGGAATTAGAAAATCCAAGAGAATTTCATCAACATGAAAGAGATTCTCCTAAAGTTGATGTTCGGTGTGCAGTGTCTCGTGAAAAATTATATGCGCCTTCTTTTTTCGCAGACAATAAAGTTCGTGATAATAATTATACCGATATATTGGAAAACTTTTCTATCCTCAGACAAAACAAGATGGTATTTTAAACCAAAATGTTTACTTTCAACAAGACGGGGCTCCACCCCATTATTCCAACATAGCAAGAGAATCTGGTAATTTGTATGGGAATATGTGAAAGATAGAGTCTACAATGCCTCCTACTATTGAGGAATTAAAAAATAACATACGGCAGGTAATGGAAAATATTCCTCTTGAAATGCTGACAGCATCATTTGACAACTTAATAGTTCGATTCCACAAATGTATAGATCAAGAAGGAAGACACATCGAACATTTATTTTAGAGTGTCCTAAAACATGTTTTTATTTGTTTTTTACTGCTCACTTTTAGTTACTAGCTAATAAAGTTTATGTTTATTACAATTCCAACTTCATATCTGAATCATTACAGTATCCCAGTTAAAGTTATCTAACTTCGCTTTCTGTGCACCGATTTTAAACTTCAAGGTACCGTTATAAAGTAAAAATATGCGTCTTTAAAAAGTTACATCTACTATATTCTGAAAATACGCCACTTTTCTAGCGGATAAACCGGAAGTAGGCCATTTATATAAATGAGTCACAACAAAACTTACGGTAATTTTCAACCTAACTGTGAAAACCGCATCTTATTATCTAGAACCGTTTCGAAGATATAAGCTCTTAAAAACAGTCAGAATATAATGAGACACCCGGTATATATGTGATACTTTGTTCAGTACATGTTGATAAAATAAATGCTTTCATAATATAGTCGTTAATCGTTAAATATATTTTGAAATAAGTTATAAATTGTGGTAATCCTTGCCACTTCATCGTTATCAAATTGAAGAGTGGTATTGTTTATCAGAAAAACGAGATCTGTTTTGCTAGTCTAGTGGGCACAGCTAAAATGGGAATTTGCTCCAAAGTTGTACAATTACCAACTCCTCCACTTCTAACTTCTGATCTTATTAAATAACTCTTGTAAGATCACCTAAACTAACAAGCAGTTGGAATGGTATTCCATCCAGCTTCTGATATGATAGAAAATAGATGGAGAAGTACAGGCACCAAAAAGGACGAGCGGTCGGATAAAAATAGAAGTCAACGAAAATGAGAAATATGCTATACCAACAACTGTCCATACCTTTTTATGAAAAATTAAGTAACAAAATTGAAGAAAGTGCTGGAAGCTGTTATTGAAAACGAGATCATCCCTAACTTGGGTAATGAGACGTTGAGGAAAATCTAACATTGTTTCAATTTTAGTTATGAGTGACTAAATAGAAAGAGTGTTCTTATTAGAAGATTTGAAATAGTATTGTGGAGAAGAGAGTATCTGAGTAAAATTAAGGAGTTTCGGAAGGTTTGATAATTACACATATAGGAGGTAATAGCGGATTTGTGTTGAATAGTGAATGAATATTTGAGTCCCAGAAAACGAGAGACTACCATGAAGAGATTAACGTAGAGGTGTACAAAAAGTGATTTGGATGCATTACTGGAAATTTGGAACCAGGATCTGTCGTCGTTATGGATAATGCTCCTTACCACAGCCGACATTGCGAAAACCGGCACAACGGGCATGGAGAAAAACTCAAATTCAAGAATGGTGACGGGATAAAAGTATCCATTACGATAAAAGCAGTGTAAAAACGAATGTCTTCAAATTTCGAAGATATATGCCTATACATATAAGAAACTTGCCGTAGATGAATAATCATAGAGCCACGGAATTACTATATTAAGGTTACCCCCGTATCATTGTGAGTTGAATCCAATTGAACAAACTTGGGCACAAGTTGAAGGAAATCTGGCTCAGGAACATCAACCGTTCAAGTAAGTCGATGTGGAACTCCTTCTTGAGAAATCATTGGAACGAGTGACAACTGAAAACTGGAGCAAGTGAATTCCTCATGGTCGAAGCAAAGAAACGGAAATGTGGGATGTAGATAATTTAGCTGATAAAGTAATAGATGATATTATTACCTATGTCGGTAATAGTGATATTGATGATAGAAAATTGGGAAATGACAAAGGGTAAGTTCTAACGTTGATTTTCGGTGTTACGAGTTTTATCTTTGTAATTCTTATTTTTGTAATTATAATTTCCTTTATTGAAAAGAATTGTCAAATTATGTAACAAAATTCAGCATAGAATCGTTAAGGGAAGATGGCACAAAATATCTATATCCAAGAAAACTCAATGAGAAGATAACGCAAAACCAGGTTATAGGTTGCGATGATGTAGAAACGGCTTGGAAAAAATAAGAGAAAATATAACACAAAGTGCAACATAAGCCATAAGGATAAGAACAGTAGACACCAACGGAAATAGAAATATCAAACCGTGGTTCACCAACGAGGTCAAGGAACTGGCAAAAGATAAGAAAAAGACATATATAAAATACATTTACAATAGAACACCGGATGAGTATGAAAGATACAAAACTGTTAGAAATCGAACAAACAACCACATACGACGACTAAAGAAGGAATACTGCCAAAAATTTTCAGCAGGAATGGAAGCGGACTTATTAGGTGGTCAGAAGAAGGTGTGGAACATGCTACATAACAGAAAAAACAAATTACGGAGGAAGTGCACGTAAATGATATTGCAGAAGAAGAATGGATCAGGTACTTCGAAAACACATATGATATTACTGATGATAATAATACAGCGATACATATCTCAGTAAATGATAACAATAACGTACCGGAAATAACACTGGAGGAACTTCAAGCTCTAATAACAAAATTGAGAAATCGAAAAAAACCTGGCATTGATAATATGGACTAACGAGTTAATCAAGTATGGAGGAGAGGAACTAATGAGGGAACTTGTCACCTTATTTCAGAATATTATAATATCCGGTGTCATACCGTACGAATGGAAGTCAAGCATATCCGTACCCATACATAGAAAAGGAGTATTGAACTTTTGACGAAAATCATAGCGATAAGACTTGGAAACAAGATTCCGATGACGAAAGAACAACAAGGGTTCAGACAGAACAGATCGACGGTAGACGCAATATTGATAATACGGCAACTATAAGAAAAACCAATAGAGTTCAACAAGCCCATGTTCGTATGTTTTGTTGACCTCACTAAAGCCTTTGATAAAGTACGATTGAGGGACGTATTAGAGATTCTAGAAAAGAACAATTTAGATCATAAATATCAAACTATTATTAAAGAACTGAACACCGGAAATTTAACGAGGATTAAAAACAAGAACGGGATTATTCAAAGAAGTGCAGATTATGAACGGGATACGACAGGGAGACAACCTCAGCCCTACACTATTCAATATTATCATGGACAGAATCATAGAAAGCGTTAACAAGGTCAACGCTGGGTACAGAATGGGACAACAATCGTTAGAAGTGTTTTGTTATGCGGATGACGCCGTGCTAGTGGCAGAGAGTGAAGATGACTCACAGCGCCTACTATACAGAATGAAGACAACGGTAGATGAATATAATATGAGCATTTCAATTAAGAAGACTCAATCAATGGTTATAGCCAAGGATCCGATTAGATGTGAACTAGCTGTCGACAACAACATAATACAACAAACAATGAAATTCCATTACCTTGGAGTAACAATATCAAGCAAGAGGGATTTAGTTGAGGATATTTGAGAGAAATAATAGGGAGAAACAATATGATTAGTACACAAAGCAAGATAAGAATCTACAAAACATGAGTAAGACCAATTCTCACATATGCAACCGAAACATCATCTACAAAAAGAATAATGAGGACGATTGAAATGAAAACGCTAAGATTAAGTAAGGGAGTGAGCCTCAGAGATAGAATGTGAGGTCAGGACATTAGAGAAAAATTAGAAATTCAGGATGTGGTGAGATTGGTTAGAGAACGTAAACGAGGTTGGAGAGATCATGTCGAAAGAATTCCAGAAAACAGATAGGCGAAAACCCAGAAACCAAACTCACGGAAACCACTAGGCAGACCAGCAAGAAGATAGTATGAAAGCTGGAGCTCAGCGCCTCATGAAGAGCTTAGGAGGAAGCTAAATATTCGGAATTAAACAGGACAGGGTCCAACTAAAAGAAAATGAAGAATTTTCTCTACTCTATGAATGTTTTCCACGTCCATAACATGCTCCTTGAAAATGTAACAAAGCTATTCCAAACCCCGTACAAAGAACGTTCACGCGACTGTCCAAGACCTACATCGGCACAGGGTGAGGTCACTGCACTTTTCAAACGTTTTGGTTTCAGTGTAGATATATGAAATTATATCTTTCCTGCGATCCTGATATGAAGCCGTAGTTCATTAGAAGAAATACAGGCTCTGGATTTGAGTTAACAACGTTTATAGGTCATAAATTCAAATATTACATCTTATTTATCTTTATAATGCATAAAACAAAGTATCTCGTTTTCATAAAAAATGTACAGTAGAAACGGTGAAGTTTTTCCACCACGTGACTTAGTTGACGATATTATTCAACACATACTATGTTGGTACTGTCTTCTTCTAATAACAAAAAAATAGCGTTTGTCGTATTGTTCTAATTAACCCGTCAAGGACTGACGTTACAATATGGCAACGGAAAACATAGCATCCATTTTTAACATCTGCACTGTATGTCTTCCTAGTTTTTGCTAGATGGCGCCAAATATTCGTTTCAGGAGTGTACTCTAAACAGTATTTTAGTTCAGTTTTGATCTTGTTAGTGAGCACGTGCCCGTAAGCTGCAAATTTATTTGGACAAAATCGTAACAGTTTGAATAATGGTGGACATTAATTTTGAGTAAGTATTTTTTGCTTTTTTTAAAACATGTGCTAAGTGTTTGTTATTGTAGTTTACATTATAAATATGTACTTTTTTGTATGTTTTTTTTATTTTAACATACGCCTTAGGATTTTTTTGCAGGGAGGTATTTTCTGTCGGTGTTACATATGGTAACGCCAGTTCAATGCAATATCAATGTTGTTTTTTCAGGCACGGTTTCTCCTTGCAGCAGGCATTGAATATGTTATATTCCGAATATATTGATGCTATTGACAATGAACCACCCGAAGCTAGTGTTTGACTGATGAAGACTCCGCAGATGAGGATTCTGGGGGTACAATTGACAATCTTACGGGCCGACAATTGCGAGCTCGAGCCCAAGTCAAATTTTTCAACAAAGAAAACGTCAACGCAGAGTCAGGTGTTCCCCACTGCAGTGCCAATAGAACCAGATATTCACACTTCCAGCGTTTCAGCTTCGACCTCATCATACCTCCCAAGGTCTAAAAAAACTACAGCTAGATTAGCGGTGACATTCAAGCACAGACAAGGGATTTTTGCTAACCTGATTTTAAACAATTTATGGATCTTTCACCGTGTTCAAATTTTGAGCTATTTTTCAACGACAAAATGATAACTTTTCTTAAACTGTCTCGACCCTTACTTCGTGGAATCTGCTCATATTAGTGTTTTAAAAGGAAACTCACGGTTTCCAGTTAATTCAACAATATAATAAAAGTTATTGAAAATTTTAAAAAATTGACAATTGTTTCGATAAATCAATATCATCGTCAGAATGACAGAAGTTACATTTCATTTCAATTCCAATCACCCATGTCACACAGACTAGCGGCATATAATTCAATGATACATAGAGCTTTCTCAGTTCCTTTGAAAAAATATAATTTTGATAGAGAGATTGATATAATTAGCCAAATAGCAACATCCAACGGTTATCCATTAGATATGATAAATAAGCTAAATAGTAAAAAGGAGGAAAAAGTGGCATTACAACTAATATTTCCTAAACAAGCTGATGAAATTAAAACTTATAAAACCATCACATATGCATGAAATATTTCTAATATTATTTCAAAGATAATATCTTCAGCAACGAATACAACAATTTCTTTTAAAACAGAAAGTAACGTTAGTACAAAATTGTTAAATGTAAAAACAAAAATACCACTATTAAAGAAGTCAGGTATGTATAAACTCAAATGTCCAGAAAGTAATGCTGTCTATTTGGGTCAGACCCTAAGGAATTTTGAAATCCGATACAGTGAACACGTACGAGCATACAGATTAAAACAACCAGATAAATCCCACTAGGCAAAACATCTACTTGACACCAATCATTGATTGACACAAAACTAGAAGTGCTGCATATTTGTGAAAAGAAACAAGAACTGGATTTCCTTGAAGAATTGGAAATTATATGACATTCAAGAAACCCACAATATGAAGTTGTCAATGAACAGTTAAATCTAGGGAGCTCTCCACTAATAAACTGTCTCCTTAAGTGCTAATTGTAAATATCAGCAGATATAGTTTTCCTGGTTTTCTATATCATTGCACAGTTATACTGATCTTAATTGGAAAAATGATATCCAGAATATCGCCATAGAGCTAATAATATCTTATCTCCAATATTTGTAAGATCACACCTCCTTCTTTTTTCTATAAACATATATTAAGTCAATCACAAGTTAGGTCACTTTTTGGTCTAGCCAAAAATAACTACTAAACATCAGGTGGGCATCAAATGAAATGTAACTTCTGTCATTCTGACGATGATATTGATTTATCGAGACAATTGTCAATTTTTTAGAATTTTCAATAACTTTTATTATATTGTGGAATTAACTAGAAACCGTGAGTTTCATTTAAAACACTAAGATTACTTTTCTAATTGAAGAGACGTCTCGCTATGCTCTGTTTAAAAATTCAACCCATCCTAAGGTTTCCAAGAATTAAATGAAATGCTTTATAGCAATACAAATAGTAAGTGGCTATGTGGTATTGCCAGGAAAAAATCTTATTGGGAATAACAAGGTTATGTAAATAATGCAATGGTGAGTGGAGTCCACATTATGCGTTTTCTCCATTGCGCTGATAATTTGAAGCCGAAATTGGACGATAAAGTGTGGAGACTAAGGCCTTTTATAAATAAACTGGAAGCTAAATATTTGGAACACTATCAGCCAGAAAAACACATGAGTTATGATGATAGTATGATCAAATACTACTGCAGACATCCATGTAAGCAAATTATACGTGGTAAACCCGTTCGAATCGGATTCAAAGTGTGGGCACTAAATACAACATCTGGATATTTAGTAATTTGTGAGTTATATCAAGGAAAAAACAGTAGATGGCAAAATATCTATGAAAAAGATTTTACTGGGTTAAATCTTCTAGAACATTTGAAGGAAAGGGGAAATCAGGGCACTGGTACTGTTCGCGAAAACCGCTTTCCCAGAAATTGCCCCATGTCGGACAAAAAAACTCTCACAAGATAAGAAAAAGGTACATACGAAGGAACGATTGGAAGAGGAACAGGTATTATGGTAGTTCATTGGGTAGACAACAACGTTGTTAGTGTTGCATTAACATGTCACGGTATTTTACTTATATCTCACGTAAAACGCTATAGTGTTCTTCAAAAATAAAATAATTATGGTACCTCGTCCTTCTTTGATAGGTGAATATAATGCGCACATGGGCGGTACAGATCTCATGGACGAGAATGTATCAAAATACAGGATAGGTATTCGTAGAAAGAAATGGTGTTGACCTGTTTCCACCTGGTTTGTTCACGTCACAATAACGAACGCCTGGCAACTACACAGAAAGTCTGGTGGAAAACTGACGCAACTCGAATTTCGAAGGGAAATTACAACGTGTTACTTACAAAGTTATGGGACCACCACCCCTAAGCCTGGTGGACGACCTGAAACCTCAAAAACCAGGCTGTCGCTAAATAGAATTTCAGATGAGGTGAGGTATGATGGAATGAATAATTTAGTTGTTGAAACCCCGGATAAAAAGAGGAGAAGATGCGCATGCGAAGGCTGTTCATCGAGTGTCCGCAAAATGAGTAACAAATGTGACTTGAGGCTTTGTATTCCATGCTTTTACATATTTCATACCAATTAAATGTTTTCAACATTTTTCATGCATTTGAGTTAGAATTGTAACATTTTGTAAAATTATTATTTTTAGTAAAAAATATACATAAAAGACTAGCGTTACCATATGGTAACAGCATTATTCCCAAAATGGTGAGAACAATATTTTTTTTTCGAATTATATAAGGGAGGGTTGGGAAATGGTGCGCAGTTAAGCAGAAAATGTGTTTGTCTCAATAAGAATGAAAGTTTTCTTACTTTGAGGACAAAGTCAGAGTCAGTGATTCTTCTACTTTATTGTAAGTGAAATAATATTTGCATAAAGTACTAACGTAGGGAGTATACATTTGAAATATGTGGAAATGCATTGGCGCACATTTACCCGACCCGGCGGTTAATAATGCGCATGGGTTAGGGGATTGTACGCACTAAGCCTTGATTGAAAAAATTACATTACATTTCACAAATCAAGTTTTCTTTCTGAAAGTTAACATGAAATCAAAATTGTTTTATGAGCAATCGTCACACTTATAGTTCTCTGCCGTGTCTGCACCTGTGCACGCCGCATGGTCCCATGAAGCACACAACACACAGCGGTACCATACTTCGTTTTTGCCAAATTCCCCACATATGCCACAAATATCGTTGGGGCTCGAAGGCTTTGGCTGCGGAGGAGGTATGAAGTTCAGTTCACCATCGTCCAGTTCGTCGTCGTCACATATGTCAGACAAATCTTCATCCACGGACTCGTCTGATGAGTTAGATTCTGCATCTTTCTTCAGTCTCTTTTTTCCTTAGAGTTTATTGTTGCTTGTGGTTTCACTGCTGAAGCATCTGCGGACACATTTCTTTTTGTCCGCTTTGTCATCATTTTTTCTTTTCAGACTTTCTTCCCTCAATCTCTTTTTTTTTCAGCCGCTTCTAATTCTTTCCCGACAGGGGTGCTTGTGAGAATTTTTGAGTTCTGCTTTTTGGGTGGTTTTCTTTTCATTTCTTTGTTGACCTGTTTCTTCAGTATAGGAGCTAGGGCCAGAAAAGAATTATCTTTGGATGTACTAGGCTGAGAGACTTGCAAATCGATTAAAGAATTTGTACCAATATCGGGCAATGAATTAGCAGCTTCAGCTCCAGATACAGCAGAGTCATCAGCATCAGCAGAACAGCCTTCTATTGTGTATTCTCTTACATGCTTGGAAGGAGTAAAATCGTCTTCTTTGGACTTGTCCGGATCCAACGGGCAGATTCCCGCAGTGCGAAATCCTGAAACACACTTCTTCATCGTCGCGACTTTCATGAAGGTATTGTTTAATAGTTCAGCTATATCATACTTTGTTATTTTTTAGTGGCCAGTTGTAGAGAGGTACAGATCATATTCTCGGTTAAGAGCGTTCTTCAATAGACTGAAAAATGTCAAGTCCAGCGACTGAAGGTGATCCGAAGTGTGGGGTGGAAGAGACACCTTATGGATATTGTTCTCTCTACAGAAATTATAAGCCAAGATCGAAATGTGGCTTGAGTGGTTGTCTAAAACTAAAAGTATGGGGTCGGTAGCTGTAGGTTTTGAGTGCTTTACCATGTGAGATAACCAGTCCAGAAATAGCTCAGAATTGGTCCATTCATTCTTCGAACATCGATAAAGGGCCCCCACGTGTCCGTTTCTTTAAAGAGTTGCTGGCATCCTTTTCCAAGGATAAATAAGCATAGGAGTAATTTCCTGCTACACTGGCACAAAAGACACCCGTTATAGTTCTTCCTCGTTCAGCAGAAATAGTCGAACCAACTTTTTTTGCTCCTTTGACTCCGTAAACCTTTGGATATTTGGCTTGGACCGTTGTTATTCCAGTCTCGTCCATGTTAAATATTCTGCTTAGTTCAAACTTGAATTTCTGCATAAGAATCTGAAGATTGGAGTAAAATAGTTCCACAGTTCCTTCATTGAAGAATGCGATCCGATTCAAACTGGTTCCCTCTGGCTGCCTAAGTTTTATCTCAGGAAATCTTTTCAGAAAACCATGAAGCCATGCTTTTCTAGCAAGACCCTTTTGTCGATTAAAATTGTGATTGATTGAGTGATGCTCTGCATACCTAAAGGCTAGCCTTCTGAGCCTACCAGGAGTCAATCCGTAGAATAATCTAGAAAGCAACAGAATATATTCCTTCAACTCGACTTCAGTATCGTGGGTGAATACACTCTTACGGCCTAGACGAGGTAGCTTGAGATCATATTCTGAGAGTTTTTTTCTCAGCGTCGATTCGGGAATTTTAAAACATCTTCTGTGTTTGTTTTGGATAATTGCCAACATTTTCATAGAAAAAACTATTTTAATTGAAGTTGGACACTACTAAAACTTCCCTCAAACACTACATTTCGAAGAGATACCTCATGTGAAATTAATGGATAAAAATTGTGGACTCACCGCCTTATTTTGGAGCACCCAAAAATTACAAGAAAAAGTAGACAAACCGACCATGTGCTTTCACCTCGGTCGTGTGCGTATTGGCAACACGTCCGATTGCATTCGGAAGTCGCGTGACGTGTCGTACCCTGCGGCATGGCTCAACTGACCTCTATATGCTGCGAAATTCAAAATAAGTTGGAGCGCAGGTTTACCCGCCGCGCACCATTACCCAACTCTCCTTTCCGTTTAATTACGAAGATATGAACATATATTTCAATTCAGGAACTTGAAAAAATATAAAAAAAACTTTGAAGGGTTGTGATGCATATGGTTGATGTCGTATCAGTCAGTCATGTGATGGGAAAGACTCAGCGTTTCTACTGTAAGCCTTTTTTTGTGTACCCGTTTTCCACAAATATATGAACTAAATTGGAATTGTTCTCTAGCTATTGTTCACAATTGCATCCTGTATACTTGCGGAAGGAAGCTCATAACGTTTCAAACTACAGAACAGATATATATGTCGTTTCTTTTTTTGTTCCAACGACAAAAAGATCGTCAAGGGAACATTTAGGCTAATTTTTTGTATCCCTAGACATTGTGAAATCGTTTATCTACTTTTTATATTCCATACTTTATACTTTCTAGAACACTTAAATCTTATTTGTATCTGTTTTGTCTTTTGTTCGTGTTTCATTTAAATTTTGTTGGAAAAGACATTAAAGTTTTATGAAGTTGTTAACCGGACGGAGATGGCTTTTTACCATCCCTTTTTTTCGGGCGAAAAGTTAGTAGTGGTAATAATTGGAGATGAATAAACTGAACTTGATCCTCTTATTTATATAATTTTTTCTAACAGTAATAACACAACTTTTTAATTATATTATGCATATTCATTTCATATTCTGTTCATTTTTCAAATATAAATTCAAACCATAGTTATTATTTAAACCGCTACATTACAGGTGACACTGGGATTACTTTTCAATGAGACAACACCGAGTTAGTAGTAAAAGTCAGTTTATGTTATTCCGGGACAACACTCCTCATATTACAGTCACAATATCAAATTGGACAAGTACCAAATACCCGTAGGGATCCAAAATTTTTGAACTGGAATGAAAAATGTTGAATTAAAGTACATTCCTGCAGTTGGATTACAGGTTTTCATTTAAAGCAGCATCAAGCATAGACTAAAAGAACTTTTTCAACGTACCGAAAGAACAGTTATCGCCGAGGCCGCTTGCGGCAGAGGCAAGATAAACTTGAGGTCGTTAAAAAGTTTCGCGGCCATGGCATACACACTATTTTTCGTGCAATCGTTAAAATTATTAAACTAGATAATTGTAAATAAATATATTATTACTCTTAAATCAAGAGCAGCTCAATTTATTTAACAATGTTACAGTGAGCTATGGAAATGATATGTTTCAATATACAGGGTGGACCGGATTTAATTGACGTATACAAAGATCTCGTAAAGCACAATAGATACAATATCGATTGAATGGAGAAAAAGTTTGGTGAATTAGATGTTTCAAAAAAATTTCAAATATCTCGACTAGTTCCGGAGATATTCGACCAATTCCGAAAATGAGCCTTTTCGTTTTTTAGATGTGCCGTTGTTATTATAAAATATATCAAAAAAATTATTCTCAACTTTTTTTAATTAACGAGGTTTTCTATGAATTACCATACCAAAAATTTCTATGCGACGTTTCGTATTCACAGGATCACCATCAACTTCATTTTTTTAAATACGGACCTGGATTTTTTATTGCAATATTTTTCACGTTTTGAACAGATACATACAATGATATATCATACTTGACGATTCTACCACGTTTCGTCTTTCAGAAATCAACATCTTTTTTAAGTCCGCCCTTCTTCACTAAAGTCAAATTAATAATTTTAAATATGAGGCATTAAATGAGAATTTTGAAAGAAAATGATTAAATTCAACAATTCATTTTGAAACTTAATGACAATTAATAAATAATGACAAATGACACTCTAAATTAATAATAAGTTAAACATAAATTAGAAACTTCCATCAAAAATCAGTTTTAAAACTTGTTCAAAATGACGTCCAATCTGTGCAATACATAGTTCGATTATCCTTGATATATGAGATGTAGCTACATCAACCATTTCGGGAGTAATTTTTCGAAATGCATCTACTAGTCGTTGACGCAGTTCCAGTATATTGATTGGAATATTTTTGCTGTAAACTCCGTTTTTGATGAAGCCACATACAAAATAATCTATTGGGTTAAAACATGGGGATCGAGGAGGCCATCTTGTTGGCCCGTTGGTACAAATCCAATTATCTCCAAAATATTCATTTAAATACCGTACAACTCTTCACGCATTATGCGCACCACAGCCATCCTTCACAAAGTAATCAAGATTTCGTCTTGTTTCTAGGGACATCTCATCGAATACATCCTCCAGTGGCTCTGAATATCGGAACTGGTTTAAATTACCGTCCAAAAAGTTCGTCCAATTGTTTGATTATTGATTAGGCCACACCATACATTTTGCGAAAAACGGACCTGTGGCCTAACTTCCCTTATTAAATGGGGGTTCGCAGTGACATAGAAATGCTTGTTTCTTGGATAAAATATTCCATTGTTAGTAAATGTATTTTCATCAGTTCAAAGTATCTTTTTGTAAAAATATAGATCACGGAGTAATTTTCGTCTCCACCGACGACAAAACGTCATCCTTCTCTCAAAGTCTCCAGAGTGTAGTTTCTGCACTTTCTGAAATTTATACCCATGGTATTTATGTCTCCTCGAGACTCTTTTCACCGTGGAAGTACCTACTGCACATTCTTTACTTATTCGTCTAGTCGATTTTTCAGGATTAATGTAAATTTGAGCAAGAACATAACTTCGTTAACCGTATCTCGTACCTGATATTTGGTTCTCCTTTTTCTAACATTGCTACACTCACTCATATTCTTTGATTACACTCACTCATATTCTTTGATAAACGTGAAAATATCCTTGACGATGGCTGCTGTCTTACTAGATATAATTCGAAATAGGCCAGAGCTGCCAGTGATTCATTTCGACGACATTTTATGTACACATCGTACATTACTTTCTTCTCTTCGTCAGTGTAACGAGCCATAATATTTATTTACTTTTTAAATCATTTGAAACTTAAAAATCAGAGGAAATACCTAGTAACCCTTATTTCAATTAACAGATAAAGAAGCAGTTTGACAAAAGTTTTGGTTGTTACATCCACGGCTAACACTATTTTTAAAGAAAATCGTGAATGTATATCTAGAAATATTTGAAGATAGGAACAAACGAGTAAGAAAATGTACATTTCAAGTGCGTATTCGATTAAGAAACCTACCACGCTGTAATACAAATTTTCATTTCCCACGGGCTAGCTGTATCGAAATATTTCATTTCCCACGACTTTCATGACCTACTAGACTGTCATTATATTAACGAATTTTATGATCATCTATATTATAATATATGATAGAGTCATCTTTGTTGACGTCTGTCTAATAATTTGACATTTCACATCAGTGTTACCAAAATTCGTTTATAAAAAAAATTAATAATTGAAAATGGGTAGCGATAGTGAGAATGATTTGATATTGATCGGTCACTATCCTGTTAGATGCAGGAGGTGATATAACTCCTTTAACGAGACACGATAATTGATGAATTTTTCCGCAAGTGAAATATACCGACTTTTTCTGCATAAAATATTTTTATTTCCGAGGGTCAAAATTTGAAACGTTATTTCACGACGTTAGTAGGTATTTGTACAAAGAGATAGGATAATATGGTTCATTCAATAGGTTAAGAACCCGACTTAATGATTTCAGAGAAGACATTTTCTAAACCATGTAACAATAACGGCAGAAAAGTTCATGATAAAAATTGTTGAGAAAAATATTACAGTTTATCTTATGATTAATGATGGTCGTAGAAAAAGTATAGTGTACAATTTGCATGAAATGACCCATTTCCAACTCGTAGGTATATGAAACTTTGTAATACTCTCTACGCTGGTACTACAAAATTTCATATACCTACTCGTGGGAAATGTATGTCATTTCATGCTCATTGTACAATATACCATTTCTTTATGGTCGTGGCGCCCTCTAAATATCACGGTCCATTTAACAGAAAGATAGAATAGGCGTGTTCATTTTTGTACACCTGCTGCACTGCACAGAGTAGAAGTAGTTCAGAAATACCAAAATGCATAAAAATCGTCTAAACTCAACGTAAAATAACAATTATGGTCGTTGAATATTATTTGTTAGAGCCAGAAGTGCAGAATAAGTGTACTTTATGACACTTTCTAATAAAAAAGAAGAGAATACACTATCTATTATCAACAACTGTCAACTGTCAAAATTGTGTAATTTTTTAAATTTCAAATTCATATCACGTCATAAAAAGTAAGTAAACTTACACAATTTTATTTAAATAATAGCTATTACATGGCTTCATTGCTTTTTAATGTCTGATACTGACAGCAGTGGTAGTTTTGCCTTAACTTCTCCAGAAATTAGGGAGTTAGCAGAGGCAACAGCAGGCAATCTGTTGCCTGAAAATTCTAAACATATTCATCTTCAACAATATGACCTGTTTATGCAATAGCGTAGATTAAAAAAAGCCCAATCATTTTCAAAGAATATATTTCTTGGTTACTTTGGAAAATTAGTAAAGTCAAATAAACCATCTATTCTCTGGAAAATATACTCAATGCTAAGAACCACTATTAACATATAACATAAAGAGGATTTGTCAAAATATGCCAGGTTACGAGCATTTTTAAAAAGACAATCAGAGGGATATCGAGCGAAAAAATCAAAACACTAACTGGAGAAGAAGTAACTGTTTTATAAACAATGCGCCTGATGATCAATACCTCGCTCAAAGGTGAATACATTATTAGCGTAAGTCTAAATACAGTTATAAATAATTTATATTTATCATATAAACTCTAGATTCGTCTTTCCATTATTGGATAATTTATATTTGTCGAATATCTAGCATTATTCTACAGTTAAGTTATTAGGAGCTATAAGAAATAAACTTGTTCGATAGTGAATAACAACCGACTGAAGGCGATTAGCCAGATTAATTTTTAAATGGACATTTTTAATGATTTCGAGGAATTTGAAGACCAAGAGATAGAATAATAGTAGATTTTGTAAACCCAGAACGTGACGCATATACAGTGACAGGACGTATTGACCATGTTTAAAGATGTGAAAAGGGAGAAGATATTAAACCTCACATTTTTTAAATTCATCTGACTCAAAATTATACACAGGATATTATTTCCGCATGACCTTAGCAACAATGCATGTGGATTCTGGGGCAAACAGAAACTTTAACACGGCACGGGGGCTGAAAATCCACAGAAGTTGCAGAAGGATATATAGATAATTCTTTACAGCACCGCCTAAATGTATCGACAAGCACATTGTTGCAAATTAATAAAAACCAAGAGCTATCAGTCAGCGAAACTAATATTCAAGGACAAAAATTTCCTAATTCACATCTGGGGCTTTCTTGTTCCAACCAGCAGCAACAAAATATATTTGCCTCATTGCGCACCAAAAATATAAGTGATTCACCCAAACAAGTCACATTTAAAAATTGTACAGTTACTGCCGTAACTATAAATAATTATATATTATATATATATATATATATATATATATATATATATATATATATATATATATATATATATATATATATATATATATATATATATATATATATATATAGCTGAAAAGCGAAAAACGCCGTGATCGTTGCTGATCAATTAGAACACGAATTGAAAAATATCTTTTTGGGGATTGCAGCAAAAGAGGAAAAATACACTCTATTCAATTCTCCAAGCTTTCGTAAATCTTTATATACATCATCAGGGAACTACAATAAGGAAAGAAAAACATAAATCATAAAAAGTGTTCTCACAAACATTTCTACAACTTACATTGATCGAGATTGCATCATAGATCTTGAATACAGGAAATGTGTGAAACAGCAAGTCATTAGAGAAATAGGTCCAGTCGGCAATACATTTGCCTACTACTGGTTCAAGTTCAAAACATTATTAAAAAGTAAAAGTTAAAACATCAAAAAACGAGAATCCACGCACCCACGCGGACTTGTGAGAATAATGGCGGAAACTGAAAATGTCAGGTTAAGTACAACATTCATCATTACTAAATGAATGGAAAGAATCGATCTTTGCAATGACGCGAGACACTGAAACAATTGAATCGAAACTTTTAAAAGAATACCAGGGTGGTACCAAAATTATGGAACTGTCGTGACATATCACTCCAAGGAAATTCTCATTAACGAGAATTAATATGTGATTATTGATGTTATTTATTATTAATATTATTATGGATCTTTTAATAAAGGGGGCACACCTGCCATGATGACATAAGTAGGAAACTATTGAGAATTATTAATATTATCATTATTATTATTATCATTGTTATTAATATGAAGACAATTGTGCTTATCAAGCGTTAGGAGGAGGCAGTAGAGATTACTCAAATTCTGAATGTCAGTCTTCTTATTCATACAACCTTCTTCTTGGAAGATGAAGGCCATTTCCAAAAACAATCTTTTGTTATAACTTCTCTCACGAGGAAGGATTTTAACTCCTTCAAAATCAATGACATGATCCAACGAGGAGACATGATTAGCCAGAGAACATCTTTCAGGATGTAACCTTATATCACTTTTATGGAGGGATACACGGTTAGAAATTTTTTGGGAGGCTTAACCAATATATGGGAGGCCACAACTGTTACAACACAGTTTATAAACATAATTACTACAATCCACGATAGGTATCTTGTCTTTTAAAGGACTATAAATTGACTTAACAATCAAGGAACTCCTGCAGGCAAACCTAACATTCTGTAAGTATAGTGAAAAAATCCTAGTAAGTCTGGGCGTAATTTCTCTCATATAAGGCAGAGAAACCGTTAAAACGAGAGGAATCGTTCTAGACGCCGAGAGGGGATCCAACTCAGCTGCACCTGCTGCGTCAATTGATTGTATTGAAGTATGTGATAAAACAGAAGACGTGTTGAAGATGATCTTTCTTAGTAACTGTTTTGGATAGGAATTGCCCAGGAAGGATTTGGAGAGAATATCGCGATTCTCATTTCTAAACATAGGGTCAGAGAGGTTCATAACTCTAGCTGTCATTTGTTTAACCAAGTTAACCTTTATGCTAAATTTATGGTAAGATTTGTAGTTGAGATATCTCCCAGAGCTACTTTGTTTTCTATGACCAATCAATTATAATCACATTATCAAGAGACCTAGTCCATAAAGTATCTAAAAAGGGGACAGCCATGTTAGAGTTTTCTGTTTCGAGAGTAAACTGAATATAAGGATCATAGCTATTAAAGGTGAAAAGGAGATCTTGGGTGGAGTCCACAGGGCAAGACAGGATTATATCATCTACATATTTCTTGATGAAAGGTACATTGGAGGGAAGTACCTTCTTCTTGGAAGATTGAGGACATTTCCAAAAACAAGAAGAAGGTTGTATGAATAAGAAGACTGACATTCAGAATTTGAGTAATCTCTACTCCCTTCTCCTAACGCTTGATAAGCACAATTGTCCTCATATTAGTAACAATAATAATAATAATAATGATAATATTATTAATTCTCACTAGTTTCCTACTTGTGTTATCATGGTAAGTGTTCACCCTTTATTAAAAGATCCATAATAATATTAATAATAATAATAATAATAAATAACATCAATAATCACATATTAATTCTCGTTAATGAGGATTTCCTTGGAGTGATATGTCACGACAGTTCCATAATTTTGGTACCACCCTGGTATTCTCTTGAAAGTTTCAATTCGATTGTTTCAGTGTCTCGCGTCATTGCAAAGATCGATTCTTTTCATTCATTTAGTAATGATGGATGTTGTACTTAACCTGACATTTTCAGTTTCCGCCATTATTCTCACAAGTCCGCGTGGGTGTGTGGATTCTCGTTTTTTAATGATTTAACTTTTACTTTTTAATAATGTTCTAAACTTGAACTAGTAGTAGGCAAATGTATTGCCGACTGGACCTATTTCTCTAATGACTTGCTGTTTTACACATTTCCTGTATTCAACATCTATGGTGCAATCTCGATCAATGTAAGTTGTAGAAATGTTTGTAAGAACACTTTTTATAATTTTTGTCTTTCTTTCCTTATTGTAGTTCCCTGATGATGTAAATAAAGATTTACGAAAGCTTGGAGAATTGAATAGAGTGTATTTTTCCTCTTTTGCTGCAATCCCCAAAAAGATATTTTTCCATTTGTATATATATATATATATATATATATTTATAACGCCAATCTAGACAAGGAAAATTAAAAAAACAAATGAAATCAGATAGTGTCCATTTTTAATTATTAATACAGTTATATTTGTTCGTTTGTTTTTTATTTGATAGTCGTAGCAAAAGTATAGTCTAAAACACGGGTGGAATTCAAAATTCTACACTCGTTGAACCGTCTCCCTCGCCTTCAGCTCGGGAAATAAATCTTTCTACTCGTGTAGAATTTTGCTTATTCCACTCTTGTTATAGAATATACTATTCAGACATTGTTTTAACATTATTTCTGTCCTACCGATCATTAAACTCGCAGTAACATTTTTCGTACTGCCGTTTAGATTTTTCGGGTATTAAAACGGAAAGCGGAATTTACAACGCTTTTGAGTTCAGGAGGAGTGGAAGGTACTGGAATATCGCTATCGTTTTTGTATATTTATGGGGAGTAAGATGTTTCAAAAAAATTTGAAATATCTCGACTAGTTCCGGTGATATTCGACAAAATCCCAAAATGGTCCTATTCGTTTTTAAAATGTGCCATTGTTATTATGAAAGATATCAAAAAAATTATTCACAACTTTTTTTACTAAACGAGGTTTTCTATAAATTACCATACCAAAAATTTCTATCCGAAGTTTCTTATTTACTTAATTTTTCCAAATGCGGACCTGGATTTTTCCTTGCAATATTTTTTACGTTTTGAATAAATACTTACAATGATGTAGCATACTTGACGATTCTACCACGTTTCGTTTTTCAGAAATCAACATCTTTTTCAAGTTCGCTCTCCTTTACTAAAGTCAAATTAATAACTTTAAATATTGGGCATTAAATAAGAATTTTGAAAGAAAATGAATGCACTAAACATGTGTCCAAAAATCTGGTAAATTGGTTCACATTCCGCATCTGGTTGACGTTGCTTCTGCATACCACATGGCCTGAATTTTAACATGTTTCTCGTTTAGTTATGAAGCAGAGCAATATTAATTGTAACAATGCTTTTTATTTGTTCAGCAACTTCCTGTTTACCTGAATTGAAGCACTGAAGATGACGAAAGTCGAAAGCGCTTTGCAATAAAGAGAATTTATACACTTAAATACAAAACTCTACTCCATATATTCATTATTTCAGTGTATTCAGCTCCACATATTTATTCATTCATTTATTTATTGTACAATTAATGTTAATATTCATCCTAAATAATAAAAGTACCTACTTATGTATTCAATAAAAAACAATCTTTGTCTTTGTAGTATTTTAGAAATGTCAAATTTGGAAGTGACGTTTGGTTTCGCGGCCGTTGCTATGGGTAACGGCCGCGAAATTGAATTTCGCGGACTGTGCTGAGAACGCGAAATACTGACTTCGCGTGCAAATGCAGAAAAAGGTATTTCGCGGCCTAAGCAAACAAATAACTATTTCGAGTTGTTTTGTATAAATAATTGATAAAGTTATAACTTTAAACAATACAGAAAAGATTTCGAATTTGCGGCCGAATTTAGAAGCGCCACTACTACTATACCCATTCACAATTCCATCACGATTCGCCCTGGAGTAGTCGCGTTGGGTCTGACAGACTCCGCGTTCCGGAATTGTTCGGCTATTTACGCATTTTGCCGCCGAGAGCTTGGTGCGTCCGAATAGCTTCTTGAATTACGGCGTACTTCAATGAATTAGGTGTCTGTAGGCGGTTGTGCAAGTCGTTTTCTGTCAAATGTGATCTGGAGTCTTCTAGACTCCGCGCGACCAGTTGTGTTGTATTTTTTTTCTGTGATAATTTAATCATTTTGATATTTATTGCGACCAGACTTTGAAATCAGTTATTTATAGACAAAAATGCACTATGAAAAAGGGCAGCAAAGATTGTTGCGCCTATAGGAGGAAGTTGACTCTGACGAGGCGCCAATTGATGATGAATCAGATGTAGAAGATGATGTCGTGGAATGTAGATCTGATAACAGCGATACCGTCCAAGAAGATAGCTCTTATTTCGATGACTATGATCTCACTACACCAAGAGTTGCTTTTTATCTCGGCAAAGACAATAGAACAAAATGGGAAAAACATATTCCGAATTAGGCAGTGAGAACTCCTGGAACATAATAAGCCAACTTCCTGGTACAAAAGGTGAAGCAAAAAAAGCAAAAAGTCCGATCGAGTGCTGGAATCTTTTTGCGAATGACGAAATTATCGATATTATTGTAGAACATACAGATATCTACAAAGCAATGGAAATGCAGAACTACAGAAGAGATCGAGACTGTAAAGAAACAAATAAAACTGAAATCAAAGCTCTGATTGGTTTGCTTTATTTGTCAGGGTTGCTAAAAAGTTCCAAGTTAAATATTGATGAAATATGGGACAGAAAGGGAACCGGAGTGGACCTTTTCTGGCTCAAAATGAGTAAACAACGTTTTCTTTTGAGGTGTTTTCGTTTTGACGACCCGGCTACAAGGGAAGAGAGGAAGGAAATAGATAAACTGGTGCCAGTCCGAGAAGTTTTCGACATGATTGTGAGTAACAGTCAAAAGCAATATTCCATCTCACAAAATGCAACTATAGATGGAATGCTACTAGGTTTCCGTGGCAGATGCGGCTTTCGACAGTACATACCTTCAAAACCAAACAAATATGGTCTGGAACTTTTTTCATTGGTGGATTCGAAGATGTTTTACACGTTGAATCTAGAAGTATATGTTGGACAACAGCCTGAAGGTCCGCTTAAAACAAACAATGACGCTATGAGTATTGTTGAACGTCTTGTATCGCCTATTTCTAAAACGTCAAGAAATTTTACCACAGATCATTGATTTACCTCGGTGCCCTTGGTCGAAAAATTGCTAAGCGATCATAAACTCACACTAGTCGGAACGATTCGGAAAAATAAGAAGCAAATACCTAAGGAGTTTACTGTAGTGAAACATCGTCTAATGAACTCAAGCATGTTCGGATTTGGAGAGAATATGAAAATTGTGTCTTACGTTTCGAAAAAAGGAAAAAATGTTCTTATGATTTTCAGTTTACACAACAGTGACTTCATTGATCCTGACACTGGTGATAAAAATAAACACGAAATGGTAACGTTTTACAATGGCACAAAAGGGGGTGTGGATTCTGTAGACCAGCTTTGTTCATTATATGATGTAGAACGAATTAGCATACGCTGGCCCATGGTGATTCTCTTTATTTAATCTCGCTGGAGTGAACAGTCAAGTTATTCATGTCTCCAATCACCCCGATCCAAGAGACGATTTGAAACGGAGAGTGTACCTGAAACAAATAGCATTGTCGTTGATTAAACCACATTTGCGGAGACGTTCTTATCAGAAGAATGTACCAGAAACCGTCCGCCAAAGAAAACAAGATATAGCGGGAACCTCTACTGCATCTGGATGTAATGTAGAACAAATACCAGAAGGCACCAGAAAATACTGCGTCGGATGCAAAGACAAAAACAAGTCTCGGTTTTATTGCCAGAAATGTAAATCCTTCATGTGTCTAACACATGCAAAGATGTTGTGCTTTTCTTGTGCAGAAGCGTGACTCTTGGAACAGATTTTTCCTCTTAAAGTAATTTGAGTTTTGTTTGATTTCAGTTAGTGGCTTCAGTTTTTGTTAGGTCGTAGACTCATACGCTATGAGGTATTTTTATATATACAAAAAGTTTTGTTTTTATTTTGTTGATTATACTTTAATAAAGTTTTGTTTACGTGTCCTGGTGTTTTTTCAATTAATTATAAAAAAAATTAGAATAATAATTTAAAAGAGGACCTTTTCGTATACGGAGTCTGGCAGACTCCGCGCGACTAGTTGTTAGATTATCAGGCTCGAATACTCCAGGGTTGAGGGTGAGTGGAAGAAATATTAATTTTGCTATTCAAAAACTAGGGAGAAAGAGAGACTAATGTCAGTTTATATTTGTCATTCTTCTTGTGTATTCATTTCGAGTTCAAGTTGTACATGAGCGAACAATTAAATATATAAGTCTAGCGAACGGAGTTACTATTTCAACATTAAAATGAAGGGATTTTAAGATTAAAACTAACTTTTTCGTACTCCGGAGGCTGTATCGTGCTACCGAAATTTCTCCAAAAATGATCAAAATTGAGGTATATCTGGATTCATATGGCCCGTTGTACTCGACCTGTTGGTTTGAAAATCAATAGTGTTTATCACTGAAACACTCTGAGGAATATCGAATCATAAAATTGTTCACTTGTTCACACTCCGAAGGCTGTATCGTGCTAACATAGACAAATTTCCCCAGAAATTACCAAATACATAATATAACTGGATTTATAAAACCCATTCCTTCGGCTCTGGTAGGAGGCTGTATCATGCTAACAAAGCGAAATATATCCAAAAATGTAGTATTCTTATCTGGATCTATTGAGCCCGATTTACGAGTTCTGTTGAGCTGAAAATCGATAGAGATTATCTGTAAAACACCTTGAACAATATTCATTCATAAAATTGGTCTCTTGCTACATGTGGCCAATCATTCATTTCATCAATATATCACCCGCTTCATCGGACAACTGATGTCTCAATAAATTGTGGCTAATATGAAATTATTTTGCAGTATGCAATCCTAGAAATGGTCACTTGTTTACACTCTGGAGGCCGTATCGTGCTAACAGGAACCAAATTTTTCCATAAATGACCAGACAGGCAGTATGTATATCTGGATTTATAGGATCCGTTCTACTGGCTTTGGGGAACTGAATAGGGTTCAACTGTGAGACGCCCTGAACAATATCCAGTCATAAAAATGGTCAGTTTTATATACTCCGGAGGCTGTATTGAGGTAACAAACCGAAATCTTCTCAAAATGGCCAAACGGACAGTAGGTATATCTGGATTTGTAGGACCTGTTTTAATGATTATGGTCAACTTAAAATCGATAAGGTTTATTTGTGAAATTTCCAGAACAATATACAATCATAAAAATGGTCACTTGTATACACTCCGGAGGCTGCATCGTATTAACAAACCGTAATTTCTCCAAAAATGACCAAAATTTGGTACATCACGTACCATAGCACCCATATTACGGGCTCTGCTGAGATCAAAATCAATAGAGCTGCTCATTTGTGAGATGCCCTGAACAATATGCAAGCATAAAATTGGTCAATTGTGTACACCCGGAGGTTATATCGTAATAACAAGAAAAAGTGGCCGACGACAACGACGACGACGACTTACACTCTGAATTTTTCCTGAAAACCGGTTTTTTGAATTTTTCTTACTAAAAAGCATGAAAAAACGACTCAAAAAAACTTTATCTTGAGGTAAACCAATACTTTTCTGACATCGTAGATAAGGTTGGCGGAAAAGTGAAGAGAAAACATGGAATGTAATCACTGAAATTATATGCCGAATCACACAAAAGTAAGTAGAATAGAGTATCTTTTACTAAAGTAATATTTATTGGATTTATCCTTATCAGGGAACTACACAGTAACGTCAAAAAGCATGTAGAAACATAAATGTAGATGGAAAACGTTCTCAAAAAAAAAAACAACAGAGAATGGCAACTGTCTCTAGCGTTATTCAGGCACCACCTAACAATGATGCAGTCAATGGCATCCAATGGCAGCTAGTACGTAAGCACTGCAGTGCTGCATAGCGCTCCCAAAAAATCTTCTAATTAACTATATTATTACCTTTTATTAAATATAATGTTTGTAATATATTTTGCAAGGCATTAGCATTGTCATGATGATGAAAAGTGCGGGCTAAGCGTAAGTAAAGTCCACTAGTCGAATAACGAAACTATTTCGCGCGATCGTGGATATTTTATATAGCTGGGCCACACGAATGTGCTCTGCGAGCTCTTTCAATCACCCACAATGCACACTTCTCCCCCTTGACAGTCTAAAACTAAGCCGTGATTTTAACAGGATAGTTCGCTGCAATTACTTCAGCGCAGCGTGGCATATGGTACAGTTCGATTTATCTATTTTGTCCGCAAATTTCTGGTTTATGGATTTACGTCGTAGCGAGTTTAAGGTAATTAGAGTGCGGGAGTTTCTGTTTCTGTGTATTGATGACAATTATTATATAAACTGAGAACTATAGAAGTGGTCGTCAATTTGATTAATGTAAAGAGAGTTTTCAACTATTCATATGAAGAAAATATATAATTAAAAGCAAATGTATGGTATTACCAGATATAACTATTGAAAAAACTGGTGTAAATAGAGGATAAAGTTATACGTAAATTTAGTAGAGATATTTATTCAAAAAACGAATGAATTTGTGGATGTATTGAAAAATGCATTATATTGTTCTCCCTGCTTTTTTTCTGGTGGCGACAAAGTACGGAGGGAAATAGGAATCATGGATCTGAAGCATTCGAGTTTGGAAATAAAAAGTCACGGATATTCTAAAAGCCATCTTCATAATTGTAAGGAATTTGCGTTACTATTGTCAACTAATATTATGGCTTATATAGATTCGGCTCATTGGTTAAATATATAGAAACATGATGAAAACCGGTCGAAGAATCGATATATTTCATCAAAAATTAACAATTGTAGCCCTTGGGGCAACAACGAGACAAGCCACAATCTTTCAAAGATGAGTTAAATGCATTCTCTACATCATTGGGCACCTACTTACCTATGAAATAAAAGTCTTCCCTGTTGTAACACAGATGGCGCAATAAACCACCAAACCCCTTGTTGCTTTAAAAATAATATTAACTATTTCAAGTGTAAAAACGGGACAACCCACGTTAATTACATCATGGCGGCGCCAGGCAGTACGACAGTTGCACAAAGTATGTATCGTTCTGAAGATTCGGAAAATGATAATGGCTCAGATTTTGGATCTGATGACAGTGTACGTGATGAACATTATGTACCTAGTGATAGTGGGAACGAAATATCTTCTGGTGGCGATGGGCAGGTGAGTGAATAAAATATGTGGCTTATCCCCTTATTAGGTAAAATTATTATGCCTTGATTTTTTATGTATTTTATTAACCATGCTGTCTCATCTTCTTCATGCTTGTTTCAATATCACATTGGCCTATTTCTTGTTACATAATGTTTCGAATCAGTTATATATTTTGTGTTTTATATTATATAGTAGCCTTGACTAATACCTAATTGTTGCTTATCCCCTTTGTGCCTCAAAAAAGTATAAAAGTAATGATTTTGGAATAGTAAAAAAATAATGGCAAACTGAATATTATTATCATGACAGCATGTCTCACTTAGTATTGGTATAGTTAAAAGCTCTAGTAAATGTAGTGACAAGGTTTCAACGCGGGGTTTATTTTTTTTACAGACAAAATAAAATAATGTCTTAAGAGGTCCTCTGCCCACACCAGATAAGGTTCCTCCATCAAGATGGCGCAAAACAAACTTCGAGAGACGGCTTAAAAATAAAAGAAAAATTAAACGAAATTTGTGTCACAGCTACGTGAATAAACGACAAAAAGAAATGCCTGAACGAGAAATTGGACTACCCTGTAATTGTAGGCGAAAATGTCGTGATGCATTTGAAGGAAAAGCAATACAAATTTTTAACGCTTCCTGGGACTTAGGAGATAACAACAAACAAAAATTTACCTTTTTTGCCAAATTAAGTCTACTCCGAAAAAAACAATATCCTAAAAAAACAAAATGAATCCATTCGTCGCGCAAAATATCAATACAATATTTTGTTAAGGTAAATGGTATTGACGTCGAAGTATGCAAACAACAGTTTCTTGCAGTCCATGGTTTGCATCATTCAAAAAGGAGTATTGAACTTCTGCATAACCAGCTAAGCGAAGGTGTTAGTACACCAGCATCAGACAAACGTGGCAAACACCAAAATAGAGTGAATAAGGTTAGCGATAGTGATCTTGAAAACGTAAAGACGCACATTAGGTCCATACCCAAATACACCAGTCGCTACAGTAGGCACAAAAGTCCTGATAAGGTATACATAGATCATGATTCATCAGTTTCTGCTCTCTACTATGAGTACTAGCTTCCATGGTGTCAAGATAGAAGTTCAAATCCTCTAAAAGAAAGTTACTACCGAAATGTTTCTGCAACGAATTTAACATCGGATTTAAGCTATCCAAAACTGACACATGTTTATATTTGCCATTATAAACACTCATTGATAATAATTTTGGAAATTACGTGTGATGCCCACTATACCTGCATCAATCCATTATTTTTAAATATAACTATTGTGTTCACTTTTTGAATTTGAAAATTTGAAATATGAAATAGTCACTTTTTATGTATTTTCTAGCTACTTTGTTACAAATACACTGAACATTTACCACCGATTCATTCTATTTTAATAGAAGCTCTCACAAACGTGTCTATTCAGTCACCATTCATATGTATCAAGCTTCACATCCTTCGTATTAAGTGAAATTTTGTAACCAGCTAAATTTTTGATTAGTCTACACCACTGAACATCAATTGAGCCGAATGGACATTATTACATTATTTCTCCGTATAAAGTTACCACTTAGAGTCCAAAATACGGGTAATAATCGGTTTATAGGTCTTCAATCCTCCGTTAAATATATTTATATATAGAATGAACTTCGAAAAAGTTTATTCAAGAATTGTTTTTTGTTTTATTTTGTATACTTCAACGGCCTCCTTTTTATTAAAAGCATTAGAATTGGTTTTCAGATACTAATATCAATCAGATTATATTCTATATCCAATTTCTCACAATTCACAAGAGTTTGCCAGTTCGATAATAAGTTGAGTTCAATGACAATTAATAATTTCATGCTAGTCACATTTTCTTGAGATATCAGGTGTCCGAAAAAGCGGGTGACATATTGATACATTGAATGATTCGCAACTGGTAGCAAGAGACTCACAGATGAACCTCACTGATTTTCAGCTCACTAGAGTCAGTATAAAGGTCGGGACACACATAACCGCACCGATCCCACGCCAACACACGGCCGAGTGTTGGACGTGCTACGGCGAGAAAGGAAAACAAGGTATTCGAACATGTGGGGACACATAGCACCGCACCAGCACCGTCGTGGTACTCGCAGACCGCGTCGAGGCCGCACCGTCACAGACTAGTTCAGTTTACTTTTCGACGATGACGGTACGGGCTCGTGCACCATGGAGAGCGAAAAAATTATTGAAGAAGTACGGAAGATCTCTGTTATGTACGATCAAATTGATGAGAAATGTCAAAATGCCGAATACGAGGAAAGGGCGTGGAAAATCATTTCCGAGACAATGGATGCACCAGGTATGTTAAATATGTATATTCATTAATTTTGTTATACAGGCTATTTATTTATACAGAGCATGACCAGAGAGTTGAAAAACACCGTGTATAGAGCATGTAAAATAGTATTTCAATTGAATTTACAGATAATTAACGCACTAACACAGTTGTATTTTCCAAAGTAGAAAGTTGAAGTTCAAAAATATTACCGCAACTTGTAGGTTAAAGTCCAATGTTAGTTTGCGTTAAGAGGATTCTGTATCCAATGAGGCAATTTTTTTTTACTGAAAAGTCTCCAATTTTAATATTTTTCAAAAATGTTTCTTGCAAACAAACACAGGGTGATAAATTCTCCCTCAATGGGTATTGATTTCCATATACTGTCCACCCAAGTTCTCTTTCTTCGTCTCCTTTTTTTCAACGTGTCCTCTTTTTCTTCTTCTTCTAGAGCCAAGGCAATCTTCGCTAGATCACTGTTCCGAAATTTTGAAAACATGATCGAGATCAGAAAAACACACCACGCTGACAACAGAACTACTGATGGCTGTCGCTCGGGACAGTGTCGGTCCAGTGTGCTCTCTTACCACCCTCACCAACAGTCCTCCGTGTCGCGGACTCTGCTCGGGCAGGACGCGGTGCGAGCTGGGTGAGGTTATGTGTGTCCTCACCATAACGGGTCCTATAAATCCAGATATACTGAGTTTTTGGAGAACTTTTGGTTGTTAGCACGATACAGACTCCGGAGTGTATACAAGTGACCAATTTGATAGATATTGTTCAAAGAACTTTGCCCATATTCTATTTATAGCATCGTTATACAAAGAAAACATCTGGTTTGCAAAGTGTTGTCCCCACTTCACGATGTAACTTTGCTCACCCATATTTCAGTAATTTTTCGGTAGGGGTATTCATATAAGAAGAAAATAACTACATAAATCACATCTACACACCATCTTCCGAGGATACAAATGTTATCTAGGACATCAGAAAATGGGTTATGTGAAAATATTTAATTTGAATTTTTAAATTGGACGATGCTTAAAATTATTGTATATGAAACGTTTTTCATCCATTCATTAAAAACGATGATTGAATAAAAACATTTTGGTTCTCAAGTCATCTGAAAATAAATTATAAACGATGAAATTCATTTTGAATTTTAAAATTTCGTTTATGAATAATTGAAGACAAGTAACCTCGAGATTCCTCTTTTCTTACCGCTCATTCAGTTTAAATAAATAATGAGAAACATCCGACTATTCAACAATATCCAATAAAATCCATTGTCAATTATTCTTTTCCCGTTTCCTTTTTGGATACCCTTCAGGAGATTCTGATTAAATTATTCTTCCCTTTCTAACAAACCATTCATGGGTTTTCATAAGAATTTATTTTCTTAATTTGAATTGTTCAATGACGTGAAAAAAAATTGACTATCTCAGTACGAAACAAGAACAGAAAGGAAAAAAATACCGAGAATTTTACAGTAAATGATTCGTTCCTGTTGCCGGAAAAAAATGGCGTGGATTTCAAAGAAATCCAAGATAAAGACGGGAGCAAGTGGCGTAATCATTCTTGGGAATAGTACAGATGTATACACAGTTTTTATCAAGTTTATGTGGTAATTTGATGAATTCGAATTATGTCGTCGAATAATATCTCATTAGAAACAGTTAAATGTAATAATTGTTTTTCTACTCCTAACATAACAAATAGTAAATTACATCAATGTATATGTTAGCCTTGTTTAATTTTTCTGCCTGAATTGTGATAGAATTATTATTATAACTCTAATCTTGTTTAACCCTGAAGTAGTCGCGCCCTGTTTTTTTGCCAAATATGGTCGCGCTGGGTCATATTGACGCAATGGTATTTTTGAGTAATTTTGAGCAAAAGTTAATTCCAAAGTGTTTTGGTGAATCAAAAAACATATTGCTGTTAGATATCTATAATATAAAATACATACAAAACACATTTAACACAGAAAACAAAAAAAAAACATTAAAAACCAAAGATCATAGAAAACAGTCTAAAAACTCATCGTTTTCCTAATAAGGTTCATCTGCATCCGCCTTTTCACATATACATAAGTTTTTATAGAAAATAAGAGTGATTCAAACATAAATATCCACAACATTTTTTACATAATGGCTTAGTTTTGTTATCTGAACCAATATATTTCTGACATCGCATACGTTTACCAGGTACTTCCTCTCCCAACACATCTCACTGTATCCGCTTCCTCCTCAACCATATCTTCTTCTTCTGTATCCTCCTCATCATCGGGTAACTCCTCAGCTGGCTGAACGTCTTCTCAAAGACTCAGAAGACGTGCTTGCTCTTTTTCGTAGGAATTAGCTATTTCTAGAATACAAGAAGATTTTGGTAATTAAAATAAAAAGTGTTTTACTTCAAGATAAGCTTCGAAGTGATCAAAAAAATACCATATAAAAAATGTTTTCGGCGCTATTTTTCAAATACGAAATTTTAATCGCGCCACGTTGAAACTCAAAATAAAATTAAACTAATTAGTCGCGCTGGGTCAGACGTCAAATATTCGCATGTCACACTGTCACATTAGCAATCAAACGGAGACTGGCTACGTACATCGGCGGCCCGCGTCAAGTTAGGAAGGTAGAGGGAGGGGCACACTCCACGACGTTACGACATCTAAGCTTTATACGGGATCATGCAATTACTGTTCTAAGACTGTCCAGAGTTTGCCCAGTCGAAAATGGCTTGTTCGGGTTTCAACAGGATGGTTCTGACATCCGCAGTTTGGCGTTCGGGTTTATTCTAGAACAATTCTAGGACGGTTCGAAAACCAGTCCCCAGTCTCGAGCAAGTACGATTTTCAGATTATTATTACGCATGCTCAAATCATTTGTAACGGAGAAGGGTGGAAGATATTTTAAAAATTTGGTTAAAGAGGTTGAATTATCGTGTGTTGTTTGTTTTGGATTAATACTTTCCAAATTTAATATTTACGAAATGGATGTTAGTGATTTCATGGAAAATATGGAAATATTTGAGCAGAGTTCATCATCATCATCATCAAGTGAGGATGATGTCCTTCTTGATGTGATCAGTAATGTTATAATTCCAGAAGTCTTACAAGACAATACCAAAACCGAAAATTTTGTGGAAGTGACTGTCCCTCAATATAATGAGAAGCAGTTTGTGCAACATTTTAGGTAATTTTCGTGTTAATTTATTATGAACTATTGGTATATATTATAAAGTATCAAGAAATCGATCAAACTTATATAAATGATTTTCTTCTTTTTTGGGATTACCAGAAATACAGTTGAAAAGTTGAGGGTAGCTTTTGAACAATCTGAGTATTTTTCAAAGGAAGATACGAGCTTTAAAATGATTAGTAGTGAAAAATGCATACTGGCCTTCTTGTAGTTTGCCTCTACTGAAGGAATTTCCTTTAGAGATATTGCTGATCGTTTTAATTTATCTGTAAGCACGTTGCATACTGCAGTTGAGAATGTCACAATGTTTTTATCAAATACGTGTTACCAAATAATTGCTTGGCCTTTTCAAGCAGAGTGTATACACATTTTAGAAGAAATTTCATAGTTGGGATTTCCTAATGTAATTGGATGCATTAATGGAACACACATAAGGATTGATGCACCATCAGAAGACCCTGAATCCTACTTAAATAGGAAGAAGTTTCATTCTATACAGGTGGAACTACTAAATAATATTCACAAAGGCTTTACGATATAAAAAGTGTTTTCAGATCGAAGGTTACAGTGAAAATTAGCTATAAAATACCATTTTATTAACCTCTATTATTTTTTGCTGTATTGCAAAAAATTCTAGTTTGCCCATTTATAAATACTTCTTAACTAAATTTCATTCTCAAATTAAATTAATTGTTTCAACCTGTACTACATTAAATATTCCCATAATTTACTTCGTGGAATCTACTCATGTTTTTTGTTTAACTGAAACTAACTGTTTCTAATTGATTCCATAAAATAATGAAAATAATTCAAAAATTGTAACATAATTTTTGACAATTTTCATTATATTGTGGACTCAATTAGAAACAGTTGAAGATGAAAGTTGTTTGTGACCAAAATAGAAAAATAAGGAATACATCAATCAAATTAACTGTCAGAATGACAGAAGTTACATTTCATTTGATGCCTACCTGATATTTAGTAGTTATTTTTGGCTAGACCAAGAAGTGACTTAACTTGTGATTGACTTAATATATGTTAATAAAAAAAAAGTAGATGTTATATTACTAATTACATAGAATAACGAAACCAATTAGACCTGTAGTTTCTTATGTAAATACTCCTAATAATATATTGGCAAAGAGGCTTAGCAATATACTTAATAGTTACGAATATGCATCTCAGTACTCAATTAGAAATTCAATAGAGCTAATCAAAAAATTAAAAGCAATCAACTTGCAAGATAACTATGAACTTATTTCGTTCGATGTCACTAATATGTTCACTAAAACTCCTCCTAAAGGATGTCTAATACTTGTAAGAAAATTATTAGAAGATAAAAATATTAATCCAGGAATAATATCAGATATACAGATATACTTAATTTATTTGATGTATGTATTAATCAAAATTATTTCACTTTTCACAATAAGATATATATTCAAAATGAAGGTTCACCAATGGGAAGCCCTATATCACCTATTTTGGCCAACATTTTTATGGACACTATAGAAAGAAAGATCTTTGAAAGTAATATTTCGGAAAATGTTTTATTTTTGTATAGATATGTAGATGACATATTAGCTTGTTTTATGGGTAGTGAACGACAATTAGATGCATTTTTCAACCACAATAATAATTTACACCCAAAAATTAAATTTACATTAGAAATTGAAGAAAATAACTAAATCAATTTTCTTGATTTAAAAATTCAAAGAGTTAATAATGTACTTGATTATTTAATTTACCGAAAACCAAACACACACTGATGTGACAATTCCATATAGTTCCAATCACCCCATGTCACATAAACTAGTGGCATATAATTCAATGATACATAGAGCTTTTTCAGTTCTTATGAACAAAAGTAATTTTGATAGAGATATTATTACAATTAGACAAATAGCAACATCCAACGGTTATCCATTACATATGATAAATGAGCTAATTGAGGAAAAAGAGGAGAAAGTGGCATTACAACTAATATTTCATAAACAAACTGATGAAATAAAAACTTTTAAAACCATCACATATGCAGGAAATTTTTATAATAATATTTCAAAGATGATATCTTTAGCACCGAATACAACAGTTTTCTTTTAGAACAGAAAGTAACGTTACTACAAAATTGTTCAATGTAAAAACAAAAATACCACCATAAAAGAAATAAGTTATATATAAACTCAAATGTCCAGAATGTAATGCTGTCTATTTGGGTCAGACCCTTAGAAATTTTGAAATCCGATACAGTGAACACTTAAGAGCATACATATTGAACAACCAGATAAATCCCACTAAGCAAAACATCTACTTGACACCAATCATTCATTGACACCTAACACAAAACTAGAAGTTCTGCATATTTGTGAAAAGAAACAAGAACTGGATTTCCTAGAAGAACTGGAAATTAGAAGACATTTAAGAAACCCACAATATGGTGGTGATAATTGTAGAGATCAGCAGATATAGTTTCCCTGGTTTTCTATATAATTGCAGTTATACTGATCTTAATTGGAAGAATAATATACAGGATATCACCATAGGGCTAATAATACCTAAGCTTCAATATTTGTCATATCACATCTTCTTCTTTTTTCTATTACCATATATTAAGTCAATCACAAGTTAGGTCACTTCTTGGTCTAGCCAAAAATAACTACTAAACATCAGGTAGGCATCAAATGAAATGTAACTTCTGTCATTCTGACGATGATATTCAGTTATTGAAACATTTGTCAATTTTTTAGAATTTTCAACAATTTTCAAGATATTGTGGAATTAGCTAGAAACAGTGAGTTTCATTTAAAACACTGATACATTAATTGGTTACCCAGGCAGTGTGCACGATGCCAGATTCTTCCGAAATAGCCCATTGGGGCAAACTCTGGCTGAAAAATGTCAAGATTTTGTCCTTTTAGGAGATAGCGCCTATCCCTGCTTCAGAATCCTATTGATTCCTTATAAGAATACAAGGAATCTTAAAAATGTGCATAAAAACTCTAACAAAAAGCTAAGCCACTGCAGAATGCTTATTGAGCACACAATAGGGTTTCTAAAGCAGAGATTTAGGCAACTTTATCCTTTATTATCAAGAAAGATTACTTTTACTTGCCATTTTATACAAGCATGTTGTGTATTACATAAAATGAACATGGAAGATGGGAATGAAGAGCAGGAGTATGTGGAAAACAATGTAGATGTTCCAAATGATCCACTTCCAGAAGATGAAGTAAATGAAGAGTCAATTACAGAAATCATGTAGCTGCAATGTTAAATATTTAAACAGCACCAAAAATTTGTGAGAAATCAAATTTTTTAACAATATACTTTTATAATGTCCCTATTTTATGCACTATAGTAGAAATGTATTTAAGAAAATATACTTATTAGAAATTGTTAATTCACCTATACATATAAATGTACCTATAACTTTTCATTACCCATTTCTGTAATATATATTTTGTCGAAGGTACCTAGTTTGTTTTATTTATAAAGAGTATATTAAACATACTGTATTTACCCTTACTTCGTACTCATGTTTATAAATGAAACTGTTTCCAATTGATTCCACAATATATTGACAAAATGCGAAATTGTAAGAGAATTTGAGAATTGTTTCGATATATCGCATTTTTCTCAATATATTGTGGAATCAATCGGAAACAGTTGGTTTCATTTCTAAACATAACTGACATATGTAAATGAGAAGAAAAAATCAATCAACACTTCCTATTTTTCCCAATAAAATTTTTTATTACCAAAAGTACACATAACTAAAAAACAAAATATATGTGGAGAATGTATAAACAAGTCTTATCAAATCACTACAAAAAAATCTGTTGAAATCTCAACATAAATAAAAATGAAACAAATTTATAATAAAAAATCAGTCTGACTTTATACTAAATTGGAACAAAAATCTTAACAAAAAAAATGAAATACAAATAGAACAGTTAACACTAAATAAATAAAAACTAGACACAAATAGAACTACAGTTAACACTTGAAATAAACAAAAACTAATAACTACACAAAATAATTAAAAAACTATAATATTGCACCAAAAATTGAAACTATCGTTTAGCCTTCCTTATTTGTTGAAAAAGCTCCACACTCAGTCCTTTGACCTTTCTTTTTTCACTTAAAAATCCAAATACTCCCTTGTCATTTCATTTCTATTTTCCCGTTATAACTGCCTCTTTTTGGAAATTTCTAATTTCTGCTCCTTCCTTTTTTTATCATAAAATGATTTTGAGGGGTTGTATCAACATTCGATGTGAATGCAATGTCTACATTAGAACATGATGGTGGAGATTCTTCTATTGTAGTTACAGGCTCTGTAACTTGACTCGATAAGAGTAAAATGAGTTTCAATTTTTTTTATCAAAAATCTCATCAAATTCCTCTTCAAACTCACACGTCTTTCTGCTTCCTCCAGTTTGATTATTGTGGGCAATTGTTTTTTTGTAATTCCTTTCTGAAACCTTAAAATTATTTTCACATTTGCTTGGAAGTATTGTTAATAGATATTCATTGGAGAGATCCTTGGCAATGACCTACCATAGCTTCTTTTTGGACTTAATTTCATAAGAACCTATTTTTTTAGGATACTTCTCATAAAATTATATCAACTTCAACATTTCATCCTTGGAAAAATATTTATCCTCTTCTTCATCTTTAATACTTAAGAATTCCTCTATTATTAAACCAAAAACCAATATTGATTATTATATTGTAAACAGTGCAAGGAAGTGCTTACCGTTATGATGCAAGACTTCTTAATATCAATAATACCAAAAAATTCAACAAAATTGCCAAAATGAAAAGGAAGCAGGATACACAACAATAATGAATCCAAGGTGAAGAAAACTAAATTGTCAAATTAGTTAGGTTAGTTCAGTCTTATAGACCATGAGAGATGTTCGGGGTTTTTCAAACTCTGTCCATTTTTAAACAGTCCTAGAATAGTTCCTAGGACTTAATAAAGTACGCAACTAGTTCTGCGCAATTCCAGATTGGTTTACGGACTGCTCAGAAACATTAACTCGAATAAAATTCTAAACTACATTTCAAACTCAACGGTCTGAGTCGACTGGACCCGGCGCGACTACTCCAGGGTTAATATACATAATTTCTACAGTGTCTTATCTTGTAAGTAACTGTATAAACTACTTTTCAATTATTATATAAATATATTTCGTATTAATTTACTCCATATTCTCATAGGACTAGAGTCATCCCAAAACTGAATTCAAAATATAATATCGGTTTCATTACTTGTTTCAATTCAAAAATATCGCTTTACCATAACAAAGCTCCGAAACAAAACAAAGTAAGTCCTTTCACCCCTAAAAAGGAAAGGATAATAGGTAGGAACCCTTGTTCCTTTATATGTAACGACATTATCTCTGGCCCGGTATTACGCAAACAATGCATGATTATCTGTATAAATGTGTATAAGCTTTTGTTAGAAAATAGTGCGTTGTTAATTCATTAGAGATTTATCAACAAAATGGTCGAGAGAAAATTCATGAGGGAAATAGAAGAACCTTGACCTGGCTAAGTAATAGCTCAGCGAAAGGTTAGAATATTCGACCTTTGATTTGTGACCTTAATTGGTTATATGGGTCAGCGCCTGCAGTTCCTTTAAACAGTGTCAGAAATGATAATGGGTTATTATTTAAAAAAAAATGAAGTTATAATATGCATTCAGACTATTCTGTTGTACAAAAAATATCGCAGCATTTAATTGATTTTTCATAATCCAAGGTTATAGTGAATTGAGAATACTACATATCTACATTATATAATTTTTTCCACGGTCGGGAGTAGAAATCAGTTTCTATGACATCAAAATTAAAACAGAAGTAGTCGATTATTCCCAAGGGAGTATAATGCTCCCACGGGAGTTTACATTATGGAGAACGTTTTTCATGCAAAAAAAAGATAAAATTGAAATTATTTATTGACATTTAAATCATTTGTTACATTTGTACAATTTTCAAAATTAATATTAGAAGGAATATTACTTTCGCTTACATTTACAGTTTTTATGATTCCGCTAGTAGTGGTACGTATTAATACTTGATTAGCAATTTTGGTCTTATTTTCAATGGAATTCTCGACATAACCCTCAGCGACTGTCGTTTATTTCCTACCAGCATGACGCTTTATTGTCGTGATATCCACACCAGCAATTGCCAGTAATGTCGCTGAAGATCTTCGTAAGCAGTGACCAGTATAACATGCAGCATCAGGTAATTTTAAAAACGAAGCTACTACACTCTGAACTTTTCCCATAGTATTCCTGTCAACTGGCTGCGAACTACATTTTCCTGCTTTGTAGTACAAAGAAACAGGTATTTTCGAAACAATTCAAGGATATTTCCCACATCGGTAACGACAAAGGTTCGTGGAATCTTTGTCTTAGTGTTTGAAATTTTTACAATCAAGAAAGAGCCTACATCCTCAATATCATCTACAGTTGAATTGACTAGTTCATCAGTTCGACAAGCTCCGGCAATCCCCAGAATTAATCCAACCTATAAAAAATCAAAATACTTAATAATTGAAATACCTAACAACAAAAGTAATATTACCTTAATCATTAAGAATGCTTTGTCATCTGCACTTGATAGAAAACGGTCGATTTCTCCCTTTGTCAATATTTCCGAATTTTTCGCTTGATATCCGTCACCAGTTCTTTTCAAAAATGCGATCAGCTTGGGGAATTTGCTATGGTGTCGTAAATTATCAAGCATGACTTAACCATAGAATATTGCGCCCATAATGTGGAAGACTTGTATTTCTTTGCATTTTCACTGAAGTATGCCAACAAAACATTCTCGCTGTATACTTGAACATTTTTCTCGGCGCGCCACTTTTTGAAACGCTTGTATGCTATATCGTATAAAGACCTTGACTTAGTAGGCAGCAAATTGCTTATTGCAATATTAGCAGCCTTCACAATCTCTTCCGACTCACAATTATTCATTGTGCACTAAAAAAACTTTTAACTAAACCAAACTGTTTCGGAGAATGAAAATGTTTTTCGTTACATATGAAAGGTTACAAATTATATGTAAAAGTATTATACAAGCAAATCGCCCAAAACTGGTATTCTTACCTGAAGGTCCCGGACGATCTTCTGCGGGGTTGCAACCCTTCTTCGAAGTGATACAATGGACTGTATCAGGGGTTCAATGGGTTTTATTAAGGTTTTTGGCACTAGCGCGGTAAATACACTACTTTGAACTGTTCACTTCGACAACTGTTCGGCTTCTCGTTTTGAGAACTGGGTTTTTTAAATTAAACATAATGTGTATATACCGTGTGTCGGCTAGGTATAAAAATACCACCAACGATTTGCTTGAGATTTAAACATTTAAATTTTATTATTAAATAACCTTACATATTAACTATATATCATAACCAATTAAAATAAAATTAATGAATACTTAACATACCCCCCACCAAAATACATAGTATTTTAACTAACTTATTTAGAACATGTTGGTAAAGGACATAACTTTACCGTTGGTCTTTGAAGAAGACCCTGAGTGGTTCTGACATTAGCAACTCTTGCAATACCATCAGAACCCGGAAATAACTTCACAATTATTCCCAATTTCCAATTTAAAGATGGGACATTGTTATCTTTAATGATAACTAGGTCGTTAAGTTTGAGTGGAATTTGTTGATTTAGCCATTTATTTCGCTGTTGGAGTGTATTTGAATATTCACTATGCCACCGTTTCCACACATCTTGCTGTAGTCTTTGTATAAGCTGCCATCGATCCAACTGGTTCATATTTAAATGGGAAAGATCTGGATCGGCAACTGCCGTTGGCGGCTCTAACATAAGAAAATGACTTGGGGTTAACACGGATAAATCATTGGGGTCTGAACTTGAAGAATAGAGCGGCCTGGAATTGAGAATAGCTTCAATCTGAGCTAATAGGGTGTAAAACTCTTCAAAAGTTAAAACTTGAGAGCCAACAACTCGAAAAATATGAGTTTTAACAGACTTGATTCTCGCTTCACTAAGACCGTTAAAATGGGGACCGGACGGAGGAGAAAATGAAAATTTTATTTTTTCTGATTCACAAGCCTTTTGCATATATTCATGAAGAATGCGAGAAGCCCCTACAAAGTTGGTTGCATTATCACAAAAAATATGGGTGCATCTGCCTCGACGGGCAACAAACCGACGCAAAGCAGCAATAAACGCATCCGAAGAGAGACTTGATACTAACTCCAAGTGTACGGCTTTTGTGGCGAAACACACAAAAATACAAATATAGGCCTTTTGTGACTTAATTCCACGTCCTTTAAGGGGAGTGACTGAGAAGGGACCTCCATAATCAGTGCCTACACAAGAAAATGGTTTAATTTGGTTGACGCGGGTAGGAGGTAAGTTTCCCATGAAAGGTTCGTGGGCCACAGGTTTCAGTTTAAAGCATCGAATACAGCGGCTCAACACACTCCGAATTGCACGTTTGGAAGAGAGAATCCAAAAATTTTGAGCAATTAGGAAATGTCAGTGCTGTAAACCTGGATGAAAATATGTTTTATGAACGGACTCAATTATTAAATCTGTCAAACGATGTTGACGGGGTAGAATTGCTGGAAATTTTGTATCATAAGACAATCCTGAGAACTTCAAGCGTCCCCCCACCCTCAAAACACCCCCGCTGTCCAGAAAAGGACTCAACTTTCTAAAAGGTTTTGATAAGGTGGTGCCTGCTTCCAAATTCTCAATTTCTTGTGCGAAACAAATATGTTGCACTCGTTTTGTGAGAACCTTTAAAGCTTTGTGGAGTTCTGAGTCAGTGAAATAATCCAATGATTTATTTTGAGGATTTCTTAAATTTGCTACAAAGCGTAGCGCATAAGCAATAATTCGTTGAATTTTACTCAAGGATGAGTATTTGTCCAATAGAAGATCTAATGTGTCCAAAGACATAAGTGTTACAAGAACTGAGGTTTTTTTTTCCGGACAGGAAACTGGAGAAAATTTAGGATTGGACCATAGGAGCTTTGGAGACATTAACCAAGGAGGCCCCTCAAACCACAACGGATGATTAAGAATTTGACTGGGCATAAGACCACGAGAGGCACAATCGACTGGATTATCGGAGCTTTCAACAAAATGCCAACGGTCAGGGGGAACCTTTTCTTGTATGTGAGCTACACGATGACCGACGAAAGTTTTCCAGCGGGAAGCGGGTGATTTAATCCATGATAGGGTTACCATTGAATCAGACCAAGCAAAAATTTCACTAATTTGGAGGTTGTCTCGGAATGCGTTAAGGACAAATTCTATTAAATTGGAGAGTAGAACAGCTGCACACAGTTCTAGTCGGGGAATTGAAAGAGTTTTAAGTGGGGCCACTCTAGATTTAGCGGCAATTAGGCAGATTTTGGAAGCGTTATTCTCTGAAGTAAATTTAAAATATATTACACTGGAGTACCCTTTCTCTGAACTATCTGCAAAGCCATGCAGTTCACAAGAAATATATTTATTAGGTAAGCAGCGAGGAATATTAATATGTGAGAGGAGCGGAAGTTCAGTTTTATACTGATTCCATTTGTCGACTATGTCCGAAGGGGGTATTTGATCCCAATCTAAACCCAAACTCCAAAGTCGTTGTAAGAGATGTTTAGCTAGGAATGAGAGTGGAGCTAAGAACCCAAGGGGGTCATACATTCGAGCAGCTTCTGAGAGTATTATACGTTTAGAACAGAATCTGTCAAGGGGTTGAATATCATAAGAGAAAACATCTAAGGAGTTATTCCACCGCAATCCTAAAACTTTTACCACAAGGTCATGGGAATCAAAAGAAGACAAGGAGTGTTGGCAAACCTCAGCAGGGAGACACTGCATTAACTGGGGATTATTACATGCCCATTTTCGAAGAAGAAAACCTCCTCTTTCCAGCATCGAAATTAATTCTGATTGAAGAAGTTTGGCTTCCTGGAGAGTTGAGGCACCTGTGATAATATCGTCAATATAGATATCAGAGGATAAACACTTTGCAGCTCGAGGAAAATTTTCCCTTTCCTCTTGTACTAACTGCTGAATTGTACGAAGGGCCAGGAAAGGAGCGGACGATACTCCATAAGTAACAGTAGTGAGCTTAAAATCTTGGACGGGATCTTCCGGAGCGAAGCGCCAAAGAATTCTTTGGTAATTCTGGTGCTCTTCCGATATTGATATTTGCCTATACATTTGCTTAATATCAGCAATAAAAGTAAAAGGATGAAGTCGGAATCGCAATAAAATTTCGATTATATCCTTTTGCAACTTTTGCCCTATGAAAAGAGTGTCGTTCTGCGAAAAACCTGCAGGAGATTTGCAGGAAGCATCAAATACAACCCTAAGCTTGGTTGTAGCACTATTAGGATTTATGACGTAATGATGTGGGATATAATAGATTTTGTCGAATGAAGAAGTAGGAGAGGTCTCAACCATGTGACCATTGGAAAGATAATCTTTCATAAAGCTGTTATATTCATTGTAAAGCTGGGAATTTTTCAAAAGACGGTTTTCCATATTTTTCAATCTCTTTAGAGCAGATATTCTGGTATCTCCAAAAAATGGATCCGCGGTTTTGAAAGGAAGAGTAACACTGAAACGACCCGTAGATATTCTTTTATGAGTTTTTTGGAATATCATTTCACATTTTTTATCATCATCAGAAATAGGTAAAGACCGAGGAATACTTTCAAGTTCCCAAAATTTTTGAAGGGTATTGTCGAGGGATGTAAGACATGATGAAAGAGAAGAGTGTGAGACTAATGGTTTATTAGCGGTATTTATTTACCCCATCAAAATCCAACCAAATTGAGTGTTAACAGCAATCGGTTCCCCTTTTGCTGTTTGAACTTTGTCAGGTTTAAAGATTTTTGCAAATATATCGGATTCCAGTAACATATCTATAGGAGATGAAATGTTAAACATCTTATCAGCCAATTCCAACTTAGAAATACAGGGAAATGTATCGACTGAAAATGATAGGACGGGCATATTGTTACAGATTGTTGACACTATTTGAGCATCCAAATTGAATAAGGGAGTTGACTTATTCAAAGGTTTTAAAATACAACTTAGAGACTTGTTAGAGAAAGTTCCAATATCTTCGACTCCTCCTATTTGCATAGGAGTGTTACATCTGGGCAGACCCAATCTGCTGGCACATTTATCAGTAATTAAAGAAACTTGACTACAGCTATCAATTTAAACTCTAACCTGTTGATAGTTTCCACGGCAATCCAGTACCTAAACCCGGGCAGTAGGAAGTAAATTAGTAGAACGTACTGACGTGTGTAAGACAGAGGCGATTTTAGGATCAATGGGATCTAAACTAGAAATCTGAGTTGAATTGGAAGTAGAGGGAGCATCTATAGCAGTCATATTGCTATTTACTAAAGGTTGTTGATCGAAATGTAAAAGAGTGTGATGTCTTTTATTGCAAATTCTACAACCACCATTAGAAGTACAATTCTTCGAAGTATGTTTGGTACCTAAACAATTATACACCACTTGTATCGTTTGGATATCTCGTATCTTTCTTTTGGGTGCTTGGCACAAAAATCAGGACACTTATAAATTGAGTGATTATTTTTACAAATCACACAGTTAGTTAGATCTGCAACATTAGCAAGACATGCAGAATTGTACGGTTTAACATTTTTTATTTGATATTTACTTGAGTTAGTTCTCTTAGGAGGTTGGATTAAAACAACTGAATCGTAAGCATCGCATTGCCTTTCAAGAAATTTATATAAATCATCATATTTAGGAATTTCGGATGCAGAAGTGGCATTTTCTTGTTCGAATCGCTGTAAAGTTTCCGAATCAATTTTTTTGCTTAAAAGGTGAAATAGTACAAAATCCCACTCTCGGACCGGTAACCCCAAATTTTTTAGAGCTTCCAAGTTATCAAAAAAAAGTGCCAAAAGCTGTCTAAGATATTTTGGGTTCTCCGAAGTTAATTTTTGAGAATTATAAACCTGTTCCCAATAAAATATGGCTAACGCACGCGTATTTTGATAATGCTTAATCAATTTACTGAAAGATAAGTCATAATTAGCTTCTGTAAGTTTAATATTTTTAATGAGAATTAAAGCGTCGTCAGACAGGGACGACATTAAATATCTAAATTTTTCAATTTTTGTAAGAGATTCATTAGTATCTATAAGAGACTTGAAAAGATCAAAAAATGTTGGCCATAATTTTAAATCTCCTGAAAAAACCGGTATATTCAATTTTGGCAGCTTTACATTTGAACCTTTGTTCTTGGAATGCAAGGTAGAGTTAGTATCAAACAAATCAGAATAAACACTCATTATATGAAAATATTTATTATCTACTTCCTGTCTGATCAATGTTTCAATATTCAGATCTGCCTCCTCATTTGCAGCGAGAGCAGTAATAATTGTAGAATGCTGAAGGTAAAAGTCACTGTAAAATGTTTTTAATTCAGCATATCTAGCTTTAAAATGGTTATGAGCACTTTGATCCCCCTCTGCCTGTATGGCAAGATCATGCAGTATCGAAATTCTATCAGAGGCTGAGTCTCTAAGAGCTTTTGCTTGACGCAATCTAGCTGCCATTGTGATACAATAATAAGATTGATCAGATTCTAATATATAAAACTATATAAAACTTTCGAACACAGAAATAATGAATTTCAATTGATAAATATATTATGTAGGCACATACAGATTAAAGTTATACATCTCAAGCTAAAATACCTGATTTGAGAAATTAAATTAACGTGTCTAATGAATATTTCACTCAATCTTTATACTACCTAATAATCTGAGACACCTAAATTATAAGACCAATACACAATAGGTATGTATCTAATAAGTGAATAGAGAGATAAGATTCAATCTTTAATTCAATAATTATTTTCTATTGAGTTGAATCCAATAAATTATAAATATTTAGTACACTTGAGAATGGATCTGTTTAAAGAGAATAAATGGGCCAAACTGTATTAATAAAGTGAACTTATTTTTATTTAAACTAAGTATATTATGTTTAAATAGTCAAATTTCGAAGAAAGTAAAAACTACTAATTATCGAGAATGCTAATGCCAGTTAACCTTGAAACTTATAAAAAGTTGATTTAAAATTTATATTTTCAAATTTCACAAGTTTGAAAATTAATATCCCGGGAGAAGTGACCAAAAAATGTTTCGGAGAATGAAAATGTTTTTCGTTACATATGAAAGGTTACAAATTATATGTAAAAGTATCATACAAGCAAATCGCCCAAAACTGGTATTCTTACCTGAAGGTCCCGGACGATCTTCTGCGGGGTTGCAACCCTTCTTCGAAGTGATATAATGGACTGTATCAGGGGTTCAATGGGTTTTATTAAGGTTTTTGGCACTAGCGCGGTAAATACACTACTTTGAACTGTTCACTTCGACAACTGTTCTGCTTCTCGTTTTGAGAACTGGGTTTTTTAAATTAAACATAATGTGTATATACCGTGTGTCCGCTAGGTATAAAAATACCACCAACGATTTGCTTGAGATTTAAACATCTAAATTTTTTTATTAAATAACCTTACATATTAACTATATATCATAACCAATTAAAATAAAATTAATGAATACTTAACACAAACTAACACCTTCATTTGACAAGTCTTTTTGTTGGTTTATTTTGTAGTTATGACAATAACTCAATGACTACTAAATAATTGCTCAAATCCGAATACAATAATTTTGGTGCTACTGACATTCGAGAGAGATGATATTTTGTCCTCGGTGCATTGTAGCCCTCTGGCTTCAAATTGCACCTCTGCCAAAATAACGCATTTCTCTCCCTTGTTGTATAATGTACTACTGCTTTGAGCTTTAAATCATCCGGTCAAAATTGTAGCCGGTGGAACGTATTGGGCAGTTTTGATTATTAGGTTCAACAATATGTTTCACAAAATCTGTAAAAATGTGAGTAATGTTTTCAGGTAAAGCTAGCGGGAATGCACACAATCAAAGTTCACATTAACACTACTGTTATTGCCGATAATATGAAAAATAATTCATCGAATGACTTATTATATAACACATCATCAATGCAACGTATAAAGAAAAAAGAATATATAAGGCTCCTACGAGGTGAAGCTATATTGCTGTCCATTATCCAGGCCCCTGGTATGATTGTCGATATGTTCTGGCAAACGTTTTCGATTGGTTTTTGTTAGAACGATTTTAACCGTTTCGATATCGAAACTAATGCTTACCGTGCAAAGTTGAGCTACTGATTATCCGGGCATGAAGACGCTTTCCTCAAACATGTGCCAATGATGTGTGTTACGTGGCAAAATTTGGAAATACGTGAATTTCCTTATAATTTTCCCCACCAATATGAATGTTTTTTGACCAAGTGGAATACAAAGACAAAACAAAATGTAACGTGAGATAAAAAAATGTGATATTCCAGCGCTTAAAACTTCAAACATACTTAAATACTAATATGACCGATAAGCACACAAAATTTAATAGGTAGAATTACCAACGAAAAGATTTTTTCAAAACTTGACCTAAAACATAGTTTTTGGTTAATTCCTTTAAAAGAAGAATGTAGGAAGTACACGGGATTTTCTGTAGATGGGGAGATCTACACGTTTAATATTGTACCATTTGGGTTACAGAGCGCAGGTTCAGCACTGATTAGGGCAATGAACAATATCTTAGGTCAATACCAAGATTTTTTTTAATGGCTTTGGATAGCCTGATCCATTCAGCCACGAATTTATTGTACAGCCTGTTTCAACAGTTAGCATAGGAGGATAAGCATAGTATATAGGTATATTGTTAAGTATACTGTAAACACTGCATTGACAAAGCAAGTAGTCTCCATTCACGGCCCTAATCAACTTAACGATGGGTCTTAGGAGTGGATACTTACAACAGGATTACACAGGGATACTTTTCACGCTAAGGTGCCTTTCATAGCGACTTTATAACAGACAAAACGGGCAACGGATAGAAGGTGAAATATATAACATATGGATAGACACGAGGAACAAGACTGAACAGATCTACACTGAAATAGAAACAGACATTCAATACTAAATTCTTCTTTTAGTCCTTTTTAAAAACTCCCATATGATTTGGTTTAGCCTAGGATTTCGCCGAGAGAGATGAAAAGCTGTAGCTTGATTCTGAGGGAGCGGAATCCGTTCATTTATAAGGGATTTCATCAAATACCTAACTGCATCGTCATTATGTAAGCAGCCAAACATCCAGTGATTGATGTCATCAACATTGCCGTCGCAATCACAAAATTCCGATTCACTTAGTTTGAATCTATGAAGGTACGCTTTTACAGTGGCATGATTAAAAATACATCTGACGAACATGGAGTAGATGTTTCTATTGGGATAAATTCTTGCAGCAAAAGGCTCAATAGGTAAAGCAGGGTGGATTTTGGTATAAATATTATTGTTTCGATTCCAGAAGGCGTGCCATTCAATATCCCAATTTTGCTTCAAACATTGTCTACGTATTGCTATTAGATCACTTCTATCTAGCCAACTGATTTCTGTACCTTTTAATATCGCTTCTTTAGCAAAGTGATCTGCTTTAATGTTACCAAAAATACCAATGTGCCCTTTTACCCAAATGAAACAAATAGAACTATTCATTCCGTGTAATTTTAGTAGATTTTCTAAAATTCTTACAACGAGCCCATTCTTGTGAAGCTGATTATGTGAGTTTTCTATAGCAGATAACGCAGACTTTGAATCAGACATGACTAGAACTTGCTGATCAGAGATTTGTTTTTTAACGGCCCATTCTAGAGCTTGGTGTATTACAAATAGTTCTGCGAAATATATTTTTGCCATAAATTATATTGATGACATCTTAATTTCCAGCAAATCTGAAAACGAGCACCTAAAACATATAAATTTAATAGTATTAGCTTTAGATAAAGCAGGTTTAAAACTTAACTTAAATAAGTGTGAATTTTATCAAACTGAGGCAATTTTTTTAGGATATAAAATTGACAAATCTGGTATATCTATGGATCCAAATAGATTAAAGATCATTTCAGATTATATCAGACCGATAAATTTACGAACATTGAGGGGTTTTCTGGGAATGATTAATTATTTTAAACGTTTAATTCCAAACATCACAGAATTAGAGTTACCTTTGTTAAATTTGCTTAAAAAAGGAGTTAAATGGAAATGGGAGTTAGAGCGTGAAAGGGCTTTTGTAGAAATTAAAAATAGATTTCTCAATACTATTGAAGATTTCTATCCGGATTATAGTTTACCATTCATTTTGAGAATATAGCTAATTCAAGTAATAATAAATTAATTAACCGACAAAGGGCAAAGTTTTACCACAGGGCGTTGCATAACGCCGTGGTTGATTTTCAAATGTAACACGTACCAAATTATCCCGACCAGGGTGCACATCTAACTCTATCAATTTCCCAATTTAGCGGAGGCGTTTGTTCATCTTACATTAAAACTAAAGCACCTTTAACGATAGGACGTGGAGGTTCTGTCCATTTATATCTCTCTAGGAGAGAATGAATGTATTCTTGAGACCAACGCTTCCAAAAGTCACTCCGCATACGTTGCAGTAATTGCCATAGATTCAATCTATTTAAAGACAAAAGTGTTAGATGTAACTTGGGAATAGGACTAGTGAGCGGCTCAAGAATCAGAAAGTATCCCTTCGTAAGAGGTTGCAAATAATTTGGATGGCTACTTTTCTCACACAACGGGTGTGAACTTAATAGTGCTATGATCTGGGATTAACATAGTGTAGAATTCTTCGTAGAATAGTACCTGAGTAACTAAGATTCTATAAAAATGAGTTTTCAATGATTTTACTCCCGCCTCGGCGAGGCCATTAAAATGTGAACTACCTGGGGGGTGGAAATTCCAAGACATTGACAATTTCTCTGCGATTGTTTTAGCCATGTCAGGAGTTCATTATTAGTACCCTCCAAATTTGTGCCTTGATCACTGGTAATGGTGAGACATTTTCCTGTTCGGACGATAAAGCGTTTAACGGCGGCTAAGAAAGTTTCAGAACTTAAATCTGAAGTAGCCTCTGAATGAATAGCCTTTCTGGATGTGCAAAGAAAAACACAAGCATAACTTTTGTTGGTTTTTACAACACTATGTTTACTCATAGAAAGTGGAAATGGACCATCAAAATCAATACAAAATGAAGGGAAAGTCTTGACTTGAGAAATCAGCCATATAGGGATTATAAGACCTTGGTTTGCAACGAAAATATAGAATGCAATTTGAAAGAAGTCTATAGATTTCAATACGTGGAGATAGAATCCAAAATTGTTGTAATAATAAATAGTGTAATGTTTTAAAACCTAGATGAAAATGTTCTTGATGGACTTCTTCAATTGTCAACTGAGTTAGTCGAAGTGATTTGAGTAACATGAAACGAGAACTCTGATTTTCTTATTCTACCACAAACGCTAAACAACCCAACGGATTCAATAAAAACAGCTAGTTTCCTAAAAGGCTCAGGTTATAGTAGATTATGTTTAATTTTTAGAAAAATGTCAGGTATTGTACACATTTCATAATAATTTTAAAAGCATTATTTACATCCAAGTTCCTTCGAGACTGAGATTGTAACCTTAAACTATGAATAAAATGTGGAGAATACGCTACAATTAGCTCATTCTTGGTTAAAGAGGAAAGTTTATTTAGAAGGGTAGAAATGAAATTGTCAGAGGAAGTGCAGGCATATAGTATAACCCTTTGTTCTTCCTCTGAGATGTACGCATTATTAGGTTGCGTGGGCCAAATATTACTAGGCTGAGCTGAAAATTCAGGACCTGACCACCTAATAGGAGTTTCTAAAAGTTTTCCTGGGCTTTGACGTCGAATAGCACAGTTAGCTGGATTCTCTAAAGATGGAACATAATACCTAAGAGACGGGGGAATGAGATCTGACTATTACCTTCAAACGATTTCCATCTATGTGGAGATGAAGATAATCAAGCAAGAGTTACCCTAGAATCTGTCTAAGCATAGATAGCATCAAAAACGACTAGGTCCCCCTAGCTTCCTTCAACAAAGTGCATAATATCAGCCAATAAAACGGAATTACTGGTATATATTGAGTTTCATTGGAGATACACGACATTTCGCACAAATTAAGAACCTTCTCACAATTCCAGAAGATTCGAGAATCCGAAAATAGACAACACTAGCATAGCCAACTTGTGAGGCGTCACAAAACTCATGTAGCTCAGTCCGGGAAATAGAACTAGAACCTACATAGTGAACCAGTTTAATGTTAACTTTTCTACATTAAACCTTGACTAGGATACTGTTTGAAGCAGGATTATACCAGGGAGACTTGGACTTCCACAATTGTTGCAAAATACGTTTTGCAAGTAGAAGACTTGGTGATATAAGTCCAAGGGTATCAAAAACTCGACTTATTTCAGAAATATTGCTTCGTTTTCTACAAGGCCGTTCGAAGGGAATATAGGTATAAGAAATACAGTGTGTATTAGGACTTTATTTGAGCCATAAGATTTTAATAAATGATAGTTCATCTTTATCACAGTTGTACGATTCTTAGTAATTGGAAAGACTCAATTGATCTTGAAGAGCAAGATGATTACTTGTCTATTTGCTCAATTGAAAACAACCTGATTACATGAGTTGAATTAATTCAGATTGAAGTGAAATGGTTGAACTCAGATCATTGCTTCCAAGCAAGACATAATCTATGTAGAATTGATGATGAATCATTTTAGATTCTCGAGGAAAGGAAGATTGCTCTTATGTGGCCAATTCTTTCAAAGTTTGTAGAGCTAAAAATGGAGTACTCGAAACTCCGTAAACTACTGTTCGCCAAAAAATTACTGAAGACGCTCAGCGTGCTTAAAGCGCCAAAGAATACGTTGATAATTCCAAAATTGGGTTTGTACGTTATTTTGTTTATACATTTGCCTTATATCGCAAACAAAAATAAACGGTTTTAAAGATTAAAACTAACTTTTCCACATTTGTGGCCCAGAACAATATTCTATGATAAAATTGTTACTTTTATACACTTCGGGGGATGTATCGTGGTAACAAACCGAATTTCTTCAAAAATAACCAAAAATTTAGTATATATGGATTTATAGGACCCGCTGTACTCGCTCTAGTCAACTGAAAATCAGTAGGGTACATCTGTGAGATACCTTGAACAATATTCAATCATAAAATTGATCAATCGTATACTCTCTGGAGGCTGTATCGTGCTAAGAAACTGAAAATTCTCCAAAAATGAAAAAAATTTGGTACTTCAAGTACCATAGCAGCCGTTGTACTAGCTTTATTGAGCTGAATATCAATAGGGTTCATATTCGAGATGCTCTGAATAATATCCAATTATAAAATTAGACAATTGTATATACTCCGGAGGCTGTATCGTGCTAACAAATTAAAGCTTCTCCAAAAATGACAAAAATATCGTACTTAAAGTACTGTAGCACCTGTTGTAGTGGATCTGGTGAGCTGAAAATCAATAGGGATCATCAGCAAGATATCCGGAATAATATTCAATCATAAAATTGGTGACTTGTTGAACTACGGAGGCTGTATCGTGCTAACAAACTGAAATTTCTCAAAAAATTACAAAATGTCGTCCTTCAAGTACCATAGCACCCGATGTACTGGATCTGGTGAGCTGAAAATCAATAGGGTTCATCTGTGACATGTCCTTGACAATATTCAATCATAAAATTGCTGACTCAGTGCACTCCGTAGGCAGTATCGTGCTAACAAGACATGTAAGGAAAAGTGGCAGATGACAACGACGACGACGACATACACACAGGATTTTTTTTCTAAAAACCGTTTTTTCGTGTTGTCGTTGATGGAAAACGTAAAAATAACTCAAAAAAAAATTTCAAATTCCAACTTTTTTTGGGGTAAACCAATACTTTTCTCGCATATGAATAGGTTGACGGAAAAGTAACATGAGAAAAAGTCGAATACTGGAAAGTATCATAAAATACTCACCTTGAAGTTTCGGGTCATTAACTGAGACTCATCACGCAAACTCGCATCGAACACGACTCGAATTTTGGAAACTACTTGAGGACCTGAAAGTTGCTCTTCAAAGACGGCGTGATGTGGTATGTAATAAGTATATGAAGATTAATAATCATTCAGCGGGACCGAAATAATATGTTCACTGTTAAAATAATCTTGCATGAACTCACAGTATTTGATGTGTAATTCAGACGATTTTGAAAATATATTTTCTAGCATTGGGAATATTTGATGAGCTTGTGTATAAGTATCAATAAAACTGGAGGAATATTGACCAAATGGCAAAGGTGCCGAAAATTGTCCAGAAGTTTCTCGAAAGGTGAAAGTCGTATAAATTGTTTCGTATTTGTTATCCTCTGGAGATACATTAGTAGCTTTGACAACCTGTTCGACCTCCTAAAACCATTCCAATTGTATATAAAGATTTATTGTCAAAGATGCATGATAACATAAAGGATAATTATTTGAGGAATAGGAGAAGTTTCTTAGTCATAGAAGAATATAACCAAAAACAGTTTCTAAAGCGACAGGTTGATCAGGATTTCCAAATATACGAACTGATTTCAATATATAGGTATCAATTCAGCTCCAAGAACCATATCCAAGGGTCTGGGAATATGTAATTTACTATCCGACAAGTTTAAATTTTGAATTCACGTCATTTCTGCAGGATTAATAAAGACATTCGGCTGGTCAGAAAAAACTGGAGGTATAATAATAGCTTCGGATGAAAAAACTGGATTTTTATGCAACGTGGTTTAATGACACAATGTGCTGTGCCTTGATTTGAGGAAGTGGACATACCTAGAAGGCATTCAATGGGAATAGAGCAGTGGTTGCGAGAAAGTCCCCTTATAATACAGTTTTCAGGTATAAATTTAGCCAAGCAGTCTGTGTCAAGTAAAATACGGATTTTTTGAAAATTACTTCAAATGTCCTTAATCTGCATTTCACAAGTGGATGATAAAACCGCAGATTGCAGTAAAGTTAATTAAAGTATTTGTAATACACTGACCATTTGTTATTGAAGAGCTAGAATTGTTACTATAAGTATTCGTGAGATTGTCAGAAGTGGAAATTGCATTATTAATGTGATTAGAATAAGGAGAATTTTTTGGAAGATGTAACACTGTATGATGAGGAAATTGACCAACTTTACATCTCTGTATGGATGAACACTTTTTAATAGAATGAGGAGATACTAAACAGTTGACGCATAACTGGTACTGCTTAGCAAAAGAAAATCTTTCTTGTTGCATTTTGACCAGGAATGATTGACATTTATACCGTGGGAGAGAAGAAGAGCATAAGATGCATTTCAAGTTACTACTGTTTTGTTGTGTATATGCAACAAATGTAGATGTTGAAGGTTTATTACAATGTTTTGAGTTTCAAAACTTGTTTATGGATTTGTCTACATGGGTAGATGAAGTAGCAATAGAAAATTGGACCGATTCCAAAACTATGCAGTTCCTTTCTTAGAATGTTATCAATTGTTTGGAAGTAGGCAATCCTGAATTTAAACTATTTTCAAGTTCAAAATATTCATAAGCACCTTGAGCAACGAAAATTCCCACTGATCAACTGGAAATTTGAGAACACGTAAAGATGTTATAGTTTCTGAAAACGTATTAAAAAGTTCCTCTAGCTCCTTAGTAGTAGGCATTTGAATGGAAACTGCAGTCGAAAGTTCATTATTGTAGTGAGTAGCTAGAATCATTTGCTTTTGGTATCATTTCTCCAGCATTTCATATGTAATTTAGGATCAACTTTCCTTTAGCTGAAACCAGTTTTGTGAGAAATATTCATTTATTCACCATTAGGAATGTTTTTCAAACAGAGAGACTCGATTTTTTTCTGCCTAAATGCATAATTTTCATTTTTCCGACTTTAGAATAGCTGAAACCAGTTACAAGAAAATACATTTCTGTTTTACATTTTAGACGACTTTCTTAACATAAACACGCAAAAACTTGTCGCGTAAATATACCATTTTCATTTATTGATAAATTATTGTAGATTTAGAGTGATTCGAACTTTAATCGGCGAATCTGTAAAAAGGCATGTACAAAAACGTTCAATAGGTTTTTAAATGTCGTTAAGATATGAGCCTCATTATTGTTAGTATAATCTGTGGTATAGAAGTAGAAATGCGGATACCTAGTGGTTAAAATGATGTCTTATTTTGTTATAACTGGGCAAAGTCTACCTAAAACTAGACAGGAAGCTTATGCATTTGCGAAAAATGAAGGTTTAATACCTCGACCACTTTACTTTATGACAGAATGTAAAGGACATACGAGTAATATGGATATATTTTCCCATTATTATTTTTCAGAAATAGATTTGGGAATATATAGGTGTTCTAAACGACAATAATGCAAACCTTCGTTTTCTGTTGTAAAGGAAACCTAGCTTGAAAATAAAAGAGTTTAGCTAGGTAAGACTTTTTAGAGTTTTTTTCATATAAATTCATATGCGGAGAATCATATGAACGGATATGTGTTGGTGTAAGTGGTTCAGAAGGGAGTTTATCAATGGCAACAATAGCTGCTCGGGTGAAGTATTGTCGGGAGATGGTTACCAGTGTTTTTACTTCAATGCAGGCATCTCTGCCGAAAATTGGAGGGCCAGGAATCATAGTGCGGGTTTGTGTCTTGAGATTTTAAGCGATATAAAGCTGATAGGAATAGATATTATTCATTGATCTGTGTTAAAGCTCGGGAAGAGGATTAAACTTAACTTAGTATTTTAAGGTTTATATTCTAATAACACATTAACAAATTGATTGAAAGAAATTTTTATTTTTAGATTGACGAATCGAAATTTGTGAAAGGGAAGTACAATCGTGGACGAGTTATGGAGGGTCATTGGGTTTTAGGAATGATCGCCCAAAACTAAGAAGATCTGAGGCTAGTTGTTTGTCCGCAAAATAGAATACCTTTATAGAAATTATTAAAAATCATGTGACAGTGGGATCTATTATTTATACGGATGATTGTAAAGCTTATAGTGGACTTTCCAATTATAGTTATATTCACCACACAGTAAATCATAGCGTGGAATTAGTGGAGGATGATGGGACACATAATCAGTGGATAGAATCTCAATGGAATGCAGCGAAAAGGTATTTGAGAGGTCAGCATATTCCTGAAGATGAGTTTCCTGATAAACTTTGTGAATACCTTTGGAGGCGGTATTGTAAGAAACATAAGTGAGATCCAATGGTTGAATTATCAAATTCAATTAGAATGGAGTACGGTGACTTTAGAGTTCGACTTTAAAGAGTTATTCGGCAAGGAAAATTTGGTTACTTTATTTGATACTGGTACATATATGTTTATAAGTTTTTTTTGAAAAGTTTACAGTTGAATTTGAGTTTTATTTCCGATAATTTAGTTTCAAAAATGTCATTTGACAATAAATATGTTATTTAATAAATAATTTTTTCTGAGTATGTTGTCTCATTTCGCATATTTTATATATACTAAACAAAAATAAGTTTTCATTTATCTGCAAGGCACAACCACTGTACAAATAACACCTGGTAGGAAAATCAGATATTTCAGGAAGAGTTCTTTTGCGTAGTTATGTTTAATAAAGTGATTGATATATAAAGCATAGTAAAGTTTTCATGTACCTGGTTTCAGTTATTCTAAAATCGGGAAAATTATGCATTTCCGCATAAAATTTTTTGTGATTTTGTATTTAGGGAGGCATCTATATACTGATTTTTTCCCCTTAAACCGGTTTCAACTAAAAAAAGTTCACCTGCAATTTATATAGTAAGTGTGATAACCTTAATTCACGCTAAGAATTCCTTGTCTAGTGACGTAAGTAAATATTGGAATTTTTCTGCGTCGGACAAAGCAGTATTGTCATGAATAAGCGAAATGAACAGATAAAAGGAAGACCAGTTTTTAAAATCTTCGTCGAATGTAGGAAAATCAATTTTTGGAAGCTTTGCTACAAATCGTTGATGTGAGGAAGTTCTATTTGAATTGGTCACTGAATTACTGGCTGCATCCGCAATTATAAAATCATGTTTAATAGATTCAGCACCGTAAAAGGCTTCATCTCCCGAACTACGCATGTTACGAAATCATCATCACTAACTAGAGATATAACAGTTTTATCGGCAGTTTGGAAGTCATTATAAATAGCATTGAGATCCTCTCCTCTAGCTAAGAAAATGTATCTCTAAGATTCATCGCTTAACTCATCAAGACCTGCTTGATGAGTTTCTTGTAAACTTTTGTGAGCAAGCGTGCGATTTACATTCTCTTTTGTTATTTTATCTGAAATTGGAGCAATAACTAATACAAATAATTATTTTGGAAAATGATAAACAAAACAAATACCAAAACACCTGCTTAAGGTAGATGTGGTTTCTGTATGCCAAGAAAAATTTAACTCGAAAAGGTTATTAAGAACTAGAAAAAATACTTAATCATTATTTTTGAACAAAACGATGAATTCACTAAACAAAGAATGCAGAATTTACCTTCAAATTTGATTCAATATTGATATTCAACGGTGAAATTAAAATTATAATCAAATAACATTTAGTGGAATAACCCAATGTAGAATTTATCTGCGTCAAAATGAACGGAAACCCGCAAACGAGTTTTCAATGTACGGAAAAAATTACATTAACTAAAAATTAGGAATATTTAATCCACGTTAGAAGGGGCAAAGTTAATGCCAGAAATATGGAAAATAATTCATGGATTGTATTTTTGCTGTTTCGTAAGAAATAGCACATCATCAACGCAACGTATAAATAAAAAGGAATTTATAAGGCTCCTTACCTGGTGAAGTTATATTGCTGTCCGTTATCCAGACGTCTGGGATGGTGGAGCATATTTATGTTTCGGCACACTTCTTCTTTGTTTTTTGTCTAAACGATTTTTACTGGTTTTGTATCGAAACTATTGCTCACTGTACAGGGTGTCCCAAATTGGTGTGTTTTGCAGGTTATATCGTAAACTAGAAGAGATTAGTGTTTTTAAATGAAACTCAAGGTCTCTAGTTAATTCCACAATATAATACAAGTTATTGAAAATTCTAAAAAATTGACAATTGTTTCGATAAATCAATATCATCGTCAGAATGACAGAAGTTACATTTCATTTTATGCCTACCTGATGTTTAGTAGTTATATTTTTGGCTAGACCAAGAAGTAACCTAACTTGTGATTGGCTTAATATATCTTTATAGAAAAAGAAGAAGATGTGATTTTACAAATATTGAAGCTTAGATATTATTAGCCCTATGGTGATATCCTGGATATCATTTTTCCAATTAAGATCAGTATAACTGTGCAATGATATAGAAAACCAGGAAAACTATATCTGCTGATCTTTACAATTATCACTTAAGAAGACAGTTTATTAGTGGAGAATTCCCTAGATTCAACTGTTCATTGACAACTTCATATTGTGGGTTTCTTAAATGTCTTCTAATTTCCAGTTCTTCAAGGAAATCCAGTTCTTGTTTCTTTTCACAAATATGCAGCACTTCTAGTTCTGTGTTAGGTGTCAATGAATGATTGGTGTCAAGTAGATGTTTTGCGTAGTGGGATTTATCTGGTTGTTTTAATTTGTAAGCTCGTAAGTGCTCACTGTATCGTATTTCAAAATTCCTAAGGGTCTGACCCAAATAGACAGCATTACATTCTGGACATTTGAGTTTATATATACCTGACTTCTTTAATAGTGGTATTTTTGTTTTTACATTTAACAATTTTGTACTAACGTTACTTTCTGTTTTAAAAGAAATTGTTGCATTTGTTGCTGAAGATATTATCTTTGAAATATTATTAGAAATATTTCCTGCATATGTGATGGTTTTATAAGTTTTAATTTCATCAGCTTGCTTAGGATATATTAGTTGTAATGCCACTTTTTTCTCTTTTTTACTAATTAGTTTATTTATCATATCTAATGGATAACCGTTAGATGTTGCTATTTGTCTAATTGTATTAATCTGTCTATCAAAATTACATTTGTTCATAGGAACTGAAAAAGCTCTATGTATCATTGAATTATATGCTGCTAGTCTGTGTGAGACAGGGTGGTTAGAATTGAATGGAATTGTCACATCAGTCTGTGTTGGTTTTCGGTAAATTGAATAATCAAGTACATTATTAACTCTTTGAATTTTTAAATCAAGAAAATTGATTGAGCTATTTTCTTCAATTTCTAATGTAAATTTAATTTTCGGGTGTAAATTATTGATGTGGTTGAAAAACACATCTAATTGTCGCTCACTACCCATAAAACAAGCTAATATGTCATCCACATATCTATACCAAAATAAAATACATCGCTGGATTCTATAAAGTTCTTAAAGCAGACCCAACAAAGAAGTTTTCTAATAATGTAAGGGATATTGTTATTAATTCAAATTATTTTTTAAATGATTACGAAAAGAGGTCTATCATACATAAGAATCCTCATTCTCCACAATTATATGGAACAGTTAAATTACATAAAATAACGAAACCAATTAGACCTGTAGTCTCTTATGTTAATGCTCCTAAAAATATATTGTCAAAAAAGCTCAACAATATACTCAATACTTACGGATATGAATCTCAGTACTCAATTAGAAATTCAATAGAACTAATCAAAAAGTTGAAATCAATCCACTCGCAAGATAACTATAAACTCATATCGTTTGATGTAACTAATATGTTTACTAAAATTCCTCCTAAAGAATGTCTAATACTTGTAAGAAAATTACTAGAAGATGAAAATAATAATCCAGGAATAATATCAGATATACTTAATTTATTTGATGTATGCATTAATCAGAATTATTTCACTTTTGACAATAAGATATATATTCAAAATGAAGGTTTACCAATGGGAAGCCCTATATCACCTATTTTAGCAAACATTTTTATGGACAATTTAGAAAGAAAGATCTTTGAAAGTAATATTTCGAAAAATATTTTATTTTGGTATAGATATGTGGATGACATATTAGCTTGTTTTATGGGTAGTGAGCGACAATTAGATGTGTTTTTCAACCACATCAATAATTTACACCCGAAAATTAAATTTACATTAGAAATTGAAGAAAATAGCTCAATCAATTTTCTTGATTTAAAAATTCAAAGAGTTAATAATGTACTTGATTATTCAATTTACCGAAAACCAACACAGACTGATGTGACAATTCCATTCAATTCTAACCACCCTGTCTCACACAGACTAGCAGCATATAATTCAATGATACATAGAGCTTTTTCAGTTCCTATGATCAAATGTAATTTTGATAGAGAGATTAATACAATTAGACAAATAGCAACATCTAACGGTTATCCATTAGATATGATAAATAAACTAATTAGTAAAAAAGAGAAAAAAGTGGCATTACAACTAATATATCCTAAGCAAGCTGATGAAATTAAAACTTATAAAACCATCACATATGCAGGAAATATTTCTAATAATATTTCAAAGATAATATCTTCAGCAACGAATGCAACAATTTCTTTTAAAACAGAAAGTAACGTTAGTACAAAATTGTTAAATGTAAAAACAAAAATACCACTATTCAAGAAGTCAGGTATATATAAACTCAAATATCCAGAATGTAATGCTGTCTATTTGGGTCAGACCCTTAGGAATTTTGAAATACGATACAGTGAGCACTTACGAGCTTACAGATTAAAACAACCAGATAAATCCCACTACGCAAAACATCTACTTGACACCAATCATTCATTGACACCTAACACAGAACTAGAAGTGCTGCATATTTGTGAAAAGAAACAAGAACTGGATTTCCTTGTAGAACTGGAAATTAGAAGACATTTAAGAAACCCACAATATGAAGTTGTCAATGAACAGTTAAATCTAGGGAATTCTCCACTAATAAACTGTCTTCTTAAGTGATAATTGTAAAGATCAGCAGATATAGTTTTCCTGGTTTTCTATATCATTGCACAGTTATACTGATCTTAATTGGAAAAATGATATCCAGGATATCACCATAGGGCTAATAATATCTAAGCTTCAATATTTGTAATATCACATCTTCTTCTTTTTCTATAAACATATATTAAGCCAATCACAAGTTAGGTTACTTCTTGGTCTAGCCAAAAATATAACTACTAAACATCAGGTAGGCATAAAATGAAATGTAACTTCTGTCATTCTGACGATGATATTGATTTATCGAAACAATTGTCAATTTTTTAGAATTTTCAATAACTTGTATTATATTGTGGAATTAACTAGAGACCTTGAGTTTCATTTAAAAACACTAATATGAGCATATTCCACGAAGTAAGGGTCTAGACAGTCAACTAGAAGAGAAGCAGTTAAGATGTTATGACTTCTTTTTTTTGTTAAAGTTACGATAGCCCAATTAAATCTTCAGTAACTCCCTGCAGTTGGAAGATACAGGGCGATTATTGAAAACTGTCGAAAACTACAAGGTACTATAACTTCCTAATTAAGGAAAATATGAAAAAACGTTATAAAAACCTTTGATAGATATAATATTAAGGAGTTCAGTATGGCACAGAATTTTTTTGTTAGGGGGCTCACTAAGGAAATATAATGCAAACTTATGTTGTGGTAAATGGGACACCCTGTATATTTTGACGTTTTTCGTTTCCTTCTTTAATTCTCATTCATCTGATATGACATATTATATATCCATTTTCAATGGTTGGAGCTACAGTGCAAATAAACCATTTATGGATGTTATCAGGTGAAACACCCTTAAAAAATTGAACACCCAGTAACGAAATTTAACATTTTATTATAAGGATACTGTTGGGTGACAATTAAATTTATCAATATTATAATTACTAAAAAATAAAACCAGATTAAAAAACTAAACTTATGAAACAACAAGAAATATTGTAACAACTAATCTACCTATAACTAATTTTATTGAAATGTAAAAATTTCATTAAATGTTCAAAATGTCCTCCGTTTTCATCGATTGAAAACTTTTCGTTTAAATAATTTTCAACCAATTCAGAATTACCAAAACTAGAATCAGTGAACTAAAAACAAAGTAGGTAAATATAGCTGATTATTGATTTTAAGTAGCTATATTATTATCATTTTTATTATTTTGAAATTATTTAATACGTTTTTTGGTAAATAACATCACGAAATAAGACATCTGTATTTTCTTACCGATTTCACTTTTTTTTCTAATTATGTTTAACTCGATATGTTGTTTTAGTTTGTTTACCTCAATTGACATGATTGTTATATCTTAGTATAATGTTCATTTCATCAAGTAGGCTTTGGTCCTCTTACCATGGAAAATAAAACCAAACCTGTGTTACCTGTTAGAATCAATTATTCAACGACGTGCAGTCTTGTCAACAACATGAAATTTGAAAATTATGAAAAATGTAATATGCATGTGGCTTATATTGAATGTCAAAAGAATGTTATTGATGTGTCTGAATTATATTTTCAACCACGGCATAAGTACGAAAAGAATCATGAAGAAAGAGAGGTAAATACGTTGGGATATATTCTAGCACATCATGAATCTTCTCTGCGTCAAATTGAAAATAAAAATGGGTGTTCCAAAAATTACTGCGGGAAGGATTTTAAAGAAATATAAATTTAGGCCTTATCGGACATCCGTCCGTCAAAAATTATACCCAAACGATTTTTTGAGAAGAACACAATTTGCACAGTGGTATATAGGAAAATGTAATGAACAGCCAAATTTTTATTCAAAGGTAATATTTAGTGAATACGCTCGCATGAGCAGTGCAGGAATATTCAACAGACATAATGAACTATATTGGAATGACTCAAATCCACACTTAGTTCCGGGAAACAGGAGACAATTCAGATTCGGATTTAACGTTAGTTAGTTTGATGATAAACTAACTGCTGCTGGATATATAGATATCTTGGAAGTAAACTTACACCAACGTTTGGAGGAAGAAGTGTTGGATGATAGGGACACATTTTGGTTCCAAAAAGATGGAGCATCTGCCCATAATGCTCTATTCATTGGAGATTATTTAAACGAAAAATTTCCTAATCGGTGGATTAGTACTTATTGACCGGTTAGGTGGCCCCCTCGTTCTCCGCAAGTTAATCCTTATGATTATTTTATTTGGGGATTTTATAAAATAATATTTACAACACTCACTTCGACAATAGGGAAGATTTATTACAAAATATTCATGCCGCATTTAGAAAAATAAAGCCAGTGCACATTCTCAATTATGTCGATCAGTAAAAAAAAGGTGTCAGTTATTATTACAACAAAACGGAGGATATTTTGAAAATTTAATGTAATTTTTACATTCTAATAAAATTAGTTATAGGTAGATTAGTTACAATATTTCTTGTTATTTCATTGTTTATTGTTTTTATTTTTTTAATATGGTTTTATTTTTTATCAATTAAATGTTCAGAAATAAAATTGTCACCCATCAGTATCCTTATAATAAAATGTTAAATTTCGTTACTGAGTGTTCAATTTTTTAAGGGTGTTTCACCTGATAACATCCATAAATGGTTTATTTGCACTGTAGCTCCAACCATTGGAAATGGATATATGAAATGTCATATCAAGTGAATGAGAATTAAAACAGGAAACGAAAAACGTCAGAATATACAGGGTGTCCTATTTAAAACAACATAAGTTTGCATTATATTTCCTTAGTAAGCCCCCTAACAAAAAAATTCTGTACGTCACTGAACTGTTTAATACTATATCTATCAAAAGTTTTTATAACGTTTTTTTATATTCTTTTTAATTTAGAAGTTATAGTACCTTGTAATTTTCGACAGTTTTCAATAATCACCCTGTATCCTCCAACTGCAGGGAGTTACTAAAGATTCAGTTAGGTTATCGTTAATTTAACAAAAAAAGAAGTCATAATATCTTAACTGCTTTTTTTATCTTTTCAAGTTTACGCAAAACACCAATTTGGGACACCCTGTATATAGTTCTATAAGTTACTGATTCTCTGGGCATGTCGACGTTTTCCTCAATGATGCGCGAATGTTGTAAGTTACGCGGCAAAATTTAAAAATGCTGGCTATTCCTTAACAACTACTGTATCCGATATATTTCATTTGTGAGAAAATAAGTAACGTCTATGGGTCCTGGGATCTTGGACTATAGTATTACGAGTATTATCAAAATAGTATATTCAGAAGCCATTTTACAAAAATGCCTGTTAAGACTGCAGCACAAAGTTCGGGGTTGTTGACGTGGTCAACACCGCGGTTGACCACATAATGCCGCAGAATCTAAATTTACATGACAGTAACTTTCCGCTACACGCATGTTTTGTTTTTAACAGAAGTACACGCGCGCGGACTGTGAGTCCACGTTAAGTTTTTCACAAACAATGCTCTGAATGTTGATGGATTATGAGAAATTAGTATTACTAAACATTTATATTTAATCAACATCATTTATACACATTCTGAACATATAAAAGTACAATGTTCCAAGCACACGTATTTTCCACATTTTATGGAGAAGTATTTTATAGGTCGATTTTTTCTTCGGTCGCAGAAACCACAACGACCTCTTCTGGGAACATTATTTTCATTTGGGGCTGCTAATCTTTGTTGTGGTTCATATATCCGGTTAATTCTCTAATTCTTGACGGTAGGTGTTTAGGCAAACAGGTCAGTTGAGCTCGTTGACCTAAGTGATTGTCCACTAATTGTAAAGACAGATTCCGCAAGAATTCTCTTCTTCTCATGTTAATTGGACAGTTACACTTGTGTATCACCATAGTATTGATGCCAGCAATATCCAGCAATGAATAAAACACGACTATAGGCCATCTTCGGGTATTTCTTGCACAGTCATAAGCAGCGCAAAGTTTGTCAACGGTGTCGACGCCACCTTTAGTGTTATTGTAATCCATAATAATTTCTGGTTTTCCTGTTGTCTCATCAATGTTATCATCATGATGTAAGCTTGACACCAGTAATACATTTTTATTGGGTTTAGGTTTGTAGGATACTAGAGTTACATGTTCACGAAAACCAAACACACTAGACTGAACTGCCCGTGATTTTACTGGGCGGGAAAACTCTTCTGGCAACTCTCTTTTTTTGTTGCGGATTGCGCCCAGAAGGGTCAGTTTTTTAGATCGAAGGAACTCCAGTAATGGTATACTAGAAACCAGTTATCAGTTTTAACGTTTCTTCCAGAACCATTTATAAATTCACATAGTCTCTCAACTACTGCATTTCCTGCATTGTTAACTGCGTAAGGACCTTCTGGCTGCTTACCGACATAAACTTCCAAATTACTAACAAAATACCACTTTGAGTGTACTAAGGCATAGATCTTTATTCCATACTTGTTGGGTTTGTTGGGAATGTATTGTCTGAATGCACAGCGTCCTTGAAAGGCCCCTAATTTCTCATCAATTGTTACATAATGGAAAGGAGAATACGCGTCTATGCATTTCTTTACAAAAACATCAAACACTTCCCTAATAGGGGCCAACTTATCTAGTTTTTTACGGTCATCCCTTGCTTCAACATCATCGAACCTCAAATGTCTAAGAAGAAACTGAAGTCGGTTTACCGACATAACTAAACGGAATATTTCCACACCACTTCCCTGAGTACTCTCACGTGTAACTGGCTTGATTTGAGAACTCCAGCCATATAGAGTAGGTGTTTTATCAAATTTTCAGCCCTTACATTTTTTGGTGGTTGTTGTTTTGCCCATTTGGTGGTTTTATCTTTGCCCATAAAAAATGGACCGTCTAATGTTGATGTTGGTGGTTCTTGTTTTGTGTCTGAAATATCCTGCTCTGAAGCTGAATCGTCCGATCTTTCTTCCAAATGATCTTCCTCTCTATCATCGTTCTAATCATCGTACTCAATTTCTACGTCGTCATCTTCTAACATTGTTTCCTCCAGTAATTTTTGTAGATTTTCTTGGTCTTTTTCATAAGACATCCTGAAAAATGAACTATTTTTCATAATTTTAAAATCAACTAACACTTTTCTTTCATGCCAATTAACTCACTTGCATAAAAATTTGATTAAACAATAAAAACCTTACTTTTCCTTGTCGAATACACTTTAAAAAAACAAATTGCTTGAAATCACTTTTTGGGACAGATTTACACGCGCCGGACACACGGTCCGCAATCACGTATTACTCAGCAACACGTAAAGCTTCCAAACGCACAAACGATACTGAGCTATCTCAGTCCACTCCCGACAGGTACCGAAATCGACTAGCGTCTAGCAAGCTGCAAGTCACAGATGATCCTGACCAATCAAAAACGACCGAAGTTAGGATCCGTTAGCGTGAAAGTTTTAAAATAATATCAATATTTCAATTAAAACGCATTGTAATTGGTTTTTACTGGGTAATTAACCGAGAGTATTTGATATTCCGCCACTTTGTTACGCTGACAAGAAAAAAGAAGTCGAGAAAAACTTTTTTCCAGTAAAATTAACTTAAGAAAATATGTTAAATTGAAATAAAAATATTGTTTAACGGTTTAACGAACTATTTTGGAATTTTCGTTTACTCATTTAAGCTTCAGTTTTCGAAAAACATGAACTAATATTGGGTATTTGATTTTTCAAATTAAAATATATATCGTTAAGTAGGAACAACAATAATTTAACTTTTCTTTTTTCTCGTTGTATCTCTTGATATTATTGCTATATCAACGAGCGTTGATATAGTAACGAAAATAATCATCAAAACAGTCGTTATATATGGCTTGGCGAATACTGCAGATTGTCTGGTTAACTGAGATTTAAAAAAAATGAAATAGTTAAGTCTAATTCTCACGTTGATCAAAGGAGAAACTAGGAAAATACCTTTAACCACTGTATCTGTTGTCATAAGGAAATATGAATATTTAACAAAGCAAAAACAAACTACTTAAGACTATTGGATTGTCTTATAAATAATTATAATTTATTTATACTTTTTTTTATGAAAACTCTGAAGCTATTTTTTCTACTTCTTCATGACTAAGCTTACAAACACCACTTTTATACATATTTTTCTTCTTTTTAGTAACAGAACAACCTCATCTGAATATTTGTTCTTCTATTTTGTGGAACATTAATTTAAAAATCACTGGAAACTGATCGAGAAAAACAAACGTTAAATTATTTTTCTTCCTATACTTACCAATTTATATTTTAATTTGAACAAGCAAACACATATGTTTTTTGAAACCTCAACCTAGAATGAATAAATTAACATCCCAAAAAATTCCTTAAACCGTTAAACAATATTTTTATTTCAGTTCAACAGATTTTCTTAAATTGAAATGACTGGGCTTACAAATACCAATTTTTTATATTTTTTTCTTCTTTTTAATAGCACAACCTTATCTGAATATTTGTTCTTTTATTTTGTGGAACATTAATTTAGCAATAATAGAAAACTGATCGAGAAAAACAAAAGTTTAATTATTTTTCTTCATACTAACGATTTATATTTTAATTTGAAAAACTCAACCTAGAATGAATAAATTAACACCCCAAAAAATCCTCAAACCGTTAAACAATATTTTTATTTTAGTTCAATAGATTTTCTTAAGTTGAAATAACTGCAAAACATTCTCTCTACTTTTCTTTTCTCTCAGTGTAGCAATGTCGTTATGATTTAATAAATGCGTCCGAATATCAAATAATCTCAGTTAATTGTCTAGTAAGAACCAATCACAATGCGTTTTAATTGAAATAATTTAATATTTTGGTCAAAAGAAAGCAGCTATTATTTTTAAACTTTCGCGCCAACGGATCCTAACCTCGGTCGTTTTTGATTGGTCAGGATCATCTGTGACCTGCAGCTCGCTAGACGCTAGTCCGAAATCGACAGTTCCCGGAAAGAGCGCGTTTCGATAAGGCGTCTAAATTTGAGTTCGACAGGGCTGACAGTCCGCGCGCGTGTAGCGGAAGGTTAAGAACTGCTGGCCGCAGTGTCAAAGATTTAAACTATATTTTAAAATATTTCTGTCACCTGCTGGATTCGAGAAACTGGCGAAAACTCAAAAAGATTGAATTTCATTAATCTACATTCTGCCCTTCTAAGCCTAACCCCTGTATTCGAATAAAAATTGGAAAATTCGATTTTTTGCTTTAACATATTAAAATATTATAAATTTCAATGTTTCCTATGATGTATCACCGTATCCAGACCAGAAACATATAAAATCGAATAATATAAAAGAGCGTAATTGGAAACAACTTTAGAAATACTAAGGCTCAACCCAGTATTTTTAGTTCACTAAGCGTTTTACCCGTATTTCTCATCAGGGGGGCTAGTTTTGAAATATTTCACTAGTGAAAATTCTCATATTTCGATTGATTTCGATCATCCCAAATTTTGAACTAAATTCATGTGTGAAATAAAATTCGAATTCGAAAAAATTTCACAAATCTAATTCGAATACTATTTAGCTGTCGAAAATCTTATTTCACTTGTGAAATTTCAATATATTTGAGGTTAGAATCATCGAATTTTGTGTTTTGGTTTTGTTAGATACTTTGTGTATTTTTAAGATCCCTTATTTTAGTTTGATTAACTTTTTCAACCTATTTAGTTATTCTTTGTAGTAATTAGCATAGTAATGAGTAGTTATTAGTTAGACGAGAGTGACGCGAGGACGCTGTATATTTTTTAAATCTACATGGCAAATTTAGAGGAACTTCAGCAAATAATGCTATATAACGTTGTGCAACTTGTGGAGGATGATTTTTTAACGCCAAGAACGGTGCTTCATCCTTTTAGGCTAGATCCCTTCAATCTAAGTGACCACCAGTTCCTTGAAATTTACAGACTTTCTAAAGAAGCTGCTGGTGAATTAATAAACATTTAAGAACCGCATTTGACAGCTCCTACAAGAGCATCAGCTATAGGCAAATCTACTAAGGTAAGAAAGACGTTGTACCTTCGTCGGGAATTTGAGACTAGGCTTGTCGAACAATTTTTATACATATTAAAATATAATAATTTTAGGTACTCACAGCTTTTCGCTTCTATGGAAGTGGTAGTTACCAAACTGACATCGGGCTGAATCTATACTCTTGTGTTTCTCAACACAGTGTCAGCAATTGCATTAAAGAAGTTACTGATGCTTTGAATCTGCCTTGTATATTTAATATATATGTTCACTTCCCAAGAAATAATAATGAATTATCTATTAAACGTAGAGAGTAAGTACTAGTTATTAGACCTCCCTTTCTTCTTATAATTAAATGAATTGATATTTTTTAAGGTTTTTCGACAAATTCAATATTCCATGTGTGGGTGTGGTAGACTGTACTCATATTGCCATTGTTCCTCCAAGTGCTAGAGATGCAGAGCACTTATACATAAACAGAAAAAATTACCACTCGATTAATACCCAGTTGGTAAGGTTTTAAGTTTTGAAATAATACTTAAATCATGCTAACGACCACTATTTTTTGTTATAGATTTGTGATGCCTATCTTAAAATAATGAATGTTAATGCAAGATTTCCAGGGCGAACACACGATGCCCATATTTGGAGACAGAGCAACGTAAAACCTTTTTTTGAGCATCTACATGATGAGGGCAATGGGGACACATCTTTTTTTCTTATTGGTTTGTATTTGTGGTTAATTCAATGTATCTGGTATTTTGATACTAAAATAAAAAAAATTGTGTAGTTATAGCACACTGAAATAAAAATAAAGTGTCGTGGCACACTAATATGAAAAAGGATGTTGTAGCAAACTGAAATTTGAACTGTATGATTCCACCAGAAACAAGTTATACATTGTCTAAAATAATATTTAACATTTTTAAAAACCTATGATTTTTTCATTTTGGGAGATTCAGGATACCCCTTGAGGACATATTTGCAGATTCCTCTTTTAAATCCTGTACCCAACTCTCCAGAAGCAATATATAATACAGCATTTAAAACTGCCAGAAGTACTATAGAATGCTGTAACGGTGTATTAAAGGCACAATTTCGTTGTTTATTGAAACACAGGGTACTCCATTACAATCCCAGAAAAGCATCAAAAATTATAAATGCTTGTGCAGTTTTACATAATTTTTGTGTCGAGAATAATGTTGATTTGCCACCACCCGAAGAAGAATTAAATAATGAGGATTTTGGGATGTTCCATATAGACCCTGTTGTTGACCCAAGAGTGAGGCGAAACCTTGATTTAGTAAGGGGAGAGAGAATGAGAAATCAGCTTGTGGCTAATTATATGCGACTATAATAAGACCTTAAGTTCAATTTTCTGAATAAAATAATTTAAAAATAATAAATATTTGAATCTACTACTCTGGGGGGCAACTTTGAGGACGAGTTTTTTTGATTTTGTAACAGGTTTAAAGTTAAATATTTTATGTATTTAATATTTTTCATGTCCACACAATTGAATTTTTTTAACGAATCAATCTAATATCAATGTATAAAAAAATGTCTGCCTTATTTTCACCTGTATAACATGCTGTTGAAATATTGACCTCTAATTTTGAAACACTGCGATATTTTATAACAAAAAATAACACTAAAAAAACAAAGATCACAACTTTAATACAGAAAAAATAAATAAAAATCACATTCTTGTTAATGGTCTAATATTATTACTATGAATAGTACAGACCTTCAGAAAACATTTTTAACTAAAAATAAGGAGTGATACTAGATATACTAGTTAATCCTGATTATCAGAGGTAGTAAGGCACTCAAAAATTAATTTTAAAGAAGCTGATATTTCTTTTTTAACTGCCACATCCTGTCTTATCAGTTCTAACTTGTCTTTTTTTATTAGAGAATTTTCTTTTAAGATTTTATTTTTTTCTTTATAATATTCTTTTTTCAAATCTGTTTTGATTTCAATTTCTTTAGAAATTTTATTGGAAACTTGCAATGTTTCTAAGAATCTTTTAGATTAAGAAACCCTAACCGAAGGTGTCTGCTTCTCTGGCTCTTTTGAAGAGTCAGGGCCATCTGGCTCTTTTGAAGAGCTATGCCCATTCTGTTCTTCATATTCTGGCCAAAATTGTTCATTTATGTCAGGTTCTTCAATGATTTCAAAAACAACTTGTGATTCTGAAATATTATTATCACCCTCAATTTCCATTGGGTCTAAAATGTCTTTAATTATTTTGCTTTCATAATCTTCCCCAGTTTCTGTTAATGGAGGACCTCCTCCTGTTCCCATTTGATATTTGCGTGTTTCCGAAACCTTTTTTTATGCTAGATTTTAAATCATGCCATGTCTAAAATAAAATGTTATTTTATTTTTATTAACATTGTTAAGCTCATCAAAACTGAAATTTCAAAAGAATTTTTCATACTGTACTTACCTTTTTCCATGTGTTGGAATCCTTAACGGCTCCGCCTGTAACCTCCCAAATTTTGTTCAGATGGGTGGCCAAATCTTCCCACTTATGGTTAATGCTCTTTTTGGAAACTTTATTGTTAAACTTTGGTGTGTGTTGCAATATAGGATTATTTTCCATATATTCCACCAGCGCTTCCTTTTGTTGTTTGTTAACAAATATTCGTTTTTTTACATCAGCCATAACTAAAAATATGATTCTAATTAGGTAATAATGAAATAATAACATACTTATGTGTAATTCAATTAACTAAGCCTGTTTAAATCTTACCTATCTCTTTAAAAAATCCTCAATAATTTATATTAAGATGTATTTTAATTTAATTATTATTATATTTTTCAATATTCATCTCACGAAATTAATGTATTTTAACCCCAATTATTCTTCTTTTTTCTTCATAATTAACTTTTGAACTAATATGAGGGCTATTCCGTTGTTGTCAGATTGTATTGTTCGAATTAAATTCATTTAAGTGAATTTATAATAATTTCGTTTCACTATCATTCAAAACTAGGTATACTATTTCGATGGTGAATTAAAAATCGAAATATTTCACTTGTGAATTCAATTTCACTGATATTCAAAACTAGCCCCCCAGATACGGGTATTTTGCATAGCTGCTTCTAAATACGTGCTTTATGCGTAAAAATTAGACCTATTAAATCGTATCTATTGCTATCCCGCCCTTTTTTTATGTTTTTATTTTCAGTTTACCGGTAACCTTATTCGTCCACAACTAACAGACAAGGTGGTCGTCTAAATATAAATTGCAATCATTTTTTATTTTCGTGAACAATAAAGTGAAAAATGAGTGCGTGGGGCACCGGGTGTACAGGGAAAACATTAGTAGCCTTGGTTACCATTTCAACAGAGCTTCCAGTTTTTTCGGAGGATTAGTTTTTCTTGGGGAACTTAGATTCAAGTTATGGTAATAATGATAATTCATGGTTGGACACATGTGTTACTAATGGTAAGTAAAAAATAAAATGTGAGTAAAAGATAACTAAATATATTGAAACGATCGTATATGAAACTATGAATATTAAAATATCGTGAATATTTGTTTTTTGGCTCTTTTTTTATGTTACTCTGCTATGTTTAAAGCTAGACCTAAGGTAATAAATATTTGTATTGGACTCAACTATTAATTTTAGGCACAGAAGAATATCGTCGTTACATAGATCCCATACAGTGTGATTACCAATTGCCAGATATATCGAATAATGTAGTTCACCAACAATCTGTGAATGGTCAAGATATTATTGTCTCTGATAAAAATAATATCATTATTCAAGATAGCTCAAATAGGGAAACGGACAATAATGAGATTGAGATACTGGAGAACGATAAAAATAATTATAATCATCGTGATGAGAAAGAACACAAATGGATGGAAGTTAGCGCTGCTGAAGAAATGGAAGAGAATGAGACCTATAGTATTAACTTAAATAACTTGAATAATAGAGATTATCAACAAAGTGGAAATAACAATAAAGAAAGTGAAGTTGAAGAACCTCAGGAAATAATAGGTAGGTGACTATTATTAATGAGTAAGTGTATGCTTTCTATTATATATTCAACAAGAATTTTTTATTGTTATTATATATTTTTAGATCCAAATGAACTGGTTCAAACCCACACAAAGAGAGGCGAAAACAGAAGAAGAACGAAATATAAACATTCCAAAAGTGTAAGAACTGAAATTAAACAGAAGAACAAGATTGCGCTACATAAACTTGTCTAAAATGTAAATTAAACTGTCACAGTTTTTTGTCTGAGGAGGACAGAACCAAAACAAATGAAGAATTTTGGAAATTGAACTGGAAATAAAAAAAACGTTTGTTACGAATTCAACTGAAAGTAAAATACCAAGGCGCAAAGTTGAAGGCTGAAAGGAAGACCAAACTTTCACATATTTCTTGAAAGACACTAATGCTGCGAAAAGACGTGTTTGTAAAATTTCTTCCTCACCACATCAGGATACAAAAATACTAATGATTGGGTAATAAACTTGGTTTGGGTTAGCGCTAATAGCAAAAATCAAGTTCAGAATGAATCAGATCGACGTGGTAGACACCCTCCTAACAAACTGTCAAATACCCAAACAGAAAGTCACATCGACTCATTTAATCCATCTGTGTCTCACTACAGAAGAGTCCACGCTCCTAATAGTTTATTTTCAATTATGGAAAAGTCTCAGTTCAGCTAGTAAAATTAAAAATCAAAATCCTGAATTCTATATTGCCGTAATAACTGAATTATTGGTGAAGAGAAATGAATTTATAATTCCCAAAAAAAAAGAAATCCAATGAAGAATGAAAGAAACTGGATTTTTTGCTTAAAAAATATATTGGTGAAATGCCGACACCTTCGATAAAAACAGCACCGAATGGGTTTGAACGAGAAAAAGTTGACAATTTGTTAAAAGCTTCAGGGGCCATCATGCCAGATAATCGAAAAAAATTTTGGAAGAACCTTCCAGAGAAGTTTATTGTTTAAAAAGTATTTTTCGGGGTACTTATTTAGTATCTAACCGTAACAATGTGTTTTTCAGGCACTATTAGTTTTTTAAAGTATTTCAAATATTTCATAATTTCACATTTGGTTCTAGTTTTTTTTTTAAATTAAAGTAATTGAAATATTCGGTTTTAAAGGTTAAAACTAACTTTACCGCATCTGTGGCCCAGAACAATATTCTATCATAAAATTGTTACTTGTATACACTTCGGGAGATGTATCGTGCTAACAATCCGAAATTTCTCCAAAAATAACCAAAAATTTAGTATATCTGGATTTATAGGACCTGCTGTACTCGCTCTAGTCAGCTGAAAATCAATAGGGTACATCTGTGACACCTTGAACAATATTCAATCATAAAATTGGTCACTTGTATACACTCTGAAGGCTGTATCTGGCTAACAAACTGAAAATTCTACAAAAATTTGGTACTTCAAGTACTATCGCACCCGGTGTACTGGCTTTAGTGAGCTGAATATCAATAGGATTCATCTTTGAGACGCTTTGAATAATATCCAATCATAAAATTGGTCACTTGTATATACTCTGGAGGCTGTATCGTGCTAAGAAACTGAAACTTCTCCAAAAATATCGTACTTAAAGTACTGTAGCACCTATTGTATTGGCTCTGATGAGCTGAAAATCAATAGTGTTCATCAGTGAGATGTCCTGATTATTATTCAATCATAAAATTGGTGACTTGTTGAATTCCGGAAGCTGTATCGGGCTAACAAACTGAAATTTCTCAAAAAATTACAAAATGTCGTACTTCAAGTACCATAGCACCCGTTGTACTAGCTCTGGTGAACTGAAAATCAATAGGGTTCATGCGTGACATATTCTTAACAATATTCAATCATGAAATTGCTGACTCATTGGACTCCGGAGGTTGTATCGTGCTAACAAGACATGTTAGGAAAGGTGGCCGACGACAACGACGACGACGACATCGACGACGACATCGACGACGACATCGACGACGACGGCGACGACGATGACGATAACGACAACGACGACGACGACGACGACGACGACGACGACGACGACGACGACGACGACGACGACGACGATCACGACATACACACAGGTTTTTTGTTTAAAAACCGTTTTTTCGTGTGGTTGTTGATGGAAAACGTGAAAATAACTCAAAAAAAAATTTCAAAATTCCAACTTTCTTTGGGGTAAACCAAAACTTTTCTCGCATATAGGAAGGGTCGGCGGAAAAGTAGAAATAATGTAATACTATATCTTCATTTCATCAATAGCTAGATTTCCTACAGTATTTGCCAAATACGATTAAATACCCTAGAAAATTTGACAGTGGCCGAGATCAAGTACCCATATTTGGTAAATACGAGGATTTTGCGAAGGAAATTAGCCAAATAGAAATAGAAAAATTACTTGTGTTTTAATTTTATTTCTAGAACACCCGATAAAATTCTGTGAGAAATATATAAGTCTTACCTTTACATCGAAGTTCGTTTTTTCTCGATTTCTTTGGTGCTGGGAATGACTTTGGGAAGGGAAGGGAGAAATGAGGAAAACACCACACTTGTGGAAATGAATTACTAGACCGAAAGCACTCTGTAAGGCCAAAATAGCCTTTTCCCGAAACAAAAAACCTATTATTAACGAACAATAGGAATTGCAAAATAGATATCAGTACCGACTCACTCCGACTGTAATTGACTTCCTCGTTTTATTATATATCTGACAAAAATCACTCAAAGCGACGTTGCCAAATCCTCCCCACAAAATTCTCTTACCAAATCAAGTTAGAAGGAAATAAAGTTTCTTGGAGTATACATAGGGATTTAAGTGCCTCTGTTGTCTAATATGAGCAACTAATATTGATAACGCAAAGGTTCGTTGAAGCTACAAAAAATAGAAACTATGAATTAATATTACGCCATTTCTACAAACTTCCATATACGGACGTTAGGCTTAGGAGGGCAGCATTGGTCAACAAATACAAAAGCCATTACCACAGATACGTGTTTCTGCAGCATGGCCACGTTTACAAGTATACATTTAAGGCTACGTTTACATACTAACTTTCAGATACACTACAGCCTATACCAAAAACGAGTGATTAATGATGTTGACATAATTTGTTTGGTTCTGTACAGTTGGATTTATTGACAAGACTATCATCCCATCCTTCAGAGAGTAAATTTGTAAAAACGACCTATTTCCCGGAAATACCATTAACACAATCCCCAATTCTTGTTTGTTAGACCTATCTAACAATTAAATCTTCCATAAAATCATTTGTCGAGTCTATTCATATTGTTCGTATGGAATTTCCACATTTTACATGTTTGAAATTTAAACACACAATGTGTTATGTCATGCAGACATTCCACTTTTATTAACGGATGACAATGTTCTCAGTTCAGTGTGAAAATGTCTACATCATTCCGAATTTAGAAGCGGCTCACCTCATATCCACGTACAATCTTATTATTCTTACTTGACGGGCTTTTCGACTTGACGTCAAAGTCAAATGGAATATTTCGGGTTAAGAAAAGGCGTCTCGTTGCAGAAGTAATACAACTATCTATCTACGGCATTACCAGAGGCTTACCTTCATTATATTCTCTTGATGAAGTACACTTCAAAAAGTCTTCAATACAATGACGTGAATTAGGTGAATCAGTTCACACGAAACTCAATTTTATAGTTATTGGATATCTTACGCTGGTGAAAATTATTTACCGATTTATGTCCTTCTCTTGAATAAATGTTTTTGATTTTCAGAAATAATTTTTGATTTCTCGGCCTCTATCAAAATTATAATCTGACAGTGATAACAAAGAATATAAATAATGACATCACTCACCTAATGCATTTCAAATTACAATCTTCATCAGGCATATAAATATCTTCCATTTTTAATACAGTTCAGAGTAAACAAAAATGACGAGCGACAACATTTAGCATAGATAAATACTTTTTATACGGGGAAGAATCGAATCTCCTGTACTAAGTCCGAAGCCACAAAGTTTTGTAGAGTACTGCGCTATCTATTATGGTGGAAGGTTGCTATTCACCAACAGGGAAAAATAAAGGAAGAGACCTGCATGATCAGTCACAGTTCACTAGCTACTACTAGATGGCAAGCCCAGCAAATACTGAAGGTTTTTTTAATTATGCAAATAAAAACAGTCACACAATGTTTAAACACTTTTTGAAACAATCTGTTATTTTATTTTGGCTTAAAAGTTGGAAGTTGAAACTCCCTATCAATTATTGAGACCTCATTTTTCAGCTGCTTTTCAGGGATCCCTCAGCCAAAAGATTCTAAGAGACAAAATTATATATCCGGGACAAAGTTAGTAACCCAAACAAAAAAATGTGGATAATGCTCTTACAGAAAGGAGCTTCAAAACCCATGAAGACACACACAAGAAGACGCAAGATAGCCAGGTTATCGGCACTTACAGTTCTTTTAATGTAATCTTTTAGTCTTTTTGTAATAAGGGAATCAAAAATATTTTAATAAAGAACTTTTGAATAATAATAGGTAGTGGACCGTGTAAAAAAACTCTTGCCAAATGTTAATATATATTATAATATTAACATTTAATCACCATGTAATTTTTCCTATTTTGAAGGATGGACTTGGGCGCTCTGTAGTTTTATTAATTATAAAAATTGGCAACAGTGCTATCGATTGCGGCCAACACATCAACCGACTCGGTGCATACAGCCGTGAAGCCGGGGAAAGAACTTATTTTACATTTCAAATTGCCGTTTATGATTTGCCAGAACCACACGATACACATCAGAATCTTCGGAAATGTACGGAAAAGAAAAATGTCTTCTTGCGCTGCACGAATGGTGAAATTAGCGGCAAGAGTATTTGATGACCATGACGGTGAGGAAATCTATTTATAAATAACAAAACTTGTACTTTAAGTAATTTTTTGTTGATATATTGGCTGCAAATGATTATCAATCTCAAATATGGAATTGGGTGGGATTGGTAAGCCTTTTTTAATTCTAGTTGTACTGTTTAGTGTATTTATCTCTCTTACAATGGATAATTACAAAATTGTTGGAGGATTAATAAGTTTTCTGTTCTTGGCGTTTCATATCCAATATTTTGAAATAAAAGTTGTTGCATCATAAAAATACAATGCTTTTGTATTGTATTATAACTCACGGAGGGGGGATAATTCGGTTTATCCACCCACTGAGTATGGAACTTCATACACACTTCTGTATAGTTGGTTGCATAAGGGAATTAACTATGGGTTTTAAAACTTTTTAAGCATATCCTGGAATACTGGGATTTAAATAATTAAATGAGTGTCTAGAGTAATATTTTTATTACTATTTTCCATGTGATTTAACCAACCCACTAGTATTTTATCATTTTATGTGAGGATTTTATTTGATTGTCAGTGGTAACAGTGATCGCAGATGTCAAAAGTAACGAGAAAATAAATTAGAATCACTTTTCTTTTACTTTTGAGTCGAGAGTCGAGTATGACAAGTCGTGAGTATAGAAAATGGCTGGTGGCACAGGGTTTATTCCATCTTTTTTGGGGACTATCGTGGTGAAAAGCCCTTGGTAACAAGGTAAGCTTTCGTCTTGTACGTATATTTTCACATAATGGTCCCAATTTCTTTTTAGGGTTTTTCTATACAGCATAGTTTTTACATCCACTTTTTTCGCATACTTCTTGCCAAATGGATATGGTTTAAACAGTTACTGGGTGATGGTACTCGATGATAGGATGATCATGTTAAGATTTTAAGAAGCGTCGAATTTCGGATGTTTCCTGTATGGGATATATTTTCGTAGAGATATCTGACAGATAGTACTCCGTTCATGGTAGTAGAGACGTGTCGTATCTCGGATGGCGGACTCATGTTTGTTGGTGACAATTGCGGAATGATTCCATTATGGACAACGATTCTTAACCAGATGGCTGAATCTTGTTCCACAAGTCAGATATGGCTTGTCAATTAAGCCGATTGACGTTTAATAGTTTGGACACTAACGTTTAAAGTTTTATTCGTTTTCATCTGAGCTTTGAGCTGTTTATTCATTTTGTAATTTTATGTTTTAACGTTTAACGACTCATTAACTTTTATATTTCAATATTTAGTAATTTCACATACTTATATAGACGTCTATCAATTCACAATTTTATCATTACATTCTTTCAACTATGTAAAGTTGAAATATTAACTTTATTATTGCATATCGCCCGGAAATTATATTTCAGCCTAATCTTACTACATAAGAGACACTCTTGATCTATTTGGTGACATATTGTTAATTATTACAGTTTGTAAGGATGTAACTAGTATACCATTTACATGTTACTAAAGATTCAGTGTATTGTACATAATAATCTCAGATAATTGATAACATTAGAAAATGTTAAACATTTTAAATTAACCAACCATTGATAACTGATTATCAGTTCATAATTAGAGTCGGTTACCTCATATTTATTGAGACAGGTTATCACACTATCTGTTCAAGGTACCATTAAATTTAATTCAACTGTTTCATTGGCAATAAAATGTGCTTTATTTGATTCACAAACGTAAGGTCAAAATAATATAAATAACATATTTGGAAAGTATAATATTATAATAGAGCTTTATTCACCATTGGTGTCTTGATTAATCAGTAAGAATTTCTTGAATGTCCTAATAATCAAGTGGCTCCTTAAAAAAATAATACAGAACCAGCTTTCAAACATTCCTCACTAATTCACGGCCTTATGCTCTCCGGCGAAAAGCGAACCTTTTGCAATGTCATCTCACTTCTTGTAGTAATAACAGCAAGGTAAGGTTACAAAGTTACGGCTTAAGTTAATTATTACGAACTTTCAAAGTGAACATATTAAGTTTACGACTTCGGCTAAATAATATCCAACTGTATGAAAGTTTCCATTAAATTTTATAGTGTTTAACTTTAACTGCTAATAGTCAAACTAAAATTAACACAAGCTAATACCTTTTAAATATTTCATCGAGAACGAAATGCAATATGCCACCTTCCAAAAATTTATAACAGTGGAAAAGATTTAAAATATACTTTGAGGAATCAAAATATTGAAACATTTTGTTGTAAGAACATTCAATGCGAAGTCGGCCACTTGTGGACATGATTCCTTTCGATTTTGCTGAGTTTTTTACGCTGTACCACTCTAGAAGTAAGGTTTCTGTGTTTTTTTCCAGATTTTTACTACCCAACCAAAAAATAATTTTTTAAATATGGCACCCTTCTTGTAAGCTTCTCCATTTGTGAATGTCAATGTCAATGTATGCACACTATTAGTAGTTAAATGTTTTTAAATTGGCCGTTACAGTTCAATTTATTTCAATTTTTGATGTATCATTCGCTGGGAAATAGTCCACTGTGTGTTATATTCCGGCGACCGAAACGTTAATATTAAATTATGAATTGTCACACTTGGGCTTTAACGAACAGTTTATTTTATTAAATTTGAATTTCTTTATGAATGTATGGACTCCGGCTATATAATAATTTTTACTCTAGATTTGAATTTTAGTTTCATGTAACTTTCTCTATCTTATTTGAGAAGTCTTTGCTTCCGCTCTCTGGGCGTACGGGTTCAATATCTCAACTTTCCAGACCTATAGCCTCCAACTGTGTCAGACATTCACAATATTAATACACCACAAACTACTCCAGAAAAACAAACTTATCAATTCCAAAATACATTCATTAATTTTTTAAGTTTGAAATTTTTTCAAAAAATGAATTACCAAATTTAGGTCAACATTTAATATAGATGAGAAATTACAGATATATCAATGTTGGACGTAGTAGATTGAATGCATTCTCTCTACGAAAATAAAAGAGAAGAAACTTAACCTATAAATTAACAATGATAAATACTACAACAATAACGAAGTTATGTCAAATAAAGTCTTTATACTGTTTCTAATTATTGTAAAATTAAATACAAAACATATAATTTCAATAGTAATTAAATCGTTTACGATATTTATTACTATTTGCTAAATTATTTTGAACTTTGTGAATATGATGATATTTTCTCAGACAAAATATTTATAAAGATTTATTACCTTGCAGTTTATTGTCAAAACACACGTTATGAAGGAGATCCTCTTGAATGAATTATTCAATTCTTCATTAACTTCAATGTGTGAAGTATGTACCATTTACTTTTCTTATTTTTTTTTTAAATTTTATTATCTCATTTTAGCATTCATATATGTTTTCCGAATCATTTCTTATCTCTTCAATTTATATAGGAAAATCATTTCATAAACACTATATGGTGTTTAGGAATGTTCATGGAAATTTTTTTATGCAAAACGTCCAATTCAGCTTTCTTTCTTTTTATAAATAGGGTATGTTTAAAACACTTCTTATTTTATTAATTATATCTCCTTTGAGAAAAATTTCTGACCTCTTTTAAATTTTTCATTCTTAAGTACCAGATCTTCTCAAACATTTTTATTGACACTATTTTATTCAATTTCAGTCACCTGGATTTTTATCTCTCGGAAACAGCTAACTATCAGAAAGTAATCATTAGACGCGGAACAAGTTTTCTTTCTCCTTACTCATCAGTAATTTTATTCTATAAACTTAATTTGTCACAATTTGTTACCGGCACTTGACAATGATTGCGTCTTCTAGCCAACTCAAAAGTTCAATTTCTCTATTAGCGGTTAACAATTTTTTCTATATTAACCTAGGTCTATAATGGACAAATTCAAATGTTTTGAGTCCAGGGATAGTAGTTTAACGAAAACTTGTGCAACATAATTTTGTGTACCCAGGAAATTCTTTTTAACGTATTTGCTTTTTGAAATTGCCTAACACGATAAAATTGTTTGAATAAAAATGACATTAGTTTATAATTCGCGCTCAACCAATAATGACTGATGACATATCGTAACTGCAACATGGCTATGATTACAAACGTTGGATGAGTTCAGAAAACACAACCGTTGCGTGAATGTTCTGTGGACGCGCTCTGATACATAACATTATACACTGGTATTGTTTCTTCATAATAATTCCTGTCTTTTTCACGACTACCACGTCTTCATACATTATAATCGTGCTTCTATTGCATGGGTTATAATATTTCTGTTCGTATCAACTATATTACCATCATCTAGTAACGCAAGAATTATATTGTATCTAGCCAGAGTTTCAATATCAATGTTTTGCATAAAAATTATAGTCCAGCAGACACATGTCAACCGTTATTATTTGTTGCTCAGTCAGCGTTCATCAACGGTTGAGTATTAAGTTATGTTGTTTACAAATAAGTTTTACTAGTGGAAATGTCAATCTGTATACGACTACTTGATTATTGTTTTATTAATGGAAAGGCGAATTAACATTCACAAATGTCTTTATTTTTTGTCTTAAATTTGGCTAGTGGTGGAAAAAATTGTATATACATCACGGTGGTGAAAACCTTTATAGGCCTCGCACCTTATTCCGCTCGGAGCAAAGCCCCTCACGGAATAATCTCGGTGCTCGGTCAATAATAACAGTCTTCACCACCTTGGTGTATAATATACTATTACAATCAACAAAAATAATTGTTTTTTCTTTTAAAAAGCTTTGAGACTCCTAGACTTTGGTCAAGGTCTGTTTATTATCAGACTGTACCCTTTTTATTTCATTTCAATTTCAAAATCTTTACTTAACTTCTGATTAATTACTTAGTTACTTTCTAAATTGCTACAGCGTGTGCCAAATTTATCTAATATTATATAAATCATGATTATCACGTGATTTGGTACATTATTCTATCTAAAGTTTTGTAAGACAATTGATTCGTCTTAATATATTTATTCATGTATTTTGGGCATTTATTTATGTAGAGGGGGAATTGTGGGGTATGCGGTCAGTAAAATGGAATGGAACTTATATTGTCCTATTATCAATATTTCGCCACCGTTTGGTAGCTTCATCAGGAGATACTACCAAATTTATTCAAAAAATATATGTAAATAATGAATTTTTAGAGTCCGGAATTCAATAACGTCTATAACATAAAAGGTTTGAGACAAGACTAATTGAAATAATCATATATAGATATATACAATAAATTATTTTAATTAGTAAATTTATGAGTAACCAAAGAAGCTAGTGATTGCATTTTTTTTCTTTGGTTGCTGCAAATCGCCGTCATTACCATCATCGTCATTATCACTAAACAAAAGCTGATCAATGATTTTCTCTTTTATTTCTAAAATGTCCACATTTTTTGCATTGTTTCCATAGTTGTTGAAGACACACCAACTATTTACAGCACAAGTCCCCAACACAGTTTAAAAAAGATCTTTCTATACCATTTAACGAATTTTCTCAGTGATGTGTAATATGGAGACATCTGATCAGACACAACCACGCCATTTTTAGCCTTGTTATAGTCAATAACAACTCTGTGTTTTACGACATCCTCATTATGTCTGTTATTTTAAACCAGTAGGAAGTAGTACATCTGTATGGTCCGGTTCAGTGGTTACCATTAAAATTGGTCTTCTATCAAAATATTTTACTCCACTCCATCATCATTTTCTTCTGCATAAAACTCCCCTCTCTTGAGCCTTTTTCCAGACACTGTCTTTGGGGTGTCCTTTCTCTCAGTTTTCCGTATGTATATGTTTTACATTTTAATAAGTCATGACACAACCCCACACTGCTGTAGAAATTATCGATATATAGTGTTCGCCCCACATTTGTGAGCCCTTCCATTAGCTGCATACATACATCATATGTATGTCGTCCTCTGTTACTAGTTATCACATTATGTTTGCCAGCATATATGTTTAAGTTGTAAGTATATTCTTCTGGAGTGCGTACTTGGTGTGTGTATAATTTTACCCCATATTTGTGGGTCTTGTTGGGGAGATATTGGCGAAAAACCAATCTACCTCGCCAGGGTATTATAGTCTCGTCTATAACAATGTGTTCTCCCGGAACAATTGTTGACTGAAATTGTCGACAAATCAGGTCCACCATATTTCTCAATTTAAATAATCTATTTACTCTCATGGCAGGATCTTCATTGTTCCAAAAATGCAAAAAATTAAGTAGGCATTCAAACCTATCCCTCTCCATAGTCTTTTGGATAAGAGGATTCCCATATATTTCTGTAGATGTCCAATACATACGTATTTTTGGAAGATGAGAGGTACCCATCATCAACATGATCGCAAGAAACTTTTGTATTTCTCTTCGATTGGTCTCTTTCCATTTCTTCATAAGCGATCTAGGACGAATTCGGTGACTTTCAATATATTGACTGGCATACCTATTGGTTTCCAGGACAATAATGTCAAGAATTTCGTTTGTTATAAAATGCCAGTAGATTGTATAAGGATTGGTCAAATCAATATTTCTATCTACAATCCCTGTGTTTTGAAACGAAAATCGAAAGGGGGAACTAAATAAGTGCAAGGGCCCCAATTATTTGTTTGATCTACCGAACCTAACAAGTCTTCATTATTATCATCATCATTGTCATCATTGGCAGATAAAACATCGTCGGCAGATAAAACATCATTATCTATATTTTCCTCATCAGCATACTCATTATCGCTATCATCTCTGGAAGGAACATAGGAATCGCTGGAATATGAATACTGCTAAGATCCTTCTGAAGAGGAATGAACATATCTTCCCGGTTGGGATCGTGTTCGGGATGATGAAGATATTTCTTCTTCCATTTTCACATTTTCGAAAGGAGCAGTCAAAACGTTGACAGATAAGTTATCTGGAGCAGGAATATTGTTTGGTGACTCCTTAACTTTAACTGTTAAACCAGAATTAGTACAACAAAACATAAATTCTTGGATGTGTTACTCGATAAGTTTTCAGGAGCAGGAACATAGAACAGTACTAGTACTAGGCACATCACTAGTTGCAGTTTTTTTCAACAATCACAAATTACTTTACCTCTCGAAGCCATGAATCTGTATCAAACAGCCTACTTACAAAAGTTACAAAAATGGAACAAAAGTCACTTTACCTCATGCTTATGCGTGAAAAAAAGTAACAAAAATTCACATGGTCAACAATTTAACTGGTTCTTGCGGTAAACAAATACACGTGATTGTGAAAACATTGCAGTAAAATATTAAAATAGACAATAACAATTGTCTTTATCAACTTTTCTAGTATTATATATTACTAATTATTACTAAATAAATAAATAATCAATTGATTTAACTGAACTGTCTGCGATAAAAACACTTTCTATTCTCCGTTTTTAAGGTTATATTGCTTGTTAACTTCAGCGCGTCTACTCTATCGGAGTAAACAACTTTTTTTGCTGGTTGTCATTTGTAGTACACGACGGTTCAATGAAAAATGTGTCGCTGTAGGCGTCGTGTACCACATAAAGTACACTCAGAGAAAGCTAAAAAACAACGAAAGAATTTTAAATTATAGTTCCAAATATATTTATTGGCTACAAACGTACCTACAAATATAAAACAAAAAACGAAAAAAATAAACGGTTTTAAAGATGAAAACTAACTTTTTCGCATCTGAGGCCCTGAACAATATTCTATCATAAAATTGTTACTTGTATACACTTCGGGGGATGTATCGTGCTGACAAACCGAAATTACTCCAAACATAAACAATAACGTAGTATATCTGGATTCATAATACCCGATATATTCGCTCTAGTCAACTGAAAATTAATAGGGTAGATCTGTGAGACACCTTGAACAATAGTCAATCATAAAATTTATCAATCGTATACTCTTTGGAGGCTGTATTGTGTTAACAGACTAAAAAATTCTCCTAAAATGACAAAAATTTGGTACTTCAAGTACCATAGCACCCGTTGTACTGGCTTTAGGGAGCTGACTATCAATAGGGTTTATCTTTGAGACGTTTTGAATAATATTCAATCATAAAATTGGTTACTTGTGTATACTCCGGAGGCTGTATCGTGCTTACAAACTGAAACTTCTTCAAAAATGAAAAAATATCATACTTAAAGTACTGTGGCACCTGCTGTATGGACTCTGATGAGTTGAAAATCAATAGAGTTTATCTGTAAGACGTCCTGGATAATATGCGATCATAAAATTGGTGACTTGTTGAACTCCGAAGGCTGTATCGGGCTAAAAAACTAAAATTTCACAAAAAATTACAAAATGTCGTATTTCAAGTACCATAGCACCCGTTGTACTGGCTCTGGACAAATGCCAAACAGCTGACTCACAAATAATGTATTGAGTTAAATTTTATCCCCTATTTTAGGGATTCATCCATTGTAAAATGGGTTGTGTGTGCTTTTTATTATTATTTTAATTAAATAGTGACTCTGTTTTAAGCACTATATTTTAATTCATTTTATGTATCTTCCAATTTGTGAGGATTTGGAGTACACCCTGACCATGTAAGTAAATTGTTTCTATTTGGCTTTAGGCCCTTCTAAACCTTTTATTTTATATCGAGAATGTAAGATCAATTTTCTTACTTTTACAGGGGGCACTGATGATGGTTTATCATTGAACCAAAAGCGCTCTGCTAATAATAAATTCTTGTACCAGAATACAAAATTTAGTTTCTTTTCGATAATTGTATAGTTGAATGTTAAGTTGGGGTTGAAATGAAGGTGCATGTTGAGATAAAGGTGACTGATTATTGATATTGTCGCTGATTATAATATTGTGGATGTTCCGTTATGATTTGTTTAGTCTGAATACGGCTCTGTGCCGCATAAGACTCAACTAACAAGGCTGGTAAACGGTACGATACCGGCTCAAATTCTTATTGAACGAATGAGTTTACGTTCAAATATAACACAATTTCTTATTAGAAAACCAGGCTCACTTTGTTAGTCTGTGTCATTCACTATCTAGTTATGAAACGTTCAAAATGTTTACAATAGTATAAGAGCTGGCTACGAAAAAGTGAACTGATAAGGTGCATTCAGGAATTTTGTATAAAATGTCTCCTTGCTACCCGATAAATACGTAGCGTTGCCATCAGAACGCTCTCCCGGGGCGTGAGGCGTGGTTGGACGGTCAAAGTCGTAAATTTATATTTAGAAAAAAATGATAAAGTGCAGTCCTGAAATTTAGTAGAGTTTTTTACTGTAGGGATCGAGGAAAATTAATGTCAGGTGGGGCTTGAAGACTGTCAGAAGTCAACAAAATTGTTGAAATTTAAACCACAAGGTACAGTTCTGACAATTGCATTTTTATATCGTTTATGGCTTACTGAACTTGTATATAAATTGTCAGAAGTCTAAATAATGGGCAAGTACATGGAAATTGATAGTATGGCCGGAAGTCGTTGAAGCGGCTATCGCGACGGAAAGCAATCTTTCGTAGCTTGTTTCAAATTTAAACCACAAGGTGCAGTTCAGACAATTGAATTTTTATATTGTTCATGGCTTACTGAACCTGTATATACATTTTTTAGAAGTGTAAATAATGGCTAAGTACATGGAAATCGATAACATGGCCGGAAGTCGATGAAGAGGCTATCGCAACGAAAAGCAATCTTTCGAAGCCTTTGTTTCAAATTTAAATAACAAGGTGCAAAAGGTGGCAAAAGGCTAAGGAAGAGAGATATTTAAAAAAACATAAAAATCGTGATGTAAAATGCCGAGTTAGCGCTAATTTATTTCTGTACTTTTGGCAATTTGCTATTGTCAATATTTTTGTATAACTTTTATTATAACTAAGTTAATAGTAGAGAGAGTGAAATTTAAGTAAGCTTTCCAGATCTCGGAGATATATCGTGTAACAAAGATTAAGTTTTCCAAGTTTTAGAAGTATACACGAGCCACTTGTATGGAATCACTTCGAAAAAACAACTGCAACTAATAAATAGTACTCGATTCGAGATATTTTTAAGAAATTATAAAATAACTGATGTAAATGAACCATTTCATAAAAAAACAGTAAACATTTTCGATGCATCATGTTTGCCTCCTTGTCAGTCGGAACTACGTCAGCAATTTGAAAGGGCGAGATACATCTCAAATGTATGGAGAAAAGCTCACCAAAAAGTTCCAACGGAACTCGAACCTACAGATTGCGGCTGGATACAACAATGATCAACATATGAATTTAAATGGTTTGAAGGGCCTCAAGTACCTTTAACAGTCAACGATGTTATCCGAAAAGACGAAAATGAAGAATCTGGAGCTAAAGGTCAAATATTCTACTACATGATTCGTACATTGAAAAAAATATTCAATTTTAATGTTAATAATTTATGTTTCAGACGATGAATCAGATATTGAGTATGCTAGTGACGACGATGAACATGAGCAGTCAGATTGCGAGTGTTAATTGTTATTTAAATATACTTTTTACAAATTATAAAACAATATTTAAGTAATTATTTATACTTACATTCAATTTATGCTACTATTAACATTGTTATAATAATATTAATACAAAAATATTGAAAATGACAAATTTCCAAAAGTACAGAAATAGATTAGCGATAACTCGGCATTATACATCACAATTTTTATGTTTTTTTAAATATCTATCTTCCTTAGCCTTCTGTCATTGCATACTTGGTTAACCCTAGAAAGCTTACGGGGGTGTCCAGTAACCCCAGCCAAATTTTAATTAATAATTATTAAAAAACCGTAACACTGGCAACCATGTGTTTTCTGCTATGTATCGGTATCCCGGTGTTCTATTTATAACGCGTGTGGCAGTACTGTTTGTTTTATGACGCAGTGAGTTCTGTCGCGATCGGGGTGACGTGTAACCCCAAGTAAGCAATAAGCGTTGTTTAAAATATTGAAGATGAAAAAAACTTTCCATGGCTGTTCGACCAGGTGACCCAAAATTCGAGGAAACTGTGCTAAGGTGGTATGAGGAACTTGAAAGTCAATATGATTCTGATAATGAAGGTACAGATTATGAAGATAATGTGTCAGTACAATCAGATTCAGACAGTATTGTATCTATCGAAGAAGAGGAATACGAAGACAGAGAAGATATTATAGATAAAAATAGAGAGAATAAAGCTGAAGACATAGATAGTGAAAAAGATCCTCTTCAACCAAAAAAGTTCAGAGGAAAGAATGGTTATAGCTGGTCTGCAGAACCACCAAGTCGTACTCGAACTCCTCATCGAAATATTGTCTTTCGACTTCCAGGCCCGAAAAACGATGCTAGGAATATAACAACAATATTGGATTCGTGGAAACTGTTCTTTAGTGATGAAATTATTATTTCCATCGTTGTATACACTAATCAAGAAATAGGTAGGCGAAGACAAAAATATTCTAAAGATTGTCGTTATGTAAATGACACTGATTCCATTGAAATTATGGCATTATTTGGTTTACTGTATATTGCAGGCCAAAAAAAAAGACAATCATCAGAACTCAAAAGAAATGTGGTCAAAGTTTGGACCAGAAATATATCGTTGTATAATGAGCGAAACCAGGTTTAGGTTTTTGATATCCTGTATAAGATTTGACGATAAACGAATCAGAGATCCTCAAGACAAATTTGCCCCTATACGTACTATATGGGAACGATTTATTTCAAACTGTACTAAAAATTATACGCCCCATAGTTATTGTACAATTGATGAGCAGCTGTTGGGATTTAGAGGAAACTGTCCATTTAGAGTCTATATTGCTTCAAAACCTGATAAGTATGGACTCAAAATAATGACAATGTGTGATTCACGCACGTTCTATATGGTGAGTGCTATTCCATATATTGGAAAAATAAAAAGACCAGATAAAGAACCTGTGCCAGATTATTATGTGAGAACATTGACCGAGAGTATCCATGGAACAGGGAGGAATATTACAATGGATAATTGGTTTACCTCTATCCCATTGACCGACAAAATGTTAACGGAATTCAATCTGACTATTGTAGGTACCATCAGAAAAAACAAACCAGAAATTCCTTTATCTTTCCTCCCAAGTAGGGAAAAAAAAGAAGGTACTTCTCAGTTTGCATTTAGTAATAAAAAAACTTTGGTTTCTTACACACCGAAAAAAATGAAGTCAGTATTATTATTATCCAGCATGCACAGCGGAAAGGTAATTGACGAAAATAGCAAACCTGAAATCATAAACTTCTACAACTCAACAAAAGGAGGGGTGGATACATTTGATCAAATGATGCACACTTCATCTGTCTCCAGAAAAACGCGTAGATGGCCACTACGATTTTTTTATGGAATGCTGGATCAAGCAGGAATAAACTGCGACGTGATACACCAAATTGTAAAAGGTAACAGAAAAAAGAGTACTCGCCGAACATTTTTATTTGATCTTGGATTTGCTCTGGCTAAACCTCACATGGAAAGACGTTTAACCAAAAATCTGCCTGGTGATTTAGCATCATCCATTAGGAACATACTTGATGTGAAAGATGAGCCTAGACCTGAAGGAGAACCTCCAAGAAAACTTTTAAAACAGAAGCGGTGTTTTTTGTGTGCAAGAACAAATGACAGAAAAACCAAAACTGCCTGCGGGAAATGTTCAAAACCAATTTGTAACGACCATAGGGTGGAAATATGTTTAGAATGTTTGAAATAAAAGTTTTTTGTTCAAATACTGCAATTTTTTTTATTTATTATGCCTATTTTAATTGTTTTTTTTTGGAGGGGGTTATCAGTAACCCCATGTAAGCATTTAAAGGTGTATCTTTTACGTAAGCACTCTAGGGTTAAATAACTACGTAAAAATTAGAAACAAGAAATAGCCAGATCTGCACCTTTTTATTTAAATTTGAAACAAAAGCTTCGAAAGATTGCTTTCCGTTGCGATAGCCGCTTCAGCGACTTCCGGCCATGTTATCGATTTTCATGTATTTAGCCATTATTTCGATTTCTGACAATTTATATACAGGTTCAGTAAGCCATAAATAATATAAAAATGTAATCGTCAGAGCTGAACCTTGTTATTTAAATTTGGAACAAGCTACGAAAAATTGCTTTCCGTCGCGATAGCCGCTTTAACGACTTCCGGCCATATTATCAATTTCCATGTACTTAGCCATTATTTAGGCTTCTGACAATTTATATACAAGTTCAGTAAGCCATAAACGATATAAAAATGCAATTGTCAGAATTGTACATTGTGGTTTAAATTTCAACAATTTTTTTACAACTTTGTCGACTTCTGACAGTCTTTAAGCCCGACCTAGACTTCTGACAATAATTTTCCTCGATTCCTACAGTAAAAATCTATAACTCTACTAAATTTCAGGACTGCACCTTATCATTTTTTTCTAAATATAAATTTACGACTTTGACCGTCCAACCACGCCTCCCGCCCCGGGATAGCGTTCTGATGGCAACGCTACGTACTTATCAGGTACCAAGGAGACATTTTATACAAAATTCGTGAATGCACCTTACTCGTTCACTTTTTCGTAGCCAGCTCTTCGACTACAAGCAATGTCTAGAAGTAAAGTAACAATTACCTACAATGAGTTTAGTTTTATTATAATATATTTGCTGATCGGGCAATCTTCGGTCTTCTTATCTTTCTCATGTGCATACTTTCTGGGCAGTTAACTAGTATATTGTTATTTTGAAAAATGTTTCCAATATTTCACTGTCATGTACGAATTTCTCGGAGCTGATTTTTAATTAAAACATGTTTTGCAATTTTCGATAAGGGTAGACTTCCACCTTCAATAAATATTTCCTAAACAAGCAGAAACGTCGACTAAACATATTTTATCACAACTGTGCATTCAGTAGAAACTCTTCCATTTATTTCAGTGTGTTTATCAAATCTTTGTTCTTTCAATGATGAATAGAAATTTTTTGTAGTGTATTCGAAACCTACCCTCCGGTCGATAATGTAGGTGTTTATTAAGTCCTCGCTATCGTTGGCGGAAGTGTGGAATTACAAAAACACGAAGTCGCTGATAGTAGCAAATGGTGTCGAGTCGGGCCTGACTATATAATGCGGTGAACTGTCATATTGCATTATTATTTCTATGGTGCTTAGGGGGATGATGCACATTCTCGCATTAATATTTTCGCGTCATTGTTCAAGGTGTCAGTTGTTAAGGTAGGTTGTAATGTGATATTGTGTTATGAGTAATGATTCAATTGTAAAATCATTCAGAAATAGTATTATTTTTGATTTGTTTAAACACATATTGTTAAGTCTTAAGTTTGTAAAGAGTACATAGACACTATTGTAAAATCTATAATATCTGAAATTTGCGAAACTGTTCTGTTTTCATATCGATTATGACCTCTGAGTAGAACAATTTTCTGAATACTATGATAATATGATAATTCCCTGTTCTAACGGAAGAATTATGAAACAATGGACGCTGGCAAAATGCCGAATGTGAGTTAGTGTCTGATGGTGCATCCAATTCCGTGAACTATCTCCCGAAATTATAGACTATTCATTATTTGGAGTTATAAGAGATATGAAAGGAGATTTTTCCGTGTATGCTGAATGATTCATAACCACTTTGTTACTTTATTTGCTATTTCATATTAGTTCTTTTATTATATCGGAACGTTATGAACCATAATAGCTTTTTTCCACTACTAGCTGTGAAGTTGACAATTATTGTGTCATCTAGCCAACTGAGAAGTTGAATTTCTCTATCAGTGGTTAATAATTTTTTCTATTGTTAACCTAGGTCAATAATGGACAAATTCAAGTGTTTTGATAATTCAGGGATAATAGCTTAGCAAAAACTAGTGCAACATAATTTTGTATACCCAGGAGATTGTGTTCAACATATTTACTGCTTGAAATTACCTAACAAGATAAAATTATTTCAATTAAACTGTCATTAGTTTAAAATTCGCGCTCTACCAAAAATTTCTGATGACATAAGGAGTGCGTTCATAATATATGGGTGAGGTGAGAGTTATGTCTACAGCGTTATCAAGTGGGCACCTGTGAAACTGCATAATAGACACTTTTATACGATATTATATATTCTATTTGAACACCATTTTAATTCATTCTTTGTATAACTCTCAGTACAGTCTTTATACATTTTTTGTATTATTTCTGCTCTTCGTTAAAATATATTTTTGTATATTTATTTTAGTTCTTTTTAAGAAGACATTTTTCGTAAAGAAAAACAAAACTGGCGCAGTCAGTAGGATCGCGCGAGTTGTGAAAACGTGAATTATACAGTGTACCGATTTCTACGGTTTTCGTATAAACTTTCATGACTTTAACGTTTTAACGTTTTGAGCGCGAGTTCTATCTACCCTCTCTGTGGGATCAACAACTGAGAGCAGCCTTCCTGTGGACGTAGTGAGAGGAACCAAAGAGTCGGGGAAGAAGATTTTCTAAACGTAAGTGCCGAATCTCCTTTTCTCGCCTTCCTATACCATTCTTTGGAATCAGTGAAGATATAAATTAAGATATTTTTATTATTATATACATTAAATATATATGAACGATTTGAATAATAGAAACGTTGATAATATTGTAGACGCTTTTAATAATATTTCATTGAACGAAATAAACAGTAACGAAATGGCTACACCAAAAATTAATTGGGATCTTTTCAGATCTAAATTAGCAAATATCAAACCATTTAACGGTGATAGTGAATATTTAAACAAATTTATCACTAGATGTGAGAGTTTTATTGAATCCTATAGAAATTTAAATGATGCCGAATTAAATTCACACTTAATAGAATGTATTAAAGAAAAGTTAGAAGGCCGAGCAGCTTTCATGGTCGGTAGTAGAGTAGAGTTAAATACTTGGCAAAAATTGAAAACTGCTTTATTACAGTGATTTGCTGATAGGCGTGATATAGATTGTTTAGTACAAGAATTAATTAGAGCCAAACCTTTTAAAAATGAGCACCTTATCGATTTTGGTAGTAGGCTTCAGCTAATTCGTAGTAGTGTAATTCAGAGAATAAGTAACGAACCAAATATAAATGCTGTCGAGCGAAATTGTCAAATTATTCAATACGATAAAACTGCACTAAATACTTTCATAGCGGGCTGTAATGGAACGCTAAGAAATAATATGCATTTAAGAAAACCCACATGCTTAGAAGATGCGATGGCATATGTCGCAGAATTTGAAAATTTCGAAAGACTTTATGGATCATTACATGAAAAAAATTTTCGACAAAATGATTCTAATTATAATAACAATGGTATGCAATATTCGCGATTCCAAAATGTTCAAAGGTCAAATTCAGACCGAAATCAAAATCGTAACGATTATCGAAATTTCGTACCAAATAACAGACCGATTAATAATCATCAACCTTCATATAATGATTGTCGATATAATAAACCCAATGTCTCAAATAATGTAGAACAAAACAGAGAATATTGGCCTAACCAACCGATATCTGTTCAACCTATCCCACAAAATAATAGATATTTCACGAATCGACAAGTATTTGGTCCAGCAAAAAATGTTTTTAAACCTAATCAAATACCACAAAATCAGTTACCCAAACCTGTACCAATGTCGACAACGTCGCGAAATTTCACAGAAAGAAGTCGAATGCCTGTTAATAATAATAACAATAATAATAGATTCTTCCAAACAAATCCACGTGCTAAACCAAATTTTGTTTCCGAAGAATTATATTTAAATCAATGCGATAATCTAGAATGTGATCCTAACCAATTTAATGAATATGAAGAAGAAGAATTTGATCAACCCGATGTGAATGACGAAGTTCAATTTGAGGAAAATTTTCAGATAACCGGGCCTTCCAAAACAAAGACTTAGTTGAAATAAACGTTATTTCTGCTAATCCTTTACCGTACATAGAAATTAAGAATCCCAAAGCTAGACTATTAATCGATACCGGTAGTTCTAGATCAATAATAAAACCTTCTATTGTAGAAAAATATTTTCCAGATACAATTTACCATTCCAATACTGTATTATCTACTAGTCTTGGAAGTGAAGATATTAGATTTCAAGCACTTGTGCCTGCTTTTGCAGAATTAAAATGTAGAAATTATTATATTAATTTTGTATTATATGACTTCCACGATTACTTTGATGGAATCATAGGTATTAAAGATCTTGTTAATATGAATTTAAATATAGACCTTGCGAACCAACAATACGTAGGACCTAATATAAAAATACCATTTAAATTTAGACAACCTGATGATATAGAATTTTCTTTTTCAATAGACGCAGGAGAAAAATGTTTAAAAAATCTCCCAGTAAACATATATAATGGTGATATTATTGTAGAATCGCAAAATTTTGAAAATATATTTATACCACAGTTACTAAGTACTGCCAAAAATGGATTTGCACCTATTGAAATGCAAAATCACACAAATAAAGCAATAACGATAACCTTAAAAGAACCAATACAAACAACTCCATTTGAACATTCTCAAAATGAGTTATTTAAATTTGAAACTTTTGCTAACGATTTTGAAGAGAATAATTTAGCTAATCCTAATGATATTACTAAACTTATTCGAACAAACCACATGAATAAAGAAGAAAAACAACACATTATTAAATTATGTAAAGAATATTCCGATTTATTTCTTAAACCAGGTGATAAGTTAACTTTTACTTCAAATGTTAAACACGTTATAAGGACAAAAGATGAAATACCCGTCCATACAAAATCTTACAGATATCCGTACGTACACAGGGAAGAAATCAGGAAGCAGATACAAGAAATGTTAGATAAAAATATAATCAGACCATCTTGTTCTCCTTGCATTTGCCAACTTGGATTGTTAAGAAGAAAATGGACGCATCCAACATTCAAAAATGGAGATTAGTCGTCGATTACCGAAAGATAAATGAGGAAACCAACGATGACAGATATCCGATTCCAAATATATCCGATATTTTAGACAAACTAGGTCGAGCTCAGTATTTCACCACCCTCGACTTAGCAAGCGGATTTCACCAAATACAGATGAGCGAATGCTCTATTGTGAAAACCGCGTTTAACGTAGACGGAGGACATTACGAATATCTTCGAATGCCTTTCGGGTTGAAAAACGCTCCATCCACATTCCAAAGAGCCGTAAATGAAGTTTTAAAGAACCTTCAACATAAGATATGCATGGTGTACATGGATGACATCATCATATTTAGCACGAGCCTTCAAGAACACATCCAAAACTCAAAATTAGTATTTTCAAAATAACGCGAAGCACAGCTAAAGGTACAACTTGACAAATGTGAATTTCTACGTAAAGAAGTCGAATATTTAGGCCACATTGTAACCCCTAATGGAATAAAACCCAATCAGAATAAAATCAGGGCGATTCAAAACTTTCCTATTCCAAAAACACCTAAAGATATTAAATCGTTTTTAGGACTCTTAGGTTATTATAGAAAATTTATTAAACATTTCGCCAAAGTAACTAAACCAATGACAATATGTTTAAAAAAAGATCATACAGTCGAACATACACCTGAATTTATTAATTGTTTCAATACTTGTAAAAACGTTCTAACGTCAGAACCAGTTCTTGCTTATCCTGACTTTAATAAACCCTTTGAATTAACGACTGACGCTTCAAAATTTGCCATAGGCGCTATATTATCCCAAAATAATCATCCGATTTGCTACGCTAGTAGAACTCTTAATTCAGCCGAAATCAATTATTCCACTATAGAGAAAGAATTGTTAGCAATCGTATGGTCATGTAAATATTTCAGGCCATACTTATTTGGTCAAAAATTCACAATATTTCCAGATCATTAACCCTTACAATGGCTTATGTCTTTGAAAGAACCTAACTCACGACTTGTGCGTTGGCGATTGAAATTAGAAGAATTCGATTACGATATTAAATATTTAAAAGGTAAAAGTAACAAGGCAGCCGATGCACTGTCTCGCTTCCCTAATATGAATGCTTTAGAAACTGCATCACTTGACGTTAATTTAGGTGATATTGAAGAAATTGTAAATAAAGAACTCGAAAGAATTAGTTCATATAACGAATCTACAAATCAACTTCCTAATTTAGACAATATTGACCTTACAACTATTCTAGACGAAAACGAAAGAGACGTATGAGATACCATGATTAATTCATCCCCATTGGACGAAGAAGCGAACCCCAATAATGATGACATCGAAACAGTACACACTTCTGTGGAAAATCCCATTTTATCTATTCCAATATCTGAAAAACCACTAAATATGTATAAAAATCAATTATACTTTACTAGCAATGAAAATCTCTCTTTCAAAGTTAAAAGAGAAAAAATATTCGAAAATATTCGCTTATATGTTACATTACCAGTAGTAGACACTGAATCAAACGTAATAAAATTCATTAAGGAATTTATAAATCCTAACCAAAATTATGCTCTTTATTTCCAAAACGAACCCTTATCACGAATGTTTATAGTAACTGCACAAAAAACATTTAAAAATTCAGCTTTTAAATTTATCATGTGTACCAAAATTCTCACTGATATTCAATCAGTTGACGAACAACGAGAGAAAGTAGAATATTACCATATAAGTAAATCAGGTCACAGAGGTATAAATGAAGTAAAAGCATCCCTTAGTCGTAGATATTATTGGCCAAAAATGATAGAAGAAATAGAACATTTCATAAATAATTGCGAAACTTGTCTGAAAAATAAGTATGACAGAAATCCCCCAGTTATAAAATTCAATCAAACACCGACAGCTTCGAGACCTTTCGAACATATCCATTAAGACGTTTTTTATATATCGAATAAATCGTATTTAACAATCATAGATTCATTTTCAAGATATGGTCAAGCTTATCCGTTAGACAGTATAACAGGAGTATCTGTAGTTGAGAAATTACTTGAATTTATTTCCCATCACGGTTTACCTAGCAAAATTACATCTGACCAAGGTACAGAATTTAAAAATTTCGATCTTCAAGATTTTTGCAAATTACACCACATCCATCTACATTTTACAACATCAAAAAATAGTAACTCTAACTCTCCAGTCGAGAGATTCCATTCAACACTAATCGAGCATTATCGATGCTTGCAAGAAGAAAATAAAAATTTGAAACCTGATCAACTAATAAAAAATTCAATTTTCTGTTATAATAATAGTATTCATTCAGTTACGAAATATACGCCTTTCGAAATTATTAAAGGTCACATAAACAATCCCGATCCTTTTGATTTAGACGATCATTTAATTATATCAACTTACGTACAAGATCATAAAGAAAATAGTAAAATATTGTATGAAAAGATTAAGCAAAATAACGAATCCACCAAAGAAACGATTATTCAAAAACGAAATGAAAAACGCGAAAATCCCCCAGATTTTGCAAATCAAGAAACCTGCTACATAAAAACTAAACAGAGAAATGAAAAACTACCCAAATTTAAAAAGACGAAAGTACTAAGCCAAAAAGGCATCTTTATTAAAACTAATAAAGGCACATACCATAAAAATTCGACTAGAAAACCGAGGTTAGTAACAAACAAATTGTTACAGGAATCTAACGATGATGAACCTCCTGACATTGATGACAACATACATCATGATTCTGCAGATACAATGCATTGCAGAGGATGTATCTACCACTAAAATCGAGAGCCTAATCCTTCCAATCCAATTAGGAAATTCTCGTATTATATATAATAAACATACATTTATACACTATGTAGATTTAGACATTATTTTCAAGCAAGTAAATAACCTAATAAAACATTATTATATCATTAAAGATAGTATTAAAATAGTTAATAGTAGTAACCCCATATCGTATCATAATTTAGCACAAAGTATTTTGACAAGGACGGAATCTTTAATTAATTCTTTAGAACTAAAACTGAATAATCTATATCCCCATATCAGAAGTAAGAGAGGACTTGTAAATGCCGTAGGAAAAATTGACAAATGGCTTTTTGGCACACTAGATGCAGATGACGAAGAAAGATATAACAAAGCAATTGATATACTACAGAAAAACCAGAAAAACATTATTACAGAAGTTAATTTACAGACCTCTTTATACAAAAAACTTATTGAACACTATAATAAATCTATAAATATTTTAAACAATAATCAAGAGATACTTAAAAATAATTTAGAGAAAATTCAAGCTTCATTTTACCATAAAATAGAAACTCTTGAAAGTTATTTAAGTTTTCAGGGAATTATAACACAAATTAATTTAGATTGCCAATCAACGATTACATTATTAGATAATTTAGAAAATGCAGTAGTATTCTCCAAATTAAACTCTCTTCATAATTCAATAATTTCTAGTACTGATATTTTCGAAATGATTAAGTATTTACATAAAATATATAACTCTAATCAAATTCCTAAATTTGAGAATTTATTAATTTATTATCAATTTTTGGGCACTCAAGTGTCTATATCAAATTCAAAATTAATTTTCGCTATCCATATACCTATCCTTAAAGAAAAAACCTAGGAATTTTATCATATTTTCCCAGTAATCCAAAATCATAAAACTTTTACCCCTCTATTTCCCTATTTGGCACACAAGAATGAAGATAACCAATTCGAGAAGGAAGAATGCCCTCTTCTAGAAGACACATATTATTGCCGACAGAATCCTGTATCCCAAGATAATTGTACAACGCAACTACTCCAAGGAGAAGACCTCTCACATTGCCACATCATTGAAGTAAATTTACAAGAAACAGTCGTCGAACCAGTCACCGAAAACGAAATCTTAATTATACCCGAAAAACCTCAACAAATATTTTCAAAATGTAGAAGTAACAGATATATTCTTGTGACGTCTCCAATTTTAATCAAAATACCAGACTCCTGCGAAGTATGGACTAATAACCAGAAATACATTAATAAAATTACAATTAGTAATGGCAAGCCGTTTATACTACCAAAAATTGAGATGCAAACGTTGAGTGGTTCCAGAAATTAACAAATTCCGAACATAACCAAAATAGACTTTGAAGAACTTAAAGAAATTAGCAGAATTTCGAAACAATTAGAACCAATTTCAGAAGTGGAAGACAATCCGTATAATTACACAAGCATATTAGGAACAGTTATTGGAATTGCAATTGCCTGCGCCTTAGTCTACATTTTCATCAAATATAGAACCCAAATTTCGAAGATTTTCAAGAAAAAACCAAAGGAAAACCCAACAGAAGATAAGAAAAATTCGAAAAGCCACTCCGTGTTTTTCGAAACTTAAGGAGGGAGGAGTTATGTCTACAGCGTTATCTAGTGGGCACCTGTGAAACTGCATAATAGACACTTTTATACGATATTATATATTCTGTTTGAACACCATTTTAATTCATTCTTTGTATAACTCTCAGTACAGTCTTTATACATTTTTTGTATTATTTCTGCTCTTCGTTAAAATATATTTTTGTATAGTTAATTTTAGTTATTTTTAAAAAGACATTTTTCGTAAAGAAAAACAAAACTTGAGGAGCGAAAACAGTGTCAGTGTTAGTCAGACGATGGAGTGAACGCCTAGGGAGAAATCAGTTTGAACGATTTGTAGATCGACACTATCAAAATTTGACATTGAAATATGTTATTTATTTCCCGTTAATTTTAGAAAAACGAGTATCGAGTAATGTTTTTACCTTCAACATTATCACCAGTGGAATTTGAAAATCTTCAGTTGATAGAAACTGGTAGCTAGCCTTGACCCACATAGACAAATAATATATTACTTTCTCTATTGTGAAGCATATGTTAAATGTTTTATGAACGCCCACTTTGTACTCAAGTGTTGTGAACGCACTACCGCTGTAATTGTTCAAAGTTCAAAGTAAAAAATAAACCACGTTTTGTGAAATTTTTGGACGTGATCGTATAATTGTTTTCGTTAATTTGTTGCACTTAATATTGGTGATTATGAACTATAGGAATAATGGTTGCGTTCAGAAAACACAACTGTTGCACAACCGTTGAGTAAATGTTCTGTGATTGCACATTGATCAGTGCGCGAAGCTCAACATGTTTGGTGAGCGGACGCCATTTTTCTGAGCGGTTTTCAATTGCGCTCAGTGAGCACAAGTTGCAAATTGTGATGTTTATATAAAGATATGGCTTTATTAATAGTAAACAAAACAAAGATTATATTTGGTAGAGTTATATATGATTTAATTCAAGTATTACAACATGAGTGATGAATATGAAGCGATTTATATATATAATAATGTTACATACAGCATAACAGATACCAAAAATGTTCACGAATAATAATAATAATTAATTCGAGCTCTTGCAGACACCCTAAAATGCCCCTTAAAAACTAAATCATTGTATACTGGAATTATTTTTTCGTAATAATTTTTTTTCTGGAATATCACGTCTTCTCACGTTATAATAATGCAAAGGTTCCTGTCAATTTTCTACTACATGGGCTATAATATTTTTGTTAATATCTATTACATCACCATCTTTCAATAATGCAAGAATTAAATTGTTTCTAGCCCTAGCCATAATTTTAATTTCTCAAATATTTATTCCAAAGACAATACAATCTATAATCAAGGATATACATGATTTTTCAGAAGACATACGTCAACCATTCGTTGCTCAGTGAGCGCTCACTCAACAGTTGAGTTATAAGGTATGTTTTCGGAACGCAATCAATGGTACTCTATTGCTGTGTGATTAAATTATACCTACATTGATTTTTATATGACATTTTTTTATTTTTGTCTTAAATGTGGCTAGTAGTGGAAAAAAATGTATATACACCACGGTGGTGAAGACATTTATAAACCTCGCACCTTATTCCGCTCGGAGCAAAGCCCCTCACGGAATAATTTTGGTGCTCGGTTGATAATAATAGTCTTCACCACCTTGGTGTATAATATACTATTATTCGTTTATCTACTTGATAAAAATGACTTTTATAGAAAAGAAATCTGATTGAAAATAGTAGTGAAATGAGTCAATTATTTTGGTGTTTGAAGATTATTATGATTTTCATCAATTTAATTAGTTATCCACTTTCAATGACACAAAAACAGTTACAGTTATTTATTCAACAATGCAACAATTTTGATTTTGGAATAATATATAGAATATTCCTATCTAGAAAGATGGAAAAGGTCAGTGTGCATGGCACCACAATTCTTTCGTAGCGCTGCTAAATTATAAATAAATTTTATGTTGAATTTCCCGACAGGTAATCAGGCATTTTAAGAGAAATGCGAAACAGGGGAACGATGATATATAAATTTAATATCAGTCCTTGGATATGCTCTGTCACTTCTAAGAGGATGCAAATGCTCACTAGAATGAATGTTTAATAAATTTCAGGATTGCTATGTTCCTACTGAAACGTTATTTAATATTGTATGAATTGCAACGCAATTCAAAATACGTTACAATATGCATTTTCTTTGTCGGATTGGAAGTTATATAAACTGCTAGTCGATTTTAATTACAATACGAAATTAACGACAAATCCAATATAGTTCGGAAATAGAATGTTACATAACAAGAGTTGTAAACAGAATTTTACATACAAGGGGTACGTGTACAGAGCCATTTTAAAATTTAGTGTTTTAAATGTGAGTTTCATTTAAAACACTAATATGAGTAGATTCCACGAACAAGGGGTCGAGACAGTTAATTTCATTTTAAAATTTGTTTATTTCTTGTTTTCGACAAACACCACTAATTTCATAATTTAGACATATTGCTTGATGTACCTTACCAAATACTCTCTATCTGGAGTTATAACAAAAAAATTCTTCATCTCATCAAGGTTCGGAATGATTACAAACTTCTATTTCAAATTAATTCTCAAAATTTGGATATTTTCACAATGGAAGACAACGTCATTGTCTACGAATTGATTATAGTTAACGATAAAGATAGTTCGTATTGCTGATACAGCAGTCTAACGACCTCGTTGAAATAAACCAATAATATTCAACAATTTAGCTTATATAGGTGAATTTACATTCGATAACTCCTCCCTTCTCAAATGGAACTCAAGGACCTAAGAACGGTGGAGCAGCTTGGTGGTCTTCTTCTTTGTACAAAGATTCAATATAAGATTTCTTTTCTAAAACGTGTGAGTACTGCAAACTAATAATATTAATATCATGATGCTACTAAGTCAATATTTGGAAATATTTTGGTGAAGTCGGATTTCCTGTAACAGAACTTAGTTTTTTCCTTGAAGGACCATTTGGAGAAGTTTGTCTAAGTGAGTTTTTCCTATTTTCAATTTTTGTTTGTTCATTGTTAAAACAGAGGCTGCAGTAATTTCTACTAGGATCAGAGCGTTTCTTGCAATGGTACTTTTTTGGTTGGTTGATTTCGTCTACAGGTACTCGTTTGCAGTTATGTGTGTCGCTAAATGAGGCCAGATACGTAACACAATATGACATCTCTACTGGTTGGATTCGTTTTTGTTCGCACAAGAATTTTGATTTAAGATTTGTACATTCTTCTTCTATGTATTGGTATAAATTGTTGTTTAATATTAGGAAAGGTAATTGAGGCATAATAATTGTTTGGTTTATATTTGGAAAGGAATAAAGATGGTAATGCTCGAAGGGTTCTGGGTGAACCAGACGAAAGTCTATATTGAAAATAACCTATGTTGTGTATAAGCTCCTTTGTTTTCACTGTCTTGAAGAAATTTGAAAAGTCGTCTGCAGAAAATAGAATGTGATTCTTATTGTGAAATTCATGTAAATATGTTATGATGTCACTGAAGTTATCCGGAGAGATTTAACTAGGGTGTACTGTATTCAAAGTTCAAAGTCATTCGTTATCTGTTAAAAAGCTTAAAACCAAGTCTAAACTAAATTTGACTGATCTAAAATATCTCTCATTTTTAAGTATTGATTACGGTTACTTATAGATTCATTTGAAGTTGTTTGTATTTCTTTTATTTTATTAGCAATTGATATTTGGTGTCTATTTATTAATGATGATGTGTCATTTATAACATTCACTGATTTCTGATTAAATTAGGATTATTAAGTTGGCTTATAATATCGTTTTGACTATTTTGTAGTTAAAAAAGACTATTGTGAATTTCTGTAGCGTCTTATTCATCTGAATTAGTTGAAATATATTTTATAAAAGATACTAGAGGATTAACTGGTGGTAGTATAGATAAATTATTGGGAAGAATTAAGAACATTTTTTTGGTTTATATTTTCAACTTCAAGATGTAAGTGTTTGTATATTGTAAAAAGTGCAAGTCTACTAGGAACTATAATATTGTCAATTACATTGGTTCATAGGTAAACGTTGGAGAATTTATTTGGTCTTGGATAGGTTTTTAAGGAATATAAGGGAAAATGTGTATGCAGGAATTTAACCATTAGCATTTCCTAATTTGCCGGAATTGTCTTTAACCCTGGAGTACTGGCGCCCTTCCATAGAACACAAACGATAGTGCCAAATCTGTGAGACCCGAAATTTAAAAAAATAATACTAGTTCAAATAATAGGAAAATTCTAAAACTATGGCAACCAATGGTTTCCTCTGTTGTTTTAAAGGTCTACTAATGTTCATATTGGATAAAAATGGATCATATTGTACATACTAGATTGATAGGTATCAAATGTTGTTAGTTCTGATGTGGGGTTCCAAAATCTTCAAAAAAAAATAAAACTAATTTCGAGGGTATGTTATTATATTTCTTTCATTTGTAGCGGTCGAACATATACACAACGCCTGTAGCCCAGTCTAGTCAGCGACCAGCATTACATGGAGGATACTTAGGAGCCCCGCGCGTAGATGGCGTACGAAGAATATTCTGAACAAAGACCTGACTGGATTCTATATTATCCGGCCACAGTATATGTACAGCAAGCAAACACATTTCAGCCTACGTGGAATAGCGCCACGGCTAGGTGATTAAACGCTTCATAATAATATTGTTACCATTTTCCTTTCTTTTCGGATTCTAGTTATTACATTTTTTTCCAATTGTGAATTTATAGTGTTGAATAAGTACTTTATTAATAATATTTTTAACACATTTACAAAACTGGCGCCCAACGTGGGTCTCGAGAAACCAAACGAGAATAATTGGAAATTTAATTTCTAGAAAATCCGATCAAACTTTCGCAACTCCTGCTTTGTTTTGTCAATTTTCAAGTTTTTTTTCAAGTTTTTACGATACCACCTGCATTTTTGAAAGATTTCGATAAAACTTTCGCCAGCTACTGGCTTGCTGTTTTGTCTTGTCTTTTGAAATCAGACGACAATAAACACTCGGAATTGTTCAGTCCTTCTTTCACTGCATAATCATTAATCGACGGAGTCAAAGACTACAGAGCAATATGTCTATTGCTTTCAATGATGAGCAGTTTCGACAACTGCTGGAGAAAATCTCTACTTCGAACGCCACGCCGACGACGTCCAACACAGGCAGTTTCAGCCGCTGCAACACAAGATTCGATGGCAAAAGATGTCACGACACCGTCGACACGTTCATAACCACTATCTCAATATACAAGGAGATTGAGAAGATAAATGACACCGGCGCAATTAAAGGTTTACCGCTACTCCTCACCAACGACGCTTCATTATGGTGGCGCGGGGTGGAAAAACAAGCGACCAACTGGGATGATGCCGAGTGACTAATCCGAAATACATTTTCGCCCGCTAAACCAGCCTATCAAGTGTTTCTCGACATATCTAACCAACGCCAAGAGCCTAACGTCCCAATCGACGATTTCATATGCAGTAAGAAAGCACTGTTGGCACAGTTACCGCCAAACCGTCACGACGCGAGTTCAAAACTCGACAAGGTTTACGGATTGCTGGCAATCCATATACGCAATAAAATCCCAAGAGAGTCGATACGACAATTTACTGAAACTGGCCAGTAAAATTGAACACATTCAACTGGAGGAAACAGTGACTACAGGACCACCCAGTAAACCAAGACCAGGTGCCAGCAAGAAGCCGAGATGCGTCTACTACCATTATAGAGGGCATTCAATAAACGAATCTCGAAAACGCCAGGCCGCTAAAGAAATACATCGTAAACCGGAACCGGAAAAAATCTCCTGTTACGGGTGCGGAAAACAAGGATATTTCCGAAACAATTACCCAGATTGTAAAAAAAATCCCGGCATATAAGCCCATTCAGCTCACTTCTACTGTCTGAGTACATTAACCGAGCTCACAACTCAAGTACCCAACATACATGTAAAGATATATGGGGTGAACGGCCTTGCTCATATAGGCACAACTGCCAGAACGAGCATAGCTAGCGCATCATTGTACGAGTACTTAAAACAACGACATACTTGCGACTTTAAAACGCAGTTAGTAGACGTCACATTCGCAGACGGGCGTTGTACACCCAAAGAAGTGCTGTCTACTACAACCCAAATAGAAGTCGGTGATCGCACATTCCCGATAAACTTTGTAATACTACCTGGCGTAGAGGACAACCGCACCTTGTCAGGCATCGACCTCCTCGAAAAAGCCGCCATAGTTCTGAACCTTCCTCAGCGTTCATGGTACTTCGCAGATCATCCCGAGAAGATATTCAACTTCCTCAATAATCGACAGGGTAAAACATCCGAATATATCAGAAATGGTCATCCACAACGAGAAATACAGTCTTATAGCGCCAGAAATATAATGCTTGCATTGAATGTCGGGGAGGGGCAAGAATCGCCATTTTGGGAATTCTTCGCTTCACCATTGCCAATGTATGATGAAGCCCTTATCACCCAGCCTGATGACGCTGGCCCACTCATAAAGATCCTCACGCCACCGCGGCCGACTTATACACTTGACGACGACCAATATTCACCTGGTGCGATCTACGATGTTTTTAAAGACTCTCTACCAGCTACTTGGTCACCCCCTAAGAAGCGGGATCCCATAAAACGATGCAGATTGGAATTAAACCAAATAAACATTTGTCTGAGACCCGACGAAACTCCTGGGCTTAGCAATCAACAACGAGACACTTTCAATAAAGCCCTCCAGGCATACTCCGATGTCTTCGCCGAGGATGGACCACCTACTCCGTATGCTGAACATCGCATATCCACAGGTGAACACGCACCCGTAGCTAACGCCCCATATCGGATGAGTCCTGCCCGTTAAAACATATCAAGGCAAAAGCTCGACGACATGCTAGTGAAAGGCGTAATTGAGGAAAGATATACGCCATGGTTATTCCCCGTGGTCCTCGTACCCAAAAAGGACAACGGCGTACGAGTATGTGTCGACTACCATAAGCTTAATGCTATCACAGTACCCGATAAATATTCACTACAACGGATCGACGATTTGCTCCACGCCGCTAAAGGCTGCCCGTTCATGTCGTGCCTCGACCTCCAGTCGGGCTACTGGCAAATACAAATTCACGACAGTGACAGAGATAGAACAGGATTTATAACACATTTCGGAATCTATTGATTTAATAGCTTTGGATTACGAAACGCCCCCAGTAGTTTTCAGCTCCTGATGGACACATTCAAAGCTACCCTATAAGAAGTCACCGTCTTAGTTTACCTCGATGACCTCATTATCAGGTCATCGTGATTCGACCAACATCTCCATGATTTGGTAAGGCTTTTTGAACATTTATGGACGTACCGACTGAGAGTAAAGAGGAAAAAATGCAATTGTGGTTGTTCCGCAGTAAGGTATCTTGGACATATGATAACTCAGGATGGCATTACGACCGACCCAGAAAAAACGTCGGCTATATCCAATATGCCAACTCCAAAAAATATCAAACAGCTGTTGTCCTTCATACAGTCTTGCTCCTGCTACAGGCGATTTATACCTAACTTCGCGCAGATTGCTAGACCACTAACGAATCTAACAAAGGAGAAATCAGTATGGAAGTGGGGATCAGAAGAAGAGCAGGCCTTCGGAAATCTGAAAGAGAAACTGGTATCCTCGCCCATGCTAAAACAAGCTCTAAACCATTTATTATCAAGACGGACGCCAGTGCATACGCGATAGGAGTGGTTTTGGTCTAGGGAAGAGAGGAAACGAGCACCCGATAGAATACAGTGGTCGCTTACTGACAACAGCGGAACGGAATTATAGCATTACGGAGCTAGAAGCGCTTGCGCTAGTGTTCGCAGTAGATAAATTTCGGGGATACATTGAAGGTTCAGAGACAATACTGATAACAGACCACCAACCCATCAAGTGATTAATGAGCCTGAAAACGCCAACAGGATGCCTAGCACGATGGGCCATACACAGCCATACGACCTCCAAATTCAATATTCACCCGGAAAACAAATGAAGTAGCAGATTTCCTATATCGACCCCCATGCCAGAAACCTAACGATGAGTGTCAGATTTGCAATGTACAATTTGACATCCCTAAGCGAAGTGAAAAAGAGATGCGTCACAAACAAACAGAGGACCCTGAACTTGCTCCGATCATTGCGGCGCTCGAGAACGCCACAGACGACGAGAGAAACGCTAAATGGAACAAACGAGAATATTCCATGCATATGGGAGTACTTTATCGGTATACCCAGGAACAGGACAATAAAAACGCAAGATTAGTGGTGCCAAAAGAGGAACGCCGGACATTACGGCGTAGGTATAATGTTAAATCGAGTCTCTAGGCGTAATTTTTGGACAGGAATAAGTCAGGACATCTTTAAGCATGTACCTACCTGCTTAGAGTGTCAGAGGTATAAAGTCGATAACAGGAAGCATGCAGGATTATTATAATCAGTAGTCTACAACCAAAGGTTTGAAGTTATCGCAGTCGATCTCTTCGGACCACTACCGTTGAGTAAAGACGGCAAAAGGTGGATTTATATAATTGAAGATACCACTAGCCGCTGGGTTGAACTGTTTTCGCTAGAAGACGCTACGGCAGTTAATTGCGCACGAGTATTATTCTATGAAATATTTCCCCGTTATGGGGTACCACGCCGATTAATAAGCGACAATATAATACAATTCGTGTCCACCATAAGTAAAAACTCACGTTTTGTCTAGGCATTAAACATGCCCTAATTCCTGTGTATCACGCTGAATCAAATATAGTGGAACGTAAGAATCGTGTTTTAAAAACACAACTAGTTGGCAAAGAGCATCTCTCATGGTCCCGGTAATTAACTTCTATAAGATTCGCCATCAACACAGCCCGATGTGAAAGCACTGGACAAACGGCGACACATCTGACCTTCGGGAGAGAGCTGCGAAATATACAAGACGTCACAGACGATCTTAGCACTATCGTACGTAACGAAACTTTTGTCGCGGAAATCACACCAATACTACAAAAATTATCTATGTCTCTCCGTCTGGACAAGGAGCTTACCGAAGAACGACAAGAGAAGAACTAAGCATAGGTAAATAAACATAGGCGTCATGAGCCGGATTACGCACCTCGCGACAAAGTGTCAGTCGAATCACACTTCCTCAGTAACACCGCAAAAGGGTACTCAACGAAATCGGCCCCACGACGCGACGGACCCTACGTCATACTCCCAAAACACGGACCTACTAGCTACGAAGTTGCCGAGCCGAATGAAGACTCCATTCCAATAGGGATTTATCCTACTAGCGACCTAACTCCCTATCAGTGCTCTGAAAACTCAGAAGACGAACCTTAGCCCGAGCGGAAAATTAGAAGGAGAGGACGGCCCCGCAAATCGGATATAACTTCTCCCGCCACTATTTCTGATGCCTCGTCGAGCCGACCTAGACGTCAGAGGGGGAGGCTGTAGCGGTCGAACATATACACAACGCCTGTTTCCCTCTCTAGTCAGCGACCAGCATTACATGGAGGATACTTGGGAGCCCCGCACGTAGATGGCGTACGACGGATACAGTGAACGGAGACCTGACTGGATTCTATACCATCTGGCCACAGTAGATGTACAGCAAGCAAACACATTTCATCCTACGTGGACTCAGCGCCACAGCAAAGTGATTAAACTCTTCATAATAATATGGTTACCATTTTCTTTTCTTTTAGGATTCTAGTTATTATTTTTTTCTAATTGTAAATTTATAGTGTTGAATAATTATTTTAATTAATATATTTTTAACACATTCAAGTAAAAAGAACAAATAATCTATCGTCATCAATTTCAAGTCTATTAATGCAAACACGGCACGAAAATATAGCATGGGAGAGACATAAAATTTTCTCGCAAATTTTACAGAAATACCGTGTTTTTGAATCCTTCTCGCAGAAGAAGCAGCGCGTTCTTTTGTTGGGCATATCCGGGTCCCCCAAGGACACGTGCGAAGCAGTTCCGGCCAATTCATGTCTTCTCTTGCGTACTTGTGGTGAAAGATTTTTCTAAGGTGGTCTTCAGTCAAGTTTGTTGCCAAATTCCGCAAATAAACACGTCTTAAGGTGTTACTTTCTGAGTTATTTGCCGTATGTATTAATTGGGAATTTATGCATGCAACGTTCATGAGCGCATAGAAAATCACTACAGGATATCTCCTTCTATTTCGGGTGACGTTGTACAGGGCGCACAACTGGTCCACTGCGTCGACTCAACCTTTGGTTCTATTGTCTTCTTTCTTACAGTGCCATATCCGTGATCGGATGTTGGCGACCTCTCACTTCTATTCTATTGTGAAACGTGATAATTTTAGATTTGCCATCGTCATGATACATGCTTGATGCCAAAAGGACGTTCTTACTTTTCTTAGGAATTTACGACACAATTGTGATGTGTTCGCTAAATCCGAAGATGCTTAATTTCTCTGCTCGGGATCTAGTGTTGACAAATTTAGAGGAAAGTTTGCGTTTGCTTCTCCTGACTGTTGCTGACTGTAAGGTTATGATTTTTGGATAAGCTCGAGATCAAGTTGAAAGCAGTAAACCAATTAACGCACGTTAAATTTCTACTAATTTCGAAAATAGGCTCCACCAACCTCTCAACAAGACTTGCAGGGTCATTTTTGTGGCAATGTGGTATTTATTTGGTATATTTGGAGTATATTGCTTGAATCCGCACCTGTCCTGAAATGCCTCCAGCTTCTCCTCTATAGTCGCATATATACTAATAGTATAGGCTCGTTTGCAATTGGCTATGAATATTTCAAAAACTTGACGAATGGGGACTAATTTTTCAGTTTCTCTTCTATCATCTCTGTTGTCGACATCGTCAAAATGACCACCAGTGGCATTTTGTCTGTCCCAGATTTCTCCTCAGACGGCTACTTTTGAGACATCCTGCCAAGTAAAGTAAGCTCAACAAAGCTTTTATGTCCAAAACATCTGTTTCTTAAGATCTACGCGCTCTCCCGTAATTGATCGAGACTTTACAAATGTACTTATTAGTTCTTTTGACGATAATGACCAACCAATCGTTAGAAAAAAAGATGTTCCAACATTCGAGCTCAGTTTTTCCAGACTTGCCATATTCTCATACACCAGGCAGACGACAGACTATATTAGACTGCCGTGTTCTTACATTCCTGGGACCCATATGCTTTTTCCATTTTGTTTTTCCATCTTTTCCAAAAAATGTTTTTTTCATCGTAACGACCAGCATAGGAGCTGATTCATCGTCTTCACTCATATCCATTTCTTCTACATCACTATCCCTTTCAGGTTTTTGAACGTCACCACGTGTGTTCGTAACATCACTAAGTGCGTGCGTATCCTTCTTGTTCCGATTGTACATCAGGTAGAGGAGCTGCTTCAAAATCTTCCTAGTTTTCAGACTCCTCATCGTCAAAAGGTTCTTCATCGGACCTAACTTCTAATAATAATCGATTGAGGCGTGCGATTTTCTCTTCGTAAGACATCATCTAAATAAATTAATAAGAGCACCATTTTAACAATATAATTAATTTGGAAATTTGTTTTATCTCACCATATTTCCAAAAAGGACCAAAATTGCTGAGAAATGTAATCGCACAAATCTGAAATAAAAGTTACGTCAACGGTGGCGCCAAGTCTCACAGACTTCGAGGTTGATTTCTCAAAGATTATAGAAAGCACATTCGAATGGTTTTGACAGGTTCAAGTGAACAACCTAACTGAAAGGTACAAAGGTACATGGCAGGACGGCTCCATATCCCCCTTCCTAATCAAATAGCATAGAGAGGGAAGAGCACTGGGCATGTGAGACTTGGCGCCAGTAGTCCAGTGTTAGGATTGTGAACTTGAACTTTCTGGTTGACTGTCAGTGGGAGTATCGCATAGATATATAATACAAGTATAGATACAATTAACTACATTAGAAGTCGGTCAATCATAAAAAAAAGACGTAATGTGTAGCTATTTCGTAAACTTAAGAAATAAGAACCGACATCCCTTGTGATTTGACGTGATGGGCGCAATTGCCAGATTGTACTTATCCATAGCACTGATCGATTTAGTGAAATTATTTTGATAGGTGAAATTACTACATGCTCCTATTTATTGGTTCCGCATATTACACATGGAGACATATTGTTAAAGCCAATGCATATATTTCTGAACCTGAAAAACTGTAAATGTAAACTAGTTTTTTAAATATAGTTAATGTAATCAAATATAACATTCTTGTTAAGTACGGCAACGTCGCAAGAAAAATAAATTCTTAAGTGGTCGGTTTTCATTCATTGAACGATTAATAGTAAGGTCCGTCAATTTTATAGTTGTGACGTTGCCAGAGCGGTTCTGTTGTTGTTCTAAGTGTTTTTGTGTTTATTTAAAAGTATTTTCATGTAATTTGTGACTATTTTGTTCATTAAAACTATCAATAATTGTACGACATTGTATTTTGTGTAGAAAATTCGATAATGTGTGTGCCGAAGTGTCTTTTCATAAGTAAGTATGGTTATAGTATATGGGAAACTTTTGCTTGTATCAGAGGCGTAGATTTACAGCATCTTTTTGGTGATGGATAAATAAATGCGAAAATAACAACAATAGTTTTATTACAAAACAAAGCTTTTGTAACGTTTTGTTACTTTGTCAGCATGAAAAATTATAAAATACTATGTAAAAAATACTTATATTCCACCAATTTACTATTATTTGAAACCATCATGATGTCAGCAACATATTGAACTCACTATCGAACTGGGTATTTATTTAAAATAATTTCAAAAAACAGTTATTACTATATAATAATTTTTAGCCCTGACCAACTAATAAAATATTACTAAAGATTGGTTTGTGTAAAAGAATTTGTCTTTTTAATCCTTAAAACCATTATTGACCTATTCGCATTTATTTCACGTCATTCTATATCTTAGATTTATAAAATCTATTAATATTTCTTCAAAGTTGAAAGAAATGAATGAGAGTATTCTTGAATTTTTGTTTTCTCTTAGCTTCACTACCGAATTGCAAGCAAGAAATATTTGGCTCTCACTTATTGGACTTGAAGAAACTGAAGGTTTAAAAAAGAGAACAGTACTTTGTTCAGATCATTTCGATCCTGCAGATATCCTTATTAAAGTAAATGGTGTAAGATACCTCAAGCCTGGAGCAATGCCAAAACTTCAACATTCTTTGTTTCCATCAAGCTCATTTAGGTAAAAATTTATGAATAAATATATTTAATGCATATTGCCTTGTTCTACTTTTAGTTAGCTCACCCTTAAAAGTGCTGTTTAGATACACATATATTATATGTTACAGCTCAGATTCAGAAAACATTTTTGACAGTCCTACACAGAGACAAGATGTTGCATCTGCAGGAGCTACAGTAAGAAAGAGCTTATTTACGGATGATAGGTAATTAATGATATAAAGAAGTTTTTGCAAACTACTTAAAAAATATTATATTTTATTCAAAAGATTACAAAAGATAGTTGACGATGATGACTTATCGTAGTTGATGTTTGGCCTTTCAGGTAGGTAGTAAAGTATATAAATCCACTAATGTGGGAATCAACCAATGATATTCTATATAAAATACTTTATCTACTTCTCCAGTTTTGGCTTTAAAAATCCGATTCAAATCAAAATTCACTGACACCACTCGGCCCAAGGGAAACCAGCCTTTTCACGACCAAAAAAAAACCAACAAACAGCAAACGGGAATTGTCAGTTCTTTTAACTAGAGAATTAGTGGTGATCAATTGATCAATTAAACGATAACCAAGGTAGGCACAATTATGTTAATTTGAAAATTTTGGAACAGAAGAAATCTCTTACTCCAGGTCAACCTCTATAATTGTCAATTAGTGACTTGATTGATATCAGCGGTAAGTGTTTACCCTCTCAATTGAAACTCAAATAATGGAAAATAATTTATAAAACCGTAACAAAGTTCTTTTTCAATTGTCGAATTAGACGTTTCTGCATCATCAAGTGTCTGTGAAATAGAAACAATTGGTTTATCTGGAGTAATTGAGCACTGCAATATAATCGCGCCGATAGCAACATTGCTAGCATCAGTAGTTACAATAAATTCTTTAGTAAATAGGCTATATACAAATTTACGATAATATTCTAATAATCCTAAAAATGATTTTATCGCGCGAAAAAATTTTAAAATCCGATAATTTTGGATAGCTTTAACTTTCTCGGGATTTATGATACATCAGACTAACGACCAATAATATTCAACAATTTAACTTATACAGGTGAATTTACATTCCATAACTACGTCATTCGTTACGAGGAGAGGGGTGTACGACAGTTGAGGATATGCTCTTCTTGAAATAAAAATTTACCTGCAACTGCATTTTCTGTTTCACAGCCTGTATATAATCATGAATAAATTTTTAATTTGATGAATATAGAGCTACCCCGTATGAAGATGTTCATTATCCGAAAAAATCTATGCAACGAAAGCTAAAACAACAAACTATTTAATTATGCTTTCGTTAAAAATGGCTGGCAGCTCTTAACCATTCAAATAAGTCCCATGCATCTGAAGCATGAATTAATATAAAACAATTACTCCAAGACTTATATAAAATGAGTCCTCAAGTGCAGACGGGGGACTCATGGAACGTGAAAGAGCAGAACGAAATTAATTAAGGTATGGCTGACATGGGCAGAAGCAGAAAAAGAAGTTTTGTTTTATAGAGCGTCACATCTGGGACATTATTTATTCTAGCAGGCCATGAAACGATTCAAAACGACCCTTTAGCGGTGTTTTCCGAGTCGCGCTCGCCATCTTGCACAAATTCTGAGGATTGCCGCTCACTGGCTGAATACTTACTTGGGACAACTTTTATCGTTTCGTGTAAATAAAGCAAGAAACGACTTTTTACGGAAGTATTGCCGAGCTGTGACCTCTGTACCTATAAATTTTAGGATCTTTGACGTCATTTTGTTCACTTCTAAATAATTCAACCTTGAACTTACACCATAAATACCTATTGTCTTCTGAGAACGTGTGCTAAAAGGGGGATTGTGTCAAATCTCTAGGGTGAATTATTCTCATTTAAGTGTTAAGTCGGTAAATTGACCAGAATAAAATCTACAATTTGCTTGGAAACATTTTGTAAAAATGTTCAACATTTTTTATCTACAATAAAAGAGATCTAATAATTATTCATATTCAAATGTTACCCATTTGCATAGAGTTGACTTCAAAGCACAATTTTTAGACCCAGTTCTTCGATATATAGTATTATTGTTTAACTAAACAACCTAAGTGATAGGTTCCATCTGGCAGATTATAATGAATATTACGTAAAGTGAACATGTTCATTGTACGATTTATCAATGAAATTAAACCCCGGTATGTAAGGGAGTTTTCTCCCATGCTAGGTAATGACTCACCCTCAACTGCAAGTTGTTAGAGTATGAGATATATTTATGATTTCATTCCATTACATCGCATCTCACTTGTGGTTGTTGGAGGGCCATTTTATAATAGCCGAAAACAATCTGATTTACATACAAATAGGATGTGAGTCAAGCTTATCACGATGCAAATACAATTTTGTCCTTCATGAAGCTTTCAAATACAGACCAGTGAACCGATAATACAGACATCAATAAAAATTTGATATAGTAGTAGAAATGGGATGACCCAACTATACATTACTATTCTCTGTATTTTACGAGGACCAAACATCTTTCTTTTGGGTCTTCTTGTTTTACTTTGGCTCAAATTAGTTCGGTATTATTCAATACTACTAACGTTGTAAATTACATTATTGTATAAGTTATCAGTAAATTAAATTTACTCTTTCGACCTTTATTTCGCGAAATATACACGTGATACTTTCTCAAATGCAACTAACTGTTTCTAAACAATTCCACAATATAATAATAATAATAATAATAATAATAATGACTTTATTGCTTTGTTATGAGAATACAAGTACAAGCAAAGGCGACGTTCGCTCTTAGATGGTGTTTTCGTACTAGAAGCACCAGCTAAGTAGCGCTCTTCCACGTAACCGAAAATCCTAAAAAATTAACAATTGTTTCGATATTAAGTATAATCGTCAGAATGAAAGAAGTTGCATTTCACGTAATACCTACCTTATGTTTAATAATTATTTTTGGCTAGCACAAGAAGTCACCTATCTTGTGATTGACTCAATATATCGTGTCCACCATAATATTCGTTACATATGGGAAACATTTTAAGTCATAGTATATAGGAAACTTCAATATATGCGACCATTCCTGCATGGTCGATAATCTAAAAATACATTTTGACATCAGTCACGTGGCCACTGTCATGGCGGCAAATTCAAATAATTGGATGTGAAAATGCGAAAAGTGGGTTAAATGGCAAAATATCGAAAACAGTTATTTGGAAAAACTGATTACAATGATATTGTAGGGCCAAGTATGAAAATTGCGGCGATAAAAACCAAAAATAAAAAAATTCGTATTTTCCGTTATGGCCCTCTTCTGAAATGATATTGCACCGATTTCATTATTGAAGTAGTTCGGGTAACGCAGTGTTTGATGTGTAAAGGTAAAACAATTCAGAGGTATTGATTTAGGTCATTCCTAGAGAATAAAATGAAAATATTCGTTTACGCGCATGAAACTTTTCTGTAGCAATGCCTTGTATCTTGTTAGTTTGTGCGGTTTCAAATAATTTAATTGTGACATTACAACTGAAAAGAGCCGTTGTTAATGTTTTTATGTAATATTTCATCAAAGTTTCAAAACATTGACTACCCTCAGTAATAATAATTATTAAATTAGTATTTAATAATAAGCGTAATATTTCCCTTTTGAAATAATATTCACACAAACCTAATGCGCTAATATTATTACAAGATAATTTACCATCTCTAAAATATCTGCATACGTTTCATAGCGATCCCTAGTCCCATACATTTCACCATCCTAGAACCCATTTTTCTCTAGCAATTTTGCTGCCATACAAAATTTTAAATTAACTAAGCGGGCTTTCTAATCATAATTGCATAGGTATTCATGTAACATCATTGTGACATGAATTACCTCAACGCATCCTAATGACATCGCAGTGTAAACGCCAAGTCAGCAGAGTGCGGAACCGAGAACATAAAAACAGTTGTAAAGAGTATTTTGTTGTTGTTGTTAATTTGAATTTCAAGTAAACGTAATAATTGTCAGAGAATATAATTGAAACTTGAAAATAAAGTTTTTTGAAAATAGAATTTAGTGCATGATGCACTTAATTGGCGCAGTCAGTAGGATATCGTGAGATTGATTTGTATCGAACAAACCAATTTCGTGTCGACGATTAGCCCGATATCGAACCGTATAAACTGTAAGTAGTAGTGACGCCGACGCAAACGTTAAAAAGTGAACTTTAAGTGAAGAAGTTTGTGAATTGGAATCATATCGTCCACTTCTGCGAGGGACCAGTGTTTCGGAGAAGACAAAATTGCTGAACCGGACCTCTACCTCATAATTGGAATGATGAGAGTCATTTATTTACTGTAAATGAAATTTATGTCTGATATACTTGAAATTTTAACAAATAGTTTATAAGATTTGTTTATTGATAACTCTTTAATTGACTCTTCGGTGACGAATACAAGCTCAAATACTACTAATATTGACAACAACCAAAGTAATAATATAAAGGCAGAAAATTTTAAATCTGAATATTTGAAATGTATTCCACAATTCGATGGAAATCCGAATGACTTAAATCAATTTTTATCAGTTTGTGATAGTCTTATTACCAATTTTTATGATAGGGTAAACCCAAAAAATTTTCATAATGTATACTTGTTGCAGTCTATAATAAGTAAATTAGTAGGTAGTGCAAGAACTGTAGTTGATATTCAAAATATCGATACTTGGGATCAGTTGTAATCTGTCTTAAGACGAATTTTTGCAGATCAACGGGATGAGACTTGTTTGAATAGAGACTTGGTAGTAATGAGGCAAATGCCTAATGAAAAAGCCCAAAATTTCTATGATAGAATTTTAAATATTTTGAATTTATTATGCAGTTATGTAGAAATTCACGGAAATATACAAGCTTCAAGGGATTTAAAGGAAAAATTATACAATGATCTAGCACTCAAAACATTTCTTTGTGGACTGAAGGAATCTTTAGGCACTACAATTCGATGTATGCGGCCTAAAAATTTGGCTGTAGCATTACAATTTGTGACTGAGGAAGAAAATACTCACTATTTTCAAAATTCAACAAATAAAAATCAATTTAAACCAAATAATTTAACAAACATATCATTTCAGCAAAATGTTCCAAATCGTAATTTCAATAACCCTCAGTATGTATCACAAAATAGAAATTTCTTATCAAATCAAAATTTTAATAGAAACAATAATCAATTCCCAACAGGTCTAATTCAATTTAGACAAAATGTTCCGAACCAAAATGTTTTCTCTAATGCACGAACTTTTCGAAATACATCAGTAGAAAATGCTTTCAAACCAAATCCAAATAGAACATTTCCAAAACCGACACCAATGTCATCATCACCAAGGTATACAGGAAGAATAAATAATAATTATAACAATAATAATGAATATTTAAATAATCAAAATAGAAGTAATCATTTTGCACAGCCTAACCATTCTAACTATAGACCGCAACAAAACTATACAGCCGAAAAATTATATGATACTGAAATAGAAAATACTAATAGAAACTTTTGCGAGGAAAGTGAAATTAATGAAAGAACTCATGAAGAAAACCTTGATACAATTGAAAATTTTCATATCACCTCCGAACCAATGCCGAAGATTTGACACCTCTCACCATTTCGTTAAATAACGTGGATTGTAGTGAATTAGCATATATAACTTTTCTGAAATATAACATTAAACTTCTTCTCGATTCTGGGTCGATAAAATCGTTTTTAGATCCAGATATTGAAATTATTTCCGAACTAAATATGACCCATTTATTGTATCCACTGTATTCCAAAAATCATCTCATAAAAATAGTGTAGAAATACCAGCGTCAGAAATTTTTCGATTGACTAATAAAGACTTATTAAAATTTTATTTATTTAAGTTTCATATTTTTGATGGTTTGATAGGATTAGATAATTTCAAATTACTGAAAGCTTCAATAGATTTCAATAATGCATGTCTAATTACACCTCATGCAAAAATAAAGCTTAAATTTCAAAAAATTAGTAACACGAATAATACACATGTAATCAATATAGAACCTCGTACAGAGAAAGTAATTCAAGTAAAAACTACAATAAAAAACGGCGAGATTGTAATTCCTTATCAAATGATAAAAAACTGCGAAATTCCAGAATGTCTGACGGTTGCTCGTAATGGTCTTGCTATTACAACAATAATAAACAACACTACAAGCTTCTTAACACTTGCTTTCTCGGAACCGTTGACAATAGAAAAATTTGATGTCGACAATATGTCAGAGTTCAACATGCATAATTTTGATGATTCGGATAAATGCGAATTGGATTTATCTCACATTCGGACCAACCATCTGAATAAAGAAGAAAAGGATGCAATTTTAAATTTATGTTATAAATATTCAGATATTTTTCATAGAGAAAATGAGCTTTTAAGTTTTACAAGTAAAATTCAACATTGTATTAAAACTGCGGACGAGGTGCCAATTAATTGAAAATCATATCGTTATCCATTTATCTATAGACATAGACAAGAAGTGAAAAATCAAATTCAGAGTATGCTCAATCAAAATATAATTAAACCGAGCAATAGCCCATGGTCGAGTAATATTTGGGTGGTACCCTAGTGAAAGGATGCATCAGGCAAACAAAAATTCCGCGTAGTGATCGACTATCGTAAGTTAAACAAAAAGACGATTGACGATAAATATCCTTCCCAAATATAACTGATTTATTAGATAAACTCGGCAAATGCCAGTATTTTACTTGAAATGAATGAAGCTGACATAGAACAGACGGCGTTTAGTACAGAACAAGGTCATTGGGAATTCCTGAGACTTCCCTTCGGTCTAAAAAACGGTCCATCAACATTTCAACGCGTCATGGATAACATACTAAGGTGTATCCATAATGAGAAATGTCTAGTCTACCTTGATGACATTATAATTTTTTCCATGTCTAGAAAGACTTAAGGCCGTATTTTAAAGATTAAGAGAAGCCAACTTTAAAATACAACTAAACAAATCTGAATTTTTGAGTAAGGAAGTGGCCTATCTTGGACACGTCGTAACTCCGGAAGGTGTTCGACCTAATCCGGACAAAATTAACGCAATAAAAGAATACCCGTTACCAAAAACTACAAAACAAATAAAAGGATTTCTTGGTTTAGTGGGTTATTATAGACGATTTATCAATAATTTCGCCAAAACAACTAAACCATTGACTCAGTGTCTTAAAAAGGGTGCAAAAATTGAGCATTATGCATTATTTTTAAATAGTTTTGAAACCTGTAAACAGTTACTGATGAACAAGCCCATATTACAATACCTCGACTTCCCAAAACCGTTCAATTTAACAACCGACGCCAGTAATGTAGCATTGGGAGCTGTCCTATCGCAGGGACAAATCGGTAAGGACTTACCGGTCGCATATGCATCGAGAACGTCAAATGATTCTGAAAGGAATTACTCTACGATTGAAAGAGAATTGTTCTGTATTGTTTGGCCTACTAAATATTTCAGACCATATTTATATGGACGTAAATTTTTCATAATAACTGCCACAAACCATTACAATGGTTGTTTTCGTTAAAAGATCCCAATTCAAAACTATTATGGAGGAGAATTAAACTTGAAGGATACGACTACACTATAATTTATCGGAAGGGATCATTAATAGCTCATACAGACAATCTGAGCCGAATTGAAATTCACGGAAAGGAACGCAAAGAGACATTTGGGACGAAATAGATATTATCACAGAAGAAGTTGAAAATAACAGGGACGAATTAATTACACCGGATATTGAAGATATTTTTAAACCGATAACTGTTACCACGTTAAAATCTCCTAGTCTGGACCTGGACAATATTTCACTAATAGTTCACCCAGAGTCTGACATAGAACAAGAAAACGAAGGACAAACTATTCATTCAAATGCGGAGGAAAATCTCGAAGTTGCCATTCCTATCAGCGAAACACCTGTTAATCATGGTCAAAACCAAATAATTATACAATCTGTTTATCACTCACCATCAAAACCAATAATTACGAAATTATTTGAAAATAAGCAGAGAATAACGCTACAAATTTCAGACAATAATTTCGAAAACGATATACTTAATTTCATAAAAGAATATATTGCCCCCGGAGTATCATATTACTTGTATTTTGTAAAAACTGAAATGGTTGAACCGTTCTGCGAAGTTGTAAGGAAAAATTTTAAGTTTCCGACATTAAAATTTCGTAGATGTACAGAAAGGTAAATAGATGTAACTAGTAAAGCCGAAATAGCCGAAATAATACAAAATTATCACGAATCAAAAAGCAACCATAGGGGAATCGACGAAACACTTAATAGAATCAAAAAGATTTATTATTGGCCGAATTTTAAACAATCTATTCAAACCTATATAAATAATTGTGAAATTTGCCAACAATGCAAATATGAAAGGAACCCTATTAAAATGCAAATGAATATTACACCCACAGCAAATAAACCATTCGAAATAATTCATATGGATACATATACAATAGAAAAAGCTAAATTTCTCACTATAATCGACACAAGTATGCTCAAGCTTATCATCTAAATTCAGTAAATTCAACAGATATAACGAATCAGCTGGTGACCTTCTTCTATCATCATGGTGTCCCTAAACAGATAATCACGGATAACGGTACATAATACAAAAATTCGGTAATCTCTGAATTGTTAGCTCTACATAAGATAAACATCCACTTTTGTTCTCCAAATCACCCCCAATCTAATTCGCCTGTAGAAAGAGTTCACTCCACATTTAACGAACATATCAGATTACTCAATGCCAGAGGTTTTTTAAAAAAACCTATACAAGTTAAAATGAAATACGTTATTTTAGCATTTAATCACACCATACACTCATCAACCTAATTCAAACCCATAGACATAATTAACGGCCATTTAGATGCCGAAAATCGATTTGATTTAAATATGGATATGATTTTAACAAGTAACTTTATAAACGAACACAAAGAAATAACCCGCGAATTATATTCTAAAATTAATGAAGCTTTGGCCAGACAAAAACAAAACGTCGTTTAAAAATTAATGAGAATAGAGACACACCGAATACTTTTAAAATCGATGATAAAACTTATATAAAAGATAATAGGCGACCTAAAACTGCGAATAAATTTTCGAAATCAACAGAAATAATTGATATAAATGAACAAAGAAAAACATTTAGTACAGACCGTTGTGAGAAGGTCCATATGGACAATCTCAAGAGACCGCGAAAGAAAACATACTTATTTTAAAAAAAATTCACAGGTTTTCCATTACGCTCGGGCTTCGGGAAGAAATAAGAATAAACCCATTGGACAATAATTTAAGATTAATACCACTTAGATTAGAAACCGCTAGAATAGAAGAATATTCCTATAAGATGAAACATTATTACGATTTAACCTCAATTATCTCGGAAATTGAAAAACTACAGCGAAAATCACGATATATAATAAAAGTAGTATGCACAAACAAAAACTATTCTTGGGACGTTTCAAACGATTTGAAAGTATTAGAATATATTGAAGAAAAGGAGGAATATAAAATTTTAAATATACTACCACATCAAAAACGAGTAAGAAGGGGTCTTATTAATGGCTTAGGTTCAATCTTCAAATCAATATCAGGTAATTTAGATGCAGAAGACGGTGAAAGATATGAAAATTTAATTGATAATTTACAAGAAAAAACAAGAGAGAATTGTCTCGACATAAAAATCTCAAATTTCACTTTCAATCAACACTATCACAAATTTTAACCGGACAATTGAGAAAATTAAACATAATGAGAAACTATTGGAATCAAAAATATATGAAGTTATCAAAATGGTTAACTCCATAGATGATAGAGAGAACTTGATTTCCATTAAAGATATTATTAATCAAATTATAAATATGTTCGAAATTTTTCATTCCACACTTCAAGATATTGAGACCTCTTTATTTGCAAAAATAAAAGTAATGCATCCCAGTATAATTGAATCTACAGATTTGTATACAGAACTAAAAGCAATAGGAAAACAGATACCAGGTTAACAGTTACCATTTGATGTTTCCTTGGAAAAATTTCACGCTATGAAAGTATCATGAAAATTCAGTGTTACATTTATAATAATAAAATAGTTTATATCCTTCATTTACCAATAATGTACATAGATAGTTTTGGAATATTCCGTTTGTATTCGACTCCGATTCCATACAAGAGTCAGTTCAAGGTTATAATCTTCGAAAATAGTTACTTAATAAAAAATAAATTGCACTATATCCTTCGTAATGACCCATGCACCGAAGTTTTATCTCAATACTACTTATGTGAGAATCAGACGCCCAAGGAAATAGAATCGCATCCACCTTGTGAAGTGAAGATTTGCAACGCAGCTGACGCGTCAGAATGCAAACAATTCCTCATCACCCTCACAGAATCAAGGTTCCACCATCTAGGAGACACAAATAATTGGTTAGCTATGATCCCAGGAAAAAAGAGCATTACGTTTGACTGTCAAGATCAACATGAAGTAAAACAACTGAAGGGTACTTATATCATGGAAGTTCCCTTAGGATGTAAAATCAAAACTGACATAGAAACCATCATAAACAAAGAAAGTGTTATTCAAGGACAACCAATATTATTCCCAGAAATAAGTTTTGAGAATGATACGTTACCAATATTAACATCAGCAATAAACTTAGAAGATATAAGCCTTGAACACTACCCAGGAGCTATACGTTATCTGTCACTAGAGCAAGCTCAGTTCGACAACGAAATTTCCTATACTCCTAGTGTTTGGACAATATTATTGTATATCCTGATAATTGGAGTAATAGCCACCATAGTCTACAAGAAATTCCGCCCAAGTAATAACCCAGATTCCAGTTCAAGGACTCAAGTTCCAGTAGTCCAACTCCCTCGTCTACCTTCATGAGTTGGAGCATCGGGGGGAGGAATTACCTCAACGCATCCTGATGACATCGCAGTGTAAACGCCAAGTCAGCAGAAAGCGGAACCGAGTACATAAAAACAGTTGTAAAGAGTATTTTGTTGTTGTTGCTAATTTGAATTTGAAGTAAACGTAATAATTGTCAGAGAATATAATTGTAACTTGAAAATAAAATTTTTTTAAAATAGAATTTAGTGCTTGAAGCAGTTTATTCATGTGATGCGTAATTTTCCGTTTTCGTTAAGTTTACTTACTTCTATTTACACATTCTATGAAGATATTTTCACTGAAAATGCCTTCTATACTGTCACGTGAAGAATATATAGAGTTTATTCTAATTTGCGGAGAAAATTCGAATTGCTCAAGAGAAGCTGCTAATATTTTTACAAAAGACACCCTGGCCAAAGCATCCATTTCACAACTATAGCAAGATTATTAAAGACGTTTGAGGTAATTGGTTCAGTTGACAACAAATTTAATGTGCCCCATGAAAAAACTGTGGTGATAATGAAGAAAATAGTTTGGAAGTGCTTTTGACCGTTGCAGAAAATCCTGAAGTATCCATAGCGCAAGTTTATCAAAACATTAATATTTCTTCATCCTCAATTGGCCGTATTTCGAAAAGCAATAAGTTTCACCCGTACAAGCCTAAATTTAATAAAAATCTGAAGGATAGGGATTATGAAGTACGGTTTGATTTTTGCGCTTGGTATCAAGGAATGATAGAAGATAATCCAAATTTCATAAAAAATGGAACAGTTAGCTCACAAAACTGTCGCTGATGGGCAGACACAAACCCCCATTTTTAACCTAATTTTTGCATGGTATCGCACTGGCACAGCGAACCAATCTGTACTTTCAACAGAACGGTGCATCAATGCATTCAACTCGAGAAGTAAGATGATGATTAGATTACGAATTTGGTGAGCATTAGATAAGTCGGTATTCAGTAAATCATTGGCCCTCTGGACTTATTCTTGAGGGGGTATTTAAAAAACAAGGTGTATCGAGAAAGACCCTTCAGAGACGTGGCACATTTAGAACAATGCATAAGGGATTGCGTATATGCTATTAACCAAGGTACCCTCCTAAATGTTCATAGATAAATGAATTCCAGGACGGTAAAAGGTGTGGAACGAGATGGAGGGCATGCGGAATTTTGAATTTGTGTTTTGAAATAATAAGTTGTTCATTAGTATTAATTTAGTGGGTAATCTGTTAAATATTGTGTCAAAAAATAGGTCAATTAATTCAATTTATTATTGTTATTATTATGAGTAGGTAATGAGTTCCAATAATTCAATGCAATATTTCTTCAAAATATCAAGAACGGTTCTTTTCAATTGTGGTATCAATACAAATTTTTTTTAAACTTCACAAATTGACAAGATACAGGATATTGGTACAGAAAAGTTACAATTGCTCAACTAATATTTCTATTTAATTCTCTAGGAACGATTTCAATAAGTGATTTTGAATAGTTTCACGTTTATACATTACATATTGTGTTACTTGAAGTCTTTCAACAATGAAATTCGGGCAATATCATTTCAGAAGACCACATTAGGGAAAATACGAAATTTCTTATTTTTTGTTGTTTTTGCTTCAAATTTCGTACTCACTACTAAAATATCATTGTAATCACTTTTTCCAATTAACTTTTTCCGATATTCTGACATCTAACCCCACTTTTCGTATTTTCACATCCAATTTTTCGAATTTGCGGCCATGACAGTATTCACGTGATTGATGTCAAAATGTTATTTTAGGTTATTGACCATGCAGGATCGATTGCATGTATCAAATTCTCCAATATACTACGACTAAAAATTTTTCCCATATGTAGCGAACATTATGGTGGAAACTGTATATGATTGTAAGAAAGAAGTGGTTTTCACAAATAATAAATCTTATAATACAATGTCCACCATAATGTTCGCTACATATGGGAAACATTTTTAGTTGTAATATATAGAAAAATTTAATATATGCGATAACCTAAAATAACATTTTGTCACCAGTCAGGTGAACAATGTCATGGCCGCAAATTAGAAAAATTCGATGTGAAAATGTGGAAAGTGGGGTTAGATGCCAAAATATCAAAGAAAAAATTATTTGGAAAAAGTGATTAGAATGATATTTTAGGATTACGTAGAAAATTCGAAGCAAAACCTCCAAGAAATAAGAATGTTCTTATTTTTCCACATTGCGGTCTTCTGAAATGATATTGCCCAAATTTCATTGTTGAGAGAGCCCAAGCAACACCATATGTAATGTATAAACGTAAAATTATGCAAAATAATTCATTGAATTCATTCTTAGAGAATTGAATGAAAATATTAGATGAACATTTGTAACTTTTCTGTAGCAATACCGTATATGTTGTCAATTTGTGAAAGTTTAAAATAATTAAGTACCACAATTGGAAAGAACTGTTCTTTATATTGTGAATGAACATTTCTTCAAATTATTGAAACTCATTAACTACTCATAATAATAATAATAATAATAATAATAATAATAATAATAATAATAATAATAAATTGAATTAGTTGACCAACTTATTACTATTTTTTTAAACAATATTTAATAGAATACCCACTAACCTGATACTAATAAATAACTTATTAGTTCAAAACACAAATTCAAAATTCTACATGTCCTCCATCTCGTTCCATATATTTCACCGTCCTGAAATTTATTTCTCTTTGAACATTTCAGAGCGTACCTTGGTTAATAGCATATACGGAATCCCTTATGCATTGCTCTGAATGTGCGACGTCTCTGAAGAATAAACGATAAACCTTGTGGTTTGAATAGCCTCATAAAAAAAAGTCCAGAGGGCTTAGGTCAGGGTACCTAGCGAGCCAATGATTTACTGAATAGCGACTTATCCAATTATCACACCAAATTTGTTTTCTGTCCATCTTCTTACTTCTCGAGTTGGATGAATTGATGCACCGTCTTGTTAAAAATAAAGATTGGCTCGCTTTGCTAGTGGGATACCATCCAAAAATTGAGTTAATACGTTTTCCAAAAAAGTTAAATAAAGTCTGGCAATAAGATTTTCTCTAAAGAAAAATGGACAAAAATTTGACAATCCCAAATTCCGCTCCATACATTTACCTTCAATCTGTATTGGTCTTGGTTCACTATAAAAAAAATTGGAGTTTGTGTTTGCCCACCAACGATAGTTTTGTGAGCTCACTGTTCCAATTGATGTGAAAGTAGATTCGTCGGAGAATAAAACATTTTCTGTGAAATTTGAACTATCTTCCATCATTCCTTGATAACAAGCACAAAAATCAAACCGGGCGTCGTAATCTCTATCCTCCAGAACATGAATAAATTTAGGCATGTACGGGTGAAATTTATTGCTTTTCAAAATACGACCAATTGAAGTTGAAAAAATATTGGTGTTTTGATGAACTTGCGCTATGGATATTTGAGGATTTTCTGCAACGGTCAAAAGCACTTCCAAACTATTTTCTTCATTAACCACAGTTTTTCATGAGGCAATCTTTTTTTCAACTGAACCAGTTTCCTTAAACTTATTTAATGATCTTGCTGCAATTGTAAAATGGACGTTTTGCCAGATTTAGCAGCTTCTCTTGAAAATTTATAATTTTCTCCGCAAATTAAAACCAACTCTATCTTTTCTTCTCGTGACAGTATAGAAGGCATTTTCAGTAAAAATGGCTTTGCAGAATGTGTGAATAGGAGTAAGTAAACTTAACGAAAATGGATAATTACGGATCAAATGTCACAATGATGTTAAACGAGTATTCATTTATGATTTCAAAGCTCGCTTAGTTAATTTAAAATTATGTATTGCGGCAGAATAGGCAGAGAAAATGGGCTCTAGGATGGTGAAATGTATGCAGACATTTTGAAAATAGTAAATTAACTTGTATTATTATTAGCGCATTGGTTTTTTGTCAATATTGTTTCAAAAAGGAATTATTGCGCTTTTTAAATGATAACAATTGAATTAAAATCACTAATGGCTCTTTTCAATTGTAATATCACAATAAAATTATTTGAAACCGCACAAACTGACAAGGTACAAGGCATTGCTACAGAAAAGTTTCATGCGCTCAAAGAATATTTTCATTTTATTCTCTATGAATGATCTAAATCAATATTTCTAAATTGTTTTACCCTTACACATTAAAGACTGCGTTACCCTAACTACTTTAACAACGAAATCGGTGCCATGGCGAAAATTACGAATTTTTTTATTGTTGTTTTTTTCTCTCCAAATGTCATATGTGGCCCTAAAATATCCTTCTGATCACTTTTTCCAAATATTTTTTTCCGATATTTTGCCATATAACCCCACTTTTCGCATTTTCATATCAAATTTTTCGAATTTTCCGCCATGACAGTGGCCACGTGACTGATGTCAAAATGTATTTTTAGGTTATCGACCATGCAGGATCGATCGCATATAATAAATTTTGCTATATACTACAACTAAAAATGTTTCCCATATGTAGCGAACAATATGGTGGACACGATATATTATTAGTCCTATAGGGATATTCTCTATATCCTTTCCCACTTAAGATCAGTATTACTATGCAATGATATAGTAAACCAGAAAAACTATATCCGCTGATCTTTAAATTTAAATTTGTTCATAGCAACTGAAAATGCTCTATGTATCACTGAATTGTATGCTGATGATTTATGTGACATGGGATTATTGGAATTATAGTGTATTGTCACATTAGTGTGTGTTGGCTTTCTGTAAATGGACTAATCAACTACATCATTAACTCTTTTAAATTTAGAATCAGAAACATTCATTGAGTTATTTTCTTCAACTTCTAATGTAAATTTAATTTTTAGGTGTAAACGTTTACAAGTGTTACGTAATGAAGGTCAAAATATATAATTATCTAACACTTATGAGTAAATTTGTTTCGTTGGTAGCACTTTGGTAGTTATAGTAGGCTTTGCAATATCATAGGTTTGTTCCAACACATAAAAAACCGTTCTTGGAACGGTGACGCGCATGTATATAAAGTGGCTAGACAACCCTTGTGGGGTTGAGCCGCATAAATGCTTTCTAGACCCGCTTTCTGGGGTGAATCAATCCCCGTCATTTCAGGATTCTCTTGCTTATTTTTCTCCATAGAGTCCTATCCCCAGTTTTTTCTTTCATTCTAATGATTCCTATCCTTCTTAAGTCCTCCTCTACTTCTTTCAGCCAATTAGATCTGGGCTTTCCTTGCCTACCACCTGAATCCCTCTGTATCATTGAGCAAACGATTGCTCGCTCTCCTTCTCTCCATACATGGCCGCACCATTTTATTCTTTGCCTCTTTATTCTCTTTACTATATCTTCCCCGCTCATTTTTCTTAATAGTTCATGGTTCATACGTTGCCTATATTCATTGTCGTCAATTTTGTTTGGCCCTAGAATTGTTCTCATTATTTTTCGTTCTACTATCCTCAACTCCTCTTCATCTCTTCCTGTCATTGTCATCGTTTCTGCTCCATAAATTAACACAGGCCTTATTATTGTGTTATAAATGTTAAATTTCATGGATCTTGTTAATAGTTTGCTTCTCAATAATTTCTTATTGGCATAGTATGACCTATTAGCTGCCATTATTTTTTCGTCCATTTCTGATCTTCGTTCCCCATTACTGCTGATCGTGACTCCCAGGTATTGGATTTTTTGTACTTCCTCAAATTCATATTCCCCTATTTTTATCATTCTGTTTTCACAATGTTTGCCAACTCTCAATATTTTGGTTTTATTGATATTAATTTTTAATCCTATTTTTTCGCCCCCTTTTGTTAATTCTAGTAGCATTTCATTCAGAATATTCCTTTTTTTACGTTACTATCACTGTGTCATCTGCATATGCCACTACCTGGCTTCCGCTCGTTCTTAAATTTCCCTTGTTCACGTTTCTCATAACAAGCTCCAGGGCCAGATTAAATAGTGTTGTGGATTGGCCATCACCGTGTCCCACACCTTTATTAGCTACAAAGCTTTCCGTTTCTCATTTACTTGTAAGTATATTCATTTTTGACTCGTTCGTAGTCATTGCAATTAATCTTCTCAACTTACTTTCTATCTCCTGTTTTTTCAGTACTCTCATCAATTTACTTCGTTTTACTAAGTCAAATGCTTGTTGGAAGTCTATAAATAGCATTTCTATTTCCATTTTGTGTTCATGGGCCTTCTCCATTATCTGTTTGATAGTGTGAATAACGTCAATTATGGACTTTCATTTAGTGAAACCGCATTGGTATTGACCTATTATTGCTTTCGCTTTTCCTAAGTGACTTTGAATTATTGCTGACATTATTTTGTACGCTACATTTGAGAGAGTTATACCTCTGTAGTTTTTGCACTCCTACTTATTCTTTTTTGTGTATTATGACAATTTGTCCAACCTCCAATTCTTCGGGCATTCTCTCTTCTCTCCATATTTTCTTTATTATCCGATATAGTCTTTCGAGCAGTTCGTCTCCTCCATTCTTGATCACTTCCATGTTAATTTCGTCTTTGCCCGGTGCTTTCTCATTCTTACTTTTTTCAATAACTTCTACTACTTCATTTTTCATTGGTTCCTGTGATATATTTTCTTCTTCATCTTCTTCGCTTTCTTCCTCTGTTGTATTATCTGAGAGTGCCTCAGTTATAATAGTCTTTCCAAATTTGTTTATAATAAGCTTCTTCTTGTATTACTTCGCCGTTTTCATACCTTATACCTTTAATTTCACCTTTATAAGTCTTATTTTGTAACTTAATTTTTTTATAATTGCCTTTTGGGTTTTTGTTATTTTTTCATTCTCTATTTTTCTTATTCTGCATAGAGAAAAAAATTCGCTACCCATTAGCAAATATTCACTTGCAGTAGCAAAAAAATCGATCGAATAGGGGACAAATGGCTTATTGATTTACCACAGAAAAAACCTTATTGCTAAAACTAAACATTTACAGTTAATATAGAGATCACTTATCATAGATATATTTCAAGTAGTCTGTTTTATTTACCGTAAATTATTTAGTCGCTTACAGTTATCGACTTAGATAACTTGCTACTAGCTATTTAATTTAATATCGTTCATTAAATCTGACATATATTGTATACCTATCCTTAGTGATTTATTTATTTATCTCTAATAACTTTATAACCTATAATAGATAAAATGTATATTTACCTTAGTAATACAGGTTATCAGGACTAATTGAAACGTTTATTCACAGTAATCGATTTATTTATTAACCTAAATCTTGGCATTTAGGATTATACAGGGTGTCCACTTATATTTCCCCTATTTTAACTGCCTATAAATTCTAAACGGTTCAGGAGGAAATTATGCGGTTTCCACGGAATTGTTTCATTTTAGTAGCTAGAAGTTTCGTTTGAATAAATTGATTTGCTTCTATCGTTTTCGTTCACGAAACAACAAAAATGGCGAATTTTTGACAATTTTTTTATTGACTTTGTTAATAGAACGACCAGTATATTTTTTGTAGTTTGATAAGTGATCTTCACCTATATAGCGATGGAAACTTTTCAAAATCGGTTAGGAACTGACGGAAATTGTAAGAAGCCGCCAGTTTTGTTTTGACGTAATCGGAAGCGATAGAAAAAATCAAATCTGTTCGACCAAAACTTGTACTAAAATGAAACATTTCAGTAAAAACCGCATATTTCTATTCTGCACCGTTTAGAATTTATAAGGATTTAAAGTTAATTAAGGGAAAATATAAGTGAGCACCCGGTACTGAAAACTAATCGAAAGTTGAAATTTTATATACCAGATATGTCAAATGTATTTTATAAAATATAATTATAAATTAACAGATTTGTAATACAAACTTAAAATTTCATATTTTTTCCATCATTAGTTTTCCATATTTGCGAAACATTCAGAAATGGGTTAAAAGAAAAGCAAATTTATAAAAAACATTTATTTTAAACTTATAAAAAATTAACATATGTATTTTTTTAGTAATTGGAAAATAACTTTTCAAAATACACAACTTTCTCAAAGTAACCAAAAATAAAAGGAAGTTGAAAATAATAAGAAACGTTTTGAGTACAATAATACAAATCATACAAAAATATTTGCGTTTTAAAATGATTAATTTTCCCAACAAAAAATACGGAATTAATCAAAGGAACTTAAGAATAGTAAGGAATTAGTTTTCAGTCTAAGTAACGACAATACAAAAACATGTAAGTTTTAAACTTATAAATTTTCTTAAATTAACCAAAAAGACGAAAATAAAAGTTGAAAATAGTATAAGGAACGTTTTCAGTCTAAGTACAGTACAAATAATATAGAAACACGTAAGTTTTAAAATTATTAATTATTTTTAAATTATACAAAATTGAAAATAGAAATAATAAGCAACATTTTCATACAAAAAAAATCATATACAGGTTGCGGATGATAAAACCGTCGCTTAGAGAAATCTTGAAATCCAAAAGGATTTCAAATCTCTAAATTGGTTTTAGAGATTTCTCTAATCGACGGCTGCAAACTGTAAGACATTTTAAAATTTTCATTTCTCCTAAATCAAACGAATAAGTGATTATTAATCAACCTTAGATTGGGAACTGGACAGTAAGTACAGAATTGTAATTTTGGGGGTATAAAACAAATGCTACAGCTTTTCTTTTGTTATTATGTTATCCTATGACAATTTTGTTTTGGCTTACGTGTCGTGATATCAGATTCAAACTTAACGGGACTACCTGCATATTTTTACATTTTTAAGTTTTTCTCGATAACATGATTCCAACAAACTAGCACACTTGTGGTCAAAAACGATCAACAACTGCTTAAAAATGCTTGTCCCTCGACAAATAAGACAAACAATCTCTTAGAACTAGACAGTTCGTTCTGAATTTGTGATTAAAATACAATCCTTCAACATTATAATTGTATTTCATTAGAACATTCAAAATAAACTGCCTATTTCTGAGGTATTGCTTGTCTTAACCATCATGGAGTAAACATTTTTAATCAGCTGTAGCTCTTAAATTAGTCGTTTTACACCACAAGTGTGCTAGTTTGTTGGAGACGTGACAGAGAAATGTAAAAATATACAAGTTGTCCCATTGATAAATTCTAATGTGATATAGGTACAAAAAGGTAATTGTTAACATAATAACAAGAAAAGATGCAGAATCTGTTCTAATATACAGCCTCAAAATTACAATTCTGTACTACTGTTCAGTTCCGAGATATTGATCATCTGAATCGTCGTGGGACACCCTGTATAAAGATTTGTTTTAACTTACGTAGAAAATAGGAAAATATTTGAAAAAGTAATGTGAGTTCTGCTATTAGAGTGTACATTCAAAGTGACCATCTGAAAATAAAATTGAATCTCTCAAAAGCAAGATAGATTATCAGTTATCTTAACTTCATATGCAAACATATGTTCATTATAGGGAATTACATTGTTCGAATTCTATTGTAGACCTCGCCTAATAGTGAAACCAGAAACCACTTACCGCACAAAGAAAGATCGTTCAGACATTCATTACACTCCACACGTGCTGTTTGTTTGCTGTCTTCCCGAATTTTAAAAAGTAAATGATGCAATTTCTTGTCTGAAACCAACTTAACGGTCAGCCGAGCAACCCGAGTGTTATCGGAATTTGTCTAAGACGTGATTCCAAGTACTTAGATTACTGGAGATTAATATTAAGCTCACTTACGATAAAGGATTGATAGTTAAGGGTAAATGATTTAATCCTAGAAACTTTTTTTATCAAGTACAAATTACCTGGTGACTAAGGTTTGTCGATCGCTTTAACAGACAAAACTAGCTATCTGTTTTCTTCAACTACTGATGAATATTGTTTCTACCACTAATAAAAATTTATTTGCAGCAAGCGATTTTTTTCTAGAAACTTTTTTTATTTGGACGTGATTTCTCTGTGTGTCATTCATCCATTCTCTTTCAGCATTTCTTATCAATTTGTTGCAATTCATCCTTATTCTCTCATATTCCTCTCTATCTTCTGGGTTGTTTGTACTCATCCATTTTATTCTGGCGATTCATTTTGCTCTTTTTGTTCGACAATTTTCATCATACCATTGCTTGTTTATTCCGTTATTTTCTCTCCCCAATTGACTTTCCGATGAACTCAGTAAACATTTTCTAATAATATACCATTCCATCTCAACATTCTCCGTTTCTTCAAATTCCATTAACTTTTTTTTCACTTGCTTCTCGTATTCTCTTCTTATATTTTCATTATTAAATTTTTCGAGGTTCCATTTAATTCGGTTTGTTTTTGTAGCGTTTAAATTTTTTGTCTGATTGTGGCCACTACCATGTAGTGATCTGAGTCGACATTTGCCCCTCTGTATGTTCGTACATCTTTGATCAACGACCGTTTTCTTCGATTAATAAGCACATGATCTATTTGTGTACTATATTCATTATCCGGCGATGTCCATGTTATCTTGTGTTTTCTTGGGTGGGAAAATTTAGTGCTACTTATTATCATATTCATCCTTGCTACCAGATTACATAGGCACTGCCCGTTGCTCTTTGTTTTCTCATGTACAGTGTACTTTCCTGCAACTTTTCCCAAGTAGTCCTCTTTTTGTACGCTTGTGCGTTGAAGTCGCCAATTAAAGTATTGTGTTTTCTTTTGGTATTTTTTCCATTTTTTTAAAATTATTCCATACATATTATCTCTTTCTTCTTATCTGTTCCTTCAGTGGGTGCGTATGCATTTATTATCAATATATTCATTGGTTATGAATGTATTCTCAGACATGCCAGTCGTTCACTTATTGCTCTAAATTCTAATATAATATTTAGTAAAATACCCCTTATTATGAAACCTACCCCATATTGTCATTGGTTTTTATTCCCTGAGTAATAAAAACTAAAATCATTTTATTCTACCACCTCTTGATTTTTCCATCACATCTCCTGTAAGGCCGCTATGTCTTTTCTGTATTTTTTTAATTCGTCCACAGTCTCCTTCATTTTACTCGGTAATAACATTGTTCGGACGTTCCACGTGCATAATTTTAGTTTTTAATTTTTTTATTCCTGAATCTATTGGCATTTTTATTATTTTCCTCATTTTTAATTTATTTTTTATTTTTATTAGATATAATATCCCCATTATCTTTACTCTCGCCTCTATCATCACAAATATTTTTTCCTATCCATCCCACTATTGCTAATATCATAATTATAATTATTAATACCACTAATCTTAAGCCTACTTAGGTTTCCATTCCTCTTTTCCTGTTCATTCCTGTCCTCGTTTTCGCTTACTTCTCTTCATTCTTCTACCAGCTGGTTGCCTCGTTCTGGACAAATTCCTTGTTTGTTCCCATTCGCTCCCTGCTTCTGGTGATTTATCAGTTAATGTTCTTTTCCCCTTCCGTGCTTCTTCTTCCTCTCCATCATCTTGTTCAAAGCTGTATCTATGATACACCTCCCCATCCACAATTAATTTGTCGCGTTTAAGAAAGCCCTTCTTCCAACTAAGCTCGCTATCTTCAATTGGTGCATCAATTTTTTTCTGCCCTCTTGGACTTTTTTTGTGAAATCGTCAATTAACCATACATTTGTGCTCCTTAAATTTTTCGACATTTTGATTACCTCCATCTTTATTTTAAACTGCAACATTTTTAGTATTGGTCTTTTTTTATTGGCTTCAAAAGTTCCTAATTTTTGTACCTCGTACTCGTTTTGGTCATTAAGTTTAAGTTTATGTTCGCTTCCTTCAGTTTCACTCCCATTCTTGTTCACACATCTTCGGTTTTGTCTTCCTCTAAATCTTCAATTTCTTGTATTTCAAATTATTTTTTTTCATTTCGCATTCCATTAATTCGATTGTATTTTCTTGTTTTCCCATTTGTTGTCGCAAAAACTGGTTCTCTTTTTTTAGATTTATCATCTCTTTCATATTATTTTCCAGTGTATTTCCAATAGATCTAATTTTGTCTTTGAAAAATTCAAACATTAGTTTTATCTCCTCTATATCACTCATTTTGATATTTGGTAAGTGCAATATTACGCGCATGTGCAATAGTAAAAATGCGTTCCAACCACGAGAGAACCGTTTAGCGAACGATAATTGTTTTGTTCAAACCCGATTTAGTATCGTGATGGAATCGGTTCAAGAACGATGATTTCGATACTTGACTAAAAGCAAGTGTCAAGGGAACCATCTTGCGCTGTACATATATCCATATCTAGTTTTAGGTTAGTTAGCTTGATTTGTTGTTTTGTTTATGTATTAGTTGAATTTTGTGGAAGCGAACTTAATTATATTTGTTTGCGCTATTTGTTGATATTTTCCAATATGAGTCATAACGAGGTGGACATTTTTGAGTCGTTCCAGTGATTTAAACCTCGAGTCAGTAATCAAACCGTTCCAACCACGATTTATTTTGGAACCGTTATTTGAACGGTAAACACTTGGCGCCTGCGGAACAAATCTGTTAGAACCAGTTCGATAACGATTGCGGAACGATCAAAATGTGGTGTTGGAACAAACCTATAGTCAAAATATATTCAAATATTTGAATGTTATTGAAGCATGTATCACTGCATAAAAAGTATATAACATCATTTCTGACTCCGATACTTTCGATGTTGATTGTACACCTCCAGAAATAACAACGCAAGTAGTAAAAATACCTTTCTGCAGCATCGCAAAATCACCAAATTAAGCGGCTACACAAAAATGGGAGGAGTATAACTGTAGGTTATTGTGGAGGAGTTCACCAGGTCAAATACACACGAAACAGCTGATATTAGAACAATCGCCAAAATTCACGGCAGACCTGATAAGTAAAATTGTCTGAGTATGGTGTACACACTAGATATAATTTGAGTGAATGAAACGACGAGTACTGAGTGTGTATTTGATGAAAATCCAGCTAAGCGCTTTCAACCATTAGACCATTCTCAAAGCTGTCCCATAAAATTATAACATTTGTAAAAATTGAAAGAACAATTTAAAGAAGTTCAACTTACGTCATTAAAAAACCTACAACAGATGTCAAAAAACATCAAATCATGTGACTGCTGTATACAATCTAATAAAATGTTTGATGTTACAATATTATTTAAATTAAATGGTTAACATTACAATTGTAAATCATATAATGAAAAGGATAATTCAAAATTATCAAATAAATGATATGTGATGACAAGTTTGACATTAATAGACGGTGGCTAATAAGCCGGAGTACAATAAAACAACTAGTGTCTAATAATACAACGTGATTTAATGATGAACATTGAATCAAATATCATGTTTAAAAGAATGGAAATATCAATATAGTGAATTGATAATTGAAGGAAATTTATTGTTTTCTATTTTTTCAGAATGAAGATAAAGTTGGGATAAATATTAATGCATTAATTAAATTCAGAATTTCCAAATATCATCCAACTCAGATGAATAGAAAATACCCCCCAATGCTTGTCTAAAGAAGTGACTTAAAGCGTTGAATCCATTTCCTAGCCAGTCTGGAGCCAAGCGAAGTAAACCTATATGTGTAAAGTAGCAAATTATATAAACATTTGGTAGTAAATTCATCCATGGAGGAGTTTCCACAATGAAGTGACGTAGGTGGAAAGGTACGCTGTCAAGGTGAACCCAACAGCTGATGACATCACAAAGGAATTAAATGTAAATGGTTAGGGGAGGAATATCTATTGTCAAAGAACCTTTAACTTTGATTGTCAGCTGATGGACCAAACTATGACCCATACATAGCCTGGTGTCACGAACACAACGTGGTTGTGATGTTCAAGGTAATTGAGACAATCCTAGACCGATACCAGGCATGCAGAAGAAAAGAAGAAGTCGAAGAAACGTGTCAAGAGTGAAAGGACAGGAGAGACAGATTTGCTAGACTTATAAGATATAGAACTCTTGCATTCTGATGAACCCAACTATGACCCATACATAGCTTGGTTTCAGGGAAACAATGTGATTGTGAAGTTTTAAGATAGTTATGACAAACCTAGATCCATACTTCGCATATCGAGGAAAGAAGTAACGAGTCAGAGTGTAAAGAGAAGAAAAGGATAGCAGATATGCTAGAAGTTATAATTATGGAAGGGAGCAATATTAACCAAACTATGACCCATACATAGCTAGGTTACAGGGAAACAATGTGGCAGTGAAGTTTTAAGATAATTGTGACAAACCTAGATCCATACTAGGCATGTAACGGAAAAGAAGAAACCGCGGAAAAGAGCGAAGAAGAGAAGGATAGCAGATATGTTAGCAATAAGAATAGAAGGAAGGAATAACTTATATTCTGATGAACCAACTTATGACCCATATATAGCCTGGTTTCAGGAAAGCAATGTAATCGTCAATTATGGCACACATAGAACCATACTAGGCATGTGTAGGAGAAGAAGAAATCAAGGAAAATTCTAAAGAGAAGAAAAAGAGTTAGAATCATTTGCTCAAATTTATAAGATTGCTTGTATTATGAACCAAACTACGACTAATACATAGCCTGGTATTCGACGCACACTGTGGTTCCCTAGAACCAGTTCTAAGAACATACCAAGAGCCTTACTAGGCGTGTCTCAGATAAGTTCCAAGGGATAGATATGCACTAGAGAAAAATATACAATAATTATTACTATTATTGTAATCAACTATTAATTTATAACTAAATTCGATTGTTTCCTAATGAGCCAAACCATGACACATACATAGCCTGGTGACTAGCAAACAATGTGGTTGTGAAATGATTTTAGAACTAGCCGTGAGAATAAGCCTAGACCCATACTAGTCGAATCCATGAATAGTTCCAAGAATAGGTAGAAAGAAATTGTTATTTCTATTAATGTAAAGATACGATGGATTCGTTGTCGAATGAGGAATGGAAATTTCTTTATGAGAAGGTATTACTAATAACAATAAATAGTTTTGTTACTGTGTACCAATTATGACTATTACACAGCGTGGTGTCACGAACACAGTGTGTAAAATAGCAATAGGTGTAATACAAATGTGAGAAGTAAATAAGGTTGAGCAAACTTAAACTAGAAGAAAGGAGGAAATACAAGTGAAGAATGGATAGAGGATAGGAAATACTCATTCATTCAACTTTTACGAATTAGCCGAGTGCTGGGCGAAATATTCTTGTACCGGATCGCCACGGCGAGGGAGTGAGACGAAAGCCCTAGAGGACCACAGGACTTTGAACAGAGGCTAAAATTTACAATTAATATGTACTTGAGGGTTCAGATTGTGTTCTGAGTTAACCTTCATTTCTCTAAGTATTTCTAGATCTTCAAGTAAGTCCATCTTTCTGAAGTTGTTCCTGGAAATATTATGCAGAATTTAAGAGTTACGTGATGGAAAAAATTGTGGTTATTTAACTTAATATGGAAGCCGAAATTAGAAGGAGTAGGTTTGTTGAGATTTTTCTTGACTCTAGTACCTAAAGTACGGGTGGTCCTACCCACATAAGTGGATGGACAAGGATCACAAATTAAATTATAAATACCATTTCTGTTGAGTTTATCAATAGGGTCTCTCTTATTGGAGAAAATTGTGGAGAAGGAACATTTAGATTTAATAAAGAATTTCACATATTTAAGATTGTTAGTAATAATATTTAAAATTTTATCAGAAACTTCACCACAATAAGTCTATGAACGGTACTAGGTAGGTTCGTTGTTGCGAACCTCAGGGTAGGCTAAATTCCTTCTCAACCTCCTCCTCGTCTTCAGGACCATGTTATCAATAATTTGAGGAGAATAACCATTGTTCAATGCCAACTATTTCAAGATATTCAATTCTACTTTGAAATTATGTGAAGAAAGAGGGACCCTAAGTAATATATAGACATAACAGATATAGCCGACATTTTGTGTTGGATAGGGTAGTTAGAATATATTGGAATGAGATGATCAGTCTGTGTGGGTATTCTGTATACGAAAAATTCAATTTCATAATCTTTCCTTGATAAAGTAAAACCAAAGGAATTCATTGAACCATTGCTTTCGATTTTCAAGGTAAACTGTATGGAAGGATGAACATCGTTAAGTTTGCTGAGGATACTGTATGCATCCTCTTCAACTCCAGTAATAAAAGCTGAAACAGAATCAAAACCAAACCAAACCAAACCATACCAAGCCAAACGAAACCAAACCAAACCAAACCAAACCAAACCAAACCAAACCAAACCAAACCAAACCAAACCAAACCAAACCAAATCAAACCAAACCAAACCAAACCAAACCAAACCAAACCAAACCCAACCAAACCAAACCAAACCAAACCAAACCAAACCAAACCAAACCAAACCAAACCAAACCAAACCAAACCAAACCAAACCAAACCAAACCAAACCAAACCAAACCAAACCAAACCAAACCAAACCAAACCAAACCAAACCAAACCAAACCAAACCAAACCAAACCAAACCAAACCAAACCAAACCAAACCAAACCAAACCAAACCAAACCAAACCAAACCAAACCAAACCAAACCAAACCAAACCAAACCAAACCAAACCAAACCAAACCAAACCAAACCATACCAAACCAAACCAAACCAAACCAATCCAAATCAAACCAAACCAAACCTAACCTAACGTAACCTTTTTTTTTGGTGGTGGGAATCTTCATAAGACCTAGGGAAGGTGTCCCTATGTGCGGATTCAGCCGAGGTGTTGCGTCCCCGTCCTCATAGAGAAAGGGTCACTCCACAGCTTTCGCTGCCACTACTCGACCGCCTACCAGCTGAACTCTAACCACCATCACCGTCGATACCTCCTGAATTGCCTGGTCGGCATCACTTCGGTGGGTATCCGGTTTTCCTTGTACCATTTGTCATATGTTTAAGCCCTGGCGGTGTTCTGCCTTTCTCTTTCCTCCTTATCCTTGATCTTCATCACTTTAGTTATATGTGCTGCTATCACCTGGTAATTGCTGGGTGAGCTGACCATTACATCCAGAAAGTTTCTAGTAGTCAATGTTGTTCCGATTGCCAGGTGCATAGTATCTCGATCGCATTGGAATCGGGGGCACACAAACATGGTGTGCCTGGGGTCGTCTATTTCCGCTTGGCAGTATTCGCAGATTGTGTTGCTGTCTTTTTTTATTCTGTATGTATAACTCTTAAAGCATCCGTGACCCGTCAAGAATTGGCTCATGTAAAAATTTATTGTACGAAAACTACACTCCACCCATTTCCCTACGTCGGGTATTAGCTCCCTTGTCCATGATACCTTCTCAGTGTTGTCCCATTCCACTTGCCATGTCCTTATTGGGACTTCTCTTTCTTCTCGTCTGTGTAGGAGTGGGTCGCATGTTTTGTGAAGTCTTGAACGTTCCTCCGCCAATAGATGTATCGGTATCTCCCCGCACACCACCTGAACAGCCTGGGCTGACACCGTCCTGTACGCACTCGCTACTCGCAAGAGCGCCCTTCTATGTACTTTCCCCACTCTGTCTTTTTCTCTTGCATATTTCAATGCGTCCTTCCATATCGAAGCTCCATATAAAAGTGTGGAGTTCACCACTCCCAGCAGGACCCTTCTCTTCATCATGCTGGGACCTCCAATGTTGGGCATGATCTTCGCCAGTGCCGTTACCCTTGCCTATGCCTTAGCGCACATCTGCTTAATATGGAGAGTGAACCTTGATCAGTCGTCGAAATATATCCCAAGGTATTTAAAGCTTCTTGATGGGGTTACCTAACCTAACCTGACCTAACCTAGCCTAACCTAGCCTAGCCTAGCCTAAGCTAGCCTAAGCTAGCCTAACCTAATCTAACATAACATAACATAACATAACATAACATAACATAACATAACATAACATAACATAACATAACATAACATAACATAACATAACATAACATAACATAACATAACATAACATAACATAACATAACATAACATAACATAACATAACATAACATAACATAACATAACATAACATAACATAACATAACATAACATAACATAACATAACATAACATAACATAACATAACATAACATAACATAACATACCATAACATAACATAACATAACATAACATAACATAACATAACATAACATAACATAACATAACATAACATAACATAACATAACATAACATAACATAACATAACATAACATAACATAACATAACATAACATAACATAACATAACATAACATAACATAACATAACATAACATAACATAACATAACATAACATAACATAACATAACATAACATAACATAACATAACATAACATAACATAACATAACATAACATAACATAACATAACATAACATAACATAACATAACATAACATAACATAACATAACATAACATAACATAACATAACATAACATAACAAAACATAACCTAACCTAATCTAATCTAACCTAACCTAACCTAATCTAACCTAGCCTAACCTAATCTAACCTAACCTATCCTAACCTACTCTCACCTAACCTATCCCAACCTAGTCCAGCCTTACCTAAACTAACCCAATCTTATCTAACCCATAACCTAGCCCAACCTAACTAAACGAAACCTTAAGGTGACAGGAAAGCTTTGCATTGAACAATATGAACTGAAATAAAATAAAAATATTTTTATATGATATACCTATATTATTGAATAACTGATATACAGACAGAGCGAGTTGAACAGATCCTATAACATTAATTTATGATTAGAAAAATATAAATATATTATACTAAAAGCCATTTCGTAATTTTTTCTTTCCAATTTGTCAATCGTTATTTTTTCATAATAAGAAATGCCTAACATATATAACATAATAATAACAATCTATATTATTTGAAAAAATGATAAAACCGGGATTACGAAAATGCTCTCATCTGTCAGGTTCACAAACACTGACTGGATATTGTTCATAAAATGGCGCCAATTTGTATCAGGAATCGTTAGTAAAAGAATGATATTAACTTTGAAGTATGGGGGAGGGAACCATCAAATCAAACAATCAAATCAAATCAATATATTCCTTACACTATGGGGAAATTTATGAGCGAAATTTACTTATATTCAATCAAAATTTATTAAAATATATAATAGTGTAAATAATTATTTATTTGCAAATACAATTATATTGGTCAATATTATAATATGTTAAATTGTTTATTAAATTAGAAATGATAATAACTTCAAATCCCTTTAGGGGAATAGTTTTCAAATGGTTGGCGACACTGCAGTATATTACTGTCAGTTGTCGAGTTTGACATTGATTTGCATAAATGTATTTTTGTTGAAAATACAATTAATTTTTTATAATTTTCAAAATTCTTATCTCGAAAAGCATTTGTTTTCGCAACTTGAGACTTGGTATTAAATGCTTTTATAATAAGACCTCTCTGAAAAAAAAATATCAATCTCGAACTCGATTGGAGGCGTTCCAAAGATAAGCTAATGAAATTATTTTGAATTATGTGAGCACTACATAACAGTCATCAGACATCTTAACGAAACCTTCTGGGTTTGCCACTATTCACCAAACAGAGACGCACTGAAGTTGCAAATTTGAATGAGTTGATAGTAATATTTGTTCTGTTTCGACTAATCAATTTATTTATATATCTTATTATTGTAAATTTCCATTTTCAGTGTTGTGATGGGGTAATAAGTTGGTAATATTGATGACAATACTCAGTATCTATTTTTGTTTTAGTTTTATCGAATAACTCAAGGGTCATGTGTCGAATAAAACTTTAGGTTTTTTAATCTTAAGCTGTAGTAAAGAAATGTTTTTGTTATTGTTGGAATAAAAGTCAATAAGTTGCTGGGGCTCTCTCATAAGGGTCCGGTGAACTATAGGGAGACACGAATTTTTGACTGATTTTGCGGAAAATCGATAGCACTCACCTATTTTGAAGATTATCCGTCGAAAAATTTGCGGGTTATTCAGAATTTACAGAGAAAAATACAAAAAAGCTTCTTTTCGCCACTTAAACCATCACTTTTTTATACAAAAAACTGTTTTAATGTATCACACAATTAATTCTCAGAAATTATAATGAAATTCCAGTTAGTTTGCTGATAATATTATTTGAATTACCACTTTTTTGAATATATAATTGTAAGACAACAAATTTGTATGTGAATAATTTTAATGACAGAATTGACAGATACTTTTCCGTGAAACGTAATGCGTAACCAAAACCATAAATCTAAATATATATTCTCTAACACTTTCTTCTCATCTCTCAATCCGAATGAGAACATTTTAAATTTGTTAGATCATTACAAAAAATAAAATTGTTTGAACCATTTAATTTTTAAATAAATATCACGTTTGGTTCTCTTTATACTATATAATATACCATGAAACCAAAACTTGAACATTTATATCAATAGAGGTGCGTTCACAAACCAACGACTTGAGTGTAAGAGTTATACTTAGGTACAAAGTGACCGTCCATAAAATTCAATATACAGTGTGGGAACATTACGAGGGAACATAGGGTTTACCTTCAATGTGTTAGAAAGAGACAAAATACATATAAATTCAGTGCATCATTCTTTTTCGCTAACAGGATATCATAAAGTGGAAAACAATTTCCAGCATTACAATAAAATATTTAACGAATAGATGGAATTCATTATATCTTGATCTGTTACAACCTCTTGAATTATCATAATTAAAATCTTCATAACTTGTTCTCGTGTTAGAACAATGCATTTTACAATTAATATAAATATACAATGAAAATTGGCAATACTGTCAGAAGCTACAAATAGTAAGAGGCTGGCGTTGTGGGTTTTCCACTTATGAGATCCTGTTAGCGAAAATGAGAATTGAGATATTTGGAAACATATTATTATTAATACAAATTTTATTTCGCATGTTACCGTTATTTAGGTTATTTATTCCAATACTAACCAAACTAATATAGTGAATTTTATTACTACTGAATTATTTCTTTGTAAATTAATCATGAAGGGATAAACGAAAGTAGTGTTGATTTTTTTATTGTTCATTGCATAAGGCTATCAGTATAGTACATACAATCATATTATTTCTCAAATAAAAAACTAAACTGTTCATATTACACATCTGTATTTTTAACTTCTTGTATTGGACGTTTTCCACTTTATGATATCCTGTTAGCGAAAAAGATTGATGCACTGAATTTATATGTATTTTGTCTCTTTCTAACACATTGAAGGTAAACCCTATGTTCCCTCGTAATGTTCCCAACACTGTATATCTCACATTCTGCAACACAGCGTTCATAAACGCACCACGGGAATCGCCGATAGTGCACTCTTAGTTCCCCGCTCGAGATCGGGAAAATTATTACCCTAACATGCGTAATTCGTATTACACAAATGGCAACGTGGCATTTTATTAGTGACAACCTTCGAAATTTGATCTGCAAAATAATCCAAATTTTGGGAGTTGCAATCAAAACAAAATTGTTAAAAATACTTAGTGTGTCTCAGAAAAGTGTTGGTTCAGATAACCGAACAAAAAAAACCTTCATTACGAGCAGTAAGTGAAAATATCAAGTTATAAAAATATTCATTTCGATTCATAACAAATAAAATCTGGCAAAAACACGAAACGATAAGAACTAAATTACAAGTAATTAGCAAACAAGTACTTACGTTTTGCATTAAAGTGTTGCCGATTCAAATTAGAATCAAGAAAAATAGGGAAATATCTAAAAACTGTATCTCGTGTCTTTATTTCTAAATTTAGTGTCCGGATTGTGGTTGCACATAATATATCTCCGATAAAAAGTTTGGTATCCGAAGGGTTGACCTGCACCGGCTTTTTTGCGCGGTGAAAGTATAGAAGACAGTCGTGGCGATGAACATACCACAGATGATGGCAAAAGGAAGAAAAATACAAAAGTGCTGGAGGAGTTCCTTGAAAGATCGTCAAAAACGCTTACAACGCCAGATTAAAGAGAAAAAACGGATGCGAAACTTAACAAAATAATAGAAATGATACAGGACTTCCAAAAAGATGTTAAAAGAGATTTGAAAGAGATTAGAGAAGAGCAAATGATGTATAGAGAAGAACTAGAGAAAATTGAAGAAGAGAACAAGTTACTACATACTGAAAATGAAGAAAATGAGAAAAGATTGTTACAGTTAGAACAGAAAGTGGAAGAAATGGATAGGTACAAAAGGAGAAATAATATAATTGTGCAAGGAATGCCTATAGCGATCCATGAAGAGCAATCCATGTAACATGAAATGGAGACCTTGACGAAAAACAAACTTGAGGTGGATATAAAAATTAAAGGAGCAAGGAAACTTGTAGAAAACACATGTCTGCTAGAATTAAATAATAATACGGATAAGCAACTGGTTATGGCCAATAAAAGGAAGCTGAATAATGTAAGGGATGCAAGAATCTATATTATTAACGACGTGAGTAAAGAGGATAGGGAAGTACAGAGCAAAATACGAACAGTTGCAAAAGAGGAAGAGAGCATGGGGAAAACTGTTAAGATTAGATTCGGCAAATTGAACATAGATGACGAGGAGTGGATATGGGATAAAAACACAGAATCGCTGGTAAAAAGAAAACCAGGCCCAAAAAACCAACAACGGTAAGGATGGCGATGGATGGTCAGATAGATAACGACTCGGCAAAAATAAAGGATTATGATTTTGCAATATATCTTGAAAATGAAAAAATAGGCAGTACAAGGAGCCAGGAACAAGGTAGAAAACGAAAGCAGCAGAATAGAAAAATTCATAAAAAACTTTTGAAAATTGCGACGTATAATATGAGAGGAACTTACCATGAAGGAGCTTTGAAAAACTTGGTGGAGATTATGAGAAGATATATTATCGATATCTTAGCATTACAAGAGACAAAACACAAGGGCAATGAAAAAATAAAAATAGCGGGATACACCTTTTTTAATAGCGGAAATGACAACAGGTATTTTGGAACAGGGTTCATTGTTAGTAAAGACCTAACACAATATGTTGTAGATTTTGAGGCAATATCAGATAGACTGTGTAGGTTTAGGCTTCAAGGAGAATATAGAAAACTTAGTATAATAAACTCACATGCACCAACGGAAGATATGGACTCAACTATAAAAACTGAATTCTACGCAGAAATGAACGTTCAGGTCGGAAAAATACCAAAGTTTGATCTAAAAATAGTTATAGGTGATATGATTTCGAAAATCGGATGCGAAGGAGAGTATAAACATGTGACAGGGGGAAAAAGTTCACACCTGAAAACTAATCAAAATGGAAAGTGTTCAATTGACTCCGCAGAATTGAATAATATGGTGATAAAGAGTACAAGCTTTGATCACAAAGATATCCATAAAATAACCTGGATAGCGCCTGATAAGAAGACGAAGAACCAAATTGATCATAAACTTATTGAAAAAATACGTACTAGGTCCATAAAAAATGTAAGAAGTTATCGTGGAGCTGACGCGGATTCAGACCATTCCCTAGTTATATTAAAAATAGAACAACACGTACCTACGTTTAAAATCTATGATAATAGGAAGTTGAAAAGATCTAATTTGGAAGAACTCAAAAAAAATGATGTGCAAAAAAAATTACAGATTGAGATGGAAAATGAATTAACAGGATTGCCAGAGTCAGAGGATATAGAGATGTAGTGGAAACAGATAGAAAAATCAGTCATTAAATCCTTTCAAAGTAGCGTAGGACAACCAACACATAGAAATAACAAGGATTGGTTTGATGATGATTGTAAAAATATATTAGATCACAAAAACAGAGCACGGTTGAACGTATTGAGAGTAAATACGGAACTTAACAGAAAAATATATGAGGAAACAAGAATAAAAGCCAAAAAAGTGTGCCGGCAAAGAAAGAGGATGAATATGGAACAAAAGTTAGAGATAATCGAGGAGCATTATAAAATTAAAGAAATCAGAAATTTCTATCAGGAGGTAAAGAAAACGCAAGGAAAATGATATAAAGCTATTGATTTCTGTAGAAATAAACAAGGACAAATGATAACAGATCCACAAGGACGATTAGACAGATGGGCTGAACATTTCGAAGAGTTGCTGAATAGTGGAAGGGTACAGACTGAACTGGAAGATGATAATAAAGAGTATGGTGACCCCGCAGAAGTAGAAGAACCATCAGATGACGAAATACTGGGAGCAATAAACAATCAAAAGAATAATAAAATTGGAGGGGAAAATAGAATAACAGCTGAAGTCCTAAAAACAGGTGGAGCTATATTACAGCAGAGGATATGCAAATTAATAAGAAAATTTTGGAGAAATGAACAGATATCGAATGCTTGGAACAATGGAATTATCTGCCCGATTTTCATAAAGGGAGAGAAAACGTATTGTGAGAATTATAGAGGAATATCTTTATTAGACGTGACTTATAAGGTATTAGCCAGAGTTATCCGCACTAGACTCACAGAAATATATAAAAAGGAAATTGGAGAATACCAAGGACGTTTCAGACAAGAAAGAGGAACAGCAGACCAGATATTCACACTAAAAATGATACAAAATAATAGCTATGAACAAAATTTAGGACTACACTCACTTTGCGATTTGCACCATTTTTTTTTCTACAAAAATATAAAATCTAAAAAATATATTTATTGGACTTCATTAAATCAACCAAAACTAAAAACATATCCAAGAATCCCCAATTCTACCATTTTTATTAAAAAACTGGTTGGCCGAAAAATAAATTCATTGACTCTTTTGTAAACACTCTTTAAAATTGGGTAACATAAAAGTCGTATTTTTCTTACTTCTTTTAAAAGAACTTGTGGGTCGGGAATGGTTTAATATATTTTTTAAAACATAATATGCCACAAAAATCAGAAAACAAGGTTTTTGGTTTTTTTAATGTTAAAAAACAATTGAGGATAATTGCGATTTTTTTCTCAATTCCAGCTCAATAAGCCGCAATTAGATCGAGGTGAAAATATTAATCTAATACCGGCCTATTTTAGTTTGGTAATTTTCACCATGTTTCCACTAAAAGTCTTCTATAAAAACTGAAAAATAAGTTTAATAGACCTTTATAAATCAATCAAAATCAAAAACATATCTAAACATTCTTAATTCTACCATTTTTATTGAAAAACTGGTTGCCCAAAAAAACATTTTTTCCTCACTGAATCTTGTCTTGTAAATACCTAAAACTGGGTAAGAAAAGTCATATTTTTCCTATGTTTGTGGACAAACTGGTGAGCCTGAATTAGTTTTAAATATTTTCCGAATTTTATGTTACATAAACTCGGGGAGAAAGTTTCTTGTTTTCAGTTACAAATGTGTAAAAAAGGTGTTTAAGAATAATTGCAATTTTTTTTTAATTTTTTGCTATTCCGGCTCAATAAGCCACAATTAGATGGAGATATAAAATCTTACTCTAATGCCGGCCTATGTATTTTACAAAATGTATTTTACAAAATGTGAAAAATATATTTAATAGACCTTTATGAATCAAACAAAATCAAAAACATTTCTAAACAGCCTTAATTCTAGGAGTTATTGGTCAGAATTTCTTGAGAGGTGAAGTCAAATCACTTACCAAATAAAGAGCAAATAACAACAGCACTGCACTTTTTCGTTGCACATCTCACTTAAGACTGCCAATTGTTTTAGGCGCGTGCTAGCATCTCAACTTTTTATGCATAATTTGATTGGCGGATGAAGATCCTATCATAGAGTGGGTGCCATATTCAGATTCTTTTACGGCAAATATAGATAAATCATTAGTAAAGTTGATGTACGTATATAAGCCGGCATTGCCTCACGATTTTGCATGAGCCGGTAATCACCCACTTTACCTTAGTTAGCTTTGCTAGTGCGACCAACACATCCTGTTCGAAATCAGACTTACAAAACCGTGAATGGAAGATATATATTTACTACAAATTTGGTGTATATTCGTGGTTGTCGCCGAATTTTTACGGGCGTGTTAAAATATGCCTATTTGTTGGTGATTTTCGTATTAAAACATATGTCAAACTGTAGATATGACAGTCGGAAGTCAACATTGTGGGGTAGATTGATATCATGCCCCGCGATCTTTTATAGCCACTGCTGAACTGCATTTTTACCGCCATCTATTCGCTTGGAAGGTTACTAACGAACTATATTTTACTGATTGCTGTAATACCGTCAAAGTAATATAACAAAATGTCAGGAGTGAAACAATAACAAATGGATCAGTATATTAAAGACTTCCACAGAGTTTTATTGTATTTGTCATTTGTTAAAGAAAAATATTTTTTTAACTCGTAGATGACTTTACTGTAGCACAAAGAAAAACCAAAAAGGCTTTAATTGCAACAGACCTTTCCTCTAGTTCCGATATTTATAAAGGACGGGGATCCAGGATCCGGAGAAAAAAATACAAGGTATATGTCCCATCACTCTAGCTCCGATTCAGACGAGGGTCCCTAATTAAATCGTAATATTTATCCTGTTTTTAAACCTACACCACAAACAAATTGTGAGTATTTAAAAAAGTTAATAAGAATGTTTTGTGCAAATAATATATTTTTCAGTATTGTATGAAAAGTCGGGGAATTATAAATCGGGTAGTACTCCAGAGCTTCAAGTGGAATCTATTGCCGAAAATATGAGGTCTGAAGCTGAAGGAATTTCCCTTGAGAATAAAGAATCAAATGATATGGCGATATTTGCTGTTCCTGGAGGTAATTTGTTTCTTAAGATAAATCATAATTTATAATAACCTAAAGTTTGCATATTAAATTTAAATTCGACTTTTAGTATAAAAATACTTAATTTTATAATGTCCTTTTTTCAAATTTTTTTTAGAGTCAATACCTTGTGGCTGTGGAATCAGATGAACACTTCACAAAAGAGATAAATCATCACCACAAATAGATGCACTTAATGATCAAGGTGACTAAACTAAATAATTTTAATTAATTTTTATATTTAATCACATTTTGAATTTATCTTAGAATTTAAAAGGTTGATGATAGATGAAATATCCCAATAAAATTTAAAAATAAACACTTTTCTTGGAAAAGTTGGCACTCTCTTGAAAACACAAAGGAATCCGAGTAACCTGCAAGTAACATCGTTTGAAAATAATGTGAAAACGTTATATGAAAAAATTCCAGTAATTCGACATTCGACGCATATTTTTAAAATCCAAATTCAACGTACTCGATCAAATACTGTCCCTAGTATTGCAAACCGACATTACAGATCATTTGTCAACAATACTACAGATAGTACTGGGAAAGACCAAATGCCCCAAGGAACGAGGAATAGTGAAATACATAGATGAAACAAAACTTAAAAATACAATCTTGGGATTTCTTATACTTGAATCCAGATCTCAACTTTGCAACAAATACTTTCATTGAAACACTTTAAAAATATATAGACGATTGAACATTTACAAAAAAATTTAAAATGAAAAACACGAAGATCGTCCCTTGGATGACAAATGCTTCACTTACCTCAACTACCACAAAAAATAAAATGGCTCAACTTTTGAGAAGAAACCTGTACTACTTTATAAACAAAATTTTATATTAGGTTTTTGAAACTATTTGTCGACTTTCGTCTTTTAATAAACTATCCCGGTTAATAAAAACGGATAAAAGCTTTAAACAGCTTTTTGAAACAACCTATCCTAATTTTAAGACAAAAGAAAATAACAGGTTGTTTCAAAAAGTGTTTAAGCTTTGTGTGACTGTTTTATTTGTTTATTTGAGAAAAAAACAATATAGGAGTAATTTAAAAAACCTTCAGTATTTGCTTGGCTTGCCATCTAGTAGTAGCTAGTAAACTGTGACTAATCATACAGGTCTCTTCCTTAATTTTTCCCTGTTGGTGAATAGTAACCTTCCACCACAATAGATGGCGCAGCACTCGACAAAACTTTGTGGCTTTGGACTTATATAGTACAGGAGATTCCATTCTTCCCCGTATTAAAAGTATTTATCTATGATTGATACTACAAAAAGATGTCACATTGTAAGTTATATATTGAAATGAAATCGTGTTTAAGTAAATACAAAGGTTTCACTAAATAATGCTAAAAACATTTTTCCTAACAGGGCGTTACAGACTACTGCTTACGCTAAAGCTTGTCTGTCATTTAAATTAAATGTTTTCATTCAAATTTACAGCCCCTCAATTATATATTTATAAAAGTGGTAATTTGAATAATATTATCAGCAAACTAACTGGAATTTTATTATAATCCATGAGAATATATACAGTCCGATACATTTAAACTATTTTCTGTATAAAATATTTATTCCAAAAGTGATGGTTTAAGTGGCGTAAAAAAGTCTTTTTTTGGATTTTTCTCTGCAAATTCTGTATAACCCGCAATTTTTTTGACGGATAATTTTCAAAATAGGTGAGTACTATCGATTTTTCGCAGCATAGTTCACCGGACCCCATAACCAAAATATCGAATATTTATCAGAGGTACCTGCCTAATGTTTCACCAGGTTCCTCATTGCGAGTATATAGCTTAGGTCTTGCGAAAACTTCCACGCATTTTAAGATCATCTGTTTCAAGACACTCACGGCGTCATTGTAAGTACCACACTGACTTATATACTAGTGAACAGATGGAGAAACCAAGTTAATCAGAACATTGATTGTCTGCGTTTCTTAAATATCCAACGAATTGATAAAATTCTGGAATGTTTTATACCAGTGACTACATTCTTGAGCTACATTTACATCTTCTGGGTTCAGACTTCTGACGATAAAATGCGATCCAAAAATTTGTATAATATGTTATTATATAACTTATGTAGTATATTTGATAAGCTGGTTATTTACAGTTTAGCGTTTTTAACGGTTCTTGTGAACACATACTTAGTTTTAATATTTTTCGCGGATGTTTCTTTACTTGACATAATAATTTTCTACGTTGTCATAATTATCTTGAATTATGTCGAATAAAGTTCGTGTATTGAGAGATTAATTATTTCTGTTCAGATCAGTATATTCGACATAATTTTCAACTATGGATCGATTTCTTCGACCGGAGAAATTAGAAGTAGATCCTTCGTCTCCAACTGCTACCAAGGAATGTATTTATCCGCTGAGAACGTTTGAAAACTTTATTGCAACGGTAAATGAGATAACTCCAGAGATAAAATTGGATTTACTTGTTAACCATGTTTCATCGTCAGTATACTCCTACATAAGCGAATATACTTATTATGACACAGCAATCAGTACTCTTAAAGCTATATTTGTCCATAAGGTGAGCGAAATTCATTCCAGGCACAAACTTGCAATACGTTCTCAAATACCAAATGAATCAGTTGATCAATATCTGTGTGCATTCAACTCATTGGCTAAAGAATGCGACTTCAAACATGTAACTGCATCCGAGAATGGCGATGCGTATATAAGAGACTCTTTTATGAGAGGGCTAAGCAATTCGAAAATTCGACGAACACTTTTGGAGAATACAACTCTCACTCTTGATCAAGCTTATTATCAGGCAAGAGCGTTAGAAATGGCAGTTCTTCAGTCGAATTCATTCACTTCTGGCACGTCACCTATAAACTTGAATGTGATATCCGAGAATGGTCTTCCTGAAAACGCTATCGAACCTCAACCTCAATTTAATTTGGTGACTTCAACTAGTAAGTGTTATTTTTGGGAAAGGTCTCATTATCCTCGTATTATTTGTCCCGCACGTGAAGCACTTTGCAGAAATTGTAACAGAAAGGGGCACTTCCGTAATGTCTATCGCTCGTCTAAAAAAGAGTAACGGCTAGCAGTTTACCTGTTGAAGAAGAAACATTGACAAATACTTTGAAGAATTATTACTTAGCCGCTACAGAGCCTACTTGCTTAGATAAGACTTTAATTGATGTAACTATCAATTCTCAACCTGCAACAGCCTTGATCGACAGTGGCTCTTCTCTGAGTTTTTTTTAATGAATCATTTGCCAAAGCATTGAAAATAGATTTAATCCCTGAATATGGAAATATTTTGATAGCATCTAGTTCTTTGACATGCCAAATACGCAACAGCTGTGAAGTTGCCCTAAAGATGTTTGGGAATATCTACAGGAATATTAAAATGTCAATATTCCCAAGAGCGTGTGCCGACGTCATCATTGGACATGATATTTTGAACCAACATGAAGCTCTATATGTGAATTTTGGAGGATCTAGACCGACTCTTACTACTTGTAACCTAGCGGCTGCTGAAGTACCAGTTTCATCACTGTTTAGCCACTTATCGCCTGATATGAAACCTATAGCGATAAAATTCCGTAGATTTTCAAATCAAGATCGTGACTTTATCGAAAATGAAATCCAACGAATGAGATATGAAGGTATTATAGAGCGGAGCAACTCACCTTGGCGGGCGCAAATGGTTGTCCTATCCGGAGACAATAAAAAGAAGAGAATGTGCATTGGCTATTCACAAACAATGAATAAATTCACTTTATTAGATGCATATCCTCAACCAAGGATCGAGCAATTAGTGTATAAAGTAGCTCAATATACGGTGTTCAGTACTATCGACTTACAATCAGCCTACCATCAAATTCCCATACAGAACAGTGACAAAATTTATACTGCGTTTGAAGCGAATGGCAAACTTTATCAAGTCCGGCGGATCCCATTTGGTGTTACGCATGGCGTTTCTGAATTTAAAAGAGCTTTAGACAGGATAACCGAAACTGAAAAGTTACGTGGCACTTATTCCTATCTTGATGACGTAACCATTTGTGGAATCGATCAAGCAGATCACGATCGAAATTTAGAACATTTTCTTCAGGTTGCAAAGCAATATAAACTAATCTTAAATACTGAAAAAAGCAAATTCTCAATAACGCGTATCAAACTACTGGGATATGTTATTGAAAACAACATTATTCGACCTGGTTCGTCTCGACTAGAAGCTCTTCTGTATTATCCTCTCCCTACTAATCTTAATGCCATGGGATGAGTACTTGGGATGCTTGCGCATTATTCGAAATGGGTGCCACGATTTTCAGAACGGATTGCACCATTGGCTCACTGCATGACGTTTACATCAAATGACAAAGCTAAAGAGGCATTTGAAGATCTTAAGACATCGATTGTAGATTCAACTGTCAAATGCATCGACGAATCATTGGAGTTTGTAGTAGAAACTGATGCATCCTAAAATGCAATAGCTGCGACTCTCACGCAAAAGGACGCCCAGTAGCATTTTTCTACCGAACTTTGTCTTTGTCGGAGAGAAAAATCACTCTGCCATCGAGAAGGAAGCTTACGCAATAATTGGATCACTAAGGAAATGGCGACATTTCTTACTGAAGAGACAATTTAAGTTGATTACTGATCAACAATCAGTTTCGTTTATGTTCAATTCAAAACAAAGTAGCAAAATCAAAAACGAGAAAATTCTGCGATGAAGATTAGAATCATCTGAATATAAGTATGACAAAATATATAGACCTGACAAATTTAATTCTGTGGTAGACACATTCACTAGAATACACTGTAATCTAGCAACTAACGGACAAACATTAGAACAATTACACACTACTCTCTGTCCTCCTGAAGTTACTCGTTTATATCATTATGTTGGAAGTAAAAATTTGGCATTTTCAATAGATGAAATAAGAAGAATAACAAATATGTGTCCGATATACTGCGAATTGAAACCACGATTCGTCAAGTTATCAGGAAAATTGATAAAAGCGACAGCACAATTTGAGACGCTTAATATCGACTTTAAGGGACCTCTACCTTCCACATCACAGAAACGATATTTATTAGTGATCATTGACGAATATTCACGATTTCCTTCTGTCTTTCCCTATTCTGATGTGTCAGCAGCGACGGTAATACATTTACATAATAATTTTACCATCCTACATCCATTCTGATAGAGGCTCCTCTTTTATATCTGATGAAGTTAAAAGATACTTAGATAAGTTTAACATGGCGACCAGTCGCACTGCACCTTATAATTCTCAAGGAAATGGCCAAGTAGAAATATATAATGCTACAATCTCGAAGACTATTATGTTGGCACTCAAGTCCCGTATGCTAAACACCTATCAATGGGAAATTGTTCTTCAAGATGCCCTTCATTGTGCCCGGTCACTTCATTGTACTGCCACTAATGAAACTCCACATGAACGCATATTTCAACATCCCCGGAGGTCACCGAATGGCGAGTCGATCCCATCATGGTTATTGACTCCCGGAAAAGTACTTATGCGTCGTCAAGTGAGGTTATCTAAATACAAACCACTCGTCGACGAAGTAGATCTATTAGAAGCAGACTCTAATCATACCCTTGTCCGTCTTCAGCATAGCCAAGAACTGACAGTATCTCTGAAACACTTAGCTCCTTGTGACGAAGGAGAAGAAGTGCCAACAGTCACGGATAGCGATCAAACTGAAGCAGATTCTCAAACACAAGGTGACACCAATTACCCAGAATCTACTACCAATGATATAATACAGTCTCTGAATACCTCCGACTCTTCTGAAATACCGCAACAACCTACAAATTTTAAAACGACTAGCACTGAAGCCCCAGTTTTTGAGCTGAGAAAATCTAATAGAGAACCACGTGTTCCAAGTCATTTACAAGATTTCGTCATTAATATTGAGAGGGGGAAAATGTAGTATATTTGATAAGCTCGCTATTTACAGTTTAGCGTTTTCAACGGTTCTTGTGAACACATACTTAGTTTTAATATTTGTCGTGGATGTTTCTTTACTTGACGTAATAATTATCTACGTTGTCACAATTATCTTGAATTATGTCGAATAAAGTTCGTGTATTGAGAGTTTAATTATTTCTGTTCAGATCAACTTATAACATGTAACCCGAACTAGGGTTTATTATACAAAAATTAACATGAATGAAGCTGATAATTTTAAAAATAGTGACAACTAACTGACAAATATTTATATGATTATATACATTTATTAGGGAAGTAGCATTAGAAAATACACTCTATGACAACATATTCGATGGAATAGTAGTTGATCATCCTACGAATGTTACACGCAAATTCCATGGAAGGAACATAAATTTGACAGCTGTCATTCATTTAATTTTTCATAAATTTACTGTTTAAATTTTAAGTCGTATGAACAACAACGGAACCCAAGTTCCAGAAGGCAAAGATGTAGAAATAAGTTTAGCGAATTTGGAAAAAGCAGTAAAGAAAGATTTCCATAATGTTGATACAGAAACTAGATATTTGGTTCAAACTGTCAAAGAAGATATTGAGAAAAATATAGCTTACGGCCCAAGAAAAGAAGAATCTAAAATAGACTCTGATCTCAGAGATGATTTGCTGTACGATAAATCAACCCAATCTCCAGGTGCCCAATTCATAGCTACAAGTATTGCCAAGTTGCAGAAAAAAGCTAGTGTTGATATACAGGTTATTCAACTCTACGATCAGTACGACGTAGATAATACAGCTCGATTGGAGGACATCAAAAAATATTTTCAGTTGATGAAAGATACAGTTCACGAGGATTTCAATACAATAAATGAAAATACGGAAAGTGCAATTAATACTATCAAATCAAAAATAAATGAAGACGTAAACCTATTTGGAGAAGTGAGTAAAGAAACGCAGGAAAAAGTGGAAATTACGAAAAAAATTATACTGGATAAAGTTAACGTCTTTGATAATCCTTTAGGAAAAATAACCCCAGAAGAAAAAAAGTCGCAAGAATTTGTAGAAGTACATATTTCAGACGTTGCTGGGAAAGTGAGAAAAGATTTTTTTTCCGTCAAAGAATCATCGTATCAAAAAACTGAGAGAACCAAGCACTACATTTTGAGAAATTTAAAAGGTACAACAGAATCAGGAGAATTCCACAATATACTGAACAGAGTGTCTTCTACACGATCCAATCTTGAAATCCATGGAATCTTAAGTGATATTAAAACAAAACAAATTGAACAATTCAATGAAACCAATGAAGATATGCTGGTCAAAATTAAAACCATCAAAAACCAAATTAATAACAAAGTGGATAACATTCATAAAGGAGTTGATGATGCCGTACATGAATATTCCAACGTTGATATTGATAACGAAGATATTCGTAACATGCAAGAAAAATCATCCACGCTCTATAAAAAGGTTGAACATAAAATCCACGAAGACGTTGATGCAATCGAAGCAAATGATAATACTAAAACACAGTTTAGCGAGATTGACAATAAAATGCGTAACGACGTCGATGATTTCAAAAAAGCAATTTCTGACATGACTAAAATTTTCACTTCATTTTTACCTAAAAAACAAGAATAAAAATTATCGAATATATCTACTCATTTCTATCCTACTTGTTAGATTTTGCGCGCCACCGAATACTTAATACTGAAAAAAGTAAAATTTGGTATATTATACAACAAGAGTTATAGTGGTATTTTACTTGCGGTAATTGATAATTATAAATTTAACGAGAACGGTTTGTGAATACTTTCTTACAATATATTTTTAATGTGAAATTTTGACAATGTTTTTTATATCCAGATTTTTGTACAATCATATTAGAAGTCGACGGTCGATAGATAGATAGATTTCATAGAGGCGGCTTGTGGCCTATTCCACTGTGACCTCTTCAGATATATTGTGGTCCTCTGAATCTATATTACATTCCGCAGCATTATTCTCATGAAGTCTATTGTTGGGGTAGACAACCCTCATTTATAATGTTTTTATAAACTAGGCTTTGAAGATCGACATGACAGCTGAGACAGTTAGGATCTAGACTTTGACTTTCCCACATATATGTACTTCATGTAATAATTTATAATAAATAATTGAACCGCACTCCAATATGATAAATAATAATTTTTTACTACAAAAAGGCAATGTCATTTTCAGTTACTTACCTGCTTATCAGAATAAATATTAATTTACCAACAGTGAATACATTTTAGGGTTGGTAAAACTTCAAGACGTTGTCAAATTAACTGGTAAAATTTCCCAGTTTGTTTTGACGTTTGTTGACATTCGATCATCGTCTAATATTTACAAGTTATTTTGGTGCTTTTAAATTCATTGCTTCTTCAAGATTAAAAAAACAGTTATTTTTATAACTAATTATTTAGACAAATCTGCAGTGTGCGGTTAATAAAATGCCGAAGCAGCTGAACAGAAAATGTCGAGAGATGGTAACATCTTTGTGGAGCTATTTTGAACGAGAATGCCGAAATGGGGGCCCGCTTCTCCCGCTTACATATTTAAATGTAAATGATTGAATGTTTTTAATGTTGGGTTAGGTTAATTAAACTTAATAATATATTATTCTTCCAATGAACAAATGAACTGTAATTATTCACTGCCTTCAACTTTGCCCACTAACCTGTTGAGGTGCGATTCTTCTTGATAACCAGTACTGGGAACACATAGGAACACATGCGGTCCAAGCCAACTCGGAGTTGTATCGGAAATAACTTACTTTCCACGATATACAATGACGCGTAAAAGCAACAAGCAATAGGCAATAACAAGAAGAATTAAAATAAAATAAATAAATTGTTGACAGATTCGTAACATTCTCCCCCCTAAAATGCATAGTTATGCATTTGAAAAATAAATGAACATAAACACAAAGCGAAAATTCTCAAGTATTTAATAAAAATGAAACATAAAAATGTATGTTGTGAACTAATAACTTACACCTGAAACAACAGCGATAATTTTCAGGACAGGACAACACAAGTTTACCCCAAATACACTAAAAACTAGATATTGAATCCTATGAAATTGACGCTTAATCATCAGCAAGAGGGAGTGGACATAACTTAACCAGAGGTATTTTTAAGGAACCACGGCTAGTACGGATTACCGCGACGCGGGCAACTTTATCACGTCCATAATCTAATTCCTTTATGCGTCCCAATGTCCAGTGACAAGGAACAACGTTGTCATCTTTTATTAATACAAGCATACCTTCTTGTGGAGCGACTCCATGTGGGTCTAGCCATTTTGAACGCTGTTGAAGCGAATGCAAGTACTCTCGCTTCCAACGAGCCCAAAAATCTTGCTGCATTCTCTGCAACAATTGCCAACGCGAAAGCCGTTTCAGGGGAATCGATTCAAGACTTGGAACAGGTATAGTCTGCAACGGTTCGAGGGTAAGAAAGTGGCCGGGGGTTAAAGCATTAATGTCTTCTATATCGGTACTTGGTTGAGTGATAGGACGCGAATTCTAAATAGACTCAATTAATGTCGACACGGTATAAAATTCTTCATACATCAAAACTTGTTCCCCAACGACGCGTGTAAGGTGCGTTTTGACAGATTTTATTTCTGCTTCCCAGAGTCCACCGAAATGGGCTCCAGCGGGAGGATTGAAATGGAAACGATCTGAGAACTCTTGCTCTGAATTCGTATCATAATCCAACACTTCTACATGATCGTCTTCCAAACTTACATTATCATCTTCTGGTTCGCCGGCCTCAGAATCAGCTGGAACCTCATCAAATAATTTTTGCAATGCCTCTTGCTCTCTTTCGTAAGACATAGTTGATTAGTAGAAACTAAAATGTAATTTTATAAGCAAAAATAAAATAAAAAAGCATTTAATGCTTAACCCCAAAAAAATACGAGTTTGGTGATATCGGTGTCTCACACCGACAAACGATACGCACTACACAGAAAACTATTCTACACTAAGTGGCCAAGGATAAGGGTAAAAGTTACCTGGCGGCGCACAGCGAGAAAGAGATGCGTTGCGTTTTAAAACGAGAAACAAATTTTCCTCGGTCTCAGGGACCGCGCGTTACCAGTGAAAGGTTAATTTTGACAGTGACGATGAAGATAGTGATGATTTTGTAGTGGAGTTGTGGTAATCTTTTGTTTTATTTTTTGTATATTTTTATCCAATTTGCTTTATTTCCACCTTTTTATAATCACTAATAACTATTATTAAATTAATTAGGTACAGTTATTTTATAATACACAAATTAAAACAACGACTACAGTATCTGTACATAAATAATACTGATAAAATGGGAGATTCTTTATTTTTATTTTGTGTATCTATATTTTCCTTTTCTATTTTTATTATAATACATATAATAGATATTGTATATAGAAACAATATTTGAATTTGCATGCAGATGATTACAGCTTGTATTGATTCCTTTTAGCGTAAACCCTTGCCATGCTCTTGAAAATGGTTCTATATAGCATAAAATAAGGTATAAGGACCTACAGTTCGTCACTTAACTCTCTTCTATGTAAAATAATTGAATGGTAATTCGAATATAGAATTATTGGTTACTGTTTATTGTATCTTGTCCATAGTTTTGCATGAATAAATATTTATATTAAATTAATTAAGCCTATCATACAAGCCTTTTATTTTTGAATAAATATTTTCGACTCACGCCCTACGAGGCACGAAACAATGAAAAAGAAGAACTGTCAATCTAATATCAGATTGACTTTTCTAGTTTTCGTTAAGTAAAGGAAAAAACTCCAGCTTGTAAACATCACAATATTTTGTTTTGCAACGTCATCGTCTTTTTATCGTAATTAAACTAGACCTATAAATTACAATGTTATATGGCACAGTAAGTATACGCGAAGTGGCATTACCTAATAATTAGTATTTGCAAGTTACGGGAATAAATTACTGAATTAAAATAGGTGACAATAGAGGAATAACGTCTTTGTCGTTGACCGGCAGAACTTAAGATGTGGAATGCTAGATTCCAAAGTCACTTAATAGTATCAGAAGCAAATAAAGAGGATGAAGAAAACTCAATCTACAAAGCTATTTCAAATAGACAAATGACAAGTTCGACAAACATTTCAAAGGCAAAAAAACACTTCATACGACAAGTATAATTTTTTTATTTACAGGCAAGAGGCTGAACAGTTAACTGAGAATTTCATTATGGAGCTAAAAAAGAAGACATCTAGGTGTGAACTCGATAATTAAATAGATAGTCTAATAATTAACACGATTATTTGCGGAATAAGAAATAATTCTCTAAGAAGATGGACTGACCCTGGAAAAAGCAATTGACCTTTGCTATGTAATTGAAACATAAAAATCCCGTAGCGTGGTTATAAGTGCAGTTATTAGTACTTTTTGAACAACGTTGGATGTACTGAGTAAGAAATGTTTAGAAGGAAAAAATTACGATTCCACAAGTGTGTCAGATTCAACTACAATTAAAAAATTAATTAAAAAACTGTCAAAAGTGTAGTGGCATGGAACATGAAATAAATGAATGTCCTGCATATGGAAAGACCTGTAATTACTGTAATGCAGCAAATAATTTTGCTTCCGTCTATTATGGAATTGAACGGATTGAAAGATTAAAGCTAACTTTTCCGCATCTGTGAGATGTCCTGAACAATATTCTTTCATTGAATTGTCACTTGTATACACTTCGGGGGATGTATCGGGCTAACAAACCAAAATATCTCCAAAAGTAACCAAAAATGTAGTATATCTGGATTTATAGGACCCGCTGTACACGCTCTAGTCAGCTGTAAATAAATAGGGTGTGAGACACCTTGAAAAGTATCCAATTACAAAATTAGACATTGGTATACACTACTGAGGCTGAATCGTGCCAACAACCCGAAATTTCTCCAAAAAGGAACAAAACTGCGGCACTTCAGGTACCATAGCACACATTGCACTAGCTCTGGTGAGCTAAAAATGAGGTCCATCCATAAGATGCCCTTAAGATATTCAATCATAAAATTGATCCCTTGTGTGCACTCTGGAGGCTGTATCGTGCTAATAATCTTGAAATTTTCCAAAAATTACTTCCAGTACCATAGCTGTGGTTTAACTGTCTTTAATGAACTGAGAATTATTAGGGTAGGGTAGAGTATATCTTTGAGATCCTCTGAATAATATACAATCATAAAATTGGTCACTTGTATATACTACGGAGGCTGTATCGTGCTAACAAACTGAAATTTTTCCAAAAATGTCGTACTTAAACTACCATCGCACCTGTTTTACTGGCTTTTGGGGAGCATAAAATCAATAGAGTTCATATGTGGAAAGTCCTGGATAATATTCAATCATAAAATTTGTGACTTGTTGCTCTCCGGAGGCTGTATCGTGCTAACAAATTGAAATTTCTTAAAAAACGACAAAAATGTCGTACTTCAAGTACTATAGCCTCCGTTGTACTGGCTCTGGGGAGCCTAAAAACATTAAGGCACATCTGTAAGATATCCTGGACAATAGTCAATCATAAAATTGGTGACACGTTGCACTACGGAGGCTGTATCGTGCTAACAAGACATGTAACAAAAAGTGGCCGACGACAAAGACGAGGACACCGACGACGACGACGACATAGACACAGTACTTTTTCTTCTAAAAACCGTTCTTTCGTGTTGTGCTTGATGAAAAACGTAAAAATGACTTTCAAAATTCCAACTTTTTTTGGGGTTAACCAATACGATTCTAGCATATTAGATAGGTTGGGCGGAAAAGTAATAATAACAAGAATAGTCATAAATTACATTTAACATAGTTCTGAAGGAGTAGATTCACTATATTCTGACAACTTATTGTTTGTACGTCCAGTGACAGGTAAAGTTGAGTAAATGCATTATATTGTAAATTCAAAAGTCATTCTAGGTCAGCAGACATTTTTTGACTAAGGAGTAATTGCAGAAGTAGCATATGTTCATTCAAATGTTTTTGATTACACTGAACTAGTTAAAAAGTACAAAGATCTTCTCGAAGGTTAGGTTGCATTAATAGCTATATGTGTGCCTATGCGCGAAAGTGCCAGTTTTCCGGGCCGACGGAAGAAATGGTCAGGCGAGGTGTACCCGAACCTGGCCACTTCTGGAGGCATGGAAATCCACTTTCACGACGTGGAACACACAATAGTTTTCATCCTACGCATAAAATGACGTATAAAAAGTGAGAAATATTTTGACGGTACCGTTTAATGTTATGAGATGAACGATTGATAAAAAATGGCAAATGATTTGTTGAAAATAATATGTACGCTGTAACTTGCAATGCAATGAACACCAATCCATAAAATGTTCATATTTTCGATGATATTTTTCTTTTGACTTTTCAAGCCGCAAATTTAGTGTAGCATGTCTTGCTTTTTGCATTTCTTCCGGTGTAGAATAACTGCCGTCGGACTCGTCTATATTATGTAACATACTATTTCAAATCTTAGTTTTAATGTCAACAAAATCCTGAAGGTACAGTCACAATGAACAAATTAACAATTAGTCGTAAAATCTTGTAAGCTGTCATTACAGTTCACTATTTATAATTGCACATATATTAGTAATTATACTAAAAATTATCTCATTTTGTGAAGTTGGATGTCATATTTATTATCAATTTTCTCCACCACTTTCTTCTTTCTTTCTTTTGTTTTAAGGCCTCAGCTGCCAGGGCTATTCGGCCTGTTTTTTGCGTCCGGGATGATTTATGATTGTCTATAATATAGTTTATACAAAAGTAAATACAAACAGAGTGATACCGCACTTATTGTTCAAAATTTTATCTGTAAACTGTTCGGTTTTGAGGTTATATTTTGATGTTCGAAGCACTTAAAAATTTGGAGATGAGTTTAATGTTTTCACTGTTTGGGAATTTCAGCACTATGTCTTGCAGTGTGTAGGGGCCATAAACATTATGAGGAACCTTAACAGATTTATGAAGAAAATCTGTATTAACACTATTTAAGGAACAGTTGAAAAAGATGTGTGAGAGATCTTGTTTTTCACCACATGGGCATGAATCCGAAGGTACTAAGTTGAATTTGTGTAGATATGACAAAGTGGCACAATGGTTGGATCGAATTCTTGAAGAAATGCAGATATCTCTTCTGGACAAATTGGAAAGTGAAGAAAACCATGGATTTTTTCTTGGATATTTTATGAATTGAGAGTATAGATTTCCTTTTGTCAAGCTGAGTGTAGAGAAAGTAGAATTCCACTTATCTAAGATTGATTTCTTAATAGAATGCACCACATCCGAATGGGGACCAGTTGGGAGGGTGGCACGATTTATAGTTCTCCCAAGATTTGCAAGATCATCGGCTCTAACATTTCCTTGTATAAGACTGTGTCCGGGAATCCAGCCAATTCGTATGTCTTTCCCTTGCTGATTCAACTTGTGTAGTAGCTCCTTTATTTTTAGGACAAATGGATTAGAAGATGAGGAGAAGGATTTTTTAGAAATGCATTTTATGGCACTTTGGGAGTCAGAAAAAATTATAGCTTTGGGAAGGTCAAGTTTTGAAATTTTTTGGATCGCAATTAGTATAGCGTAACATTCTGCTGAAAAGATGGAGAAATGAGAGGGGAGTTTGTCACATAATGATAAGATGTTAGGAGAATAAATTCCGTATCCTACATTACTGTCAGTCTTAGAGGCATCAGTGAAGAAAATGGGGCCAGAAAAGTTGATAGAATTCATTTTGGCCAGAAAGACTTGATTACAGTCCGAATCTTTTTTAATTTCCAGATCTATCGTGTTAGTTTGACTAATTTGAGATTCGAGCGAGAAGTGATGACAAGGAAATTTGTTGAACGATTCAATGAAGGGAAGGAATTTAGATACTGATTGAAAGGCAAATATAATAGGAGGAGTATTTCTCAGTCTCCAGTATATGGGATCGGCAGCCCATTCTGTGAATAATTCTATAAGTGAGGTTTTTATTAGGTCTTTATATGCAACAGCTTTAGATAGGTACATATTTAACTGACAAGATTTCTCTACGTACCTCCAGGGGGGTCTGCCCACATTCAGATAACATGATGTTGATAGGAGTAGATTTTAGATAGCCTACTATAACCCTTAGGGCTTGATATTGTAAACGATCTAATTTTTTAAGTAGGTATTTAGAACAGCCACCATATAGCATGCACGCATTATCAAATAATGGAAGTATGGTCGCTTTGTATATGTTTAAAAGAGAGATTTGATGGCTACCCCACCATTTACCACATAGAGATCTAATTAAATTAATAGCTTTTGATACTTTGCAGGAAATAAATTCAATATGTGGTTTCCAGTTAAGTTGGTCGTCAAATATAGCTCCTAAGTACTTGACTTGAGATTTCCAAGGGATAGGTTGACCATTAATGACTATGGAATGGACTGGACTAAGCTTATGGTTTTTCTGAAAAATCATGGCGGCACATTTTTGAGGGGCCAGTGTCAAACCCATAGACAATAAATGAAGATTGAGATTAGAAAGGAAGGTGTTGAGGGATGTTATAGACTTCTGGATGGTGTTTTCGGCACATATCACAGCAAGATCATCTGCATAACCACTAATTTTTATGGAGGGTGGAAGTATGTTCTGAAGAGAGTTGCACGATATATTGAATAACAGTGGACTGAGTGGAGAACCTTGGGGGACACCTCTACAAGAAACACCAGGGCCTATAAGTTCATTGTTAAGGGTGGATTTAATGAATAGATTTCGATCTGAAAGAAAGGATAAAATGAGGTCACAAATGTCATGAGGCAAATTAAGGGAATTTAGAGATGAATAAATAGAGGATAAAAAAAGATTATCATATGCACCTTTAATGTCGAGAAAAACAACAATTGGGTTTTTATTGCCAGACAATGCACATGATATTTCGGAATATATGAAAATGTGGTTATCAGATATACTTCTGCCTTTCCTGAAACCTTGTTGTGAGGGGTGAATTTTTAGGGAGTTTTCAAGAGACCAGTCAAGGCGATTTTTGATCATGCTTTCGAAAACTTTTCCTATTGTGCTGGATAAGGCTATGGGTCTCCAGCTGGAGGCATCGTTAGGATCCTGGTTTTTTTTAAGAATAGGAATTATTAGATGATTTTTCCAATCTGAAGGGATCGGATGATATTTATTGAGTATTTTATTGAAAATAGAGAGAAGAGTTTCTAGGGCTATTTTGGGAAGATGATTGATCATTGAATATGTGATGGAATCCAATCCAGGACTTGAATCATTTTTGTTTAGTAAGCTGAAATTCAATTCTTCTATTGTAAAAGGGTGAGTAAAGGAGTCGTTAATGGCTTGGGGAATAGTGTTAAGGTCTTGAAAAGGGATTTGAGCTAACTTGTTTAAGAGACTTTGGAATATGGAACTGTCTAGGGGAGGCGTGTTACTTAAATTACGATTTTCAATAGATCTAGAGAAATTTTTTATTGATTGCCAAATCTTCTTAACAGGTGTTCCGGGGTTCAGTTCTTCCGTGAATTTACGAAAGCCTTCTAATCTTTTTGTTTTCAGAAAAAGTCGAGTTTTAGCTCTTATTTTCTTGAAATTAATGAAATTTTCCATGGAGAGAGTTCTTAGATATAGTTTAAAAGCCTCTTTTTTCTTTTGTACCATCTGGGAGCACTCTTTGTCCCACCAGGGAAGATAAGGTTTAGAAGGAGTGAAAGATTTCTTAAGTGGGATAAATAAAGAGATGGCTCTTTTTAAGACATCCAAGAACAAGGGATATTCCATATCATTATGATATATATTATTTTCAATATATGCTTGAAATGCATCCCAGTTGGCTTTATTTGTGTTATAATTGACGTGAGTGGAATTCATATGGATGGGCACAGTATTTTGTTTTTTGTAGGAACAAAGGGTAGGAAAATGATCGCTGAAGCCTGATTCTTGGATCGTTCTCCAGGAGCAATCTAGAGCTATGGCTGAGGAAGTAATTGTAATATCCGGGCAGCTTTTATTGACATTGGGGTTGGGAATACGGGTTGGAGATCCGTCATTAAGGATGGTGAGATCATTATGCGAGATGAAGTCCCAGAGTGCAATTCCTTTAGGGTTATTAATGGCAGAGCCCCAAATTTGATTTTGGCCATTTAAATCGGCCATTAAGATAAAATTCTTATGTTTTATTTGTTGTAGGAGTTGATTAAACATTCTGTGAGGGAAGGGAATGTTGGGGTCGGGAGGAATATAGCTATTAATAATGAATAGATCTTGGAGTTCTACTACCAGCAAGTGTATTTTTGGAGGAACTGGAATTTTGTGTTCAAAATTTTTGCAAGGAATCGAGTTGTTGATGAAAGTGGCTACACCTCCGTAGCCATCCTGTCGATCTTGTCTAAAACAGCTAAAATTTTTAATATGTACAGATCCACCTGGAGTCAACCAAGTTTCATTTAGTAATATAATGTTAATACTCTCATCTCTAATAATAGGAATGAGTACCTCTTTGTTAACATTAAAACTGCGAATATTCCATTGGAGTATGTTATATTTAAAGGTATTATCCTGAATACGATTGAATTTCAAGCAATAGTGTAAAAAATGAAATAATAAAAAAAGGGGGGGAGGTACTTAGAGGGAGAAATTCAAGTTATATTATGATTGCTCACCTCTTGAGGAGAGGTAAGCTGAGAAATTGCGAAAGATTGAGAGCTAGGGATAGAAAGGGAATAATCAGACAAAAACGGAGTATCAGAAGGGGTGAAGTCCATATCAATTCTTTCAATGTGAGAGCAAGAGGGAGATGAAGCATTGTTTTGAAGTGCAGATTTATTTGTTATCGGAGACTGACAGAGTTCATTGCATGAGGAGGAAAATAGAGCTGCATTATGTGTATCTTTATCAAATCCAGTTCTTTTTTCTAAGATGGTGGGACGTCTGCGTTTATGAGTAGTGAATTTGTTACTAGGGGGACTTTGTGTCACTTTTTGAGCATAAGAGATTGGAAAAGGGGAAGAAGTCTGTAATTGAGGAAAGGATGTGATTGATCTATCAAAAGAGGTGTTTTTAACAGAAGATTTAAGAGGAGGGAAAAGTTGAGAGGCTTCGAAGTAAGAATAGTCATGGAATGCCATTGCTTCATTAATGTTTTTTTGCCTATTAAATTCTTTGCAAGAGCGGTCAAAAGCTAGATGCTGTCCAGAACAATAAAAACAGTCTAAGGAATTTGAACATGGGTCAGAATGGATTGTTCCACATCTACTACACCTTTTGGCACTGCGGCAAGAGTTGGCAGAGTGTCCGAATCTAAGGCAGTTTTTGCATTGAGTAACAGGAGCAATATATTTATCAACCTGGACTGGAACTGAAAAAATTTCTAGATCCTTGGGGCATGGACGTCCCTCAAAGGTTACAAGAATTGTTGTGGAGGGAACATATTCATAAGATCCGTCATCTTTGGTTATTCTGCGGTTAAGTCTTCTAGCACCAATCACTTTTTTATTTTGCAAATAAGCTTCTTGAATAATATCATCTGGGGTAATAGAGAGTCCTACGTTTTTGACAATGCCTCTCGAGGTGAGAAGGCGTTGTGGTATGTAAGCACAATATCCTTCCCTTCTGAAAGCTTGGTTCATTAGGAAAGAATTAGCATCACGAGAAGTTTTGAAGGTAATTCCTATTTTGCTGGAACCTTTCTTTTGGATATTTTTAATGTTTTGAATGTTCAGTTTTCGTATAATTTTTCCAACATCCATAGGATGAATACTAGGGGGAGTGCCGCTACTTTTAATAGGTTCTACTATAACTAAATGGGGCCCAAAATCGATATCAGAGTACTTCAATCTTCTCCCTTTAGAAGCCTTAACGCGTTGTTCCAATATTAAAATTTCCTTTATGACTTCGGGATCGTTTTGAAAACAGATTTTAGTGGAAGCGAGTTCATCTTCCAAGTTTTTAATGTCTTTTTCTAATAGGGGAGAGAGTTGGTGCAAAGAATTTATTAAGTTTTTGGAAGATGGTGATAAAGCATTATGTAGGGAATCTGAGGAAGAGTTATTGGGGGCCTCATCCCCCATCTTGATGGTGGAAACTCAGACTAAAGCGTTTTTTGTAGAACACGTGGCAAAAAAATTAAGTTAGGTTAACTTACGGAGAATTATTCACAAATCACTGAAGTGCAGTCAATATAATGTCACTTAACTAAAAAACCAATGAATCGTCACTAAAAATAAAACTAACTAAACTTAATTAAATTCACAATCGACCAATTCGTGCAGTATTATCTCAAAAAGGAATTCTTTTTCCTATCAATGACTGTTTCGTTGACATTGACATTCAATCTTCTCCACCACTTTTATACTTCTACATTGACAAATTATTGTCAAGCGTCAACACTGTCAATTGTTCTAGCCCATAATACAAAGAGGACGCAACCAAAAATCAGCTAATAATTACATTAGTTTTCTCTTTGTGAATGCAAGATTTCGATGACGATTCGAATTCTGACTTTAACTTTTTTAGCACTAATTGTAATTGCATTGTGAATGAAGCCGTAAGCTCCAATTTGAAATTTAAAAGTGACAGCCGCGTCGTCATTTATAATAGGGTGCCATCTAGTTTTATTTTTGTGAAGTTGTTTTCCCTGCCTAGTCATTATTTGCCATTTTTCTCGCCTAGCTGTACGAATACCTACTTTCTAGTTCCGATAGAGCAACGAAAATTGGGTTTTCGAGTAGTGTAGGATAAAATAACTATTTGTGTACCTAGGCGCGAAAGTGCTGGTTTTCCGGGCAGACAGAAGACATGGCCAGTCGAGGCGTAGTCGAGTCTGGTTACTTATGGCTGCTAGGAAAATCACTTTCGCGGCGTTGAACACACAATAGTTTTTATCCTACACATAAATGATTAGATTCTAAAATGACAAAAACAAAGGTGGGAAATATTTTGATCGTACCGTTTAATGTTATGAGATGAACGAGTCATAGAAAATTGCAGATGCTCTGTTGAAAATAATATTTTCGCTGTAACTTTTAATATTATGCAAGAAACACCAATTCATAGAATGTTTATATATTTGGTTATATTTTTATTCAGATTTTTCCAGTAGCAAATTTGGTGTAGCCTGTCTTGCTTTTTGCGTAATCATTTCCGGTATAGAATAACCGCCGTCGAATTCATCAGTAATATGTAAAACACTGTTTTCCATCTCAGTTTTAATGGCAACAAAACTCTAAAGTCATAATTCGAAATTTAAATGTGACAGATGCGTATTTATTTATAATAGGGTGCTGTTGGTGACTATAAAACGCTCAGTTTATAACACCAACAGAACACTCCTTTGGAGCTATGAAAAAGAAGATGCAAGTGCATGAACATATGACACTTGTGCTTGTTCTGTGACAATGAAATTACGTTGGCTGACAGTAAGTTAGCAACAACAAGTACCGAACAAATTAAAATTAAATATTTTAATTAAAATTAAATAGTACACACAGCTATTGTATAAAATATTGATAGTAAAGTGCATCAACTACTATTCTCGTATCAATTACAACCAGCGCCTATAAAACAAATTATAGTGTAAACAGGTGCCATCTAGTGTTATTTTTGTGAAGTTATTTCCCCTGCCTAGCCATTAATTGCTATTTATCTCGCCTAGACGTGCAAATACCCTTACTTTCCTGTCCCGATTGAACCACGAAAATTGGGTTTTCGAGTAGTGTAGGATAAAAATAAATTTATTACAGAATCTCAAGACAATACGTATATCGGAACTAAGGTTACAAATTTAATTGTTTTACTTAGATGTAAAAGTTCATATGTAGTATTTTTTTTTTGGTTGCATTAATCATAGGGGTTAAGGGTGCTTGTCGTAATAACAAAATGTATTAAATTGAAATGGAAACCATTCAAGACCTCACTTCAGCTCTTTTGATAACCATACCTAACACTAAAACATTAGTGCTATTCAACACTTCGATCTTGATTCCGATTTTGATTATAATCGAAATCGAAAACGGATTGATGTTTGTTGAACGAACAAAAAAAATTGTCATTTGTCATGTCATTTTATGAATCAAATAAATCAATAGTGACATATGCTCATCATTATTTTAGTTCATTTCACGTGTATTTTACACTTTTCACAAGTTCATTTAGTTTAATCACGTTTAATTTTATACAAGCTGTTCTGTTAACTAAAAATTTAATATACAATTGCAAAATATCACTCACATCACATAAACCATAGACAAACGGTAGCTTATTTAAATTTTTCAACCAATCACATGCTTCCGATTTACGATTGTTTTCAATAGCATCATAATTTTAGACCGATTATAATCAGAGTGATCGATTGATATCGAAAATGTATTGTTGAACATGTTGTTTTTTAAATGACAGAAAATTATTGTAATCGATTGGCGCGTTGAATAACACTAATGCTTGTTAGAAAATTTACAGTGACAGGTGTATTTTACGAAATATTCAAAAAGTATATAGCACTACGCCCAACTAATGTAACAAATACTTCTTTCTTCTTAAACTACCAACGCGGAAAATGTACTGTTCAGAGAATTGGTATCAACAAATTAGCAATAATGAGTCGACAAATAGCAGCGTACTGAAATTCACCAAATGTAAATTTGTACACCGGACATAGTTTTCGTAGATCTGCTGCCATACTATTAATTGATGCGGGGGAAGATATGAAGTTTGTTCCAACCACAAACCCTTAGACATTGCTCGCATGTTACGTGATCTTGAATCAAATTTTTAGTACCGAGACTAATCTTCAGGGCGACTCTGTAGGTCTCTTCTTCTCTTCTTGAAGCAGAAATTATAGGTTAAGGTTATGGTTCTGTCAAATTTGTTTTTGATTGTTCAAGTCCTGTGCATATTAATTTTTTGGAGAGAAGTTATTGAGATAATTTTCGTATTATTATCGTGTGAATAAACATTTTTTCGACTGTGTCATATAATTGATATGAGTCTCCCTTACTATTTAAATTCTCGTATTGTGTATAATATTCACCCTTACTATTGTTTCTGGATTGTCACATTGTCACATTTATTCATACTGTCAAGTTGATACTTATGTGTATGTTTTGTGGATTAAAGCCTAAAAGTCGAAGGTTTTTTTTATATTACAGGTGTCCAACATGGTTTATCAAAATAAATGTTGCATTCCGCTTTGTGAAAATCCATCTGTAATAAGGCATACATTTCCGAATCTCAACAATAATTTAAACCGATTTAAAAAATGGATAAATGCATATAAAAACTCCGTACGCTTTGAAATTGAGCCATGGAAGATTTCAAAAGTCTAAAAGACTGTGCCATCAACATTTTGAGCCAAAATATCTCTCTGGTTGGTCTCACAAGTCGTTCCCACACTTAACGTACCCGGTAAGTATAAGCACTTCTTGAAAAGAATGGAAATAAATTCACTTTTTTTTAGATACTTTGTTCACCTGTTATTGACGAACTAGTGTGCAATATGCCATCAGTACCCACAACAGTACATAAGATTTCAGAATGTAGTACATCTAACCAGTAGCGCCAGTCCATCGCCTGAGGAAGGTGATACAGCAAGAGCGGGTCACTGATTCAAACCTGTTCACCACGATTTCGCCGGCAACGTGGACGCCACCACCAAAAGAAACCAACTCCATGTTCTGCCGAACTCTTTAGTTCATTCAACACACTTGGAAGTGCAAATTGTTTCTTTCGAAACAACTTCTATTTATGGAAATAATAAACAGCGTTTAATCTTGTTTTACTTATAGCCAAAATATACTAGCAAACCACACCATCCGAAGAGGGAAGGACATTAGCGCCTAGCCAACAAATAAGTTAACAAATAAGCAAGCGACACCATCCAAAGAGGGAAGGACACTTAGCACCCAGGTAATATAAAAACTCCTGAAGGCTAATAAGTCAGGAAACCTTTAGCTGGGGAGGTAACTCCCTCCGGCAGTGAGTCCGCTGTCGGTATTAGCTTTCAACACCAATCCTTACCACACTCAATCCTAAAATGTCCTCCCGACAACGCCGCAGCAGCAGAAAAACACCCAAATCATCCATCAGACAAATTTACGACGAACCCCTTCAACACACACCCTACAGACAAAAAGACGATCCCATTCAATACTGTCCTGACACCCAACAATTCATACTCAGATCCCAACAACTCCCTCAGTGGTGTCTCGATTCTCCCGATGCTTACACTCCTCCGAAACCGAAAACATCCAACCTCTGCGAGAAAGAATTCCCTCTTCTCTCACCAGTTACTTCCAGCACCACCTCACACGCTTCCAACAAAACCCACCACTCCTCAACTCCTTCCCCTCAGAACCCACCAAACACAATACCACGCTACCTACAAAACACAGACTACACAACACCACGCTACCAACGAAACACAGACTATAACCCACAAACCCCATACACATCCTCAAGAAGGTCTTACGCTTCCTCCGTAAGATCCCAATCCCCAACACCTACACTCACACGACAACCAATTGCCTCCGACGAGGATGGCTTCACCCTCGTCGGTAAAACCAAAACCCGACCACCAACACCCACACCTACCAACATTCCTGCACCAACTCACACCATCAACGACACACCAATTCAAACCCTGAACCTCCGAAACCTCCCAATCCAACACGCCACTCAAAAAGCCCTTTTCACCCTACTCAACACCTTCGAACTCCTACACGGCCACGTCCTCTTTCTCAAGGTAAATTTCAACCGCACCGCCCTTCTCAAAACGTCCTCCCCAAAGTTAGTCTCAACTATTCTGAGACAAATCCATAACTCCACTGGTGACAAAAACATCATCATCAACGTTCTTAACTCAACAGAACGTCCACCACGTCCAGCCAACAAAACCCTCATACCCACCTACTCTTTTGTCTGCAGGAATGTAGACACCACTGTCAGCCCCGAAGAATTTGAAGAAATTCTTCACAATAAACAAATCCCCTTTCTCAAAACTTGGCGAATCGTGGCCAAAGCCACCAACAAACCCACTTCGATGCTTCGCATCGTTACCACCTCCGAAGCCCACTACCACCAGGCCCTAACCTCCGGCCTCTCTTTTCAAGGCCTTCCACATCGATGCGAGCCATCGAACACAAATCCACTCCCCCCAGTGCCCAAATATTGCAGTCGATGCACCCAAACCGGACACTCCTCCGAATCTTGTCGGTCTAAACCGATATGCCCCACTTGCGGCCAAACAGGCCACCGAACCGAAAATTGCCCCAAGTCCGGCACTCCTAAATGTACCAATTGTGGTGGTCCACACCCCGCTTTCCACCCTCGCTGTCCCCACAGGCTATCGACACCTAAAACCCCCCAAGAGACCGCACCAGTCACCCTCGAAAAGCCACCCACACCTTACGACCTCTCAACCGACTCTAAAATCCTCATCGAAATACTCACCGTCACACTCATGAATGCCATCCCCAACTCGAGAGATGTCATAGCCGAAACACTTCGCCACTTAATTCCTTCCATTTATCGACACAACTGCTCTATAACAAATATAGGCAGGCGTGCTCACTTTGCTTTCACTCCCATCAGGAGTGAAAGCGATCCAAATTGATCCGCGAGCCCCATCCACCCCGTCGGTGCTGCAGGTTTTTCACGTTTTTTCCTGTAGCATAGTGAATTTATTCGCTATCCAAATGGGCCGACGTACGACGAAGTTTTTGGATTTAAAGATTGTTATTCGTACCAGCTCACTCATTAAAATATTAAACAACCATCTCAAAATCTTAAATTTCAATATTTAAAAAACAAATAGATAATTTACTCGACATACGAAAACTTCTGATTTTTTCAGAATTTCATATTCAAGGTTCCACACCACACATAAACACACCTTTTAACAATTCCTCACCTCGAACTCGAGAAAAGCCAGTCGCCACCGCCCGACTTCATCCACACATCTTTCAACGTCACTTTTCCAACAAATTTCAACAAACTCAAATCCCAAAAAATTCTCAAAACTCCAATATCTCCTCACGCTTCTATTAACTTTCATGACGCAGGAGACACAAAATCCCCAAAAATTATATCTTCACTTTCCAACAACACCATCACCCAGTCCGCTTCTATTAACTATCCGCAACGCAACGTGGTTCGTCTTATTCATTTTCGACCTTTTCCAGACACTATTAAAATCCCCGTTCCCTCATCTCAAAACCACGTTCGCTAAAAATCACCCAATTTCGACGCTGATTGTTTTCGCTCCTCCCTCCGGTTGATTTCTGGCAAACACACACAACCCACCCACAAAATCAAACACAACTCCAATTTTCTTTACACCTTTTTTCTCAACCTCCCTAGACACTTTTTCTAAAACTGAATTTTCAGCCCTACCCAAATCTCAAGCCAAGTCAATACGCGCACACAAACCACCCACAAAAACACCCCCAACCAGCCCTGAAGAGGAAACGAATCCTATAACAGGGCCTACCCCCAAACAAAAATATACCCAAATAAAAACACTACAAGTCCAAACTTCAAAAATCCACGAACATCTCCCTCTCTCTCTCTCTCTCTCTCTCTCTCTCTAGTACATCTAAAATTGTTGAAGGTGAGAAATATGTATCTGCACTCGTTTTGTTCTGTTCTTCAAACTGAATTCCTACAAGAAATTAACTTTTCCACTACAATAATTATAGTAAAATAAACATATATTTAATCATCAATTAAATTTTAAGACACTTATTTTTGTAGATAATATTCATCTATTATTACCATAAACCAGAGCGGGGTTCCTAAACACAGTCTAACTCCCAAAAAAGGATGCAGCTCTAAAAAAATTAAACAAAAGATACAACATGGAGAAGAGTAGGAAAAAATAATTCAAGCGTAGACTGTTTGAAGCTAAGAGTCACGACACAGCTTAATCACGATCTTGTAGGTAGTGTATATTGTCGTCCCGAAAGGGGTATGCATCTTTTGTATCGTAACTTAGAACTAGGAATATTGAATGCTTATGATTAAATGTTACTGCTTAAATAACCTTTTTTTTCCTTTCCAACCCCATATTTACAGGACCACAGCTTCAAAAAACTGTTATAAAGGAATTATAGGCCAACTAATTTAAAATGTCAATGGCTTTATAAGTGCGGATCGTATTAAATGATGTAGACAATACAATATTTCAAAAATAATCAAATTGTCCTGTCAGTATCAATATTTAAATTAACGTTATAAATGAAACTGTTTCTAAAAAAAATCACAATATAATGAAAGAATTATAGTAGGTAATTCAACAAAAAATTGACAATTGTTTCAATATTACTAAATATCTAAACAATTGTCAATTTTTATAATTTTTTCATTATATTATGGAATTTTTTAGAAACAGTTTCATTTATAACGTTAACATGACTAGATTCCACCCAGTAAATCTAGTATTTAAATTTCCCGGCACATAGTAGTTCCTAGAGTAATCTTCATATAGCGCTCGATTTTGTCTCCATTGGATAACATTGGCGAGAACCGTCTAAGGGTTTGTGGTCTGTGGTTCCAACTAAGCGAAATGATGCCTACATGAACGTCACGATCATGCGCATAACAAAATTTCTGTTCCAACAAGTTCCTACAATTCCACGGACGATAAAAGTGCGTTCCAACTAAAAAAGGACACGTTCATGAACGTGTCGGCGAACGATCATTTTCATCAGAAATATGGATGAAGAACCGTTCGTCCAAACTATCAATTGATGTTTTAAGGTTAGGTAATAAGGTATGCTGGTAATAGTAATAAATAAACATAAATCATATAATAGTGTTTTAAATGAAACTCACGGTTCCTACTTAATTCCACGATATAATAAAAGTTATTGAAAATTCTAAAAAAATGACAATTGTTTCGATAAATCAATATTGATTTATCGTTACAATTGTCAATTTGTTAGAATTTTCAATAACTTTTATTATATTATGGAATTAACTAGAAACCGTGAGTTTCATTTAAAACACTATTATGAGCAGATTCCACGAAGTAAGGGTCGAGACAGTTAATTTCAATAAATCATATAACTTGAAGGTTATGCATAAAGTATGATGTTCAAGGATTAATTCACGTACAGGTTCTCAAACGTTTGATTCGTACATAAATAAGTTCACGAACGTTCACGTACTAATCAGAAGATGGTTGTTGGAACAAACCTATTACGGCTCTTAAACGACACGGTGGATGGAAAAGTACATCGTAGCTGAGGGCTACGTGGATGACTCAATAATAAATGAAATGAACTTCTAGTTTTAATCACAATTCAGTACCAACCACATTAAACATAAGCAATTGTAATAACGTTACCATGAATGTTGCAAAAGTATGAATCTAAATTAGGAACCTATATTTATGTTATAATTTCATTTGAAAATGTAAAGGTTTCTAATACAAATTTGAGTTACCTTATATATGTTCTTCACATTTTCCTAAATAATTGTGGTCGATAACTCAGTGGTAGAGAGATACTTGTATACTTACACTTACACGCGGGCGATCGAGGTTCGATTCCCGATGGAAGAATTTTTTCTTAATAGTTGTGGAGAAAGTATCGTCTTCTACTTATGTAGAATGGCTATTATTTACTTGGATGATTCTAGAACTCAATCGCTGTGCTCACTTGTTTTGGAAACTTTTTTCTACGTGAATAATAGTGGATCAACAAACTACGATTTTAGGCGACAACAAAGGAGCAGTAGATTTGACAGGAATCAGTGGATAACAATAAAAATCGATGTCAAATATCATTTCCTCAGAGAAGGTTTAGAATTTGGGGATATCAATTTCCAATTCCGATCTACTGATTTAATGGTTGCTGATGCTCTGACAAAACCATTGTTCCATTTCAAATTGACATACCACAAGAAAGCGATGGGACTGATTGAATGATCAATTTCAAGTGGGGATGTTGGCTTTTGAACTTGATGAATGTTATTGTTGTTGTTGTTGTGATATTGTTTATTTTCTGTTATGTTTCCTGGCTCCATGAGTATCTATGTACAGTTGTGAACAAGCAGTTCGTCAATATATTCTACCAGTAAAAATTACAAAATTCTTTCAGACTCCATATGTATCCTCAGACAAATTTGCGAGAGAGGGCATATACATTCTCGGAATCTGTGGGGTATTTTGAAAGTTTTAAGGTATCGCCGAATATTGTATCACAAATCTGCGAATGGATTACAAAATGAAACCAGACTACATCTAGTATACTTACATCACGTTAATGTTTTACTGTCAGTTATAATTATAAGTATTGTTGATACTTCTATGGACACAAAACTTCAATTTTTTGGTAGATGCAGATAACATTTTTTATTATGTAAGCTGCACCATTTTCTGTAATTGTTCCGCATGCATCGGTGTGAATGAATGCGAGAATATTTCGATGCTAATTCATCAAAAGAATTTTGTATCTGGGAGGGAGTGATGGTCTGTTTCTGATAGAATGTTAGGAATGTTTCTGTATATGGTATTTGAATGATCTATACATCGATACCCAGTTTTGATATGAGAGAATGTTTAAACTGGTAGATAGGTGACTCTTTTGTGAATTTGTTTCTAGTAAAATTCACAGTGATGGTATACATGTGAAGGAACATGATAAGTGGGAGATGTTTGTTGATATTCCAGTTTAGGGAAAGCAGTTGCCAGCATAGATGCAGTGGTGATTTTCTAAATTCTACCCTAGAAAAAATAGAAATTTTCTCGATTTTTCACAATAGTTTTTGAGAAGAAAAATCTATGAGCGGCAAAAAGAATAACTGATAAGAAAAATTCTTCAGACTTGGCTTATGTAGAATATGAATATGAAAAACACTGTCTCAAATATAGTCTGTAGGTAAATAGCAGTAAGTAAAACGCAAAATCCGTACTACAGCATATATTAATACAAGATGAAGGGGCAACTAGTTTGGGCTCACTGAGACATGATCAGGCCTCTAAAAGGTATCAAGATAGACAGAGTTCAGAAATACGAAACATATCGAATTACGTTAAATGTATATATCATTCACATGAAAAGTATTATCAAAGGAAAGCTGTCACATGTCCGCGGCATCCAGCAGAATCCAATATGTGTTAATAAGGGAAATATACTGCAGGGAAAATGTTATTAAAAATTGTAAGGAAAATTTACATCGTCCAACAAAATTAAAAATTAGAATTAGACAACATTAAGAGCCACTATCACAAATCAAAAATCTTCAACCATCTTTGATTATAATTGACTATATTTGAATAACTGAC